>OU612059.1:31822070-33269570 GCA_914767635.1 Melanostoma mellinum
AGGTTACCTAACAATTTTCAGTCCAATTAACTACTTTCCGTGTTCACAGAACGCTTAGATTAACACATAAAAGACCTCCATTCTTATCCACTGCTCATGACGCCTCATCAATCAGTGACATAAAAGTACTTCCATTATGCCCAAATATTCACATAATTCATGTGCGTGAATATTCATTCCCAAGAGTAAATTTTCTCACTTGCCATTGCTCAACCATTCACGTCTTCAAGTTGTTCCCAATCAATCTTATAACCTTTGCTCCATTCAAAACGAACTATTAAGCTACAATGATTCTGAAAATCCATTTCCATGAAAAAAAAAAAGCAAAACCACAAGCCATACACACGTTATTAAGTCCTTGGCTCAAAGCACTCATTCCGCCAATCATTGAAGCTGTAATTGCTTTTGTAATTAAAGTCCAATTGACGCGCGTGTTCTAAGCCATTTGCAATAAACGTGACAATTGCACCAGCGCAATGATTGTAAAATAAAGAATATACTTCCTACCAACCTCCTTTCCATAAGTCCGCACTGCCATGACCGCCCGGTCTTAAATCGTGGTTCAAATGAGCGCATGGTGTGTTGAATGTGCTTTATTGAACACAACTATACCCAACAGATGATTCATTTGTAATCAATTTGCGTTTATTGAACAAGTACAAAAAAGAAAAAGAAAATATTCAAAAACAAAAACCCCAAAAGAGCGCCTCGATCTACACCAGAGACACAACATTTTAAGCGCCAATGAACAGACCATAAATTTCTACAAACCCGCCAACAAACACAAATACAAAAACAAAAACAACGATAAAAATGGAAAAGTAATAAATTTCGCGTTTGCGTTTACTTTTCTGCTCGGCTGACAATTTAACTGGCTGCGAAGAAAAAATAGAAAAAAAAAAACTTTATACGTTCACCGCTTGATATCAATCTAGAGCCAAGTTTAAGCTTGGAGCTGGGTATCGGGTGGATGTGATAAATTGGTCGAGAAGCGCGTGATTTGAATGATTGCCAGGTCTGCCAGATATGGCTGACGAAGCAGACGACGTCGACGACAATGACTACCACGAAATGGAGTGCGATACAATTGCCCTTTTAAAGTTGAATGCCTAGCGCCACAGAAGTTCCCGCACGTCAATTCGTCAACCCTCGTCTCATTGGATTCCCCCGAGACGAAAAGCTATTTTTCTCAAGCAGTTATAGGTTTTTAATTTACCATTCGGGGTTGTTATGTCTAGATTTTATTACGAAGACGCCCAACTATAATTGGAAAGCATTTCATCTGTTTTCGCAAATGAAATAAATAATTCAGAGAATTTGTTTTAATTAAGAGCCTGACCCAGGAAAGGTAATCAAACCAAAGCTTATCGTTTCCGACTCATGGTGAAGTTTTGACATACACAATCTATTGGTATAACAACGCTGCTTACAACTTACAACAGCTGGGTACTTCCCTACTCCTGCTGCTGATGCTGATGTTTTATTGTATGTAGTGTAAGCAAGCTTGTCAAGAGACCGACTCCTCTCATGCATAATTCATATATTTTGAGGGTAGCACGTTGCATTTTGCATATAGCCAAGCTACACTAGTGGAAGCATAGATATGGAGTATTAGCTGCTGGATTTTGTTGTGCCTTCGTTGGTGGAACAGCCTTTCAGCTATTGCTTGGTTGCAGTCGTCATCGTTGCTGTCGCCGTTGTTCTCATTTGCATAACAAGTAAGTGCACGGACTTGGATATTTCTTTTTCTGTTCTCCACATATTTTTATTTTTCTATTTTTCTATAGTTCGAGGAAATAAACAAATTTAAATTTATTCAATTGGAAAAAAATGAAGAAGGAAGCACGAATATTGTTTCACATCTGCACCTTAAGCTAGTTTTCTTGTGAGAATATAAAGTCGCTCTTTAAACTTACAAGAGCGTTACAAATTTTACATTTCGGGCACAAGGTTTTCCCCCCTTTTCGTCTTCGGCTTTTATTCAAAAGGGGGAAATAAGCAATTAGGTTTATCTTTTATTTATGCAATCTGAAAGAATATTTCATTTTTGAGAGAAATTCCGTTTCATATTTATGAAAGTTTTCAAGGCTTTGGATGCGGGAATTGAAAACTCTGTGACTAAACTTTGCTTTGTTGCTTCGAAAGACACAACTTGTGGTTATGTATTCTAAAAGTCATTTCCTTGGGTTACACAAAGTGTTTCTTTGAGTCTTCATGCACATGTGTCGTTTAACTGACGGTTTTCGATGCTGAAGTGAAACGGAACAATTACTACAGCTTTCGATGAAAACAAATCAGTTGTTTACCGACACGATAGTTATAGCAACTTGAAAAGAGACTTAGGGCCAGTTGCTCAAATCGAATCATAAATTTAAGTTCTACATAAAGTTCTATTTTAGTATGGGGATTTTATGTAGAACTTATGAATTCCGGAACGTCCCATACAAAAATGAAAACTTTATGTAGAACTTAAATTTATGATTCGATTGAGCAACTGGCCCTTAAAGACTTAAAATGTATCAATACTTTGAAAGGGAATCAATTAAGGGCAATTTACTTTGATAAAAGGTGAAGGCGAGTGAGAGCACAATCAAGGTACATAGCATGAAAAGACCCAGTTATAAGGTGGAACTAAGTCATAAAACGGATTTTGAATTTAGTCCTTTGACATTGCCATGGAAGCGTTTAATTGGGAGAGATATTTTTAAACAACAAACAAAGAATACTGATGATTCACCAGTTCACGACTAAACTGATGAATTCACCAGTTCACCACTGAACTGATGAATTCACCAGTTCACCAGTTCACCACTGGATGAATTCACCAGTTCACCACTGAAATGATGAATTCACCAGTTCACCAGTGAACTGATAAATTCACCAGTTCACCAGTGAACTGATAATTCACCAGTTCACTGGTGAATTCATCAGTTCACTGCTGAAACTGCTTATATATGTGAAATTTTACTTCTTCTAGGACAGTAGATCGAAATATTGACCATCAGCAAAGCTGAATTGGGCATTCTGCCATCATTGTCACTAAGCAGTCTGCAGAAGTAATCATTCTAGGTCCACAGTAGCGACTGTGATTTTATCACAATGTTTCCCTTTTGGTCAAGCATGAGATCGAGGTTTTACATCCGGGGATTATCTTTTTACCTTTTGATAAAACTTCCAAGCCTCATTCCTGTTGCGACATTTGTCGCACTTCTCAAGCTCCTTTTTTTCTTCTCAAGAATTCGGCGTTCATCCCTTCTCTTTTTCTTGAAAATCTCTTGGTAGGTACTGGTCGAAAGCATAAATTGTTCTCTTTTACATCAACACTTGTACCTAGTGCCTTTTGTTTGGCTGGAATTTCCTGCTTACCTTTCTCATCGAAACATTGGTTTTGTTTTGGAGGCCAAGTGCTTGATGGCTTGATGGTTTTGCTGCCACTGGTCTTCAATGTTTGATACTTGCGGATTAGCATTCAAAGAATATCTTTTACTATCTTTGAAAGACATTGGCATCACTTGCGACTCTAGCTATGCGTTGTCAAATGGTCTCACAGCGTTATTTGGTGTGGATCGACAAGGGTTCCATGCTACATTGAGTGTTCCACATAAAAAGACGGAGAAACGTGGTACTCCAACTGAAAAAAACAGACAGTTGCCCATGCTAGATTTTTTTGGCCAATTTTTTCTAAGGTCTTTTCATTCAAGTCGTTATACCTTTTTTTCACCGTCCCAGTTAATCCATATGACCAATTGAAATTGCGCAGTGTCACGCAAGCCGTAAGACTAATTTACGTAACAGAATGATATATTCTTTATATTCTTTATACATATATGCTTCCAGTTTATATCACCTTTAATCCCGATGCAAAACTGGTCGAAAAACGTTTGCCCTCGAGGAAGCTTTTCCATGCAGTACCTGTCTAATGTCGAACAGCTGCTACACATTGAAACAAAGCTAAACCACAAGCCTTTAAAATCACGAACACGAAAGCATTAACTTCACAGAAACTAAGCAGAGAACACAAAAATATTCTCAATTATACCACACTTTGTACCTATATATTTCTAGGATATTTTGATGGCGAAACCGCAACAGTTAGGTACGTCTCGTGCCATATTCAACGGAATTAATAGTCGCAGGCTATAAATTTCTTCACCGTTGATCACAAAAGGGCAGAACACAGTGTACAGTTGTACAACGTACCTACATGCATCCAAACATGGTAAAACCGCTGCAGCATCAGCATCATCAACTATCCACCAAAAAGCAAAAAGGTCAAAAAACCGTTCACTGTTTGTACGTTACGAGTTCGTTAGAACCAAGAGATATCATTTGGAACTCTGGATGGCATGGTAGGTATACCAGCACACCATGCCTGTTCCTCTGTCCAAATCTGAAAAACATGGTCCAATGATGCTCAACATTGTGAAACAGCACAAGAGAAGCACTAAGCTGGACAAAACGAAGTAAAAAAAAGGAAAAAGGAACAAAAAAGTCCGAATCGTAGTCATGTCGAAACTTTAGGGGGGGATACTCGTATGCAATACACGCGAATAAGTGATTGTTGTTTAACTGCAATCGAACCGGTTTGCATTGTTACAGCACATGTATCTGAGACGCGAGGAATGAAATGAGATACGTTTATTGGATACCGCGGGTTTTATAGCTGCTGTGTACAAAAGTCATGAGCGCTTTGTGTTTTGCCATCCAAAACTGGTTACGAGACGACGACGAAGTCAGGCGTTCTACAGTTCATCATTCGAGATCGTGTATACCTAATTATTGTGGTTGTGGCTGTGAGCTGTGACTGTGGCTGTGGGGTTTCTCTGCATCATTTGGTTGGTGTCTTTCTTTCCATCTGTATAATCGAACACCAAAGCTTTGAGATGACTGGTCACATCGCAGCAATTACAACTTTATTGCCGGAAGAAGAGGTAGTTTAGATTTACTGGGGCTTATATCAAAACAGCTCAAAGAAACGGACACAAACACTAAAAGAAATTACAATTATTCCGCTACTCATCTTTGCTTTGGAAACTCTCAAGACCACTCAATCTCCGGGATGTGAATAAAACTTAAACAAACTGCATCCGTTTTTATAACTGTGCAGTGTGCACTGAAGACTGAAGTGGAGTGATCTAAGCTCATTAAGGTGAGAGCAAGTCCATCAAACAAAAAACTAAAAAGTAATAAGTTGTTATGATGAGTTTGCAGGAGATGACTCTCTTCACTTGACCATAACCATAAATGAAACGGAATGGCGCTTTATCTCGATTAGTCCACAAGCTGGTTGCAGGCAAAAGCGTTGCGCAATAATACCAACTTTTCTCGTTATATTTTCTTGGAATTAACTCGGTGGAAAAATTTTCTCGTTGACGCTAAATCATTTGGTTTCGTAATACACTTTGCTGAGCGCCATCGCATCAGTCAGTTAGTAGTCGGATGAGTTAACTTCGGCATCACGTTTTTTTATTTTTGCCTCAAAAGATGTTGTTAAAATGGTTAGGAAGAAAAAACAAAAAACGAGCTCTTGCATGTCTTATTGACCTATTTCATTGAGGAAATGACAACAAATTTAACCCTTGACAAATTCCAACGCAAGCTTCCAAACAATCCCTTCCATTCTTTTCTTCATCAACATTCATTATTCAAGTAAATTTGTTTGAACGTTTACTTCTTTAAGTGTACCTACCTTTTCCCAAAAGCATTTCCTCTCTTGTTGTCTCTTCTAATAAAGGTTTCCAATTTCTATGGGTTGAACTTTATTATTTGCATAAGCACCTGGGAAGTGTTCTACGAAATTGCGTTCTACTTCATTTGGTTAAGGTTGAGTAGATTGGGGAGATATCCTTGCCAATAATAATATGAAATTTTAAATGAGGCGAAGGCCAAAGTACACAGGTGGCAGAGTTGTTGACATTTAAGCAGATGCAGAGTATTTATAGGAAGGTGCGACTCTCCTTGTCTTTCTTTCATTTGCTATGGTTGGTGTATAGGTATGTACGTTTGACTGAACGAGGGTGAAAAACATTTTAATATTTTCCGATTATTTAAATTTAATTGAAGACAATTTTGAGGATTCGAATTATGAATACTTCCTTGTTACAAACTCGAAAGTTGTGAAGATTAAAACAGATTTTTTAATATCCACAAGGTTCTTGATCCTTGCATTTCAGGATTAATTTTTCATTCGAAACAGGGAGTTTCCGATTGAATTGATTTGCTTTAGAGGGGTTCCAAGGGGGAAAAATAATTATGAGGGGAGAAGAGTACCAAGCTACGTACGACAAGACATCGGAATGTTTCAAAAGACAAGAAAAAAGCGAAAAAGGAGGAGGAGAAGGAGTAGAAAAAAGAGGAAAAG
Organism: Melanostoma mellinum; assembly: GCA_914767635.1. Taxonomy (NCBI): domain Eukaryota; kingdom Metazoa; phylum Arthropoda; class Insecta; order Diptera; family Syrphidae; genus Melanostoma; species Melanostoma mellinum. The sequence goes on from OU612059.1 coordinate 31,828,432, forward strand.
GAGGAGGGAGATGGACAGAGGAGAAAGGCTAGGAGATAAGGAGAAAATGAGATGAAAGACGAAGCGATAAGGAGAAAGACGAGGTGATAAGAAGACAAACGAGGAGGTGAGGACAAAGAATAGGAGATGAAGAGAAAGACGAGCAAATGAGGAGAAAAACAAGACGATGAGGAGAAAGGCTAGGAGATAAGGAGAAAAATGAGAAGAGAGACGAAGCGATTAGGAGAAAGACGAGGTGATAAGAACAGAAGACACACGAGGAGGTGAGGAGAAAGACTAGGAGACGAAGAGAAAGACGAGGAGATGAGAAAAAAAAAAGGCGATGAGGAGAAAGGCTAGGAGATAAGGAGAAAAATGAGATGAGAGACGAAGCGATTAGGAGAAAGACGAAGTGATAAGAAGATACATGAATAGGTGAGGAGAAAGACTAGGAGATGAAGAGAAAGACGAGGAGATGAGGAGAACGACGAGGAGATGAGGAGAAAGACGTAGACATTAGGAGAAAGACGTAGCGATGAGGAGAAAAACGAGGAGAGGCGTAGGAAGACATTGTGATGAGGAGAACGACGAGGAGATGTGAAGAAAGACGAGATGAGGAGAAAGACGAGGATATGAGAAAAAAGAGGAGGAGATGAGGAGGAAGACATTGTGATGAGGAGAAAGGCGAGGTGATGAAAAGAAATAGGAGGAGGATGAATAAGCGGGTAAAGAGGAGGAGTAGGGGAATAGAGAGTAAGTGAATAAAGACGATGACGACGATGATGATGATGATGATGATGATGATGATGATGATGATGATGATGATGATGATGATGATGATGATGATGATGATGATGATGATGATGATGATGATGATGATGATGATGATGATGATGATGAGGAAGAGGAGGAGGAAGAGGAGGAGGAGGAAGAGGAGGAGGAGGAAGAGGAGGAGGAGGAGGAGGAAGAGGAGGAGGAGGAAGAGGAGGAGGAGGAAGAGGAGGAGGAGGAAGAGGAGGAGGAGGAAGAGGAGGAGGAGGAAGAGGAGGAGGAGGAAGAGGAGGAGGAGGAAGAGAAGGAGGAGGAGGAGGACGATGAAGATGATGATGACAATGCTGATGATGATGGGGACGAAGATGATGATGATGATGATGATGATGGATGATGATGATGATCATGATGACGATGATGATGAGTCCCAAGATGAGGAGTCCTCTTATGATGAGTCCGATGATGATGATTCAAGTGACAATGATGTCCGAGAATCCATTTTCCAAGGAAACTTATCCAATCCACGCCTCGGTATCAATGGTGTAGTCGTTAGCTTAAAGTCGTAGTCTGACTATTTATCACCACTTTGAGCCTCTCAGAGGGAATTAGCAGTTCATTCAAGAGTACCCATAATACTGCCATGCAACCCGTCCGCAAAGTTGTAAAATGATAGCGTCAAAATTTTCATCACTCATGTTGTAATAAATGTAAGTGTCGCGAGCAACATTTGCAAAGTCAGGCCCTTATTGCGAGTGTCGTTTGGCTGTCGATACACGACGGTTGTCGATAGTCGAACATCGAAAATGAAATTTGGCATTGCGTATTCTTATTGTTCGATACTTTCAATTTTGAATTCGGTCGTTATCGTCTGTATTTTTGCGTTCGACTATCACTAAGATTAATTAATTTGTCAAATTATAGCATTTATTCACAATGACTTTTTTCATTCTTCACAGTAACAGACATTTTTGGCGATAGAGATACGCAATACCAAAAGAAAAATTTATCGAAGCTTTCGACCCTTGTCGCATCGAATGTTAGACGACACTCGCAATAAGGGCCAGACGCATTTAACATTAGAGCGAAATCAAAAGCACGAAAGTCCTCGTCGTCAAGGGAAGTTTCTCAATGAGATGTGTTTTAAATCCTAAGAACATTTATAGCACTCTAAGGTAGTAGCTGAAATTCAAGGTTTCTAGGTTTCATTTTCTTTCGAAAGTCTTGCTCTAATTTTTAACAGACCGCCATCACCAACCACTTGTAAGTATGTATTTCCTTTCAAACAAAGTCAATGCAAACCTTCAACCTTTAAAACATTTCAAATTCAGTCCTTTTATCAGAAGAAAAAACCAAACCACAAAAAGCCCGTCAAGCATTCTTCAGTCACGCATCTTGGAACAAGTTTCTTTTCCCCCTAACTTGATGACTCTTTTTCCACATCAACTCTACACTGCACTCAACTTGTTCAATGCAGGGTGGCGTATTACATTGAGTCTTCAAGCATCCATATGAATATGTTCAGTATAAATAGTCGTACCAGTACCACACACACATACACCTTGTCGACCGGCCATCAGATCCGTCCGTTCAACCCCTTTTTATATAAATAAGTAAAAGAAAAAACTGCTTCATTATTGCACTGCTTAAGGCCAACCGAGTGTGTTACATACGCTGCTTGACATTTAACATCGTTTTCAATTAAAATCAATTGACTTTGCATCTTAGGAACTAAATTAAGAAAAATAAAAAATCCAATCCCCATCAGAGAGCATTTTTACAGTCACAGACCCAACTGCACACTGATTGCATTTCGTTTGAATGGCTTTTTTTATTTTATTGTAAATTCCATTTGAGGAGACCCTGACCAGAGGAGTGCAATTTAAACCACTTGAGAACCATAAAAGCATAACATATTTACTTTTTATATTTTTAAATTAAACAATCATGCAGCCTTTTGTGTGCTGTTGAATAAACCTCTGATTTATGTTGGGGTCTTTTGGTCAAAATAATATTGTCTCCCTTAGACCACTCAATTCGCGTGCACTCCTCGGGCTGGACTATGATTGAATTTCAGAATGGACCGACCGACGACGACGCGACGGCGACGCGGGGACGGACAACTGCCACTGGCACTCGTCGTCCACTTATATTCCGTACACAAGAGTATTGTCAATTATGTAATGGTTTGAAGTGTTGCCCCCAGTTACAATCTTTCAAGCGTTAAGCCCTGCCCTGATACAACCCTTAGTTTGGGGTAACTAACCAGAACCACATTTTCCAGTAGTACTTTCATTGTATATGGAGGATACATTGTCCGCAGAGGAGAATTGTAATTTGTAACACAAAGGCTGAAAAATCTGACTGATGCAGCTGCATCAAATTTGCACGAATCTACAATGTAAACTAAAGTTTTTTTTTAAAGAAGAACCCATCACACAACACACACGCCACAAAAAAAGCCTTCTAATAATCTCTGGTATCCTTCTGCCGCATTGAGAACGCGGGTAAACATTGTTAAATGGGAACGGTAGTTTTCACAACCAGAATTTCATTTCACATGCTCCTAGACTTCTACGGACATAGAAAGGAACCACGATGTGTGAATAGTGTGAAATGAATGCTGCTGAACGCTTGATTCTGCGTTTCATATCTCTGACACATGAAATGAATCTTGTTAGCTAGAATCAATAAAAATGCAAAACAAGAAATATTTTTCAGCTGCACGAGATGTGTGGTGTTTTTAAATTTTGTAAGGGCCCGCAGTGGTGAGAGAATTAAAAGTTTTGTGCCTTCTCGTCGCGTTTTTTGGAAGCAAAATGGTCAATGCAAGTTTTTGGGGCTGTGGAATCCTTAACGAGTTTATGGTATCTGTGGAAAAAGAGAAACGTTTTGGGTTTTCGTTTTGTAGATGTTGTTGATATTGAAAATTGAATAATCCGAGCATTTTTTTTTACCTCGATTTCTACATTTTTTGAAAGTAGAAAGTCTGAAAAAAAAGAAGATCAAACTTCAGGAGCGTTGGCTAATTTGCTGTGTATCTATGTGTCAACTGTTGCTTTGAATGTTACTGAATGTGCACGCATGAAAACCTTTCGTTTGCTCTAAACAAAATGGTTTTTATCGAATGGACCATTGCTAGAAAGGTATAGAGGAGTGAGAGTACACAGGACAGATTTAATATTTGTTGGCAGGTGTAAAGAAAAGTAACTTATCAATGATGAGATGGAAATCACAACAGCCGCTTTGGAAAATCCGCTTTTTGTTTGACAATTTAAAGTATTTTACTACGATAGTTACTCAATTTGAGCACGTTTAACCCTTTTGTTGGCCTTAAATAAATAAAACATAACCTTAAATAACGAAACATATGTGCACACAGTTTTTATGTGTTTAAGGCAAGGTACTTATCAGTAATAAGATAACAATCATAGCAACAGCTGCCTCAGGGTATTCGCTTTTTGTTGGGCAATGTAAGGAACTGCTATGAATGTTACTCAATACGCACGCATGAAACCTTTAAACTCGATCGAAATAAAATGAATTTCATTGAATGGAACATTGCTAGAAAGGTATTTTGTAGAGAAAAAGCAAAACATAACTTTTGTGCTCGTTGGTAACTAAAAAAATAAATAGGGTGGCGCAACAAAGTGAGAACACCCGTTGCCAGCGCATTTCTCACAACGGTTGCCTTCTTAGGAGGGGACTTACAATTTTCGGCCGATTTCAACGGCCAGTCAATAGGTTAGGCGGAAATGGCTGTCAGCCAATGAGTTCATTACCTGACACACTTAGGCCACAAGACCCATTGTGATACCACAGAGATCAGCAAGTTAATCACCTACTGATCTCAGAAACCCGAAGTAAGATCAACGAGTTGATCACCCATTTATCTTCCATTACGGAACTAGCCGGTTAATCACCCGCTAGTCGAACCACGCGGAACTTTCAATGTATTTCGAAAGACTTTTAGGGTCTATGTAAGTTAAGTTGCCAGTATCATCGAAGAAGAATGAGTCACCGAGATGAGTCTTACTCCTATGAAGAAGTGGGGCACCATCAAAAAAGGTGTTGAACGGCTTCTTCCTCTTCTTCGTCCATGCAGCTTCTGCAGAAATCATTGGAAAACACACACAAGTCTTTTGGCGTGTCTTCCTATATTAGACAGTGTACCGTAAGAACACCTATGGCAGAATCTTGATACAAGATGTTCAGGGCTAACAAACTCTTCGAGCGTTTTGAGTCTACACACGGCCCAACTTTTTTTAGTTGCAAGGCAGTTGTAACTCTCAGCCCATCTAGTGTTTGTTATCCTCGAAGCGTCTTGTTTAAGTAGGAGTTTACTTGTAGCGATAGGTGCACCTATGTTGTTCCATTCTGAGCGTAGGGAAGTGGTCGTGACCATTTTGGGTATTTCGTCTGCCATACAGTTGTCTGGTATGCCCCTGTACCCCGGCACCCATGAAAGGTCAATGTTGAACGGATTTGACATCTCCCTCAGAGACATTTTACAATTTTGGACCGTGATGGATTTTGTAGAGACAGAGGCAAGAGATTTAAGGGCAGCTTGGTTGTCCGAAGAGATTCGAATATCCGTGGGGTTTTCTTTGAGCCAAGACAGCACCTCCTTAATCGCCAGAATTTCCGATTCGAACACACTACAATGATTCGGTTTTTCTGAGTAGATTCCACTTCCCACACCTTCGCTGATTTTTGAACCATCGCCATCGGTGTAGAAGTGTATTGCTTCATTTTCCAAGAGAGTGCCATTTTCTTAAGCTTCTCTTGAAGGTATGGTTACTTGGAAATTATTATCAAACACCAACTCGGGGATCGATCCGGTAGGAATCTAAAGCTACCTAGAATGGTAGTGTGGCCGATTTGATTATTGGTCCACTGTGATGTAGCTCTTTGTCGAGTAGCTTAGCTAGCTGCTACTTGTTTGTTGAAGATATCTAGGGGTTCGAGATCCAGTAGTACATTGAGGGCGTCCTAGGGGGTTGTCCTCAGTTTGCAACTAATACACAGACTAGCCGTTCTTTGAACTTTGGCCAGCTTGCTGTAGTTAATCGGCTTGTCTAGTGCGGCCCACCAGACAATCACCCCCTATGTGGGTATCGGTCTTCTTATCGAGGTAAACATCCAATGGTTTCCCACCAAAGGTTTTTTACAAGAGAAGAGTGCAACGTTAGCTTTATTTACTCTTTCCTCAATATTGATTTTCCAGGTCAGTTTTTTTGTCAAAAATAAGATCTAGATATTTAGCCTGATTTGACAGTGTGAGAGTTACCCCTTTAATAGTTGGGGGTCTGAAGTCCGGAATTTTGTATTTCCTCGTAAAGAGAACTAATTCCGTTTTGTGTGGATTGATGTTCAGACCACAATCTGCAGCCCAATTGTTAAGCTTGTTAAGTGCTGTTTGTAGCAGCTCAGTTAGGGTCTGTGGGTGCTTGCCTGTAACGGCAGTTGCTACATCATCGACATAGGCTATGGTTTTGAAACCTTCGTCCTCTACATCGATTAACAATTTGTTTACGACCAGGTTCCACAGTAGGGGAGATAGAACTTCCCCTGCGGGATTCCTCTATTGGCCAATCTGTAGTTCCACAATTCGGAACTAATGATTCTGCTGCTGAGCATTGTTGTTATCATGTTCATGATGTGTTCTTCTATGAACAGCCCATCAAGGGCATTAGTGATTGTTGTATTGACGGCAAATCGATAAAGTGTTTTTCATTGCAAATTAATTTACTATCCCAATTCCCCACGAAATGCGATACGCGTTAAAAACAATTCTGTTTCTGTTGGGATTCGAACTACGCACCTCTCGGTTAACAGGCAATCATCGTAGCCATCACGCCACGGGTACCATTGGTAAAGATTAAGTCAAATAGCTTATAAACAATTAGATTGCATCACAAAAAACAACAGTCGCTTTACGAAAAGAATTGCTATGATTGTGCACATGTGAAACCCTTTCACTGGCTTTAAACAAAATGTATTCACTTGAATGGAATGTTGTAGGGAGGGAATTGTGGAGAGGAAGTGCACAACGTAAATTTTATGTTTATTGGTAACGTTTAAGGCAACAAATTAATCTTAGTGATTTTCAAATACAAACGAAAAGCCTTGACCTTAAATCACTTTAATGAGGAACTCCTACGGCTATTTTGTCACCGATTACTTTTTTGCTTTGGAAAAACACTTCAGGCATTTCCTTTATCTTCTCACTTTTAACAAAAGTCCTTAAAGCACCTCCCAGCCACATATTTGTTGAATATTCTATCACCCAAAAACCCCTTCACACAGCATTTTCATCAAACTTAATGGAAAAATAAAATTAACGCCTAAAGGCGTAGTACAACCAAAGAAAAAAAAAACCCCTCAGTAAACGCATTTCCCATTAAACAAAATACCCAAAACAAAACCCCATTAACCCACAATGACCCCAATGCTTCGTTTGATCATTCGCCAAAACCAAAAGAAATACAAAAAAATTCATTTAACTTAAAAGACTTTAATATCTTAAGCTTGGCAAACACCTCCCGGAGATGGAAAATTATAACTCTTTCAAGTTTCTGCTCCACGAAATTCGTTCTCATTTAATTAAAAAATAACTAATGTAACAATTTATGCTTATCCCAAGGAAAACCATTTAAAAATATGAATTTATAACCTCTTTTCTCTCCATAAAACCACAAAGCTTAAATAAATACATTTTTCTGTCCACCAAGAACCCGTTGGGTTTTAACACACAAAATAAAATGAGAACCATTCCATGCGGACATAATAAACCCTTGATGTAATTATCAAGTCAATGGTACCTTTTTTTGTGGGGGGAGGTTCTCTAGCTCTCGAACTATTTCTCCCAGGGAAATAAAAAAAAAAAAAACATGAAAAGAAATCAAGAGAAATAAGCCCCATTCGCTTGTACATATATTTTTTTTTCCACATCATCCTTACCCTAGGGCATTCTGCAAAGGCATTTTTCAACAAACTGTGGCACCATTCTGTAGTGTTCAGCCTCCTTCCCGCCTAACATGAAGCAAACAAAATCTGGCAAATGTCAGACAAAAAAGCCAAACTAAATTGTTGGGACAGTATATATGTAGGTACGCTTTCATATAGACTTTTTTTCTGGTGAACACCCAAGCTCTGAAATCTTCGTCAGGTTATCTTTAAGGTAGCCTTAAGGGATTTTCGTGATCTGTTTCCATAATTTGATTTCCATTTGGTTTAGTTTTTTTGTGTGTTTTTTTTTCTTTGCTTTTATTTTTGGTTATTTTTGTTTTGTTTTTCTCTGTTTCTCCTTGGCTTTCTGGTGTGCAATAATACGCTTGTAAGCATGTAAGCAGAGAAAAGATTTGTTAAGGCCTGCTATAATTTCAGAAGGTTTTGTAAACGAAAGTTAATCTAATGGAATCGGTCCAACAATGAAATTGAGTGTCTTGTAAACATTAAGGTGTATGAAGGACAGGTAAATAAGACTCTCCTCATCCGTTTAGTACTCGGTCGGTTGGTGGGTTGGATTTAATCGAATTGTATTCTCGGCTTTGGGTACATCCAAAGACAAACAATGAAAGGTGTATGAGGCGATTAAAGGGATAGCAATAAATTGAGAGGTGTAGGCAACGGTGTAAGGCGCAAAAATTGTATAAAATTGTTCAAATAAATGGATGACCGTTGGGTAGTAAGGAACAGAGTTAAGGAAGAAAGTTTATTTAAACCGATTAAGAGGCATTTGAGCTTTGAAACAGGGATACGTATATTAAGGGTCCACAGGATTCTGTGTGGTACGATGAGTAAAGTCCTGATTTGAAATTTAGGGTAAGGCAGAGTGTCAATGTTTACATTGTGGTTTAAAGATGAAAATTCCCATCGTTCGGTCCTTGATAAAAATATAGTTTGGGAAACAACTACAATTGTTATTTTCTGCGAAACATTTTAGGATAAGCCTTCATATGAATAGGAAGGCAGAAGCAAATATGTAATTCGATTTAATACTTGAGCAGCAGATATTGTTATTTTATGTAATTGAAGTAAGCACTAGGTCCTTGAAGTAAGCTCTAGGTGCATGGAGTAAGGACATATTAATTAATTTTTGAAGTTTTTAATTGGGTTATATACACTTCTTGACAGTGTGATGGGAACGTATCAAAAAAGGCGTAAAATCGCATTCACTCAATAAAAAGTTTTTCCACAATCAACCCATTTCATCCCTCAGTTCTTTCTCAGATATATCGTGATTCTGCGGTAGCTGCACTGCTTTCTGAGGGCAAGCAAATAATGCAAAGGATTGGACTAATTTCAACAGTCGAGAGTTCGAACGCAAGCGGCATGACTGCTCGAAATTTTTCATGAAGACGGTAAAGGAAACAAAGGCAACGTAGATAACCAGGTGGTATAATTTGGGCAAAGGAAAAGGCATTTGGGCAAAGCAAATGGCTGTTTAACAAAATCGACGAAGCCCAAAATGCAAAAAGCACAGGGCAAAGTATGTGTACGTGCCATATCATTGCTAGCGGTAAATAAAGAACACTATCAACAATCCAATGTTATGGAATGAATAAAGCAGTGATAATCAAGACGAAAGCAGCTTTCAAAGCATTGCCAAAGCGTCCCTCAAATAATAAAGATGGAAAAACTAGCCTCGCAAGGAAGAAGCTTAGAGGAAGTGGAAAAGAATTGTTTTCAATTTCAAGCAAAAATAACGGGAGCAGGAAAAAATGTTTGTCCGGCAGTTTATGTAAACTAAGCTATTCGGGAAATAAGCACAACAGCCTCTGATAAAGCGGGCAACCAACTTCAAAATAGTCGATGCTAGTGGGTATTGGGTAGCCGACTGCGGAAAGTATTGAATTTATCTGTTAACCATTGCGGATTTGTCTAAGAGAAGACAACAACAACTGGAGTAATCCAAAACTATAAGGATCCTAAGCATGTTAATACCTCAGAGGCTTTGCATGTTACGCTGGTTAGCTTCGAAAAAGCATTCGATCGAGAGCCATGAGGTTTGAAATAGGTGCCCCTTAGACAACGAGGAGTTCCCGATTAATTCCAAAGGATATATATAAACGAACATTGATGAGAGTACGATGTTCGAAGTCACCGAATCAGTGAAGGTCACATTAGCTGTACAATTACATATGAAGCCTTGAGTTCTCTGCTCTTGAGTTGAGGGCTTGACTACCATCTTCTTAATTCTTTTTTGCCTGCGTTACGAGCATTGTGACCTCGAAGAGATGACAACTCATCCACTTATCTACTTAACGTAAATGTTCCGCGTCTACTTCTAGACTACCTGATAATGGAAGATATACTGAATATCAGAGTACACCAACTTTTCTTTGTTGGCGATATATCATTATAAGCGAGCTTCCTACATGAAGCACTCAATGTATACAAGTAAAACTTCTAGAAGGTGGGGGAAGTTCTAAAAGTACAAGTCTGAGAAGTTCAAATATCTGGGATAAATGATCAATAGCAAAGGCACCTGTGATGACAATCATCGAGAAAGTGTACGTATAGGAAAGCTCCGCTCTGTGTTAGAAAACTGCTTCCTGCTCTACAGTTGTGCGTCCAACACTTACATAAATAAATAAATAAATAAATAGGGTGGCGCAATAGAGCGAGGAGCCCCTAGGCTTAGCGCAATTCTCACAACCATACCTTGTGAGGGAATGGAGGGGACCTACAATTTTCTACCGGTTCCGAATGGCTTATTGAGAAAGCGCTTTTCATGGCAATGAATTTACTAACGGAAGACTTGCCAATTCCTCTCGAAGGGCGATACCCGTAGAAAAACATTTTTGCTGGGATTAGAACCTCGAACCTCTGGGTTAGCAGGTGGGCATGCGGCAGCATCATATACAAAGTTCCAACTGATTCGGCAATAAAAAAGAAAAAGAAAAGCAGAGCCAAACACTCCTGGGGCTGTAACACAAAGCTACAAGTTTATAAATCAAGAGCTGCTTGTAGGATTATGTCCATCACACTTGTAGAAGAAGAAGCAAACTTGTAGCTTTGTGCTACAGAATTATTTTACACCATATCAGAAGTACTTGTAGTTCTGTGCTACAAGCCCCTGATATAAATAAATTCAACGACATTTGCATTTGATTGGACTCGCATATGAAACAACCCAAAGCCAAGAGGCTTGTCGACGCTTTCTGAGCCAACGCAGGTGACATGGTAATTTCACATCCTAACCTTGCGGGCGACGACGTGCAAATGAATCTGGAAGGTTGAATATAAAGTAAATGCCAAAACCTGGATTCGAGCCCAGCAGTCCGGCCTGCTTACTGAGCACTCTAACGCGGCAGCACGGCCGTACTGAACAAATTCCGTGCCCTGTTTTCTACACTCAATAAACGTCTATAATGACAAGTCACCTACCGGTCTCCTAAGACAACAGGATTTTAATACTTGTGTAATCCTTACAACAAATTCTGAATTTCTACGATTACACCTCTGTGTAAGTCTCCCAATCTAAGCAAACAAATATTAAAGGAAATCATTCGTCCTTAAAATAAATCCACCTCTGAGTCCCTGAAAAAACTGATAATGAAAACAATTTTAACGTTAACGTTAACGATAACTTATTTACAGTTAATTTATTAATTTTTTTGATGCTATTCATTAAAGATAATACTGTTAATTACAAATGAGATCCTTTCCACATTGTTTCCTCATTCCCATCTGAATTCGTTCATTCGCAAAAACAAAAAACAAATATATATTATAATGAGTTTGATGCATAATGCATGGCCCGTCAGTCAGCGTCGACGGGAGTCGTCGTTCAAAAAGAAGAAACATCAATTGATTTTCCCATGCCCAGATATCCGAGTTCACTGTTGAGCTCGATTATAATATGATTGGTACTTATATCGCAACTCCATCAGAAAAGTAAGAGAACAAAACAAAAAAAAAAATCGAATCCGAATGTTCGGCTTTACGAAGATTTCTTCCACAGAAAATTAAACAAATAGGATAGGAGAGGAGAGAAGAACCAAGGAGAGTGTGGCAAATCCTTGGAGTTGTGGCAGTGCAAACGTTGGCAGCCTACATGCTGAGAATGATCGAATGTGAATTAATCTTTTCGATATTTCTGCTGAATGAAACCCCCTGGCATTCCAGCCTTGGCTGTACGGTGCTAGCTTATAATTCAGATTCAGGATATACCACGCGCGCACCGCAACCCACCTAGCACCACCACCGCTCCGGTGCCGTGGGTAGCTAGGTAAATGTGCCTTCTTCCTCCTGATGATAAATGAAAGCCTCTCTTTAGTGGGGTAAAGTACAGCGCACAGGTACATCAGGGTAAACACAATCGACAAGTCGAGCCGCTCATCATGTAATTTACACACCACCAACAAGCAGATGGAAAACATGTTTTGCACATTTTGCAAATCCGTTGGCTGACGAAGGCCGGAACTTCGCAATGGTGCAGATGCTTTGCAGATATGCGGTGCGGGTGGGTGGTCTCATGACGCGTATCCGAAGTATCTCATTCTTCACACTGAATGTACTTGCCCCAAGCGAAAAACCTAGGTAGGATGTGTCTTTTTCTCTCTTTTTTCAGTTAGAAAAATGGAACTGAGTCAATTCAGTTGTATGTGTGCGGTTCTAGAAATGAACTGATGAGAAGACTTGTTCCAACTCGTAACGTAAGACTGTTGATTCGTTTATGACAAGTCATGTAGCATGTCTTATTGCTGTGACGTGAAATTGCTTTCTGTCAATTGTGTATGTCAAACTAAAGTATACGTGTTGTGCAAAGTGGAATGGCTATTACGGGTATTTTTATCTAAAAGTGGCTTCTTCCGCTGGTTAAAGCTGTGTCTTTAAACCCACCGCGCTAAGAGGGGATGTTCTCGTTCTCTTTCTTTTTTGTGTTGTTACCTACTATTTCACAGCCAATCTACATGCGGAGCAATTCCCTTGATTGACATGCACAGGCCTACAGTAAACCTATCTGACTCAGTTCAATAAGCACTCATAATGGCTGCCTATTGTGGAAAAGGTAATACTTCTTCTGTGGCCATGTTAAAGCTTGCGCTGCTTAATGGAAGGGATTGAAATTCGCAACCTAAAGGGTGTGCTGCTTGCAAATGATTATAAATCATTTTTCGAATCAAGTGGTGATTTATGGAATTTCATTGTGAGAAGAGGTGTGTTTCGACATTTTAATGCTAGGAGTGTTGATTGCCAGTGATAAATGAGTTGCTTGTAAATGAGAAGTATACATTTTTTTTTTTAAATTTATATTGCTGTTATATGAGAACTACACAATAACATTTTTCAACACTTCATAGCTCATTATTATTCTCGAGATTGATTTAGAACAGGTCGTCTTGGTTGTAGGTATATGAACTTAATATAATCGAAATAAAACTCACGGTGGTCTGCGAAAAATCCGGTTCATGTAAAAAACTTTTAGTTGAAAGACCAGTTTCTAATTCACCTTCATATAAGCTTCACTTGAGTGTTCATTTGTTATGGGATAATTATATTCATTTTCACCTACTTCACAGCGTAATAATTATTTGAATTTGTCTATCATACGGTCTTTGATATCCGTTCTGAAATCTCCTTGTTCGTAAATTTATCTGCATAGTACATTTAAGAAAAAGTGGTGCCTTAAATTTCCTTATTTGACTTGAATCTTTTTGGAAACATAAAAAGAGAGGACATAGCACGCTTTTCCAAAACTGTGTTCTCTGTTTTTGAAGTGAAACTTTTTTTAGAATGACCTCAAATTCAAACTCTATGAAACGAAAATGCGTCACGTTTTGTGTTTTTTCGTCAGCTAGAGAATAAAAGAAAATACAAGACATGGTCTTATCACTGTGCGATGCTTGGTAGCGTCTTTATAGTCGTCTACTAAGCATTTCCATATGCACGCACCTTGTGTACTGGAATAGGGGAGATATGAACCGCTTGATGAAAAGTGCATACTAACTATGTATATACATACTTCAGAAAATGGAGAACTCGTAAAAGGGGTTCTGAAATGCCTTGGAAGACCTCTTAAAACATCCTAGGGCGGAGTGAACTCTTGATTGTACGTCGTTTATGAGAGCGAAGCCCGCGGATGGATCACTATTGTTAATGAGATAAGATGGCGAGCAGAAAACTCTTCACGAAGGAGAAGAAAAAAAAGAAGAAAAAGAAGGAGAAAACAAAGAAGAAAAAGTAGTAGTAGAAAAAGAAGAAGAAGAAGAAGAAGAAGAAGAAGAAGAAAAAGAAGAACAAAAACCAAAACAAAAATAAGAACAAAAAGAAGACGTTAGAAACGAATAAGTAAGAAAATGAATAAGTAAGAAAAAGGAAGAAGAAGAAATAAGGCAGAGTAAGGAAAAGATGGATAAGAAGGAGAACAAAAACAAGAGAAAAATTTCAGCAGCTAAGATGAGTCTTATAAAAAAAATGTTTCGATTGAGTTAATTATCTTTAACAAAAGGATTCTTTTTCAAACGACATCAACAGACTCAACGACATCAACAGACTCAACGACATCAACAGAGTCAACGACATCAACAGACAAAAAAAAAAAAACAAGGTTAAAACAAAAAACATTTCCCCCGAGCAGCCAAAAAAAACAAAGAGGAGCTTTTTCAGGTTTTCCGAAAAACAGATATTTTCGTAAAGAAACAGAGCTATTCCGAAGGTTCACTATTCACTTTCTGAAAACAAGTGCTTTTCTTAAAAAATTATAGAATTCTCGTGAAAAACCTAACAAAGGAATCAATAAAAATGACTCTTTTATCGAAGAAAGAAATTCTCTTATTTGAAATGAAAATCAAGCGCTTTTCTTCGCAGAAGAGTTTCTCTTTATAATATAAAGCATTTTGGGCTTTTTAAAAAAAGTACTCAAAATCCACAAAAAAAATGTCTTGCTGTTCAAAAACAAATAACTACAATTGTTTGGAAAACACTGTTCACTTTAAAAGCAGCTTCCTGCTTTTCCTTTTCGACGTTACGAGCATCGTGATCTCGAAGGTATAACAGCTCTACCACTAAACTGCTTCACACTACTGATCCGCTTCTGGAGTAGTACCCCGCTCCACGAAAAAAACCCGATACCTGGTGCTTCTTTTTTTGTTTCACTGTCTCTAAGGAAGTCAGAACAATTCTCAGTTCTTCGAAAAACACTTCTTTTTCTGAAGAAAGCCCTTGATCTACGAAAATACTTTTTGTACAGAGACAAAGTCTATTTCGGTAAAACTCCCTCCGAAGATGTTGAGGAATTCTCATTGCATCCGCATTGCGGCTTTATACGAGTGTCTATTTGTCTAAAAAATGAGTTTCGAGTTTCATTTGCTAGAGCAGCCAATACTTTTAGCAGTATTTAGTTTTCAGACTGTGCTTATTTCGGTATGTTACTTCCAATATCAAAAAATAAAATCCTTTGACCTAGTTACGTCTGAGACGTCACCCAAACCTGTTTTTCACCACCTCCCACATTCCCCTAGCCTAACGGCTTTTTCAAGTTCCCCAACGGGTTCCCACGCCATTTTTGCATAGCCAGCAAAACGTGTCTGGAACCACTTTTTATTTCTCATCCTAAAGCACAACAAGGTATTCATATTTCGCTAAAGACAATGAAATATGAATATTTTGTCAACAAGTGCATTCCCTTCCCTCTCCCAAAAATACATTAAAACAGAGGTTACCTCAAGAAGAATAATTTTGTAAAAGTCAGTTCAAGTTCTAATATTCACTCATCTGGTTCGTAGAAGTGCAGCCTCGCTTTGGACAGCGGCTTCTCGTTCCAGTTTGATAAAACTACATACCTGTAATATAGATATTAAGTGATGAACGAATAAATAATAAAATAAAAAAAAAGAAAAGAAAAACAGTTATGTTTTTTTTTAATCAAACCGTTCAACCACGAACGTAAATACCTTTTATTAGTAATTAACCCCGAACACGGGAAAGCAAATTAACTCTTGACCCTTTGGCGACGCTAAGAATATTTATCAAGTGATTTATGATAGGGGATGGCTGATATGTCCGCTTGTTCGAGATCGAAATACCAGAAACAATAAATTTTTTCATATGGACATTACATATAGCGAGAAAACTTGCATTTCTCCTGAGAGTTCAATTGACATACATAAAAAACGTTTTCTAACTTAGTCTTCACGGCGGCATACAATTGTGGGCCCTTGAAATGCCTAAGGCCCTGAGGTTCCTCGAATTTTGTTTAGCCACCATATTTTTTTATTTTTATTTATGATGATAGAAAGAATGTTGCTGATTTTTAGGCAAACTTTAAGTCTATCTGCAACGGGCGAATAGGTACCACCGACCCCGACGCTTGATCTCTTGAGAAATCCAACAGCTTCATTGACTAAAGACTCTGGCAAACCAAGCGCTGGTTTAGGTGATAGGAAAGACGTCTGGCAAGTTAGGCAGCAATCTCATCAGTGATGCTGCTGTATAAATGTCGGAATGCTAATGAAGAATATTCTCCTAAACAATTGAAATACTAGCCTCCTTAGCTTTCTCAGCTTCTCATCAGATAAACGAGTTTTTTAGGCGTGTCGTTTTCAAGAAGAAATAAAATGCATATAATTTAATGCTTTGACCAAGAACTTAGCTTTCTTAAAAAGAGAAGGGTGCACCATTTTACTTAATGATTTTGAGTAAGTGACCACTTGCTGGCTTCAATAAATTCCACCCGAAAACCCAATACTTTGATCACTACGTCAGCGATGACGCACCGAATATTCTTCTGCAAAGCATCAATCGTCTCGGGCTTATCTGCGTAAACAAGTTACTTGACATAAAAAAAGATATAGTCCAGCAGTGTTAAACCACCCGATCTCGGAGGTAAATCACTTGAATCGAACCAAACTGAGCTAAAACCAAGTCACAGTTGCCAAAAAGATCAACTCCGAAAAAAGTATTGCCAGTCTTAAAAACACTTTTCTATTCAAGACATTTTGATACTGAAACGGCACATTATGACACATTGTCAGTTTAAGAACAAGCTAAGGGAAGAGAAATACAATAAGCTGATGGTGGGATGTATATACAACATACATAGTAGTCCTTGCACAGTTGTGTAAATTATTCAATAGGCATGCAAGGGAAACACTAAGCAGAAGTAGACATGACAGTTGCTAGAAGCGACTAAAATTCACCTTGTTTCATTTAAAAAAAAAAAAAAAACATAAAAATAGTTTAGCTTGTACAAGAAGTAGACTGGAATCTTCATCCAGATAACTTTATGACTCCGATTCAAACCTTGTCTGTAATTGCTTGCAAAACATAAAACTCAAAAGTACATTTCTTTTCAAAAGCAATACCCATAACAGACAGCAACTGCAATTTCCTCCCCAGTCCAACAAGCAATAAAAGAGTCTGCAATGTTGATGGTTACGACATTTTTATTTCCAGCCAGAGTGTTTTAGCTATAGCTCCATTGGAATAGCAATTCCATAGCCCACCAGCATCTTCTCTAATTACGTATTAATAACTAATGCCCTCATTCTAGTATTATGGGATATTAAACGCCTCCAAAGCAATTTAATAACTATAATACACTCGATGTGGCTGAGTTCAGCCACGGGTTGTCACCATCGATACACACTTTGGATTCATAAAGTGCCTCGTTCCGTCGGACTTCTTGTCTCTCCCACTTAACATGACTCAGTAATGGGTTCATTACTAGTGGCACACAAATAACATTTTATCTCACACCGACACAGTGTCACTCACCTGTTGAATAATTTTTATGACTTCTTGAGTGAAACTGTTTTCCTCCATATCTGTCACCTTGCGTGGATGACTAGTTGGCATTCGACAAAATAACGATGTCCATTAATCTTTCAGAGGTACGTATACGTACGTACGCAGAGAAGCCACAACAAAAAAGGAAAAAAAACATTAAGAAGTTAAAAAGAAAAACAGGACAAGTACTCAAAGAAAATTGATTGATTTTTTTTGGATTTATGAATGACACTTTGGCGACAGAGGGAAATGAAATGCTGGGTCAGCAAGAAAATGAGAAGAAGTGGTTGAATTGTTTCCATCATAAATGGTTTATGGTTTGAAATTACCTTTTTTTACCCATAAGTTTTACAGTTGGTTAAGTACAACGTAGCCAGTTCAAAAAAGAAAGCAAACAAAAAAAAAAAATGAAGAAAAGGGAACAACACCGTCACCCAGCAAAAGCACTCAGCATCGTAATGGATGAAGACTTTGAATAATGGATTCTTCGAAGGATTAACTTGACACTTATTGAAGTGTCCCCTAATAGCCTCTGGGTGAATATCGATCGTTTTACTCAAGATGCTGAAAAAGTTATTGCCTAAAGCAATAAATGGAGCTCAGAAATCTGCATAGCAAATAGGGTTTTATCAAATTTATGAAGTCCTTACTCAAATTGCAAACAAATAAATCAAATTACAAGAACATATTTTTGAAGTGGGGGTAAAAGGAAACGCGTGCCTTGTTTGGATGCTTATCAATTGTTTTGAATTAAACGAGTTTTGCAGATGTATTAGATAATGGAATTTTGATTTTATCTCTTTTTACAAATTGATTTAGTTTTTTTAAATTGTTTACGCATAAATTTGAATACTGAAAAGTTTGTGGACAGTTCGGAGTGAATCTCAGCGTAAATAGAAGAATGACAGGAATACAAAAAATATAAAATCGTAACGGAATGTGCAATTACTCAACGACTTAGTCACATGCACATAATTCGCTAGGCTGTTTTTATGTAAAATCGGTTATTTACTCCATTGTTTACTTATTCAATCGCATTTTAGCTCAGTCACTTATTCATTCAGTCGCAAAGTCACTCAACCACTTAAACGCCAACCGCCCAGTTTGGAATTCATTCCACGGCTTGATATCTCAATTACAGTCAATCAATGGTTTACTTAGTCACTCAATTACTTAGTAGCTCTATTATTTAAATACTCAATCGCCAAGTCACTCAACCATTTAGACGCCGAATCACTTATCTTTTATTGGTTCAACGGCTTGATATCTTAATTATATACTCAATCAAACGCTGGCTACGTCAAGCAATGATCTAGTAGCTCAATCACTTACTCATTTAATCGACGTTTCACTCGACCCCTTAAACACTTAACCGCCCAGCCACCCAAAAGTTGATTCGCTGAACAGCTTTGTATGAACACAATACTCAATCACTTATACACTCAATCGATAAGGCACTCAAATACTTAGACGCTGAATTGCCTAGTCAACATATACTTATACAACGGTTTGGTATTTCAATCATATAGTCTCAACGGCTAAAATGTTGAGATTACTTGCTCACTCAATGGTTTGCTTGGTCCCTCAATCATTCCGTCGCTCTATTTCTTCATCGCATCATCTTACTGACAAAATAGCTTGTTCAGACATTAGATCATCGATCAATTGATATCTCGTTCAATCATCAATATCCGAGTCGGTAAATTTCAAGTCCTTAAAATTCCTTAAACGGCTTAGTCTCTCATTCGCTTGCTAAATCACTCAATCGCTGTTTCACTTAATGATTAACTTAGTCCCTCAACGGCTTAAAGCCACAAAACTTAGACTTTTAGTAACTGAGTCCCCTAAATGCTAAGCCAGCGATCAGCATGCATTTTTCAAAAGTCTGCAGAAATATTCGCTTACGCAGACGATATTGACGTAATTGGAAGAAGTAAGCGCGATGGTATATACTTGTGTGATCATTGAAGCAGAAGCGGGCTTTTTCGAGTATTGAAGCTGCAGCAGAAACAATGGGCTTAATGGTTAATAAAGGTATATGCTGTCATCAAACAAAGACAGAAGAACATCAATGAATGGGACAAAACGACAAAATAGACCGACATAGCGCTTCAAGGTAGTCCAGGACTTCGTCTATTTAGATCAACCAACAGATGCTTCCTTAGGTTAAGAAGGCAACTAAGAAATAAAAAATTCCCTAGAAAAACAAAGGCAACCCTTTATGACCGAGACCATTACAGTCCTACTATACCATGCAAAGCATGAGCGGATAAGGAAACCCTTGGTAGTTTTGAAAGAAAAATACACCGATTGATCGATGGTCTACTATAGGAAGAATATTCAAAAGTACGATGATTCCCAGTCATGTAAAACGAATGGATATCAAAGCTTCGCCTCAACGGGTATTCGAAAGCAAGTTGCAGGTAAATCGCGGAATAGGAAGACTTCGTCTTAGGTGGAGCAATCCAGTGAAAGAGAACCTCTGCTCAACCGTCTAAGAGTGTAAAACTGGAGATAGCTCACTCGAAATCTAAATCTATTTTGTCACTCAACCACTTAGTCGCTAAATCAGTCTAATCTAAATCTAAAAAAAACGAGCAGACGGCAAAAGCCATGCTTAACGATTTTTTTATATACCTATTAAAATGAGTATTTCAAATTAAGAAACTGATAATAAAATCTATCTAATCCAATCTAATCTAATCTTAGTCGCTCAAAGGCTAATTTGTTTAATCACTCAATCGCTTAATTGGTTAATGGGTAAGTCGCTCAATCAATTAGTTGCTGAATCGCTTAGTCACTCAATCGCCCATTAACTCAATCGTATCCAAAACTCAAAGTTTAAATTTATCATTTTCTTCAGGCATTTAATTGTTTATTGTGAATCCAACGCTTGGCTCAATCGCTCAACCTTTTATTACAAAAACTGCAAGCTCATCAATCTCACAATCGCTTGTTCACTCAATCGCAATGCGGCTAAATTATTAAGTCACTCATTAAATACGCTTAAGACTCAATTTCAAGAAGAAGAAGAAGATCCCGGCTCGTGATGTTTCGAAAACCAACAAGTAGGACATTACCCATTCATATGGATTACGATGTCCGCACCATATTATGACTTAATCTTACTTATCGTACCTATAACGATGAGCAAAACTTTATTGACAAGATGACAGTGAGTGGTAGGAGCCTTAAGTGCAAAAGAACTATTCCACTTTCTTTCAAAAACTTAACTATGCATTCTTATAATGAGAATAAAAAAGCTGCCAACACAAAATAATCGTTCGTCAAACAAAAAGAATAACTACCCATTTGCTTAAACGATTGCGTCCCACTCTGTCATCCTAAACTTCTGACCCAAACTCGCACTGTTTGGCAGCATCAAATATTGAAATCAAATATTGTTTTCAAATGCTAGGTACTTAAAAAAAGAACTCAATCAAACAATAAAAACGGAAATTGAGTAGAAACCCGAAACGAAAACTAAATACTCGAACTCAATTATTGCAAATACATAAAAACAAAACACTCGTGCCAAATCAAATAGAACGTTTAATCCGTCATCACCACACTTTACTGCCTAAACATCAGAAACACGAATCCAAATAATGACACAAATGTCAAAGCAAACACAAACACACACAAACCACAAATACAAATTAAAAAAAAAACTCAGCACAACTAAACTTACCACAAATCTAATGTTGATTGTTTTGTGTTTTTGTTTTGTTTTGATGAACCTGAAAAAAAAATGCAAATGTTAGCTTTGGTAAGCAAATTGAAAACTAAATTGAAACATTTAGACAAAAAAGCAAGAGAAAAATTCAAAATAAATTGAAAAAAAAAAATGTGATCACAATTCCAAATCATTATGACAGACTGCAAGTCGAGTGCATTACCTTGCTCAAAGCATTTGTCACGCTTTGTTGCGGGTAATCTAAAATGCCGACCAAAGCAGGCCGCCTTTACATTGAAACACGTTGGTGGCATATAAGTGCACGAGTTCATGATTAAAAATAATTGCCATACTCTTATGGACGGAGTTCGGTTACTTTTATTTTGTGTGGTTTTTGCCCCTTTTTTTTTATTATATAAAACCCACATACTCAAATGTACGCCAAAGTCATGTTTGAGTCAGCAAAGAACCACATTCGATTCGTCGAATGAGTGTCACTGTGGAATTGTGAAAAATATCATTTTATTAGACCGCACTTGCATTTGCAATGCCACACTGCGGTTCGAATTCGAATATAAATAAAAGATAATATGAAAATCGGGCGAATTAATTCAGGAAATTGTCAATAAGAATAAAAAAGGAAAAAAATGGACATAAACCCTTCACAACTGATACACTGCCATTGAAAATGTCAGGCAATCAAAACAATTTGTATTCTCTTTTCTCTTTAATTTTTTTTTTTTTAATAATAACAGTAAAGGAGGTATAATTGATAAAATTCTTTTTATTCATTATTTGGTGAGTTAATTGTATTCATTCAGCACACAAATATTGATGCAAACAATGGATGAATGTTCATCAACAATGCGAGGACATTTTTGGGGAATTGTCGAACATTTATATGCAAATCAACCACGTGTGTTAGAGTTGATTTATATTTGCTGGGATTCGGGAGGAAATTCAATTCATTTTTGCAGTCGAAAATACCAGTTTCAGTTGAGTTTTTTCTTTCGCAAACAAAAAAAATTTGATTGATTGTTATTGAAATTGAAATTATTAATGAACAGATTGGTACACACTGTGCGTTTAAAATATTTTTTTAAAGTCCGATATTGGTGGAACAATAAGACAATCAAATTCAAACAAGTTTTCTACCAACTAGTCATTTAATTTTTTTACTGTTATTTCAAAACGTCCGACTAAAATAAAAGTAGAAGTAAAACGAAACAATAAAAAAATTCGTTTCGGAGAATGCTGAAAGTAGAAACATTAAAGTATGGCGCGTGATATTTGTAAGCGAAATCTTTTCATCAATTTTTCATTAACTGTCCCTACTAAAAAGTTTGAAGACAGCTTTAAGGGTGCCATTTTTAAATAAATGGTTGAATGGATGAATAAAATAGAGAATCGGTTCAAAGAAACCGATAAAGGACCCAAAAAATTCTGAAACCAAATTTTGCATTTCTTGAAAGAAAGAACGAGGAAAATCACAAAAATACAATGAAATAAAAAAACTTTCAGAGCTGAGAACAGCGGCATTCGCTAAGGAACAGGGCAAGGCTGTAGGCCAGTTCTTTTCTTGAGAAAAAAAAAAAAAAAACAGATATGTAGGTATGCACTATTCTATAAGAACAAAAGCACACATGTACACAGATCCAACTAGTCGACTAAAGGGGGCATTCTAGACAACCAGCTCTGAAGTGGTCTATCGAAATCTGAAAGAGTTAACATCTTTTTCATAAGTGTCCATGACCGGGATTACCACGACTGGAGGTAACTGGTACAGTAAAATGAGATCAACCTTTAAAATTCAGCGTGTACGCCATAAAGTAGGTATGTGAAGCCGTCTAAAAATAAACCAGGGGCCAAATTACCGCATCAGTGATCGAGTAAGAGAGCACTATTTTTCCTTCAAAACTCGCCCTGTATTACACACTTCAATTCATTCAAATAGAAATAAAAAAATGGCAAATTTGATGCTAAAGTGCTGCATAACGTGAGAAGTAGTTCCAAAAACACATAATTCAGTCACGTATTACTCGAATACGTGTGCGGTAGTTCGATCCCAGACGAAACAGACAAGAAAAATTGCTAAGGCAACCCTGCCAATAAAACAAAAGGAAGCTCTCTGTTGACCAGAAACCAATCGTGATTTCAAAGAGATTCCAGCTCTGCGACCGATTTGTTTCACACAATTGATCCTCATAAGTGATAAGTAAAAAGAGCGGTCACCAAAGCTATGTCAAAGTCACCTTTCAACAAAAAAAAATTACAAAATTCCCCTCCAAATGGAATATAGGAGCTACAAGAAAGAAGCGAAGAAGAAGTCCAAATCCAAACAAAGAACACAGACGGCATGTATGAGAGCCTTATGCAAACCAAGCTTTTCAGGAAATACGACAAAACAACCAGAATAAGACGACAACCATCTTCAAAAAAGTCGCTCAAAGAGGAAAATGCTCAAGAGATTCGTCCGCCGAAGTTCATTGACGATGATCAAAGATAGCTTTTCGTGACAAATTCGACACAGGTGTGGAGCCAGCATGTGATGACTTTTTAAACGAACAACTTCCTCGAGAGTAGCTTACAGAAACTGAATCTAATTTAACGGAAATACTAGAAGCAGTTAAGAACTCCAAAAATGACAAAGGTTCTGGATGAGATAAGACACAATATTATTTTTGGAAAAAGATGGGTAACATCGCCGGGCTATTTAAATCTAACAGTAACCATCTCCAAGCTAATAGGAGGTCATAGTCTGATTTAGCAATGGAGGGAAAAGAAGGGAGTTACATGAAATTGCGATAACTGTCGTTCGATACAGCTACATATCGTTGAAGCCGACTGAAAAAAAAAAAAAATAATAATAAAGGCTTCTAGTAACAAAGTCAAAAAAGCATTCAGTCAACAACCACGAGATCTGAAACGGGCGCCCCTCGAAAGGCCCATATGCAGATGATTGAGAATATATGTGAAAGAGCGGTGACGAAGATGAGATATCCAGCTGGAGCCACCAAAGCCTTTCAAGTCATAGCAAGTTTACAGCAAGCAAGCTTCTCGAGTCTTCTCATTTCTGCAGACTGCTTAACGGCGATGAGGACACAAATTCCGCTGTCAGGCAGATTGCCCCATTCAGCTTGGACGATGATCAAGAATGCCGTCCTCCCGACCTAGAAGTTAAGCTTGCTATATGCAAACTTAAATCAGAAAAGACGGCATCAAGACTGCAGATGGCCTTGATGCCGAATTTTTCAAGGCAGCTGGAGATCAGTTGGAAAGGAGCATGCACCAGCTGATCTGCATGATATGGTCGGAAGAAAGCATGCCCGATGAATGGAACCTCAGTATCGTGTGCCCGATCCTAAAGAAAGGAGACCCTCACAATTGCGCCAATTATGAGGGATAAGCCTCCGTAACGTCTCTTATAAGATTTTGTCTGCTGTAATATGTGAACGTCTGAAACCCCACGTCAACAACTTGATAGGTCCTTATCAATGTGGTTTTAGACCAGAGAAGTTGTCAATAGACCACATTTTCAGATTACGGCAAATCTTGGAAAAAATCCGAGCATATAATATCGATATTCACCATCTTTTTATCGATTTCAAGGCCGCGTATGGCAGTATCTACAGAGACGAGCTGTACAGAGCCATGTCTTTTTTCGGCATCCCTGCAAAACTCGTACGACTATGCAGGATGACTTTGGAGAATTGACGCTGCTCCGTCAAGGTCGGTAAAGAACTCACCGAGACCTATGATGTCGAAAAAGGTTTTAGACAAGGCGACAAACTTGAGTAAGAAACTCAAACGTCAACACCAGAGGAACAATCTTTCAAAAGTCTGTACAATTACTCGCCTATGCAGACGATATTGACGTAGTGGGAAGAAAAAAGCGTGATGTCATAAGTGCTTTTGCGAGTATCGAAACAGAAGCGGCAAAAATGGGTTTGATGGTTAATGAGGGCAAAACGAAGTATATGCTATCATCAAACAAGGACACAGAACATCGACGAATTGGACAATACGTCACAATAGACAGACATAACTTCGAGGTAGTACAGGAACTTCGTCTACCTAGGATCCGCTGTAGACACGGACAACAACATCAGTGCGGAGATCAAACGGAGAATAACTCTTGCCAACCGTTGCTTCTTTGGGTTAAGAAGGCAATTGAGAAACAAAACCCTCTCCAGAAAAACCAAGGTAACCTTGTAAAAGACCTTAATCATCCGCTTTGCACGGAAGCATGGATCTTATCGAAAGCGGATGAGGAAACCCTTGGTCGTTTCGAAAGAAAAATTCTCCGAATGATCTTTGGTCCCGTATGCGAAGGTAATGTGTGGAGAAGAAGATACAACAACGAGCTGTATGAGCTGTACCGCGACATGGGCATAGCCAGAAGAGTACGCATCGCGAAGCTACGATGGTTGGGCCATGTAGAGCGGATGGACCCAAACGCTTCGGCTCGTCGGGTGTTCGAAAGCACATTGCAGGGAAATCGCGGAAGGGAAAGACCTCGTCTTAGGTGGCGCAATCAAGTGGATGAAGACCTCAACCGACTTGGAGTGCGAAACTGGAGAGAGCTCGCCCGAAATCGAAGTCGTTATAGAAGGATGTTGGTTGAGGCCCAGGTTCACCACGAACTGTAATGCCCACCTAAGTAAGTAAGTAAGTAAGTAAGCTTCTCGAGTCATCTTCTCCATTTAACAGCCTTTTGGAAGATTAAGTACAGGGCACCAAAGCAGATCAACTATTTTGTGCTGACCATGAATCCATTATAAGAGAGGATCCTTCACGCCTGAAAAAACACTTAGCCTTTGGAAAAAACAAATAGAAGGTAGTGTGTCCAGATCCGCAAAGAAACAAGAGTAAAGGCAGACCACATTAGTCTTGGAACACACAAATGCAACACCTGCATTTGGTGAACCATCTGGGAAGCTTGCTGACACATTCTGAGGAAAACACAGCCCGATCACAAGGAAGAACTGTGATCCTTTCGAGACTACGATGCTCGTAACGTCGAAGTTGCAGAAACTTCGAGATTTTAAAAACTTCAGTTCATAAAAAGTAGATTGGAAACGAAGATAGTTCGTGAGCTGAGGAAACTAAAGTTTCTGTGCAATGAAAACATAATTCAGTCTCGTAGGGCAATCAGAACTAGTATCGATATCGAATTTTTAAAGAAAAATGATGACAGTGGTTTTACTTGGCTAGGGTAATTTATTTTGAACGTGTCTGTATGCACCTACCACAAGCTTAAACAAGTCATTTGATGGGAAAGAAACGATGATTACCCTGATTTGGCTTGTGCTTGTTCGTTGAATACGAGTTTTTGAGTAATTTGAGGTGAAAAAAGCACTTCTTGTTATTCGTGTCGGTTCGTTCGAAACGAAGCCACTCAGCCACTTTTTATGAAAAGGATATTTTTCGTTTCTTATTTGTCAATCTGAGACAACTTATATTTGAGCTAAGGGCCACTTGATGATGCTCGTGTTGGTTCATGAAAAGTGAAGTTATTCAACCATTTGTTAAAAAACAGTTATGAAAGATAGCCCTTTTTAGTGGTACCAATATAGCTCAAAAATGATCGATTTATAGACGATTTTGCTAAGAATTTTTTCTTCAATTCGAGGAAAATCAGTAATACATTCATAAATAAATATTATTCAAATTAATAAAAATCAAGTTATTCAAGCTCAGCTGTAATCTCGCCCCAGTGCAGGCAACACCATAAGATTTTCAATCAAACAAAGAGGGTGGCGCAAAAGAGCGAGGAGCCCTAGGACCTAGCACATTTCTCACAACCTTACCTTGTGATGGAATGGATGAGACCTCAATTTCCTGCCGGTTCTGAATGGCTAACCGAGAAAGCGCTTTTCATGGTAATTAATTTACTATCGGAGGACTTGCCAATGCCTAAGCGAAAGGCGATAGCTGTGGAAGCACATTTTTGCCTTTGTTGAGATTCGAACCACGAACCTCTGGGTTGACAGGCGGAGATGGTAACCATCATCTCA
This sequence comes from Melanostoma mellinum, assembly GCA_914767635.1. Lineage (NCBI taxonomy): Eukaryota > Metazoa > Arthropoda > Insecta > Diptera > Syrphidae > Melanostoma > Melanostoma mellinum. The sequence continues at coordinate 31,855,612 of OU612059.1, forward strand.
TGGGTACCAAATACGATTGCAGTTCCTTTAGACTAATTAATAGGAAACCTTTCCCATCAGAATTGACTGGGTGATTCCGTTTTATACGAACTATCACGAGACACACGATTCATTTTATTTGAATTTGAATTTGAAAAATCAACATCGAGGCAGTTTGTATGAAGATTAATTTGGCAGACTGGGTTAATACGAGTAGTGAAAAATTATCGAAGGCCGATTATAAATCTTCACAAAGCAGATTAAATTGATTTATTTTTTAAGCTGGCAATAGTTAGTTTTCGCACTTTACCTTAAAAGAAATCAGTAAATGACCTGGGGTAATCAATTTTCATTGAATTCACAAACCTTTTACTCGACTTGAAACTTTTTAATGATAATTCCAAAACTTCCTAATCCTATTATCTGCGTAGCACAGCCAGCCTCAGTATCATTGCCCACTCAGTTATGAAACGCCTAGAGCCTAGACTTACAAACTTTCCCATTCAAAATGAAAACCTCTCGCATGAAAAAATATTAATTACGGTACTGTTGCTAAAGGGTATTAACGACATTAATTGAACATCAATCTTTCCACTGTGATAATCATAAACAAACAAAATCGTTACTAAACCAAAATGAATTATTTGCCTGTTATCAGTGAAATTAAGCTCAAATTACGAAAGTCTTTCTCTTCTATTATTTTTTTTTCTCTCTTTGTTTATGCTCTGTGTGTGTCGCCGCCGCTCTTCTCGAGAATTACACATAATTCATTGTTTCGTTTTATATGAAAAACTTTCTAATCGCCTTTATCCCAAGAGTAACAACAATGGTCACTGGTCAAATTATGCCACTTTTTCCTCCATTCATTTAGCCTACTTTGATATTCTGACTTTGATTTATGTCGGTAATTTTGTTTGAACGGAGTCTAAAATTATACAAACAATTTTTTTTTTCATTTTTATTTTTTTGTTTTTTGATTGGTTTGGTTTGGATTTTGTTTTGTCTGTCCTCTGTGCGCCATTACAAATTGTCTGCTTCCTCCAATTTATCTTCTTCCATATCTCATGCGAAATAAAGAAGAGTGTTGTCTTTTACTTTATTGAATAATGAATAGTGAAGCATAACTTAGAATAGAAGCAAGCTTCTTCCAAAAGCCCATCAGTGGGGAAAAAAATGTTTCTTTTTGCTTCAGTTTGCGAGCAATAAATGTTTTATTTCACTCAATGAAAGTGCTTTTAGTTTTGGTTTTTTTTTTTAACTTCCAAGTACATGGGTTGGTGTTGCGTGCGGATGGAACTGTTATTGTTATTAGCTTCATTGGGGGGAATGGAATAATTTCAGTTATTTAAGAAAAAATTACCGTCACAGCTTTAGTTATAAGCAACCAAAGAAAACAATTATTTTTTTATTGGCATATCCTTTTTTATATCACAAAAAAGGATTATTACCGATTAAGGTATGATCCCTTCTGATTGCATCATGAGTCATTTACCAAAGAGTTAATACCTCCATTTTGATTGCCTATGTATCGATACAGTGTCGAAATATACGAACGTGTTTTCCATGCTGCAGCTGACTATTGTGCAAGGGAGCTACATCATTGGATTGACTGATTGATTTAATGATTTGTCATCGGAGACAAACGTGAGGCATTATTTTAATCTCGTTGTGGGAGGAATTAAGCTGAACACTTTTTGGTAACTGGGGATTCAGGTACCGAATCTATTCTATCAATCGAAAGCTCTTGTTTCAATTAAATAGGTTCATGTCTTATGACGACGCGATGCTAATAGGCTTACTCAAATTAATCTTATCATTGACTGACCCTATTGCTGTGAAGTTGATTTGGAGATATGGATCCAAACAAATGCTTAAGCTTAGTCAACTGTTTGCAACTTCATATGCACGAAAATTCAAATCATTGTAACAATTGGCATTTAAGACAGAGAAAGCACAAATTTCACTGGAATTGAATGGCAGCTAATGCCGTACCGTTTGAACTTTGAAGCAAATAATTTATATGAGAAAAACGCATTACTAACTACTCCAGAAATTAGAAACCAAAAAATTAAGGTTAACTCACCAAAACCGAAAAAAGCACGGTTGTACATGAATCTGGGAAAGCAAATTGCAAAGAAACATGGAAGATAAGAGGCCAGCTGAACGAAGGCACCAAAGTCGAAGATCAATCAACACACGGAGGTAAAGGAAAGCAAAACCATCAAGGATATAAATGAAATAAATAGGATGGCGCAACAGCGCGAGGAGCCCCAGGGCTCAGTGCATTTATTACAACCATGCTTTGTGAGGGAACGGAGGGGACCTACAATTTACTGCCGGTTCAAAACGGCTTATTGAGAGGGCACTTTTCATGGAAAAGAATTTAATTACGGAGGACGGAAAGAAAATCATCAAGGATGTAGATCAACAATATAAAAAAAGCTCGAAGGCTAACCTGCGAAGATCGAAAATCAACAGACAAAAATGGCAGACCAAAGTAAAATCCCAAAAAGTGAATATAAAATAACGAAGATCAAAACTTATTATGCGAAGATTTAAAATAGAGATACAAAAAATTAATTAAATAATCGATCGAATATCAGATGGTAGCAAACGAAGATCGAAGATCAAATATTAACACACGAACATCTAAGGAGAGGATGTTTCCATTAAAGTTTAATATGCGAAGAACGAAGGATCCAAGGTTAGAATTCAAAGATCAACGCTTAAGATACATAGATGAAGATTAATAAACAAAGAATCAAGACGATCACGTTGATATCAAAAATAAACAGGCGAAGATCGAAAATAAGCACACGCAGATCAAAACAAAAACGCCCTCATTGAAGTTCAAAATACGAAGATCGATGACAAACACGTAAAGATCGAAGATCGCAGGTGAACTCGCGGAAAATGAAAGTAATTACGAGAAGATCAAGTTCAACACCCAAAGACCGAAGATCAAACATGAACACACGAAGTCCAAATACAAAAAAAAACATTGATTGAAGTCTAACAAGCGAAGATCGAAGATAAACGTACGAAACATCAAAGATTAAAACACGAATTTTGAAGATTAGTTAATCAAAGAATTAAGAAGAGCACGCGGAGATCAGAAATAAGCAGGAGAAGATTGAAAGATGAAGAATGAAGATCATTACACAAGGATAGAAAGAAACATTCGAAAACTGAAAACTAGCAAAAGAAAATCGAAGATCAACACGAAGTTTTAAACTTAAAACACGAAAAACGAATATAAAATATCGAAACACGGACATGGGAAATCGGCAAACAAAGATTTAAGATAGACCCGAGCAGACTGAAAAACACACGCGAAAAAAGTAGATTAGCCCAAGAAGATGAAGATTAAAATCTAATACACGAAATTTTAAGCTTAAAACACGACCAACACATGGATATGGAAAATTGGCAAACATAGATTCAAGATAAACGCGTGCAGATTAAAAAAAAGAAGAGAGGAAAGATTAGCACAATTAATTGAAGATCAAAAACCAATACACGAAAATTTAAGCTTAAAACACGAAAACCCAATATCAAATATCAACACACGGGATATTAGCCAACAAACATTTAAGATAAACGGGTGAAGACTAAAAAAAATACGCGAAAACCAAAGATTAGCACCAGAAGATGAAGATCGAAAACCAACACACGAAATTTTTAGCTTAAAACACGAAGAACAAATACCAAATATCAAAACATGGATATGGAAAATCGGCAAACAAAGATTCGAGATAAAGCGTGCAGATTAAGAAAAATAACGTGAAGATCAACGATTTGCACAAGAAGATGAAGATCGAAAACAAATACACGAAATTTTAAGCTTAAAACACGAAGAAATAATATAAAATATTAACACAATACCAAAAATAAGTACACAAGGCCCCTCATCCTACAGTACTCTGTGAGGACACAACTATTGTGCCCCGTTTGGCAGGTCACGATCTCGACCGTATTTTCGCCGACCATGCTTGTGCTTCCACTGAAAGATGTGTGGTTTTTCAATCATCTCGTTTGCAATACAAGAGGGATAAATGTTTGGATGCAGAATGCGAAAAAGCGATGAAGAGTCGATATTCCCGCTTCCTCATTCAAAGACAATCGTAAATAAAAGACAGTTGCTCAAAATGTGCTCTTAATTACTTGCCCCTGATACAAATCCTGTAACTAACAACAATTAAAACCATAAGAAATAAGCACGAACAAGATTAAACAAAGCTTTTACACTATTCGGCTTTCAGACTCTGAGGAAATTCAAAAAACTTATAACGTTTGGATAAGTTAGAAACGCATTTTTCCCAAAAGCCTTAAAGCAAGAATATTGAATAAGCGTGCATAATTCTTTCTCTACACTTTCATTTCGCAACTGTGTCAATGTTATCCTTTAAGGCATTCGCACTCACATCTTATGAGAGTGGGTAATGGGTATGCCGGGGATATTGTACATAAAAAAAATGTTGTGAACCTTTTGTCACTCAAGTATAACGCCAAGATTTTATTATAAGCTTAATGAGGTGCAAAAGTACACTTTCTTTTACAAAACAGACAGGACAAAAAAAATCACAATAATAAAAGAAAAAATACAAAAATTAAGCAAAGCAACCTCCTACCCCCTCTCCTCCCCCCAATGCCCTAGTCTTTATTTAATCGCGATTCAATTCATATAAATCGCAAGGCATTGTTATGTATGTTTGGATGATTGACATAATGGTGTTGTCATGAAAAGTAGGCTACACGCCTGACTTGACTCTTTTGCTTGCCTGTTTGATTTTAATAGACGGAGCAAGTGACGCATGTTTGTCGTTCCTTTGCCTCCTTTACTGAATGGCATGTCATGGGTTTAAATTATTTGCTACCTTTTCTTCTATGCTTTTTCAAAAGAATATCACATACCAGACCCAGCAAGGGTATATAGAGTTTCAAGTTTCAATGTGCGTGTTTTTTGTTTCGTTTACACCGCATAACTAACTAGTCATCATTATATGCGGAATTGTGCGGCGCATGTAAACATTTTTTAAATATTTTAAAGTCAAAACAATGATGAAATTTGAGAGGGTGGATATTATATCTTTAAGTAAACTGTGGATCAAACATGCTACTACTCCTACGCGGTATTTTCTTCTCCATATAGGTTTGTTTTGTGAATAAACAATGAAGATTAAGGATGCCTACTTAAGTTAATTGTTGTTTACTTAAGAAACTAGGGAATATTTATTGAAATATATATGTATAGGGGAAGTAGGGGCAAAAAGGGTTATTTAAGGATTATTGTAAATAAAACCTTAAAACCTGACTTTTATTCCAAAGGAAGTTTATTCAGGAATACAAATAAATAACACAGAGAGCCAAAAATAAATAATGTAATGGTGCTGGGCACAACTTAGTTGAAAAGAAGATCTTACACGAATAAAGAGTCAAATATCCAAGTAAAATAAAAATAAATCAATAAAAATAAATAGGGTGGCGCAACAGAGCGGGGGGCCCCAGGGGCAGTGCCTAGCGCATTTCTCACAACCATGCCTTATGCCGTCACAAGGAGGGTTCCGGTTCCGAAGGCTAATCGAGAAAGCGTTTTTCATGGCAATGAGTTTACTAAGAGGACTTGCCAATTCCTTGCAAAAGACGATACCCAAAGAAGAACATTTTTTCCTCTGTTAAAATTCGAACAACTAACCTCTAGGTTAACAAGCAGCAATGCTTACAATCACACCACGGGCACCAAAGGGTACCAAATATCCAAATTATGGGCGATTTTTGGGCTATTATCTTTTTGGCAACACGAGACAGCTATGTCAAACATCTTCAATTTGATCTATAATTAAACCAAGGATTGTCTGACGAACGACCAACGCTTGCAAATTATCAAATTTTACTATCACAAAATGCGTGGTCTATTGAGAAAGTTCATCGTGCCATTCTTCTGTGTTCAGCGACGAAACTCATTTATGGTCAAACAAGAGAAACTGCCGTATTTGGAGTGAAGAAAAGCAAGAATCATTGCAGGGCCAATAATGCATCTAGAAGAAGACACTGTCTGGAGCTAATTATAGGCGGACGGAATCATTGGTGGTGATTGCTAAATTGCGATGAAAAAACCCTATTTTTGGCGATGACGCTGCCTTAACAATGAAGGCTGAACACTTAGCTATGAAGCAAGTAAGAGGTGAGTTCAATAAACAGGTCAATTCAATTTGTGGCCGGTCAATTGGCCGCCTAGATTTTGCGATCTGACGCCTCTAGAATAATTTTGATTAAATCACTTGAAGAAAGTCAACATTGAAGCATTTCGTCGTGAGACACAGTCCGAAATTTGAGAAAGAATATGCCAATATTGAATTAAGCAGATAGCCAACATTTACATGAAATAATCTTCAAACAATAAATTATATCCAACGTACTATCGATTCAAATAAAGGTTTTAAACATTTTACTGAGACGTAGTTTTTATAATTTCCGATAGCTCTTAAAAAATTATTCGTTAGTTAAGCTGCATTGTATGGATTCTCCGTCTGCTTGGGTGACCCTTTCGTCCCATATTCCCCTAGAAATAGGCGAATAAGTAGAAAACTTGTGGTATGACATCAATAATGACTTTCATATTTCATTACTTTTGTCTTGATGACAACATTTATTTGCCATTGAGGTATCTTTTAATTAACTTTAGTCCAATTGGTTTGCTCGAGGAAGTTGATTATCAAAAGTAAAGTGATTCGATGCAGTGACGGACTTATTGATGGCCAATTATAAACCCCAGATTAAGACATTGGCTTTCATAGTAAGGAACTGGTAAGGATACACTTTTGTTTTATGGTAGGCCTATAAGGTAGGATTTAAAGGTTCAAACCATCAAAACATCGAAGTGTTTTCACTGGTATCGCCTTTTGCCAAGAATTGGCAAGTTCTCCTACGAGATTTGTGCATACCATGAAAGATTCTTCGTAACTTATCCGTTCGGAATTGGCAGTATATCGTAGGTATTTGAAAAACGTTAGGACCCAAGGTTTCCAAAGCTGTGAGGCACCATTCTATTTATTTTTAAACATTTCTGCTCTAAGTTTTACTTTGTAGCAGAGTTTTCAAATTTATGCTTATATTTATACAGAGTGTAGTGTTCACATTAATATTTGTATTTATATTTACATTTATATTTATATTTATATTTATATTTATATTTATATTTATATTTATACTAGATGACCCACCCGGCGTTGCTCGGGTCTAACTTATTTTAAGCGTTTTTCACACCAAACTGTCTAGAAACGAAAACTAAGTTAAAGAATGCCCGAAAATTTCTAGTTTTCCCATTTCTATAGGAATTTGGTTATGAAATATAGACTATGTAGGCGATAAAATGTAAGTTTTAGAGTTCCCGTTCCCGTTACGGTTGCCTTTGCTTTTCCCGACCCATTGAAATTATTTGGAAGTTAGAGCTCTTATAAGTGAACCCAAAAATTAAATTGTCCAAATCTAATAAAAATGTAGCTTACACCGAACTTTTTTATCACACCAACAACATATGGGTTATTCATACACATCATATAGAGCGATTGGAACGTGAATCTATGGGCAAACTAACTCCTAATCCAGCTTCTGTATCCCAAAAGCGAAAAGCTGAATCGTTAAATGATGATACCGAGCCAGCGGCTAAGCAGAACAAACCAAACGAAGAAGGAAAGCGAATAAATATCAAAGCCTGTCGAGCGCTTTGAAGACCGTCAAGAAAAAAGTACTTCGTCGTTAAGCAATCAGAAGAATTCCTTGGAGATTCTTATCCTAAAGCCATGTCCATTCGAGTAAATTGATCACTAAATCGAAGAGTGCTTGGTAAATGGTTGGGAAGCATTCTTATCGAGTGCTCCGTTTGATAGAACGTTCTATCAAATGAATAAGAATCTAATAAACGAAATTTCCATGTCAGTTATAAAATAAATTAATAATAAATTTACTTTAGAATATATGTAGTTCATATGACATTTACACTGAGACTGTAAAATCTAATATACAAAATTCTCGTGTCACAGTGTAAATTAATGAATAAAGGTTAATGGTATATGACCCTTATCACTTAGGGGTATGGAAAATAATTAGTAGCCGATTCTCAGACCTACTGAATACGCATACAAAATTTGGTGAAAATCGGTAAAGCCGTTTCGGAGGAGTACGGTAACTAACATTGTGACAGGGAAATTTTATATATATAAGGATTTGTATTTATATTTATATTTATATTTATATTTATATTTGTATTTATATTTATATGTATTTATATTTATATTTATATTTATATTTATATATATATTTATATGTATATTTATATTTATATTGATATTTATATTTATATTTATATTTATATTTATATTTATATTTGTATTTGTATTTATATTTATATTTATATTTATATTTATATTTGTAATTATATTTATATGTATTTATATTTATATTTATATTTATATTTATATGTATATTTATATGTATATTTATATTTATATTTATTTTTATATTTGTATTTGTATTTATATTTATATTTATATTTATATTTATATTTATATTTATATTTATATTTATATTTATATTTATACTAGATGACCCACCCGGCGTTGCTCGGGTCTAACTTATTTAAAGCGTTGTTCACACCAAACTGTCTAGAAACGAAAACTAAGAAGACTAAGTTTAAGAATGCCCGACAACTTCTAGTTTGCCCATTTCTGTAGGAATTTGGTTATGAAATATAGACTATGTAGTTAGGCGATAATGTAAGTTTTAGAGTTCCCGTTCCCGTTACGGTTGCCTTTCCTTTTCCCGACCCATTGAAATTATGTGGAAGTTAGAGCTCTTATAAGTGAACCCAAAAATTAAATTGCCCAAATCTAATAAAAATGTAGCTTACACCGAACTTTTTTATCACACCAACAACGTATGGGTTATTCATACACATCATATAAAGCGCTTGGAACGTGAATCTATGGGCAAACTAACTCCTAATCCAGCTTCTGTATCCCAAAAGCGAAAAGCTGAATCGTTAAATGATGGTACCGAGCCAGCGGCTAAGCAGAACAAACCAAACGAAGAAGGAAAGCGAATATCAAAGCCTGTCGAGCGCTTTGAAGATCGTCAAGAAAAAAGTACTTCGCCGTTAAGCAATCAGAAGAATTCCAAGGAGATTCTTATCCTAAAGCCATGTCCATGGATTCGAGTAAATGGATCACTAAATCGAAGAGTGCTTGATAAATGGTTGGGAAGCATTCTTATCGAGTGCTCGTCGCAAGTAGGTTGCACCGTTCTATCAAATGAATAAGAATCCAATATACAAAATTTCCAAGTCAACTATAAAATAAATTAATAATAAATTTACTTTAGAATATATGTAGTTCATATGACATATACACTGAGACTGTAAAATCTAATATATAAAATTCTCGTGTCACAGTGTAAATTAAAGAATAAAGGTTAATGGTCTATGGCCCTTATCACTAAGGGGTATGAAAAATAATTAGTAGCCGATTCTCAGACCTACTGAATACGCATATAAAATTTGGTAAATATCGGTAAAGACGTTTCGGAGGAGTACGGTAACTAACATTGTGACAGGGAAATTTTATATACAGGGTGATTCGCATAAGGTGTGACAAAAAGAAAGGGTGTGTAGGTTGGACCTAGACAAGCAAAAAATCGTATGGGAGGGGGGGGTCCATTTTCCCCCGTTTAGGCTGGAGGGGCAATTTAAGAAAAAAATCACTAAAAATGGGGAAAAAATTATTTTAAAAGAACGGTAATACCTACAGAGTTGTGCTATAGCATTTTGAAAAGCCAAAAACCTATACATTTATTTAAATTTTAAAATAAGTTGTTTAAATGAATAGTTTTTGAAATATTAATTTTCAAAGTCAAAATTTTGAAAAAAAAACATAATTTTTTTTTTCAAACCATTTTTTTTTCAAAATTTTACGAAATTAAGTTGTATTTTTCTGGCTTATTTTCAATGCTCTTATTTATTTTTGATCAAACACAAAAAACCGGATGTCAAAATAACCTGTAGTTTTTGAGAAAACCAAAAATTACAAAAACGACTTTTTTAAATTTTTTGTTTTTTTTTAAGTTTTTTTTTCGTTATTGGATTTTTAAGTGAATTCTCAATAAAAAAAAAGTAATGAGAAAATTCATCCTTTATTTCGTAAGTTCACTTAAGAATCCAATAACGAAAAAAAAACTTTAAAAAAACAAAAAATTTAAAAAAGTCGTTTTTGTAATTTTTGGTTTTCTCAAAAACTACAGGTTATTTTTACATCCGGTTTTTTGTGTTTGATCAAAAATAAATAAGCCAGAAAAATACTACTTAATTACGTAAAATTTTGAAAAAAAAAATTATGTTTTTTTTTCAAAATTTTAACTTTGAAAATTAATATTTCAAAAACTATTCATTTAAACAACTTATTTTAAAATTTAAATAAATGTATAGGTTTTTGGCTTTTCAAAATGCTATAGCACAACTCTGTAGGTATTACCGTTCTTTTAAAATAATTTTTTTCCCCATTTTTAGTGATTTTTTTCTTAAATTGCCCCTCCAGCCTAAACGGGGGAAAATGGACCCCCCCCCCTCCCATACGATTTTTTGCTTGTCTAGGTCCAACCTACACACCCTATCTTTTTGTCACACCTTATGCGAATCACCCTGTATATAAGGATTTATATTTATATTTATATTTATATTTATATTTATATTTATATTTATATTTATATTTATATTTATATTTATATTTATATTTATATTTATATTTATATTTATATTTATATTTATATTTATATTTATATTTATATTTATATTTATATTTATATTTATATTTATATTTATATTTATATTTATATTTATATTTATATTTATATTTATATTTATATTTATATTTATATTTATATTTATATTTATATTTATATTTATATTTATATTTATATTTATATTTATATTTATATTTATATTTATATTTATATTTATATTTATATTTATATTTATATTTATATTTATATTTATATTTTTATTTATATTTATATCTTTATTTAAGATTCTATATTTTTTTTATTTTAAAGAGGAGGCTTATATGCTAATCTGGAGAGCTCAGACCTAATTTCCGGTCCATTTGTACTACCAGGGTAGCAGCCTTCCTTTTTTTGTGTTGCAGTAGTTAATAAGTAGCTTCACATAAACCTCAAGGGCGGCGCGGCGTCCATAGGACTCTGGGAGGCTGAAAGAAAAGTAGATGCATAGAGCGGGATTCGAACTCACGCGTCCGGCGTATCTACTGATCACTCTACCACTGCACCACAGCCGCCCTTATTTAAGGGGTGTAACATCACATTGGATTTAGATAAGAAAAAATCTCTGACGAATAGACAAGCAACGTGCAATCCAGAAATCTGGCCTTCAACGACGAACTTGGAGAGAGTTAAGAGCCACAACATTCCAGCTAATTGGCATTGTAGTCGTAGTCGGGGCGACACTTGAGCAAGCACAAGGTTGAGTGTCTTAACGAATCCTTACTCAAGTTTTCGTGCCATAGCTTTCGATTTTTTGTAACGAAAGGCTTCGAAGGCACCATACACAAGAACAAAACTCCCACAAACTGACTTATTTTGCACTTCCTTTGGCAAAACTGTCTTTAGTGTACCCACTTCAGAATAAAGAAGTATTCATTGAAGAGAATCACAGATTTACATTTAAACTCCCTTTCTTACCATCACAATTCCTTTCAACCAACCAAAGTATTCATTCGTCCGCTGAGAGCTCTTTTCGTAACACTTGCAATGCATTTGCGTTGAATTCAAACAAAGCAATTCACTGATAAGTACACAAACTACCACAGCAACATCGTCCTTGTTTCGTCAATTGGTGATGGTAGTCACAAATTGTATGATTTCCAGAACAGTTTCGGGTTTAATGAGTCGCGGGATAATCTCTTTACTTTAGAATTACTTTTCTGTTAATTGCTGACCAGTGTCATCATAATCATAAAAATTATTCAGTGCAAATGAATTTGTTTCGTTTTGTTTGTTGTGTGGTTTTTCGGTTTCCTCTTTTTTTTTTTGAGGAAGATAATGGTTGGCGGTGTTTTTATCGGTTGTTTGTGGCTTTTACTAGGTTGGGTAGAATCATAAACAGAAGCAACGAACTACACAAAATTCATCACAACCTTTGCGTCGCGTACTACAAATGCTTTTATACGAGTACATGCCTGTTTTGTTTTTATGTTTCATATGTTAAGACGAATTTACTGGCGGACATTATATTGTCTCAAATATTTTCAGTCATTACCTCCAACCCTCTGTCACAAGTACAGGTACCTAGCTACACTCGTAAGTGTTGTCGCTGATTACACAAAACCTCGAATAAGATTATATTTGTTTCGCTTGATAAGAACCCATTTGAAAGTTCGCAGCTTTATGACATCATAGAGGTAGGGAAAATTAATTTTCCGTTTTAAGACCAGAAACCCTCACAGTCTCTCTACACGCACATACACGTATATATATGTACACCAATAATGTTGCCACCGCATTTGCACCCACAAATTCCTGAAATTGTTTTGGGTAATTGAGAAAGCCATAAACACGCGTTTTCGTTGAAACATTTTTATGATGGATTTTATCCATGAAGATGTACAGTTTTTGGTTAAAATTGTTTTAACTTTTTATTCCTCTACATATTACCTCCCCATGCAGCACAAATTAATTTTTCCAGCAGAGGGAAGAAGAAAAAATCCTCCACTGATCAATATCGTTTGATGTTTTATGATTCTTATCCCACCTACGGTGCCGAAAAATTCGGGGGAGAAAATCAAAAACAACAACAAAAAAAAAAAAAGAAGAAAAATAAATTGCGTAAATGAAAAACCTTTAGGAAAATTGACAAACGCATTATCATAATAACAATTTTCCATGTTAGGCTATTTGTGTGTGTGTGTATGGTGTGTTTGATTGGTTGAAGCTTTCGCGAATGCTCAAATGGCAGTAGACTTTCAAAAATAGCAACAAAAAAGCACACCAAACATGTGTTGTACACTCTTTGGGCGGTTGAGCGTCTTATACAGGAGTGACGGATATGTGTGGTAGGTACCCTGGGTTTATTTACACACATGCGGCTCCATGTCAGGGAATCTGCCATGAAGTTGAATCTCTTGCTTGCCACAAGGGATAAACAAGAACTTTGTAAAATGTTTTTGTTTAAAGTAAACCGTAAATGTCTACACGAACGACGCATGACGAAGTGTTGTGTAGTGTCGAGAACACACCAATTATTTAAGACTAAGCCATGAAGATATTTGTGCTCAAAACAAAAAGAACAACTTTCAGTGAACATAATTTTTTATTTTGCTCCAATGGGGCTGCTAGCCTCAGTCAGTTTAGACAACATGAACCAACAAAAAACAAAAAAACCAAATCGAATATACCACACATTGGGGAGGAAGCTGCTTCCTTACCTGTGGATGAAGTCTAAGGCAGAGTGCCTGAGATGAATTTTAATATTTACAAAAGACTTTGCTGCATTGGAGAAAAGTTTACGTAAGAAGAGTGGTGTGAAAGCTTTCAGAGTATCAGCAAATACTCACATGGTGTCCCAACATCGACATTAAAGTATAAACAGCAACCAGCAGCAGGATAATTTAATCAAATCAGGTTTCGCTCTACTCATAAAAGGAACACTGATTCAAACTCTTCACAACCTCAGTCGTGATGAAGATGATTTTACATTTCCCGTATTCGTTACGCTAATGAGTGAGATAAAAGTCTCGGCAGGTACCAAAAAACATGTGTGATTCAAAAAAGTCTTTAACGCTTTATCATCATTTTCACAAGATTAACGCCTGATGCGGAGTTTAACAAGGTTTTTGGAATTAAATTTGATAACGAAGTCATTTCTCAACGCTATTGCATGACCAAGAACTATGTATGTATTAGAAAACAAGTGAAGAGCCGTCTGCATTCAGGATTCTTCTTAAAAAAGCCTTATAGTTAGTTGAGACTTGAGAGGGTTCAAAACAGTAGTTTTCAATAAGTTTCTTTCAGGAGATACGAATAAAAGACACCCATTGTAATAATTCCACATATGCTGTGGAAGTCAGGTAAGACTACATTAAGGATGTTGTTACTTCACTCAACTACACACTTAGGTTAGTGGCTATCTGGACACGGAGTTGAACACAGTTAGACCCAAAAAAGATCCGTTGTGGGACAATTGGGACCAGAAAGTTATTTACGCTCTGGGCTTTAACTTGAGAGTAGATCACCCTCTTATCCAATCTGGGCTTACAAGTGAATTTACTGTTAGATATGCAGAACTTTGTATGAAAAGGGAGCTACTTTTAGGGTCTTTCTTAGATCGTCAAAAAAGAATTCACCTAGATGAGTATTCAGTCTGTTGGCGAGCGCTGGGCATGAACAATAAAGTTGTTGGACTGATTCCTCCTCCTCCTCGTCCATGCAGCTTCTACAAAAGTCATTGGAGTGGACACCAGTGTCCTGTTAGGACATCTGAAGTGGAGCTAATATGCAGACGATTTAGATTCAATGAGCCCTTTGAACATTTCGAGCCTACACATGACCAAATTCGTTTCGCGAAGAATTAGTTATGACTCCGATAGTAAATTCATAATCATGAATAGCTCTTTCTCTATTTGTTTCTCGGAATCGGCATAAAATTGTAGGCCCCTCCATTTCCCCACAAGGCATGGTTGTGGCTCACCTATTCTATTGCACCAGGCTTTGTATTATGTATAACGGGTGGTTTTTTTTAGAGGTATAAAACACTTTTTTAACTGGTGGCCATTTTGTAAGCTGTCAAGTGACTTATGTTTAGTTTGGTTTGGCATTTCAACATGAATAGACTGACGCCAGAACAACGCTTCCAAATTGTGCAAATTTATTTTGAAAATCAAAGCCGTCGATCCCGATTTTCATAAGCGAATTTTGTTTAGCGATGAAGCTCACTTTTGGTTGAGTAGATACTTCTTTAAAAACGATGCTGGCCAGAACGTTACAGTCAATGGTGACCGATATAGAGCGATAATTACTGACATTTTCGTCCATTAATTGAACAACCATGATGTGCAGCAGCCGTGGTTTCAACAAGATGGCGCAACACGTTACACAGCTCGTCCCACAATCGATTTATTGAAGAAAACGTTTGGTGACAGCATAGTTTCAAGTTTCGGACCAGTGAATTGGCCTCCAAAATCGTGCGATTTAACGCCGCTTGGCTATTTTCTGTGGGAATATGTGAAGTCGCTAGTCTACGCTCTACGCTGATAAGCCCAAAACGATTGACCACTTGGGGGACAAAATTCGGCGCGTTATTGCCGATATACTGCCACAAATGTAGAAAAAAGTCTTCAAAAATTGGACCTCCAGATTAGGCTACGTCCGAGCCAGCCGTGGCGGTCATATGCCAGAAATCATATTTAAATTATAAAGCCGGAAGATTGTCTTCCGAATAAAGTAAATTTTATATCAATTACAAAACTTATCCCTTTTTTGATCCATTTTAAAGTACTATACCTCTAAAAAAAACACCGTTTATTTATTTAAATTGAAAGAACCAAACAATTTACCATGAACCAGCATATGTTTTGTTCAGAATTCGAGTAGCAAACAAAATTACTACGGATATTCTCCTCCGATATGCTTGCATTTAGTTCAAGTAAAATTGGTGGTTTCAACATTTGGTTTTTTACATTTTGTAAGCATTTAATCGAAAGATAGATATCGAAGACTAAGCTCCACTTTGATAATACGAATGTCTTACAATGATAAGACACAAGAGGCAAGTGTACCTTATCTCATCGACCTCAAAAATCAATATCAATATATTTTCGGGGCGATGTGATAGCTGAACCGATGGGCGGTCTGTTGCCCTGACTCAAAATATACTCAAGTAACTTCATCGACAAATGGCACAATGAATTAGCTATAAAACAGTTGACAAACGACCTCCATGAACGGGACACCAAACACAATATTGCATCGATTGATGTTGCTATTGGCCTAACTCATCAACTTACAAGATTGTGACTTCAGGCGTTTTTTTTAATGGAGCCTGTTTTTGTTAATAATGTTTCTTGTCCAAACGTTGTTATTGTTTACGATTTTGCAATTGGGTTTTACAAATGAAAAGTTGTGGAAAGTTTGTATTTCCAAGTTGTAATTAATATTTTAAAGTTTACAAGTAACAAACTTTTTAAGACAAAACCGATTTGTGATTTTGCATTTCAAATAAACACACACATATTGTGTTGATCTATAAAACCAAGTTTTTGTTAAATTTTCTTAGTTATTAATTAGTTATAGTTTGAAATAGAAACATGGTATCTTTAGGCCGAAAGGCATTAGAAATAAGTTATTGTATAATTTAGAGTACCCGCCTAGGGTCAGTAAGTTAATTAAGTTATCAATAAGCTAGTTTAATCATTTTTGTTAGCATATAAGTAGTTTTAAGAGAGAATTAATAAAAATGAATTTAAAACTAAACTAACACACATATTGTGTTTAGTTTGTAAGAATATTCCATGATTTAAACACCACATGTAATTGTTCTTACAAGTTTTTTTTCCTTCACTTTTATAACAAAAATGTTTTTGCGACAAAAGCATATCCGTAAACATTGCTTAAATATACTGAAAAGAAGTTGGAAGTTACGAGTTATTTTTTATTCCGGTAACAGATAGATTCAACACTTGTGAAGTACAATAGCTTTGTCTATATTTTAGTGAGCCTTGATCACAAGTTTGATTGCTAATTGAAAACTTTTAGTAGGTGAAACAAAACATTGGATTACGAATTAGTATCTGTCAACTACAAGTATAATTGGTACCCTCAAATTACAAATACAAGTTTATAGTAATTACTTGTATTTTGGCAAAATTTACTACAAGTAAACTGTGTACATTGTGTTTGTGCGAAAATTTTATTTAATTATTGTAAATTTTGTAGATCCTGTAAGCAAAGAGCAGAATTTAAAGTCGGAAGGGAAGCTTCCAAGTTTCCAATAGCACAGCCAAAATTATTTTTACTCTACAATAAAATGACCATTAAAACATATGTAGGTACTGGTACATAACTGTTTTTATTCCCAAAATTTCGAACGTTTTCATGATTGTCTGTTCTTGAATGCCCACTCTCTAGTCCGATCGTTGGAGCTAATGCTAAGGGTGGAAAATAACACAACACGGATGTAAAATACCATTCCAAACACAGTATTTTAATAATCGCTTTAAACATCTCAAACTAAAAGCCGAAATATTTTCGTTAGCTAAAGAACAACATCAGTTCACAGATCAAACGTAGAAAAACTCTTCAGAACCTTTGCATTTTAAGGTTAAGAAGTTAATTGAGAAACAAAGCCCTTTCTAGAAAAACTATGGTAGCCCGTTATGAGACCTTGATCACCCCAGTCCTGCTTGACGGCGTGGAAGCATTTACCATATCGAAAGCGGCCTGGCCATTGCGAAAGAAAAATTACTGCGAATGATCTTTGGTTACGTATGCGGAGACAATGTGTGGAAAAGAAGATACAACAACCAGCTGTTTGAGCCTTGGTAATAGCTAGAAAAGTACGCATCACGAGACTACAATGGCTGAAACATGTAGAGCGGATGAACATCAACGTTCCGACACGACGTGTTTTAAAAAGCACATTGCAGGAAATCACGGAAGGGAAGGATCTCTTCTTAGGTGGCGCAATCAAGCAATCAACCTCAACCGACTTACAGTACAGTGTAAAACTGGAGAGAGCTCGACCGAAATCGAAGTCGTTATTGAAAAACGACGGTTGAGGCTAAGGTTCACCCCCAACTGCAATGTCCACCTAAGGTAAGTAGATTGTCCTCGTAGACTGCTGCAACATCGACAATGCACTGAAAAAAACAACACAAAAACAAATCAATTCGAAGTACCTTAGCCTTAGAAAAATACATTGCTGAATTGGTTGTAGAGTTGCTGAGTTTTGAGACAATAAAGCACCTACAGGATGTATAACCTTAAAAAAAAACCAGACACATTGAACTACTTTTTTCCTTGCCCCATTTCCAAAACCATATCCATATTATAAACTTTGGGCAAGAACAACGAGAATAAAAAAACAAAAATAAAACCAATCCGATAACCAAAAAAAAAGTTTCAATATTCAAATAACACTTCACATCACCGGCAAGCAGCAAATAACAAAGCCACACACCAATCGTGCTTCCTAGGTACGGCAGTAGATAACCTCATTCCCGCACACTCTCCGAAAACTATAGCTGGCACTTGATTAGCAATCCAAAAGTTTGTTTTGGTTTAATATTTCGGAAGTTCGATGATTCATGGTCCACTTGAGATTCATTGAATAAATGGACCAGAAGAAAAAACCAAAAAAAAAAAAAAAACCAAAAAAAAAAAAAAAACAAAAGAACAAAGCAACACGACCAAGTTATGTACACTGACTTTAAGCCACAACTTTTCAGATACATACATTCAACGATTCCCGGTCCATTGGTTGTGCGTTGCTCATATTTAGAGATTGAGAAACTTTTATTTTTCTCCGACGCATTCAATTAGTAAGCATTGTAGATATGTACATAGATATACCTAGATGCTTCAAATATTTTATAATCTGCAACCTACGCCAATATTGTTCGATGTTGGAAGTAAAAAAAAAACTTGACGCATAGATGTGGTGTTATAAAAATATCTACGTTTTTTTCTGAAGTTGTTTGAAGTGGATTTTGAGGAAAAACCAATGCTGGAAAATAATTGAGTTCTATTCATCCGGGAACCATATGAGAACAGGAAATCTCTCTCCATGGGAATTTATTTGAAATTTATTAATGTTGGTACTTACACACAGCTTGGAGCTAGCTTGTGCAGTGTGCACTGTACTCTGTACTACAAGGACTTAACAGATTTTTCATCAAAAAAGATTAGTTTTCTTTAAACCGTCGGGAATAAAACGGAGTTTTTAAAGGAATAATAAATGCATCACGTAAGATCTTTAGAGATTACTTTAGAGATTTTGTAGGACAGTGATTAGTGGCTGGTATGTTATCCGTAGAGGAAAGCCAGAAAGACTTGTCATGCTCAAGGTATTTCCCGTCAATGATTAGAAGTAATTCCGAGAAATCGAAGAGGCAATGAAGAGAGACCACATGGTTTTGTGTTTTTTTTTTTTTATATTTTGAACGTCTTTTTCTTCTTTTGTCAGTTCCTAAATAACTGGAGCTTAAGTCATATAAGAAATACATAGGTGCAATACATGATACTTTTTAAGTCTTTATTAAGCTGGTTTGCCTTTGCACGACAATAATTTGGAGTAGAGAGGCAAAAAAAAAAATTGTTTGTTATGTAGACGGTGTACAGATAAATCAGAAAAACTGTTAAGCAAAGAAGACAACTAAGCGCAGCATTTGAACTGACAACGTTCAGTGAGGCTGGTTTCATTTTATACTAAGATCTTTAAACTACTACAAGAACTTTGTTTCTTATACAATGCATTTATTTTTACAAAACTGGGGCCCAATTACTGCACACGTGATCGAGTAATATGTGACTGAATTGAGTGTTTTTGGCATTACTTCCCACGTTATCGAGCACTATAGTTAAACAAATTGACTTTATTTCATCAGTATTTGAACTAATTGGAATCGATAAATGAAAAGCAAACTAATAAATAGAGTAATAAAGCGCGAATTTTGATAGCAAAATAGTACTCTCTCACTCGATTACTGATTCGATGATTCGACCCCTGATCGAAAGACTTTTGAAACTTTGTCGTCAATCAGGAGCTAAATTAAGAGAACTTCCACTAAATTACAAAATACAACAAGGAAGCTAATTTGGTCATAGCTTTTCTTTGAACAGGTCGAGCTCACTGATTTGGTTGGCCTCAGACTTGGAGCAATTCGAAATCGGAAGGTTTATCGACCATTTGATGTCAACACGGTGTACCTCACGAGCGGATTGCTAATAAGTGGGAGTTAAGTGGAAGAGCTGTGATCCCTTGGAGATTATGCTGCTAGTAAACACAGAAAGAAAGAGAAGAATGAGTACAGACACAATGGGTGCCAGTGGCGTGGCGTCCATATAACACGATTCCTATCGTCTTACCTTTTAAAATTTGTCCCTTGTTCATAGAAAAAACCAGCAACATAAGTCTACAACTAAGCAGTCAACATCCTATCTTTGCCCATACACACAATGTTCTTTAAGCACTTTTAAATTTGCGAGATACACACACAATACACAAAGGACAAAGCATACACAAAGCATTGAAAATCGCCGCGCAGAACATATTTTATGTTTGTCCCTGTCTTTCCTACGATATACTTCCACCCCGGTGTATCGCGGTGCCACCCTTTTCAATACAAGTTCTCTTATTAAAGAAAGTAAGACGATAATTTTCGTCTTACTGCAATGTCTGCTTGGAAAAAATAATGCAGTTTTCGCCTTCGAGTAATGTACGGCGAATTCGGTTTTGCTTTACTGTTTTGTTTTGTTCTACTGATCATTGTTTTGGATTACTATTTGCAAGTTTAAAATGAATTTTAAGTAGCAACGTGCATTTGTAAAAAGTGTGAAAAAAAACTAAAAACTCTGAAAATTGTGAAAAAGTTAACGTCGAAGAGAAGTTTTGATTTAATCATTTGAATTGCTTTGCTAGATGTTGAGTGTTGTTTAACCGATTACTTTTTGAAGAGGAAAACCAATGAAATGAAGTTCTTATTTTTTTTTTTTTTATATACTAGTTACGTTACTTAAAATTTTATTTTATTTGCACATAGGCTTCTTTTGAAGCCGCTTTTTTTATGCTTTAAGCTCATTGTGAATTTTAATCTAAATGACTTAAAGTATAGAAAAATTGGCTTCCATTAATCCACGTTTGGAATTTAAGGTACCTTCTATTTATTCCTTATTAATTTTTGTAGGTGATTCATTTTTCTCGACTTACCATTTGAAAATATCCACGCCACGCCACTGATGGGTGCAAATAAGAATAGAAATAGAATAGAAAGAATGAGGCACGATTTGAAAGAAGTTAACGATGGACATTTGATATTTGCTTCTGAAAAGTGTAACAGAAGTGTAAAATTGAGAGTTGGGTAACACATTTCACATTCGCATAGTGTGGCTGATGAATTTCTCCATATTTGGCGTATATCCGTTATTGTACTTAAGGGTAAACTTACTGCACACACTAAACAGCGGGAGATTTGAATTGATTCAGGCGAAGAGTCCACCACTTACTTCTAATCAACGAAAAAAAAAGAGAGAGGCATAAAACATTTCAAACGATGCTCAAGCGTCGTAAATGCTTCAATGGGCTCAATCAATTCAAAGGTTCTTTCCTCAAAATGTCCAAAAAGATTAAAGTAATTTAAAGAAGCAATAAATAGATTCACTACTTTACTTTGTATACTCATGTCACCATCTTTTGTCTTTATCAACAAGAAGGGTTTGCCTATATCTATAACAATGCTGATGGCACATAATCGAGCGACTGCTGCAACAGTTAAAGAAGAAGAAAAATAGTCGGAGCACTGCTCAGAAATAGTCGAAAACTATTGAGAAGCATTTGAAGGGCTGTTGAGAAGCAGTCGCCCGAAAGTTGAGCAGCAGTTTAAGAAATATTGAGAAACAGTCAAAGGACAGTTGAGAAGCAGCTAAGGAACTGTTGAGGAACTGCCTAATGACTCCAGAGAAAAAGTCGGATAACTTTTTGGAAACAAACGAAAAAAGAGGAAAATTGAGGAACATTCGAGAAACTGTCGAGAAACAGTCAAAGAACTGCTGAGAAATAATCGAAGTAGTGAAAATCAGTCGAAAAACTCTGGGGAAATAGTCGAAGAACTGTTTAAAAAATTCGCAACCACTGCCATTTTTCGACTCAATGAACAATGTCTGAATCCCAGAAATATAAAAATCTTTTTCTACAGATATCGGCGTTCGTAATTGCCAAGTAGTTCGAGAGAAATCATACATCGACCTGAAAAACGCTTCCTCTTTTAGCCGATTGGATCGGGATCAGCAAGTTTGTAGGCCTCGTTCATTCCTCACAAGATATGGGTTTGCAATGCGCTAGACTCCAGTGCTCCCGAGCTATGTTGAGCAACTCTCTTTATTTTTCATCATTCAGTAGTGGTCTTAGCTTTTGCCTTAGCTTTTGGAACTATTAGGCTGCTCATCATCAAACCTATTTTTGAGTTCCCACCGAGAATACATTTTCCGTCAGATCCGTAGAAATTTGGTGTCAGTTAAATGAGTTGCTCCCGAAGTCTTGATCAGTGCATTCCGCTACTGCAGACCTTGTGACTCTTCAAACTAGTTTCCCTCACGTTTACCACTTAAGTCTAACACGTTTAAATGCTTGGCAAAAGAGAAGGACCTGCTGGGAGCGCCTAGTCTTTTATGCTCCGAGATAGAAAAATTTTGCAGTCTTACATTTGGTCTGTCTGCATGCAATCTACGGTTGTGCTCTTCACGGATCCAATCGTTGATTGAAGTCCTGAACGCTAGCAGACCTATCGACGGTTCAGATTCTGAGAAAGCTGTCTGAGATCCTTGCCTACCAAGTTCATCGGCGTTCATTTCCAGTAAGGAATTCAATCTTTCGATCGCATTCAGGGAATTCTTGCAACCCTGGATCACTTTCGAAGTGGTAAGAGGGTTGAGAAGGGCCTTAAGCATAGAACGATATGATCATTCGCCACAACGAACGACTCGCTCATACTCCAAAAATCTTTATATTTCGTGTTTGTCGCCCAGACAACCTATCCATCCCCCTCACCTATATCGTCAAGTTTTAAATAAACATTTTTCTGACTCTACCTTCTCCAAGCAAGCACTTCTGATTGCTTTGGAACATTGTCTTCAACTTTGTATCTTTTTGTTTTTATTTGCAAGCTACTTACGTGTTACCATTTGTTTGGTAGGATTTTAAACTTTTTACGAACATGCCATGAATACTTTTTCATGGTTTCAAATTCAGCGAAATTTCAATTTTTGTTTTTGCTAATACCCGAACAAAATATCCTTTCCTTTTTCCTGTGTATGTTCCAATAAACGAAAATGTTTTTAGGCGTAAATTTTTAAAACCCATTAAAGCGATTATAAAATTGTGTTATAATTCACGGGAATAATGGCAAAACATAATTTCGCTCCAGTAAAAAGGCTCTTTCGCAAGTCATGGCAATTAAGCAATTCAAATTACAATGCCATTGCCATACTTTTGTATCTTTCTCATCACTTTAAAAGGCGCTATCACCCTATAAACATGCGTCTTAAAATTCATAATTTTCAATACGACCACCATAAACAATTCCCTGTTATTTTGAAACAGCCTTTACAGTTTATATATTGTTCTGCACTCTCATCTCCAATGCTGTTTGTTTACGGTCCTGCAACAATTTATCATCTCAAAAAAGATCCACAACGGAAAATAGAGGCGAATATCTCCTTCTTGCCGTGTAACACAAAGACTTGATCCCTATCTCAGGCAATGGATATGGATATGTTCCATTAAACATCATATTACGATAATGGGTCCAGGAAGACATAATTTTTTGTTCATCTCTTTTTTTCGGGAAGAGATTATTTTCTAAGCTTGGTCGTTCGCGATAACTGATCCTGTATGTGAGTGTCTGTGTGTGTGATTATTTAGTTCCTACCTCTGTGATATGACGATGATGATGATGCGTCAGTAATATGACACCCACATAAAAATATTGCCTCTTCTATTCGGGCATCATTGCATGTTGATGGTGACGATGATGATGACGATTATATGGCTACACGATGACTTGTACCCAGCTGGGTTACTTGAAGAAGAGACGACGACGAAGGCGACGGCGACGGTGACGACGCCAACCATGCCCATACGTGTAAACAACTTGGGATTAATTTTATAGGATTTTCATAGCTCAAATTACACGCGGTGGATGTCTCTATATCTTTCATAATGGTGCCCCACAAGCGCTGTTCCTCTTTTCGAATAGAGCCCAAGCCCTCACATTGTGTTTTAATACAGGGTGCTGGTAAGTGCTCATATTTATGAATAAATTCTTTTTTATGTTCCTAACAAAAGACCTCAATGTTTTATTTTGTTTTGTTTATTTTTGGGTAAATTTTAAGACTGATCGTTCCAGGGGATGAGGTACTTTGCTTTTATCTCTGAAAAGATTAGATACTCAAGCCTAATAGAAATTGGATTAGCTACCCTTTTTTTATTACCACGAAACACCCTGTTGTATGAATATAAATATATGACAGGAAAATAAAAAAAAATGCTAACCTTGAAACAAACACTTGCACAACGAAACAAGTCATGGTCCCCAATGAGTGTGCATTTCATGTGTTTGAATAAAATGGATTTCTGTTGCAAGGGTATGGGGAGAAGCCATTTCAATTTTTACAAGGACTCCATCAGCACCAAATGATGCTCTGCTACCAGAAAGAGTCAAGATAAAACGACCCACGTCGAGCATATGGAATGGCGGCAAGGGATAAACCCGAGTGGCAATTAAAAATTACACTGTTCTTATTTTTATGTATATAAGAATTACCATGAGCGTCTTTGTGGGTGTGTAAGGGTGAGTGTGTGTGTGTGGGTAGTGTGTGTTTACTCATTGGATCTGCGGGGCCACAGTTGAAGGCGTTCGTACATATCAATGTCATGAAAGTAAAGACATATAATGCGAGGCAGACAAATGGAAGATGAATAACGACGGTTAAAAGAACCATTTCGTTATAAAATACGAGGGAACCTTTTCAAAAGGACTTTATTGAGATTGAAAACGCATCCATTTTTTGAATATATATAATATATATGTTTCCTGATGGTACTGTGCTTGCTTTTTTCTGACATTTTTTTGCTTTGGTTGTCATACAGCAAACAGGAAGCATGGAACTGGAAATCCATATCATTAGAGAATTGTTTTCTCACGCATTGTCATCGTTTTCCTTTGCATACGGTCGGTAAACGTGGCAGACAGATTCATTTGAATATGATTAAAAAGCGAAAACAACCACAGAAGAAGGAATTGTGTTATTTCCTGGGACAATTGTTAAAGGAGGGACTAATAAGAACAAAACACGTACACGTGATGAGATGAACGTTTTTGTAAGAAAATATTTTCAAAAAGAAGAGAAATGAAGATTAAGACGATTTTTGTACCAATTTCACGATGATTTTTTGCACTATCAAGCACGAAGTAAATATTCAGTTGCTTCAACTCCAAACAAAAATGAGTGGGTTTTCCACGTTACTCTGAAAAGATCACAATAGATAAAGAAAGAGAATATGAGAATAAGTAAAATGCATCAGAAGTTCAGTTAAATCTCATCAAACGAGATTAGTAAGTTCGTGTCACACGAAACAGCACGAACCACATTGCTTTTTTGTTTCACACTGAAAATGGATGTCAAGCGTTTCAGGTCACTAAGAAGCACACACTTTTTTGAGTTTAGTTATAAACCAACCCAACAGGTAGCTGCCCAGCACGTTAAGACCGCACAATCGTTCATTCGACAGATGTTTGGCCTTACGATCAGCTGATGTTCATGAAAGAGAAAAAACTCAAACGACAAATCCGAGCAGACCCACTGGGTTTCAATTTATTTGTGGAAATGAAAAAGCCTTTGAACTTGCCCTTAATTAAAGGGCTTTAACTAATATTTCTCATGAGCTTCTTCAAGGTCAAACTTATTCCATTTCACACATTCAATTTCTTCAAATTGCTCAGGATTATGATACTAGGGCCAATTTTGGATTATAGACGCTTCATAGGTTCACCGGCCATCAAAATTAATTCGATTGAATAGTTTGTGGCTTCGTCATTACTTGTAATCGATTTCAACAAATGCAATTTGATTTTAAATAATGAACAGGAAATCATTGAAGTACTCTTTAACTAATCGTTGCCAATGGGGCAGAACAATTAACGACAAAACTTTGCTTGTGAATTCTTCTTTAGATGATGTAAATTCACAAGATCCGAAGAAAAGGAGTACTGCAATGCAAGTAACAGTTTCAACTAGAATTTGACAATTTCCCATTGAGTTTTGAGGAATCGTCGTTAGATGGATCGTTCAGCGACTCAACTCACATGTTCGTCTTCAGCTTCAGCTTGTTAACGCATTGCAAAAAAAGCAGTTCAATCAAACAAGTTTTGACTACAGGTGTTGACAGCAGTCGTCCGTCTTGTTTCTATAAAGTGCGCCTATTTGCCATTCTGCATTTACTTCAAATGAAAGTTATTAAGGCTTCCAACATTTGCGCCATGGCTTAGTGATTAGCTTGCCCGCTAATGGAAGTTCAATAATCGACTTGAAGAAATGCCCAATTTTTCCACGGGGTATTGTCTTTAGCAAAAAATGTATAAGCTTTTCGAGAGTAATTACACGAACAGAAGAACCGATTACTCAATTAGCCGTTCGGAATAGCCAAAAGCTGTAGGTCCATGAACTGCGTTTAGAGCCCGAGGTCCCCGAGTTTGGCAGTGCCATTTAGCACATACGCCATCTCAGAGTTCCTATAAATGTTTTATTTTGGCTCAACAATTCTCATTAATAGTTTATAGCGCTGGCTAAGTAATATGACATATGAAACAAAGCCGGTTTTCGAAAGCCTTTCCAGGACAATTATGGATTTTTTGGAGCATCGTCTCCATCGGCAATCTTCTCATCCACTTCTACTTCCACTTTAACATCTACTTCCACTTCTATTCCCATTGCAGCTTCCACTTCCACTTCCACTTAAAATTCCCACCTTCTCTTCCAATAGCGCTTCCACTAACACACCCATGTGTCTTTTATGTGCGTTTCAAAACGGAAACCGGAACCTCAAAGTCTTTCATTACCAATATTGGAATTCCCCAAGGCTCGGTGTTAGGCCCATTGTTATTCTTGTTATTTCTAAATGACTTTCCAGAAGTCATTTCTAACTACCAGATTCATTTGTATGCCGACGATGTTATGATTTAAATTTTTAGTGCAATTGGTTTGATGGATGATTGTATTGTGAGATTGAATGAAGATTTAAGCCGTATCCTTGCTTGGTCTGAGACTAATATTCTTAAACTAAACCCTTCTAAGTCTGTAGCTACGTTGTGTGCAATGAATGAGCACAACCCTGGTGAATTTCATCCAAAATCAATACCAACCTTAATTGTTGTAAAGCAGTTTCTGACACCATCAGGAAAATTTACCATGGGTTGCACTGTTTGAGGTCTTCATCTCATTTATTGTTAAAGCTTCAACTAGTTAAATCGCTTATTTGGCCTTATTTCACATACAATTTCTCTGTTTTTCCATCTTTGAACTGTGTTTGTAGAAGAAAACTAAATGTTGCTATCAATGTTTGTGTTTGTTTTATGTATTCTATCCTAGACACCCCGTGGCGTAATGGTTAGCATGTCCACCTGCTAACCCAGAGGTTCGAGGTTCGAATCCCAGCAGAGGCAAAATGCAAAAATGTTTTTCCACGGGTATCGCCTTTCGCGAGGAATTGGCAAGTCCTCCGTTAGTAAATTCATTGCCATGAAAAGCGCATTCTCAATTAGCCGTTCGGAACCGGCGAAAAATTGTAGGTCCCCTCCATTCCCTCACAAGGGATGGTTGTGAGAAATGCGCTAGGCCCAGGGGCTCCTCGCTCTGCTGCGCCACCCTATTTATTTATTTATTTATTTATCCTAGACACACTAGTGTTTCACATTTACGTTATTTGATATTTTGTATGAACCTTGATAATTATCTTAACTGCTTCTGGAACTCCATAATATTATCCATGGTCGAAGTCCAATGTACCTTAAAGAACCTCTAAGCTTTGCTCAATTTTAAAGAGGATTGAAATTAACACCCAAGGAACAGTTCGACGCTGAGCTGTTAGAATGTTCTTCTATGAGAGTTCATCACTACAAATTTTAAGTCATCAATTCAATCACCGTTCAGCTGATGGCTACATAAAAAAAATTAAGCCAAACAAAAATTACGGTCACAAAAACACCATTCGTATTGCAAATCGATCGACTTTTTCGTGGGGCGACAGCTTTAAAAACGAAAATGCAAAATTCTGTATTTGCTTATATGTGAAATCCGTTTTATTGATTAATTGCCAAACTAGAACAACATTGAAAGCTGAGCGGCATCGTTCTGCCGTTCAGTGCGTGACCGTAACTTAAGGTGCCGAGGCCCCGAGTTGTTTTTGTGGTACCATGTTTATAAAATTATTTTTTTGTGAAAATCCTGGCTACACAGGCGGATTTCTAATGTGAAGCATATATAATGAAAGAAACTTGATATCTTGACGTCACAAAACTTAATTTACTGAAAAATTGTCTAAGACTTTATGAATCTAGATTAAAATTATATTGTGCACTTCCTCAACATAAAACTTATCCAACAGAACAATATTCAAGTCAATGCATGGCCGTTCAAAAAGGTCAAAGGGTTTCATTCGTTTTTTCTTACGCGACGAAATTTATATCATATCGAATCAATATAACGTCACTGAACTCGGCAGTGGAAATTACTTTTCTATTAATGTTCTTTAAAAAAAAAAAAAAACAATTAGGTACTTCGCACACTTTGGTTAGTACTCATTTCTCCGGCTCTCATACCAATCCACTAGTCAAATAGAGCTTCAGGAATGAAGTTTGAGTAACTGCCTACGCACCCATTTGAAACATAAAAAAAAGTTTTCATGACTAACATAAAGTTTATTTAAATACGAAACAATCAAGCCGATAAGAAGTCAACACAAAACTAATTAGTGCCAAAAATCAACACGCTTCCTTCACTTTTGTTTTTGTCCCAAAAACTAATGACCAGTTTATGTCAATCCATTTTCAACTGAGTATTATCGCAGAATCGTCAACTATTAAGAACAGTTAGAGATACATACATACCTACAACTCGCTCAACTAAAGTCCAGCTAGCCAGTATCATTGATTCCATCAGCAATTCCTTTGTCAAAAGATCGATAAATGAACTTGAGCCTAACCCATGTTCACATGACCATTCAAAAGACGAAAGCGAGTGGTTCGGGGGTAAAGAAAAAACAAAAACAACAAACACTTGAAGCGCCAGGGGTTGGAATAAAAGTTTATAACTCTTGCAGAGGAAGTCATTGGTTTTTCTATTATACACTCCTCTCAGACTCCTCGTTTGATTGCTTCTTCAAAACGGGGAAGTGACAAAAAATTTATTTCTTCCGTATGAGAGCAAATAAGTCTTTTCTCTCTCCTTGATTGAAAACGCTTGGCAAAAATAAAATAATAAAATGAAATAAAACAAACAGAGAGAGTACCGAGGTCTTTGAACGAAATCGAAAATCTATAATTTATGCCATTTAGAGTACTAAAACGAAACGACAAAATTCTGCCGTTTTCCCCTTTTGTCTGTGTGGTAGTGGTAGTGGTTAAAGTCAAACAGGAAAATTTATTTGCTGACAAATGATATAAATTTCGTCGCATAATTTTTATTTTCTTGTGGGACAATATAGTAGTTGCGTGGCGCCGTCATATCACTTTGGGTAGGTACCCCCCTTTTTCTATACCCTTTCCGCCCAGAACGAAAAATATCATGAAAGTCTCCCCCACAGAACTTTCTCGAGAAATAAGGTATAGGCATTAGAGCGACTTCTTGTTTTTGTTTTCTTTCACGTATTGTGAGTTTTAGTTAGTTAATGATGCGGGTTGACAATGGAGTTTGGGTCGTTACTTTGAAATGAATGCGAATAGTGAGAAAAAGTACATTTGAAAACCAAATGGGCCACAATAACACGACAGCAAATGGCGAAATATTGTTCTTTTCTTTTGGTAGTGTTGGTTGGAAATAATTGAGAGGGTGGGAGAATTTCCCTTACTCCGAAGTTCCCTAATATTTCTTGAGAAAAATTGTTTGCACATTGTTACACAGCTTGTAGTGCTGTAGCGGCGGCATTATCATGTCTGCAGAAGAGCTTGAAATGATGAGAACGAAGTGACATGAGTTATTGGCCCCAGTTTTGAAAAGAAAGACAGTCGTTTTCTAAAAAAGGTCCAATGGCAGGTATCAATAATTGAAATAAATAGGGGGGCCCAACAAGCTCGCAAGGACTAAGGCTTAGCGCATCTTTCTCAATCAATAAGAAATGGACAAATGACAGCGGCAATGGTAAAATACTTTTACCTCATTACAACGTTCTATCCCATTTTAAGACAACCTTAATATTTCTGCCTACTCGCCTTCCTCTTTCAATGTCATACACAAGAAGAAGCTCTGTTCACAACAACCTCCTGAACTAAGACCAGAACTCATCACAACTCACATGCAGAACTATACAATTACCGACTACAAAACATCAAAACTAATACACCATATCAACACCCTTCCCATTCGGATGATAGGATGAAGAGTGTCACATTCACTATCCAGAAAATACATCCCCAAATCTGTTTTTGAAAGGAGCCATGAGCAACCTTTTGATATCTCTTCTACAGACTTCACTTTGCTGTCATTTCTGTTTATACAACACTTTTCAATAAATGTATTTGACTATAATTTCAATTTAAATCAATCCCCAGGGCAAGTTTCAAACAACAATTGGGCTCAGAAAGCTTCTAGTTCAACCCAACTCGAGAATACACAAACATTTGTCAAGCAACAAAAAAAAAAAAAATAGAACACACGAAATATTGGATATCTCTATTATCCTTGTCAAGAACCCCATTTCAAAATAAATAAACAGAATTTATAATTCCATTCGTCTGGAGACTAAAAAGGCTCATCTAATATATGTAGTTTCGGTATTTGCCGCTTGTCATTGTCATCATCATGAGTGTGGTGATGGTGACTGACTGTAGTGGGTGAATCATGTAAATATTTGTGCAAGAATAACAAAACAAAAATACTCGATTGTATAGCACAAAAAAAAACCCACTCAAAATTAATGCAAATTAAGATGAAAACAATAAAAATAAAAGAAATTAAACCAACTGACAATAAAGATTAGCTATGGTAATTTAAGACTCCGGATGCGATTTGTAATGAAAAACAGTGAGCTTTTATGCTTTATTTTTGAGATGACTATGGCACTGGTACTGGAACAGACACTTTTATAACTTTTGATGGGTTTCAGGAAAATGGGATATTTGATTAAAACTTGCATGAAACTTTGGATGTGCGTTTTTCTCTGCAGAGAGAAGATGCCGCATAATCTGCTGATGAGAAATTGACATTTTTATTTTGGTATTTGCTTGGAGAGATAAATTAAGAATTTCATTTGAAAAGTTTTCCAAAAGACACATTTTTGGCAGTTTAAGTTGTTTGAAAGAAACTTGAAATATTTATGAGAGACTCAGAGAGACTTTATGCAAAATGGGAGGCGTTTATCGCTTGATGAATTTGAAGGTTTGGTAGCGCTGTGACAAAACTTAACTTTTCTTCGAATATCTGGAAAGCTATAACAAAAGAAGGTGGGTATATGGCAGTAAAACGAGCCGGTATTTAGTTGAGTAAATTAGTTAGTATTTAAGAAATCAAAAAAAAAAAAAAAAAATGTGTGCCCAACTAAAACACGACAGAGGTGAATCTTAAGAAAAGCCAAGTCCGAGCAAAGCGCAGACGAAGATTATAGGAAGTATTTGTGTTGTAACTCATTCTCTCGCAGACTGAAAATACTGTGCGAATGATTTGGTATTTTTTTGTGTGTCGCTTTTTCGTTTCATCAAATATTCAAACCACATGGGGTGCTAAAGAAGATTTACTTCAATGATGTAACAAGCTTGTCAAAGCAGGTTCGCCGACGCGTATTGAAAACAGAAGATAGTTTCAGGGACAAAAAAAATAATATTATGACCAGGTTCGGTCCTTTTACATAAGACACACATATAAACAATGTTCTCAATCAATGCACGTGGAATTTCTTCTTCTTTTTCATTTTCGGCGTTACGAGTAGTGATCTTGAAGCGATCACAGCTCTCCCACTTTTCTGCTTCACACTAGTGATCCGCCTGTGGGGTACGCCGCGTTGACCTCAGAAATCGTCGGCAAGCCTCCCGGTTTTGGATTGTTCCATGTCTGAGGCCAACCAAATGCTGCTGTTTTTGCATTTGCTTGTACCAGGAGTGTTTTGGCCTGCCTTTTCTTTTTCGTCGCGAATTTGTTGATATTGCCTTTTTGACGGGGTTCTGCGGAAT
Organism: Melanostoma mellinum; assembly: GCA_914767635.1. Lineage (NCBI taxonomy): Eukaryota > Metazoa > Arthropoda > Insecta > Diptera > Syrphidae > Melanostoma > Melanostoma mellinum. Next base: position 31,887,798 of record OU612059.1, read on the forward strand.
TCTCCTTTGAACATGACAATACCAACTGAGACGGTCGTGCTGAATTTTGTCCAAGATGGTACTTTTGACATGAAGGCTTCCACGGATCTTAGTACTTCTAATTCGATCAAGCTTTGTTACTCCTGCTGTCATCCGAAGCATCTTCATTTCGGCTGCCCTCAATTTGCTCTCATACTTTTTGTACATTGTCCAACATTTTGAACCGTATGTCAGAGCTGGACGGACAACTGCTGTGTAGAGTCTTCCCTTCAGCTTAGGGGGCATTTTTCGATCACAGAAGATAGCGGAGTTTTCTCGCCACTTCATCCACCCTACACTTACTCGATGATTGATGTTGCATCACAAGATGCTTCACTATTGATCATAGATCCCAGATATTTAAACTTTTCACACTTGGGCAGCACATTTCCATTCAAATAAATGTCTGGAATAGGCTTGTCTGGATCAGAAAAAGGGCAGCACAGGTATTCAGTCTTTTTAGCGCTAATACGATACCCATTTCCTTCCAGAACATCAATCCAAACGTCAAGTGCTCGTTGCAGGGATGTAGGATCCTGTAGTTGACTTACCCGCGACAAACCCGCATTGGTCATCAGACAGCCTTATTATTTTCCGCAGTCGGCTATCCAAAACCCGCTCAACGATCTTCATAGTGTGGGACATCAACTTGATCGAACGATAGTTGTCACAGCTTCTGGTATCTCCCTTTCCCTTGTACATTGGAAGAAGAAAACTTTCCCTCCATTGATTAGGCAAACTGTCACCTCTTATAAGTTTGGAGATGAGAATCGCCATCTTAACCCGATGTCTCCCATATTTTTCCAAAACTCATATGGTACCTCGTCTGGCCCAATCGCTTTGCATTTTTTGGAGTTCTTAACTGCCTCCCTAACTTCTTCGACTGTAACGTCGGATACTTCCGTAAAGTAAAGTGCAGCTGTTGGAAAGTGGCGCCGAGGAAACTGTTCATTCAAAAGATCGTCACAATACTGTCGCCACCCGTGAAGAATTTTGTCGTCATCCACAAGTAGCAGTCCTTGAGCATCATTGATGAACTTCGGCGAACGAATCTCCGGCGCATTTCTCCTTCTCTGAGCGGCTATTTTGAAAATGGTTGCTCCCTTATTCAAGTTGCTTTGTCTTAGCTCTTGGATTGCCTGATTTGCTTCAGTAGCTGGGGCAGAAATCTCTTCCAGCTCTCGATACAGGCCCTTCGTGCTTTTTGCTTGAAGTTGGGCGCACTTTTTCTTCGCTTCTTTTCTAAAGCTCTTGTATTCCATTTTGAAACGCGCTTTTTCATTTGTATTTCTTAAGGGGCACTTCGACCAAGCTTGGAAAGCTGCTTTCTTCTTTCTAATCAATGCTTTAGCTTCATCATCCCACCACCAGGTTTCTTTAGCTTGTTGGTGGTGTCCTATTGAGACTCCTAACAGTGATTTGGCTCTCTCTAAGCAGGTTCGTTGTAGCATATTTTGTGCCGTGATTGCATTGCTGCTCGGTCCAGGATCAGCTCCATGCATAGCAATGGAACTGCCTGGCGGGGTAGTGCTTCTTATGTTCGGAAGTACTTCCATAATGCTCAAAATTTTTTAAAAAATTTTCCTTTCATCCTTTTCGACACATGCATGCTCCATTTAATGAGTTTGATTTCCCTTTTACTACACCGGATATCTCCAGTCCAGGAGAGTTTTTAGGTGGTATGTGTGTCGCTAGACTCACTTTGATGTTAGTTGTCTAGATTTATGATTGTTCTTTTAGTCGCCTTTTACGACAAGCGGGGAGGCGCTGCAGTGCTATTCTAACCCGACACTGCACGGGTACAATGCACGTGGAATTTATTCTACACATTTATGAGTTTGTTTCTGTGTCGTGATTCATGATGCACTTTCGTTTCATTGTGTTTCAAATCACCACGATTTTAACCTTCCGTTAGTCGCGTGCACCTCACAGGTGCATACATTTTTTCTTTTCCACGCCAAAGTAATACACAATACTTTAGCCCCCGTTCTTTCGTTAACCCTCCGAACATCTAACATCAATTGTGTATCTGTAGTTATAGTAAATAAATAAATAAATAAATAAATAAACATCCGTCGTTCTAAAGATCAGTACCGCGACCTTCTTCCTGATCCGTTCAGTGGTATAAAGGACATAATTACACCTCAGTGGTGGAGTGCGACTATTAAGGTAAGTTTTTTTTACTTGTTACTTATTAATGTTTACTTGTTAATTGTTCCTTGTTACTTGTTACTTATTATTTCTTCTTTTCAAATGCATTAGTTTATAATAATTGTTTAGTTTTTGTTAATTTCCATAAGTTTTTGTGTTAGTTTGTTTTGCTTTAGTGAATTTTTAGTTTTTTTGTTTGTTTCCATTACAATAATTTTACTTCTTGTTTTTTGATACTTCTTACTTACTTTTTTATTTTAGTTGCAATAAAATATATATATTTATACTTAAATTGTGCTTATTATTTTTTAGTTTATGCACTTTTAATGAGCTGAGACACTTAACAAACGGTTTATTGTGTAAGAATACATAAAGCACCTGACAGGTGCAGCGCGACTATCGATGGTTGAAAAAGGGCGCGACTATCGGAAGGTAGAAGTTTCACTTCAAAAGCGCAGGTTAATATAGTCAAAGATACTTAAAGGTTTATGTCATATTTACAGGCAGTACTTCATTCAACGTCAGAGATTTTTAAATCACTTACTGCAAACACCCAAACCCAACTACCGGTTCATAGTACTACCAAATAGCCGCCAGGTTTGTCTATAGCTTTCCAGACCAAGCGCTGGTTATAGTCCTGTGAAAAATTTATGAGATCCTTCCTTCCTCTTTCTCTCTCTCTCTCTTTCGAAATAGTCAGATGTCAGAGTCAGAGTTAAGCACAGCTTGGTTGTCGCCGACGTAGCCTCACAAGCACTTTTTCCCAATCAACTCAACCTTTCCTTGTAACTTAGCTTACAACAGTTTGAACGACATGCGTCTCAGCTTGAAAGACGAGCGAGAATGTAACTAATGCAGCGTTCAGTTGATAGACACCAGATCTGCAACCATCCGTAAAGATTCTATAATAATCATTTCCTGGTTCAGATTTTAAAATGAACCAGTTCTGAACCGAAGAAAAGACGACCATGTATTTTGGCCTTGGGATCATCGTTCCGGACGGAATGTCCAGTAGACATGATTCAAAAGATATTCTGCTTTCAAGTTCCTCAAAGTTCCATTGATCATGTACCTACCTTTAAATTCAAAATGGTTCTGAGAGTAGGGATGTATGTAGCAGGGGCAGGAAGATTCACCAGGGGGGCAAGAACATAACCCTAAGTTCTTGTGAAGGCCTCAGTAGAGCCAATACATATTGCTCTTTGAAATTCGGCTGACGAGCTAATTACGAATTCACGTGAGATTTTGTTACACCAAACAGCGGACCCATAATGAATTAGTCTAATAATACTGTACTCGGTGGCAGACCTCATGGGCCACAAAAAGCTACAATTCTACAAGTCAAGAGCCACTTGTAGGATTGCCTATTAAAATTATAGAAGATCAAGCCATATTGTAGCTTTGTTTCGTACACTTGTCATAATTAACTTGCGGTACAACTACATATCTGTGGTTTTATGTTACAGGCCCTTTGTCTGCAAAGGCTCCATTATATAGCCCTAGCAGTTTTCGACTCGTCATGTTTGGAACAAAGAAAAGTGCTATTTAGGATAATTCCAAAGTGTTCGACTATTTTTGAAAAGAGAACGATGACACAATTTAGCGGGATTTGGATCAAACAGTCAATTTTGTGCGTCTAGTGAATAAAAACACCTCAGCCTTTTGAGGATTTACTTAGACCGTTTCTAGAAATCGACCAGTCAATAATGTTTAGAAAAGCCGCTCTTCAACAAACAACTTTGTGGTTAGTTCCAATAAAGAGCGACGACGCGACCACGTCGCGAGATCGTATGTTTGTTTTTGGATGGTACAGTTCCACTAAGCATTCCTAAGTGTTCTCCTTTCTGCATAGGCAAATATTGGTACTGCTTCACATACACATAAAGTGGCTGACTCTGACTTGTTCATACTTAACTTTTCTATCTGCCCCTATCACAAACTTCTAATCTTTTTTGCAGTCCTCCGGTTCAAGTTCCTTTGAAAACTTTGAACTTTTTGGAGACCATTGAACATAGAACTTTTTTCAACCCCATGCAAAGCCTTCTTTCACACTCTTCTTTCACGTACATAAGCTATTAATTCAAATTATAAGGATAAAAAAAAACACCAGAAAACAGGTCATCTAGGGGAAGTAGGCATAAAAAATGAGACACAAACGTGACACACACAAAAGATTACATTTACCAGATACACCCTCTACTTAAGATATACACAAAAAAGGACACAACTGGTGCTGTGCTATATGTCAAGAAATATTCTACCATCATTATGTGCGGTAACCATCTACAACACCGCACTCACCATCATACCACAAAGAAAAAAAATAGAAAAAGAAAATGTCAGTATAACACCGGTATAACCACTTATTCCACAGTCAACACCTATTTACAGTACCCCGCGCATATACCTATACTCTCACTCACATGCTTTCAATTTTATTTTCAATTTGAAAAGTGTCATGTCAAAGACATTTCAACACTCTCCCCCACTTATATCGCGCAGCAAGAAGATAGAAGCAAAGCAACAAATTCAAAAAACGTTTTCTTTTCAATATTCACTAAAGCAAAGACTGTTGTGTAGAAAAAGAAAAGGAAAGAAGAAAAAACAATAACGAAAATAACCGCAACACTCGAAAGGACTTTAAGAAGCTGTCATTAAAAATAAAATGTGCACGAATACCCAAGTAAACGAGTGTTGAAATGGAATATACATATAGGTGCAGTAAGCATATGAACAAATACAGGCAACAAGAAAACAAGGACACCACTTAAACTGACCTTGTTTGAGATAAAAAAAACACGAAGTTAAAAACTTCCTTGCTCTAGATTCCCTATAACTGGGTTCCAGCAGAGTTTTCAATGTTGGAATTGCCAATCTGGTTGCGAGATGTAAAAGAAAATGATAACAGTTATTGTTCGGTTGATAAAGCTAGTTGAAATAAGAATTAAAGCAGTTAAACCCCATCTATATTTGACATAAACGAGTACAGTTTATTGTCATATCCGAACCAAATGCTCTCTCAAGCTCCAAAATACTTTGGATAAACATAATGGACTGTTGGGTTGTGGTTATATGCACCCCACACACACTTTCGAAACCCATTCAATGGCAATTAAGGGAAAAAACACACTTCATCTCTCTCGTGTTTTATGATTGATAATGGGGTTGCCCACGCTGGTTCATTTAACACGAACCAGCAAAGGAAACACCGAAAGATTTTTAAATCGAATGATGTTTAGTCCATGTTAGAAAAGTGAGTGGAAATTACAATGATTTAGGACTTACTGATTTCGTGTCGAACAAATCAACACGAACTACACGATGTGTTTGTTTTTGATTGGAATGACAAGAGGAAATTATCACGACATTCACGAGAAAGGTCGTTTTACGCAAACCAACACGAGTCATGATGGGTGCATATAAATAAATAAATAAATAGGGTGGCGCGGCGCAACAGAGCGAGGAGCCCCTGGGCCTAGCGCATTTCTCACAACCATGCCTTGTGAGGGAATGGAGTGGACCTACAATTTTTCGCCGGTTCCGAACGGCTAATTGAGAATGCGCTTTTCATGGCAAATAGCAACACAAAAAATTTTCTATAGCAAACAAACGATTTTCACCGCTTAATTCTAAATTCTTACAAACGTGATGGAAATTCTTCGAGACAACAGAAAATTCCTATACAGTAAGCAAAATTTGTCATTACCATTCCAAAAAATCTTCTCTGTTATGCCAAATCTGTCATATCGCACAAACTTACTGAGATCGGTCCTGCCTTACGCCTACACTTCTAAGACTGAACAAAACTTCATTCGCATGGTCTGTCATGTCATGCACGATTAAAGGAAATCCGCACTTGTTCTTTTGCCTTGTCCCCTTAACCGCTAACACATTTGACAAACATTCACTTCGTTTTGATCCTTCAAAGAGTTACCATGTACGATAAAGAAACTCAAGTTGTTGTGTAAATTGTAATTTCAAAGAAAAAACGAGGTTTGCTTGCGAGCATTGGCCCTACATACCGGGCAAATCTAACCCTAACCCTTTCTAACAAAGCTAACCCGAACACGAACGAGTTCTGCGAGCACGTTCTTCGTTTCGGCCTTCCTTGATCAAATGACCACGATTAGCCACCACTTTGGTTGATCGAGGTTTGAGTCCTCATATGCCATGAAAAGCGAGATCTAGATCAGCCGTTTGGAATCGGAAAAAAATTGTATATCCCCCAATTCCTCACAAGAAATGGTTGAGAGAAATCAATAGGCTTCCCCTCAGTGTTGCGCAACTCTTATTATTAATATTATTTTTTAAAAAGAGCTCTTCAGATTTCTGACATAGACTTCGTTTCCACTCTTTCTTCTTTTCTTAAGCTTTTCTTACCTCCATTCGATTCTTCTATTTCTTATAATTTACACCCTCAAAAGAATCACAGCTCTCCCACTTGTCTGTAGGGTACGCTTTTATTGCCTCCCTTAACCTTTCACGTAAAGATGTCAACATGCCGCGCCGCAGTCGCCAATAAAAACTCATTAGAGGAAAATAGTGCAAGAGGGTACTTCTTAACTTAAGACCTCAAAGGTGATGCAAAAAGGTGTAAATGGACCCCTCAACCAGTTTTGAATCAAAAACCTTAAACAACTCGCCAGAAATTTGAACCCCTTTTGGAATATATTGATTGGAGGTAAAGATCGTATGGAATGCCCACCGTAGAAGTTAAGTAGGTATTAACCCAAAGGGCTTTCATCTTTCTAATACTTTTATCAACCGTTGGTGCAACAGGAGTAATCTTATGGCATTCTTTGGCATTGATCATAAGTTTTAGTGAGGACCGATGCGATTTTTATTTGTCAATGTACCCTTCTCTTCTGCAAGGACATGCGCACTGAAAAACCTCAAATACGGATAGTTTTCCTTGATGCGAATTGTCCAAATAACAGTCTTCTATCATGCTCTTCATCGATCCACTCCACCCCATCCCCTGAAGCACAAACAGACTATAAAATTTTACTCGCTATGCTGGCACATCAAAACTCCCATGTTTTAATTACTCAGGTCATTGAATGATTAATCTTTGCAAGCCACATCAAATTTATTATCTCTTTGAATACTTACCTGCCTATTTCCTTTTACAACAAATTCCAACAGATTCAAATCTTAGCATCACGACCCAGAAAGGCCATAAATCAAAGCACCGGAAAACATAAACCAGCAACAGTCCATTTTCACCATTCCATGTCTTTCATCACTTTCCACAATCAACATCAGGTACTAAGCTCTCTCAGGTTGAAACCTCAAACACTACCTAAATTTTCATCATTATCAGCATGACACCGGTCAACTGTGAGAGAGTTCCTTTCAACGAATAAAATTCTATCAAAGCAAAGAGATATTAACCTCAAATCCTGTAATCCAAAACCATAAACCTTGTACTTCATAAGCAAAAAATGATGTTTTTTGTCAGAAGAAGTGAAGGGCGCCACGGTGGTTTCATGCCAAATAAATGATTCAAGATACTCGCATTACGCACTTGTTGCTTTCACCAACCAACAAACCACCGCCCATCTAATTAAAAATACAAAGCTCGCACCACAAACGACACGATTAATCGTCATAAAAATATACAAACCCCACGTTATGACAACGTTTTTATAGTTTTTTTGTACGGTGGCATTGCTTTTTCGCTTACAACAATTAAATGCTGATCCTGATAAAAATCAAGTTTAGCACGTAAAAATTAATCATTGTGCAAATTCTCTACAACAAGCGGATTTTACTGACTCGTGTTTTACTATGGAAGCATACTCATATGAATCAGAAGAATTTTTATTGGGAGTAAAAAGCAAAACAAAAAATTAGGAAAAAAAAATTATTCAGAAGATTTTTTCTCACAGACTTTTAATTGAGTTTTTCATTCATAAAAATGCACTTCTCTTTAAGCAAAAAACACAAATTAATTCAAGTCTTTGTCACAGACTGACGGTTGAGTATAAAGAGAATATGATTTCCATTCAAATTTCCATAATCATTTTCGTACCTACCCCAAAAACTCTTCGACAAGGCCAAGTGAGACTCGTTAGTGAAAGGACCAACGCTCGAATTCAATGTCAGACACTAAGTTTTAAAATGTATTCATGTGGTTTTTGTATATACTTTTGTATAATCCTCACGGCCGACCATTTTATGGGACTAAAAAGTTTTCAAACTATGCTAAAAAAAATTGGATATGGAAAATCATAAGCGAGTCACTGTTTTTCTAAACAGATGCTTCAGAGGACAAAAAAAAATGAACGACTTTCACATCTTTTTTCTTTTTGGTTTCATTTGTGTCCCAGACACAGAAAGGCTACGCATATTTTTCCATTAATGAAGAGAAACTATGGAAAAAGCAATTCAGGGAAATTCCACATCGTCGTCATTGAGAATAATAAAAAAAAAAAATAGTTAGCAAATTTCTTCGCTTCCTAACGTTCCAAAAGACCGACGACGACGCGACATGACGGCCGGCGGCGACTATAGAAACACAGTTGGCGACCATTTGTTCAGTGCATGAGAATTATTTATTTTGCTTTTTAATGAAGGGATTATTAAACAAATTGGAATCACTAAATTAATTGGGTACAAATGGCTTCCAAAGACTTTCAAATGTTTCCACAACGAGAACGCAACATCCAACTCAAATTTGGAATAATGACTTTCTGAATTTTCATACCCTTCCACCCAGTAACACTCATGGTAGTTATTGTCTTTTGTAAAAACAAGTCAGTCATGGGTATACACAATCGCAGATGGATCCCGATTCCGGACAGAAAGCTACAAAAGGCATCCAGTTGAAGGTTTTGTTTTTCATCGATCTAAGAGAACATGAAAAGAGAAGCACTTGTTAAGAGAAAAACAAAAATTCTGGAATGTAGCGATGTAGCCTCTGACTGAATTCCACAAATGCTTTGAAGTGTTATTGGAAATACCCACCAGTGCTTGTTGAAGTCAATACACAAATGGTTTTGAATTAGACTCATTTTGTAAAACTGAATGTGGAACTCTCTCAATTCCGATGGGATCTATTTTCAGAAATATGAATAATGCAACAGATACCTACTTTCTATGATATAAAACATCGCAGCTTTTAGAAAACAGTACCGAAATGGTTGATGGTTGATAATTGTGTTCCTAGACTCACACTTTCCCTTTTGAAGCTTAAAAGAATTAGAATACATAACAAACTAAAACCACTATTATGGATGACAACTCAACTGAAATTGGGTTGTCTTCTTCTTCTTCATATATATAACACGGGCACACAACTCAATTTTCAGTTGGGTTGTCATCTGTAATACTCGTAGGGGTGTAAGACTCAAGTCTACAGATCCAATCGCTAAAGAGTTCAACAGATGTAGGGATTTCCAAATACAATCTGCGGCTGCATAAAGAAAAAACATTAGTTCTACAAGAAATAATTTGATACAGAATCCGTCTTCTTTTTGAAAATTTGCTAAAAATAAGGCTAATTGAGAAAGCGCTTTTCATGTCAATGAATTTAGCATCGGAAAACTTGCCAATTCTTCTTGAAAAGCGATAGCCGTGGAAAAACATTTTTGTTTTTCTGTTGGTATTCGTAAACCGATACAGTATGCTGTATGCATAACTATAAAGGGATTACAAGAGGTAGCGTAATGATTAATAAGATGGAATCCATAATCAACAGTTGATTCATGGAACAGACAAAATGGATTCGTCAATGACAGATCATCCATCACAAATCCTTTAGAATATTCGTCTTGTATAACAAAAGGATTTATGAATTATCTTCAAACGGACCATTCACAAATTCACCAAATTTCAAAAGCTCATGACCAACTTAATTACCAGCTGCTAGTTGAAAAACTTTCAAATTTTGGTTGTTATTTATCATTTCGTATACAATTATCATCTCGTATCTATTTTCCTGCGCAGTAGATGTTAAATCTGGGGTACCTCAGGGAACCCACTTGCGACCACTGCTATTTGTGATATGGATAAATGCTCTACCCTCTGCGTCAAAAAGCTTAGATATACATCTATTTTATTCGCTGAAGTTAAGTCCAGGGTACCTTAAGGAAGCCACCTAGGACCACTATTATTTGCAATATTGATAAATGCTCTACCCTCTGCGACAAAAAATTTAGATATACATTAGACCGGTTCAAAAAAAGTGACTTTTTTCTTTTTCTCGATGCACATCGATTTTCGCCTTCGAGTAGGTGTAAAAACAAGCCCGTTAAAATTTGAGCTCGAAAAATTTATATTTAGAGGTCGCTTATCGCAGATTTCCATTTCCCATACAAATTGTATGGAAAAAAAACATATAATTTTTGGAATTTTATATTTCGGTCTAAAAGCAAAGTGCCGAGATGAGCGATACATATTTTTATAAAAAATTTGTTGTTCTACAAAAAAGGTTTCTTGTCATTTTTCAACAAATTCACTCCTTCAAAAGTTATACTGGGTTAAAGTTTGAACAAATATTTTTTTTTTTCTTGATATCTGACAAAATGTTAAAATGCATCACTTAAAATCAAAAAATCATTCGCTTATGACAAATATTTTTATAGAAAATTAATTGTTCTACAAAAAAGGTGTTTTATCATTTTTCGACAAATTCACTCCTTCAAAAGTTATTATACAACCAAAATATGCATTGAATTGAACATTACTTTATCCACATCAACGTATTTTATTTTTCTTAATTTTTTTGGCTTCTGTTTGAACCTGCTTCAGCAAACTTTAAAATTTTTCATGCTTATTTTGATAGAAAGTTAGTCGAATTGGAAAGAAGTGCGAAGTTCGAGTAATTCGAATGTTTAACATGTACAATTTCGAATCATTCGAGTCTCAAAATGCACTTCTTTCGAATTCCACTAAACTTTCTATCGAATAGAATGTCAAAATAAGCATGTTTAATTCATTCTTTTTTCTTTTCTCTACTTTTAACTTTTTCGATAATCGCTAATTTCTCTGACAGCGAAATGGCCTTACGCTTCGACATTTTTGTATAAGTGATTCGAGAACTTAAAATGTAAACTTAAATGATTCACCTGCCTATCAGTGGCGTGGCGTGGATATTTTCAAATGGTAAGTCGAGAAAAATGAATCACCTACACAAAACAATAAGGAATAAATAGAAGGTACCTTAAATTCCAAACGTGGATTAATGGAAGCCAATCAACTTTTCTATACTTTAGTCATTTAGGTCATTTAGGTTTAAATTCATAATGAGCTTAAAGCACAAAAAAAGCGCCTTCAAAAGAAGCCTATGTGGAAATGCAAGAAAATAAAATAAAGTTTTAACTTCCTAAACAGATTTTTCTCTTCTTAAAGGTAATCGACACTAAGCAAAGCCATTCAAATAATTAAATCAAAACAGTTCTCTTCGACGTTAACTTTCCACAATTTTCAAAATTTTTAGTTTTTTTTCAGTTTTTACAAATGCATGTTACTTAAAATTCATTTTAAACTTGCAAATAATCCAAAACAATGATCAGTAGAACAAAACAAAACCGAATTCGCCGAACATTACTCGAAGGCGAACACTGCATTATTTTTTCCAAGCAGACATTGCAGGAAGACGAAAATTATCGTCTTACTTTCTTCAATAAGAGAACGTGTATTGAAAAGGGTGGCACCCAGGGATGAATATTTGCTACATATGTAGCAGATTCACTTCATTTTTTTCAACTTCTTCTCTTACTACGTAGCAAATTTTTTCTACTTCGTTTAGTTTTTGCTTAAAATACAACTTTTCAATACCTACTTCTACTTTTTACTTTGCTGTAATGGTTCAAGCAAAAAAATATCTTATTTTTTTTATAAATTTAAAAACAGTTTGATGCATATGTACAATCTTGTAAGAAAACATTGTTATAAAAATAACTTGTTAGAGCTATTATCATTCAGTTTTTCTTTTATTTTATGAGAAAATATTGTTATTTAACAATTTTATGCCATTTTTTACTATCTGCTACATTTTTTGTAAATCTACTTCGATTTTTTGAGGATTCTGCTACATATTTTGGGTTGCTCATATTCATCCCTGGTGGCACCGCGGTGCACCGGGGTGGAAGTATATCGTAGGAAAGACAGGGACAAACATAAAATATGTTCTGCGAGGCGATTTTCAATGCTCTGTGTGTGCTTTGTGTATTGTGCCTTGTGTGTGTATCTCGCAAATTTAAAAGTGCTTGAAGAACATTGTGTGCATGGGCAAAGATAGCAGGCTGTTGACTGCTTTGTTGTAGACAGTAGACTTATGTTGCTGGTTTTTTCTATGAACGAGGGACAAATTTTAAAAGGTAAGACGATAGGAATCGTGTTATATGGACGCCACGCCACTGCTGCCTATAAAAAAAACTTCTACAACACATGTACCTTTTTTCATGCATGCACATACATAACATAATGTACATTTAAGTCATAAAAAAAGTCATCAGAATGAGATTAATGAAATAAAAGTCATAATTTCATAAATTTCCAACTTTGAGTTTGAATATCTTCAGAACGGTGCCTCTATGAAAAAAATTATTTTGAGCTTTTTTGTAGAGCATTCAATTTCCTATTCAAATAATTTGTCAGTTTATTTCTACAATGCTCAAATGTCAAGCTATAAGAATAAGACATTTTTCCATGTAATTTGTATGGAAAATAGAAATTTAAAAACAGGCACCTCTAAATGTTAATATTATGAGCTCAAATTTTGAGAGGCTTCGTTTTATACATTCCTGAAAGTATTTAGCCTGTTTTATCGTTGAAAAAAAAGTTGCCCCAAAATGACACACCCTAATATATATACATATATATGAGAACTAAGCAAATACATTTAACTGCAATCTGATATCGATCATTTACTCCAATTGTGAAATAACAACAATCTCACTCTGAACTCTGAGAAATGCAAAGTAATGACCTTAGTTAGAATTAACAATGCTTTCAAAAACTTATATTTTACAATCAACTCAGAACTTGAAAGAGGAAATAGTTATTTTGTGGATTTGTGGGAGTTATATTTGATCCAAAATAAGACTCCAAAGAGATCAGTGACTTATGTGACACAAAAAAATTATTCATTGGCCTGGTTCGTTCAGTCTTGGAATAGGGATGCCAAGTATTGGAATTAGGTGCCCGTATTACGCTTGTAACATTTTACGAATTGAATCAGTTCAAAGACCATTTCTTATATTCGGTTTGCTCCATCTTAGCTGGGTGAATTTCATTTCGAAGGCTCTGTGGTCTGTTGAGAATGGAAAATCTCGACTTCCTTAAAAAATTATTAAGTATTTCCACAAATGCCTTGATTTTTGACTACACAAAATTCACTCCCTAAATTAACTTGAACTAAAGTTTTGATTGAAGAACAAAGCATTCGCTTTTAAAAACAAAATAGTACGTGGCAGTAAGTAGTCTACTGACTTTTAAAGTGTTCTCGATTCAACACTGGAGAACAAACGACTTAAATTTTTCTGGATCGACCAAATCAACATAACTTTTGACATTTTTAGTCCGTTTTGCTTCGAGGAAGTATTTGATAGGTTGACTCAAGATGTTATTTCGCCATCTTACCATATTTTAAAATTGCAAGCACTCAAAAGGGTATAGAATAGATACTCGTTTTACGATTATCTAAAAAATTGTCAAGAAAAACTTAATGGAAGAAAATAGGGCATACCGATGCTTACAAGCCTTGAATGTCTCTGAATCATGTGACAAAAACAAAGATCTAGGTTAAGTAGATCAGCTCACAGTTTGGGATTCCGAAAAAAGAACAAAGAAATGTACAATAAATAAAATAGACAGGGTTGCTCAACAAAGCCATTGGAACCTCGGCCCTAACGCATTTCAAGGACCATTCATTTATGCGGGGTCAAAATGACTTAGTTGGAAAGCGCTTTCATGGCAGTGTATAGTTTCTGTTTTCATGAGAACTTCCTAATTGTTCGCAAAAAGTAATACCCATAAAAAACATTATTTTCTTTAACATTTCTGAGCATCGAATCACGAAGCTTCTCAAATTACTTTGGAGTATTACTGACACGAGCAAGTGTCTAAGTATCACACTACTACACCGATTTGAATATAAATACCTTTGCTTTTATATATTGTGTTCAGTTAATTAATTAAGATGCACCTTTTCAGAATAAAAGAACATAAAACAACTGCAATTCGTTGAAGTTGGTAGCAGCGTCCTGCACTTGCGTGTGTTCTCTCTCCCTCTACCTCTCTCTTTTTATCTAACCAACTAATTAAGAACTTTTCAAATTGCCTACTCAGACAACTTTGATTTCCCGAGTGCTCCCTCAGCGAGCGCATCACACGAAAGTGTGTTTTTAAAAACAAAATAGGGAACCATGTTTTTCTGGCAAAAAGCCATTATTTATTAAGAAGGTAGCTCTTATCTGTCATGAGATTCTACACCATGATAACTAATCCTCTTGAGTATATTCTTAGGTGTAGGTAACCTCTTTGGGTGTACAAAAGTGTCTTATAAATTGTATAAGAGTAACGCTAGACCACTTGTTTATCAGGACAGGAGTCTCAGCGCTGACATTTACCTTTTACACCTGCAGTGAAGTTTTTAGTTCACCCTTCATCGTCATGAGACACCAAGGCGGGTATTTTCCTGCTGCTCGTTCCATGAATATGTAAATTGCATGCACATTCTCAAAAAAAAAAAAAAACATCAAGTGATCCTATCGTTTCTCTTATGAGTTGCTGCCTTTGGTTTCGGGCAGGAATACTTTTTTTTTAAGTTTGTTTCAGCGGTGCTGTTGTTGTCCTGCTGACAACATTGTTATATTAATCTATGATACCCTACTCTAGGAGTCCACGCAACCATCAACCAAATACGAAAAAAAGGAGAGTAATAAAAATAAACTTTTATTACACACAGTGGCGGCACGGTCTTTTACCCAAGACCACCACCATCCTATATAAATGGCTCGCAAACATGTCTTGTGGGGGGCACCCTAACAGAATGAATATTTTATAACCTAACAAAAAGAAGAGTAAAACAATAAAAAATAAAGACAAGCAAATCTTCAACATGTATGTGGATATGAGAGAACTATGAAACGGAAGGTCCTTTGGTGAAGTCGTAAAATTCATCACAACACATGATTTTTTTATTTTTCTGTTTTATCTAATCGACTGTACGTACATACATGGTATTTGTATATTCGGATTTGCTATTCAACTCTATCCAAAGCTCATTTTTTCTTTCTCCCTCTCTCTTTTATTTTTCAACGTCTACACTCGTTCCAGATGCGGATGTGTGCTTTTGTTTGAATTTAAAATTACGAAACAATAAGGACTGAACAGAATAACGGATTCGGTGGAGTAACGAAATTAGCTTTTCTCATTCTTTTTAAATCACAAGAAGAAGGAAAAAATAGAGATATATGCAAACAAAGAGGGTATGAGCTCTTTTATTAAAAAATAAATTTATCTTTGCAAAAGCAGAATGGAAAAAGAAACCGTGGGATTAATTGAAAATTTATGCACTTTGATCTTGAATGCATTAAGCATTCCATTTGCTCGTAAAAGTTCAATTATAAGTCAGTAGTCAGTAGTCAAAAAGGAATGACTGCGAGCACACATGAAAGATGGAGTTCGACAAAAGACTTTAAGCACACGGTATTAAAGTAGTTATAAATGGTTGTGCTTACAAAATGTAATGCGCTTACAAATTTTTACGACTTTGTCAGATTTTTTATACTTAAAAATGAACATGTCAGCTCGTAGATGTTCGTAATTGAATGTGCTTACATCTTGAAATGTGGTACGAGTATTTAATAAGAACTGATAAGTTTTTGTTTGAATATGAATTTCTCTGACGTTGAATGATTCAAAACATATCAAGCTTACAAGGGAAGATTATCCATAGTGCATTACCCCAAGCGTATATTTAAAAAAGAAAACTACAAAAGGAAATAATTTCAAAGCAATAAATGACTGTGCTTACAAAATGTAATGCGCTTACAAATTTTTACAATCTAAGAAGACTTTTTGAAATTTAAAATTACCATGTAAGTTCGTAGATCATTGCAGTTCAATGTGCTTACATTCCAAAATGTGTATCTTGTTACCTATTGACATCCTTTCTAAAAAGACACTTCAATAGCTGCTGATTTTCTTAGCAGCTTATGAATTATAGAAAAAAATTTTAATTGAAGAACATTAAATCGAGTTTGTAAGAAAGGTAAATGAGACAAAAGATGTTAGTGGTATTTCAAAACTGCAATGATTCTCGTCAAATAGTCCAACAGCAAGAGTTCATTCAGAAAAGATATCGACAGAGGACTATAAACACATAAATTGGGAACAATTGACGGTTGCGCTTACAAAATATAAGGCGCTTACAAACTTAAAATCGTTTATGAGTTCTTTCAAAACCATAAGTTTACATGTTGGCTCGGATATGTTCGTTGTTGAATGTGCTTACAAACTTTAATTAGAATTTTACTATCGAATTACTTCAGAAAAGAACAATTTAACAGTAGTCATAAAAGCCCTGTTCACACTGTACAATTAGTTGGACAGACTTCGTTTGATGCAAGTTAGATGGTCTGGTGTAGTTTGCGTTCACACTACCAAGCTTGTCGTCCAACTTCATGTCACATACCATTCCACTCTGTCCAAGTTCTAGATATTCAAAAATTTTTTAAAACCATCCAACAAGTTGGTCATCTGAAGGGTTCACACTATCAAGCATTGGTCGTTCTAGAACAGGGCTAATAATAAAGCTTCCGGATTGTAAAACAGACAACGAGTCGTATGAAAACAAACCTGCGAGCCCAAGCCATTGAACAACATACTCTTAATCAAGTAGTATTAAAGGCAGACAAAATTTGTAAGACTATATACGTAACTCACATTACAAATGATAACAGCTCGAAAGTTTAAAGATCAAGTTCTTATCAACCTTCCCGACGATCAGTCACCTTGTCGCGGTGGGAGGGCTTAATTAGTTTATTTGAACCGAGCTCGATGCCGAAAGGTGGTCGAAGGATGGGGAAAATGAATGAAAACTAAGAATTGATCAAAAAAACTGTATGGAAGATAACCCAAAGGATTTTTATTCTCCAGGTGGCAATCGTCAAAGCGAAAATCCACCCGTAGTCTTCACTACGGCAGGGGCACGGATTCTGGAGGCCCCATCTGACATACAAACGCACACCTTTACTGGTGGATACACGCGAGTCGAAGGTACCGTAACCGATGACTCCTGCAGTTCTCTCCATGAAGCTCTTCGTGGTCTGAACTGGAAAGATGAAGAAGGCAGCTCGGAGGTACTACCTCCAAAGCTAATCTCTCATCCGGGCTTAGCTGTTGACCAGAGCGGTGCTATCACCGGACTAAGTGAAGCTGAACAAGTGGATCCCACTCCAACGATGACACCCTCTGGAGAGCAGCTTTCCAAGCGCCAACAAAAGCTGGAGAGAAGGCGAGCGGCAAAGGCTCAACGCAAAGAGGACACCAGGGTGGCCGAAGGCATTGAATTAAGTTGCGAACCTTTGGTGACGGCGGCGAAAAGGGACAGGTCGGAAGAGGTCTCACCCACCAATTCAGGACGGTCTCACGTAACCGAAGTCACCCCAACTTCTGCAAACGCAAAGTGGGTCGAAAGGAAGAAGGTTTCCGGAAGCTCTGCAAAACTTCCTGTTGGTCTAACTGGAAAGTCGGTGAATGAAACTGGAGGAACAGGTCGCACGACTTGCGAATTCGGTCCACGGACACTGGCTGGAAAGGACGAAGCCGGCATGGTTGAAACTCCTGTTGGTCTAACTGGAAAGTCGGTGAATGAAACTGAAGGAACAGGTCGCAAGGCTTGCGAATTCGGTCCACGGACACTGGCTGGAAAGGACGAAGCCGGCATGGTTGAAACTCCTGTTGGTCTAACTGGAAAGTCGGTGAATGAAACTGAAGGAACAGGTCGCAAGGCTTGCGAATTCGGTCCACGGACACTGGCTGGAAAGGACGAAGCCGGCATGGTCAAAACTCCTGGAGGTCTAACCGAAACGTTGGTGAATGAAACCGAGACTGGTAGTCAGTCTGGTCCACGGACACTGACCGGACGGGATAAAGCCTCGAAAGGAGCAATGATAATAAATCAAATTAACCTTCAACATTCTAAGGCTGCTACTGCACTCTTATGTAGCAGGCTTTCCGTGTTGAATACAAAAACTCGCCTCGTAGCAATCCAAGAGCCATGGGCCTGGAAGGGCCGAGTTCTTGGTCTTGGAGGGCTACGAGGTTTCAATATTCTCTATGACGAACGGGCTGACCCACCCCGGACCTGTCTCATCATACCGAGGTCTTTTGCAGCAACTAAGCTTGACCACTTCTGTGGTCAAGACCTGGTTGCGGCTATGATAAACTACGAAACGAACGGTGAGTGGAAAACTTTCGTCGTTGCGTCAGTTTATTTTCCCTGGAACTCCATTCTTCCCCCTCCCTCAAGACAAGTTGTGGATTTGGTGGAGTTTTGTGAAAACCGGAAGTTGGGGCTTATCATGTGTTGTGATGCAAACGCTCAAAACATAGTTTGGGGCAGCGTCAAATGCAACATGAGAGGCAACCATCTTCTTAATTACATTCTGTCTTCTGACTTAGACATTAACAATGTTGGTAATACGCCAACTTTTGTTACGGCTATACGACAGGACGTAATTGACTTGACACTATCTAACAGATATGCCAAGGAGATTACCAACTGGAAAGTATTGCTGGACGTGTCACTCTCAGACCACAGATACATTCAATTCCATGTAGCAAATGTGACTCCCACTCCTTTAGTTACAAGAAATCCCAGAAAAACTAACTGGACACTTTTCAACGATGAGCTCGGTAATTTCGTCAAAACTCTACCTAAGCTCTCAACATCACAAAAAGTGGAAGATGCCGTTCTAGAAGTGAATTGTGCCCTTACAAGTAGCTTCGAGCTGGCATGTCCAGCTAGACAATTACCTAGTAGATCTATGGTTCCGTGGTGGAACAATGAACTACAGAAACTTCGCAGGGAAACCAGAAGTATTTTGAATAGGTCCCTCAAGACCAAATCAGATGTCGACTGGAACCTGTATCGATCTAAGCAGAAGGACTTTAAAAGGTTAATTCGAAGATCAAAGAATGCCTCTTACAAAGAATTCTGTGAAAGTATAGAAACACTCAGTGAAACTAGTCGACTTACTAAAGCCCTTAAAAGGAGCAAGGTAAACAAACTAGAAACGCTCAGGAAATCAGACGGTTCCTATACCGAGTCCAAAGCAGAGACACTTAGTCTTATGCTGGAAACTCATTTTCCAGGAAACCAGATATCAATCGGACCACAGCAATCTATTTCCCTTAGATCAGTTGAATCCGATAAATCCACTCGACTTAGCTGGTACACGTCATCGTTAGGTGTTACCGACGAAGCCATCAAATATGCCGTGGCATCTTTTGACAGTTTCAAGTCACCTGGCACTGACGGTGTTTACCCAGCTATGTTGCAGGAAAGTATAAACCTTTTGCTTCCTACTTTGAAAAATATTTTCACTGGTAGTTTAGCCCTAGCGTATATACCAACTCCATGGCAGAGTGTTAGAGTCGCCTTCATACCAAAAATTGGTAAACAAGACTACTCACTCGCCAACAGCTTTAGACCCATCAGTCTTACCTCCTTTCTGCTTAAGACGCTGGAAAGAATGGTTGAGATTTACATTCGTAAAACCTCACTCCAATTACACCCTCTGTCTCAGATGCAACATGCTTACCAAAGAGGAAAATCTTGCGAGACCGCACTTCAAAATCTTGTTAGCAGGATTGAATGCGCGCTTGACAGGAAAGAATTTGCGGTAGGTATTTTCATCGACATTCAAGGTGCTTTTGACAATGCAAGTTTCGATGGTATGTGTAATGCTGCCAGAGAACACGGTGTGGACGAGTCATTAGTGTTGTGGATTAAAGCAATGCTAGTAAATAGAACCGTAATCGCTGAGGCTGAGTGTGGACAATATGTTGCAACGGGAGTGAATAAGGGCTGCCCACAAGGTGGCGTTTTATCTCCTCTTCTGTGGTGCATGTTGATCGACTCTCTACTCGTAATGCTCAATGGTTCTAACGTTCATGCCCAAGCATATGCAGACGACGTCGCCGTGCTCTCGATTGGCTCCAGCCTCCAAGCTGTCTGTTCCCGAGCACAGGCTGCGCTTTGTATGATTGACACCTGGTGTGTTAGAAACGGTCTCTCCGTCAATCCTCTTAAAACCGAGGTTGTCCTCTTCACGAGACGTAGAAAATTGACTGGTTTGACCCAACTTACGCTTAAAGGCGTCAACTTTTTCAAATGAAGTCAAACATCTTGGAGTAATCCTGGATAACAAACTTCTTTGGTCAAAACATGTCGAGTCTAAAACTACCAAAGCACTGTCAGTTTTCTGGCAATGTAAAGGAGCCTTTGGCAAGACATGGGGTCTTTCACCGAAAAGGGTCCTTTGGATCTATACGGCTATGATAAGACCAATCATCTCCTATGCGTCAGTTGTTTGGTGGAATAAGCTCTCGCGTAAATACGTTATTGCCTCGTTTGCCAAACTTCAAAGAACAATTTGTCTGGGTGTTACGGGGGCCTTCCCCAGCACACCGGGAGCTGCTTTCGACGCACTGTTGAATCTTCCTCCCCTTGATACTGTACTCTCAAGACCATTTCTCGTTTAAAGCGATGTGGTCTCTGGCACAATTCGCACTGGAGCTTTGAGGAACTCGCAAGCAGCATATCTTTTGACTCACGTCTAATGGATATGCCGTCTGACACGATGATCCCAAGGCTCAAACTGCGTCAAAATTACTCAGTCAACTTTCCTTCGGTTCAGGACTGGTTCACCCCAGAATCTGAGCCTGGAAAGAACTGTTATCGTATCTTCACAGATGGCTCCAAAACCGACGAGGGTTCTGGTGCTGGTGCCTTTGTTGAGAACGACGACATACGACTGCACTCATCTTTGGGATCATACGCATCCGTTTTCCAAGCGGAAGCTTATGCTATCCTTATGGCCTTGAGCTACGTAACGAACAATGGATGGACGGGGAGAAGTATCTGTGTTTGCAGCGACAGCCAAGCTGTGCTTAAGGCCCTTCTCAACCCTCTAACCACTTCGAAAGTGATCCAGGAATGCAAGAGCTCTCTGAATGCGATCGGAAGATTAAATTCCTTGAGTCTCATTTGGGTTCCGGGCCATCACGGCATAACTGGAAATGAAGTCGCCGATGAACTTGCTAGGCAGGGATCTCAGACAGCTTTTTCAGGACCTGAACCGTCGCTAGGTCTGCCAGCATCCTCAGTGAGAGCTTCAATCAACGATTGGATCTGTGAAGAGCAAAATCGTAGATGGCATGCCTCCAGTGGATGCAGGCAAACCAAGCGCATGCTCCCCAACGTTAGTAAGAAGACTGCAACATTTTTGCTAGCTCGTAGCAGAAAAGACTGTAGAAAGCTTATTGGCGTTGCCAGCGGGCACTTCTCTTTTGCCAAGCATTTAAACGTGTTAGGCTTAAGCGACACCACACTCTGTGAATCTTGTGGAGAAGATGAGGACACCGCAGAGCACTTCCTCTGTGAATGTCCTGCTTTTTCTCGCATGAGGTTACAGATACTCGGCGCAGACATGGTGAGAGCTGGTAACTTAGGCTCCTTATCATGGCAGCGTCTTTTGGCTTTTCTCCGAACATCTGGAAAGCTATAACAAATAGAAGGTTGCTATCTGGTAGTACAATGGACCGGTATTTAGGTCTGAGTGCTCCAGCTGGTATTTAAAAAAAAAAAAAAAAAAAAAGTTCTTATCAAGCTTACAAGGGCAGAGTATTCATATTGATGTTTAAGTTTATTTTCTGAGTATACATTCGAGGAAGCAATAATACAGACAATTCAGGAAATTGACTGATGTGGGCAGCAGCTTGACCCCGCTCATCTTTGAACTTTTACTTATATTCGAAACGTCTGTGATCTAACAGATTAATTTTAAATATTTGTAAAACGATTTGTAAACGACGAAGCACTAGGCAATAACGATCAGAAGCTGCCTAAGTCAATTTTAAACGACAATCGATTGAGATTAAAGACTTTTATAAAAATAAAAAAGGAAATACAGTCTCATAGATTTCTGAAGTAAGGAAATTATGTCCGCTACAGAAATTATGTCATTGCAAATTGTTGTAAACTATTACAATGGCAGCGTATTTTGGCTTTTCTCCGAACATCTGAAAAGCTATAACAAATATAGGGTTGCTATCTGGTAGTACAATGGACCGGTATTTAGGTCTGAGTGCTCCAGCTGGTATTTTAAAAACCTCCAACAAAAAAAAAAAAAAAAACTATTACAACACACACTAGATATCTGGATCAGAACAAAAAAAAAATCTTCTCGGAAACCAAACTGATATTTTTAAGCAAACATATGTGTAAATACAGAGTAAGCTCATAGGCTTTCTGGTGAGCCCATAAAGTGACATACTTAATACAGCTTACAAAATCCTGTGTTCATATACAGAAACAGATTAGGTTAGGTAAGGTAAAACTAAGGTGGCTGTAGGAAAAACGGCAGACGCACTTAGACCAAGAATAGGCCCATTGGGATACCATTGACGAATTGCCTAAAATTTCTTAGACTGAGCTTTCTCAAAAGCGATGAAGACTATGACTGTCACTTGGATCGTTAAAAAAAGGGCTTTCCCAAATGTTTTTTACGTCTTTGAGAGAGGGCAGGGCAAGCGCAAAGACGATATGGAACGGTTTCCTCTTCCCCATTGTCCATCCAGGGGCCCTACTCTGTATTTCGTTTCGAATCGTAAGTCTATTCGAAAGTGATTTTCGATCCGATTATGAATTCGTACTCTGTATTTCGTTTTCGAATCGAAAAAAAAGTACTTGTTAATATTTTCATTAACGGAATAGATTTGCGAAGTCTTGAAACATTTCTCAAGATATCTGTCAAATCAAGCAAAAAAATAATATCAAAGCAAATTACAAACAAGTAAAAATATTAATAAATGAAATAAAAAAATCGTTTTCGGATTTGCCGTTCCGAAAGTGGCAGATTCGAATCCGCTTTAGAAATAAAGAGTACAAAATATTCGTTTTCGGAAATTTTTGCTTTCGAAACGAATTACAGAGTAGGGCCCCAGCTTTCACAGAAGTCGTTTGATGGGACATTGGGCCGTGCGGGTTGCGGCACGACTTCCCATGAGCTCAATTGCTATATGCTTAAGGATAAAAACTTGTGAAACATTTTAGATTAAGGTTTAGCTAGATCTTTTTGGTAGCCAACACAGGTGGTGATGTTTGTTAGTGTTTGTGGTTTTTATACCATCTTGTTTTAAAAAATTTTCATTTTGCTGGGTGACATTATTATGGAAGTTCCCCTTACTGGCGAGTTCATCGCACTTGCAGTTTCTTGGAATATCTCTGTGCATTGGCACCCAAAAAGTTTAATGTTCATTTAAATAAGAAACGACGTCTTCAATCGCCAAAATCTCCGTTTAGATCATGCTATAGTGCTTTCGGACTCGGAATGATAGACGAATATTTAGTGAGTGCATACCGCCAACAACTACGTCCTCGTCCTCGGTTTTCGAGCCGTCAGCATCAGTGTAAAACTGAATTCAATCACCTGGTAAGAAAAATTGTATACTCCTATTCTTGGTGAGTGACATGAAAGTTCTTATCAAAAACCAGTTGGGCGTGTTCGCCCCCTTATTGTTTGCTGTAAATGTCGAGGTATGAGAGCTACATGAGTATGTCTAATGCAGCCAAAGGTTTTGAACGAAGTGCTCCGCTGACACATTTGCTGGCTAAAGACAACTATGCTAAATCTGCCACGATAAGTCGTTTTTCCGAGGCGGTCCAGCATACTGTTACCCCAGTGTCGGCCTAGCGACCAATGTGTATAATCAGAGGGTGATCTATTGGGATTTTCCCCATTTGCTTCCAATGGCTATTTCGCAGGGGAAAAGAGCCACAGTGGCTCTACTATCTTGTTCCATCTTGTTTGTTTGATTTTCGGTTTAGCTATTCTAGGACTAGCTAAGACTAGCTGGTTCGCCCGGCTCGGGGTAGCTCGGGACCTCCGGTGATCATGTATATTGTATATAGCATATCGACGCTTCTCGCAATATTTAGATGAAATAAAATACTGAAGAATTTTGGAAATCTATTCAGGAGTTTTTAAGTTCCACTTTATGTTCCCGTTCCCGTGCGAATAAAATGTTACTCGGTGATAATGAAACATTTTGAGGGCGAAAGAACTTTTAAAATCGGTCCAGTGCTTTCAAAGTTCCCGTTTCTGTCTTTTTTCCTTTAAAATATGCGAAAAAATATAGTCCATGCTACTCGAAGAAAATGTAGCACTCTAACAATCTATTTGCTTACATCAGCAAAAAGATTTTTTTCACGCAAGGACATAAATATTTGGCTGGCAAGTCCAAAGTAAGTGAGAACTTGAACACTGTCTGGAGAAAGTCTGCCAGTAGACTTTTACCCTACTAAGGATCTTAACAACCCAACTGATAAAGCAACAAGAAATATTCCGACAGAAGTCAAGCTTCAGCTAACTTACTAGTCGTCATAAAAAAACAGCACTGTTGTCCTTTTTGATACTTTCTCAATTCAGCAACTTTAATGTGTGCATAATTTTGTAAGCACGCTTAGTGCTTGCATAAGAACGATTAGTTGTCATAAAAAACGATATCGAACACATTTTTTAGATCTCACAATCATTGGAAATTACCATATTGACTTTTAACTGGAAAGTATATTTGCCCAAAAACCGCAAAGGATCTGTTTGCATGTTTGGCTGTTACGCGGGAGTCTGCTTGTCCCAGGTTCGAAATCCTGAAACATCAAACAAAAAAATGTTACACTGGCATCGCCTTTTGGAACGAATTGGAAAGTAGTGCTACGAGAGCAATTACAAACTACCGTGAAAATCGATTTCTAACTCGTAGCTGTTCAAAATCGGCATAAAATTGTAGGCCCTTGAAATGCACTTGACTTCGAGGTTTAAATAGTTTTGTTGCGCACCCCAATTTACTCATTGAAAAAATTCAAACAATGTAGCGGAACGAAAAGCACTCCTTAGCACCTGATATAACAATGGGCAAGTATAGTATAAAAAAAACCTCCGACAAACAAAAGAGACCTAACAAGGGGGTGTTGTGTAGAAACTTGCACATGTCAGGATCAAAGAACAGAAAACTTTTGAGCTTCTTTTTCATTCATAACAGAAATACCACATCGCAAAGCTTATTTCATCTAACATCCCCAACAAAACAAATTATTCTCACATTTCTCAAATTTCTCGACATGGTTGGTACATATCAAGTTTCTCCCCCGAAACGAATTGAAAATTATATTTGATTCGACCATACGTTCCGAAGCACTAATTAATAAGCATTTCTGTTCCATCTGACACAAAATCACTGCCACCATGCCTTGAATATGTTAGAAGTCATGTACCTACGATGTACGTGAATGTACAAGTCCAATTAAATGGTCTAACTGCTGTAAATTCTACCTCCTTGCCTCAATGATGCAGAGATAGACAAGAAGCAGATAAAGAGAGAAGGGGTTTGAGAAATCCTAACATAATTTATGGGCAAACATTCATCATAGCATAGCCAAAGCCGAAACCGAAAACGAAAACGAAATCGATATTTGTAATCCTACCTACTTACGCTAATCCTCTGTGTTATTCAAAAGGGTTGATCTGCACCACCCCTAATTTCGTTCATCGTACCGTTTCCCTTTCATCTATAAAATAGGTTCATGCTAAAAGTCGGTCGCAAATCATAAATTTATGAGAACCATCCTCTCTCTCTCTCTCGATGACCTTTTGCTACCTAACTTTATAACCGCCTAGTTAGGTAGTTATTTTCTAGCTATGGTAGACGAAAATCGGATGATATATTATTCAAATTTTCTCTTGGGTTAACAATTTAGATTTATTGAACAGGAAAAGTACATAGTGATACCCACTAAAACCCACTAAAACCCATCACAACTAACCAGCATGACGAACAAGAACAAAAAATTGGTATTGTTTTGGTCCTTGAGTTGTTTGCAGAAATAATGCCGGGGGAAGTTTAATTTGTGTTGTCTGTTTTTTTTTAATCAAGTTTTTATGTGAGTGAGTACTTTTTTCAGATAGGGTGACATCGCTTTGAGAGTTTGTGGTGTAATAATGACACTTCAAAGGGATGACAAAGGGTGAAGTTGAAATGTGTTACAAATCACCAACAGATTCAGTATGGCTTTTATTTTTATGAATTTTTTTTTTTTTTGAAGGATAATTTCAAGGGTTGGCTTAGCTGAGCATTATCTTGATGTAAAAAAGGGTTTTTTGTGGTGATTATGATGCCTGCCGTTACGGCAAATTATCCAATTAAATGCGAAACACATAATTCAAGGGTAACATCGGATATGCTCTTTGGTGTGAAACAAATGTAACTGAATGGGTTTAGTGTAGTTGAAGGCGAAAGAAATGAAATGTATGCCAATTATTTATTAATTCACATCTGAAAAATGTACTCATACTTCATACATTTTTGCTGTTGCAGGCATCATCAGATTGATGTGCTTTTTGCATGTAACGGCGTAATATGTGTTGTGTAATGGGTGCATGATGTGAAAACAAATTGAACGGAATTTTTCGCACGTTGTAATGAATGAACGTGAAGGGCATTTTGAATGTGTTTAATCGAGATAAGAGAGTTACGTAATACACTGCTTCTATAGTCAACAAGAAAGATTTCGAAGAATTGATATGAGTAAAGCTTTGCAAGGAACTTTTTAAGAATCACATCAGGAGGTTTCAAAGTAGGTATACTTTGGAAAATTATTCTTGAGAATTTTCTGAAGAAAAAATTGCACCAGAACGACCTTCTACCTCTCACCGTTTCTGAAAATTAAAGAAAAAGTTGGGGCTAAAAATTTCAAGACTTTGGTTAATATTCCAAGAGTAATTAAAAAAAAATTTGAGGACGCCAATATTGAGCTGGTGCGCTCAGATCAAATACCGGTTCATTCCCGGGAGTATTCGGGTAACAACCTTTCGTTTTATTGTGGAGCAATAGATGGAAATGAATTAGTTATTAATTATTCACTTGTAACAACAATAACTGCGTGTAAGTTTATCGACTAAGCACTCTACCAATGCAACACTCCCGTCGTAAACCCGAACAATTTATATAAGATCTTTAAGATGAATAATATTTCATTCATATTTCAACACAACTACATCGTCACTCTCAGTAGAAAGAAAAACTTAGAAAAACTTTTGCTTCCTTAACATGAAGCAAAACGGGTGAAACCCTTGCATTTGCCTAAAACGAGGTGAATCAACATAAATTTTAATGTGTGGGAAAGCTTTTGTCGGGAAAGAGGTGCACAACATAGTTTATAATTTTATTAATAACGTTTCAAGGCAGTTCCTCGTAAGGTGATACTTTAAAAGATCTTCAACTGCAATTCAGTTTCTTTGCTCTAAGAGTTGATGGACTTTTATACATCGCATACAGTGTGGCGAATGTAGGGGCCCTACAAATTGTTGCCCGTGTTCAGGGAGGAAGCACTACTAACACCAGTACAAATTCTGTCTGAGAACTCGAATTTTGCACAAAAAGCGATACACTTGAAAAAAAAATGTGTTGCTATCTCGGATTCGAACTCCGAACACCATTGTAACAGGCAAACATAGTAATTATTCCACCACATTCATGCGTTCAATTCAGAAGTATGAGAACCAAAGAAAGACTTTTTAGAATTTCAGTGTATTGTGACTTATCAGAGCACTAGAGTAAGCCAATCGCAGTTCAATTACTGCAAATTCAATTGGGTAGGGTTGGTGAAGAACAAAAATGTTGAAAGGGTTTGGCAAGAGAATTATTTGCGTAACAGATCATTCATCATTCTGATTCATCAACATGCAACAGAGAAATAGTAGAAGAATCAATATCTGTCGAATTTCTTGTACAACAGGTCAAACAACGGAAATCTGACTACGAAACTCTCTCTCCAGTATAAGAAAAATGTATTTCCTGAATTGATCCCAGCAAAACTTCTTGCACAAAAGTACTATCTTAACTTCGACTATGAGAAACAACTCTATATTATCAAAAAAAGAGTATTGGGCTTGGAATTAATTCTCTGTGGGACCTCTTTCATGAACATACACAAGAGTACTGGTCCAAGAATCGATCCCTGTGGTATTTCTTGCACAACAGGACTAGAACTAGCAGTTTCGTGGCACAAACATTTGTCCCGAATATAAAAGGATTTTTGGTCTCAGAATTGATCCCTCTTAAGCACGATTTACAGCAAGCAGCCCGATCTATCTGAACTCTTACAACGAGAAACAACCTCTGTAACCTTAAAGGGTTATTGGTTCTCGGAACATTGTCATAACATAGCACATTTCGTAGTTTCGCCAAAATTAACCAGAAAAAAGTGTCCTAGTCTTATTTAACTTAACAGAGCCGGGAAAACATTTTAAGATTTCTTCTTTGCTAGAACTAAATGCGAAGGCGCTCCTGTAACCTGCTATTGGCATGGTGATACCCTCTGTTATGTACTACCATATAAATCAACACCGCTGAGGTAAGCTGAGGACTAAGATATCATGTGATGGCTATTTAGCGATTTAGCAGGGATACAGTGATTAGAAAAATAAAAGAGTTTCGAGAAACTAAAGACATAAATTTTAAGGTGGAAGATTAGACAATTTTGTTGGCTAGAAATCTTTACCTTCTTGAAACAAAAATGGATGAAACCCTTTCTAATGCTGAAAACTTGACCTATCTACTTACGAGTTAGATAGGACCGGACCTATCTACTTATGATTTTTAGGTATTGTAGAGAAGTTACGCACAACGTAGTTTTCATGCTTATTCATAGCATTTGAAGACTGTAAATTGGCTCGAAGTCAATTATTAGACATTTCATGGTTAATAGACAATTGGAGGAAATCAGGCATGACAACTGATGGTACAGAACTGCAAAACAGTCACATTGTTTTATGCAAAGATTTGATCTCAAGCACAGCGATTTTAAATGAAGTTCAGAACATTTACGTGGGGTAATAGTAGGCATTGCTACTTATAACGTGAGAGTTCGAGGCTTGAATCACTAAAAATTCCAGTTTCTTTGCATGGCAACGTCTTTTGAGAAGAATTCGGAAGTTCTCCAATAGTCATTTCGTTGCCATGAAAAGCCCTTTCAAACAGACTTTCGAGAATCGGTTAATATTTGTAGGTCCTTGCAATTTCACAATTAAAAAAAAATGTGCTAGGCCCTTGCCGTCCCGCAGCTAGATGTTGCACTCATATTTACTTCACTCATAGGACACAGAACACTTAATCCGACAAATGAAACAATAAAAAAAATAAATAAATAGGGTGGCGCAACAGAGCGAGGAGCCCCTTGCCTTATGAGGGAATGGAAGGGACCTACAATTTTCTTCCGGTTCCGAGCGGATAATCAAGAAAGCGCTTTTCAAGGCAATGAATACAAACGGAGGACTTGCCACTTCCTCCCGAAAGGCGATACCCGTGGAAAAAACATTTTTGCCTTTGTTGGGATTCGAACTCGAACCTCTGGATTAACAGGCGGACATGCTATCCATCACACCACGGGTACCACATGAATGAAATGAAACAATACAATACTTTTTTTTGTACAAAAATCAGCTTATTTTCGCTCGACTGACAATTTGAATTTTTTTTTTTTTTTTGTAATATTTGAAGATGGCACTCGACTTCGTGCTTCGAATCCCAACGGAAACCAAACATGTTTTTTTACGGGTATCACCTTTTGGAGGAAGTCCTCCGATAGCAAATTCATTGTCAAGAAACGGCTTTTCCCATTAGCCGTTCGGAATCGGCAATACCTAGA
Source organism: Melanostoma mellinum (assembly GCA_914767635.1). Lineage (NCBI taxonomy): Eukaryota > Metazoa > Arthropoda > Insecta > Diptera > Syrphidae > Melanostoma > Melanostoma mellinum. The sequence goes on from OU612059.1 coordinate 31,917,913, forward strand.
ATTGTTGGTCCCTTCCATTCCCTCACAAGGTATGATTGTAAGAAACGCGCTATGTCCCATAGCTCGCCGTTCTCTTGCGCAACCCTATGCATGTATGTATATTAGCGGTACACTCTGCCGCTCAGCTTTCAATTGAGTCCTAATTTTGCCACTTTGCAGTTCAGTACGTGGACGTGCCCTTAATCTTTCTACATTTCAAGTTCCTTTACGCACTAGTTTAAAATGTCACACGAGTGAATATACTTCAAATTCATAAAAATTGAATCATTATCCACATTGATATACAAATAAAGATTAAGTGAACCCCTTGTCTGAAACAAGGTGCATTCACATGAAATTTATTCTGTTGGAAAGGTTTTGAGGAGAGGAAATGCACAATATGATTTTCATGTACCAAAAACTATACCAATTGATTTTATCGAGTTTTAACCACTCAGCGCACCAACCACCAGCAGCCAACAATCCAAGGCCTTTGGCAAGGTATTAGTTGGCACTTTTTGGACTCGTATTTCATTCATATTTCATATAGTTTTTACTACACCTAACATAGAATCAGTTCAATCCATTTCAAATAAGTAACTTGTCAAGAAAACTATGCAAACACAGCCACCTTTAGTCGAAACACGGCACCAATCAGTGTTTGCTCGTTACTTTAATGGATTTTCCCATTACAAAAATCACTAAATACTTAGCTATAACGTCTCCTTTTACCCCTTTCATAATCAAAAAGTGTATCAAGTCTTATCAACGATCTATTTTATACCCAAAACCCTTTATACAGTCAACTAGCACAGCAAATACACAAATCGATAAAAATAAAAACATCTTTTCACTACATTAAAATAAATGGATGACTCAAAACGAATTTGTTATCTTCGTTTCGTATTTTTATCAAGGTGGAAAGATAGAAGAAGATGATAAGAATGATGGTGATAGCGCAATCGGATACATTTTAAATTTTACCGACGACAACACAGCTCCAAAATGATTTGTCGTTGAAATTTTAAAATATTTTATGCAAAATTGAGAGGATTGCAAGAGAGGGTGAGATTTAAGAAGAATTGACTGATGACAGCAAATAGGGTTTGATGTTTTTGACACATGTCAGAAAAAAAACAACCTATGCCCGAGGGATGAGAGAATAGCACTTTCTGATTTCTGCTTTGCTATTTATGTTGCTCTGAATTTGTCAATCGTTGAAGGCACTTCTTAAAAGCATATATATAAAACTTTTTGTTTTGGGACAAATTGCAAATATGGAGACTGTTCTAAGCACAACGACAACAACCACAAACAACATATGTATATGCATCAGTTGAAGGAAAAGGTTTAAGAGCATAAAACACTCGCATACGAGTGAGACTTTGGGAATACACAATGTTGTTCAATTATTTAGCTTGCAGCACTCACGTTTGTGTCATGATTGACTTTTAAAGTATATGTGAAACTCAACTGAGGGATGATTTCAGTTGGAAAATGTAGGATGGGTGGAATTATAATATTTAAATTATTCTGTCACAGCAGAGTTGTCGTGTAAGTATAGAAGAAGGAATTTTTTAACGGTTTAGAATTGAATTATCATTCGTGTAATATGAGAGGTTGTTCGTATGTTAATTCTTTAGCCACACATAGAAACTGTCGAACAGATTTCGTTTCCATTTCTATTCGTAAGTAAATAAAAATGAAAAGAGTGATCCGGAATAATTTGTAGGGCTGAGAACAGATTGACAGGGCCTATCTCCATATATGTAGAACATTGGAAGCAAATTTAGTAGTCGGTTGACTCGAAAGGCTCAAAATACTTTTTACGTTGGTTAAGAAGTAAGGCTAAGAGCCCAGCAACGTTCTAACCGACAAGGCAACAGAGAGGCAAAACTAGAACAAAATTGAAACCTGAGCGGCACAATTCTCTCGAAAAGCTTTCAAATATTTATTCGGATTTTGACTAAGAGCACTTACAACTTCTAAAACGCTCGCAGCCTGCAGACTTTGAGTCGGTCCATAGCTTCATCAAGCTCATAGAACTTCCGCAGACTTCAAACTTTTAGTGGGGATATGATTTGGTGGGATTGGTTTGCTAGTGCGATTTGGAGCCCGCAGACTGCAGACTTTCAGTCGACCGACAGCTTAATCCGGCTCATAGACTTCAAACTTTTATTGGGCCAATGGTTTGATCGAATTGAGTTGTTAGTCATTTTTAGTCAACCCACAGCTTGATGAAGGTTTTAAAAAACAAGATTTTTAGTCGTCTAAAGTTGAACCCGCAGACTACCAAGTTTAAGTCAACCCACGGTTTGATGGGGGTTTTAGAGCCCCGTAGACTGCAGACTTTTAGTCGTGAAAAGTTTGACCGGGTTAGGTTGCTGGTGCGCCAACTAAATAGTTGAGTTGGTGGTGATTGCGCAGGTCGGCAGTTAAATTTGAAGGTTGTCGTGAATCACATCAAACTTACTGATCGGCTGCAGTAATGTGCGTATCACCATACATCACCACACTTACTAAGAACCCGATCAAACTGTCGTCGCCCGACTAAAGTCATCGGTCTGCGGGGATCTTGATCGGTATGGAGTATGTGCACATATGAACTACCAGGTATCGATTCTAGCATCGGCCCATCAATAAGCCTACGATAAACTTTAAACCAAACCAACCCGACTATTAAGCTGGTGCTGTGTGTGCGTTAGCAACCCAACCCGATCAGACTATCGTCCGATTAAAAGTCTGCAGTCTGCGGGGGATCGAAGGGGTTCTTGAAACTGCCAACTACATACGGCATAACACCTCACTCGCACTCTACTTGGTAAGTAGTTCTCTTGACAAGGGTTATGTACTTACAAACAATGACACCCTTTCACGATTCCTCGTGTTGTTTCTTAGCACACCACAGTAAATACACATTTTCCCTTATCAAGAGTCATATTTCATTTTTCTCAATAAAATCAATTCGAAGTGGAAAAACGGTGCGTTGTTCGTTTTAATAAACACAAAACACTATCTCTCTGTTGGGAACGTCTCATCGGCGTTGTTATCTTTCGAACGAAATTTATTAGTAAACAATTTGTACTGCCGGCAAACTGATAGCTCGACGCAAGTGATGTTTACTTTTTGCTGATAGTTCGAGTCGTTGTTGGGTTCACCGCACAGTGACTGTTCCTTTTTATGTGCTATGGGTATCTAGGTACTGATCAATATTTCTCTGTCAATATTTAAGTGTCACTTTTATCAAATACATTGAAGTGATTCCTTCCATAAAGATACACACGAGACGAGAGTCGACAGAAAAAGGGAGAAATGTCTGCCAAGAGTTCAAACTCTACCTGCACAAAAGAAGAAAAAATCTGTTCTTTTTCCCTTAAAATAAAATCATGACAAAAGGACATGGCGAACTTGTTAAAACGGTCAAAACAACAAGAGAAAAATAAAAACAAAAAGAAATCATTCCCCAGCAAAGTCCAAGAGTCGTAAATTAATTACGAAATTTCAGTGGAACAATAATTTGACACAAGTCTTCAGTTGGTGTACAATCGAACAAGAGACGTGGTTTGATCTCAAAACATTGAAAGGGGACATAAAAGACCAAAAATTAATCTTGAGAGGGAAAGGAAAACAACTTATCGTCCTTAGAAAAACATCCAAAAAGATTATGTCAACTGAAAAGCAATCTGTGTTCTTTTTGTTTTGCCATAAATAAAGCAGCCAACTTTGTAGAAACTGATTAAAGAGATGGATTTACTTTTTGGCGCCCAGATAGCATTGGTCACATTGACAAGAGGAGAATGCAGCAAATAACATGTCAAATGAATATAATATAAAGTCTGGGCAAAACTGGAAAATTGTATCAAGACAGACAGCAGTATAAGGGAAAAAATCGGAAGTCCTCAGACTTTTTTTCGACTTGGACAATTTGGTTATCTTCAATCGAAGTTCGCTACTTGGAGATTCTTTTGTTTAACCACTGATTTTGAATTTTTTGAATGGAAGTTCACAATTACTTTCGATGTTTGGAAGTAAAAATCTGTCAGTAGGTTCAATCATGCTGATTTCTCAACTTCCGAAAAAAAAACTTGAGTAGAGTAAAGAAGACAGTTCTTAGACTTTTAAAATAATAAATCTGGTGACTTAGCCAAAAACCAGATGCAATGAATTCTTTCTATTTATGAGCTTACGACAGCCTTATCCCGTTAACCCTGCAGTTGGTGCGTTGGTAAAAGCAACACCAGTTGGAGTGCGGTTTACGATTGCAGACCATTTTATTTTGTCAAAAAAAAGAACTACACTGCGATTTTAGTATCCAAATAATGTTGAAATTGTAGAGGAACATATTATTTTCAATATTTTATAATTTATAATTTATACAAAAAAAATCGTAAACCATTGCGAACGACCGCATTTTTAAGTAAGGTGGTTTACGACTGTAGACCACGCGCACTGAAGGTTAAAGCAGAACACCGTTATCAAGATGAGTGGAGCGCTGTCAGTAGCCAGATGGAAACTCTTCTATTCGACCGAGTGCTATTGTCATGTGTTCTGTATTTTATTAGGTGTCGTCTGTCTTCTAAGTATGTATCTTGTAGTGCGCCAGCTATTAATTGATCTCTATCTCAGTCGTTGCTGCATTCGCTTAGTTCATATACTTCTCTGGGAAGTAGATTTATGTAAACGTAAATGTAAATTAGACCTTTGCTTTGCCGTTAAATTGAAAAGGTAAAAGAAGATAGTCGAGTTCAATCGGTTTGGATTATTAAGCTTCACTTTTCCTCATGATAAGAAGAAAAAGACTTTTCTCTGCGTTTTATACAATTTAAATTAGAATACCGCAAGGTTCAGTCCTAGGGCTTATACTTTTAAGCATACTCTGTTGAATTCCATGTGCGGAGATCAAACAACTCTTGCCAACCGTTGCTCTTTAGGTTAAGAAGACAATTGAGAAACAAAACCCTCTCCAGAAAAACCAAAGTAACTTTTTATAAGACCTTTTCTACGGCGCGGAAGCGTAGACCTTATCAAAAGCGGATGTGGAAACCCTTTGTCCTTTCGAAAGAAAAATACTCCGAATGATCTTTGCGAAGACAATGTTTGGAGAAGAAGATACAACAACGAGTCATAAGAGCTGTACCGAGACATGGGCATAGCTAGAAGAGTACGCTTCGCTATACTACGATCGCTGGATCATGTAGAGCGGATGGACCCAAATGCTCCGGCGGCTCGACGGGTTTTCGAAAGCACATTACAGGGAAATTGCGGAAGGGGAAGACTTAGTTTTAGGTGTAATCATGTGGAAGAAGACCTTAACCGACGACGAGTGCAAAACTGGAGAGTTGGCCCGAAATTGAAATTTTTGGCGTGAGCTGTTGGTTGAAGCTCAGCTTCACCTCGAACTGTATTGCCACCAAAGTAAGTAAGTGTATAATTCGTATGATCAGTACAGGAAAAGTATAACATTTGCCTTTCATCCCAACTCTCACCTGGTTGCCGTAGTAGGCATTATCAACTGGCATAATTCATTCTCAAATGTCAGCTGGGTTGCCATCTTATTGTTATGCTATACATAAAATACATCCGCAGTTTTCTTAACAGTTTCAGTCTGGTTTTTTACAAGATACTAAAATTTGTTGGTTAAGTCAATGAATGCCTGCTTCTCAATTGCACTTAAGCCCTAGGAATAACTTGGTTTGTAGGTATCGCCATAAAATTGTAGGTCCTTCAAATGCTGTAGAGCCTGAGGTTCCCCCAGTCTTGATGCGATATGAAGATCTTTTGGTTTCACCTTGGGCCGAGTTACCGAATCAGTGATCGAAGGAATGAGTGTCATCTTTCTTTCAAATTTCGCTTTAAATTCCACATTATCGGTCTGCTGTTTATTGATTTCAATTATTTAAAATGCCGATGAAAGAATGTCAAATTGTACTACTATTTCTGAAGTGCTCGAAGACAAGAGAACTAATGCCCCTGAACTCATAAAGTGTAAGAAAGAACTCAGTCAACTTCGGCCACCAAAAAAGTCAGTATTCCTTACGGGAACTTCCAGTAGGACTGTACAATTTATTTATCCGTCAAGTCGTGTGCACATATATCCACCAAGACGGCAATACTTAAAGCGTCAAATTTATTCCCCTCTTCATTAATAACGGACATGTTTATGAGCATTTATATGTAAGAACAACAGCCCCATATGCTCAGTTTTGTTGAATCAAATAATGACAATCGGTGGTGGTGGTTGCACGTGTTCAAAGCCTCAAAAGTACTCGTGAATTTCTCTGTCACAAAAGAATTTCTAGACACTCCGCGAGGACTTGATTCCCAGACACAATTTGTTTGTTTTTTTTTTTAAGATACACATGCACATTGCAACCCTAAAAAAGAGTCAGTAAGAATGTTTACATATATATATCCAGTTACAGGGCAAAAATTAAAACAAAACAAAAATTCAAGGTACACAAATTGGTTTTATGCCGCTCCAAGCCGCCACACCACGCCAGTGATATAATTTCTCGCGTGCAAACATTTCAATGCGCGCTTCGAATGTGTTTTTTTTTTTTTTTTTTTTGAGGAGATACACTTCGATAATGCATTATGCATTTATGAATAATGTTTTTTTCTTTCTCTTTTTAAAATACTTTTTTTCAACGAATAAACAAAACGAACGAGGCCATTACTTATGCTTGAGCAACTCATCCAAAGGGAAACCGTTGAAATTGCTGTGTTTTTATTTCGTCTTTTTTTTTCTTGTTTTGGGACGCATGCACCAAATTAAAAGCAAATAACTGGAGTAGGTACGGAATAAACGTATGCAGCAGCACCACCACTAACAACAACAACAAAAATATATTCAAATGCTTTAAAGATACAAGTATTAACATTATTTGGAGGGAGGGTCGTTTGTAAGTATGTACCTTTCCACGGTCTTGCAAGGAGCCAAAGTCTGCCTTTTTTTTTCGTTTGGCTTTTAATTTGTGAGTCGATGAATTTTTAATGCAGAAAATTGCTTTATGAAACGCTCTAGGTAAATATAAATGTTCCTGTTCCCTTTGCATAATTATATTTGTTTTAGTTGTTGCTCCTGTGGGGTAAGAGTAACTTTATTTTTCAATGGAAGGAAGCACTACTCGCGGCAGGATGATGTAAAAGTTATGCAACGATGGCACTGTTAATGGTTGTAATTTATAAAAAGGGCTGAGTGTTATTGTATCGAAAACGTTTTAACTTAACTTTTTATGACTAAAGAAAGTAAAATTTGCAGGGTTGATGGTTGTTTTGAAAGCGAATCACACGGGTGTATGACTCATGTTGTGAGGGATCTTAAAGTTAAACAGTTAAAGTTTTTTTACAGAAGAAGTAGGTAGGTACTTTTGAAAATGTTTCTATCCATGGAGCTGACACACATATCGCTTCCAATTTGCCTCTGTACGACTTTTGAGCCTCACATTAGTCGAGTCAAATTTGGAAACAAATTTTAGGTAAGTAGGTACCGACTGATGGTAGGATAATAAATGTAAATCGCATTTTCAACTGTTGTTTTGATTTAAACTGATGAGTACTATTGGATTGGGATTTTTTATTGTTTTTCTTTTTCTTATCAATTTTGTAGTGAAGCGTTTATGCTACTTTTAGATACCTTAGTTTACATGAGTCGGGAAAACTGAAGTACGAACGCCCAAATAATTAATAAACGTCATACCACACAGAATCGGCGCGATGAGTATAAGTTCAATAGCAAGTAAGGAGCAGTTGATTCTTTTTACTCCCTGAGTATAACTCGCATGCAGTTCCTTCCCCGAATTTTATCTTGCTACATGGAAATCCATGATTGAAGACTATCATGAGCGATGGAGAAAGGCGAAGATTGTGGCCGTTCCCTAAAAGGGAAACCGAAACGTCGGATCTGGGTAAAGACCCATATCACTACTTAGCAACGTCAGCAAAATTCAGGAGGATGTGGCTTAAGACATTCTGCAACGACAGCAACATAATTCCGAAGATGCAGTTGGGATTACGAGAGAAGAACTCCAATCTTCATCTACAAGGGGACTTTATGAAAAGCTCAACAACGAACAAACATGTTGCATGTTTTTTGAACGTTGAGAAGACATTCGATAGTGTCTGGATAATCGGATTTATCCATAAACTAAACGTTTTACTCTTTCCAGGTACATTAATGTAAATTTTAATTAATTCTCATCATTCCAGACCTTGCTACGTGCAAGTAGACAATACTTTGCCATCAACCAGACCAATCTCAGCAGTGGTTGCTCCTGCAACAAAGTTAGGACCCATCCTGTATAGCATTTTCAATAAATTTGCTGATGTTGTGTATCAGAAGAAGTGGGATTAGCCAAATAAAATAAATTGCTGCTGTACAATCATCTAAGATGACCTGCAATCACGGACTGCTTTCCCGAATCCCGACTGGTTTACAATATTTCAATGCAAAAACGGGCTGTATGCGAATATGCATAACCTAGAAGGAGACAGACATCCGGACCTGAGATACATCGGTGCAATGACCCCAAACGAACGACGATACAATCAACAACGATGAAGCAATGACCTTTTACGCTGAGGCAGCGTCATTACATCGCCGTTGTCCTCCCAATCCAAAAATGTAGTCCTTAAACATCACCATCAAATCCACCATTCATGCTAAACCGAACGTGAAGTATCTACGGGTATCCAATTCGATGAGGTGATGAAATTCAATCCAAACAGCAGGAATGTTCTCAAAAAAGCCTGCTGGGCTCTCAGCGTGGGTGCACCGACTAAGCCAGGCGGTAAAGTTACTGGTCTACAAGCACATGCAGAGTAGGGAAAAGTTCAGAGATCAGGAATAAAAAGGATCTTCAATTCATCAATGTATAGTTATCCGGGACTAAAGCGCCCAACTATTGCTTTCTACAACAAACCTTTCGAACTGAGAAGTCCTGGTTTGCAGCTTTCTTGTGTGCATCGCACTAAAAAGTCAAAGTTTCCCGATGTAACTATCACATAATCCATTCGGAGCGGAACAAATTTCGAAATTCGTAGATGCGGAATCACCAAATCCAAGTGGAATGTAAAATCGTCGTCTTTATATGTATACGAAAGAAGTTGTGTTTGCAGAAAAATATGAATGATCTTGCACATTTGGAGTAAAATAGCTGATTTCGATAACCAGCATGGCGGTATTCAGTATGGCAACTGGAAATGCTTGCTTCGATTCCATATTTGGTAGTTCGTAGATTAGCATTCCGTTTGGAAGTTTTCTACGATGGAATCTGTAATAGGCCTGATTGTCTGCTCTTTTGTTAGCAGTTAGGGCCGTTCATAAACTTAAATTTGTACGTTTCTATTTGTTTCAGATTAACCGTGCCATCACAGCTACACTAAAAAATACCATGTTAGAAAAAATATAGAGCACCACCGGCTCAGTTGGTTTTGTCATGGTCAAAGGAAAGATGCAGAAACCTCGACAAAAAAGCAAAAGCATACAACGTTCTGACACCATCGGGTAGCATGAAAAAGAAAGGCAGACCAAAATACTCCTGGTACAGACAAATGAAACAATCCAAAATCGGAGGGTTTCAGATCCATTCTGAGTTCAGTTCGACAAGCCCCAAGAGCGGATCACTAGTGTGATACAGTTAAGTGAGAGAGCCGTGATCACTTCGCGATCACGATGCTCGTAACGCCGAAAAAAGGAAGAAGAAGATCAGTAGCGAGGACACTGACAGTTAATACAGCATCAATAACAATAACAACAATAGAGCTTTTGAAGACCTGCCATATGGGCTGTGCTTTAGATTAAGGTTGAATGGTTACTCTACACTTGATAACAGTTTTTGTTTGCTATTGAAGAAAGAGTTTTGAGCATTGGTCTTCAAGATATTTTCGTTTACAGGTTTGTGTATATGTTCAAAAAGACCCTAGGGAACCATCATAGGCTGGAAAGCCTAAGTTGGGGTTACTTTCAACAGCTTAGGCTTGTTGATAATAAAAAAGGAGTGAGTATTTTTCAAAAGAATCCATCGACGGTTTACTTGATTGTGAAGGTAGAATGTCATTTTTATGGAAAATAATATCAGGAAAGCAAATTACCGCCGAAGCCATATTCTTTATAAAAATCTCCCATGACTAATATCCACATTGGTTCGATGTTCGAATCCCAGATGCATTCAATTATTTTTCCACGAGCATCGTCTTTCACGCGAGGAATTGGCATGTCCTTCGATAGTAGGTTATTTCACTTCTATGAAAAGCGGTCAGGAAGTTTTTTACGCAAAAGAACGATTGTAAGTTGCGTGCAAGGCACGTAGCATCATCTTGTAGAATATAAACGCCTTCCACAACAATATCGTTCGATCTTTTGAAGCAAGAGTATTCGGCTAAGCTTGATCCTTTCGATCCGAAAAGCGAAAAAACAAAACCATATGATGACACACAATTACTATTGGGATCGAAAGGGTTAAGACCAAAATATTCCTCTCGTTGTTATGTCGTTTGTGCGTCATTTTCTAAAATCGACAAGAATTGAACAAACCTGGATTTCCCATAAGACTACGGCCTACAACAACGATGTGTAAAAGTTTGATTCATCAAATCACCAAGTTGTACCAACAGGTCAAATTTTTCTAAAAAATTTTACAACTGCTGGCTTAGCGCAGATGCTTTACGATGACCCAAAAATGCTTTTGTTTTAAAAGTATACAGCGAAATGTTCATAATTTTTGTAGTAACTATTGACAATTGCAATGCGTTGTGGAAGCTCATATCGTGCCATTTCTATCGATCGCGAAGTTCTTACTTGTCATCCATTAAAGTAGTGACAGCTTGAGTCATGATGACAACTGTCAAAATGAAACCTTTTATTGAAAGACCTTTCAAAAAAACACAATTCTACTCAAACTCTCTCTACAGAAACTCCTCATTGGGACTACCTACTAAAACTAATTTAGGTCCTTTGGCAAAGCGTTCATATTTTCTATAACTTTTTTTTTTTTATTTATGTATATATTCAGCTAAACCAACCAACAACTTCCTACTTCTTTAGGCTCAGGCCAAATTGAAAAAGGCAAAATGGAAGGGAACACAACCCGCTAAATTCAAACAGCTAAAATGTGTTGGAAATTGTTTCTTATCACGCAACTAAGTTTCCTCATCAACAAAAATTAGTGTTGCAGTTTAAATCAAATAAATCAACACAATACTTGGGACTTGCTTGAATGTTTAGCCAGGTAAAAATAAAAAGACTTGGCACAGTTGGGGTATAATATAGAGCTTACTTAAAAAAGCCTTGTTAATGGGTTAAGAATGGACAATAAATTTTGGAAATAATTTGGTTGGCGGGTTTGGATATTCAGCTGCTTGTTATGAACAAAGAAAGTGTTTTCCTTCACCCACAAAAAACTGACTTGGAAATCAAGGCATGGGATAAGTGTATTTGGTTGTTAAAAAAAATGGGAAACACTTGACAGGGGGATAAAACGAGCAACAGTTCGCTTTCATGTACTGGTATAATTTTTAGGAAAAAGCGCTTTGTATTTTCAATTTTCAAAACAAGAAAAATTGTCAAAGCGCGTATTTTATGAACCGAAAAGGATCTCCCGCCTTTTGGGGAGAGTACGATAACTTTGGCGACAAAAAATAATAACGGTTTCTGATAGAGGGGTTCAATTCAAGCATTTTTTACTATGGGAGGGGGGGGGTCTATCTCCCCCGTTTAGGCGGTAGGGGCAATTTTATAAAAATTGACTTAAAATCTAAAAAAAAATATTGTAGAACAGGAAAACTTACAGATACAATTTATACTTTTTATGAAAGCCAGAAACTTGCACTTTATAATAAATTTTAAATGAAGTGGTTTCAATTTATTGTTTTTGAAATAACTGACTTCATAGTCAAAATTTACGAAAAAAAATTTTAAAAAATCACTTTGAGTATTATGTTCTCGTGATTACAAATGCCAATAAAAAAAATTTTGATGTAGTTAGATATCATAATTAGAATAAATTTTTTATCAAACGATATAAATTACTTTTTTCTATGTCTTATAGTTTTTGAGATAATTGAAAAATAGTAAAACTATATTTCTTTTTTAAAATCAAAAAATTTTCTAATTTTAAAAGAAACTTTTCATATAAAAAATTTGCACCCCAAAGCTTATGAGCAGCTTAACCCTGCGGAAAAAGGGTTAAAATAATGAGCCCCGCGAAGCGGGCAATGCGGAAAGCTGTTGCATACGGAAATTAATTGCTATTTTCATATTTAGCATGAGCAGCTTAACCCTGCGGAAAAAGGGTTAAAATAATGAGCCCCGCGAAGCGGGCCATGCGGAAAGCTGTTGCATACGGAAATTAATTGCTATTTTCATATTTAGCATGAGCAGCTTAACCCTGCGGAAAAAGGGTTAAAATAACGAGCCCCGCGAAGCGGGCCATTCGGAAAGCTGTTGCATACGGAAATTAATTGCTATTTTCATATTTAGCATGAGCAGCTTAACCCTGCGGAAAAAGGGTTAAAATAATGAGCCCCGCGAAGCGGGCCATTCGGAAAGCTGTTGCATACGGAAATTAATTGCTATTTTCATATTTAGCATGAGCAGCTTAACCCTGCGGAAAAAAGGGTTAAAATAATGAGCCCCGCGAAGCGGGCCATGCGGAAAGCTGTTGCATACGGAAATTAATTGCTATTTTTATATTTAGCATGAGCAGCTTAACCCTGCGGGAAAAGGGTTAAAATAATGAGCCCCCGCGAAGCTTTTCTACGACATTTTGAAAGCAAAAGAAAGTAGAAAAAATCAAGTCCTATAACATAGGTATTTGCTACATATGAAGAAAATAAGCTACTCCCACTTCAAAAACGATAAGAAGCTTAATGACCAGAAGAAATTTCGCTCGAACTGTGCGCACTAAATAAGCTGTGGATGCTTTACAATAAAGTGTTCACACAAATACTTTCGTGTCCACTCGTTGATGTGCTACTAAATTGAGTATCTAGGTAAGATCACTATGACGTATTGTTAATTAAATCTGAGAATGTTTTTATATAAAATTCTATCAACCCAAAAACTATTGCCAAGGGATGCACGACAAGTCAGAGTCAGTCCAAGTTGGCCCCACTTTGTACTTCTCGTACCTCGCAATTTTCTTTTGCTCACATTTTTATTCGTGTAACATGAAATTTATCTCCAAAAAAACCTGTTCAGCTCCCCCAGAACAAAAGCTGTTTTGAAGTGGCGATAAGAACAGAAAAGCTGTTGTCATCATCTGTAGTCGAATTAACTTATATATTATTGAAACACTTTGGCGTTAGTGCTGCCATGTATACGTTGAAGCCCTGGGTTTGTCCTGTGGTGGCCACAAAGCGTTTTTTGAAAAGATTTAACGCGTCCAGAATGTTAAACCGAGTGTTGTTTGAGTCCTGGTTTTAGCCTCAACTCGCCCCAAGCCAGCACTGGGTTTTTCTTATGCGAGTTTTTTTTTTTTTTTTTTGATTGACAAGGATTTGTGGTGATTACATGACTTAGCCTGTTTTTGAAGAAACGAAGTGTTTTTTTCCAAGGGTTGTCAACAAGAAGACAGCAAACCCCGTCGAAACGACGGGAAAATAAATGAAAATGAATACATTTTATTTTGCTAACCAGTGATCAAAAAAAGCCGAAGAGGAATCAGATTGTTCAAGAACACATGTAAAATCAAACTTGGCCAAGTGTTTTCCAATTCTACTCCAATGTAAATGAAGGCGGATCAATATCTTTGTTTGTCAAACCATTTTTTTATGCTATTATTAGTTTTGTGATTAAATATAAAATAAAGTATTATCATCCGATGTTGGTACCTACCTACCGTAGTTTAAAAACTCATAAGCAATCCCATCATCTTCCTTTTTTCACTGTTACAAGTTATCGTGATCTCGTAGAGATCACAGCTGTCTCGCTTAACTGTTCTATACTAGAGATCCGTTCAACAACATCATTCAACGCAGTGGTGTAGCGTGGACGCGCGGACGGGATGAACGGCCGGGGGTTGCAAAATGTCACCGGCTCAGCGGATAGAGTAAAGATCATTTATGATTCATGACAGAACTTTTGATAGGTCAACAAATAACAATGGCGTGAATTTGAAATTTGCCACCTTGCCTTTGATTCATCATTGACGCTCTCGACTGATTTCCACTGTGTAAGTTACTAGAGGGTTTCTAACGGTGAAAAGGTTCTCCGAACATGGAAGGTCTGGCCTTTAAAGCAGTCTTTGTATTGTTTCTGTGTTTCTGTTGCAAGCTTTTTGTCAATTCCGGCTCCAACTTCGCATCTGAAGAAGGATTCTACATATGGTGGAAGCTAATTCCAAGAATCAGAGACCATAAGAACAGAGCTTCTTGAAACGGAAGGATTTGGAAATTCGCCTGAATCGTAAAGCAACCATCCATGAAGAAAAGGGGGGATGTACTGTACCGTTTGCCGAATACGAATTATCCAGATCTAAGCCAAACAGAATCTGGCATACAGAGGACATCTAGAAGACATTCGAGGAATTGACACTAGCAATCACGTGAACTTTATGAAGTTAGTGCACCTCCTCTAGAGCACCTGAGAAGATACAACTGAGAGCAAGAGTTCCAGTTTCGTATACATTTCCAGAGACCCAGAATGAATTTATAAACTTACTGGAAAACCAAGATCTAAAGACAGTACACCAGACATCTTCCACAAAACCCACAAGAGCCAGGTTCTGCTATGCATAGATATCGAAGGAGAAAAGATCAAGGCGATAGAGTCTTCATCGACTTTTTCGAACCAAAAGGAAAAATTGCAGAAAAGTCAGCAACAATATAACCGCAGATTGACTGGATGGTTGGCTGTGACGCATGCATGGCGATGCAGCTTTATCTCACTAGCATGTTTCCGCATCATTTGACAAGATCGTTCAAGAAATGACGACTGGATCCTATCAAGTTCAGAAAATAGCGGATAAGTTCAGATTTTTTACGCCAGCGAAACTTTTTGACAGCATGAGTACGAGTGTGATCTTTCCCATGTATTAGAAAACATCGACAAGAGTTTTAGAAGGAGCGGAAGCGTCTCCACAAGCTTGTCACTAGTAAAGGATCACTAAAGCTCCTCCACTTCATTCAAAAACTGAATTTGAGGATTTCCGTTTCAAATATCAATTTTGTTGCTTTATTACCCTTAAACACTACCCTGGGGCCCAGCACCATTGCAAACATACATTTTCTTGAATTTTTGAAAAACTAAGTAACTTACACCAGTGCCACTCATATTATCGCAGTAGACGTCTAAAAATCAGTCATTTATTAATTTTCGAGTGGTGCAGTTGAAAATATTTGAGCTTCAGGGTCCCACCATAGACCCCAGGGTAGTGATAGTTAAAGATTTTGAACAGTTTGACAGTGTTTCAAGACGAGCGAAACGATGGCCATTGGCTATGTTTTATGGGATCTTAAATATTCAGCCCTATCATCGTAACAGATCGGAGAAACATACGATCGTAGAGAAGTTTCGATCGTAAAATTTATTTTGTTTATGGTATCCATTTCGTAAAGGAAACACTGACGCATGTAGGTGACATAAAACAACCCTTCCGCGACTACTTTGCTCTTTGCTGTCGGAGACACCTGATATAACATAAAACCAAGAAATCGACATGCATCGCATGAATTCCAATTGTGTTCCAACCATTTTCACAAATTCATTTGTGAAACCGATAATTCTATTTTATCTTCAATAAAAAAAAAAAAACTCATTGACTGTGAAATGATGCCTCGAAACTTGGGGGCGACGAAATTGGTCTCCCGTCCCCGGTGCTGAAATGCCACTCTACGCCACTGATTCAACGAAAGTATGCCTATTGAACTTTTAAAATGACAACGTCATTTTCAAAACACTCAGATAAAGAAAAACAGAAAATGCATATCTACTCTTATACCTGCCTACCCTAATTACCCTACCTACATCCCGCAATGTAAGCCCACCAGTTAGTTACGAGGCGAAAAGTCCGCCAACAGCCTATCCCAATACCGACAAAATCTTTACCAAGCATACGATATCTTATCTGATGGATGAAATTAAACTTAAAATTCCACCTTCACATTCCCAAATTTTGTAAATTAAAAAACAAAACAAAAATTCCACATACAAAAAATTCTAAAAATAAAGTTGAAAAAATTGGAGTGTTCGGAACCTTTTGGGGCTCTTCAGAAGATCCATTTCAATAAGCAACAAAATGAAAAACAAAAGTAAAACATTTACCTACAAAATCTTTGCTAATAGAATAATTTAATTGGAAGTGGGAATAGACCCAAAATTTTAAATGCTTTTTGACACAAACAAATGTACAACACCATGTGAAAATTAGAAGACCTTTTCCACGTTTGTTTTAAAAGCTGAAACATGAAGGACCTACAACCTACATACATACTTAATAGATAGCCCCTTTTTCCAATTATAATTCAAAAGTGCTCTTCATTAGATTACATGAAGGTAACATTGCCTTTGCAAGAAAAAAAGAAACAACAAATTTAAACGAAACGCAGGCGGCACTATTTGTTGTTGCTCCAAGTCTTTTTCGGGGGGAAATGCCTTTGGTTTCCTACTCATAACTCATAAACTTTTAATTTAATTAGACTTAAGTACACAAAGAGGTACAAGTACATACCTTGGGGCAGTAATAATCCTTTAAAGGTAAACACAAATTTTTTTTGTGCGGTAATCCGTTCGTGAATGTTAATAATGCCGTTTGGGTAGGTAGGTTGGTCTTGGTAGGTAATATCCCGAAGGTTTTCTTCTTTAATTTGAATTGGAAAACTCACAGCACAGCATCTCTTTATTTTGTTTTCACTTTGGTATTTTCCGTCTTCACTTCACTTTTTCACACTTGACACTTTTTTGTATATTTTTTATTTTTTATTTTCCCTCCTTCTTTGGAGAGGAGCAATGACACCACGATAATATACTTCACTGCGATGAACTCATTTCGTTTGGGGGAGGGGATGGTTTGGTTTGGCTTATGTTTCTCAAGAAATTCACACACAAAATCGTAGTGATGATGAAAAAGAAACAATTGATCGAGAATTTCAACTTACAAGTCAATAAGTAAACAAGAAAACTCGATGTTTATGTTTTTTTTTATAAGAACTACAAACAACACGCCGCCGACTTGATGAAGTTAATTATTAAATTTATTCATCTGGTTCAATTTCAATTCACGTATTTATTTAAGTGGGAATTCAGAGAAGAAACAGAAGGAGAAGAAAAAAAAAACACAAAATTACGAAACCGGTTTGTGGAGGGTTTCCTCTTTATACGAACACCAACAACAGCACACAAGGTTTTCGTGTTGAAGGAGAACAACGGCGGCTGCTGTAGGATGACGAAGATGTGTGCATGTGCAGCCAGCAACAGCAGCTGCTGATGGCCACTTTAAGGGCACCAAACACAGTAAAAGGAACACACAAAAAAATAAAACGGCACCAATTGAAGAGTATCACAAACACACAACAAAATACACAAAGAAGTGGGCAAACAAAAATTTTAATCGAAACACACTCCGAAGAAGAAATGATAACTTTTTTTCTCTCAGAATCTTGAAGAGTTATTACGTTCAACTGCTTTCAACAAAAACTATTTTTTTTTTTAAATATTCGCGAGATGTGGCGTATCACAGTATTTTGTTTACAAGTGATTAAGGGAATAGTAAACAATTTGCAGTTATCTCGACTTTTTTGTGTGTGATAAAATTGCTGTTAGAAGAAACAACGAACACAAGACTTCGCTTCGCAAGCGGGTGAATATTCAGCACCAACACGACCGGCGTTTACGAACAAACTGACGTTTACATACGCTATGGGAATAATTCTACAGAATGGAAGCCAGTGGAAGTTTTCTGTTGTTACTGTGACTGGAAAGCGATTAAGAGAGTTGTCTCGATGTCAAGAGGAAAGAGAAATTGAGTTCTGTTCTCTGTTGAGTTTTTATATTTTGTTTGTGTTTTGGTTTTGGAGACTTTTGTATGAATTTTGTTGAATGTTTCGTGGAATTTTGTGAGTGACGAGTGAGGCTGGCGAGAATGGAGACTGGAGTGAGTTTGGAATTGGATACAAGTTGTTGCTTGTTGCCTTGTTGCCATTGGATTGGTGGTTTTTGTTGCTTGGAAAGTTGGAGGAAGAAACAGTAATGCCAGATCCAAATATAAAACAATGACGAAATATATTTGAAAAATGTTAAAAGCCATAAGTAAAAGCAATTGGTTAGGATTTATTCAGTTGACTTAAGTTTAAATGGTTTTAAACAAATTAAATTTGTTGGATTTAGTGGTATCATGGTAAGCAACCGGTGTCCAGTGATTGGCGCCAAGATCCACAGGTTATGAATGTGAACTATGTTGGCGTCCTCATATCTGCGTAAGATCCACAGAGTAGATAATGGCGATGGTGTCTGTGCTTGGGGTATTGACGGCGAATCTGGTCAGATATTAGACATGAACGTCAAAGCTATCTGGGAACCACTAGTTGTAAAGATGCAAACATACAAAACTGCTGTAGAGACAGTCATTCTTCTGCTGCGTATTGATAACATAGTAGGTATCTGGTTCAAAGAAGCGGAAGGCAATGAACCCATGAACCCAGCTGCTGCTGCATCTCCTACTTACTTAGGTGGGCATTACAGTTCGGGGTGAACCTGGGCCTCAACCAACATCCTTCTATAACGACTTCGATTTCGGGCGAGCAGCTCAGGAATAAGAATATAATAAGCTCCTGGTTCTCATTTCATCATTTATCACACACCATTTGCTTGTAACAAACAAAAGTAATCACGAAAAAATTGTTCTTTTTCTGTATTAACCTTTTATTTTATTATCTCATGTCCCAAATTAATAAAACTTGTTTTTTTTAATTACTAATTACTTTGTTGTCGTGTTTGACCATTTGTTTGATGACTTCAAGACCGATGGATGTAAAGCCGGGCTGGAGATATCTCGCAAATAGTTCCAAACAATTTGAGTTTTGTGGCAGAACATTTTGAAATAGAATTGGTGGTTTATGTGAGTGTATGATGCTGGCGCAGTGATGGGACTTTTTGGAAAATAGTCCGAAGTAGATTTGAAACAAAAGTGCAGTAGATTCAACTGTTCTGCAGTAGATTTTTCATTTTCAAAACATAAGCAACTTTTAACATAGATTCACTTTTAACATCATACATAAATAACTTAAAATAACAAAACAAACACTTTTTTAAAAGAAATTAACATAAAAATTCTTTAAGATACTGTAACGTGAACCCAACATTTTATACCAATTTCCTAATCGAAAAACGTTCAACCGAAAACACAACTGGCAACACTTTAATGGAATGGTATAAATGACAGGCGTTGCTTGTAAGCCAGTGTGTGTGAGTGTATAGAGAGACAGACAGACAGAGAGTAGACAGCAAATGTGGAGACAATGTAGAAGTTACTGGAGAGTTCTAGATGGCATGTCATTCGATATAAATAGCCCGCCCGAGGCAACCACAGGGCAGTTTGGTTTATAGAGTGATAAAGTTAAGAGTAAATACAAGTGATAGTCCCAAAGTCGAGTTGAGATCGAATTAAGCATATATACTGAATAAAAGTGATAGAATTAAATTAAAAAGTGAAGTTTTATTTTTCGAACTAAGCGCACGTTACATTGGTGTCAGAAGTGTAAATAAAACTTATTTGAAGTAAAGTGTAAAAAAAATAAAAAAAAATAAAAAGTAAAAAGAAAAATAATAATTATACAGTGAAAATGGGTAAGTTGTTAGAAGAGCTCAACTGCATTGAGCTTAAAAGTGAGTTAGGTAAGCGAAATCTTTCTAGAGCGGGATCGAAAAATGAGCTCGTCCTGCGCTTGCGTAACTATTTGGAACAGCAAGGGGAAGACGTAAACACTTTTGTTTTTGAAATAGAAGTGGAAGAAGAGGAAGTAAGTGAAAATGTAGATTTTTCTAGTATGATGAAACTTTTGTTAGAACAACGAAACGAGCAAAAGAAGGAACAGCAGAATGTTCTCGAACAACTTGAAGCACAACGAAACGAACAAAAGAAAGAACAGCAGAATGCTCTCGAACGACTCGAAGTACAACAAAAGAAGCTGATTGAAGAGCAACAGCAGAATATTCTCGGACGTCTGGAAGAGCAAAGAAACGAGCAAAAGAAGGAACAGCAGAATGTTCTCGAAAGACTTGAGGCGCAACAGAATGTTTTGGAAGGTCAGAAAAACATTCTAGAAGGCAAATTGGGCAACATTGAGAAAAATGTATGTGCCCTTGACGAACGAGTTGAAGGTGTGGAAAAACAGCTTTCTGTTGTAGAGAATCGTTTGGAAAGCCGATGCGATAACCAGTTCTCTGTTCTGTCCAAGGAATTAGACCAGATCCGGAAAATCAAAATTCGAGAGTCTGCTGGGGAGTTTGCAAAGAAAAAGGAGATGAAACCCCCAACATTTGATGGACAGTCTTCTTGGCCAGTCTACAAGAGACAATTTGAGGCAGCCGCGACAACAAATGGCTGGGATGACGAAGACAAGTACATTGCACTGACTCTTGCTCTTAGAGGACCAGCAGCTGAATTACTTCAAACAGTTCCAGCTGGTAAGAGCGGCGATTTCAGTTCTCTCGTGGCAGCTATAGATAAACGCTTTGGAGATAGCCACTTGAAAGAAGTCTTCCGAGTCCAACTCAATAACAGAGTCCAGAAAAGGGGTGAAAGTCTACAGCAGCTCCAAGCAGACGTCGAAAGACTGGTTCACCTGGCATACCCGGATGCTGGAGAAGAAATCATCAACCAGCTCGCTGTTGAGTCCTTCGTTCGTGCCATTTCCGATATACATCTTCAGAGGTCTGTGCGAACTGCTAGAACACGTACTCTTTCCGAAACTTTAGCATTCGCATTGACAATTGAAGCAGCAGAACAGGCTTCTCAGGGAGTACATCGACTTAGAGAGGCCATAGTCGAAGAATGCTCGTGCCAAAGAGCTGAAATACAAAAGAACCGGAGCGGACTAGCAAGATGTTGGAACTGCAACAAGACCGGGCACTTACAGCGTCAATGCCGACTACCACCAAACAAAGCAGGTTGTCAACATTGTGGAAGCAAGAGATCCAACCCAGAGCAAGGTAACAACAACACCAGCGTTGCCTATCAGCCCGTTTCCCATCAGGGAAACGAGTAAGAACCAACTTCGAGGGGCAGAGGCTGGTTTCTTGTATCGATGGCCCCAGAACCACCATCCAGGTCTCTCAGACCAAACGAGACAACAAAAGTCTGACTGTGGAGACTACTATTAACGGGAACAAACATGTGGCTACCATCGACACCGGTGCCACAGCCTCCATAGTACGTCGAGACCTGGTAAAGACGACGTGGCTTCATAACACCAATAGCTACCGTCTAAGAACCGCAACGGGAGAATCAGCAAGAGTATATGGAGAAGTGTGTCTTAAGATCCGACTGGCCGACCTAGTGTTTACTCATCAATTCCTGGTGGCAGATATATGTGACGAGTGCATCATTGGAATCGACTTTATGAAACAGCACGGAGTTATTTTGTACATCGGTAATCAGGTTTTGAAGTACCAAAATAAGGAACTTCCAATGACTTATTCGAACGAAAGTACGTCGACACTGAGAACTGTCATCAGGGAAGATCTTATTCTGCCTCCTTCTTCTGAAGTGTTCGTTTGGACAAAACTGGAAGGTGAGTTTGGAAGCCTTCGATACCTCATGGTGGAACCAGACCCAGAGTGTTCCTCCCAAAGCGTCATCATTGGGAAAACACTGGTAGCACCTAAGAACAAAATGGTCCCCGTACGATTACTAAACACCAGACCGTACGATGTAAGGTTGAAGAAAGGAGAAGTCGTTGGACGTTGCGAATCGGTTGCAGCAATTACGAAGATCACAGACGAAGCTCCGAGAAAACCTATAACTCCGGAGGAGCTCGAAACCATCAGAGCTAAAATACTGAATTCATCCAACCTTGATCACCAACAAACAAAGATGGCTGAAAGTCTCCTACAAGAATACACTGATATCTTCGCATCGCAAAAGGGGCAATATGGTAGGACACAGTTGGTGCAGCATCGCATCAACACAGGAGATGCAAGACCGATTCGTCAACCTGCAAGACGTCTTCCACTGGCCAAACAAGGTGAGGTTGAGGAAATGATAACAGCAATGAAAAAGGACGGTCTTATCGAAAATTCCAAAAGTCCTTGGGCGTCACCAGTGGTGCTAGTGAAAAAGAAAGACGGAAGCACTCGTTTTTGTGTGGACTACCGAAGGCTGAATGATGTAACTAAGAAGGACAGCTATCCCCTGCCCAGAATCAGTGATACCCTGGATGCCATGGAGGGAGCGCAGTGGTTCTCGACACTGGACTTGAAGAGCGGATATTGGCAAGTTGACATCCACCCTGATGATCGGGAAAAGACGGCGTTTTCTACAGGTAATGGGCTCTGGCAGTTTAAAGTTATGCCGTTTGGGTTATGTAACGCTCCGGCAACATTCGAGCGTTTGATGGAGTGCGTTCTTCAAGGACTGACGTGGAAAGCTTGCCTAGTCTACTTGGACGATGTCATTGTTTACGGGAAAACATTTGACCAACATTGTAAGAACCTTAAAGCCGTGTTTCAGAGACTTCGAGAGGCTAACCTTAAACTGAATCCAGAAAAATGTGCACTTTTCAAAACCGAAGTCAAGTATTTGGGACACATCATCTCATCCCAAGGAGTAAAGACTGATCCTGAAAAAGTTGACTCCGTCAAAAATTGGCCAACACCACAGGACAAACATCAACTCCAAAGCTTTCTGGGACTTGCCACATATTACCGACGTTTCGTTAAGAACTTCGCTGGAGTTGCAAAGAGTTTGCATCAGCTCACCGAAAAGGGGAAGCAGTTTAAATGGTCAGGTGAGTGTGAGAAATCTTTCCAGGAACTCAAATACAGCCTCTGTAACGCTCCAGTGCTGGCACATCCAACACCTGGCAAAACATTCATCGTCGACGCAGATGCAAGCAACGTTGGAATCGGGGCGGTACTATCCCAAGTGCATGATGGCGAAGAGAAAGTGGTGGCATACTACAGCAAGGTCCTATCGAAACCCGAAAGGAACTACTGCGTGACCAGAAGGGAACTGCTAGCTCTTATCTTGGCAACAAAGCACTTCCATAAGTACATCTATGGACAGAAATTCCTTCTGCGGACAGACCACGGTGCTCTGAGCTGGCTGTTGAACTTCAAAAATCCAGAAGGTCAAGTCGCAAGGTGGATAGAAAGATTGCAGACCTATGACTACCAGATCCAACACCGCAGAGGAAAGCTGCACTCAAACGCCGATGCATTATCACGAAGACCTTGCAAAGTGGATTGCAAGCATTGCAAGCGGCAAGAAGACAAAGAAATCATTACCGCTCAGCGACTAAGAGCTGACCCCATAAGCGGATGGAGCAATGAGGAAGTGAGGACTGCTCAACAGGAAGATCCAGATATCGAACCCATTCTCGCATGGAAAGAAAATGAAGAGAAACCGGAATGGGGAGACATTTCTGACAGGAGTCCAGTTCTCAAAGCCTATTGGGCACAGTGGGACTCACTATATGTGCAAGAAGGTGTCCTCAGGCGAAGATGGGAATCCGCTGACGGTAAGTCATATGTGATGCAGCTGATCGTACCACAATCGAAAGTCAGTGAAGTTCTTCAGGAGATGCACGACGGACCTTCTGGAGGCCACCTGGGGGTAAACAAAACACTGGAGAAGGTGCGACATCGGTTCTACTGGTTACATGCTAGAGATGACGTGGAGAAGTGGTGCCGAACATGTGACAAGTGTGCTGCAACCAAAGGACCTGGTAGGAAGATTCAAGGTAAGATGCATCAGTACAACGTTGGATCGCCTTTTGAGAGGATTGCAGTAGATGTGGCTGGGCCTTTTCCAGAGACCAACGCTGGAAACAAATACATTCTGGTTGTAATGGACTATTTTAGCAAGTGGCCTGAGGCGTATGCCATCCCAAATCAAGAAGCCAAAACGGTGGTCGACCAGATTGTGTTTAACTGGGTTAGTAGGTTTGGCGTGCCTATGGAACTCCATTCCGACCAAGGGAGGAACTTTGAGTCAAACATCTTCCAAGGAGTGTGCGGACTACTTGGCATTAAGAAGACGAGAACCACACCACTTCATCCACAATCTGATGGGATGGTTGAAAGATTCAACCGGACCTTGAAAGAACACCTCACCAAGGTCGTAGGCGACTACCAAAGAGACTGGGATAGGCACGTACCACTATTCCTGATGGCCTATAGAAGTGCAGTACATAGCTCGACAGGACAAACACCATCTGACATCCTGTTCGGGAAAACCATGCGGCTGCCCAGCGAACTTAAATTTGGATGCCCCACAGAGGAGCCACAGGACACAAACGAGTATGTGGACGACCTCAAGGAGAGACTCGCTGACATCCATAAAAGAACAAGGGAACGGATGAAAGCCTACAGCGACCGGATGAAGACACGGTACGACACAAAAGCGACAACGTCAGGATTCCAAGCAGGAGATCGTGTGTGGCTTTATAATCCTCATCGTCAAAAGGGATTGTCACCGAAACTTCAGCAAAACTGGGAAGGTCCTTATACTGTAGTCACGAGGATTAACGACGTGGTTTACCGCATCCAAAGAGGACTAAGAGGCAAGTTAAAAGTAGTTCATTGTGACAGGCTGCATCGATATAGTGGCGAGGCTGCAGATGGAATTATTCGGGACGAACAATCCTAAGGAGGGGGCAGTGTAACGTGAACCCAACATTTTATACCAATTTCCTAATCGAAAAACGTTCAACCGAAAACACAACTGGCAACACTTTAATGGAATGGTATAAATGACAGGCGTTGCTTGTAAGCCAGTGTGTGTGAGTGTATAGAGAGACAGACAGACAGAGAGTAGACAGCAAATGTGGAGACAATGTAGAAGTTACTGGAGAGTTCTAGATGGCATGTCATTCGATATAAATAGCCCGCCCGAGGCAACCACAGGGCAGTTTGGTTTATAGAGTGATAAAGTTAAGAGTAAATACAAGTGATAGTCCCAAAGTCGAGTTGAGATCGAATTAAGCATATATACTGAATAAAAGTGATAGAATTAAATTAAAAAGTGAAGTTTTATTTTTCGAACTAAGCGCACGTTACAATACTAACATTAACATCAGCTTTGAAATAAAAAAAGTATTGTCAAAATTGCTAGCTATTTATTGCTTCTTTTAAATTGTCTATTGACAAATAAAAACTTATTAAAATACTCTATAAGGCCCACGGAATCCGAAGGTTCCATTTCCTCACAGAGTATAACATTTTGTAAAGTGGTTGTATTTAATTTGCTGCGAAGTTTATCCTTCACTAAACTAACTGTGGAAAATTTCAGATCTGCTGCGGCACTACTATGTGGCAGTGAACATAAAGTTAACATATGTGGACATAAGCTATTACATTTTTTTCCCAAAAGGGCTATCTTCATTTTTAAGTTTGACCCAAAAAGCTCTTATGTCAATGCAGCGTCATAATATTTATCTGAAAGATATTGTTTTCCCAACAAAGACCTCCAAACAATGTAAGTTCTTTAAGATTTTTATTTTAGAACGGAAACGACGTTACAAAGGCCAAAACAAGGTTATTGTATACACTCTAGCACTACCTTTGCATTTTAATTCTTAAGAAGTTTAAATTGTGTATCATTAAAATTGAAACGCTTTTTTTATTTGACCACAAATGTCTACATAAAATTGAACTTAACATTTTTTTATTTCAAAAATTTTGCTCTCTTCAAAATCGTGAGAAGCAATATATTGCTAGAACTCGATCCCAAAACTCATATCCGTATGGGAGAGATAATGTAAAGTACTTTCTAAACCTGCATTGGAACTGACTAAATCCATTAATATAATATATATAATTAATATAATTTTTTAAAATTTCAATGTATTTAATTAGAGTAAGAACAAAAGTGCAGTAGATTTTATTTAAAGGCAGTAGATCTATTTTTCCAGAAAAGTGCAGTAGATCTACTGCAATTGCAGTAAAGTCCCAACCACAGAGTAGATAATACAGAGTATCCACTTCCACCCCTTCAACCCGAAACACCCGCAAAAAATTTTTCAATATGGCGTCCTATTTCTGAGTTTGAGGCTCTGTGCTCACTAGTATGAACTGTAAAAACTTAACGAAACGCCTGCATCGGTATGAAATTTTTTACTAATTTTTGTCTTTTTCAGTGAAATACTGGTCAAAATGGAAAAAAAAGTTATTTCCTGCAACTTAAATTCATTTTTCTAAATTCTAGGCTGTATGAAAACTAAAAATTATCAATTTTTTTTGCCACCAAAAAAAAATTTTTTACTTTTCAAACTCAACTGACTTTGATCTGTGAGAAGTGAAGGCCAGTGCGGTTTTCCGGGTGCGGTTTTCCGGTTTGATTTAGCTTGTAGGCAAAACGCACTACCTTGCTGAAGTGGACTCTCTGGTTCTACTCTGTGGTCCCAACCCTGGCTGGGAATGCTTAAAAGGAAGTCGATTTCTTTTTATGTCGATGCAGTTGGCATTGGAGCAACAAGTACAGAGTTCCAAACGCCATGTTTAACAATTTTTTTTCTTAAGAGCAGCCTAATCCTAAAGGTCGGTTGGGGTTTTGTTCCACATGTCATACTCATACTGCAAGATACCTTTCCTGACTGGACTTCTTTCGTGTGTTTCATATGGGCCTTCCTTCTCAGCCAGCTCACAATTGGCTTCCAGAGCCCCATACTAGATTATCTCGAAAATCTGCTGGTTGATCAATATCAAAATGAATTTTGTTAGATGTTACAAATATACTTACCAGAAATAAAACATTGTAAGATTTTGTAATATTTTGCAGCACTGTCAAAGACAAGTTAGTGTCATCTCGTTTTTTTTAGTCCATTTTTGATCAGGATATAGGATGCTATTTTGATTTCGTGTTGAAAAATTTTTTGCGGGTGTTTCAGGCAAGGGCGGTACGAGTTGGCACTCTGTATTATCTACTCTGTGGTTAGAACTATACCCCAAAAAAGTCGATAACAACAGTACAAGAGCCCTTTATGACACACACGTATTTTGTTTGACCAAAAATTAGCTAAAGCTAGTCCTAAACGACGAACATGCTCGTATGCATTATCCCCTAGACGACGAACACATTTGCCGAACATTTACATTCATTTCATGTTGATTACCCACTGCATAACGCGTGTATTCTTCTATTAAATTGTAGCTGTCTGTTGCCTTTTTAATTTATCCGCGATATGCACACGACGACGTCCACAGCAGAAATGAGGTTTGCTTCATAGTAAAAAACCGGTTTGTTCGGGAGCATGACCCTACATGGCGAACAACGGAGCCAACGAACATGACAAAATCGAAATTTTTCACCAACCGCGAGCGGCTCGCCAACTGATGAAAATACGGCGAGCATGTTCGTCGTTTAGGACAAGCTTAAGGTGTAGACCATTCAATTTAGACATGAATAAATAAATTAATAAATAAAAAGGGTGGCGCAACAGAACGCGGAGCCCCAGCGCATTTTTCACAACCATGCCATAGCGAATGGAGGTGGCCTACAATTTTCTGTCGGTTCCGAACGGCTAATCGAGAAAGCGCATTTCATGGCAACGAATTCATTAACGAAGAACCAGCCGATTGCTCGCAAAAGACGATACCCGTGAAAAAATATGTTTGCCTCTGTTGGATTTCTCTGAAGATCCGAACCACTAACCTCCGGGTAAACAGCCAGAAACTCTCTTCAGAGCTTCTCTCATAGATACCAAGGCTGAGAAGTCATTGGAAACCGGCCAAAGTGACAACATTAAATTTATTATCTTAAGACTTTTTGAAGTTCATCCTTGAATGGGACTTTGCAGAATCTCTTCCGAATCTCATTGACGCATTAAAAATGTTGATTACAATTTGTTTGTCAGTTGCGTCATGTGAAAAGAGTTTTAGTAAGATTAAATTTATTAAAAACTACTTGCGGGCAACAATGACGGAAAAGGGGCTCAATAATCTGGGAGTTTTAGCAATTGAACATGAGGCGATGAAATTTTCTGCTTTAAAAGTTAGGAAGAAGATGTTTGATTTGTTTATTTCTTTTGTTATACAATGGGATTATGTCGATACATCAATTACTTTTTCTCTTTTTTTTTTTTAATTTTTTATTTGATTCAAAATAAAGAAATCGCATAATAGGTATATGGATTAACGGAATAAAATTTTTTTTACTGTTTTACATTTTGGAGGTGACATCATAATTACCGCCCCAGGTGCCACCCATGCAAACTACGCCTATGACGCCACGGGTACCACCAGGGAAGCCACATAAAAAAAACGCCATGAACACATTAGATTTAGATTAGATTAGATTAGATTTATTTTCAATGTTTAATAGGTATTCATACATAGATTTTACAAATATATAGTATGGCTGTTGCCGTCTGCCTGATTGACAATTTTTTATTCTATAAACATTACCTGAAAGGGTGATTCCAACTAATTTTGTGATAAGACTTTCTGTTTCCTAGAAAATCACTAAAATCCCGTTTTTTGTAGCCCTTTTGTAAAAACCACTAGTAGGTACAGTTTTTCATGGTATTGGATCCATGAGGACTTTTCATATATAATTTGTAATGCTGTTTTGAACAGTTCTTCCAATTTTTGATTGAGTGTGAGCAGTGAATTAAATTCAAAAATAAACAAGTTGCTAGAAGGATGGATGCAACGAAGAAGTGAAAATTGGACAAGAATGTTGACTAGTTGAGATTCATTTGAATCACATTCGACTAGTTGTTGGTTTATTAATTCACAAGGGTATCATAAATCAGACCCTCAATGGGACGATTTATTCAAAAGCTAAAAATATAAAAAGAAAAAGAGCGTAAGACCATTGTAGTTTCCGGCTCTCCTCTTATATTAACCTGTAATTCATTACTTGTATAATAAATGTATAGTACTAATAATAAGAATAAAAAGAATGAGACAGCCTTCAACTGTCATCCTATTTGCTGCTGCCTTCGCTCAATGGATCCATTCAATGGATTTTGTCAAAGGCGACTTCAGCCATTCAGACTCGTCATCCAATTCATCATGTCACGCACTTATGGCCTCCTAAAAAAAAAAAAAAAATTCTTATCGTGAAGGTAATGAATTTGCGGTACTTATGTTTTCAAATCACCCTGTTCTTCGCAGAGTTCCTAGAATAGAACAGAAAATGCTAAAAAAAAAAAATTCAACTCAATTGCTTTCAAAGATTCAAAGAAGAAAAGTATAGACATCTTGATGGGATTTATCTAAAGACAGTCCACGGCCTCGGACAAGCAAACTGAAGGATGGGTACTGCACTGGCTATCTTAATCAGTAACAAATTCATCAACAAACAAAAATTTCGTGGCATACATTCACGACGAGGATGTCTATGGGACTTTCTTTCTGGTGTTCGTTGTCCAAAATTGGTACAACCAGCCTTGTGAATTGTGATAGGTCCCACTGTAAGGTTATTACTTTGTGGTTGGTGGTTTAATTGTCGTTTCTATTTCATTTTTTTAACGAGTTCACACTGTACAATTAGTTTGACAGTGATTTGAAAGACTAATGTTGGATAATGTGAGCAATCAGACGACCGTTTGTGCAACTTATTGGATGGTTTTCAAATATTTTTGAAAATTTTGAAGTTGGACGGAGCGAAAGAATATATGTCATAATATTGGACACTACAAATAGAAATGGTTACAGAAGTTGTAAGAAAACACGCTGTATCACACAATCAGCGATTGCATAGTCATATCAACTCTGAAATGGAGTCCGTATTAAATACGAGAGGCAATGTTCGGAGATTAAAAAGAACGAAGCCACACGAGCTAATGGTCTAAAAGTCCTTGGAAGCATTAAAAGCTTAAGCTTCCCCTAAAGCGATTATATTAAAAAAAAAAAAAATCTGTTGTCGATCGTTCATAAATTGGTTTTGATTACGCGGAGTTTTTAGTGAGGTAAGAATCCCACACTACTTGGTATCGAATACTGCCAAGTGTCTTTTGAAGATTTCCTCCTGCAAAAAAACGACAATTCTGATAAGTCTGAACGCAAACTACATGTGACAATCCAACAACCATCCAACGAAGGCGCAACTAATTGTACAGTATGAAATGAACTCCACTATTGTTTATTAAAACCCTTATTTAGGACCCTAGCAGACCAAGCGTGGGCTCAGAGGTCTTGTCTTCTTGGATCATTTTTGAAGAAGTAAAAGGGTTGAGAATAGAGCCTTAAGGGGTAACACTACTGTAACAGCCTATAAATGTGAATGAGCCAACAAAATATTGACGTTCCTACAAACAATTGACGCATAGGAGATTGTTGGTTTTGCCGATATGTTAAGATCAAAGAAGCTTCTTATCTAGAATTAGACACTCCAAGATGTTTGATTTCGTTAAACGATGGAATGTTGACGCTTTTACGTGTAAGTCTGCTCAAATAGGTCAATTTTCTACATCTCATGAAGAAAATAACCGCGCTTTGAAGATGATCGACTAAGAGACCGTTCAGATTTAACGTAGCCTCTGTGCTCGGAAACAGATGGTTTGGAGGCTGGATCTAACCGAGAGCACGGCAATGTCATCGGCATATGCTTGGGAGTGCACGTAAAATCCATTCAGCATTTTAAGTGGAGAGTCGATCAGTGTGCACATGCACCAGAAGATGATATATAAAACGCCACCTTGCGGACAGCCATTAATCGGTCCTCTTGTAACGTATTACCCACATCCCGTTTCAACGATCGCTGTTTCACAGGACAAATGATTTGTCCACGCCATTTTCTGAAGGAGCATTACACATGCCTTCAAATTGACGTTATCAAAAGATTGCTCTCCCTTTATGTCGATGAAAGTTCCTACTGCAAAATCTGTTTTGTCGAGCACATTCAATCCTACTACAGGACTTTGAAGTGCGGTTCCTCAAGACTTTGTGTTGTTTATCATGTTGCATCTGAGACAGAGAATATATCTCGAATGATGTTTTGGGTATTAAAATTTCAACCAATTTTCCAGTGTTTTAAGTATGAAGATATCTTCAGCAAACAAATGGCCGCCAGTGCAGCCATTCGTATGAGAGCTATCTCCCAATGGACCGATAACAACATCGGTCACGCTACAATCTTGAGATTATTCAGATCAATCCCATGCCACTCCGACTACACCGTCCCCCAATTGGTTTTTGATAATAAGTTCCAAGTCTCAATCCCACCAAGAATGGCCTGGGAAGACGAAGAACTTTTGAGAGATGATTCAATTCACTTCTATACAGATGGGTCAAAGACAGAAGAAGTACTAAAAGAAGAAGTACTCAAATCGACTTAACGTAAGTCTCTCATTCCGCCTCTCTAATCATTGTAGCGTGTTCCAAGCGCAAATTCTGACGATCAAAGAGGTCCTATCATGGCTAAAAGAAAACGTGATATCCTCAACGAATATCCGGATTTTCTCTGACAGTCAAGCAGCCCTCAAATCACTCGGTGCCCTTTTCACGAACTCAGTAACCGCCCTTAACTGTCGCCTATCTCTTAAGGAGATGGCTGAACAGTTCAATATTCACCTTCTTTGGGTGCCGGGGTACAGAGATATCATGGGAAACTGCAAAGCCGATGAACTCGCCAGAAAAGGAACCGTTCTACCGCTCTCAACCAGCAGGTTGAATATTGGTATACCAATCGCTACATGTAAACTTATGCTAAAGCAAGAGGCAATGGATAGAACAAATCATTGTTGGAACAGTATCACCACGTGTGTGGCAACAAAACAGTTATGGCCAGGACTAGATCCAAAACGCACAAGACATTGCTATCCATAACCAGATTGCACTTTAGCTCCGTAATCAATGTCATCACCGGACATTGTCTGATAGGAAGACACGCCATAAGACTCGGCGTTCCCTCTAATGACTTCTGCAGAAGTTGCCTAGATGAGGAGGAGGAAGAGACTATTCAACACCTCCTCTGCTCATGTCCTGCACTCTCCTTTAAAAGAAAGCGGCATCTAGGAAAATATTTCCTCGATGATCTAAACGATCGGGCAAACACAGATATCCTGCATCCTTTTCGCTTTATCAAAAGCTCCAAATGGTTTTGTTAAGTGTGGTTCTTCCTCACTTAATTTCTTATGGTTTCACAATGGACCTAATACTGGTCTTAGTGTGTCAGTTGTTTTCCTGACAGCCATTTTAACCTAACCTAACCTAAGTATGAAGAAGGTGAGAATGATAGCCTAAAGCCTGGTCCAGTGAAGTGAAAACACCCATTTTCGCTTATCGCTTTGTATCATATTTCCGCGAAATGAAACTACAATGTTGGGAAATATAAGAAACGCATTTCCAAAGTGAATGTTGCTTGAAATGAGGCCTCCTCCTCAACTAGCCTCTGAGCTGCCATGTGAACAATTTTTACTTTTTTTTGGGGGAATTAAGAATAACCGATTTTATGCCCACAATTCGGAAACGATTTAAGCACTTCAGACCAATCTCATCCCAAAAATCTTTGAGCAACAGCCCGAAACCATCATCTTGAACGACGCGACGTTGTGTTCCAAAATTAATGGGAATGTCTGCTCATACTAATGAAGCCATAATCCATGGATTAAATTGAATTCTGTTCATTTAAAAAAATATATCTGTTCCACTCCTTTGTATGCAACATACGAAAAAGAAAACAAATTATGCAATGGAATCCTTCAAAAATATCGGTATAAAGGACAGGTAGGTATTCTTGCTCCATTTCATTTGAACATAAATGTCCATTGTACAATGTATAGTGTACACTGTACACCCTTGTTTGTTCTTCGTCCTGTTATCACACCATAAATTCACGCTTTACAAAACCTGGAACCTGGAACAATTTATAGGAATTTGTCCACAGTCTCATATGATATCCCGATTCCCGATACAGGATGTGAAATTCGAAAAAACGAACGTTCTCCTGACAAAGCATTTAAACCCACAAATACACCACCTCATTCCATCCCAATCCTCATACAAAAGGATTTTATGGAGTGTATGGACCTAATTTCTGGCTTTGAAGAGACTGT
Organism: Melanostoma mellinum; assembly: GCA_914767635.1. Classification (NCBI taxonomy): domain Eukaryota; kingdom Metazoa; phylum Arthropoda; class Insecta; order Diptera; family Syrphidae; genus Melanostoma; species Melanostoma mellinum. The sequence continues at coordinate 31,951,048 of OU612059.1, forward strand.
GTCATGCTGCTCGCATGTTGGTCTCCAAACTGCAATAACACATGAAAAATGTATAAATGTTCGTACACATATCCTCGTCAACTGATTCCGTATATATAGTTGCGGATGAAAAGGAAATGGATATGGAACTGGATCTGCCTCCTTCCCATACATATATGACTGGCTTCAGTAGGGATGTGAATAGTTGGAGGAAAATGTATCTTCAAAGTATAGTAGTTATATCCAGGATGAGCCATAGAAACTCGTCGAAGCGTTTATGGTTTTACGCAATTGAGTGCGCCACTGAAACGTTAAAAATTGGTCTCTCACTGTGTGCTCGTCTCCTATTCCACTTTAAGCCCACACTTTTGTTTTCTCTGATTGTGTCGTGTTGTGTTGAAGGATGTCATGCTTTTCGTCTTTTTTTTAATTTAATTTTTTGTTGTTGTGCGAGAACTCGATGGATTTTTGAACAAAAGGTTCAATAAATAACAATTTGGGTTGAGGACATGTTGTCTTTTGATACTACCTACCTATTGGGTGTTTATTTACGACTTTTTACAATTCACACTCTGATTGTTTGTACATGAGTATTGATCGTGTTGCATGGTTGTTTTATTTGCTTTTTTGAAACCATTCTCAATTTTACTGGAGCAGCATGTTTGAATTTAAGAAATTTAACTTCCTTTGTGTGTTGGTTGGGGTTGGATTCTATTTTTATGTTTCCTTTTTTGTCGTTTGAGGGATCATTGAGGGATGTTAACCTAATTTTGATATTTTGTGTTGGTTGGCGGGTGGGTAGCTTTAAAAAAAGCTTAAGGCGAGATTTTTGATAAAATATGCGAGCTTGTGTGATTCAACGTCAAGCTATCTATCCAAGTAAAAAATTTGTCATTACTAATCCCAAGGGCCTGGTTTCATTTGCGCGATTACTCAACCAGGGGCCGAATTACAGCACACGTGTTCGAGTGATACGTTACTGAATTGTGTGTTTTTGGCATTACTTCTCGCATTATCGAGCTCTTTAGTGCTTCAATTTGAAATACCTTCATCAGTATTTGAACCAATTGAAGTCGACAAATGAATAGCAGACTGATGTTGAGAACGAATTTTGAAAGAAAAATAGTCCAGGTCCAAACACATCACAATCAACAAAAATTTTCGCACACTACTGTGATGTGCTTTTTTCTTTAGAGCTGGGGTATGCTCGTCGTCCAGGATCGACCAAAGAAAACACGTAAAACTTCGGTTATGAAGAAGGTTCAATCCTTTTATTTGTCTTAAAGCTAATCTAATATAACGTTCGTTAATTCTTATCACTAATTCTGGTGTTAGTTCCAACGCTGGTAGATCCTTAATCTTATGCTGGCAACACGGTCATCAAGTACGGGTCTTTAATCGCTGGCATCAACAGGAAAATCCTGGCATCAACAGTAAAAATACTGGCATAAACAGACAAACGCTGGCATCAACAGGAAAATCCTGGCATCAACAGACAAACGCTGGCACCCAGGAAAATCCTGGCATCATCAGTAAAAATACTGGCATCAACAGGAAAATCCTGGCATCAACAGTAAAATACTGGCATCAACAGACAAACGCTGGCATCAACAGGAAAATCCTGGCATCAACAGACAAACGTTGGCATCAGCAGGAAAATCCTGGCATCAACAGACAAACGCTGGCATCAGCAGGAAAATCCTGGCATCAACAGTAAAAATACTGGCATCAACAGACAAACGCTGGCATCAACAGTAAAAATACTGGCATCAACAGACAAACGCTGGCATCAACGGCTTATAGCCGGCAAAATAAAACCCAAAAGTCTTTAAGAGGCTAGTGGGGGATTTGTGCTAGGAACTCCAAGGAGACCTTGCTTAAAATTGGGAATCTCTGGGCACACTACGTTACGTACCCCTGGTTTTCCAAAAATATCATATGAAAAATCAATGGTATGTATATTAGCTGGCGTCAGGGTGTGTATTTGTAACTTCGTTACACTACATAAGGCCAATGCAATGTTCAAGTCAGTGGAAAGATTCGATGTGAATTATCATCTGAATTGTTCTCTGATTTAGAAATTCCTATTGAAATAGCAAAAGTTGAAAAGTCATAGCCCGGTGGTATCTAAACACATAAATACGTGTATTTTTATTCTTTAAAAGATAGTATTTAATTGAATGTAGAAAATAGCTTGACTTCAACTGTGAGACGTGATGTAAACTTATCTCGCATTACGCTGTTGTCTTCACTAAAAGTGATTCATTACCAAAGCCAAAGCAGACAGTTCTTATTGCGATAATAAGTTCTCAGCGTTTCATTTTTCCAACAAACAAAAGTTCTTAACCGATTCTATTATCTCCAGATACGTTTTCCCATTTTATTGAGAAGTAAAAACAAATTAAGACAAAACTTTTTGTATCGAGAAGTACTAAATGCCATGAGAACCATTCTTCACAGCTTAGAACTTTTATCACAACAAAAAAAGAGAAAAAAAAAATGGTTTTAATTGAAACTTACCTAATTATTTTTAATTGCAGTGGTCAAATTACATTAAAGTGAATGAAACAATAGCAGCTAATTAAATAAAAAAAAGCAAATACAATATACATTTAATAGTTAATAAAGTCCGTCAATTGCATCCAAATTACATGAGCTGAATAGCAATACCCTCTCTCTTTTCTCCAACAACCATTGTACAATTTTTTGTGTTTGTCAAATATTATTGCAGTGAAATCAGAACCAATTAAAAGCTTTTATGTTGTCGCCATTATGCGTAATCGTTTTCACCATGTAATATTTAAATTAGTTTGATAGCATGTGCTTTAGAGGGCTTTAAATAAATCTATTATCCTTCCGCATTACCTCGTGAATGCTGATAGTATTTTTTTATTTGAGGATAAGAAACAAAATTGAAAAATAGATGGCGAATTTTAATTTTCAGTCCAATTAAAAGGATTACTTAATTAAGTAAAATTTTAATTGACTTTGAATGTATTTTGTACTCTTTACGGTTTCAAAAGGACGAGTTTAATATATTGATTTGCTTTCTTACACATTATTCAGCTGTTTGTAGGTTTTCGGAATGTAATTGACACTTTGGGTAGAAGAGGAAGAACTTTTCGTAGTGTTATACCCTTGGAGAACTTGTCGATTCTTGGCTAATGTGTGAAGAGAGAAAGGGACTAATTGATTGTGGAATTCATTTGAAAGTCACCACATCAAAAGAAATAGCTCACTTCTTTTTTTACAATGTATATGAAGCTAAAGATCTAGGATAAGGTATGTGATGCTTCTTTTGCGAGGCTGGGATATAACTCAGGGCGTCCAGGGTCTACCCAAGGAAGCTTCGTAAGACTTGGGCTTCGGCGGTCCAACTTCTCAAAAATGAATACGAGGAGACGGTCGGTTTAATTTTAACTAGCTTTAACTCTATGCTCAGGATCAGGTTTACAATTTCAACAAATTTTATTTTTAGTTTTTACCAAAAAGCAAGTTTTAACGATGTCTTGAATACGGTTTGTTTCCGGTGCTGGTCCACGAAATGGCTGGTATCGATCTTCACTGGTGTAGTGGCGATGGTTCCTCTGGGTATATGGTTGTATACCACGGCAGTTGTTTCATGTGTTTGGTGGCGGTGAACTTCTGGCTCTGCGTAAGGCAGGACACTCTATCGGCGGATTTCGTAGCAAGGATCTGCGTCGCGTGAAAGACAGAACAATTTATCGGCGGCGGCGGACTGCGTAGGAAGCGCCTGCGGTTGCGTACGGTGATGAAATCTTTCCTTCACAGACGGACAATGTCTACCAATAAAGAGCATCCAAGCGCTCGGCTCCAAAAGCCGCAATGACAAGATCTGCTTTACGAAGACTAAACGGAAAGGAAAATTCACACGCTCGGCTCCAAAAGCCGCAACAATGTAATTTCCTATAAGGAGACTATAAAAGTCCAATAAAGATAAGAATATCTTTTGCGGGGGAGGACAAAAAGTATTCGGTAAATTCTTATTTGCCTGGCTCAAAACGCCACAACAATGAGAAAACCTATGTAAATCTTTTTCTGAATTATGGCAAATAAACCACCTCTATTCATTGACTTTTCTGCTTAAACTAAATGTGAGCTGAATCAGGTCAATGACAACTCTGCATATAAAAATCGGATGGCCATTTGCCAAATTATTTTCTCATTAGGAGATGCACACAAAGTGATGAGGTACGGAAAAGTAAACAATGTTTGACCTTGGAGTAGGCATTTACTTTGTAATGTAATTACGTATGGGGATTTTAATAGGAAAAACACGCACAGTGTTTTGATGCGGTGTTTTGGATTGTGACGCTTCGTCATAGGTAATAGTGGAATACGACTTCAAAAATGAAGGCCATACCTACAGGTATTTATAGATAAGCCGCACAAAATTATTTTTCTTTTTCCCCTGTAGTTTCACAAAAAAGACAATATCCAGTGAAAACGATTTGCAACCTGTTAGTTTTTAAAAATAAATTTTGTTTGGCCCACTTTCGTTTTCTGTAATTTCTTCATAATAAAAATTAATATTTTTGACCACTAGCCATTTCCGTGGTGTGAAGGACGACTGCCTGTTTCGTGGGAGTTCGGGGTTCGAAACTTTGAATTGTTGTTCTATCGACTTTCCTGAAGAATTGACAACTGCTTTTGAGAGAAATTACACTGCTAGGAAAAGTGCTTTGCCACTTAGCCATTCCAAGCAGACAACAATTTGTATGTTGCCTCTATCACTGTATAGGTGAGAGAAATATGCTTGTCCTCGGGGCGTTCTGAGTTTTGTTGTGACACCCATTTTCGTTGTAGGTCCCCTCCATTCCTTGCAAGGTATGGTTTTTTTATCATTATGGCCCACATCAAGGGAATATGAATACGCTTATAATGTTATCTATATATATAAAGCAAAGCTGATATTTTGTTTGTCCGCAAAAATCTCGGGAATTAAGTCACCGATTCACTTGGTTTTTTTTTTAAATTATTCGAAATGTTTATGTGATGGACATAGGCAACTTTTTTCAAATTTATTTTACCATTTTCATAGATAAAAATGAGAAAAACAACCCATTTCGGCCGATTAATACATATCACAATTATTATTATTATTATTCATTTGCTTAGCTTTCAAATTTGTTTTGAAAAAAATTTAAATAAGTCAAATCATTTCAAATTGAAAATCTTTTGAAGATACAAAAATTAGAATTTCCGATTCTATTGGATTATTGAGCCTGACTTAGGTAAGTCTACTGAAAAATAAAATAAATGACAAATCTACGATAACTACCATTTCGAAAATTTTCAGCGGAAAAGGAAAAAACTATATTCAAACATTTGAAAGCAAAATTGAAGACATTCTTTTGCCAAAAAGAAAGAAATCTGAATCCAACACTTCTCTGAGCAGTCGGTAAGAATTTTGTTTGTTTTGTTAATGTGTGCCTAAAAGAATCCTGAAGATATCTATAGTTCATACTTTGTTTGGTCGCAAAAATCGTATGTGTATGTAGTTGTGTTGTTTCTTCCTTTTCGAACGGGCGAATGCGTGAAGAGAGAAGAATCAACACACACTTTTGGTTCGTTTTCACATTCTTCGTATGTATATATTGATTGGTCGTCTTATTTGCACCATGCAGCGGCTCTGTGTGCCTGTGTATTTATAGCTTACGGGAATGTTTTGTACTGGCTTCGCGTGCTTTGCATGTATGCGTACGGTCAATATATTTTCGCCTTTAGAGAGTGAGCGAGCGCTTTTTTTTCTCTCTGTACACACTTCCTTCAATAAACGCCTGTGTTGTATGAATGTTTTGTATGCGTTTCGCGCCCTTCCTGTGTCCAGAAATTTTATTTTCATTTTCCATACTAATTTTTTCCAGCATCATTCATTTTTTTTTGCTCGAGTTTTGCTGACAAGTGCAGTGTAGTTTTCAATTCGATATTGAAATGTAAGTGTTTTTAGAAAGAGAGAGTGTGAGAGAGTGAGTGAGTGAGTGAGAGTGGGAGTGAGAGAGAAAGAGAGAGAGAGTGTGTGAGAGAGAGAGAGAGAGAGAGAGAGAGAGAGTGAGAGAGAAACAGAGAGAGTGAGTGAGTGAGTGAGAGTGAGAGAGGACGAGAGAGTGAGTGAGTGAGAGTGAGAGAGGACGAGAGAGTGAGAGAGAAAGAGAGAGTGAGTGAGAGCGAAAGAGAGTGAGAGAGTGAGAGAAAGGGAGATAGTGAGAGAGTGAGAGTAAGAGTAAGAGAGGAAGAGATAGTGAGAGTGAGAGAGAGAGAGAGATAGAAAGAGAGTGAGAGAGAAAGAGAAGGTGAGAGAGCAAGAGAAAGAGTGAGAGTGAGAGTTAGAGTGAGAGAGAAAGAGAGAGAGAAAGAGAGAGAGTGAGTGAGAATGAGTAAGAGTGAGAGAGAAAGAAAGAGAGTGAGAGTGAGAGAGAAAGGGAGATAGTGAGAGAGTGAGAGTAAGAGTAAGAGAGAAAGAGATAGTGAGAGAGAGTGAGAGAGAGAGAGAAAGTGAGAGTGGGAGAGAGAGAGAGTGAGAGTGGGAGAGAGAGAGAGTGAGAGTGGGAGAGAAAGTGAGAGTGGGAGAGAAAGTGAGAGTGAGAAAGAAAGTGAGAGTGAGAGACAGGGTGAGAGTGAGAGAGAGACAGTGATTGAGAGAGAAAGAGAGAGAGTGAGTGAGAGTGAGAGAGAAAGAGGGAGAGAGATTTATGGGAATTTCTTATTCAACTTTTATGGAAAATTGAACGAATACAAATTTTGTAGTGTTTTAATGCATTTTAATGTGTGTAAAGAATTTGAATTTTGGAATATTTATTTCAATATTCAATAGTACTGTGAATCAATTAAAATGAATCGTGAAAACAGTGACGAAGCGAAGGATATTTTGGATAATTCTTCAACGACAGTCCAAAACGAGACTATCAAAACAAAAAACGGTCAGTGAATTGCTCTAACATTTTCAAAAATCAGCACACTGACTTTTTTTCAATTATTATGTAGAATCACGAGCTGATCAAAATGAAAATAATGGGGAGGTGCCAATCAAAGAACTTTACAAAGAAGTCAACATTGAATTTGACGGTGATGATGCGTTGAAATGCTCCTCGCCGAAGAAAAAAAAAACAGAAACAGATTTTGGTTTGTTAATTTGTGTAAAATGTTTGTATATATAAATCTCAATATATTCAATTCTTTTATAATAGATTGGGACAAAGAAAACATCGATTTTAATGATGAATCATTTGGTAATATTGTTTCTATTATATATATGGATTTTTTTTAATTTACTGATAAACTATGTTTTAGATTTATTCGATGAAGCGGAAAAACTATCGCAAAGTTCATCCAAAATTTTGTCGCAAAACGCATCTCAAATCAAATCAAAGATCCCATTGCTCAACGAATCGCCGAGTACATTGAAAAGTGGATTGTCAAATGCACCACGCCGTGTTTCGCAACGAGAATCCAACGCAAAAGCCGAAGCTATTAAACGAGCTGAAAAAACATCGAGAATTAAAAAGTTGATTGGATCGTACAAGACAAATGGCGCAAACTACGCCAAAATAAAAAGTAAATATCACACATTTCGTTTTTATATTGACTTTTAAGAAAATGTTTTTAATTTTTCTGTTGTTTCAGACGTTTATCAAGCAATTCATGACGAAGCAATTGATCATGAAATTTTATTTGCAATGGCCGTCAACGAAGAACTTTTAATTAATAAACACAGATTGTTTTTGAAAGACAGATCTTTTCACAAAGATTTGTCATTAGTTGATTGAAACGATGAATGCTTTTTGGTTTTTCTTTTTAATTATTCGAAACATTAATGTGACGGACATAGGCAAAAATAAAAATAACATTTCTATGCAATGTTTTCAACAAAACCAAAATTAATCAATCATATATGTAACAAATAAAATGAAATTATTATTAGCAACATAATAGAGCGGTCTTCTTATTTGTTAGCATTTTTTCCAAACCAAGTCGTTCAATTTTCCACATTGTTGCCCAAAATGTCAACTTTTTTTTCTTCAAATTAATTATTTATTGTTTTTCTCATTGATTTATTTTGAACAAGATATTTGAAAACAAAAATGCCACGAAGTAATCTTAGCAGGCGTTCGAACGATACGAGAAAAAAAGCCATTGTGAGAGGTGAAGAAGACGAACAAGAACACGCACTGCGAATCCAAGCTATTCGGGAAAACATGGCAAGATCACGCTCTCGCATACGAAATGAACGTAATCCAAATGATCACAGACAAACACGTGTGGATCTGAATCATGTAGCATTCCAGTATGATGAAACAATCGATTACAGTTCCCATCAATCTGTTACGATTGGTACAATGAACAAAGTTTGCGCACATTGTAACGCTCTCAAATTCAACAATGAAACGCCAGGTTTATGTTGTGTAAGTGGCAAAGTCAGATTGCCGGCATTGAATTGTCCGCCAGAACCATTGCATTCGTTGGTTTCTGGAACATCATCAGAGTCGAAACATTTTTTGCAGTATATTCAGCAATACAATTCATGTTTTCAAATGACTTCTTTCGGTGCAACGAACATAATCCATGAAAATTACATGCCAACGTTCAAGGTAATCGACAAAATGTCCGATAATCTTAATGTTCATAAAAATTCTAACCTCACACTTCGTGATTAAGATTCAGGGTCAAGCGTACCATCAAGTCGGATCATTATTGCCATTTGCAGACAGTCCTCATAAGTTTTTGCAAATATATTTTCTTGGGAATTCCAATGAGGAAATCGATCAACGGTGTTCTTTTTCTCGAAACGTACGAAGAGAAATAGTTGCAGAACTACAGCACTATTTCCATCAGCACAACGAATTGGTCCGATTGTTCAAAACAGCATTAGACAGAATGCCGTCGGATGATCACAGAATAGTCATAAGGGCTGACAAAGTTCCCGCTGGACAGCACGCCAGAAGATATAATGCACCAACAATAGATGACGTAGCATTGGTAATCGTTGGAGAAGAATTTAACTCACGTGATATCGTACTTCATCTTAGAAATAATCAACTTCAGCGTGTGTCTGAACTTCATCGCTCTTATGACGCCTTACAATATCCGATTTTGTTTTGGCAAGGAGACGATGGATATAATATTAATATTAATTTGGTGAATCCGTCGACTGGTTAGTTGAAATTATTTTCTTGCATTGGTTACATAATTTTTACAACCATTTAAAAAATAATTACAGGTGCTGAAGTTATTGCAAATAAAACTGTCAGTGCAATGAATTATTATGCGTACAGATTGATGATACGTCAAAATGAAGAAAACCACATTCTTAAGTGTCAAAAACTTTTTCATCAATATGTTGTCGACATGTACGCGAAGATTGAAACTGAACGTTTGAATTATATCAGGTTTCATCAAAAAAGATTACGCGCTGAAGAGTACATTCATCTGCGGGATACAATTAATAGTGATGGGAACCAGCCTGTAAATCCAAATGACATTGGCCAATTGACGATTTTGCCATCTTCGTACGTTGGTAGCCCACGCCATATGCATGAGTATGCACAGGATGCGATGTCATATGTGCACTCTTACGGTCGCCCAGACCTGTTCATTACGTTCACCTGCAATCCTCAATGGAGCGAGATCAAAGAGTATTTATTGCCCGGCCAAACGACACAAGATCGACACGACTTGACAGCACGTGTGTTCAAACAAAAATTAAAATCGTTAATGGATTTCATTGTCAAACATAAAGTTTTTGGCGAGGTACGTTGCTGGATGTATTCTGTTGAATGGCAGAAAAGAGGGTTGCCCCATGCACATACATTGATATGGTTGGTTGACAAAATAAGACCAGATCAAATTGATAAAATCATATCTGCGGAAATACCAGACAAAAATACAGACCCAGAATTGTTTGAGGTCATCAAAAAGAATATGATCCATGGGCCGTGTGGACAATTAAACAAGAGTTCACCATGTATGATTGATGGAAAATGTTCGAAGCGGTACCCAAGAGACTTAATTACAGACACTATTACTGGCAACGATGGATACCCACTCTATCGTCGTCGGTCGACAGAGGACAACGGCAAATCAGCAACTATCAAAATAAGAGATCAAGAAATTGAAATTGATAATCGTTGGATCGTACCGTATTCACCGTTGTTATCGAAAACGTTCAAAGCCCACATTAACGTTGAATATTGTAATTCAGTAAAATCCATAAAGTACATTTGTAAATACGTTAACAAAGGAAGTGATATGTCTGTATTTGGGGTTGAGGATCCGAATAAAAATGATGAAATCACTAAATTTCAATTGGGGCGTTATATCAGCAGCAATGAAGCAATATGGCGAATTTTTGCATTCTCAATACATGAGAGACACCCTACCGTGCTTCATTTGGCTGTACATCTTGAAAATGGTCAACGTGTTTTTTTTACAGCGCAAAATGCACACCAAAGAGCCGAAACACCACCATCCACAACATTAACTGAATTTTTCAAATTGTGTGCAGCTGATACATTTGCCAAGACTTTGTTATATTCAGAAGTGCCACACTATTACACTTGGAATAAGTCGTCAAAAATATTTCAAAGACGTAAGCAAGGAAAACCTGTAGAAGGCTACCCAAATGTATTCTCAACAGATGCTTTGGGTCGTATTTACACAGTTCACCCCAACAATGATGAGTGTTTTTATTTGCGTTTATTGTTGATTAACGTCCGTGGCCCAACATCATTTGAATATCTTAAAACAGTTGATGGTATATTGTGTGTCACTTATCGCGAGGCATGTCAGCGATTGGGTCTACTTGAAGATGATACACACTGGGAAGCTACCCTCGCCGATGCAGCGGTTTCATCTACACCTCATCAAATAAGAACACTATTTGCAATAATATTGTCAACATGTTTCCCATCAAATCCACTTGAGCTATGGAGAAATTATCAAGATTTCATGGCAGAAGATATTTTGTATCAAGTTCGTCGTAGAACTTCAAATCCACAGTTACAATTAACACAGGAAATGCATAATGAAGCATTGATTATGATTGAAGACCTCTGTTTAACAATTGCAAACAAAGTTTTAGCACAACTAGGCATGGTATCGTCAAATCGCTCAATGCATGACCTGTTTAATCGAGATGTACAACGTGAACAAGAATACGATTGCAATGAATTGAATGAATTTGTTCGAGCCAATATTCCAAAGTTGAACAATGAACAAAAAACTGTTTACGAATCAATAATAAATGCTGTTAGCCATCAAAGTGGTGGAATGTACTTTTTAGACGCACCAGGAGGAACAGGAAAAACATTTTTGATTTCATTGATACTTGCAACATTACGATCGAAAAATAAAATCGCGTTAGCATTGGCCTCCTCTGGTATTGCCGCCACGTTGTTGGATGGCGGTCGAACAGCCCACTCAGCTCTTAAGTTGCCTTTGAACATGCAGGCAAATGAAAATCCTACATGCAACATTACTAAAACATCTGGAATGGCAAAAGTTTTGCAAAAATGTTCGATAATCATTTGGGATGAGTGTCCAATGGCCAACAAGAAATCATTGGAAGCATTGGATAGAACAATGAAAGATCTACGTGGAAATCAACAATTGTTCGGTGGTGCTTTGATATTATTAGCAGGCGACTTCAGACAAACTTTACCAATTATTCCAAAATCTACCGCTGCCGATGAAATTAACGCGTGTTTAAAATCTTCAATTTTGTGGAGATTTGTAAAAACACTCACGCTGAAAACAAACGTACGAGTTCAACTGCAAAATGATCCATCTGCAGCTGAATTTTCGAAACAATTGTTGAAAATCGGTGATGGGAAAATGCCAGTCGACAAAGATACAGGTTCAATAACACTACCAAACGGTTTTTGTCAATTTATACAAACAAAACAGGAACTGATCAATAGCGTTTTCCCAAACCTGAGCCAACAGTACAAAAACTATGTTTGGTTAAGCGAGCGAGCAATATTGGCCGGTAAGAACAAAGATGTCAGCGATCTTAACGAAGCAATTTTGAAAGAACTACCAGGCGAATTATCAACATTCAAATCAGTGGACACCATCATGAATCCGGATGAGGTGATAAATTATCCTACAGAATTCTTGAATTCACTTGATTTGCCAGGAATACCACCACACATTTTACAGCTCAAAGTTGGAGCGCCAATTATTATGCTTCGCAACATCAATCAACCAAAACTTTGTAATGGCACAAGACTCGCAGTGAAAACATTAATGGGAAATGTCATCGAAGCAACAATTTTGAACGGAAAGTTCCGAGGTGAATATGTTTTGATTCCTCGAATCCCAATGATTCCATCTGATATGCCATTTGAATTTAAGCGTCTTCAGTTCCCAGTTCGTCTTGCATTCGCTTTTACTATCAATAAAGCGCAAGGACAGTCTTTGCAAATGTGTGGCATAAATTTGGAAAGCCCTGTTTTCTCGCATGGACAACTGTATGTTGCATGTTCTAGAGTTGGAAAACCATCTGCTCTATTTGTATATACAAGTAATGGTGAAAGAAAAACCAAAAATGTTGTTTACCAAAAAGCGTTAGAATAAAAATTAATTAACGAAAATTAACTTTTTTTTTATATTAAGTCGTTATTGCCTGGCGAAGCTGGCAGGGTTCAGCTAAGAATTAAATTTTAAGATTCGACGCGAAAAATTGTGAATATGTGTGTAAATGTCATGTTTAGTGCCCGTGCGAAGCCGGGACGGGCCGCTAGTTAATTTGATAAAGCAAAGTGTTTCACTTTCAGTTACTTTTTTTTACTACAGTTACTACAGTTTTGCACTCTTAGTCCGTTGAGGTCTTCTTCCACTTGATTGCGCCACCGAAGACGAGGTCTTACCTGCCGTGATTTCCCTGCAATATTGTTTCATTGCAGGGATGGACATCAACACTCCCGTCAAACCGGAGTGTTGATCTCCATCCGCTCTACATGTTCTTGTCTCGCTATACGTACTCTTCTAGGAATGCTAATGTCGCGGTACAGTACAGCTCATACAGCTCGTAAGTGTATCTTCTTATCCACACATTGTTTTCGCATACAAAGATCAAATGAAGTATTTGTCTTTCAAAACGAAGAAGGATTTTCCCATTCGCTTTTGATAAAGTCCAAGCTTCCGCGCACCTTAAATCAGGACTGGGATGATTAGGGTCTTATACAAGGTTACCTTAGTTTTTCTGGACAGGGTTTTGTTTCTCAATTGCCTTCCTAACCCAAAAAAGCAACGGTTGGCAAGAGTTATTTTCATTTTCCGTTTGATCTCCGCACTGATTTTGTTGTCCGTGTCTACAACGGATCCTAGGTAGACGAAGTCCTGTACTACCTCGAAGTTATGTCTGTCTATTGCGACGTTTTGTCTAATTCGTCCATGTTCGGTGTTCTTGTTTGATAGCAACATATACTTCGTTTTACTCTAGTTAACCACCAAACTCATTTTTGACGCTTTCGTTTCAATGCTCGCAAAAGCCATTTGACATCTCGCGTCCTTCTTCCCAATCCGATTACGTCAATGTCGTATGCGTAGGCGAGTAATTGTACAGACTTGCCTAAAGCCTTGCCTAAAGCCTTTTTCAGCATTAAAAGTCCCGGTGAGTTCTTTGCCGAACTTGACGGAGCAGCATGAATTCTACAGAGTCATATTGCATAGTCGTACGAGTTTTGCAGGGATGTCGAAACTAGACTTGGTTCTGTACTCCTCGTCTTTGTAACACAAGATGGTGGATATCGACATGGTATTCCAGGTATTCTTCTATGACCTGCCGTAATATGAAAATTTGGTCTATTTTGGACCTTTCTGGTTTAAAACCACATTGATAAGGGCCTATCAAATTGTTGACGTGGTGTTTCAGACGTTCACATATTACAGCAGACAAGATCTTATAAGTAAGTAAGTAAGTAAGAAATTTTGCTTAATTTAATGGTAACGCTACTTTATACAATTATTAACAATATAAGCGACGATAAGGAGGCTTATTTCTCTATAATTGGCGCAATCGTTAGGGTCCCCCTCTTTAGGGATGACCTCAATGCAGTCGTTTGAATTGAAAATCTCTATGGACGAATGATTTCAAGTTATCACAACATTTGGCTCGTTTTCGATTGACCAATAGTTGGAAACGCAATAACCTCTTTTACTAAAAAGCTCATTTGATGAACTTTGACCGACCGGTAATCGGATCCATTTTATTGAGTTCGAATTTGGGTCGACTTTTGGTAAGGAGGACGTCCAGACTCATTCGGTATTGCCGATTGGCATGTACCGTTTGGCATATCGTTGATGCACCTTTACGTACAATTTGTTTGTAGTTGATTGAAGTTCTCCCCTACGTAGTTATCATCTTCGTTTCAGCAGCGGACTAAGCTTTAGTCAACAGGATTTTTCAAAAAGTATGCAATGATTTATAAATGTTTGGGGTTGACAGAGTTTTAATAAGAAATGTTGCATACCATCCGGCACGAAAAAAAAAACGATCTGTTTCGTTGACCCGGTTGAAAGAGAACAATCTGCTTCACATTATCCACAATGTTACAAGGAAAAAGAGAGAAACTGAAAAATTTTCGGTGTGCAATTTCAATGCACTTATGCGTTTTCAGCAATATCGCAGGACGTTTTTATCGTGTCAATGTAAGTCACGCAACTTTACATTCCAAGCATGATATAGAATCATTTGAAAACTCATTACAGCGACTAATGTCAATGACTCCTTAAGAGTTCACCCGCCCGGTGGCAACGACCCTCACCGTAAAAATACAAATTATTTTATTTTATTTTATAAGAAAAAATTAAAAGACGAAATAAGTTGTTTCTTTTTCATGCCTTGAAGCCTCAATGCGATTGCAAGAAAAAATTTTTTTGTGTCCCTACATTATTTATTCGATGATGGAAACCTATCCTAAAAGGTTGCGGTGGTGACTGGTGAGCCAATTATTGTGCTTGACATTCACTGTAAAAAAAGCTTCAGGCGAATAAAATTTAAACAAAGGTCGTCAGGTAAAAGGACGAAAGAAACAAGATCCTTAGCCGTACATATGAAATAAGTTAATAAATCTGTTGGACTCCCAGGCTGTCTATGTTCAATCATAACAGATGCTTGTGCCTTATACTAATGCCTGTTTCTGTCGTCGAAAATATTTTACTGAATGGTAAAAGTTCAAATAAAGGATATTTTTTGTACCACACGAAGGCCTGTCTTAATTTAAATAAAATTAATTTTACTACCTAATTTGGTTGTGAATTATAAATTTAAAAACCATTCATCTATCCACTTCTTAAATTAATTTAGTTTTATCCTATGAGATGAATTGAACGTTCTCTGATATCTGCCGCCCATAACACCATTACCCAAAACTCGGCTTCAGAGTTTATTGACATTCCAGGAGTAGTTACAGTACGTGCATATGCAATTCATGTCCGTACTTTAACTACTCCTGGATTTGTTAATAGGCTCTGAGGACGCGTTTTGGGTAATGATGTTATGGGCGACAGATTCAGAGAACTGAAGCAATGTCTTATTGCTTTAGTATATGCTTATTCTTATCAATCAATTTAATTTAAAATGCAGAAATGTATGTCCTAAATAACAACAGAGTTGTCTGCTTCTTTTTTTTCAATTAATATGCCAATTATTTGCCATGGCGCTCTTGGTGTTACTTACACTAATTGATTATTGCAACATAAAGTGGGACATGGTTTTCAATTAAAGACGTATTTCCTTTCGGCTGTATAAAATTGCGAAACTCATGGATGGATTCTCAGACTGTGCAATGTGCAAAAAGTCTGTAACTGACCCAAATATAAATTTTCATCCATGTGATCTACAATGAAACTTATACTGCTGAACTGAAATGAGTGTCTATTATGTCAAGGATGAATACTTAGACTTAATTGATGAGTTCTAATGTAAACATAGTGACACATCAAAGATCGGTGTCCTTTGGTTTCCTTCATTTATCCATACAACTGGAATCCGATCTTCAAAAATCTATGTGTCAAAGTGGAAATCTTCACAAAACAAGCCGTATTCAGAGGTAGCTTTTTTTTACGGACCGAACCGCACAATACACTGTCAGTGAAAGACGTCAGAGGAGGTAGAACAATTTTTTCTTATATATTTGTGAGATTTTCATAACAATTTAAAAGTACATTGCGTTGAAACCCCCTCGTGTTAAAAGTCAACATCTTCTTTTCATAATTTTCATCAATCTTGAACTCGCTCAGAACAAGGTGAAGAAAATGCTGTGCTATACTGTCCTATCATTGCACAAATAAAAGATCAGAGAAAATCAGAAAAGAACCAAAAAAATCTCATTGATCACCAAAAAGCTAATCTTTTCTGCCTGGATCAGTTAAGAATAGCTTCGTTGAACACTGCTATAAAAGAAGACGCAGTACAAAGGCAGCTCTAACTGTGTCTGGAATCAAAAATAGAACCCCACATAGACATCGCCTCTGTACATGTACCAACATCTAGCCCTAGTGCTGCCGTTGGAGCTTTGAAAGCAGGGTGTTTCATGGTGTGTTTTCCAAAATTTACTTACTTACTTAGGTGGGCATTACAGTTTGGGGTGAACCTGAGCCTCAACCAACATCTTACGCCAACAGTTCCGATTGCGGCGACCATTTGGGTCCATCCGCTGTACATGGCCCAAACATCATTGAATCGCTTTGCCCTAGTTGCGGTACAGCTCCTACAGCTCTTTGTTGTATCTTCTTACTTCTTCTCCACACATCATTGTTTTTGCATACGGAACAGAGGTCATTCAGAGAAGTTTTCTTTCGAAACGACCAAGGGTTTCCTCTTCTTATTTTGATAAAATCCGCGTTTCCTCGCCCTAAGGTAGGACTGGGATGATTAAGGTCCTATAAATATTACCTTTTTTATTAGAGTTTTCTGGTCTAAAAACACCTTGATAAGCCTCTATCAAGATGTTGTGAGGTTTCAGATGTTCACATATTACGACGGACAAGATCTTATAAGTCACGTTAAAGAGGCTTATTCCTCTAAAGGGTCTCCCTTCTTTAGGATCGGGCATACAATACTGAGGTTCCATTCATCGGGCCTATTTTCTTCCGACCATATCATGCAAATCAGCTAGTGCACGCTCCTTTCCAAATGATCTCCTGCTGCCTTGAGAAGTTCGACATCAAGGCCATCAGAACCTGCAGTTATATTTGATTGTAAGGCAAGCTTAACTTCTTCTATGTCGGGACAACAGCAT
The DNA here is from genome assembly GCA_914767635.1 of Melanostoma mellinum. Classification (NCBI taxonomy): domain Eukaryota; kingdom Metazoa; phylum Arthropoda; class Insecta; order Diptera; family Syrphidae; genus Melanostoma; species Melanostoma mellinum. The sequence continues at coordinate 31,968,291 of OU612059.1, forward strand.
TCATCGTCCAAGTTGAATTGAGCACCCTGCCTGACAGCGGTATTAGTGCCTTCATCACCGTTAAGCAGTCTGCAGAAGTGAGCTTTCCAGATCCTCAGTAGCGACTGCGTCTCTATTGCTATGTTGCCTTGCTGGCCTTTACAGGCTTGAGTTCGGGCTTTCACACTCTGGCAAGATTTTTTTACCTTTTGGTAAAACTTCCAAATCTCATTTCTTTCATGGCAACTCTCAATTTCCTAAAACCACGCTTCTTATGATGCTCCTTCTTTTTTTTTTGAAAACACAAGCTTCTGTGGTGGATTGCTGTTGCTTCAGCGTACAAGGAGATTGCTTTGAGTTGCATCGATAGTATCTCTTCTCTAGTGCTCTAGTCCAAGTGTATGGCTCCCTACGCTATCCCCCTTAATAAAGTGTTTGGATGGTTGGCCTGGTTTTCCAGCAAACGTCTTCCATATTGCACCGTGTGCCTACTTCTCTATAATGATTGATAATATTTACCCCTTCATACGATCTTTTGTTGCTGAATTGACCCAGTACCAGTAGATGTGTAGTTTCGAATACAGTTTTGAAAATCCAGTCTTGAATACAGTGCACTAGACAGAAAGGAAGTATGTGATTACAGATCGTCATAGCTGCTTGTACAACAGTTCTTTTGCTTTTTAGCGAAGTTCACTTCATTTGCGCATCAGTGGGTGGACAAGATGAAAATCCTAATTTGCTTTGCCATGAACTGAAGTAGCGTGCGGATATAAACGCATCAGTTCGTTGAAGTATGAGTCTTCTGAAAACTCAGACTTGATTGGTTTAATTTTGCCTTCTCAAAAAAACATTCAAATGTTGCCAGGTTTCCATTCAACGTCACTTTCTAGCCTTAGGAGTGGATGGAAAGTGGAATGCTTCTCCCAGAATCCAAACTTAATACCAGGAATGATGCTGTTTTCGTTGCAGAATGATTTAAAAAAAGAACAAGATCCTCCAGAATTGTTGCGAAGTGAATTGCCCTGGGATCAGAAACAGTGTTTCAGTTTCTGTTTAGAAAAAGGCCACAATCTTTGCTTTTTTCAGCCCTCAGAAAAGTAACTGTTGTTGATTCAGTTGCTTATAATACAAGAGAAAGATCATCAACGTCTTGTCTGTGGAAGTGTCAAACTTGGACATTTCAACGGGCCCAACAAACTTTGTTTTTAACTGTAGTCAAATTACCGCATCAGTTATCGAGTCAGTGAAAGTCTATTTTTCTTCTAACTCATTATCGACTTCAAATCGTTCAAATCCAGATGAAAGATTGCAAAATTGAGGTCTTAAAGTGCTCGATAACGCGAGAAGTAATTCCAAAAACACATAATTCAGTCACGTAGTACTCTATCACGTATGCGGTAAACCGGCCCCTGCTCTTCATTGCTATTCGTTTTCAGCCAATATTTTCAAGTGAGGAGAATGTTCCATACGAACTCTCACCAGATATCTGGTGTCTGAAGCTTGAATTCAAGAGTTATGAATGCGGTCTCTCCAAATCGTTGAAAGAAGTCATCTTAAGTCAACTGAAACAGTGTGTGCCTTAAGCAGTTTTTCCCCCAAAAACCTCATTCTTAAACCCATCAAGCTTGTGGCCTACCATTTACCTCCATACCACAACAACTCTTGTGAAGTATTTTAATATAAAGAATGAGAAACGAGTTTTTAGATCGAAATTAGAGATGGCAGTAGTATCCTACCCTATACAAGTAACTAACTCATTCTACTCTTCAAATGAAAAACAACAGTTTTGAAATTGTTTTTCGTACAAAGATCTCATGATAAACAAAAGGAAGTTCATTTGTACATGTCCTCCTTTTATCAAAGCGCTGCTCACAGTAAGTTGTAGCAAAAAAAAGGAAACAAAAAAAAAAGAATAATTTTCAAAACACAAAAGACCTCTTGCTGCGTTGTTTGTCCCTTAACCTAATCACAAAACATTTAAGGATTATCTCAAATCCTCATCAAAGTAATCCCATAAAAGTGTGCCTGTTTATCCTTTAGGTATTATCTTTCCACGGAATTGACCAATATTAGACTTTTCTTTAAATCTTTGCCTCTATATCAAGACACAAGACACAAGACCCAGTGGACATTGTGTATCTTATTGGCTATCTGTTTTCGTATTCGTATACGAGTAGGTATATCCCTTTCACTACTAAAATACACCGAAAAGCCTCAATTTCATTCAGACCACATCTCATGATCTCATTTATATTGTGGCAGCTTCTATTTTCTATTTCTATATACACCGACTGACTTACATTGTCTGTTCTCATTTCCAACTTCTCCCGTGTTGAGAAGCAAAAGCTAGAAAGCCATAGTCCATGGCAGTGGCACGTGATGGTTGTTTTCATCTTTACACTCTATTGACGACAATAATAATGTCAATGAAATGTATATCCTCATCGTCATCCGATACAGCGGTTGGATAAAGCAATTGAGGTTGTTTATTAAATGGGTGTATTCGAGAGCCATAGAGAGTCGTCTCCACAAAGGGAGGTGGTGGATAGGTGGATATTACTTGGTGGCAGCGCGGTCGTTGGTGGCGGTTTAGTTGTTGTGGCGTGATGATTGTTTTTGAAGCAGAAACCTTGGCAGAACCTTCGGTCAGGAGATTGAATTTATATCTTATCGCCCATACATTGAATTACGTCTACGTCATCGTGGCTGGCTTTCTTCCAATTGTTTTAGTTACAAACCTTCAGGTATTCTCCGGAAATAACCAATGAAAGTTTATGGTGTCATTCAATTTTGTAAATATTCGACCCTCGAATACTTTTTCAAATCCTTCAATGCTAAGATTCGTCTTTTGTTACAATAGCAATCCTATAAATCTTTATTTTATTGTTATCAGCCTTGACATTAATGAAGTAGATCTCATTCCTCATATTTATTCAAACTAGATTTGGTCTTATAGCCTTCGACTGTGTCCAACGGCACCCTACTGACCTACAAATTTTTGTTCAACCGAAACACTATCACAAAATGTCTATCCGCCTGGTTTTGCCCCAACGCTTTCAACACACTGACCTTTGGCGCTAAGCCGTGACATTTATTTTTGTTGCTTGTTTCCAATTTCAGGACAATGATTGGCAAAAGCCAATCACGATGTGTAATAGAGGTTGAAAAGTCAGCAAAGCGTCAATGGAGTGTGTCATTAGAAAATCAATACACGTCAAGCAAAGTGCCTTTTGAATGTGGAAGTTCCAAAAAAAACAATGCTTTTTTCTTTTATCGAAAGGAGGAAAGTAGTTTTCGGATTTTTATTTAAGGCAATCACAAGTAATATGAACACTATCTTAACACCGGCAAGGCTGAATTAATTTTTCTATAACTTTATAAAAGATTTTTTCAGTTGCCGTGCTTATGTCCTGCTACTACTGCACTGAGACTTTTCGCTAAGAAGATTTCAACTTTCGTTTGTGGAAATTAGTTTTCCTAATTAAAAAAAAAGCTGCACAAAGCACTATAAGTCAGCTCTCGCTCATAGCTAATAATTCAAATATACAATGATTGTCCGGTAGAATTCGATGTAGGGGGGTTAAGGTTCGACTTTGGCGTTTGAGCTGAGATGATAATGATGCAGCGTTTCCAGGACTTTCCAAGCGATTGATGGTATACTACAAAGCTATGGATACCTCAAGGCCTATAGTATTCCCAGGGCCAACAATTTATGCTGGTACTGAAAGGATAAGTTAGAGAGCGTTTCTCATAGCACTGCGCATTTATTTTATTTTTTACTTCTCTCTAAAGGTGATTCTTAGATGTTTCTAGGATTAGTACCTCGAACTTGCCACGCGACGCGACGGGTGGGAGGCTTCTAACCGCAATGGCAAACAAAGGCTGCTTCCTTGTCATTGATTGATATGATACCATCGTCGGTAATATCTAGGTATCGAAACACGGGATGTCTCTCCTCACTCGTCATGCTTCTCACAGGTGCAATGCGTAGTTTGCCTTTTGAGAAGTACTAATGCGTGTGGGTTGAACCGTTATCTTTCTTCGAATTTACTCGTCTTCATCGAGTAGTTAGATGGTCGTTGGCTGATCTTGTACTTCAAAGTCTTATGGGTCTCCTGAACCAGGCTAATCCATTTGGTGTAGTTTTCCCAAAGACATTTAACGTGATCCTCTACTTTTCGGGCTGCAATTACTTGTGACATTGAAATTGCATAAGTGAGGGAATCATCCGCATACAGCAAGTTCTTGACTATATGTTTTTTTTACAAGTATGGAACCTTGTGCTATTCCTGCTCTGATACACTTGGTTGCTGATTGGCTGTTTTCAATTTGGAGAAAAAATCAACTGCTAATGAGAAAACTGAAAATTACCTCGCGGCTGTTGAGAGTCCTGACAACATCGCTCTGAAATATTAAGATCAGGCAGAGTCGGGTAGAGTGGTTCTCTCGGAACTAGAACTGCACATACTTGGGGTTTACTCCATTATTCTTTAAATAAATAAATAAATTAAGAAGCATACCAAAGCTGTGGAAACCTCGGGTTTAACGCCTAATATTCAATCTGAACAATTAAATGAAAGGTATAAAAGTTTTTATAAATCTTATATATTGAATTACCTCATTTTAAAGAAAGTGTACATTTTCTAGAGGCCCTATTTAACATATGCTTATGTAAAAGTAGTAACATTTATGTTAACGGGAATTATCTCTAGCTTCACTTATCCATTTGTCCACAAGTGGACAAGAAGACAAGTGGACAAGTGGACAAGTGGACAAGTGGACAAGTGGACAAGTGGACAAGTGGACAGGTGGACAAGTAGACAAGTGGACAAGTGGACAAGTGGACAAGTGGACAAGTGGACAAGTGGACAAGTGGACAAGTGGACAAGTGGACAAGTGGACAAGTGGACAAGTGGACAAGTGGACAAGTGGACAAGTGGACAGGTGGACAAGTGGACAAGTGGACAAGTGGACAAGTGGACAAGTGGACAAGTAGACAAGTGGACAAGTGGACAAGTGGACAGGTGGACAAGTGGACAAGTGGACAAGTGGACAAGTGGACAAGTGGACAAGTGGACAAGTGGACAAGTGGACAAGTGGACAAGTGGACAAGTGGACAAGTGGACAAGTGGACAAGTGGACAAGTGGACAAGTGGACAAGTGGACAAGTGGACAAGTGGACAAGTGGACAATTGGACAAGTGGGCAAGTCGACACTTGGCAAGTGGACAAGTGGACAAGTGGACAAGTGGACAAGTGGACAAGTGGACAAGTGGACAAGTGGACAAGTGGACAAGTGGACAAGTGAACAAGTGGACAATTGGACAAGTGGACAAGTGGACAATTGGACAAGTGGGCAAGTCGACACTTGGCAAGTGGACAAGTGGACAAGTGGACAAGTGGACAAGTGGACAAGTGGACAAGTGGACAAGTGGACAAGTGGACAAGTGGACAAGTGGACAAGTGGACAAGTGGACAAGTGGACAAGTGGACAAGTGGACAAGTGGACAAGTGGACAAGTGGACAAGTGGACAATTGGACAAGTGGGCAAGTCGACACTTGGCAAGTGGACAAGTGGACAAGTGGACAAGTGGACAAGTGGACAAGTGGACAAGTGGACAAGTGGACAAGTGGACAAGTGGACAAGTGGACAAGTGGACAAGTGGATAAGTGGACAAGTGGACAAGTGGACAAGTGGACAAGTGGACAAGTGGACAAGTGGACAAGTGGACAAGTGGACAAGTGGACAAGTGGACAAGTGGACAAGTAGACAAGTGGACAAGTGGACAAGTGGACAAGTGGACAAGTGGACAAGTGGACAAGTGGACAAGTGGACAAGTGGACAAGTGGACAAGTGGACAAGTGGACAAGTGGACAAGTGGACAAGTGGACAAGTGGACAAGTGGACAAGTGGACAAGTGGACAATTGGACAAGTGGGCAAGTCGACACTTGGCAAGTGGACAAGTGGACAAGTGGACAAGTGGACAAGTGGACAAGTGGACAAGTGGACAAGTGGACAAGTGGACAAGTGGACAAGTGGACAAGTGGACAAGTGGACAATTGGACAAGTGGACAAGTGGACAAGTGGACAAGTGGACAAGTGGACAAGTGGACAAGTGGACAAGTGGACAAGTGGACAAGTGGACAAGTGGACAAGTGGACAAGTGGACAAGTGGACAAGTGGACAAGTGGACAAGTGGACAAGTGGACAAGTGGACAAGTGGACAAGTGGACAAGTGGACAAGTGGACAAGTGGACAAGTGGACAAGTGGACAAGTGGACAAGTGGACAAGTGGACAAGTGGACAAGTGGACAAGTGGACAAGTGGACAAGTGGACAAGTGGACAAGTGGACAAGTGGACAAGTGGACAAGTGGACAAGTGGACAAGTGGACAAGTGGACAAGTGGACACTTGGCAAGTGGACAAGTGGACAAGTGGACAAGTGGACAAGTGGTCGAGTGGACAAGTGGACAAGTGGACAAGTGGACAAGTGGACAAGTGGACAAGTGGACAAGTGGACAAGTTGACAAGTGGACAAGTGGACAAGTGGACAAGTGGACAAGTGGACAAGTGAACAAGTGGACAAGTGGACAAGTGGACAAGTGGACAAGTGGACAAGTGGACAAGTGGACAAGTGGACAAGTGGACAAGTGGACAAGTGGAAAAGTGGAAAAGTGGACAAGTGGACAAGTGGACAAGTGGACAAGTGGACAAGTGGACAAGTGGAAAAGTGGAAAAGTGGACAAGTGGACAAGTGGACAAGTGGACAAGTGGACAAGTGGACAAGTGGACAAGTGGACAAGTGGACAAGTGGACAAGTCGACAAGTCGACACTTGACAAGTGGACAAGTGGACAAGTGGACAAGTGGACAAGTGGACAAGTGGACAAGTGGACAAGTGGACAAGTGGACAAGTGGACAAGTGGACAAGTGGACAAGTGGACAGGTGGACAAGTGGACAAGTGGACAAGTGGACAAGTGGACAAGTGGACAAGTGGACAAGTGGACAAGTGGACAAGTGGACAAGTGGACAAGTGGACAAGTGGACAAGTGGACAAGTGGACAAGTGGACAAGTGGAAAAGTGACAAATGGGCAAGTGGACAAGTGGACGAGTGGACAAGTGGACAAGTGAACAAATGGACAAGTGGACAAGTGTTGATGTCAATGGTGTACAGCAAATGGGATAAACCCATCATCAAATGATTGCTTTTTTAGAGAAAAGTGTATGTCAAATGGCTTCTGGCTACCCACTGCTGAGCTCGATAACCTTACGAGTTCCATATTTGAGGTCTTGATTCGATTGCGGCCAACTAGCGAAATTTTGGTCATGGAAAATGAAAGCTCTATTTTGTTTGATATGACGGGAGAGGGAGAGGGAGAGGGAGAGGGAAATGGAAAGGGAGAGGGAGAGGGAGAGGGAGAGGGAGAGGGAGAGGGAGAGGGGGAGGGAGAGGGAGAGGGAGAGGGAGAGGGAGAGGGAGAGGGAGAGGGAGAGGGAGAGGGAGAGGGAGAGGGAGAGGGAGAGGGAGAGGGAGAGGGAGAGGGAGAGGGAGAGGGAGAGGGAGAGGGAGAGGGAGAGGGAGAGGGAGAGGGAGAGGGAGAGGGAGAGGGAGAGGGAGAGGGAGAGGGAGAGGGAGAGGGAGAGGGAGTATATTTCCTGTAAAAATATGGAGTTAAATACTGTCGAGTATGAAGCACTCTTACGGTGAATGAATTTTTGAGATGGGTCGATTAATTCGAAAGCAGTCAAAAAGAACTTCAGCCATACAATGAATTTAGTTGTGTGTCATATACACATCTAAATTCATTGCATTCATTCAGAAAAATTAAAAGCATTAAAAGCTATTCAATTCAATACCTAAAATTGCGCTATAAGATGAGCTTGGAAATTGGATCAAAATAAACTGTTAAATAAACTGATTTCTCCACTTTTTTTTCCATTGAATTTGAATCAAAACAAAAACACACCCTCTCTAGAATCTGTTTTCACAGACTTTTTGGCGTATTCGACTGACAAAACAAAACCGAGGGTAAAATGCAGCTCAATTTAGATTTTCAATTCACTTCAAAACTAATCATACGGCAGTAAAATGTTGAACAAACAACTTCCAAATATTAAATGATGTTTACTCTGCTGCTTCGTTTTAAGATCCTCCAATTGTCGCGTGTTGGATTTAGAAAAGTAAGTCAAATACAAAGGTACCCAGGAACTTTATTTGTTTATAAAAGAAATAAAAAAATGGCACTTGGAATTGCTGTAATTGTAATAAAAAAAGGAAAAGAGAAATAAACGAAAAGAAAATCCACATGCAGCTCAAGGAAGAAAATAAATACAATCGTCACAATGTCAAATGTACATACTCGTAGGTATGTGTATACATTGCGTACATTGTGCACTTTATATCGAAAGTTCCATTCCATGGGTTAAAGCCAAACCCATTCAAGTGCAGAAATCGATTTTAAGTTGAGTAGTTATGTCAAGAGAGTTCACTCTCTCATCGGAAATAGTTTTGCCAGGGAATACGAACTATTTGTCAATAGTTTGGCGTAAAACTTTTGCTTCCGAAAAAAGGGAAGTGTAGTAGGTATAAGAAGGAGAAAAATAAAAATAGAAAAAGAAGAAAAACCTTGATGTCATCGTTCTAAATGATGTTCAAACTTTTTGTACAGTTGAATGTGAAATTAATTTGAATACCATGCGCAAATAGAGCACACGATCAAGCTCTCGTTCTGTGTATGGGTAAGTAATGCCTGATGGGTTTAACGTTTTAATTTATTGGTCTTTTATGAGGTTTGAGAAAGTTTAAGTGCGGTTGTGTTCAATGGAAACGTAAGCATTTTTCTGGTTGAAAAAGGCAAAAACTAAAAAAAAAAAACTGAGCAAAACTAACAAAAGTTTTATAGTTGAACCGCACTGCTCTAAAATGACACACTATTATTCCCATAGCAGTAAACGTAACCATTTGGTATATGTAAATTGTAATTTGACGTTTATTTTTGGAAGTGGATTTTCTAAGTCCTTGATATGAACTCCTTCAAGTTTATGGAGAGCTCTTATTTTAGTTGGAATTGCAAAATTTGTTCCCTTTTTATTCCAAAACTTCTAGAACCTGTGGATTTTATTCCAGTAACAATACTTTTGAATAATTTTGCAGTTAAGTAAAGGATGTTTTCACCTTGAAAGGGCGTGGTCTTATGGAAAATCATATAATGTACGGTCTAGTGATCGCTGTCCTTTACCAGAGAGTTCTTTTGAGTAGTGTGCCACAGGAGTACGTCTTGGGACCGATATTCTTTTTTGAATTTTCCCAACTGATCATATTCATCTCTCTACCATGTTTCTTCTTAAAAGTGTGCTTAAGATAATATCCCAGTTAGCCGAAAACAGCAGTTTATTAACCTAAACTAAACCTTCTTCCCAACTGCAGTCAAACTCCATTGAAAGATCCAGTTTTTTGAAGGAATTCAAGGGATTTTTAGTCTGCTTATTTCAGATTATTAAAAAAAGAACGTCTACAAAATGATTTTATCATTCCATAGATGGATTGTCATTTCTGTGTGACAAATTCATAGACTGTCCTGCATCTTCAAAAAACAATTCTAAAAATTAATTTAAAGAAGATTCTTTTAAGCTTAGAGTCTTCAATGAAAAAATTCTGAAAGTGAGGCAATCATCATCATGACCAGTTAGGAAAACTCTTACACTATGTACCAACTACCAACCTTTGTTCGTACATAACTGTATTGTCGCTCAATATCTTTGTCCTTTAGTTGGCTGGGATACTCTTTTGTCCCCCGTCTAGACTTAAATTTCTCTTTATACTTTTCCATTCTATTAGATGCAAGTGCAATGACTTTGCAATAAAAGTGTCTTTGAGGAACCAGAACCAAGAATCAGAAGCTCATAAAATCAATAAAACAAATTCATTGTGTTTCAACAACTGAAGAACAACAAAAGGCTAGCATAACAGAATGATAAATAAAATACTGACGTAAATATTTTGATGTCGAAAAACAAAACTATTTATCTCTAACCGTTGTAATGGTTCCCTGAGGAGAAATTCATCACATAAAAAAGAAATATTTATATTCTTCCTGGAGTGCACCTGCAGGATGAATACAAATTCGCTTTGTTTTTTTTGGTTTTTGTGAGTACCTACCAAATGTTTTGAACGAAACCAATCACTTTGATTATAAATAAAAGAATAGAGCAAAAACTTTTTGTGAATTAAAAAAGGGCTGGTGTTTTATTTTTGCAAACGATGAGAGTTTTGTTCTTTGATGATATTTTGTGTCTAAACAAAAAAAAAATGCCAGAAATGTTGGGGTTTATTTAACTTTTATAGCAAAAATAGATTAACCATTTTACAAATTATCGTTCCTTCAGTAAGCGCAGTACTGAAAAAGAAGTTTCTTTAGCTTTTCCAAAAATAAAGTAAACGCCAGTGCGAGAAGGGAGAATAATACAAAGATAGATAGATAGATAGGTAGAGAGAGAGAGAGAGAGAGAGAGAGAGAGAGAGAGAGAGAGAGAGAGAGAGAGAGAGAGAGAGAGAGAGAGAGAGAGAGAGAGAGAGAGAGAGAGAGAGAGAGAGAGAGAGAGGGAGAGAGGAGAGAGAGAGAGAGAGAGAGAGAGAGAGAGAGATAGAGATAGAGAGAGAGAGAGAGAGAGAGAGAGAGAGAGAGAGAGAGAGAGAGAGAGAGAGAGAGACAGAGACAGACAACGACACATAAAAACTCGAAATCGTAAAACTAGTTTTTGATAGAACTTGAAATTATTGAAACCTCAAATACGTTGTTAAAGTACTTGAATATACAAGTTTTCAAGCCTTTTTTACTTTACATCAACACTTGATCTATTTATTTTGAACCTAAGTTACGACTCCGGAAATTTTCGCAAGTGCATCACGATGGGAGATTCAGATATTTCACACAGTAAATCACCCCAGGATTGGTCACGAACCCTATCAAACGTCAGTATCAAGATTAAGTTTGGCTTACGCGCTCACGCAATGTTGTTAAACATCAGTACGGTGTAATAACTCAAAAACTAATAGTTGCGGGTTGCATTTTGTAGGATCAAGCCAATGCGTTGTCTGCAGTGTTAATCAACTGTACAAGATTATTGAAAAGAACTTTTGTGTAGTGTTCCTCAAACGCATGTAGTTCTGCACGATTGTGAACAATTTGGGGAATTTCTACCAGAAAAAACTTGGAAATGCCAATGCCAAATACTAATAGATGAATGCACACCGACAGCCATAAAGCGACTTGATGAAATATTACCGAGAGTCCAAGAGCAACATAAGAAGGCACTCCGACAGCCGAAAAGTGGCACACAGTCGGTTAAGAAGTGAAATTATGAAGAGAAAGTGATGAAGAAAAAGCGGAATGATGACACTGACATCTTACACAATGAAGAAAACCTACAGTTTAGACCAAAACCATGAAAGCGCACTAACAGACAAAAAGCGACAAGATGAAAGCACCTCGGTATCCAAAGAGTGAGATGATCAAAGAACACCGAGAGTTCAAATGTAAAGTAAGAAAGCCACAACAACAGCCAAAAAGTGACATGAACCAAACCAATAAAGTTAAACAAAAGCAGATCAAGTAGTGCAATTCCTTAGTCAAAAGTTTTGTAGACTCCAGTTTTTTCATGAAAAAACAAACACTGTTTGCAGTGTTTCATCGGTTACATTCTTTGACACCAGTTCTTCAATTAAATTAGTAAAGTTTTTTTTGACAGGAGGAAATCATCAAAAGACATTTGGCAGTATTCGACACTAAGTAGTGTGGGATTCTTACCTCACTAAAAACTCCTCATAATCAGAACTAATTAATCTATGAACGATCGACAACAGATTTTTCTTTTCAATAATATAATCGCTTTGGGGGAAGCTTAAATTTTTTGTAGGTAGGCCTTAGGACGCTTTCTAGTGGAACACCGGTTTGTATTTTGCTTAGTTTTGAATATTCTTGTTCATACCGTACTCTGAAGAGTCGGTTTGAGATATAAGATTTTAGTATTTCATAGTACTGTGCCTGGGTAGGTTCTTTTGCAGTTTGTACTCTAGCCCCTTATGCAATATCTTATCACTTGTAGAAAGTTGCCATTCCTTAACGCTCAAACCTCGAAGTTTCTTGGGTTTTGTATGCGTCATTTTTTTTTTTTGTGTTTCTATTAATATCACTGTGATCTTCAGTGTATGCCCTGAGAAAAATATGCACACTTCTAGCAAAGTTGCACGGGTGTCACTATTTTGCCTAAAAGCAGTTTATCAAATGTGAAGCGGTTTTCTTGGATAAACCCTCAGAAAACAATTCTAAAAAGAATTTCTGCAGTTCTAGCTTTTGAATATTTTTGCATTTGCTGTCCACTTAGCCACGGATAAAAATCAAGGATAAATGAACCTGAAAGTGAATTCGCCTCCATAGCTTAAAGTGTTTTGCGTATGTTTTCATATTAAAAACAAAAAATCGTTCCCACAGTTCGACAATCAAAAGACGGGTTTAAGAATGTGTGCTTATTCAATTTAAACCAGTTTCAAGTAGTCATTACGCACAAGTTAGCTTAAGTAAAAAAGAAAACAATTTGGTACTGAACACATTTTGCGATGTTTTGTTCTTAAGTTAATTACATTTCCTGCCTTTTAAAACTCCCAAGCCATAATTTCTTGTGTTCTCCCAACCTGGCCAACAATTAAAACAATCGGTGATGGCACGAGTTTCTACAAATGGAAAAGATATCATCTCTGTCAGCGCCAGCCAAACGACAACTCGATGTCATTTAATTATTTCCAAATTCTTTTGTGTTATCATTCAGTAGTTATTCTAACAGATTTGAGTATCTTAAGCTTAAATCTTAAAACCATTTGCAACCATTTTGGTTAAGCATTCACTTAATTCCAATTCGATTAACTGACATACCCACAGCCATTAAGATTGCCTCTTATTATTGTCTGCCGTAAGCTTCAAGCAATTTTGGTTAAATGTAAAGTTTATTTCAATGCCAATCTAATTAGCAAAATCATTTTCCAAACTTTGTGTAGTTAGACACAAGAAGACACAATTAAAATTTGGCTAATCAAATTGATTTGCCTTTATAGTGCCATTGTCTGCTCATCAATTTGCTTGTTTGTGGGACAAAAACATTTATTATTCAGTCGTTACGAGCTTTTGAAGCATTAAGGCGGTCCTATTTATGGGAAAAGTTTCAAATAATAAATTTAAACTTTGAACACTGTGATTTATAATAATAGTCGGTTCCATTACCTACTTTGCGTTTTGTGAATTTATAACTACTTTGTATGAGTATGCCAAAGGAGTTTTTTGTTGTTGTTATAGTCATGTTAGGTGCCTATGCCTACTCACCTACATTCGTATACCACACTCACTTTAAATTCCAAGATCCAAATTCAATTTAAATTTTTTTTTAACTGCTGCAATTGAACATCTGCCCTAGCTGATAAAGTGATACAGCTACGTTCTGCCATTTAAAAATATATAAAACCTTCATGAGCCTTAAGATGTAGTTATTTCCCCATATACAGAACAATGTATAAAAATATTAAAAAAAAACTTAAACTGGTTGCCCAAAGAGCTCTTTTTCCTTGCAATTTCACTTCAATTGTCAATGAAAAATATACACATGTAGGTTTACAACACAACAGAGCAGTCGGTGTGGTGTAGTAGCAGTACGTAGAAGAAAGGATGCCATTGACGTGCTTCAATTACCACAGTGACTTTTAAAAACAAAACATTCTCCCATGTAATTACATTCCCTTTAGCTGAGAACCCTTGTCCGGTCTCCAAAGTGGTTGGTTAGTATTGTCGTTGGAGTTGAAACTTAAAGAAGCTACATATTTTGTCCAGTCTTAATGTTTTCTGTACATTTGTTGCACAATTGCTTGCTGTCCATTTGAAATGAGACACATCTTGTTATCTAGACTTTAATCACAGGAAAAGCACAAGAGGGACGACGATTAAAATGGTGACATTATCAGCTTTAGGGGTTTTTATTTTGCTATTTTGCTTTTACCCATCCGTTGTTTGGAGGCAGTAATATCAATTAGTGAGCAACCCCATTTGTGTCACTCAAAAAGGGGGTTAAATAAAATGTGTCTTACCTTTTCACTGTTTAAGAAATTAATGGCTTTATAGAGCACGGAAAATTGGGGCAGTGTTTGGATTTTATCAATTTATAATATCACTTGAGATAAGATTTGGTATGAACATAGTTTGAAGCTTTAAGCTTTCGGTTTAAAAATAAATCAAATTGGAGACAACGACGCTTTTTTACTAGCTGAATTTTAAAAATGTGAAATTGGAACGAGGCTTTATTTGAAAAACTAAGTGTTTCGCGGGTCTGGTGGTATATTGGAGAGTATGAGAGTTAGACGGGGTTACAAAAGCTTGAGATTATATTAATTTTTAGCCATAATTTCATGGTAGGCATTGAGTTGAGATTTATGTCATACTAACTTATATACTTCGGATGCCATTATAGTTCGAGGTGAACTTGGGCCTCAACCAACACCTCAGCCAACAATATCGATTTAGGACGAGCTCTCTGCAGTTTTGTGCCTTAACTCATTTGAGGTCTTCTTCCACTTGATTGCGCCACCTAAGATGAGGTTATCTCCATCCGCGATTTCGAAACCCCGACTCGGGATGTGCAGTGTACACTCCTCTCACTATGTCCATGTCGCGGTACAGCTCATATAGTTCGTTGGTGAAAATTCTTCTCCATACATTGTTTTCACATACGAGACAAAAGATCACTCGGAGTATTTTTCTCTCATAACGACTAAACATTTCCTTATCAGCTTTAGATAAAGTCTATGTGTCCGCACCGTGTCGAATTGCTTTCTGGTCTAAAACCACTTTGGTAAAGACCTACCAAGTTGTTGACGAGGGGATTTAGGCATTCACATATATTACAGCAGACGAGTTTTCATACGCTACTTTAAGGAGACTTACTCCTTTATCTATAACGGGCACCGTGGTGACTGTGGGGTGATGGTAATCCTGTTTGCCGATTACGGGGGTGGTTCGTGGTTAGAATCTCAACACTGTTCTGAGACTTGCTGTTTCACTCATACTTAATGCTGAACCTTCTTCCCCTGGACACTTACATCAGAGGATGTACTCTCAAGACCATTTTAAGTTGAAATAGATGTATTCTCCGGCACAATTCGCACAGGAGCTCAGGTTTCCGTGGGCTCAGGACTGGTGTACTTTAGAATCTGAGCCAGGAAAGAACTGTTACCTATCGAATCTTCACAACTGTTTCCAAACCCGTGATGGATCTGGCGCTGGTGCTTTTGAGAAGAAGAATGACATACGATATAAGAGTCCGAATTTCAAGCAAAGACGTATCCTTCTCAAATAGTTTAAGCTACATTATTTTAGATTATGAGAAGTACTTGTGCCTACAGTAGCCGAGTTTCATTGGGAATCTATATTCACTTATATTCACTTAAGCAAAACATCGCACAACATCGCTCAACAACCCCTAAGTGAATAGCGTAAGTGAACCAAAATAACTCACTTACCTAAGTTGTGTGGGATGGTTGGTAAATGGAGTTAGTGAAAATGAACTTGGTTAGTGAATACAGCCATATAAAGCGTTTCATTGATACTCGCAAGTTAAGTGAATATAAGTGAATATAGAAATTCCCAATAAAACTCGGCTATTGATAGACATTCTGGTCTGCCTGGGTCCTCAGTAAAGCCTTCAATCCACGATTGGATATGTCACGATCACAGCCGTGAGTAGTTCACGTCTCCATTGAATGAAGACAGACTTAACCTAAGCTTCAAAGTTTTTGCAATTTCGTAGCAGAAAAGACAGCTTGATGTAGCTGCCGTGAGGCATTTCTTAAAAACCGCGTACGTTTAAGCAAAAAATTCACAACAGAACAGGCAATCCAAAGATCAATCAACCTCCAATCAAATTGGGCATGTTGCGATCGCCGTAAGACATAAGTCCAGCAATGTTATCGAACCTTCCGAGGGACAAACTTTTGACTTAGAGTTCCTCGAACTATCCTGGGATTCTATGCCGGTCTGCACTAAGTATTGAAGACCAGCGTGAGAAGCCAACAAGCCATTGATATTTTTTGTAGCATTCGGCCCCCAAAATGTTACCCTTGGTTCGATTAAGAATGCAGACACGCAAGCAGCCAAATTTAAAGGAATACAAATTTTGATGCAAAGGAGAACATGGGCTGCTTTTTTTTTTTTTTGAGCCTCAGAGACTTAAGAGCCCGACCCATAGAATCCGTTGCGTCCGTTCGCTGCCGAATTCAACTGACAGCTCGATTAAATACACACGATCTTATGAGAGGTGACCCATAAGCATCGGATGCAACTGACGCAACGCAAAATGTAGCCCAACTTTTGCGTCCGGCAGAACTGATGATGATGACATGCGCAGTCAAACCCAATTTGAAGTTTTCTCTTCACATCGCAACGGGTTCTATGGGTCACCCCAATCCGTTGTGTCCAGTAAAACTCACTGCTGTCAGTTCAATCCGGCTGCGAACGGACTCTATGGGTCGGGCTCTTAAGTCGCACGAAGCTTAGAGCAAGCTCATTCGTACGTACTTATCTACGCACTTCATCATAAATGCAAGTGTAAGAGGTTAGAAAATACCAACACCAGCGCAAAGAGAGCGTATAGAAAATATATTATATATATACAAACATATATATAAAAAAAATACAAATAGTGACATACAATAAAGAAAACCTTACATTAAATACAATAATTATTAAACAAAACTACTAGAAATTAAACAAAGTATAAACTACAAATATTTTGAAAGACAAAAAACTTAGAAACATTGAACAAAAATCATTCATGTTGAGCACTGGTTTAAAATTTTTGTTTTAAACTATATTTATTAACAGCATCTTACTGATGAGCCCACTGTTGTACCTGGGCGAAACGCATAAATGGAGTGAAGGTCACAAAAAACTTTCTTTTTTGATTTTAAATCACAATACTCCAACTAAAAATAATAAAATTCTTTTATTATTTAATTTTTGTATGTGTATATTTATTAATGTTAAAATCTAAAAGTAGGGAGTTAGAATTGTATAATCTACTCATTGCGCGATAGCGACTCATTCATGCCGTAATTGGTTCTATGATTGGGGCAATGAATCAACTCCAAATTACGCAAGTGGTGAGATCCTCCACGGTAGTTAAAATCTATGGATGAGAGCAAGAAGGGAGCATCTATAAAGCTAGTCAAAAGCTGATGGAAAAATACTAGGTCGTTGCTAATACGTCTTTGACTAAGGGTTTGCAATTGCAACAGTTGAATTCAATGTTCATAAGGAGGTAGATTGAATGGATCTTCCAAAGACCCTTCACAGCAAAACGTATATAAATTTGTGTTGTACTGCCTCGATACGATGCTTATGAATTTCATATAGGGGAAACAAATAAAATGAAGCAGAATGAGAAGCGCTCGTTTGAGAAAATTCGGAGATGCTATGCGATAGGAATAAGACTTACACGCTAAGCCTTTGTAAGTCAGCCATTGGCGACTGACTGTTATCATCAATATCAATTTGTTGTTCGGACAACCACCAGAACATATCTGCCTTTTTAACAACGTCACGACGATCGCGATCTGAGACCGCCCTACTAAACCGGAGGAGCTCTTCAACTTCTCCGCCTACTGCGGCGACGTCACGGTTGTAAAGGAGCCGTCGTTCTACGGACTTACGGCAGACGTGGTAGATTAACGGAACCGCCAATCTGTCCTGAATCAAACCTATCATGTCAAAATAGAGGAAAGCCTCCGGTGGGACAAATCCCCTGAAACGTGTACTCTCCAAATATTCTATGTTGGGGTAGTAGGCCCCAAATATCAGGCCATTGTTCGAAGACATCGCCCTTGCAGTGTGACCCCGAGTCAGTTTTATCATGAAGTTGTCGATTCTGTTTATTTTAGCCCCGTTGTAAAGGACCCCATTCGGATAATATCTTCTGTACTCCGACTCTGGTGTTCTGTGCAATCCAAGACAGGTACGCAGACACTGTCTCTCAAACACCCTAATCTCTTCCATCTGAGACGCTGTAACATTGAACCACACAGGGCACCCATAGACAATCATTGGCCTTATGAGGGCCATGTAGCAAATCACCTTCACTCTGCTATCAAGTTGACTGCTGTGAAACAGTCGCCTCGTCAGAGCAAAAGCTCCTCTAGCCCTGGCCAGAGCCGCATCCATATGTTTGTTAAAATATAGATACTGATCTAGCCAGATGCCGAGATACTTGATTACTACTTTGTTTGGCAGTGGGTGGCCATGAAGATCAACGATCACCAGCTTTCGCCAGTTCTTTCTCGTATCCCATGAAGCTCAAGCCCAACGGGGTTCTAAACACAATTGTTTCCGATTTCTGAAAGTTGATTTTCAACTTCCAGTCATCGCAATATTGCTGAATCTTATCGAAGTCACTTTGCAAGAGACTTCTGATGTCTTCGATCTTTGGACCTGTTCTGTACGCAATGAGGTCGTCAGCGTACGCTATAGCATGGTGAAGAGAACCAATTAGATCGCCAGTGAAAATGCTAAATAAAATAGGTGAATTCACCGCTCCCTGTTGCAAACCGTTCTGTATTTTAAAAGTTCTGGTAGAAGTTATATTGCAACTTTTCACAACAAACGTTCTACCATAAAGCATGTCATTAAGAATATATAGCAGTGGCTTACTCATGCCATACCTTATCAACTTATAGAAAAGACCGTCTAACCAAACGGTGTCGAATGCCTTCTCCAAGTCAACCAGACATGCACCCGTACACTGCTTTTTAGCTTTGTTCCATTGAATATCAGATACTAGTTTAGACGCGGCATGTATGGTATCATGACCCGCCTTAAAACCGAACTGATTTTCGGGAATAATATTTTTGTCCTCAGCCCATGTGGACAGAGCTCTATTGAGAACTTTCTCGAATACTTTGCTGATACTCGGAAGAAGACTAATTGACCGAAGATTTGCTGGATTGGAACCATCCTTACCTTTTTTAAGGAGAGGATGGACCACTGCCGTCTTCCAACGCACTGGATAATATGCATTATTCAGCGCATTGTTGAACAACGTGGTGTATATGTCCACCGCTTCCGCAGGGAGGTTTCGCAGCACAACATTGGGTATGCCGTCGACTCCTGCTGACTTCTTTTTCTTTATTTTGTGAAAGATGTTCTCGAGGTCCATCTTAGAAACGAACAGGGTGTTATCCCCGTTTCGCTGGGCGATGACTGCATTTGCAAGTCGGTCGTCATTGAACCTAGTGAAACCAGGATTCTCGGATCGCCAATGCGAGATCTCGTCTCTAAGATAGAAGTGTCCAACGAAGGCTCTGTTCTCAAGGTCGTAATTCGGGCGAATGCACTCATTCACCTTATATACTCGCTCGAAAACAGCACCCACCGTCTCTACCTTCTCTTGAGCATCTTCCACTATAAAGTGGTCATCATCCAAAATGGCGTCATCTGGATCTATTCCTAATGTCAGGAGTAAGTTTTTGTTCTCTGTCGTCCTTTGGAGTTTAATACCCTGAAGTTCATTTTGATCTTTTCTCCTAAAAATTTTATTTATTTCCGGAAACATACTCGGGTTGTTGGACTGTACAGCCCGAATTTTGTTGTTCCAGAAAAAAGATATAGATATTCTGTAATTTTCTTTAATTAACTTTTGGAGATTTTTGATCTGTGACTTCAGAGTTCTAATTTCCAAATCGTGTCGGTCAGTAAACCTCCTGTGCAAGAGTTTGAGTCTTGACAAGAGTCTACTTTTTTGTTTGTAAAGTGCGTCTATTGTCGCGTTTCTGTACATGTTCGTAGGGTCATGTTGCCTATATTTAGGGATTGTTCTGTCCATTGTACTACGGATTGCATCCTCCATACGTTGCAGGTACCCATCGATCTCAACGTTCGACAGATTCCTGTTGCATGGCGGCGCAATACCGTTCAAACGAAGTTCCCTTGATACGGCACCGGAAAAGCGCGGCCAACGTGTCTTACTACAATCAAATCGCCTGGCTGAATGACGCTAAATTGATACAACTGTAATATCAACAAATTGCGAGCAGTGCCGAAAAATATGCAATTGATTATCCGCGTCAAATGTTTAACGCAACTTTGTTGGAAGTCGCATAAAGATTCACTTCAAAAAAGTAATAGCTCCGTGACATAAAAAAGTAGTCACATGGACAATGGTATGCAATAATTCTTCTTACTCCAAATAATGTTAATGGATTCGAAATAAACACGAAGTTCTCTTTTACTTTGTACCGGTAATAAAATTGGAGCTGTCAGTCAAGAACAACGCAATTTTCCATCTCTAAAGAATACATGCATTTAGGTGAAACGAAGCGATGCCACGGACGTGTGTAGATGACATTTTTCTAACGTGCAACGCAATCCAATTGCTGTCTTGTCCTTATTTGAAAGTGGATGATTGTACCTAGTTGTTTATTACTCAAAGTCAGAGCTAGTATCATTTTATGAGCAAGAGAATATTTTCACAACACTACAAAACTCTTTTCCCTTTATGACTTCGCAAAATGCATTCTTCAATGAACAACGTAGTCATCCTTTGCAGTAGCACTGCAATTTTTCTAATTGGAGCTCGCATGTCAAAAGGAGGATGTTCATTTGAAACCGAATATCTCTTGCCATTTGCAATATCATGAAACATGCAGACACTAAAGGAACAAAGCGAAAGTTTATTGCACCGATCCTTGAAAACTACTTCCAATGTATTCATCAACTCAACACTTTTCTGTGTCAAATAAGAACATCGAAATATTTTCTGCTTTTGTTCTTTGTGAAGCTACAGTTTAGTGATTATGGCAATCACACGATATTCTTTTTATGAAAAGTGCCAAGTAGCTAACAGATGATTTCTAAGATACAGCGGAATTGTATTAAGAAGAAGAGGCTTCTCTTAGTCCTCAACATCATCTGGTGGTATGTATAATCTGCCAAAATGGATGATGTCCCTGTAACAACTAACAAGCCTGTGCAGCGTTCCTTATATTGAAATTTGTGTAGTCTCTTGTTTTATCTCTTTTTATCTTCCTCGTAAAAGGATTAGTACTTCCAAATGTGCCCTTACCGTCACATTACGAATTGTGTAGTTGCTGCATGAAGAAGAGAGCTTAGAGAGATTATCGTTGTGGTGAGCATAACTCAGTTGGAAGTAAGCAACAAAGCACGAGTGTCAAATAATTAATCACATGTGAAATTAGCTGAAAAGTCTACTTTCATTCCTACTGTGAACAATCGGACATCCTGGACACAGATGGAAACTTTGTGGATTGGATTATGGTGTATTACTGTTTAACCCTTACGGATATTAGGAGTACAGTCGTTTTGTTTTTCCTTTTAGATGACTTAAATTTATTAAAGTTCAAGGTTGGTAAGCTGATTTGTTAGGTAGAAAAAAA
Source organism: Melanostoma mellinum (assembly GCA_914767635.1). Classification (NCBI taxonomy): domain Eukaryota; kingdom Metazoa; phylum Arthropoda; class Insecta; order Diptera; family Syrphidae; genus Melanostoma; species Melanostoma mellinum. The sequence continues at coordinate 31,989,750 of OU612059.1, forward strand.
CTTTATTCCGAAACACGATAGCACATTCTGATATCAACGTTTAGTTCAAATCGATTCCAAACCAAGCTGCATTGTTTTAATTGCCTGATTGCACGCAATTCTGTTTTCATGAGTCCTTCAAGGACATTTCCTTTGGCTGTTCCTTAGTGCACATTTTCATTGAAGTATAGGTACACAACGTCCTATGTAAGCGGTCTTCAGTTTGAAACTTACATGACACAACATGATTTACATTCATGAGTTGGATACGATTGGAAGAGAAGTCTTAATCTGACTTGGGTCTAGGGTGCTATGTATACAAGATGGTATCTTGCATGCTAAGAAACTCTAAATGAGATTGTAAACTGTCAGAGACCTGTACACGCTAGCTGTTCTGTTTGAGTCGTCGAGGATGAAGCTGATGAGCGAAAGATACACCCACCTCGAGTTGAGTCAGAAGTTCAGGCGGCCAGTGGTATTCTTATCAAGTCGATGTGATTAACTTTACTTCTTCTAAGCTTTTGTATGTGTCCAACACACAACAATAGTCATTGTTCATCTGTGTAAAGTTATCGCTGGCTTATGGGACTTCGAAGTAAAACAATTTCATCGTAACTTCACATTGCATAGAGAATTTACGAACCTAAAGTGTGACAAAAATTTATTCTGGGAAGGAAAAAATATTTTTCACATCAACTTCTTGCACTCCAACTGAATTTCTATTCAAATACATTCGTCCCACGCCTTAAAAGAAGACATTCAAAAGTGTAAACGGTAAGCCTAATTTACTTCGTCAAGTTGAATAACGAAAGTATGGTGTTTTTTTTTCCATATTTTCCAAAGATATTTGCCAGTAGCTACGTAAACGTGATTGGAAAATTTGAGCATTTTATTTCAGAAAAAAGAAAATAGGTAACAACTCAAACAAAAAAGGGTAGCCGTTAAGGTTTAAGGGTGCAATGTGCCGTAAGGAAAATTACCAAGAATTCTTGTGCAAAGACTTTCAATTGGAGAAAGTCAATTTTGTATGCTCTGTTTGCAATACGGAAGTATCTTTCTCTTGTGTATTTAGAATGCTTTACAATAACTAAATTTATGTGCTTTGTATGCGAGCGATTTTGAGAATTGTATGGAAGTACCTACTATTTTGTATTTTATTTTTATATGAAAAGGCTATTGACTTTTTCCATAAATAAAAATGTAAATTCGAATTGATTCTTTAGAAAAAAGAGAAAGTCAAAAGGAAGGATGCTATAGAAAGTGATAAACAACACTTAATTGAAACACGTATGAGTGAATGAATAAGGTCTTAGGCGTAAGATCTTTTTCTTTCGAAAGAATATAAATGTAAGTATTCATATAATTTTCTTGAGACTTTGTCTTGTAGCTTAGTGATAAAATGTGTCAAAGGAGCTGGTGTGCAATTCTGCCATCAGCTAGCTAAGTAAGGCATTACTTATTATAGAAATTATACTTGCCTGTGTGATTTAGTGAAAAATAATTACCTTCATTAAAAGTTCGGGAATACCTTTTCTGTATGGATTTGCTACCCAAAAAGCTTTAATCGAAGCAACAAATAAGATTATCTTGCCCGTTACAAGGCTGTCCAAAGATGCGTCCACACTACCAGATCTAATTCATTTGATTCCAATTCGTCTTTTATTTCGGTAAGTAGGCTAATCAGGACGTCCACACTGATTTTGTATTAGCGATCCGAATGATCGAATTGGTGCCGTTCGGCATAGTAAAGACCCACCTTATAACTAGGAAATAGAACCATTTCATGGTACATACCAAATACCGATATGAGACATGTTCTCTTACTATTTTTTGATTATTTATGCAAAAGTGCGAAGCTCAATGTAGAATATCTGAAGATAGTATTCAATCGAACTCCCACTCAGCAGCAAAAAAGATACAATGAGAAGATCGTTAATATTGTACAATAAGAACTAAGTCGTCATCTACTTTATCAAACGCCATAGCCTAAAGAGTGCTGTCTTGCGTTTTAGCAAAACGACAACAAGTAGAGAATTTGAATCCATTTTGAATGGCCCAACTTTTGCAAATGATGACGAGTTTAAAATTGTTCAGATGATGACAGAAAGAAGTAAAACCGAATAGCACCAAAAAATAAAATATTTTATGTCTCTTCAATTGATTATCCACTTAAAGGTGAGAAATATTGTCAGTGCCTATTTTTGGATATGAGCAGGTGGAATAGATCCATTTCTGAAAGATCAAAATCTAATTAAAGATATCTCAAAAGAGAAGTTGTGTTTGTTGGTTGGCAGGGGTTTGAACGGACATGCTTGGAAGGAAAACGATGAAAGTGTATACAGCATCATGCAACCACCTGGTGAAGATTTCTCCAGTATGTTAAAATCACACGATATTATCAAATTTCGTACCATGTTCATCAAACAAGGTCGCCACTTTGCCACTTACAGCAGTTGTGACAGTGAAACCCAAATTACCATTTGGTGGTCAAATTTAGGAAGCCTAAGGTGATCGTAAAAAGATACCAACAAAGTGGCTTTCTCACCTTCTTTGGCTGATAGGCATTTTAGTGCAGGCACTGAAGTAATTCCAACTAGCAATAGATATTAAGAGAATCAAGTGGTATAATTTGGACAAAAGATAAGACTGCTCACTAACTTTGAATATGCGAAGATATCTGTACAGAAACTTCCTTACATAGACCCAAATCGTTGCTCAGATCTTCAAAGCAGCACTACCAACAACAACAAACCCAAATTGAAGAACAAAAATATGAAATGAAGAAGCTAAAGCAGTAATAAGTATGAAGAAAAGGTTCATGCATTGTGCATTGTCAATATCCATCTGAGATAATAGAGGTATAGAGTTTCGCCTTGAAACTGATTGGAGAAGCTACAAGAAAAAAGCGAAGAAAAAGTGCGCTCTACTGATGCTGATGAAAACCAAGCTATTCAGAAATACAACAAAATAACTTGATTAAAGGATCAACAATCTGCGAAACAGCCGCTAAAAGAGTTCTTAGTGTTCTTAACAAAGGATCCAATTATAAATTTTTATTGTAACCTTTTGGACACAATATTATTTTTTCCCTAACACTTTGGTCGTGTAAATGAGCATTACAAATATTCCTGGCCGTTTTGAAGACGTTACGGCTTTCTCTACCCCGATCACCTTTTTACAGTTTAAATCAAACCACGACTGAGATTTGGCTCACGACTTTCTTCTATTAGTCTATATGGGAGGTGAAAGTCAGCCTAAACAATAGAGGGAGATATACAAAGTTGCGATAACCTTTCGATCAAGATTATGTCCCACATTGTCCCACATATTGTGTAGTCGATGGCGCAAAATAATAAAGCTACCAATGCGAGTTTGCCACGAGCAAGAGCACAACCCGGTGGTACCCGTGCACGGCCGTGGCGTGATGGTTAGCAGGTTCACCTGCTAAACCAGAGAAAATATTTTTCACGGGTATCGCCTTCCGCGAGGAATTGGCAAGTTCTCCGTTACTAAAATCATTGCCATGAAAAGCGCTTTCTCAATTAGCCTTTTGGCACCGGCAGAAAACTGTAGGTCATCTCCATTCCCTCACAGGGCATGGCTGTGAGAAATGCGCTAGGCCCAATAGCTCCTCGCTCTGCTGCGCCACCCTATTTATTTTTTATTTTTCATTTAAATGCACAACAGATGCAAAGTAAAAGGATCCTGTTGGCAAAGAATCGTGAATTCTTAGAGGAAGTTGTGCTGCTTGACTTTAAAAAGTTATTCGATCAACAACTATGAGGTCGAATGTGGATGGCCTTCAGAGTTCAGACAACGCGTAGTTACAGAGGCCTGTGTGTGGTATGAAAAACCAGTGACTAAGGCAAGGTCTAAATTTTTGGAACAGCACGCGAATTCACTTGTATTACGAATACGTATAGTCAAGTGTTACAGGTCCAAGGACGCCCAAAGTCATCACTTTTTCAGAATATCGTCAAACTTTTTAAAATTGCAGCAAAAGTCTGTTCTGCCTTGAAATTTTTAAAGCTAACAGGTACAAAATACAAAATGAAGCTCCAACACATTTCATTTGCGAAACGAAGAGCTGCTACTTTTCAAAAATTAGTATTAAAATATGGTCGCTTCTGGGTCTAAAATAGGTAACCCTCTCTCAAGCTATCAACGTGTTGTTTCCGGCGTCGCGTCGAGTCATTAATGGTCATTATTTAGGCTGCAGATTCAGTAAGCGTTTTTTAATGCTAGTTAGCACGTTGTGGACTGGTCTCTGATACTTAATTCTAGCGCCATAGAATTCAGGGTCAGAACAGTTGAAACGACTCGATTGGAAAAGCATTGAATCCCGATCGCATAACTGGATGGAATTGTCTATCTTCAGTTATGTCGTTAAAAATTATGTGATTTACGTAACTTTACATTCAGCTATTGAAAGATAGCCTTTTTACAATGGTCTTTCAAATTTAGGCAACCTTTTATAGATGATAGTCGTCTTAAAAGTTAGGCGACCCAAGCTCCAGCTATGTCCTGTAGATGTATTCGCTCGAAGTCATATCGTGTCACAGCAATTGCTTGGTAAGAAGTCTCGAACACTTCAGGAGTGTCTCCTTCTACACCTCTGCTGGTTGACGGGACATAGAGATATTCGATTGCCGTATTGAGAGACATGCCTCAAGGCTAGGAGTTGCCTCAAACGATTTTTGCAGATGCTGTATGGATAAGGAAGAGTAAGAGATTATTCACCACATTCTCTGTTCATTTCCTGCTATAGCTAACAAACACGGGATTCATCTAGGTTCGTGTATCTTTAATGACCCAAGTGATCTAACTCACATCGACGCCCTGCTTCTCTCTCGCTTCATTGTTAGCTCAAAATGGTTCCTTGGATGAGGATACATTAGATCAATTGTGGTGTCACTTTTGGCCCAACGGGCCCAAGTGTGTTAACCAAACTGACAGCCACTTTAATCTAACCTAACCAAATCTGGAGAGTCTTGATTTGTTTGGGGGTGCCATATGGACTCTATTGAATTTTGAAATGAGATTCATCTCTACTACCAACATCACACTGGCATATGTCAAAGTAATCGGAGGTTTCGTCGTACAGGCTACATTTACAGATGTGTGTTTCCTGAAATGTGTTGATTCCTAAGCACCATAGAAAATGAAGTCGTGTTCCTTTGGATTCTGCTTTTAAGAAATGATGAGTGAGTTTCTTCTCTTACTTGTGTGGGGATACGAAATGGAGTCCAAATGCTTTTTGGCGCATAATGGATATGCCTTTGCTCTTTCTGTAATATGTATTTGCATATTCTCAGCCCTCGACCTCAAACTCAACATAAAGGTTGAAGTAACTAACAACACATTCCAATGCGTTCCAATTCAAATTATAAATATTCCTCCTGAGGATCTCTTTAGCTTCACTTTCATTTTTCAACTTCCTCAAAACAGTAAAACCACAATACCTTCCAATTTTTTCCCCATCTACAAACTCCTGCCAACTTTTCAGCTTTCTTGCATTGCTTTCACTTCCAAGTGTCTAGATGTGAATTACAAAGCAGAAGTTTATGTTGCTAAAGAAGCAATTAAGTACCCAGCACAAGATATAACTGACAAAGAGCATAGAAAATATTTATGTTACTACATCATGACCCTTTTTAAGTGGAACTTTGCTGGCACTTTTCCATCCGAATGTGGTGGCTTAAACATTCCATATACAAACCATGAATTAATTAAGAGGCTTCCTAGGATTCGAATGAATTTATTTTAAAGATTTAGTATACACATGAAGGCACAACCTTTGCTCTATATTATGTATCTTGGCATTGCTTTTTAATCTTACGAATGGTTTTTGAATGTACAGTGTAAATTGTACAATATACAGTCTAAGTGCTGTGTTCCCATTTGAATTTCTTTTTGGGATAAGACAATTGTTGATTTATTGTACGAGTGACCCACAAAAACCCGTTATTTAGATTATCGTAGTGCAATTGCAATGCTTTTATATCCAACAATTCGGCTGAGGATAAATAGACAAAAATTAAACCCCAATAGAGGAAGCCAAATCAATAAACCATCCCACAGATAGTCAATGAAATTGCTACAATTAAACTCGACCTTATCTCCCATTGGTTTTTTATTTTTATTGTTGTTGCATTTTCAAAAAACTCGCAGTTCCCCTTCATTTAACCCAGCAACTTGTGCAAAGCCACTCCATCCCCATAGATTTAAAAGCCATTAAATTGTGGGGAGCCCCATCCCAGCCACCCATGCTTTGCGATAACAGTTTAATGCTTCCTTTTGTATATATATTGGACTATTCGGTCCCTTAAGGGCGATCTATCCCAAAATAGAAACTAGTTCACAGCAATAAATAATCGACAAAAAAGTGCATTATGAGTTTGACCGATAAAATTTAATTTTATGCATTCTACAACGACAGCAGACTCTTTTCAAGTCTGGCTGTTTAATTCATGAAACCAGCTATAGATTGCGTACAGGGTACGGTACGTGCTGGGCTTGAAATAAAAAAATTAAAAAAAGAGCAACCATACAGCGAGGGTTGAAACTCTTTTTCATAATAATAATTATTTGAGAAACCAGTGCAAGTTGCACTTGCACGATGCACGTCCGTGTCGTCGCAAGCAGATACGTATTCTATGTTTGTTTTTAGTGGGGCGCGGGGAGAGGCAGAGGCGACTAATGGAGATGGTATAAGGCAAAAGGTGCTTGGAAAATTATAAAACTAAAATATTTTCTAATGCTATCCGTTTGTGGCCATGTGCTTAGAATAAATTACGTAAAGCTGCGACCGTGCCACTTTCTGCTGTGAGTTATTAATTAATTTCTCTTTTTTTCCTGTTCTCCTCTTCGAATGGTCTTTTCCCAGATGCAGATGGAGCTGATAGCGATAATGAGTGTAATTATGCTACCGAATGATACAAAATGTGGAATTATTATTCACCCTTCGTGGAATACCTGAGTGAGGAATCAACAACATCTAAACTGACCAAATGGTTGGTAAGAGGAGTTTCTTTTATGGTTTTGTGAAATAGTTCCTCGAGGTTAAATTATTTAACCACATACAGCTGAGCAATGAGCATAGTTAATATTAAGCTCAAAGAGTCGTGCACTTATATATATTTTGAGCAGTGCATGAAAGAAATAGAATTTACTATTACTTTTTCTGGAAATATGGGATTAAAGAATTTTTCATAAATGATCAAGAGGATGAGAAAAACGTTTGGAAAGTAGTGTGTAGTGCTTTCTGTTTTCTTCATAAGAACGAAGCTCTTTATTGCACGTGTATGTATTGTATATGTATTTTATTGCATGAACAATCAAAAAGAAAATCGCAATACAAACATAAACAAACGACAGACGACAGACGACAGACGACAGACGACAGACGACAGACGACAGACGACAGACGACAGACGACAGACGACAGACGACAGACGACAGACGACAGACGACAGACAACAGACGACAGACGACAGACGACAGACGACAGACGACAGACGACAAACGACAGGCGACAGATGACACACGACAGACGACAGACGACAGACGACAGACGACAGAAGACAGATGAAAAAAGACACGTTGCTAATGACATGTGACACGTGACAGGTGACAGACACTAAATGACAGATAATGCACGACAGATAACTGATCTTCAAAAGTAAATAATTTACGATCTTATTTTATTGCAACACAGACACAGAAATATATGCATGAATGAATGAATGTAGGTCCCCAAGCATTCCCGGTGTCTCTGGCGTTGAAATTGACTCGAATTCGTTTTTGCAACGCTCTTTTTTGCTTGCTTTTCGAGCTTTTCAGATCTTAATATCTCTTACTCTATTGAGCTCATGTTTTTTTTGGTTTCAAACGAAGCATCATTTAACTTCCCACATACATACATTCATAGAACTTTCCAAGGCTGTATGTGACTACTTTGGACGCACAACCGCTGCGCTGGCGGTGAAGAATTTTGCTTTCAGCTAAGGGTTTTTTTCTTTTAAGCACAGAAGATAGCGGAACTTTTCAAAACTTAATCCACTGATGACACGAGCATATGCCTTTGATATATGACTCCAGATATTTAAAATTTTTATTCTTGGGAACCTAGTTCAGAAAATGGGACAAACAAGTTGAGATAATTGGTGTACGGTGTCCAGTACTTTACGTTCTAGTAGATAGTCGAGGAATGCAGTTAAAAGAAATTGATTTAAGATACATCCATTGTCTTCACAAACTCTTACCTGGAGGGGACCTACAATTTTCTGCCGGCTCTGAACGGCTAATCGAGAAATCGCTTATCATGCCAAAGAATTTTTAAGGAGGACTTGCCAATTCCTCGGAAAAGGCGATACCCGTGGAGAAACATTTTTGCCTCAGTTGGACTTCGAACCACGAACCACAGGTACTCCTTACCATTTGAAATATCCTTAAGAAGTGGGTCATCAGCTTTTTCAAACGGCAACCATCACAGCTTTGTCTATCCCCCTTCCCTTTTTATTGACTGTTAAGGGGGGAAGTAATTGCAAATGCCTAAGAATTGGTTATTTTCAATCATATTTTTCAAGGTGATAAAAAAATATATTTTGACTGCCCCCTCAGGGAGCAAATTAACTGTGATGCAAGTCAGTCACTACTTTCCACTCAATACTTAGCAGGTCACAACGCTTTGACTTTTAAAATAGCCGGCCAGTTAAAAACAGAACAATCAGATCTCAACCGATCTGATTTCCGACAATCAGAAAAGTGGATCTTGGTTGTTGGTTTATGTCACTTTCCATTGGACGAAAAGAACCGTCCAAGAGCGCGTACAGAAGCATCCTCACACAGTTCGATTGGTGCAAAAATATCGCTGCTCATGATTCTGAGGAGTGACAGCCGCTTCTCGATTTGAAGTGAGAATCGACTCAGAAACACTAACACATGTTACTCAAATGTCAAAATGAAAAGTTTCTTCAAGGAATATTTTTTAAGAGCCATAGGTGTTTCACTCACACAAAGGAAACTACGTTAAACTGAAAAGAAACAATTTTGGGTGTTTTATTGGTTTTTGAAATGAGTGCTTCCCCGAGCGAAAACAATTTAAAGTGACATTAGTTTCTTCAAAAATTGTTAAATAGGACAAACAATCAATAAAAAGACAAGGTAGATATTTCATTCGTAGGATATACCCCATTAAGCCTTCAAATGTAAGTAGATGAGTTCAGTGGCTCAATAAGAAAAAAAAAAATCATGCTAGCTCAACAACGATTATTACTTGAAAATAAATAACTTGAATTGGAAATGCTTTCGCGGTTTATTATATTTCTCCAATTCGCTATGAATGACAGAAAGAGACAAACGTCTTTTCCAAACCAATTCTGTCAAACTGTAATGGCTGCCGTGACAAGTGCAAGTAATATGTCGTGGTCGTGGTCGTCGCATCATTTCGAAAGAAAATTAATTATTTTAGTGATTGTTTGTAAGATTCAAGATAAGAATTCACAATTTCTTTGAATTTATTCGCATAAAGTAAACGCGGAAAGAAATTTCGTTGGTTGCAAGGCATTTCTTGTTACTTAAAGTCGCGATCGGGCATCGTGTATAAAAAATCAGTGTCATTTTATTTATTGTTTCGCATAGGTAGTGTTCCTTTAGGCTAAATTTATTGAAACAAAGACTTAAAGAATTTAATTTCTTTGTGTACAGTGTTGCGTTGTGGAGAAATAAATGTTGTTTTATTCAAATTCTGGTCTCTTTGTGGTGTATGTGAAAAAAAAGAAAATCTAAATCGAAGGGGTCAGTGTCATATTGAATTTGAGTTGTTTTTAATTTTTATATCAATTGTGATGTTTTTTTTTGTCCCTCGCGGGTGCAAAGACTTCAACTTATCTATTTCTTCTGATGGGTAAGGCTAGATGAAGTTAGAAAGGTGGGTGTCAGGGAAAAGGAAGCACTTAGACTTTAGAGTTCCATTTTGTAACAACAATAGAATTTGAGGAACTGGTAGTTTTTTATAAACCGATTAAGACCATGGATGTCTATAGGTACTAAGATTACTTGGATCGTTGAAAATAAAATGACATTTCCATTATGTTCTTTATGTTTTTGAGAAAAGCCTGTCCATCGGAGAAGATGGGAACGGGTTCCATTTGTTTTTTGCCTGTGCGGAATCCGCAGAAATCGTTTAATGCGACATTGAGATTTGCAACATGTCTACTTGAAGTAGTGTCTATTAAAGCACCTATTATGGACTACGGAGCTAGTGCTTCTCATCCTTTTGGCAACTTGCTTAAGCTTAACAAAAGGCCTACCAATGTTCATCCGTTGGTTAACATTAGCAGTAAAGTTCCTTTTCTACTGAATTCATCAGCTTTGCAACTGCATTAAAATTAAAGTTCGGTTTGAACCTGAGCCTCAACCAAAATCTTACGCCACCAAACAATTTCGATTTCGGGCGAGCTCTCTCCAGTTTTGCACTCTAAGGCTAAGGCCACGCAGTCAGCGATAAGCGAGCGATTGAACGATCAGCGATTAAGCGACAAAGTCGAGCGACGAGTGGCCTTTTCGTGGGCGACATTTATTTGTCGATTTGTTGTTAAAATGCCGTTGTCAAGAGCACTACGTTTATATTTGTTGTTTCTATATTTACTTTAACCATCTGCTGTTGCTCTTGACGCTAAGCGATAAACTAAAAATTAGAACAAGTTTGGTGACAGAGCGACGTCGTTCAGTCGCTTAAGAAAATCGCTCATCGCTCATCGCTCGCTCAATGCATGGCCAGTTCAATGCAATTTCATTTGTTTTAATTTTTTCATGTCGTTCAGTCGCTCACTCGCTCGCTTATCGCTGACTGCGTGGCCTCGGCCTAACTCAGTTGAAGTCTTCTTGCAATTGATTGCGCCACCTAAGACTCCCCTTCAGCAATTTTCTTGCAATGTGCTTTCAAAAACCCGTCGAACCGAAGCGTTCATGTCCATCCGCTCTAAATGGCCCATCCATCGCAATAACGTGATGCGTATGTTTCTAGTTATGACCATGTGGCGATACAGCTCATACAGCTCGTTTTTGTTATATCATCTTCTCCACTATTTGTCTTCGCAGACGGGATCAAAGATCAATCGAATTATTTTTCTTTCGAAACGAGTAAGGGTTTCTTCATTCACTTTCGAAGCAGTCCACGCTTCCGCGCTGTAAAACAGAACTGGAATGATTAAGGCCTTATAAAGGGCTACCTTGGGTTTTCTAGGGAGTGTTTTGTTTTAAATTGCCTATGGTGAGGGTTATCCTCCGTTTGATCTCCGCACTGATGTTGTTATCAGTGTCTATAGCGTTTTCTAGGTAGACGAAGTCCTGTACTACATTGAACCTATGTCTGTCTATTGTGAAATTTTGTCCAATTCATCTATGTTCTGTGTCCTTGTTTGATGACAGCATATACTTCGTTTTGCCCCCATTAACCACCAAGCCCGTTTTTGCCGCTTCTGTTTAAATACTCGCAAAAGCACCTATGAAATATTGCAACCTTCTTCCCATTGCGTCATTATCGTCTGCGTATGCGAGTAACTGTTCAGACTTTCTAAAATATTGCTGCGGAAAGTCTTGCTTAGGGTTAGACTCTTCAAAACTAGCCTGTTATGCATCCAGGCCTCGTAAAAAAGATACACGATTGATCTGAAGACTTGTTTTATACAACGTCCTCGAAAGAAGCGTATCTATGACATATCGACACGACGGACGTATAAATCATCACATCTCCTATGGCAGATAACAAAATGGCCTGCGATGCTTACAGATCACTTAACTTAAAAACTTTAATGCCAATCAAAGTTGTTAAAGCAAACAAGAACTAGAGCGAAGGTCAGTGATATAAACGTACAAACTGAGATTCAACGATTAAAAACGATGGGTATACCAATTTTATGGTTTTGCCTGTGCTTTATCCGACACCAAGAGACAAATGTCTTAGTTAAGGCGAATATGAGCTATAGTCCACAAAATTTTTTTTCACATCAACAGTTTTCATTTTGTGTCCAACTATGATTCATTTCTTGTGAATAACAAAAATATTATTCCACTTGAATAAGAAGCTAAGTCAACGTATTCTTATCGCAAACTTTGTCTGTTAGAAAGTCTCAGAAACGTCACTATTATAATCGCATAAATTTTGATGCAAACAAAATTGTTTGAATTTATTTTTCTTCATTGTTTTTCGCAATAAAAGAATGGAGAAATCTGGTCGTCCAGATAAAAGTTTCCAAAACAAGGCCAGAACTCAGAAGTATTTTTTTTTTGTCTATTTGAATCTATCTGAAGTTGAACAGGCTCTCATAATCGTGTATGAGAGCTGTGCAAAGGATGACATCGCAAACGGCACAAAATTATGTAGAAATTGCGCAAAATTGCGAAGCAATGTCAGACGAGTAAGTAAAAAAACATGTTTTTTTATATTTAAATATACCATGTTAAAAAAGAAAACAATAAACAGAACTCGATCTGCGGGTAGCTAAATTTGCAAGTATCCATTCTACTCCATCGCACTCCATAACAATGACTTTAATCTCAATGACTTTTAGTTCCAAAGCACCATAGACACCCTCGCAATGAATTTTCTGCACTGAATTTGTAGCAATTGATACATTTATTGACAAGTTGAGAAAAATTGTAGTAAAACTTTCAGTACGAAGTTGTTTAAAGTCCTTTCTTTTTGGCGTTCTAAGTCCGAAATGGCTGCTTCTTTAGTTCAATAAAATAATCCTTCAACGAGATTTTTTTTTATAATTAACGCGCACATCAAAGGGTTATGAGTAGATACCCTTATAAAACAGTGCGAGTATTTAGGAAAATAGGAGAGGATTTAAAAGGAGACACTGATTCACGTTGCTTTTAAACCTTTATTAGTCGTAATGTAGTGAAGAAACAGAGTCAGGTAGAGCATTCCACGTTCGGGTGGTGCGACTAAATAATGAATCTCTATTCTTGACTGTACGACCGAAGTTGGGCTCATGGTAAAAGTGATGAGCATTCCTGGCGAGACGGGTATTGCGGCTAAATTGTTTCAGGAGAGGAATGCAACTGGTAATTTCACTAGAGCATTGTTTCTAAGAAAGAGTGAGACAGGCCACGTTTCGATGATGTTCAAGAGAATCAATAGGTCCTATAATTGAACTACCGTCTGTCAGTCTCAACGTTCTGTTTTGTGCTGATTTGAGATTTCAGACAAGAAATCTCTTATGTGCATTTATGTGGTGAGTTTCAAATTTAAAACCATCCAACACTACTAGTGCAGTCAATGAAGCGAAAAATAGGGCCTTACCTCCGAATTTTTTTACTGTGAACCGATTTGCATGAAATTTTGGAATTAAGCTCATCTTACCCTTAACTTCAAAAGTGAAAATGATTTGAACACCGCCACCACCCTGGGGGTGGTTGCCACGCCTTCTCGGGGGTGAATTTTTTTTCTTCAAAATAACCTCGGATATCGATAGAAGGCCTAATTTTAAGCAAAAAATCAAATATAAAGTTTTTCATTAAGTTCAATACTTTTCGAGTTATTGGCAATTGAAAATTCGCAATTTTTTCACGTTTTTCATCTATTTATTGCAAATATCTCCAAAACTATACGTTTTATCGAAAATTTTATAAAGAACAAAATTGTAGCAGGTAAAACAATAAACAATATGGTGTTTTATAAGGTATTCTAAGAACAATATTAGGCTAGATATAAAAGATCAAAGTCATTTTTTATTTTGTCTGAAATTTAATAGTCGTGGTCAATGCCATTTAGCGGCGAGCAGATGCATTTTATGCATTCTAATACAAGAAGATGTTTTGTAGTGCTTGAAATAACCTTTAAAATGAGCACTATTAAAAGTCTTTTGCACGTAAAATAAGTGAGCTGTAGAGCAAATAAAGAGAGCATCTAATGTTTTTTTCTTTTAAATCAATGAGTTTTTGGACCATAGCTCCTTCAATTTTCATGCTATCACAACTTATAAAAAACCATTGTAAAGGTAATTAAAAGAGCTACAACATCCTTAATTGCAATATATAGTAAAGAACCTTTTGCTAAAACGGTGAAGGGTTAAAGGACTTAAAAGAGGCTGCGATTGCGCTGCCACGCGCTCTTTAAACAATCATATCTCCGTCAATTTCTGTCAGACAGAAAAAACTAAAAAGACAAGTTGTTTGTCAGAAAGATACCTAATTTTTTTTTTTATACTTTTATACGTATCTGTCGTCATTTTTGAGATATTATGAAAAAAAGTGGATTTTTTTTTTAAATTTGAAAATTTGTTGTTTTTTTTTTTAATCGTGACTTTTTTGAAAAATATGTGTCTTGAAGCAGCCAAACTGAAACTATCTATCAAACTCTTCATAACAAACTTAATTTTAGGCGGAATACGATTAACTTTAATTTTGGTGGAAATGGCACTTATGAAACCCATTGATTTAAAAGAAAAAAACATTTAATGCTCCCCTTATTTGCACTACAGCTCACTTATTTTACGTGCAAAAGACTTTTAATAGTGCTCATTTTAAAGGTTATTTCAAGCACTACAAAACATCTTCTTGTATTAGAATGCATAAAATGCATCTGCTCGCCGCTAAATGGCATTGACCACGACTATTAAATTTCAGACAAAATAAAAAATGACTTTGATCTTTCATATCTAGCCTAATATTGTTCTTAGAATACTTTATAAAACACCATATTGTTTATTGTTTTACCTGCTACAATTTTGTTCTTTATAAAATTTTCGATAAAACGTATAGTTTTGGAGATATTTGCAATAAATAGATGAAAAACGTGAAAAAATTGCGAATTTTCAATTGCCAATAACTCGAAAAGTATTGAACTAAATGAAAAACTTTATATTTGATTTTTTGCTTAAAATTAGGCCTTTTATCGATATTCAAGGTTATTTTGAAGAAAAAAAATTCACCCCCGAGAAGGCGTGGCAACCACCCCCAGGGTGGTGGCGGTGTTCAAATCATTTTCACTTTTGAAGTTAAGGGTAAGATGAGCTTAATTCCAAAATTTCATGCAAATCGGTTCACAGTAAAAAAATTCGGACCTAAAATGCTTCATTGACTGCACTATACTCGTTTTGTACGGTCGGAATGGTAGTTTCTTATCCAACGAAGAATAGACTAATTCCACTTTTGAGTGAGACATCACACCACATCACCAAGAGATCTAATGTTAGGAAAGCCGAACTGTCGGTCATTGACTAACAATTTGTTTTTTCGGTTTTTTATTGAGAACCTTGCTTGATGGCTTAGTCATCTTCATTGTTATTTTGTTTTTCTTTTCTTTTGATTTCTGTGTTGTAATAAGTGGTATATTTAGAGTTTACCTTAACAACATCCAGGGGCTAAGTTCAAATTTCTTGGCAGTGTACGTCAACTGTTTTGGCACTGAGTGAAGCACAGGTGGTTGCGATCCTTCAAAGTCAGAGGAATTTTAAAGAAATTAAAAACGTTGTTGGGATTTTCGCTGAGTCAAATCATTCAACCCAGCTGATTGATAAGCTAGGTCTCCTGATATTTCAGGTCAACGCTCGTCTTTGACACCCTCCGAATGTCAGTTCCACCGACAAAGCAAATTTGCCGTCAGCCTAGTTTCCTACCAAGTACTAACTCAGCACTGCCATTTAACATTTTGGCGGCATCATTTCAAAATGAATCAGATATTTGTCTGAACTCTTTTGGTAGCGAGAGCCATAAAAGAACTCAGTATATATAAATCCGCTGGTTTAGATGGTATCTCCGCGGTTATTCTATTTTTCTTACTCTTCTGGGTCCTTCCCAAGTAAATGTAAAACTGCATTTGTCCAGCCTGTTGCTTTAGAATTCGAATTGCTTCTTCGGCTTTCGTAGCAAAAGGTCTAATGTGTAACTAATCTTTACACTGTTTCGGGGAAAGTAAGATTATGGTGCTTGATATATTCAAGTCATTTGATAGAGTTCGGCATCAGGCTTTCTTATCCAAAAACCCGTCGATCGAGTTTCATCTTCGTTGGATTAGATACTACCTTTCCGACCATTTAATACGTTTCCATGATATTCATTCAATTCAAGGAAAGAAGGGATGTTAATGCAAATGGCCGGTACTTGGAAAGGGAGGAGTATCCACCTTCCTTAGAACGGGCGCGCTAGCGCAAGCGCAGTTTTGCGTAGCCCAAAATGATAGAATAGATTGAAAAGCTTATGCAATGGCTTTGCCAGGGAGAAGAACATGTCTTCAGATTCGGGAATACCATCTATACCATAGTGAATTTGTGTGCATTGAGTTTTTAAGGACTTAGAGAGTCGTGGTCTTTTTGCTATCGTATCTATATGACCAGTTTAAATGTCGGAAGAAATAATTGTGGCCGTTCCAATTGTCAGTTCGATTAGGAGCTTATTCTTTGACGTACGTGTACCGATGAAATGACAAGATTTGATAAGAGGTGATGATACATTATACTTAATTACGGAAAATCATTTTTGTTTTCGGTTGAGATTCGAGCCACGAACTTTTCGCGTAACAAGGCAGACAATTCCTAATTTCCTAATTCCTAATTCCTTTGACTCGGTGAATTGTAATCTTAATTAGTGTCAAAATGGCTGGCTTCAGTTTTAAATTGTGAGCGTGCACAGCAAAGTCGTTTGCAAAATGTTGCTAAAATCGACCCATCGATGAGTTCACTGTCATATGAAACAGCACTCAGTATTTATTTACACTAAGTACAAGCAAAACTTAAATTTAAAGGAAAAGAAATAATTACAAAAGCAAATTGAAATTAGGAGGGTTCAATTCGTTGTGAGTGGGTGGAAATAGATCAGACTCGAGGAGTCATTGACATTATTTGGTTACATCCGTGACATAGGGTTGTAAAAACTACAGTTCGTACGGTGATAGGGAATCTGGAAAAGGTGAACAGTCCTTTGACTCCGTGTATTGCCTAAAGCGTAAAGAAGAAGTATGCGTTGGACAGCTTCGAGGCGTTAAGCTTGTGTTATTTGACAAAGTGATCTGATCACACTTGGGAGGCATATTCAAGAATTGAACTCGTGACACCAAACTGCGCAAACGTATAGATTATCTTTCATATCGCCTATGACATATATACATATATACATATGTCAAAACGTTACAAATAAGGGTTTTGACAACATCGTTTATTACTAAAAAAAGGAATAGTGTGCCAAGATGGCTGCCTTAAGGGACATCTGACCAGAAGGTGATATGAAAGGATCGGAGAGAGATGATGAGAAGACTACACATTTTCTTTTAGTCAAATGGGTACTAACCCAAGAAATAAAAAAACTAGGATATTTAGTTTAAAAACGTTGATTTTATGTGCCATTTTGTCGAATGCTTTACTAGAATCAGTAGCAATAACATCAACATCATTTTTTCTCTTTATTTATACAAGATATAGGACACAAAATCCACTAGATCGGTCGTAATTTTAAATGGAAAGACATTGTATCATAAATATTGCTTTCAAACAGACTTTGTATACAGGAAAGTTTGGCTATGGGGCGATAGTTAGACACATCGTTCCTCGGTCCTTTTTTATGGATAGGATGTTTGCAAGGACGTCGCACAGTGGGCCGGCTCATATGAAAGAGTCGGAATAAATTCAAAAAAAAGTTGTAAGCTATGAAAATGAAAACTGGTTTTCCGTTAGAACACATTCTAATGCATCATTTGCAAAAACAGTTATATTTTAAAGTTTTTTTTTTTTGCTCCATACGATCGAATTGAAAGTCACATTTCATTTATTCTTAAGACTATTGATAAGAAAGTAGTGGTTTAGTATGGCGTTAATACTATAAAATTTGATAACGTGAAAATTTTAAACCAATATGAATTTAATAGTTTCAAATATGTACTTTTTTTCTAAAAATATTTTAAGGCTCTACGTTTTTCGTTTACATATAAATGGCGTTTAAATAAGAATTTTAATAAATTAAGGTGTATTTTATATTTAGTTAGAGTAAAAGTAGATTTCTAAACGCTTCTAAACGGACATCTTTATTTGTAAAAATAGTTGAACATCTTGTATATTATGCGAAAAAAACAGAAAGTGCTCAAACGTGCTCCAATTTTTTTATTGAAATTTTCCGAATAGACTACCTTAAAAGTTAATTCGCAAAAAAAACGTAATGTTGATGATTTTTTTCTGACGATACTGCTAGTGTCTTTTTATAAAAATCAATAAAAAAAAACATTTTAAAAATATTGTGTAAAAATTTCATAAGGAATCATCAAAAACTACGGCAATGGCAGCAGTTACTGTAAAGCGTTTCGAAAAAGAGGAGAGTTGCTGTGCCCTTCATAACTCAGTACTGAATCGTCTGAAATCAAAACCCAGAAATGATTTCGTTAGAGAATTGCTTTCCTCAGGTAACACTGGAAAGTTTTTTTTTTGAAATTTTAATTTTTCACTTTTTGGGAACACTTTAAAGTGAAAATTTTTTTGGAAGAAATCGGAGCATTTTAGTTGTTAAAAAAAATATATCAACAGATTTAATAAAAAAAACTCTCCAGCGTTACCTTGCAAATCGTATACAAAAACTGTGCTAAGAATTTCAAAAGGATCGATGCAGGAGTTTTGAAGTTAAGAAGGCACCGACTTTGAAACGTGAGTTGTGGAAAAAATACTTTAAGGCTGCCAGGTAACAATAGCGCTATTGGGCAGCAGTTCACCGAGCAGGTGAGGAAGCACTTTCAGTTGTTGTAGAGACCAAGCTACCGCGACATCAATACAATATTATAAGAGCTCCTTCCAACAAAGAAGTTAAAAATGTGAAAAAATGTGCTATCCGAAAAATGAAGAGAGGCAAGTGACGAATAATTCATCTGAAGTTAAAGTGCAGTCTTTAATGGATCATAGTTTATAATAATTTAATAATTTATTTATTTATCTATTTATTTATTTATCTGGCTTAATACAAGCAACATACATATAAATAAAAAGAAAACTTAAATATTTACAAAAATCAATTACTTAAATACTAAATACTATTTACCTACAATAAATATTAATTAAATTAAAAGTTAATATAATAGAGAAGCTAAGGGAAATTTAATTAGGAAGTTGAAAATGATTAGAGGATAATTTATTTCTTAGAGATGGTAAGCTTAGGTTAAAATCAAGAATATCTTGTGCACCATTGGCTAAGCGCAACATTCGAGTAATGGGGTTAAAATGACCATAGTTAGTGCGGTGGGTGGGAAGGTTGTAAAAAGGGATGGACCGTAGACTACGAGGATTGGTATTAAGGTAAAAATTTTCAAGGAGAGCGGGAGATTCAATTGCACCAGTCATTATTTGGTGTACAAAAAGTATGTCAGCAATTGCACGACGTTTGGCGAGGCTTTGTAACTGAATTAGTTGTAAACGATCTTCGTATGGAGGTAGGATGAGAGGGTTCGACCACGGTAGATGGCGTAAGGCAAAGCGAAGGAATCTGCGTTGGACGGCTTCAATTCTATGTGACTGAGTGATTTGATAGGGGGACCAAACCTGAGATGCGTACTCTAGGATAGGTCTGACAAAAGTAATGTATAGTGATTTGGTTACGTAAGGATTGGAAAATTCTTTAGACCACCGTTTTATGAAACCAAGGGAAGAGTTTGCCTTAGCGATAATTTGGTCTATATGGAAACGAAAGTTGAGCTCTCTATCACAAAAAACTCCAAGGTCTCGAATAGAAGAAACAACTGGAACGGGAACCCCACAAAAGTCATAAGTCCGAGGGAGAGTAGGTATTCGTTTTCGTGAAAAAGTGATAAATTGACATTTACTCACATTAAGATCGAGC
The DNA here is from genome assembly GCA_914767635.1 of Melanostoma mellinum. Taxonomy (NCBI): domain Eukaryota; kingdom Metazoa; phylum Arthropoda; class Insecta; order Diptera; family Syrphidae; genus Melanostoma; species Melanostoma mellinum. The sequence goes on from OU612059.1 coordinate 32,009,550, forward strand.
AGATTCTTATGACACCAATTAAGAAAAGAATCTAAGTCATGTTGAAGTAAGGAATTATCACGAGGTGTCGATATTGACTTCATTATTTTTATATCATCGGCATAGATTGAGAGATTTGAGTGCGAAATAATCATATGGACATCGTTGATAGCAAGGACAAAAAGGAGAGGACCGAGATGGCTACCTTGAGGCACACCGGAGGAGGCAGAAATGGGAATAGATAAGAAACTTCTAAACAATACCTTATAGATGCGGTGTTCTAAATAGGATTTCACCCATTGGATAAAATGCGGGGGAAATCCAAAAGCACCTAATTTCAGATAAATTATATGGTGTGAGATTTTATCAAAAGCTTTCGAAAAGTCCGTAGTGATTACGTCAACCTCGTACCTGTAGATTGCAAAATCCGAGATCTTCATCAACCAAATACTGCCGTCTGCCGCCCACTTAAGATCGAATACAAGAAGGAACAATTTTTGGAAGCTGAGAAGCACCGAGTCGAAGCTCAAATTCAGTTTTTATGCCATTCATAAGTTTCGCCTAAGCTTGTTTTTTACATTAGTTGACCTTAAAGCTTAGAGGAATAAAGAACAAGAGGGAAAACCATTACTTCTTTTGCCCCGCAACTTCCATTTCCTTACATTGTTGATTTCAAAAACACGAAATCTATCTGTGATTCACGTATTCAGCTCAATATGAAGTTTTGTCAGTGAAATTACTAACACCAATTTATTTTCTGATTTTTAACTGGTTTTGAAATCTGGAAACAAAGTGATGTTTGAAAAATCAGTTTGAGGACAGATGCCATTATTAAGGGGCTATACCAGTATGACAATTTCAAAATTTTTCGGTTTCGATAGTTTTTACCTTCAAAAAACTCTGTGCCGCGGTTTTTCGTTTTTCTCGAAACGACAATTTTCAAAATTTCTTTCACCATAACTCAAATAAAAGTTGGTCTATCGACTTAAAATTTAAACTTAGTATTTTTGATATACTATGCAATGCCTAACAATCATTTTGATTAGCTCAAAATTTCAAATATTTTTCCCTATAAATAAAGTTTTTTTAAAAACTGCGCCATTTTGTTAATTTTTGATATTTTCAAAAATCGTTGGTCATTGTATATAGGAAATATCTTCAACTTTAATACGCTTTTTGATTTTTTGAATTTAATCTACTCGTTTGGCAGGAATCACGTCAGCATTTGAGGTACTTTTAATTTGGCATCTTCGAAAACAGCAGATTACTATGTTACTTTTCAATATTCTCATAAGAAAAAAAATCATAAAATATAGCTGAAAATATACTTTATTATGTCCAAAAAATTTCAAAACATTCTATCCAGCACTTTTTCTTGATAAAATTCGCAAAAATTGCCTAATTTTACGTTGGTTATACTGGTATAGGCCCTTAAAAAAGCGTTAAAACATGTTTTAAGAGCACAACTATGGTTTTCCTATTCACTTTTATGGTATTTCTACTTAAAAAAAACTGACAGAATTAGAGTAGGTGTATCCCCCGAATTGATTCCGATTATTAGGGTATCTTGCCCCACTGTGCGTCGGAAGGAGGTCAATCAAACAGACTACGTGTTTTACATTCAAAATTAAATTCAATATTTAAAAATGATAAAAGGCACTCAAGCTAACATGACAACAAGCCATCAATTTATGTCAAGCTCTTGGGGTTTGCGACCTATTCATTCTTTTTCTTACAACTCTCTACAAATTTTTGATACCTCAAGTTTTTCACAGACACTCACTCAAGAATTTAGTTTGAAAGTACACAAAAGCATCAACCTAATGTTTTCATTTCACATTGAAGATATAGGAAGCTATTTCCAATTCCTAGACCGATTTTACCTCTTGAATGTAGTTTTAACATGAATTCACTCAAAATAGCTTCATCCATATACATCTTCAATTTTGTTTCAAAAGCTTTCGTCTCCTTGGGCTATTAAGGAAAATTTCCGGTTTGAATTTACATTTTGAAATTGATTTTGTCCATTTGTGTCAAGGTTTTGGAAATAGAAATATGATTGTAATGGGGAAATGACATACTCTTTCCATACAAAGAAATTGATTTTGTTGCATCCTTTCAAAGGACTATTTTCAATACACTTTGATGCATTTTCTGTGGTGAGGATGTAAAAGGCAACCCTTATAGAGATGATAGTGAGGATAATTGGAAGACTTGACAATAAAAGATACTTGGACCACTTGCAATTGTTCATTCCAAGTCCAGATATTGTTGGCACATTTGATGCAGATGCTTTGTTACTATGAAAAAATTAGTATTTCTTGATTTAATTTCGATTTTTTTACTTTCAAAACTAATTATCATCTAAAAACACATACGTCGACTTTGAGTTCATATTTAAAACTGATTGTACTGCTCCGTGCTTTGATAACTTTGGAAATGAAGATATGTGATTTGAGGTTTTTGCATATACATATTGTGTTATTAATAAAATGTTATTCTAGCTAAATATAGAAACTGAATCAACGAGAAAACAATACAATTGGATTTCCGTTGAATTAGGAGAAACAAACTAGATAAAGCAATTTTTTTCTGTTCATAAATATTCAGGACAACACAATTCACAAACAAGACTTCCTATTTCATGAAGGGAGTTCTTTAATTATAACAGGAAAATAAATATGTAATAATTTATTGCATTGGCAAAAGCCTATTCCCATTTATTCAATATGCGATACAGGAAGACAGCCAAGCAATGAAGTCGTTGTATTATGATTTTTGTCTAGTCCTTTCGTCGATAGCTTAATTGAATTATTTTGTTTCATACCATTTGATATAGAATACGAATACGTAAAGAGGAAAGGTACCATAAATTTTCTTTTCTTGCCATAAAGACACAATTCCACTATTTGGTGTGTGTATATTAAAACGATTTATGATTGTGATCCTGTCTCGTATTGCTGGGGACATCATGATCTGCGTAGTTGTATGTTTTGCAATGGAACGGCACAATCATCTTAAAGTCTTAATGATTTGTATCAATTCGGAAACGTCCAGTAATTTATCTACGCCACGTCGGCCGTTTTGTTTTGCAAAACAAATGCCAGGAGCCTTGAAGTCGAATTGAATTATTCAGAGTTGTTATTTAGGTGATAAGAGAAGGATTTTTGAAGGTTAATTGTGCACACAGGAGATCCATTCAATTTCGTTTTGGACAGCAGAAACTATTTGAAATAAGGACACAGAACGTATTTACGTTCGGGAAAAGGAAGGTTAGAATATAGTCCCCAACTGTTTTGTCGAGACTTAAAGAAAAGTAACGTTAAAGTAAGTTAAGCTAAACTGGCAAAATGCGGATTTTCTGACAAAAAATAATCGTGGAATCAGTGTATCCTTCAGGACCATCTAGGTTAAATTTTTTTGGTCGGAAAAGCCGCATTTTGCCAGTTTAGCTCATTTCCAAAGTAAGTGTCCCAGGTCATGTGAACGCGTGCGAACTCCAACCGCTGTTCGCTCTTATGGTGTTTAGTGGAGGCTTTGTTTTGTTTTTTTAATTGAACATGGTCTGCAGCCTCTGCACCTTAAATAGCTCGACGAACAGGAAATGTGCTGGCTGTTACCCCCGCTTTTTCCTTTATTTTGCTGGTAGAAAGAGCTGAATTTGATGGAGTTTTTAAAATTTTTCGCTTATCCTGAGGAGTTAAAGCCGTTTTAGTCCTTCCTTTGCAGTTTTTATCGTATATGAATCACTGTTTTTAATAAAATACCATGTTGTGAGGAATTTTATTAAAAACAATGATTCATACGATAAAAACTGCAAAGGAAGGACAAAAACGGCTTTAGCTCCTCTTTGGCCTAGTTTTTTTGCAATTCTTCTCATTAAAAACTCTTTGGATTGCAACACGTCAATTTTCCCTTTTTCTTCTGCAGTTAAAACTTTTTTTTCCAACATTTTGGATTGAAATCGGTGGCAAACACTTTTTTATTGCTTAAACTTTGCAGCTTACTGTTAACCACGTAACAGATCGCGACCAACAGGTGCGTCTAATCATGTGAACAACAGAAAAACTGTACTTTTTCTTGGAGCATAGACAAAAAAGAGAAAAAATGTCCGTTTACTTCCACTCAACTTGGACTTGTTAAAGTTGTTTTGTTGAGAATTTAATAAGCTTTCAAATATATGCAATTGTTTGACAATTGCTACCCACACTTACAAAAATATTAGGTTTATGTAAAAAAAAATTTGTGCGCCTAATTAAGTGAACAGCACTGTATTTAAGTTCTTGATACGAAATAAAGGAAAACAAATAACAGAAACTTAATCTAAAAGAATCAATTTTTTTTCAGAAGAATGCAACACAAGGATTTTACAGTTTCACTACAGTAAAAAAAAAGATCGAAAATATATAAAAATTATATTCGCTTTTAATTTTTGTTTCTTTCATTTTTAATCGAGAGAAAAAATTTATTTCCAAACATCACAATTTTAATGAATTGTATATCTTTTCAAAAAAATTATGCCAACTCTTTTAAAAAAAGTAGTTATAAAAATCAGTCTTCATTTTAAAACTGGATAACTCTTATCCACAGCAATGCTATCCCTGTTTTTACTATGGTAAAATACGATAGCTAAATGCTTTGTTGTTGTTCCCCGAGGGAAATTTTACTGTAATATCTACTGGCTTAAAAAAAGCACAGTTATTATTAAAAGACAGATAGTGACAATTATTTGATCTAAAATGTGATTCAATTCTAATCAGTAACTAACTGGGTATTGCAAGCATTCATAAAACACAATCCAAGCACCAGTGAAAACCTTACTTATTTCTAGTTCTAGTGACTCATCGAATCATTCCTAGCTCGCTGGAAGTATGTGTTGTCTGTTTCGAAATAACCTTCAAAACAGGATTCATTGTAGAAATTGACATTGGTCGATTTGCTGAAACTTCGTGCGAATAAAGCGATTGTTTTCTTGTTCTTCTCTGTTTTACAAATTTGTCGACATTGACTGGCGTTCAATTTTATTGAACATCATCAAAACGTTGCTTGCCTTACTTTCTTCTATTGCTTTTTTCATAAACTATGCTCAAGGAAAAACCATTTGCACACCTAACTCGAAGCAATTAAGTCACAACACCCGCATCGTCATGAATGCTCATCAGTTTTACCTTGATCACAAAACAAGCATTGATTTTAAATCTAGGCCGCACAACCCATTTAAGGATTGCTTTACACACAAAAGTTCAAAGGCAATAGGCATTCGTGTTTCCTACCAATCCTCCCCTATTTTCGAACGCTTGCACTGTTTTGTGTCTTAAAGAACATAAGTATATTCATACCCTCTTGATGCGTACCTATATCAAGTTAATTATAAAATAAAAATAAAACATAGTGTTCAAAGTGTGACTTCTAATAGAACTTTTTATAATAAAAACCATCTGAACAGGTAAGTGTACCGATTTTGTTAAGCTTTCACATCAACAATCATATTTTATTGTCACTTCATTATGATGTTCTTTTAAACTCAAATGCGAGAACAAAGTTTCAATTTCAAAAACTGTAAAATTATTAGCTATTGGTTGAGTACAAAATAATACATTTGAACAAGCTACCGACTTTCAATCATTGTGGAATCATAAAGGAATCAACTAGTTTTCCACCAAAAATGGTCACTAATAAACTGTACAATAACACCATATTATGTGTACTTAAAATTCTTGTTTCACTTGTTTCTGAAACTCCACCATCAATTTCGAATCGTAATTCAAAATTGTTCAAAGTAGAGTGATATTAGTTTTTCTTTGAATACTCCAGAACAATGAAGCCTCAAAGTTTATCCTGGCTTTGTCCTCAGCATCCATCGCCTTCGAATTCAAAAGCCAACATTGCACAGTTTACGGTCACACTAAAATGAAAACAATACCTTTTGTGGGCTTATATTACTTCCGAGATAGGTAGATACTTCACCATGTTCAATGACCTGCTGCTGTATACGATGATTACAATAGGTGTTGATGTTGAATGATTGCAACTGCTCTAAAGAGCAATTAGTTTTCCCCAATAGATTGGCAAAGTAAAGGAACATGTTTGAAGTTGCAAAGCCAACACGTTCTCAAAATTTCCATGGGCACGAAAGGCAAGAATTTGAAGGTATAATCAGTTTCGGAAGCAAAATATTTGCCTCTTTTTCATTACCGTTGATTACTTTGTTGACAGACGAGTTCAGAGCCGTAGGCCAGTTAAACTGCCAACAATTTAATTAGTAAAAATTCACAAGTGACCCATTTTTATATGGTTTATTATTTAAACACATTTTGCTTACACGTCCGCTTAAGTCCGCTGCAAATATCCGCACTTTTGCTTCCTCGGCGAATAATTGGGAGCAGTTGCCGATTGTTGACACTTGGGTAATTCACGAATAATAGCCAACATATGCGGAATATCGCGAACTTTTGCTAATTTTTCAGATTTTTCTCTATTTGCGAACATATGCGCGCTTTGGTTGAGCTTTGTGGTATATTCGAAATTTTTGCGAATAATCTCAGATTTTGTGAACTTTCGGGAATATGTGCCAGACTTTGTGGACTATTGAGGATTTTTGAAGTCAATTCTGGACTTTTGCGAAGTTTTGCAAAATGTTATGGACTTTTGTCGATCACTGCGGATGATTGCGGACAAATGCTGATTCTTTTTGTAGGCAAGCATAAAAATATAGACTTTTACAGACAAGTGAAAAGTTTTTTCTTTGGACGATTGCGAATACTTGGAAGAGCTTTGCAAACATTTGAAGACTTTTGCGAAAGTACGAAGACAATCCCATAGAGAATCAGCATCCTTTTAGAGATTTTGCTTTAGAGATTTGCAGACAACTGTGAAATTTTGCTCACTATTATAGACTTTTTCAAATAATTGCCGATATTTGAAGCCTTTCACGAACACTTGCGGAGTTTTGTGAACACTTGCGGATTCTTACGAGCTTTTGCTTTTATTGCGTACCTCATTGTCATAGTCATTATGAATTTCCGGGAATAATCTGCAGATTTTCAAGACTTATGCTTAATTTTTCGGAGAATTTCGAACAACCATTAACTTTTGCGTATCTCTTTCAACAATCGCTTAATTTTTGCGAACAGTACCGGATTGATTGAGATTGATTGCATATACTTGCGAACTTTTTGCGGAGAATCGCTGACGGCAGCAAATTTTTGAGCATCATTGCGAACCTCGCAGACTTTTCGGGACATTTGCTGATTTTGTAAACAATATGTTCTAAGTTTTGAAAATATTTGCTAACTTTTTTGACAGATACGTGTAAGTCGAAAAAACTGTCAAATGAACGAAACTACCCGTAAACATCAGCAAATCAACCTTAAAGCCCGCAAATATCTGCAAATAAAGCAAAACTTTAGCAAAAAGTATCAACAATGATTTTTTTTTTTGTCTCAATCAAGTGTTCAAATGCTAGTTTCAGTATCTGCTAATATGTTTTCTAGGATATAATATGCAATACCGTAACCTTCGTCTTTGTTTGAAAGCAACAGCTTCCTGAACTTTAATTCCCTCACGACAACGTCTTCTCAATTTAATTATGCGTTGTTGACGAGCTCCTTACCAAAACTACACAGTACACAATTACTGTGAGTGTGTAATTGAGAGAAAATCTCACCTACAAAATGAAAGCGTTATATTCTCGCTCACTTAACTAACGGAGGTCACACGAATAACAAAGACTTTAATTACTGCAATTATACTGTTGCAAGTTTCTGTTTTTTTTTTTTTTTTTGTACATTAGTGGTGCACAGAGCACAGTGCTCAGAGTGAGTTCTTGTATTTGTATTACAGTTCCACAATGGTGTAAATTTAAGAGCAGTATACATATAACACAAAGCGTACTATTGTTCCTTGGAGAGCATGAACCCTTCATAGCCAAGGTTAACGATTTTTGAACAAGTCGATTGTGTGGTTTTATGCAGAAAATTGTTGATTAAGATTTTGCAAACAGAGTGACAGTCTTGAACTACTCGATGTGATATTCAAAAATTTCATACATCCAGTATACTGGTTCGAACCAAATTCCTAAAATCTAATCTAATATCCTTCTGTAACCAATAACCATCTCCCTTCCTCAGAACGCTCAAATTACTTCTTCGTTATGTAGCTTTATTCTTCTACATATGATTTTCAATCAAATTAACATCGACAACATAGACACATTCACATACGAGAATTCCTTAATTGACCAATCTTCAAGGGAAACTAACAGCAGTATCAACTTTACATAGGATATCCGCGACAATCAAATGTAATTGAATATCCCGAGAACCTCTATTAAGTTACTCTAACTTCGAACAACGTGAAATTAGTTGGCACGAACTTTGAAAAGGATACATGACATGCATCCACGAAATCCTTTGGTGTTCATGTCAAAAGTTTTACTTGTTTTACTTACTGGCAAAAATGTGCCAGTGTAAGTTTCAAAATGAGAGGAGGATTTGAAATACATTTTCTTACAAATAGTTAACTATTATTTAACGATACCATCAGTTTACAGTTCTCCGAAGATTGAGTTAGAATTTTGTTTCAATGCTTTGAAAAGTACTTTGGGCTACGTTCATTGAACATAAATTTCATGGTAATTATCGGTGAGTGTAAAAATTCAAAATTGTTGGTAGAGAAAGTGAATTTTATTTAATAATTAGTTGGTAATTTACTCAATGCTCATGTTTAGCATGCTTTCGGAGTTCAAGAAGGTTAGGTTACACCTTTTGAGATAAATTGGAAGAAAGAAAGAAATAACACTGTCATGAAAGCGCTTTCTCAATTGGCCGATTTTAACCAACAGAAAGATGTAGGTCCCTGAAGTGTTCCATGCCCAGAGTTCAGCGAGCTATGTTGTTCTACCCGTTCTATTTATTTAATTTGAGATAAATCTAAAATTTATTTATAAAAGTTATAAGCCTTGTTATGTAGATGTTGAATTTTTGCTTCAATTTATAACTGCGTTCGTCTCAAAGGATGTCTCTCTCTCTCTCTGAGTTATGAAAAAAGCTTTCTCATTTTCAAAACATTTAATCTCATTTGCTCCAGAATAAATTAAAGTCCGTCTAATATTCAAATTCTTAGCCCCCCTTCAGATTACACCAAGTGCATCCATAACACTTTTGATTTACCTCACAATCCAGCACCCAGAACCGAACCATTGAATTATTCCGACAAATTATGAAGTCTGTTTGGTCCTGGGAAGGTATTCGTGCTGCACGGTTGAACTGGCGAAAGAGCAACAGCAGTTTTTATCATCCTTTATGTTGTTGAACGTTCACGTGCAATTTGATTCTCTTTAATTTTGCATTTCTATGCATTTTTAAAACGTTACACACAGATTAAGTGCTTTTATAGTCTCCGCTATTATCGTTTATATCTGTAAATCGTCGCGTCGGTCGTTGGTGCCGCATTTTGCCTTATCGTTCGTAACGGTGTGTCTGATGTAGCTAACCTGTGGGTGATACAAAAGCGTTGAGCTGGATTTTGTTAAGAGTTTTTTTTTATTTCTGAGCAGACTTTAGAGATGAGAATAACTAACTTTTGTTTAATTTCGCAGTCTGGTGCCCTTTTATGGAGTCAATAGCACACATAGATTTTTTTGGTGACTCCGTCTGAACGATAAAATATCAATTTTTCAATTGCCACAGAAATATTTGTCGCGATTTATCTTAACAGTCTGCATGGATTGGTTCTTATTGCTCTGGTGTGTAAAGAACCCCGAAATCGATGAAGTCATCATAACTTGGGAGAGTTGAGTGTTAGTAATCTTCCGTATTTTTGGAATCATATGGAACATAGAAAACAAGGAAGCTCTTATGAGGAGGAATCGTTAAAAAATGGCTGCAATTCCAAATGGCGGAAGCTGTGAATCTTTAAAATCAGTTATCTGGAGACTGGATAAATAAAACCTATTAACTTATGTTACTTCTTTGCCAATATGTTTGTATTTTAAGACTGTGATGTTCGGAAAATTATTATTAATGTGTCAAATTAAAAAGAAGAACTCTGGTCGTATTTTACGTTTCACGGCTTATTCTACAAACGGTTTTAATGTTAAACAAACAAATTAAATTGTTACATCGGATAATGATATGCAGATAGTACATTGGAAGACGACATTCTAAAAACACTCGCACAAAAAAGTTAATGCACATGCCTGTCACCACGAATATTTGATCAAAATGACAATGCGAAGACAATTTGGCTGGATTGTATGCAAATTAGAAGAGTTGAACTGAGGTCATTTGGTGGTGGATTGTGGTATGTGGTAGACAAGCGTACGGAATGAAAAGTAAGATGTTTGAAATGAAAAAGTAAGAAATAATCGCAGAGTTCAAAAATATACAGTTGAAATGGTCAAAAAAGTCCGAAAAATCAGGAAATCTTTTATAGGTACCTATTGTAAAAAGAGTTTCCGAAAAATCACTCGGTAAACACCTTCGACCTATTGGCAATACTGCGTGCTGTCGGGAAAAATTGATAATGTGAAGACCCAAACTCGTGCTCGTCGCTAAAAAAATACTGAGAATATTGCTGTTATACCTCATAGGGTTTAGAAGAACCTGTTTCCCCATTTTAGGTCGAATTATGAAATTGGGCATTCCACAACACTGACATCACAAAACTTTTTTAAAAGAATTCGATTTTCTGGTTTTTAAAATTCTATTCGCACAAGAACTCAAGCCTATAACGATCATCAATAACTGAAGTTCTGTCAGCACAAGAATTCGAGCCTACTGATCATCAACAACTTTGTGCCGTAGCTGGCGTAGCTGGACGAGGCGATCAGCTTTGGACACCAAGTTCATGTGATTTAACCGATTTACGTTTTTTGTTTAGGCCTACGTTAAATAAAAATACAGTCTTTGTCAATAAACTGCATTCAATTCAAGACCTCAAAGTTGGGATTCGTGAAGCTATCTGCAATAATTCCAAGGGTGTGATTTGGTACACCAGTGACTGCCATTTGACAGATTTCATTCATTTTTAATGACAATTCCCTCCCCATAGATAAAAATAAACATTTAAAAATATTTTTTTCATCATTTCCGCTTTTTTAAAATAACAAAATGAAACTTCTTACCTGAAGGAAAGTTTTTATACGGCATATACTCATAGTCTGGATCGTGGTAATCTGAGCAACACGGCTTCAATCGAGGTATTTGAGGAGAGAAACAAATGAAAAGGTCGTGCAGGCTGGTGTTGGGTGGTGTAACATCGCATTTTGAGTAATTTTATCGGAAAAAGGTGGTGTAGGCTGATGTTGGATTTTTAACTCCATCATTTTAGATAAAAATTCCTATCAATCAATCTTAAATCAATTCATTGTAGTCGTTTCAGTTAAAAATCTTCTGGCGTTGCCAGAGTTCGCGTGAATGTGAAGATGTTATATTAGTTTTGTCGTTGAAATGCAAAGTTAGCCAACACCAACCCTACGCTTCTTTCCACTCGAGTTAAACAAAATGCGGTTTAACACCAACCAAAACCACCCTGGGTTCATATAGAAATTTCCAGAAATAAATAGTTTCATTCGTGTTGGATTGTTTAAAACGTAATGACTTAAGGGCCAACTATAATGCACTTTGCCGAGCTTACGCCTACTTACGCGAGCGAGCCAATACACTATTTTATATGACAGTAACTATAATAGACGTTCTACTCAGTTTCGTTAAATTTCGCTCACTTTCGCGCAATTAAGCAAGAGCCATTGGATTGGCTCGAACTTACGTAAATTTCAAATTTAAAGCGTATCAACCACAGAAGAAGAAAAGAAGAGAGAAAACAAACACTTCTCTTGCTCCGCAACTGCCATTTGTCTACATTGTCATTGTGTGGTGTGGTTTTTGTGTACCTATCTCTTCTGTGGTATCAACTGAACTCAAATCAGCTCAACGCATGTTTACATATTAAGTAGCCAGAATCCATTATAGTTGCTCTTTGTTTAACGAACACTTTCGGAAACTTTTCGTCTGGTTTTTGACACTAGCCTAAACTGAGCTAAGTGCATTATAGTTGGCCCTTTAATCTCTTCTGATGAAATGTTTCCAGTGAATCTGAAATGAGCTTATTGCAGCACTTTGAGTTGAAAATCTCATGCCGTTGCTATATTTTTCGTGTAGTGTAAACTATAATTAGTTTTGTCATTGAAATGTAAAAACAAATTTTCCAATCTAAAACCTGCAGTATAAAAAAAAATAGCCAAATATTTGGGTGCGCGAAAAGGGTAGAACAGAAAATAGTTTAAATAAAACACTTAAAATGGTTGAGAATTAAATTTTCTCAAAAAATTCATAAGCAAATCTACTTAAAATCAATCGTTTTCAATACAGTACAAAAAATATTTATTTATTTTTTATTCATTATTAATAAACTTTTTTAAAACTTTTCAAATCTATACAAAATATGTTTATAAACGTACTTTTAACCACAGCTACGCCATCTGCCGAGAAAATACAATAAGTCTTAACAATAATTTAAAGTTAACGTCAGTTAGGCAAAATATGACTCTTGCTTTGTGTTTTAAAAATCTTCATTAAAAATTCTAGTTCCTTACCGAAGTGCAGTGCTACAGTAGAAGGATATATTTAACATTATCAATTGAATATGCAATTTCGAAAAGGGCACATCTCGGATGTTTTGTCAATGTCATTGTGTTCTTAATACTTGTATGCACCTATTATATTCGAAAAAAGCATATCTCCGATATTCGTTCAATGGTAGATGTGAGAAATAATTTAGAAAAGGTCACAACTCTGAGAGAGATGTGCCCTTTTCGAATTTATTGTTTTAATATAAGTCTGTTAACCGCCACAATAGTACTGTCTCTTTTGTTTTTGTGATATAAAACAACAAACTCATTGAGTCATCCATCAGTCACTGAGTAGTCTAAAGTTAGTAAACACGTGCGGTTAAGCATCATTAAATTATGAATACTCACTCAACGTGGTAAATTTCGAAAAGGGCACATCTCATGAATTTATAATATCGAAATATACATGTATAATAACGTTAACATCGAAATATTTCTGTAGCTTTCGAAGGTTACGATACCCTAAAATGTAACTCAAAAATATTTTTGCCAAATATTATACTTAACTAGCTGTGCCCGCGACTTCGTCCGCGTGGAATAGTGACTTTCGGCAGCATTCTTAATTTTTTTGGCTACTTATTTTTTCAAATAAGACACATTCATGCGTTTTAGTAAACCATTGTTATATTATTTTATTTAAGTATATGTTTGCACACGACGTTCTTATTTTTTCCATCTTTTGCGAAATAAAAAGGTTTTGTGGGATTGATACACGTGATTCTGCTGCATAAAGTTGCCATGGGCTTTTTTTCTAAGCGAACACCTGCAACTTAAAGCGTCTCAGCCTTATTTTTAATGACCAATCAGTGAGAATTGAAGGAAAACGGGGAATCAAAACGTTTTCTCCTTTCGCTGTTCCAGTCATTATTGAAACTTTTATAATGCCGCATCTCAGATGTGTAATTTGTAGCTGTGTACAATTCTAGATTACTCATTATTGGCACTGGAACACCAACTTGCAGGGTATGATGTGACTTGATCAGTGTCCATAATATTGTCTATTGATGCACATTCACCAACATCCCCCAATACGTCAAACATAATTTATTAGTTTATATGGTTAACTATCTCATTAGTCGGCGCCGAAATCGACCACAGCCATTCGCGGTTGGGAATTTTTATTTGAAGATCAAGATAGGCATTTCTTCTCAGGTCAAATGTATTTTAGACAGTTTGACAGAAATCACCCTGCAGTGAAAGAACTTTTATCGACCCAGCAGTTTTAAGGTTCCCGTTTGGGTGTCGATCCCGTAGATATATATTGATTACTTATTAAGCCCATGTCCTTCCTTAGGCTCTAGGCTATCTCTGAATAAAATTCCATTATCAGTGGTCTGGGCGGAAGATGGTAACAAAGTAACACGAACAGACAGAGTTAATTTTGGATTTGTAATATTAATATTAGTAAGGATGTCCATCTTCGGTGGGAATATGAGGGCCGTTTCCGGAGGATGACTTAAAGTTTATATTACTCGGGAATAGTGTAGTATTCTAACGGTGGACATTTTTTGAAATGTGTGCTGTATTTTCCAAGTTCCCGTTCCCATGGGAATACAGGAATAAAACATATTGCATAACATATATGTCCATCCTCAGGTTCTAGACTGTCTCTGTACCAAATTTCATAGTTCAATAATTTGGGCGGTTAATGGTACCAAACAGAGAAAGACAGACAGATTTAACTTCGTACTTATAGTATTAGTAAAAGCTCCCGTTCCTGTAGAAACATGGTGACCGTTCCCATAAAGAATATGGGGATGAGTTAAAGTTTATGTTACTCGGGGATTATGGAGCATTCCAACGGTGGGAGAATTTTTGAAATCGGTGCTGTAGTGTCAAAGTTCCCGTATACGTTCCTGCTCCTGTGGGAATATAGGAAAAAAAATATATAGCCTATGTCCTTCCTCAGTTTCTGAACAATCTTTGTAAAAAATTTAATTTAAATCGGTTTATTAGTTTGGGCGGGAGATGGTAACATAGAACGACGGACAGACAGAGCTACTTTCACACTTATTATATAAGTAAGGACTCCCTTTCCCGTAGGAATATGTGGATGAATTAAAGTTCATGTTACTCAGGTATAGTGTAGCATTTTAACGGTGGAAACATTTTTGAAATCGGTGTTGTAGTTTCTAAGTTCCCGTATACATTCCCGTTCCCGTGGGAATAGGGATAAAATAAAAAACCTGTGTCCTTCCTCAGATTCTGAACAATCTTTGTACAAAAATATATTCTAATCAGTTTATTAGTTTGAGCGGGAGATGGTAACATAGAATGGTGAACAAACAGAGCCACTTTTGCACTTATAATAATAGTGTGGACCGGTTCCCGAGGGAATATTCGAATGAAATACAGCCTATGTCCGTCCTTAAGTTCAGTCCAATGTTTGTACAAAATTTCATTTAAATCGGTTTATTTGTTTGGGCGGGAGATGGTAACATAGAACGACGGACAGACAGAGCTTCTTTCACACTTATTATATGAGTAAGGACTCCCGTTCCCGTAGGAATATGTGGATGAATTAAAGTTTATGTTACTCAGGAATAATGTAGCATTCTAACGGTGGAAAATTTTTTGAAATCGGTGTTGTAGTTACTAAGTTCCCGTATACGTTTTCGTTCCCGTGGGAATATAGGGATAAAATATATAGCCTATGTCCTTCCTAAGGTTCTGAGCAATCTTTGTACAAAATTTCATTTAAATCGGTTTATTAGTTTGGGGTAACATAGAAAGGTGATCAAACAGAGCTACTTTTGCATTTATAATAATAGTGAGGACCGGTTCCCGAGGGAATATTCGAATGAAATAAAGCCTATGTCCGTCCTTAAGTTCATTCCAATCTTTGTACAAAATTTCATTTAAATCGGTTTATTAGTTTGGGCGGGAGATGGTAACATAGAACGACGGACAGACAGAGCTTCATTCACACTTATTATATTAGTAAGGACTCCCGTTCCCGTAGGAATATGTGGATGAATTAAAGTTCATGTTACTTTGGGATAGTAAAGCATTCTATCGGTGGAAAAATTTTTGAAATCGGTGTTGTAGTTTCTAAATTCCCGTATACCTTCCCGTTCCCGTGGGAATTTAGGGATAAAATATATAGCCTATGTCCTTCCTCTGGTTCTAGACTATCTCTGTACAAAATTTCATACCAATCAGTTTGGTAGTTTGGGCGGGAGATGGTAACATAGAAAGCCGGACAGACAGAGGGACTTTCACATTTATAATATTAGTTAGGATTAGAAAATAATGAGTTTTTTTCATTTCCTGGAAAGTTTAAATATTCAGATATGTGCCCTTCTCGAAATTGCATATTCAATTGTACTTGTGGTACCCGTCCGTGGCGTGATGGTTAGAATCATGTCCACCTGCTAACCCAGATGTTCGGCAAAAATGTTTTTCCATGGGTATCGCATTTCGCGACGAATTGCCAAGTCCTCCGTTAGTAAATTCATTCCCATGAAAAGTGCTTTTTCAATTAGCCGTTCGGAACCAGCAGAAAATTGTAGGTCCCCTCCATTTTCTCACAAGGCATGGTTGTGAGAAATGCGCTAGGCCCAGGGGCTCCTCGTTCTGTTGCACCATCCTATTTAATCGTCACTTGAATAGCTTTTAATGGTTTCTTCTTACTTCTTTTAAGATACGACATGTTTCATGCAAAATAGTATGAGGCACCCCTAAAACTGACCAGAGTTCGAAAAGAAGGTTAGATGAAAAGATGGGTGCAGTGCAATAACACCCGCGGCAATAACCCCTGCAGGGGTTATTTCCCAAACGAAAAGGAAATAGCCCCTGCAGGGGTTATTTCCTTTTTTATGTGGTAATAACCCCTGCAACAAAAAGGCATTTACACCTGCAGGTGTAATTGCCAATTTGAATTGGCAACAAGCCCCACACATGGGTTTAGCTTTAACTCTCCATTAAAAAATTGTTATAAAAAGCTTATAATTCATATTGGCTACCTTGGTCATGTAAGTACAAACAAAAAAGAGTAGATATTGTTCTTATTTTTCAAAATTTTTTTGAAATGAAATCTTAAAGTTTACGCACCAAATTCTTTTGACGAGAACAACAATACACCAATACAAACTTAACCGCAGGACTACTTTTTTGCATTAGTAAAATTAAAAAATTCAAAATAAGAAAAAAAAATAATCGTCATTCGCGCAGCGGAAATTTTTTTTTGCCCCAGAGAGAATCAATTTGGGGTGTGAAAATAAAAAAATTCGCGCGAATTTTTTTATTTTCACACCCCAAATTGATTCTCTCTGGGGCAAAAAAAAATTTCCGCTGCGCGAATGACGATTATTTTTTTTTTCTTATTTTTTATTGAAATTAAAAAAATCGAGCGAATTTTTTTATTTCACTAATACAAAAAAATATTTTCAATGGTTTTCTTTGGTTTCTTAAAATAAAGCGAATAGGTATGGTTATTTTGTAAAATTTGTTTTGTTCTATTAGGTTTTCTATGGTGGGCTTTATTTCCATTTGTAATTGGAAATAATCCCCACAGGTAAAAGGCAATAAGACCTACGGTTTTTATTGCCACATTAAAAAGGAAATAACCCCTGCAGGGGCTATTTCCTTTTCGTTTGGGAAATAACCCCTGCAGGGGTTATTGCCGCGGGTGTTATTGCACTGCACCGAAAAGATGCGAAGGATGCAGAAAAATAAAAAAAATCATTTTTATATAAGAAAAACATATTTTTTCTTGTTGCTATCATTATTTACAATAATTTTCGCTATTTTTAGACACTTGTCTAACCACTTGCATCTTACAGCTCAAAAAAACTTCTCTACAGTGTCGCATAAACTGCAACGCTGAGTAAGGACAGAGTTCAAGTAATTTAATGGCTAGTGGTTAAGCTGTCTTTTTATAAAAAGTGTTGGTGTCTGCTCGAGGGTGTGACTCTCTGCTCGAACTAGTCTCAGCTTTGATGCATTATTAGATAAAACTCTGAAATACTAAAATATTATTTTCTCAGATCAAGATCAAGAGTGATATTGTTTTGCATCTTGTTTATATGTTTTCCTAGTCTTTCAGAGGTACATTTCATTTTCAATTTCTAAGAGGTAATTTGGTCGATGGTAGCTTGAACAGTTTTTTGAGGAAGAATCTTTGCAGTTTTTCTACGCAGTTGCAGCATTTGCTCCCTCATAATTAGGCACCATAGTACAATATTGAGTGCATTACAGTTTCAAAAACCTTTAACTTAAATGAAATTCTCACTTTCGAATTCAGCATAAGGCTTCACCAAGTTGAAGCCATCTTCAGTTTGAGGTATTTTTTCAAAGAGAAATCGTGGTTTATTGTTACATCTAAATATTTGTAGAGATACCCAGTTTTGAGCCAGATTCATTGAAGTTAGAAGCATAAACCCTCCGGTAAGCCTTAAAGGCTGTTGGGTATTATCTTGCTAGCATTTGATTGTTGATTTACAGGCAGGTAAGCTGCTTATATAAACGAGTTGTGGATTCAAAGCGACTGAGTTACTAAAGCTTGTGCTTGGCTGTGGACTGGGAGGCGTTTGGCCTACCTACCCGCGGTTGAGCTGTTGATGACAATATTTGACTGTTGACTTTACAGCGATTGAGCTGTGGATTCACACCACGAGCAATCCCTAGCTCTAGAGAAAAAACGAATATTATAAGAGCTTACCACAGACTTCTAATTGAATACTACTTATGAAACTATGAAACTCCATGATTTTTTTTATATCATAACTGCAAACTGCAAACTCCTCGTTCAAATTGATGATTAAATTTGTATGATGAGCATTGACTTTAAAAATATTTTTAATTTCCCTTCAATTGTGTATCGAGGCTGAAATGATTTGAAATGTAAATCCATTAAACAAAAAATATTTGGTTATAAACGAACTGTTTTGAGGTTTTTATAGTGTCCGATTGCATAAATTATTTTGTCACTACAGGTGACCTACCTCATCAAACTGAAATCAATACAAAACAAAAAAACTTTGCTTATTTAAAATTAAATGCCGTTGACATAGTTACATAACGAATACATTTAGTTATGTTTGTGGCGGTAAATTACTTTGGCAGATCATTATGTGTGGTTTTGTTCACAAATAAAATAAATATTTATTTTAGATTTGTGTGTACATAAATCAAAAACAATATTAACTTTGTAAAACCTCATTGTGCAACACTATGACGCGCAGGCAACTCAACAAATACGATTTTTAAACTGCACTCAACTGCTACATTTGAGAGCATCTTTTTTTATGTTTACCACATTTCCATTCCTGATGACTTCTTACATTTACCATATGTGGCTTCTGTCTCTCTTGTTTCAATCTTATCATATCTTCATTAAATTGCACAAACGATGTAATGAAAATCAAATTTTAAAAACAAATATCCATTTTCAGTGAACTTCGCGTGAATGTCCTCAAAATTTTACTCACTGACCCTGAAATGATTTATTCAATTCCAGGCGCTAGGGAATGAATAAGCCAATTTCCATTCTGTTCACCGAACGAGCATCAATTTCAATAATAGGTCTTGAGGAAAAAAAAAAAAAAAAAAAAAAATAATACAAAAACAGGTTCGCCAGTTATCTTGGAATTCCAGCTTATCCCCCCCAAAAAAAAAACCTTGCATATACACATCCGGAATCCAACAACATAGGCTGCTGTTTCTTTTCACATTCGAATGAGCCAGTCATTATGGAGGTTGGTGGATTGAATCAGCACCAAATCCGCCCAATAGAGCCAAATAAATAAACAGCAAAATCAACCGCTCCCAGGATCTTTATTACACCACATACACAGGAATAGGACACACGAATGCACAAAAAAGGTTTAAAAAAAGAAAAGAGGAAAAAAAACACAAACTTAATTTATTCCGAAAGACTCTGCCCCCGCGAGTTGCCCTTCCACCTCTAAGCAGAAATAAATTCACTTTAACTTTACAATTTTCCTTTTACCCACGTCATAATAGAGTACAAAATATACCTACCTCAAGCATTTTGTCCTATTCTCGCTAGGACTCGATATGAACCAGCATAGAAAAGGGGAATTTCGCGGGTCTATGAAATAACTCCCACGAAATAAGTCCCACTTTTAAAATCGAAATAAGTCCCACCAAAAATTGCTATTTTGAAAGTGGGAGTTATTTCGTTTCAAAAGTGGGACTTATTTCGTCAATTGATGGGACTTATTTCGTTACGCGTTTTTATTTTAAGTGGGACTTATTTCGTTTTGAGTGGGAATAAATTCGTTTTGTAAAGTGGGAGTTATTTCATACCCCTAAATTTATATTTTTTCTTATGCAAAAAGTTATGGTTGTCCCTTTTACGAAATGTCCAATGTTTCGTAAAAGGGACAATCATAATTTTTTGTCCTTATCTCTCATGTCCTTATCTCTCTCAGACTTATTTCGTGGGAGTTATTTCATAGACCCGAATTTCGCTAGTGAAAATATGGCACTAAATGATTTTTCAACCTTAAAATTACATTTTAGGTCGCATGGATGGAAAATTATTAGCAAATACCATAACTCCTCGAGCTCTAATATTTCTATCTAACTGCCTTAGTTGAAAGCAAAATTTATGGCATTCATTTATCCATGTAATTCACATGTAATTATTTGTTCATCTTTAAAAAATAAGGAAACTCTATGTTAATCATGCACTTTCTACAAAAAATGACCTCAAAGTTAAAACTTTGTTTCGGGAAGAAAATTTGAACACCACTTAAAATTGAAAATCTGGCAACCCTAATAGAAGCTCAACTTAAACACAATTTTATAAAGATTATTGCTTAAACAAAAAATTAAGTTTAAGATTAAGTAAGGTAAGGGTACACCAAAGTTAGCCTTTTTTAAATTGTCAAAAAGTGATGTCAAAGTTGAGAAACGATCTTTACTGTAAGGCAATTCTTAGAATATGACCAAGAATCACACCCCAAAGGATAATACACGAAGTACGAGACTCCTTGTATTGAAAATACAATGTCTAAAGAACTCGTCTTCAGCAGCTTTTATGCAACTTCATGTCCCAAAATTTAATCTCTCCTCTAAAACTTAGTTTTTTTTATAAGTGAATCAATTCAGCTACTTCTTCAAGATTGGTTAAGTTTCCAGTTGACTTGGCATAACTGACAAAGATGTTCACATTCATCCCGATTCCGCTGAATTGATTTCTTCATTTTTCAGCTGCGACTTTTGTTTCTAGTTTGTGGCTAGAAAAATGAATAACATGAGATTTATATCTTTAAAGTTAAGCACAAAATAATGATTTTATTATAGAACCAGCACACCCTTTCATTTGTTTTTTCTGTGTCCATCGATTCTGCTTGCTCTATAAACGTAAAGTCTTAATATCCCCATTGCAACATTCTGGTCTCTTCGATCTCTTGTGTTCATCAAAGCCGTAGGTAATTGTAAGCTCAATGACTTCTTATTGATTCTTCTATTCCGTTATTGGCAACGTTTTTATTTTCTTCTGTGTTTAATGTTCTTCAATTATACATTAAGGTATCCGGCTTTTCTGTGGTAGTGAATTCGTGAAAAATGGGAAAAATGTATGTAACGGAAAGCCTTTTGACTCAAAAGCTATTTGAAAAAATTAATTTTTTACGGAGAGTAAAAGTTCAACAATATTAAGGCATTGAATTCTCGTAACCTGACATAATCAACAATTAAAAAATAATTCTCGATTAAGCTTATTCATTCCGAAAGAACAATTTTAAAAGCGTTTTTCTATCAAATTGACCATCATCTGACAGAAACGTTGGCCTTATGAATTTTCAAAATCGATACAGTGATCATTTCCAATATCCAAATGGCTGGCAGTCTTTAAATTGAGATATTAATTGAGAACATAAAGGAAAATGTTGTTCTGACAGCCCATATATTAGAGTTTGATAAGTTCGTGTTTCCTTGAAGAATTTTTTGAGAATAAATAGCTTATCAAATGTTGAAATCTAGTGCCAGCGATAGCATAAAAAAATTATTGATTTTAAATTTTTGTGAACCGTTATGTGAGGGAAAAATTTTGGTATAGCATTCCACATTCGGTTGGTGCAAACATAAATCTCTATACGTTCGAAGTTGGTTTAGTAAAACTCCTAGCGAGGCGGGTGTTGCGCCTACATTGATTCAGGGGAGAAATGCAGCTGGCTATTTCACTAGAGCACTGTTTGTGATAAAAGCGATAAAAAAGAGTAAGACAGGTTACGTTTCGACACCGTTGGATTGAGAATCAATCGATCCTACAATTGAACTATCATCTATCAGTCTCAACGCTCTGTTTTGTACACAACTGGCATCACCTCTTCATTAAAAATGATTCAATTATTCCGTGTTGAATAGGAAATGACTTAAGTACTTCGTGTTAAACGAACATGCACAAGTTACACGATTTGTTTTTTTCTCTTTAAATTTCTCAAAAAGGTAGTGACGAACGAAGAAGAAGAACACAATCCTTAACTCCTCTTCAAAGGACTCGTGCAGGTTCGTTTTGTAGGTACGTCATAATAGAAGAGAGCTGAATAAACCAAATTCCGAATCGTAAGTCAGTCAGCTCCTTACCTTCAGCGCTTCTTCTTTTTCCCTATGTTTCTAGAATAAGGAAGATTTAATCTCCTCTTTTAAGCTTTGTTTGTTTATAGCGGGTTTCAAAAAATGTTACTAGATCACACTCCACTTGCTAATTACCTTCTTACGAGCTCCTTGTTCTTAGAAATAGCTCAGTTTTCTTCACACTGCCCTTAATTTTTCATATACCTCATACAAAGAAAAATCTTGCTGCAGTTTAATCGAATCTTTTCTACAAAGAATGCTGGTAATACACGCAACAGATATTAAAGCCTATGAAACACACTCGTCGAATATTACGTGTGTCTACAGAAAGGTGAAATCGAAATTACATTAAAAACAGACAACCCATTATTGTCTCAAAGTTTCTCGTTTTTAAATAACATGCTAACAATGTACCCACTTATACTCGTTGAAAGGTCATAGCTTCATGCTTAAGTTTTACAAATTTAATCCTCACTATTAAAACACATCTAAATAAAGAAAATTGTCTCCTCTTAGTTACACAATGCGACGCCTTACTTAAAAACTCTCTTCACAAACAATTTCACATTTGAATGTAATCCCTTCACAGAAAATGTTAATTTGTAAAGCTGCTTGTTTGTAAAGTTTTGTGTAATTACATTGCACTACAACAAAGAAATTCAATGAGTTTCACCCTAACGAATTACAATTACAAAACAACAACAACAACAACAACTGATGGGCGTTGAATATGCAAATCATCACCCATCCAGTTGCATTTTATAACAAGAAACTTTTGACAATGCAGTTGTTTGTGTGTGCTATTCCCTTTTTAATGACTATATGCACTGCATTTTGCCATTATATACGTCCTTGGAGCAGCCACAGACAGTGAATAATGTTTTATTCATAATTTCACGTTTTGACCTCTGTTAGCCTTTTATGTGTTTGTTTTAGAGCAAAAGATCCTTAGAAAAATGTGAACTTAGACATTCTGAGCGAATAGCTTTCAAAAACATTTATTATAACCAGGCCTGAGGCTTGTATATTAATATAGTGTTGTGCAACAAAGCTATATGGAAACCTTGGTAACTAACGCATTTCAAGGACTTGAAACTCTATGCTGATTCCGATCCAATATTTCTATGAAACTCAATACTCATTTATGACATTTCGCTTAGCCTAGCACCTATGCCATATTTGGAGTCGTTAACTGCCTCACTATAGCTACAATGTAAGATGTCTGTTAATAGATTTAAAGACTCTCGAAGCTAGGAGGAAGTATTATTTAGTTATGCTTGCTAGAGATGTTCTCTGTAATCGAATTGATTGTCCTAAACTTCTCACTTTTTTTTCTTTATATGCTCCTTCAAGACAGTTGAGGACGAGGCCGATTCTGTTTTTTGTTCCCCGATCTTATACAAACTACGGTAGATCAGATCCGATTTCACGTTCTAGTCATGAATTTAATTGCGTTTATCAAAATATAGACTTATGTTTAAGCAGAGAGGTTTTCAAAACTATTGTTTCGAGTCTAGTATCGTAGCATGTTTGTATATATATGTACATATGTAAGATAACTCTTTTTGCCACTTATTGTTTAATATTTGCTCTTACTTTTCTAAACATAGTTTATGTAAATATTGTTAAGTCTAGAAGAGTTATGAACTCGATAGATGGATAATAAATAAATAAATAAATAAATAAATATAGCTTCTCCGACTGCGATGTTAGGTATTTGATGATGCCGAGGAAAATTGTTTGTGGTCTTTCGCTGTCATATGATAAATATTTTGAATTTAAATTGTTTTTGTCATCAAAAATAATTAATGGGAGATGAAAAACTGGGCATACATTCAACCCTATCAGTGTCACCACAATGCGGCAAGTGTGACATTTGCAATTCATCCTTTACATCGGCCAAGTTTTGTTTTTACTTTTTTCCTTAGTTTACAACTTATTATCTCATGTAAGAGCTTAATTACTACGAAAAGCTTATGAGACTCCAGTAGAATTGTTTTACCCGCCTGAAACACCAAGATTTAAGTAAATAGTTCTACAAATGAATAATGAAACAAAAGTAAAAAAAAAGAAACAAAAACAAAATCAGCAATCAACTCATGACAACAGATTTTCTTCGGCTTAACCTTTTCGGGTATTAAACCGTTTACCTTAGCAGCGCCTATACATAAGACTCCATCAATCCTATTTTAACTTGTCTGCTTAGCTCTAAGTATACACACCTGATGTCTTTGTAGGCTTTCTACTTTATAAACAGTGGCTTCTTTTTGTTTTTTTTTGTATGCCTGTCATGAACTGACATTTATAAATGGAATGTTCACAAATTGACATCCGAACGAATTCCAGGCAAACACCACCACAGCACAAAGTAGCTTTATGACAGGACCTTTTCAAATAATACACGAACTGAACTGAGCTGTGAGCTCCCATTCATTGGCTGTTTGTTGCTTTAGCCAAACTCATCGCATATCAAAAAAAGCTTTATCATTCAATGTTCATAGCATCCTTTCCATCCGTTTATACATAGAATGAAAAAAAAAAAATTATAATATACTCGTATTATCACCCACCATTTCCATCCGTTCAAACAAAAAGTCTATAGAAGTAGTGCATTGAAAAGAGGAAAACAAAAATAGAAAAAAATCGCAAGACCAGAAGTAGTTCTTTTGGATTATATTTACACACTGAAATAGAGAAGCGCTCAGAAAATAGAGAGAAAAATAACAGCTCATAAAACTTCAAACAAATTGAGGTCGAAAGTCAGTGAAGGAAGTTCTAGTTCAGTGTTTCATGGCCATTTCGTTTTGTGTGTTCTTTTGATTTTGATGGTTCTACCTTTTTGTTCACGCTTCCGAGGGAGTATAGAGGTACTTTGGATGTATTCAATTCCCCGTTTTCTATTTACACGGTTCTTTTCATGCCGTTGAATGAGGCTTGAATATCACAGGCTTGCCATTGAAAAGTTAGCGAGTGAATTATCTATGCATAGGCGAAATAAATATTTACTAACTTAAATTTTGAGCTTTGAAAAAATTGAAAAATTTATTATGAAACATGAATGAAACTGAATAAGTTTGGCTTTGAGTATTCGTATTCGTCTTGGTATTCACCATTCATTTTCGAAACGAGCAGGTTTTTGAAATTTGAAAATTCAGTTTCTCTTAAACCGGTAATATAAAATTATCAAATTGTGAGTTTCAAAGGGCGGCAGCAGTGCAGTGGTAGAGTGTTAGTTAGAATCCTGTGCCGGATATACCTATCTACTTTTCTTTTAGCCTCTCAGTTTCATCCGGATGCAAACCGACAGCCGCCGCGCCGTTGGTTGTGGTTATGAGTGAAAATACCATAACCCACCTTATTTTCATGCACTGCCCCATAAAAAAAAGAAATGTTGCTTGCCTTTAAGAACAATAGACTGGTAGTTAGTCTAGGTGCAAAAGCTTAGAAAAAAACGCTTCTTTTTTAAGAAAAAAATGTCGAACTTTTCGGAAAGGTTCGAGTGATCCAGTTGTTGCTTTACTTGCGTTTTAGGGTGATACTGTACGAGTAGTTTGATACTGTTCTGTTGTTTGCTGGTTGCCTCGAGTCGTGTTATGGAGGTCATGAGTTTTCGCATGAACTGTTGCGTTTTTTATGTACAAAAATATTACTAAACTTAAGTTTTAACAATGTAGTTTGCAGACAAGAAAGTTACTTCCCCCCCACCAGTGGTAAGCTTTGAATAGTCTGACAGAGAGATATTTGAAGCATGCTTTCGTGAAACATTGAAATTAACTAAAAAAGTGTAATTACCAATCTTTTAGGAATGAAAACATATGAAGGATGTGAGGGAGTGCGTCATTTGGATGTTATTTCGGTTAAGGAGAGCGAGACATGAAAAGAGAGATTTGGGGTTTGTCTCTTCTTCCTTTTCGTCCAAACAGCTCAAAAGCCGTTTGATAGAATGCCGAGTCTTTCAGAGTCTTTATCTATGAGGCAATATTCGGTAATGACCTGATTACGGACCTTATACCTATGCAATCTGTTTACGGATAATTAATATGCGTTCAAGTTTTGATCAGATATTTTTATTGATTTTTGAATCATCTTTTAGGCAAAAATACTGTTGTGTCCAAAAGGAAGCGCAATTTTTTTTTTTTTTTTGGTTTTTGTTGAAAACATTCAGAACTGAACCACGTTATCAGTCCCAACGCTCGACTTCAATGACTCTTCATATGTTAACTCAGTCGACAAAACGAATTTGTTTAAAGCTCAATTTTCTGCCAACTCAACACTTCCTTACAGCTTTGTCTTCCTCTTGAGACTGTTAATTCTGCAATGAAGCAGATATTTTGTGAACTCGCTCCGTAGTGAGAGCTCTATCAGATCTCAACATACATAAATCCGCTGGTTCCGATGGTGCAACCACCCTTATTCTGAAGAGGTATTTTTGTAAGCTGTCTTTTGTA
Source organism: Melanostoma mellinum (assembly GCA_914767635.1). NCBI lineage: Eukaryota > Metazoa > Arthropoda > Insecta > Diptera > Syrphidae > Melanostoma > Melanostoma mellinum. The sequence continues at coordinate 32,036,157 of OU612059.1, forward strand.
CTACAGCTTTTCTACCTTTCCTTTTTTTCTGGGCTCTTTCCGAGCAGATGGAGAGCTTACTTCCCTTCTTTCCAGGGTCATGGAAACGTTGATATACCGTCAACTTGTGAAACATTTTGAAGAACGAAAGCTTCTCAATGGCCGACAGTACGACTTTCGTAGCAAAAGATGCACTGGTGATTTGATGGCTTATCTCACCGAAAAGTGGAGCCAATCCTTACATTGTTTTGGAGAAAGTAAGATTATTGCTGCGCTTGATATTTCTAAGGCATTTGATAGAGTTTGGCACCAGGCTCTCTTATCGAGAATGCGTGCTTTTGGTATCGATGAGTCTCTTCTTCTTTGGATTGGAAACTACAATTCCAAAGAAGCTTTCGTTCAATACAAGTTGTATTGCATGGCTTCAAGTCTGATACCCACTCCATAAATGCTGGCTCCGTTTAGTCTCCAACTCTCTTCCTCATTTTCGTTGATAATCTCTTGTCTGAAACTTTTAGTCCGCTTAACTGCTTTGCTGACAACTCGACCCTCAGCTTTTCAGATTAGTTTCCAAATTCACGCTCTTCGGATGTGGACCTGGAACTTTTGCGTATGATGAGCGTATTGAATTGTGACTTTAACAGTATTGTAACATGGAGTAATAGAATTCAATGCATCAAAAACCCAAATGCTTTTTTTTTGTCGCTTAAGCTGAACATTTTACAGAAATGGTAGCTTCATCCAAGAAACCGAAAAGCTGTCAGTACTCGGTATGCCAACAATGCTACGAAATGCTTAAACCGTAGATGGAACTTTTTCACTCCTTCTGATGTGGTTACTTTTTATGATACCTACATCTGCCTAAAAATAGAGTATAATTCTCATATCTGGTGAGGTGCCCTCAAACATCTTTGCGCCTACTTGATAGGATAGAAATCAGAGCGTTGAGACACTTCAATCGTAGAATCAATCAATTCTCCTGAACATCGTCAAAACGTTACCTATCTCTGTCGCTTTTTCAAAAACAGTGCTCTAGTCAAATCTGCCACTGCTCTCGAAACAATTTAGTCGCAACATCTACATCGGTAAAAATGTTCGTCAGTTCTACCTTGCGCTCAATTACGGGTGTACAATCAAGCGTAGAGATTAATTTTTTAGTCCCACTACTTGTATGTGGAATGCCTTACCAGACTTTGGTTTTCTCTCGCATTATGATTCACAAAACTTTAAAGGATCTCCAAACAATGAGGACTTTGAAATTGTTCTCAAAAACAAGTGTATTTGGAATTGCTTGATCCAAACAAGTTCAAGATTGTTGAGTGACCAATTGTGTTATTATTGAAATGAGAGATGGCTCTGTAACGAATAGCTGCGCTAGCGGCCATCTGTTTACTAAGTAAGTATCGGTCTTATGACTGCAATGTATAGCCAATGTATGATATTATGTTTATATAGTCTCCATTTGTTTTCTTCTTGGTCGACCTCTGAAAAAGCATAATGCCAGGAAGATAGAAAAGCGAAAATTTATTCGGAAGATTAAAATCGTTGATGCAGAAAGAGCAATTTTAGAATGGGATAAGTGTTTGTGTGGGCATGGAGGCCGAACTCAGTATTTGCAAACAGGCAGGAATTCAAGAAGAGTTAGTGCCAGAGTTGGCAAGAAAACTCGTGGACCGGCTTTATCAGAAAACATAAGTATTCTCTACTTTTAAGGAAAAGTGCGAAAAGTGCATTTGTTTTTCTGTTGGCCTTTTAGTTAAATATACTGTGTTGGATACTGTCGCTTTCGTTTCTGACGTTACTGACTGTTGTTTGATCGGGAAAAATCCCAGTGAGGAGTCGTTTGCTCGCTGCTCGATTGTGCAGATAAAACTATTTTATTGTTTGACCTGAAAAGAAATCCATCTACCATATTTACTTTGTTAAAGCTTTCCTTCTACCCAAACTCATCATATCTTTGTATACCCTTTTGATTTCAGGTTTTATTCGTAAATTCGTAAAGGTTTCCTGAGTAAAAATCATTTGTATTTTTTTGGGAACCAGATGCATTGTTTTTATTTCATTTGAAGCCCATTTTATGGTTGGTTTGGAAATTCCAAACGAAAATTGACTGCTCTCATTCCAAATAGGGTTGGAGGGGATTCACAATTTCCTTCTGGTTCCGAACGGCTCGGTGAGCTTCCGCGATACCCTGGAAAAAGCATTTAGAATATTTGGTACTGTGAATCGAAAACAAATCACGTAATAGCCCGCCAATGGACGGGTACCAAGGAACATACGAAAGTCTTAATTCTTTTCAAAAATTGTTTATAAGTTTGATGTTTTGATGTTGATGGTTGATGTTGATGGCTGATGAGAAATTCATCTACACTTACAACAGCTTGTGCAAAACCAATTTATTAATCTCGACAAAAAATTCAATTTTCTTTCCTTAAATTTAATAAAACCACATTTTCACGACGACAATAAAAGTATTGAAAATAAGTAGAACACAAACATGTAATAACAAAAGTCGTTTCACTATACCCATAGCCAACCACCATTGCCTTCAATTGAACCTGGGGTCAGGCAATCTTTATATTTCACAAATATTTTGTAGGACTTTTATTTAATCTGTAAATTCCCATTTATTTTCATAAATGACGTTGAAAATATTCAATCAAAATATGCAAGCCGATACTTCAATTGGATTGTTTTGTTTGGGGATGTTACATACAATCGCTTGGTGTTGACACGTCATATTCAAAAAGGTCATACAGAGTGCTAATGGAATTTTGCTGTTCAGGAATCCTTTAATAATTTTGAAAGTGCTGTTGCTAAGTAGTTCGAGGTGCAAATCTTTGGTCATGGAAACAAACTTGCTTTATGTGAGGTGTTCTATTTATTTACTTACTAACTTTTGTGGGAATTACAGTTTGGGGTGAAATTGGGCCTCAGGTAGCATTTTCAGCCGCAGCAATTTCCGTTTGAAGCGAGCTCTCTCCAGTTTTACATTCTAAGTTAGTTGTGGTCATCTTCACAGCAGCGAGTCCATGCAAAATAATCACTGTCGTACTCAGTCGACAAACAGTTTCTCGTCTGTCGCAAAAAGTCTTTAGTTAGTTTAAGTCTCCGTCTAAAGCAATAGATCCAAATAGCTGCGTTTTTGATAAAATCATGGCTTGTCAGAAGCCATGTCGACACTCTGTTTAGGGTATATCTCTTTAACATACATTGGAAGGAATGTCAAAGTGGCCATGTTCGAGAAATACGCCGCAGGAACATATGATGCGACTTGCCATAGTAAAAAAACTTGTTTTCTCACAACCAATTTCAGCAATCGGTTTCAGGTGTGCTTGAAGTTCTCCTCCTTCCTAGATTTCGATTTTTCATAAACAGTAAACAACAACCATCATCTCGGTTAGATCACTGATTGAGCCGCCTAAAAAAAATTACATGAAAATGGTTGCGCCACACAGCCCTAAGAACTTCAGGACTAAAGGCATTTCCAGGACCAACAATTTTATGCCGGCTAAATAAGAAAGAAAGAAAGAAAAGACGATTCCCTCACAAGGCATGGTTGTGAGAAATGCGCTAGGCCCAGGGGCTCCTCGCTCTGTTGTGCCACCCTATTTATTTCTAAATAAGAAAGCTTTTTTTTATGGCAGTGCGAAATTACTACCGGAGAGCTTATCAGTTCCTTGCGAGGGTTATAAATAAATAAAAAGAAATAGGGTAGGGCAATATGAAGGGTAGCTCGGGGTCTGGAGCATTTCTCTCAACCGTTGCCTTTCTGGGGACCTAAAATCTCTGCCGTTTCCGAACGACTAATTGAGAAAGCCTTTTTGATGGCAGTAGTCCACTGCGGAATACTCGTAATTCCTTGCTAAAGGTGATTTTATAATTTCGACATTGCCGAAGTGGTATACATACTTATATTTACTCGAAAGCCAATGAGGTGAAATCTTATCAGCCTTCTAAAGTTTGATGAAAAAGGTTGCATTAAGTGATGGCCTGTTCTCAATAATACCAATTATTATAGAAGTCGCGAGCGATATGAAGGAAGATGAAGATGACTATCCCAGTAAAGATGACGAAATGTGGGCAATGTGAGATGCGTAACATGGGCACCACACTTGGCATCCAGTGTGAGATTGTTGTTATTGCACCATTGCACTAAGTGATCGATATCAGATTGAAGTTCACATTCAACTTCAATCTGATATCATAAATATATGATCAGCACTATTTTTGCATGTAAACGAGATTTTCGCATCATCAGCATTTAGCTTTTTTTTACAGAGGGTAGATCATTTATACATATAAAAAAAATAGTGGTCCTAAATGGCTTTCTTGTGGTACCCTGGATTTAACTTCAGCTGCGCAAAAAACTTGAAACTCGAACTCAACGTGATGAGGCGAGATGATAAATAACTTTCAAAATCATCAAACAAGTTTTGGAGAACAACTGATATTTGAAATCTTTTTAAATAGCAGCTAGATACCACATCCGTTTAAAGACCATTAATAAATCCTTTTGCGATTAAAGGTGAAATTTCCAAAATACTGGTTATGGTAGATATGTCCTTGACGAATTCATGTTGTTAGCTGTGGAATACGATTCTATTCCATAAATCAACTCTTCGATTGATTTGGATTGCATCATCTAAAGAATAATGCTGATTTTTGCAATTCCTATAATTTCGCATATTGCATCGGCTCTCTGATTTTAACAGTGGGGTAATAAATGAAGACATCCACGATTTTGAGAAAACAGAAGACATAGGAACAAGATTTACAAGTAACATAAAGCATGAACCAAGGACTGACAGCAGTTTACTAATATGCAGGACAAGATATAAAAAAAAGCCCTCATCACATCACCGTTATTACATGCCTCTAAACATTTCTGCAAACATATGACAGATTTCTATACTATCATTTGAAGATCTTTGATCTAATTTTATATATTGTAATATACTGTAATGCACACCCAACATCCAAGATCAATTCTCTAAACGAAACCCCATCGTTCAACCTATTTAACAAAGGCGTTGCTTGTGAGTGAGTGTGTGCGCAGGAATATACCAGTGGGTGACACGAGACAGTGTCTCTGTCTAGCCATATTATGGTTGTGGAATGGTTTATAGCAACCTGATATAAAAGCTCTATATCTGTTCGAAACTACTGGAAAGCTCACAATGTTGTAGTATATTCCTATATTCTGTTCGAAACTTCTATAAGCTCTCGATGTGTTATGCATTCCCATATAAAGAGGTTTCTCAAGTAACCAGAGAGTTAGTTTTTATTGTAAAGTGATGGTGTAATGATGGAATTAGTGTGATTATTATTCGAATTGTTTATCGAATAAAAATGATGTAATTATAGTGAAATCAAAGTTTTTTTTCGAACTCAGCCAACGGTTACAATTCGTTGGAGTTTCTGAAACCTTTTTCTTAGTTTTAGCAAATTTCCAAAAAGACAACGGATTTTGTTGCAAATTATTTGTTTTATTTAAATGATGTAGTTTCTATAAGCAGCCAAATTAGGTCCAATCAATAGGTCATGCAAACGCTTGCATTCAGGGGCTAAAAAATAGCCACTATTTTGATAGTATTAAAAATTAAAAAAAAAAGTTGAATCAATTTTATCGCGAGCTATTATCAAATCTGTTGATAAACGAGATGTTTTTGTGCCGAAAAAGCTTTCCTTAATTTTTTTTTTAGTGGCTTACTGACCCACCTTTGGAAGAACCAAATTACAAGAGGCTATACACCACACTTGATGTGTGGTCCTAATTACAGTACTTGGGTTTTTTCTTACTTCTTCAATCAAGTGTCTACATTAAAATGTACTGCACTTATGTTGTGGCCCATCAGAATAAAAATTTTCAAAGCCAACTCATCAAACTTAAATTTTCAAACATTTCAGTTGAAAACCACCTCAAATATTTTTGAGGTTTGAGTTAATCTGTACTCCATGGAGAGCTCGCACACAAACTGAAACGTCAAAAAAATCAAACAGATTCCATCACAGTTAAATGCACTGCCTTTCAAAATACAATTTTCTGAGTGATAATCGCTACTGTCGATTTCTGCTAAAATCTCTGCAAAAACATTTTTCACTCATCCAATAAAATTTTTGCTTCGCTGGGGAGGCAGCCACTTTTGATTAATGGATGTGGTGAAAAAAAAAATCATAACCATTAAATCAAAATCAATAAGGACTTTTCCATGAATCTGTTGCCTCCTTTTTTTTGCTTGTTTACTTTAGCCGAATCGAAATCAAGCAGGTTCTTGCAAACAAGCGTCCTTATCGGAACTTAAAAAGGTTCATTCATATTTCTCACACAGAGCTCCTGATGATTCAGTGCCATAAATATAAAATGAGAAAGGATAAAGCAAAACTTTTCTAATAATATAATGATCAATAGTTTAATTTATTTCCAATAAAATAATATTACCACATTAGGAAACTGAAAAAGGATTGAAAAACTCTCCGACGAACCACTTAAACTGCCATTAAAGCTTGTTCGCATTTTGTAAAAGTACCACGGCACATCTTACACAGTCAACAGAGCCTGAACTGTGATTTATGGCTTCTAATATTGTCGTTGCACGTCCTGAGGTTAAAAATCAACATTGAAGTTTATATCAACTTTATTAAATTTATATTCGAATGTCAGTCATGAAAGTGACCTTTTTCACAAAAGCAGCTTTTTATCTTCGTCCGGAACATTAATCGAAGGAAATAAGTAGTTTCAGGTCTCAGTATATGAACTGAAGAGAGCTATATGATAAATGATGATGATGATGATGATGATGATGACGATACTTTGTTTGGGAGCATATTTCAAGTTTGAAGGCACAATTTATGAACCAACTAATGTCAATCAAGTGGTTGCTTATAAATGAGGCCGTATAGGAGCATCAAAAATACGGAAACTTTTACTCAAGGTATAAATGTTCCTTGGTAAAGTGATTTAAAGCTGTCAATATTCGAGGGCCTACCCAAAGGTGAATTGAATGTTTTACGTCGTATGGCGATAATACTTATTGACTCAATCAAATGAAATAGTGTTTTGGTTAACAAAGTCTTTGTCGTCGACAAGGAGACATTTTTTACTTTTATTTTCATTTAACGAATTCAATTATCGACGTCGACGACGACGATGGTGATTGTAAGGCTAATGTTGTGTTTTATTGCCAAACCTTTTTGTGCTGATATGGCCGATATAGAAGTTGAAATTTACACTCATGTGCTAAATGGTCCTAAGCTAATACTTTGTGTGTTCTTCACCTTTTGGGCATTACACAAGTAAAAGTTGAAGAGAACTTAAAAAGGGTTTTCACAAACAAGCAAAATAAAATAATCACACGTAATTTAAAGTCCTCTTAACTCGTATCAAAATCTATCGATGAAGCATCTTATGTTAAAAGGATTATCCACCGATCCCATTTTTGTCTCAACAAAATAGAATTGCACGAACATTGTTACTTTACAATGAGAAGAGAAAGTTTGTCGTACCTATGTCTACACATTTTGTGTTGCGCATATAGAGTTGCTTTGTCAGCATGTCGAAGTCTATTTCTGTGAATGTTGAGTTGATTTGGTGGCAAAGTTGAACTATTCACAGGCTTTAAATTTGCTTCCTTTAGTCTCATTTAGTTATTTGATGTCTCTTGCATTGAAGATGCAAGGGAAAGGTGTGGAATATGTTCAGCGCATAAGGCTCCCAAATTGAATGTGAGCAGGTCGGAAAGATGCATTTTGGTTAGATTCTTAGAATCTACTTAAGCATATCCCAATGGAAGGATTTTGGTATGATGGCGGTGATTTGAACGGTCATACTTTAAAGGCAAACGAGGATTCGAGGATTAGTATACTAGGATTTCGATGTATTAAACCTCCGTCGCAGTGTATGCAAGTCAGATGGTCTCGTTGTATCAAAAACCATGTTAATGTTAAAAACAAGGCCAATAGCTTATCAGTTACGCAGAGGGAGCAATGAAACCAAAGTGGAAATTTCTGGTGAAAAACTGCAAGCCTGGGAGAGGCTATAGCACAACTGCACTGCTTTTGAATTTTTTATGGAGGCGAGGCGGTGAAAGAAATCCAACTAACAGGTGCTACTTAAAGAATCTTGAGGAATAATTTCGACCAGGAAGAGGCAACCTATTCAATTTGGTAATGCAAAGATATCTGTGAAACACCATTGCGCTGGTAGCACAGCAGAAAGCGTGTGGGATTGCCAAGTCATTGTAAGGGGTTTCAAAGCTAAGCCACAAAAAAAAAGAAAACAAAAAAAAAAAAAAACATTGTGGTGGTATGATGAAGCTAAGGCATTGATAAGTAAAAAATGCCTTCAAGGCATTGGCAAGTACCTTTGAAATAATAGATATGGAAAGGCTCGCCCTGAAAGAAAGAAGCTAAGATAAAAGTGCACTGAACTTCAAGCAAAGATGAGGAAAGGTATGTATCCGGAGCTGAAATAAATTGCTGCACCGGCTTCTGCTTCCAAGCTGTTCCAGAAATACGACAAAACAAATTTAATAAGGGAGCAACCTTCTTCAAAATAGATGGTCAATGAAGTTCATTGCTCAAGTACAACTTCTGGTGGATGAGCATTAAATTTTGAACAAGTGCTGACAGAAATGTGACGGCCTATTTAACGAACAGCTTCCTCAAGAGCACTTTCCAGAAGTTTAACCGAAGTTAAAAAAACCTTAAAAGACAAAGATGCTAGACCAGGTGAGATACAATTCACGATTCTCATTTTCAAACTGTAAGAAGGTGACAGTGTGCTCAAGGAATGGAGGGAAAGTTAACTTTTTCCAATTTTTGAAGAAAAGGTGGACACACGATTCGCTGGCTCATTAATTACTGTTCGATTTAGTTGATGTTTTCGGTATTGTTGTATTCAAAGCAGTGAGAGATCTAAATATAAGGAAGAAAAAGAAAGGCAACGAAATCTGCGTTTTTTAACGTAAGCCATTGAACAACCGAAAATCTTAAGACTATACGACGTTCTCTGAGGCCAACGAGGCGTACTCCATTCTATTGATAGGCAGATCCTCATACATCCAGTAATTTGACGGTATTACTGTTCAACTCCTTTTGATTCGCATTCCTTATCAACATCATTGGTGGTTTATTCGATTGGCCAACTTTAGAGGCCAAGATTTTTTTAAGTACATAATCAGTTCTTGTATAGAGATACCCGTGGCGTGATGTCTGACAGTTAATCCAGAGGTTCGTGGTTAGAATCCCAACAGAGGCAAAAATGTTTTTCAACGGGTATCGCCTTTCGCAAGGAATTGGCAAGTCCTCTGTTAGTAAACTCATTGCCTTGAAAAGCACTTTCTCGATTAGTCGTTTGGAGAGGACAGAAAGTTGTACGTCCCGCCATAGGCCATGGTTTTTTGAGAAATGCACTAGGCCCTTAGGCTCCCCGCTCTCTTGCCCTACCATAATTATTTATTTTTGTTTTAGTTCTTGCATGCCTTTTTCGCCTTCAAGGGTCTCGAAAATTTCTTTTTTGTCTTTAGCGGAAAAGTGTGAGCTTTACAAAATCATCCAGTTTTTCAGGTATACCGTATGGTCGTAGCTAACCCCATACGAACAACCCTCAACCTAGGCGCAGGTCTTTTCGGAAACCCCATGGACATAGCGCTTTATAATCTGTTGTCAGTACCGTATTGCCCGGGCTTGAGAGCTGCCATGGGCTTCACAATGACGCTTTCTCGAGTTGTTTGACAAACGTAAGCAAACGTTCAAAAAAGTTCAACTAAGTTGAGCTTTTGCTCGTTTTCTGACTTATTCCTCCTGGGCAGTTGAAAAATAGGGAAGAGTTAGTAATAATGTTGATGTAAGCAAACCATCGGTTTTGTAAAAAAGCTGCTAATTAAGCCTTTTTTAAAGTTGACCTTTGTCAGATTGCTCAACGTAGGTGATGTTGAAGCACTTAAACTACTATAATTCAGTGAAGTTATTTTTAAAAATCGAACTATACTTAGATTTCGATGGTGAGTATTAACATTAAGTCGATCATGGATTTTTTTGACTAACAAATCAATTTAATTTGAGTTCATGTTTGTGAAAAGAAAAAAATTGGCACGACGGGGTCGCACGAACTTGCGATTGTGTGCTAAGTTCAATATCAAAATTATAAGGCGTAGTACAAGGTGTAAGTATCTGCTTTTCATAATATATTTCGTGGTACAGGGCTGCCAACTACACATTCATTATTAAAATTGAACAAAATCACATAAAATAATGAAAAATGTTAAACCAAATATTCCAAATGTTGTAAGCCAAAATCAAATGACGCCATTTTTTGCATTTGCTTATAGGTACATATAAAAGCAGAAAATTTAATCAAAGTCGTTAGACGTTTTTCATTTTTCACTTTTTTTTAAATTGGATTTCTCAAAAGTCAAATTTGTAAAATTTAAGAACATGCCAAAAAGTGTTTTGACAAAAAATTTAAAAAATAAATTAAAGATACCGTTTTGAAAATAATCAAAAATTTAAATTTTTCAAATATCTGTTCTCAATCTCCACTATCACTTCACTATCACTATCACTACATAGTATAAAACAAAGTCGCTTTCTCTGTCCCTTAGATTTTTAAAACTGTGCAACGGATTTTGATGCGGATTTTTTTAATGAATAGAGTGATTCAAGAGGAAGGTTTATATGTGTAATACATTCATATAATAGCAGAGTAAAGCTGAGAAATTTAAAGATTTGTAATGTGATGTCGTAACAAACATATTTTTCTGCGCTTACATTGCAAACGCTAGCTAAACCTTAAGAGATAGATCAAATTTGTGTACTACGGAACTGTATATCTTAAAAAGATAAATAAAAAAGTCCTAAAGATTAATAAAAAAGTCCTAAGGATAACCGACAGTAACCATTTTTATCTTTTACATATTACAAAAAAATATGGGTTATTTACCAAGCTATTTTAAACGATACAATATCATTTCTTATCCATTAGATACATTAGATACGTCGTGCATTCCATGTAGATCAAAATGAAGGCGGCCACGGGCAATAATGTTGTAATGAATAAATCAAAACTACTGGATCGATCTTAATCATTTTTTCAGTGAGTGACAGAGGTTATATATTTTATATCCGTGCGAAGCCATAGCGGGCCACTGTGTTTTGTATTAGTATCAGCATTGTACCCGTGCGAAGCTGGGGCGGGTCGCTAGTTTTTAAATAATCTAGAATACAGAATTTCGTCAAAGTCGATGAAGCCATTAACGAGAAATTCGGTCTTGAAAAAAAAAACCTAAAAATCTTTGAAAACCGATTTTGGCTACCGATGATTGTTTTCAATATGGATGATGGTCATTCGAATTTGAATCGAAAACATATAACAATCGCAGAACTTTAGATTTAATCCGTCAAAATGACAGGAGGGCCGAATGCTTGAAGCGACTATTATAGTGCTGCTCTGTTTTGCATTTGTCCTTTTGTCTTACCAAAGAAGAAACTATTTACTTATACTATAAATTGCAACATCTGGGAGGCGCCTTGTTGTCACCTATTAGAGTTTCTTCAAAGAGTATTAATACTTTCAACCACCCGCAAATACATCTCAAAATTGTTAGCATATCTAAATGGCCGATTTCAAGCTAAAATATTTTTACGCATTTGATTAACTCATCAAAAGACTTCAAATTTTGTTTCCATTTTCCAGCAAATTCTTTTAGTAAAAGTAGTCATCATCTTTAACAGCCAGTTTATAAAACAAAACAAATAAAGTTATACGTCTACTCCAACTTAGACGACTTAATCAAAACACTGAAGTGTTATCTTCAGAAGAAGAGTCTAGCATCTTACGACAAATAAGCTTCATTTAAGACTTCATCTGAGATTTTTCGGCAATATTTTGCTCCTTATTCACTCAAAAAATATGTATTTTGTCTTATTCCCTGTACGGGGGCAACAATTTGCAAACTCATCAAAATGTCAAATACCTACTCATGCAAATTCTCCATAAACTCCTCTGCCTCTTCTGCTACCGACAGGCGACACATAAGGCAACATATGACAGCAAAAAGTGTTAAAACCAAGCCAACCCAGCCAAAACAAGGAATCGTTAACTATATGCATGATGGCCGCATCATAAACAACACTCAGTTATAACAAAATTTACAATTTTGCTAACGTTGTCGTCGACGGAATTCTTTCGGTATTCTTATTTTATGGAAAACACTTGAGACTTTCCCTTGAGTCGTTGACATAATGTCAAGAGTCATACAATTTGAAGATTGTTACACTTAGCCCATAGAGCTTCCATTAAAATTGAGACAAATTTGTTAAATGAATTTAAGTTTACAATTTTTTCTCATATTTTCGGTTGGAGCCTCAATCAAAGTAGGGGCCCTTGTGAAACATCATGTCTGAAAATGGTACCTTATTCTTAAAGTTATCTGTGCATCAATTATAGTCATTTAGAAAGGCTGAAAAATGAAAGGTTATCATTTTTGGAGATGGTAGAATTGAAGTGAAAGCTCCGCTTTTCTTTGCCATAAAGGTCCTTGCGCAAACGAAATGTTCAGCAATTTTGTTGCGTTTACATATCTCATTTAGGGAAGTCTTGCAATGATCAATGAGTGTGGATAAATTCACAGAATTTAGAAAAAGTGATACACAAAGTATTTAAGACAAAAGAATGACCCAGAGATGTTGGAAATACGCCTTATATCAACCGCAGCTGACAGTAGGTTAGGTACTGTTTTTTCGCTTTTGACATCCTTATTGCCTTGCTTTGCAGCAGGGGTCACCAATGACTAATTTAATGTAGTTGTAAAGCTTTGATCAGAAGTAAAATTGAAATGTAAGGATAAGAAACTGGTATGGCTTGATGGAAGATGGCGTTGGTGGACTTGTGAAGGGCCCACTTGATATAACAATTTGAGTTGTTGAGCAGTAATTTCTGAAAAAAAAGTTTCTTCTTTTTCATTATAAAATGAGTTTAATGCAGTTACCATTACCTTTTGAAAAGAAATGACTAAGTATTTTCGTTTTGAACGAACTAACACGAATAACACGAGCAAGTTTTTTCATCGAAAATCACTCAAAAAATCGTTTCAAAAGATCGTATAGCCACGTCCATTTCAAAGGCTTACAATATAATGCTGATTCCGAAGGACTAAGTGGGAAAGCGCGCTTTTCATGGGAGTATAATTGTTTTATAGGACCTTGTGATTCCGCGTGAAATCTGATATGAGTGAAAAAATGGTCTTGGAATGAATTAGTATTGCTTCCCTTTGATTCTTCAATGAATGGAGTTATGTTTCACCGTATTGAGCGTACTCCAAGCTCCAAATAATTAAATAGGTTGGCGCAACAGAGCGGAAAGTCTTAGTGTCCAGCGCATTTCCCTCTTGGTGTTCTTTGGTGAGGAATGGAGAGCTCCTTTAAATTATTAACGATTCCGAACGGCTGAAAAGACCGTTTAATGTAATTTAAAAAATCAAACTGTAAAATGACTAACAAACCCAAAAGCCACAATTTGCTACAAAAAAGGTTCGTCCACACGTTGTAGCTCCAGCCTATTATAAAGGTGGACACATTGTGGCAATAAACGCCATTGTTATGCCTACAACTGTTTAAATACCCTCTTCAAACTCCCTACAAACTATGAAACTTTTCGGTAATTGATGTTGATTTAGAGAGAAGATTTCGTTTTACATTTAGTTCCATAAGTTATATCTCAACTTAGCTAATTTTAAAATGATATCTGTTGTATCATCTTGTTTCATCTGAGCCAGCAAAAATAGGTTGCATAAGTGTATCCGAAACTCCATCATAAATTCACAACAAGTTCATAAAACAGCCAGCACTTTTGTCCAAAAGTAAACAAAAGTAAAACTCGCGGTAGGAAGAGCGAAGAAGGTATTTAAAGATAAACATGGAAAATGAAGATTTGAAACTCAAATTATACAAATTGGGTCTAAATTACGCACATTTACTTTGTTAGAACAAAGTTTGCCACACGAATAACAATCCTGATGGTTGACTTTTCATTGCAGTAGCTAGTTTCTCAATTTATCTGGAACTTGCAGGTACATATATATTCTCTTTATAGACCAAATAGATGTGTGTTAGGATCCGGAAATGGGAGGTCTCTAAAAATTGTGACAGGATTGATTATTTTTGTGACTTGTTGCGTATTTTTAGAAAGAAGATTTCGAAAGAGATTCCCTGTTCCACATTCTTACTATCTATAAAAAAGAAATATACAAAAAATCTTTGTATTTTGTATGCGTTTAATTAAAACCCTATTACAAACACACGAAGCTTTAAAGAGAAATAATTTAAAGAATTATTCGAAGAATTAGAGCACTGTAAACAGAAAAGGTGAAAATGTCCCATCTTGTGCAATCTGTCTGTTTAAATTTATCAGGGAAAAAGTATACCTATGGCAGTAAACTCAGTGAGTTTTCTTAATCTGACCCAAATGTCTGAACTGTTGAATAGGAAAAATTTCAATTAAAATTTTGAGGACTAACCTAATGTTTAAATAATTTGTTTTTTCCAAACGTTAAGTGAAAGGAAACGTTAATGAAAGGAAATATCAACATTCAACATAAGCCCCAACATCAAAGTCGTACTATGAAGGAAATGTCATGGCCTTTTTCCTTTTTCTTCATTAAAATATTGTTTATTTAATCGTGACATCAAAAACCTTGTTAGATAAATAAAAAAAATAAAGGTCAAATTTAACACACTTCATTCAACTGAGATCTATCGTCTAGACTAAATTTGATTGCATTTTTTTTTTTTAAACATTACTGCTGACTGAAATGCTGACTGAAATAATTTCTTTTAAGTTAATTTTTGGCTTCTAAGGTTTCGCTGTTAATTGTTTCTTTGTCGTTCAATGTTTTGTGATTAAATCGAATAGAAAATGATTCGATACTCAAAATCAACCCATTCACGTAATGCCTTTGGATAAAGGATAAAGAATTGAATAAGAAGCCATGTCTGTTTCATCAAGAATTTTTACAGTTTCAATTTGAATGACAGCTCCGTGGTTTTACAATTGGTGGTATTTCAATCATTTAATTCTTAGCTAAACGATTTCGGTTTTGAATTCACGAGGCCTAGCTTGACATTGACATTTTTATTCATTTTAATCAAAAAAGTCTTGATGTCCTCATGGGTGTGAGTAGAGTTGACTGACTTTATGGTGGGAATCGTGATGACTGTTTTAGTTTGTTTTTGTCGCCAAATACCAGTAATCAAGAAACACATAGATAAACAATAGATAAGAAGGAATTTGAAGAGAAGTATGGTGCTTTGGCCCGTGATCAGCGGCGAGAATGAAGGCGCAAGGCCTATTTCAGAGCAGATTTAAAAAAGCGGCAACGGCTACCAACAGTAACAGAAAGAGAAAGTGAACAAAACGAAGCAAGGATGGCGAGTCTATAGAACTCGAAACCCTGCGTGGCGAGCTAGCTCACCCTTGGGCTCAATTGGCCTGAAAAAAAAAAAAAACAGCTGCTGGTAACGTTGAGATGCTAGGGGCTTGTCAACAATAGCATACCAAAGAGGTGAATGAAAATGTGTGCTCTCTTGATGGTTCGGGATATTGTGGAATTGATCTCGTAGTTCTAAACAAAGAACATGTCAATAAGGCATCTCAAAATAAAGGATCTTCGATGAATTTAAAACTTAGATGACAAGCTCCGGTTTTTTATTTTAATCAAAAGCGGAGGCTAATCTGCAGCACTCAGACCTGATTTCCTGTCCATTGTACTACCAGCCAGCGTAGCAGCCTTTTCTTTTTTATTGTGGTGCATTAGATGGGAATAAGGTTGTTTTAACTCCACATATAACCTCAAGGACGGTCATGCGTGCAGATGAAACTGATGGGAGGTTGAAAGAAATGTAGATGCCCAGAGCACGATTCGAATCCAGTCATCTTTCATCAAG
Source organism: Melanostoma mellinum (assembly GCA_914767635.1). NCBI lineage: Eukaryota > Metazoa > Arthropoda > Insecta > Diptera > Syrphidae > Melanostoma > Melanostoma mellinum. Next base: position 32,052,078 of record OU612059.1, read on the forward strand.
TTGTCTTTTTTCTGATGAGGTACATTTTTTTTTTTTGGAAAAAGACGAAAAACGGTACCCCCCATAGTACCGTCGTCTAGCCTGTCCACTGAACACTCTACCTACCACTTTATAAAGGCCACCCTGTTAGTAGCTGCCGCGATGAGGTTTTCTGGAGTCCCGAAACTATGGAGGTTGATGTACGAAATCGGCAATAAGTATTCAAGAGTTAAAATGAGGTATTAAGGCTGCCAGCAAACAAAGTCGTTGAGTACAGAACAAAAAGCGGATGTAATCACAGAGCGAGGGTTGCTAAACGCTGTTCTTAGTAAGAAAAAATAGCCAGCAATGGTATTTGGATACCCGGCTGAGTTATTCATTGGCTTTGGAAATGCGATTATGATTCACTCTGTGAATCGATCACAGAGGAAAGAAATCCTAAACACTTTCTGTATAAAAAGAACAGAATGAATTTAGGCTTGGAGGAGGTTTCACTTTTGAGACGATGAACGCATAAATCTCTATCGTTCCTCTCACTACCTGGTGAGAGATTCTTTTGTAGGTAAAGAGAAGTCGAGAAACTGTTAAAGCTTGGGGTAATTCGTCCGTTTTCATCGCCAAACTGCTCAACTTTTGTTCTGAGCAAGACCATAACCCATCGAAATCACCCTTGTCTGATAGCTGAGCTCGCCACAGAAAAACCTAGAGCTTCTTTAAGCGAGGATATCAAACCCTCAGTTTGAAATTCTGGGCAAGTTGAGATTTTTGAAAAAGGAAAAAGAAAATAAACGCTTTATGGCGCCCACAGGGCCACCCAGGGCTTCAACGAACAAACTGACAAAACAAAGCGCGCAACAATGTCACTATGAAGTCGAAAATTTTCAAGCCAGTAATTGATGAGCAGCTTTCGTTATTATCGGGAGAGTCAATGTTCACACCGTCTTAGACCTGCAGTCAAGGTACTATCAGCTATCACTGAGTCACCAACTCAAATGAAATGTTCGTGATGTATAGGGTACTGTAATTTTTAGGATGCTCGTGGTTTTTTAGAACATTTGTTAGGGGCTATGTTCCCCTAGCATAAAGTTAGTTTGGTAAACGCAGCAAAAAGAATCAATCTTTTCGGAAGCTGTTAGATGCTCTGAGTAGAGCACCAGTGCAGTATCTTCGAATCCCAGTGAAGAACACGAAGTTCACGCGAATGCATCCTCATTTGGAATGGCTGTAATATTATTACAGAGTGAAGAAAGGGAAGTCAACGAGTAGATCGAAGGGTGCAACCGATTTCATCTAGTGGCACTGAAATGCGCGCACTTCGAGGGAAGAGATTGGGCAAGTTCCCTATAGGCACAATCTAGTATGACCTTAAAGCATACCAAGGGAAGCATAAACTTCCGTTGTTATAATTTTTGGGATGCCATGGAAAACAAGCTACTATTTCATCTTGGCGCGATATCACCATCGTTCCAGAGCAGTAGGAGACGGAAGCCTTTTAAAGATTGCAATGTACTTCAAAGGCAATAGAAACAGTTTTACGGTTTGACGAAAGAGACATCACAAGCCATCGAGATAATCGCTGAAAGATCTAGTGCTTTTTGCACATACTGCAGCGGCATAGAGTGACTTAGACCAATAAGTTCCATTGTGCAAGTGATCGGTATACGTGATAGAAGATGTCTCAAGTATGCACTGAAACGGTAGCGAGTGCTCAGATAAGCTTAAATGAAGGGCAAACAAAAATTGCTATTCAGTTGCTGACCAGAATGGCAATAAATTGGTTAATGCCGATCACGAGGACCTGATAACTTAAATGGCAGTTTGTAAATACAACGAGCTAAAAAAAGGACACAAAAGGGTTGGTGTCGTCGTGAATTCCACACACACTTTGCTGTTTGTGTAAGTAATACAAAAAACTGTTCATTTAAAAAGATAAACCGCATTGACTTTCCTACAACGCACATAAATATTTCCTGATGAAAGGATATTCGGCTCTATCGTGGTAACCGTCGGAACGGAACTTTCTCCGCAACGCATCTTTTTTCTAAGATTCAATTTTGCTTCGAAGTAGTTGTCGTCGTAAGAAATTTTTCAAAAATGCGGCAATGCATTGCATTCCCAAAACTAAAATCTCCGCAACAAAAACTTATCGGAGAACGTCGGATCGTCCGATCGCGGAGAACTACCACGAAGCAAAATGTCTCCGATCGGAGAGAATTCCGCTCCGACAGTTACCACGATGGGTACCATTAATGTTTTTTGTAGCCTTGTTTTTATAAGTGCTAGCGTTTGTCTCCATGGAATGTTAAACCACAGAGAAAGAATGAAACGCCTGCAGCTTAGGGCAACAGACGCAGTTAATTAAGTCTCCTATTAAACTTTGCTTATTAGGGAGTTCTTTCGTCTACCAGAAAGTAATTCCTTCCGCACAAGATTAGCTGGTCCTTTATATGGGGCTGTTACACAATGTACTCTCAGGACAATTACATCAATATTATGTAATTATGAACATTTCGAAAGACGATGGCATTCAATTACTTATGTAAATGCAAATAACCTGACTGTGCAAACTCTCAACAGAGTTTTAAAAAAATTGTCAATCATATGCAATACACAATTTGGACAAAAACTCCTTAAAATATTCCTAAGAGCTGTGTTCTATTTTTTTTTTATCAAATTAATTGCTATTCCACAAATCCCCAACTGACACCATCACGATGGAATTTCTTATTAAGTTTGGGAAGAGTTTAAAGCCCGTAGAGTCTCAACGGCATCAATGTTTCAATCAAACAGAAAATTGCTATGTAAATTTGTATTTGGAAATACAAAATATTGATTTTATAATTAACTTGTTACACAATTTAGAGTTCCGACGATCGAAAAAGTTTTGAAGTGAAACAGTTTTTTTTTTTTGCTGGAAATATTTTACCTTCCTCTTCGATGTCATTGAACGATGATTATTTCGTGTTAAACATAAAAAAACCTGACACAAATTAATTAAACTCAACGGTCCGCTTTTAAAGCTTGAATTGATTGAATTTCAATTTGTTTTGATAGCTGCCCTCTTCTCAGTGTGTATTTGAGCTACGTGACCAAAACTAATAGAAGGGGGTTGTGAAATAAAATAAATTTGTGTGTGTAAAAAATTAATAGGACTTGGCTATTGACATAAACCGTTTAAAGTTGTCCTTTTTGTTTGCTGATAAAAAAAATACACTCCATAATCGAGTGTGGTGAATAAACGCACCACCACGTCTCTGTGATGGCAGGCTGGCCTTTTTTCTTTTTTTTTTTTAACGCCGTCGTTGAAATGTCAAATTGAATTAAGAAATGAGAATTAAATAAAAACCAAAATGAATTTTTAATGGGGTATGTCTGCTTAATCATCATCGATTCAGTCCTTACCCATTATTTAGTTGACAGGGTAGTCGTAGCAGCTAGATGCATATTGTAAAATCCAATTGTGTTTGGAATTGCTCATTGGGTTGAAATTTGTTTTGATGAGGATTTAATTAATTTGAATCCCAACACAATTAGTATCGGTCGGGTTAGTGTTAAAACAAATTGATGAATATTCATCAGTTATACGCGATGCTTTTCACTCCGTCGCTATTGAGAGAATATCGTTTTAGAATAATTTGTCTTTTGCGAATGTTTCTGATAAGTGTTTTTGTGATAAGAGCGTTTGTGTTGGCTTGAATTGATATGATTATAATTTTTTTTTGTGTTTTTGGACTTTTAAAGTCAGAAAATGTTCAACCAAAGAAAATTATGTCGATTATGGAATCCGCAATAGTCTATTCCCGCAGATCTCATCCGATCCGCAAGGCATCCGCATCCGCATTGAACACAATTATTGAATCCGGCGGATGAACTGCAATGTCGATCCGCGACACCACTTTACCTTATCCTATACCACCTGTCAAATGGCTTCATTTGACTTTATTCAAGTAGCATTCTTCATCTGTAAAAGAAAAGGAATAAGAAATTAAAACTTGCATAAATCTAATAAAATAAATTTTAAATGGACTCCGTAGCGTTTTTTTTTATAGAAATGAAACTGGAAGGAAATCCGATGATGTATAAGTCTCAGTCTCCATAACTTTTTGAGCTGCCTAATATTGTGTGTGTGAAACTAACTTGATTGAAAAGAAAAAGAATTACATAATTCATTTATCTAAACCAGGAATGTTTTGGTGTTTGGTCTGCTTTTCGTTTTGATTCGTCACGTTCGTGTTTGAACGTTTTATTACATTGATTTTTTGCCTACTACTACTTCAGATCGAAATTGAGTTGCATGTTAATTCAATTGTTTCAGGGGTTGATGATGTGCCTATTGTAAGAAGTCGACGCAAAACGCTTAATCCACAACTTCTATTCGAATTTTTCGAATAGCGTTGCAAAACACTGAAAAAAAACTTACACATATAAGCAAGTAACATAGTACCAAAAAGAATTTACATTCACTTTTAATCCGCAACAATTTTGGTGCGGATGAGAAACGCCAAAAATTGTATGGAGTGCGGATGAACAACGGATTCGGTAATACGCCTTTTTTAGCCTGTGTTATCGACAATCTTTTACTTTCACACCGTCGGATTCAATGCGGATTCGATAATAGCAAAAATGTCAAAACTCGTGCGGATAGCTTCCGCAGTCCATTTTTCGGATTCCATAATCGGGGTGAATCTTTTGGACATTGTCTTATACTTAAACAAACCTAAAATCGAGGTCAAAGCGACAGTGTGATTCAGGATTTTAAGAATATAAACAGATTATCTTTGAACCTGAAGGAAAACCATATCTTTTGTGCAATGAATGCGGGCTACAGAAAATTTTCGCCGATTGCGAAGATATCGTGACTGTCTTTTGAACGAAAAACTTCCTCAAGAAGTACCCACAAGCCTGAGAATTTAATGCAATTTGATACAATTTGAAGCCAAATTGAAGCCAGATGAAGGGTTGCAAAATTCGATAAACACTACGGTTGTAGGTCTTTCGTGAAAAGCGGGCTAAGTGGAAAATAAGTGAACATAAACTCACTCACATGAGAGTGCACTGAAAATACCTTTATTACTAAAGATCGATTACATTTGAAGCTTAGTGGTATCGCTGATGCTATTCGGGCGCGGGTTTATCAACCACCGATACTAATCCAAAGTGTGGAAGGATTCGCATGTTGCATTGGCTGACTTTAAAAAAAAATTCGATCGACATTAGTTGGGATATCTAATATGTGACCCTCAAACAGCAATATGAGTCCTGGAAGCCGTTTAATAAATAATGATGGAAGATGCAATGAAAGGAGCAATGACAAGGGTTAGTTATCCAGCTGGAGTTACTGAAGAATTTTACTTTTTGAGCTGTGTGGCACTTATTCCATCTTTTATCGAAGACTTCGTTCTTGAACTTGACTTCGAATTGAGAAAGCGCTTTTCTTGGCAATGAATTTACTAACGGAGGACTTGCCAGCTCCTCGTGAAAGGCGATACCCGTAAAAAAACATTTTTGCCTCTGCTGGGATTCGAACCTCGAACCTCTGGGTTAGAAGATGGACATGCTAACCATCACGCCACGGGTTCCCCTAGTGCTGGGCGCGAAAATGTGATGTAGAGCATTATTATGTTCAGTTAAGAACACCTTTTTTCAATTACGTAAGATGACGGGGCTTGCAGTACGAGAATGAGACAGGTAACGTTTCGACGATGTTCAAGAGAATCAGTCAAATATTCTATAAGTCTTAAGGTTTTTTTGTGACCTATTATGAAGGAGCAAAGATGTTTTAGGAGCACCAGACCAAATGTGGAGGTTGTACTCTTGTTTTCTACGGGCGTAGACTTTTTAAATGAATGTCAGATCAGAAGTAGTGACAAATTTCCTTAAACGCCTCAAGAACCAGAGCACTTTGTAGGATTTTGGCGACTTCAAATATGTGGTCATTCCAACGAGAACCATCTGGGCCAGTGAATTTATGTATATTCAGAACTTTGAGGACTCTCGCAATCGAGCGAGTACGAAAAATAATCAGTTTCGCTATAGTCTAAAGCGTAGGCAAACTTACGGGTTTGCGATTGCCCCATGTGTGGGACCTACAATCAAATGCAGGTTTTCTTGTTGTTGTCATCATGAGTCTTTTTCGTCTTTCCCGAGCGTTTTTTATACTTTAAATAAAGCAGACGTAGAAAACTATATCATTTCACTGCCTCGCTCATATCTGCCTGATGTTTTGGCGCTTTCAGTTTTCCCCATAAATAATAATCTTCAGCCATGTGAGATTCATATTATAAGGTCTTGATAACATTATGTTTTTCCATCATTTATCTTTCCTCATAAGAGTGCTGATAGGACACATAAGACTCTTTGAAAGTTCTGTGCAATTTTGTTTCACTCCAAAATGAGAAGAACACGTTAAAACTTTAAAACATCTTTTCAATATCTCTTTGTTCGGCAATTTGGCTGACATGGCGCAAAAACTAAAGAAACTTGTCACAAAGAAAATGCTACTGACCTAGTTTCATGAAACTTCATAATTTTCTCCTTCGTTCGAAGAACTCTTATTTATTTTGAAGAAAAGTAGTTGCCTCAAATTTTCCCATCCAAAATTTGTAATTGCTCATGAATGACTTAAACTTTTGTCCTTTACCCAAACTTCACAAGCAAGAGTGGTGAAGTTTATTGAAGTTTTCTATCAAAATCGCTTCCTTGAAAATTTTAAACACAAAACCATTAGACTTTTTTGGGTTTTACAAAAACTCTGTCTTTTCTGTCTTAAGATTTTCTTTTTACAATAAAATAAAATGTGGTCTCGGGAAGTTATTATAAACTAAACTCTTCGAAATTCAACCCCATCCCAATACTGTAAATCTCACAAAAATGAATTCAAAAGAACACAAGCAACTCTTTTGACATTCAACAGTCATAAAGGAAATAAGTTTCTTTGCCTCGATTTGTGCTGAGCATGCTGAGAATTGATTCAATAAGGGAATCTAAAAACTTTTTCGTCCTAAAAAATAACTTGAATAATTTAAGGCGCCATTACATTATCATTGGAAGATATCTTTCTCTTCTAGGCCGGATGATATGAGTCATTTTTCCTAAACATACTCATATATCCCAACGAACCTATGAACGAAACCGACGGAGGGTATTGCTTCCTTATGGAAATTGAATAGAGGTTTGGTTGGTTGGTTTGGATTTCTTGCTTTTGTAAGCAGGAAGGCATTCTAATAAAAACTCAACATATGAACCATTATAGTTCTCATTCCGGGCCTCCTCATTTATATGAAACTTAAAATTCAATTTTGGAATTTATGAAAAAGTGGTTGATTTTCTTCCCTGAACCATGATAGTAAACAATGGTTTGAGGTTTATTACGTAAATTTTGTGAGCTTAGTTTTAGTTAAGAAGGTAAATTGTAAGAAGGAAATTGTAAGAATTTTTCCGAAAGAAAGATTTCAACATGATATGAAGCTGTGCTTATGTCTGAAAGACAACGCCGCTTTTGCTCCGGCTCTGCTTGACGTTTATGAGTTTAATAAAAAAAAATCGGTGAAATCTATCACAATATCGCTTTAACTTCGATTTTACGATGGGTTCGTGTACAAGACAGCGTAACGTAACGAGTCTTACTCAGTTTGATTCAACAACAGCAAAGTTAGTTCAAAGCGAACACAGAACTCTCACACGTAACAGAAGCGAATCCGAAGCGTAATTGTGACAGCAAATTGTTTGAACATTTTGCTATAAGTTGAAGTCACGTTACTTTGTCTTGTACACGAACCAACGTTACATTGAAATGAAAGCGACACTGTGACGTAGGTGTTTATTTTTCTTAGTTTTCTTCTTCTTCTTCATCTTCTTCGTCTTTTTCTTCTTCTCCTGCAATTGTTCTTGTTCTTGTTCTTGTTCTTGTTCTTGTTCTTCTCTTGTTCTTGTTCTTGTTCTTGTTCTTGTTCTTGTTCTTGTTCTTGTTCTTGTTCTTGTTCTTGTTCTTGTTCTTGTTCTTGTTCTTGTTCTTGTTCTTGTTCTTGTTCTTGTTCTTGTTCTTGTTCTTGTTCTTGTTCTTGTTCTTGTTCTTGTTCTTGTTCTTGTTCTTGTTCTTGTTCTTGTTCTTGTTCTTGTTCTTGTTCTTGTTCTTGTTCTTGTTCTTGTTCTTGTTCTTGTTCTTGTTCTTGTTCTTGTTCTTGTTCTTGTTCTTGTTCTTGTTCTTGTTCTTGTTCTTGTTCTTGTTCTTGTTCTTGTTCTTGTTCTTGTTCTTGTTCTTGTTCTTGTTCTTGTTCTTGTTCTTGTTCTTGTTCTTGTTCTTGTTCTTGTTCTTGTTCTTGTTCTTGTTCTTGTTCTTGTTCTTGTTCTTGTTCTTGTTCTTGTTCTTGTTCTTGTTCTTGTTCTTGTTCTTGTTCTTGTTCTTGTTCTTGTTCTTGTTCTTGTTCTTGTTCTTGTTCTTGTTCTTGTTCTTGTTCTTGTTCTTGTTCTTGTTCTTGTTCTTGTTCTTGTTCTTGTTCTTGTTCTTGTTCTTGTTCTTGTTCTTGTTCTTGTTCTTGTTCTTGTTCTTGTTCTTGTTCTTGTTCTTGTTCTTGTTCTTGTTCTTGTTCTTGTTCTTGTTCTTGTTCTTGTTCTTGTTCTTGTTCTTGTTCTTGTTCTTGTTCTTGTTCTTGTTCTTGTTCTTGTTCTTGTTCTTGTTCTTGTTCTTGTTCTTGTTCTTGTTCTTGTTCTTGTTCTTGTTCTTGTTCTTGTTCTTGTTCTTGTTCTTGTTCTTGTTCTTGTTCTTGTTCTTGTTCTTGTTCTTGTTCTTGTTCTTGTTCTTGTTCTTGTTCTTGTTCTTGTTCTTGTTCTTGTTCTTGTTCTTGTTCTTGTTCTTGTTCTTGTTCTTGTTCTTGTTCTTGTTCTTGTTCTTGTTCTTGTTCTTGTTCTTGTTCTTGTTCTTGTTCTTGTTCTTGTTCTTGTTCTTGTTCTTGTTCTTGTTCTTGTTCTTGTTCTTGTTCTTGTTCTTGTTCTTGTTCTTGTTCTTGTTCTTGTTCTTGTTCTTGTTCTTGTTCTTGTTCTTGTTCTTGTTCTTGTTCTTGTTCTTGTTCTTGTTCTTGTTCTTGTTCTTGTTCTTGTTCTTGTTCTTGTTCTTGTTCTTGTTCTTGTTCTTGTTCTTGTTCTTGTTCTTGTTCTTGTTCTTGTTCTTGTTCTTGTTCTTGTTCTTGTTCTTGTTCTTGTTCTTGTTCTTGTTCTTGTTCTTGTTCTTGTTCTTGTTCTTGTTCTTGTTCTTGTTCTTGTTCTTGTTCTTGTTCTTGTTCTTGTTCTTGTTCTTGTTCTTGTTCTTGTTCTTGTTCTTGTTCTTGTTCTTGTTCTTGTTCTTGTTCTTGTTCTTGTTCTTGTTCTTGTTCTTGTTCTTGTTCTTGTTCTTGTTCTTGTTCTTGTTCTTGTTCTTGTTCTTGTTCTTGTTCTTGTTCTTGTTCTTGTTCTTGTTCTTGTTCTTGTTCTTGTTCTTGTTCTTGTTCTTGTTCTTGTTCTTGTTCTTGTTCTTGTTCTTGTTCTTGTTCTTGTTCTTGTTCTTGTTCTTGTTCTTGTTCTTGTTCTTGTTCTTGTTCTTGTTCTTGTTCTTGTTCTTGTTCTTGTTCTTGTTCTTGTTCTTGTTCTTGTTCTTGTTCTTGTTCTTGTTCTTGTTCTTGTTCTTGTTCTTGTTCTTGTTCTTGTTCTTGTTCTTGTTCTTGTTCTTGTTCTTGTTCTTGTTCTTGTTCTTGTTCTTGTTCTTGTTCTTGTTCTTGTTCTTGTTCTTGTTCTTGTTCTTGTTCTTGTTCTTGTTCTTGTTCTTGTTCTTGTTCTTGTTCTTGTTCTTGTTCTTGTTCTTGTTCTTGTTCTTGTTCTTGTTCTTGTTCTTGTTCTTGTTCTTGTTCTTGTTCTTGTTCTTGTTCTTGTTCTTGTTCTTGTTCTTGTTCTTGTTCTTGTTCTTGTTCTTGTTCTTGTTCTTGTTCTTGTTCTTGTTCTTGTTCTTGTTCTTGTTCTTGTTCTTGTTCTTGTTCTTGTTCTTGTTCTTGTTCTTGTTCTTGTTCTTGTTCTTGTTCTTGTTCTTGTTCTTGTTCTTGTTCTTGTTCTTGTTCTTGTTCTTGTTCTTGTTCTTGTTCTTGTTCTTGTTCTTGTTCTTGTTCTTGTTCTTGTTCTTGTTCTTGTTCTTGTTCTTGTTCTTGTTCTTGTTCTTGTTCTTGTTCTTGTTCTTGTTCTTGTTCTTGTTCTTGTTCTTGTTCTTGTTCTTGTTCTTGTTCTTGTTCTTGTTCTTGTTCTTGTTCTTGTTCTTGTTCTTGTTCTTGTTCTTGTTCTTGTTCTTGTTCTTGTTCTTGTTCTTGTTCTTGTTCTTGTTCTTGTTCTTGTTCTTGTTCTTGTTCTTGTTCTTGTTCTTGTTCTTGTTCTTATTCTTGTTCTTTTTCTCTCCCACAAAATCAAAGAATTAGATACAACGACGATTGTAATTATGCAGAACAACTTCCCGTTTTCATTGAAAATTCGTGTCAATAAAAAATTACTATCAAAAACTGAACTTAAATGATAACCTTACCCAAACTCCTCAAAAAAATAAAGTCATACCACACTATCCACAAAACATGATTTCAAAATCACTTAACTTCGAATCTTGTCCTCGGCAGCACGCAGTTAGTCCCAAAACACTCAACTCCCAACGAATTGTTAGCTTTGTACTGTTTGAAGGCATTTTCCTGGTGGAAATGTCCGTTTAAAAAACTCATAAAACGTATATTGCTAACAAATAGCATAGCAAACCGTGCAGAACCGTCAGGGTTTATTTTTCGTGCAAAAATTGAGAAAAAAAAAACAAACAATTTCTCTGCCAGCTATGGACCCATTTGCCTGTTACAAGGGTGGAATGTTGTTAAAATCCAAAGACTCATTGTTAGCTTCTAAAAAGTATTGCAAATGATGTTTATCACCCCTCTTCAGCAAATAGAATTAAAAAAACATAAAAAAGTAAATGGTAAATTGAAAGCACTCCATTTCCATTTTCTTCGAGGGTTCTCCTATGTCAAGGATATTTTGTAACCTTCGTATGAACTCGTGACCTGCGTTAATAATTTCATTGCCATGGTCTAATAATAAGTTGCGATACCTACTCCCATCCACCCTGTCCCACACACACTTCCACACGTACAGGCCCGACGCACAGGAGAGGAAAAAATATGTTTACTTATTTTTGAATACAGCAGCTATACTCGATCGTACTTTGCCTGTCGATTCTTCAACAATCTAAAATTCAAAGCAATGTCTTCGGGTATCTCGTTCAAGGAATTACAAACCATACTTTAGCCCAATCAGCATTGTATGCAAAACGAATCACGTCAATAAGGAAGCAAGGCTCATGTTCGGAGTTCGGTAGTCAGTACCTCTCAGCCATTGTATTGAATTTTCAATCTACAAAATACAAATGATGACAATAGGAACGGCAAACAAGAAAAAAAAAAGGACAAGAACAAGAAGAGGAGGACTGTATGGCCCCAAGGTTGAATTTGTTTCTTAGCCGTCTTTGTGCTTGTTGTTTGCCTTGAAAGAAAATAAGGTCATTCGATTTCCTTTAAGGGTTATAAAATGTTATAAAATGGATATACGTGTATTAACAGAGATGAGAGATCGATATCAATTGGAAACATCCTGCAATAATAACAAATCGCAAATGGCCGCCTGGTTTAGAATTCAAAAGGAAACAAAAGTAATTTCCTTCGCATGTTTTTAATCTCATTTATTTCTAAGAATTGAAACGACATTACTTTGTTCTTTGACTATTTACAATAATCGATTTCAAGTGCAGAGGGAAGGAATTCATTGTAATTATTAGATTCTTTATGCAATGTTAAAAATATGAGCTAAATATTTGAGCTATTTGCAAGTGAAGCGGAAAGGAAAATTAATCAGAAATTAATTGCCAAACTACCAATATACCTCCAACAAAAGACTCAAGAGTAAAGAGCTTCACTTTGGAGATTTTTTCATTTTTTCAGGACATAGCCTTGATAGTAAGCTTGCCACTTCTAACGTTTTTCTGATTGAGGTTCAATTGGAGCCCAATTTGAGATTTGCGTATAGGGCGCTCCCTTTCGGGGCCCAATCAGGCCCAGATGAATACGCTGGGCAGTCCCCAAGTCATTTCTAGTTGGGTTATGTAGGCAAGTTTATATGACTAAGACAGTTCAAAATTTTAGATCCAGTAAAAATGTCAGCTCTCTGGCCAATCAATAGCCAAATTTGACAAAAACAATTTCGAACTTAGTTATATTACAGAAATATCTAAATATCTTTTCGAATCTAGTGAGATGAGTATTGAGTAGGTTGGTTTTGTGAGTCAACTCACTTCCCTCACTCAAATAAAGCTAAGTCTCGGCAAATTGTTGGAAGTTTTGCCACTACTGAAAAAGATTTAAGGCGAAAGGTGGCAGTATATACTCTTAGCATTGTATAGTTCTCGCGATACCCGTGAAAATAATATTTTTTTGGGATTCGAATCACGAACCTCCGATGCAACAGGCAGACGGGCTTACCATTGCTCAACACGCAATACGTTCATAAAGAAATTATTTTAATTTATAAATTTGCTGTAAAATGGCATCATCGAATTCATTCTTTGCACCTTTGTCATTCGTACTCCCACCAGTTTATTACTTCGGTCCCTTTTCACCACATCACATCATAGGTAGATTAAAGCGGATTAAGTATTCAATTTTAAACATCAAAAAGCTTGTCGAAATCAGTTATTTTTTTTCTTCAAAAAAGGAAAGGAGATGATTATCACTTATTAATTAATCTGTACAGAAATCGATCCCTAGATAAGTCAACCGTAAACCAAATTGACCATGTTTCGATCGACGCAAGGCACTCCTCCAATGTGTTACAAGTTCTACTACCTTGTTGTAGCCAAGGTACGAATGAGGATATCTTGTTCACAACCTGCATGAACTAACGCTGTGAAGAGATATGACGTCGGAAAGCTACAATCGCAAGAGATTGCCAATGCCTTTTCCAATCGAGTATCCCTTCAATTATCCTTGAATCCCATGCCGCCAGCAGTAAGCATTGAAGACCAGTGGCAGCAATGCCAAGAAGCCATCAGAACCGCTGCCTCTGAGGTTCTGGGTTTCACTTGGCCACCAAAACGAAACCCATGGTTCGATGAAGAATGCAGGCAGGCAAATTCAGCCAAACAAAAAGCACGTCAAATGCTGATGCAAACACGAACGAGGGCTGCTTACGATCAGTATAACGAGATTTACAAGGAGAAAAGAAGGGAAAAACACCGAATTCTCAAAAAGAAAAGGAAGCAGCATGAGAAGCGCTCGTTTGAGGAAATAGAGAGATGCCATGACAGGAACGAGATTCGGAAGTCTTAGCAAAAGGTAAAAAGATCCTGCCATGGTGGCAAACCCCGAACTAAAGCCTGAAAATACCAGCAGGGAAACATTGTTTCAGAGTCATAGTCGCTTTTGAGTATCTGGAAAGATCACTTTTGCAAACTGCTTAACGGCGATGAGGACACAAATTCCGTTGTCAGGCAGTCATTCAGCTTGAACGATGATCAAGAATGCCGACATAGAACAAATTGAGCTTGAGTTGAGAAGACTGCAGGTGCGGATGGACTTGATGCCGAACTTTTCAAAGCAGTTGGCGACCAGTTGGAAAGGAGTATACACCAGCTGATCTGCATGATATGGTCGGAAGAAAGCATGCCTGACGAATGGAACCTCACAATCGTATGCCCGATCTTAAAGAAGGGAGACCCTCACAATTACGCCAATTACAGAACCATAAGCCTCCTTAACGTCGCTTATAAGATCTTGTCTGCTGTAATATGTGAACGTTTGAAACCCAACGTCAACAACTTCATAGGTCCTTATCAATGTGGTTTTAGACCAGAGAAGTCACCAATGCCATAGCTGCTTTTGCGAGTATTGAAGCAGAAGTGGCAATAATGGGCTTAATGGTTAATGACTGCAAAACGAAGTATATGTTGTCATCAAACAAGGACACAGAACATCAACGAATTGGAAAAAACGTTACAATAGACAGACATAACTTCGAGGTAGTACAGGGCTTCGTCTACCTAGGATCCGCTGTAGACACGGACAACAACATTAGTGCTTAGATCAAATGGAGAGTAACTCTTGCCAGCCGTTGCTTCTTTAGGTTACGAAAGCAATTGAGAAACAAAACCCTCTCCAGAAAAACCAAGGTAACCAGTCCTGCTTTACGGCGCGGAAGCATGGACCTTATCGAAAACGGATGAGAAAACCCTTTGTCGTTTTTAAAGCAAAATTCTCTGAATGATCTTTTGTCCCGTATGCGAAGACAATGTGTGGAGAAGAAGATACAATAACGAGCTGTATGAGATGTACCGCGACATGGGCATAGTCAGAAGAGTACGCATCGCAAGGCTACGATGATGATGGTTGGGCCATGCAGAGCGGATGGACACAAACGCTCCGGCTCGTCGAGTTTTTGAAAGCACATTGCAGGGAAACCGCGGAAGGGGAAGACCTCGTCTTAGGTGGCGCAATCAAGTGGATGAAGACCTCAACCGATTAAGAGTGCAAAACTGGAGAGAACTCGCCCGAAATCGAAGTCGTTATAGAAGGATGTAGGTTGAGGCTCAGGTTCACCCCGAACAGTAATGCCCACCTAAGTAAGTAAGTAAATACAGAAATAAGTCCCTTAAGTAGTAAGTAAATGGTGGTTCTGGTCTTAGGCCAGACTTTAAACTAGAAGCCAATTGAATTTGAATTGTGCTGGCTCGAGACTAAAGACTCGTTCGAACTAAAACAAAGTATAGTTTAGGAGAAGTTAGTGGTAAGAAACTATTTTAGAGATTATGCGCTCGTGCATTGAGAAAAGATGGGAAGTACACCGAACTATAAGTAAAAATTAAAAGCATGAGAAGCGCTCATTTTAAAGAAATTGAGAGATGCCATGATAGCAATGAGATTCGAAAGCTTAAAAGAAGGTAATAGATAATGGCAAACAAGCCTCTAACTCAAACCTCACATTCACTACTGATGATCTGGAATGATTACTGTTGCATAATGCTTTGCGGCAAGGCGGACACAAATTTTCATGTCAGGCAGAATGACCTATTCAAGTTAAACGGTGATCAAGAATGCTGCTTTCAGGAATTAGAAGAAACTAAGCCTATGTTTCCAATAAGTCCAAGAAGAAAATGCAGTGAGGCGAGTTTCTCATGCGACTGATATCAGTTGGAAAGGAACATGCATTAGCTGATTTGCAGGTCGTGGTCGAAAGAAAGTATGCCTGATGAATGAAACCTTAGTATTGTAGGCCCGATCCTATAAAAGGGAGAACCTTTAGCCTCCTTAGCGCCCTGTATAAGATCTTGTCTGCTGTAAAAACTGAATGCCTGAAGACTCACTTAAAAAATTGATAGGACAAATTTTCACTTTACGGCTGGTCTTAGAAATACAATATCGATATATGCACAATGCATTTCATCTTTCAGTCGATTTCAATGCCTGCATACGACAGGCACGAGCTGTATTCTGTATAGAGTCATGTCTAGTTACAGCATTTCTGCAAAACTCGTACTACTATGCAGGATACCTTTGGAGAACTTACTATGCTCCGTTAATGTTTAAGAACTCACTGAGACCAAAGATACCAACATGGCCTTAAGACCATGATGACCCCGGTTCTGCGTAACGACGCAAGTGCATGATTCAGGCCTTAGAATAATTTTCCATATCTATGTATACTTTTTGCCTCAGCATACAAGAGCGGGTTATTGAAACGGATATCAAAAACAAAACAAATTCTCCGTGGCAATTTTGTTCTCGAAGAATTTGACTTATACATATGTAGATAAGCCGTTGCTTGTTCATTCAAATTGTTCCATTTTAACACACCCCATCCCATTCGACAAATCAAAAAGTGACCTACTGTCCTTACAAAATAATCTTCATAAGTCAAATTTCCAATTTGACCATCCCTTGGTAAGGATCAATGACAACCCAAGTCAAATGAGATAAATTGCTAATCATTAAATTTGTCCTTGTAAACAGTAGTTATCTTCTCAAGCATACAAAATTCCTATTCATTCCTCCTGTTTCTGATTTAATTATTTTTCCATCAACGACAAAAGAAGCAAAGTTGACCCTGATTATGATTCATGAGGAAACGCCAATCCGAAAACCAGCCTATAAAATTAAGGCTACAATATGGAAATAACTAGGTCGAGTTTCAATTAGGCGTTAATACGCAAATATGTTAACATTGTGGCTTTTCTTACACCAAGAGTATCACAATCAGATGCCAGATAGGTTCGGATTTACAGAAACACACAAAATACGTCAATGTAACCCTCTTGAAATATTTTCATAGGGATCATTTCGGGCATGTTTAATATTGTCGTAGCCTTTTATTAAAATTGACACTTTGCTTAGTCTTCTGGAATATTCATAAGAGAAATCCGATACACAAATTTGGTTCTTGTTGCTTTAATAAAATGGAAAAGGATGTGTCTTTTGTCAGTTCATTGTAGATAATATGTAAACAAGGAAGATGGAATGTGGAAATGTGTTTTCATATTTCAACTGCGTAGAAGTCAGATTGGAGAAGGAGAGTTTTGAAATGATTTTAAAGGAAAAGTTTTACCTGTGTGGGTGTGTGTTTTACGCTTTTATTTTTTTGCTTGATTATACGTAAACATTTATGTATATCCAACATTTATTTCAGATAATGTTTTCAATTTCTGAAAGCTTACACAAGCCTGAAGGCCATGATCAAACCTTTGAGAGCACTGAAATTGGTCTGAACAGGATATTTCAGAGCATGTTGGAGGATTGCAAAAACTATTTTTTTATGCTTTCAGGCAAAAAACAAGTTGTAGTTAAACCGACATCTATGGTGTCCTCGGAGGAATTTTAAGGATTTTGAGTTTTTGAACTTTGCTCTAATGCGAAAACGAAAACTTCTATGAAAGTAACCAATGGACTAACAATGGACATGGTGAGAGCTGGTAACTTAGGCTCCTTATCATGGCAGCGTCTTTTGGCTTTTTTCCGAACATCTGGAAAGCTATAACAAATAGAAGGTTGCTATATGGTAGTACAATATACCGGTATTTGGGTTAAAGTGCTCCAGCTGGTATTTTAAAAATCTCCAACTGAGAAAAAACCAATGGACTCAGTAAAAATTTACAAAGAAAGCGATATAAGATGAAGGATATAGGGAAATAACTTGAGGCTTTATTTGCTAAGTTTGGATACTAACACATGTATTTCCGTTCAATTTTTTTTATTCCAATCAGCCGTTGTTTTGACAGAAAAGTCGGGGGTTACATTCCGTAACATTTTTTTTTTTTTTTTTTTTTTTTTTTCTTAATATGGTTTTACAAATAGTATCTGCGAAGCCTAAGCTTGTCTGCAGAAGAATAATTTTCAATAATACTACATAAAAGCAATCAAAGTTTACGATTTTATATAAAATACAATTTAATTTATTGGTACCGTGTGTTGAAGTTTGCGTCTTCCGTAGTTGTTGTAGTCTCTTGGTAACTGTAACATTCCTTGTGCACGTCTTCTGGTGTTGAGTTGGTGTTGAATTGGTTGTTTAAATCGGTTGTCATCAAAGTATTCTATTATGGTCGTCATCTTGAAAGTATTTTCAACTTGTAGTGGCTTGAAAAGTGTGTCATATGTTGGTCGATATTTGTTGTTTATTTGTTTTATAGCTGCATTTTGGAGTTTTTGAATTTTCGTTATGTGGGTCTTAGCTGCATAACCCCAAGCAAGTATACCATATCGTATCCTTGATTCCATTAATGAGTAATAAACTAGTTTTAAAACATCGTGGTTAGTGTGGTATTTTAGATGAGATAGAGCAAACATCGCTTTCTTTAGGTCCATCCGCAATTTGTCTATGTGTTTATCCCATAAAGAGTGACTGTCTATTACTACTCCCAGATAGTTGTAGCTGCTTACTAATTCGATGCATTCCTTTTGCGTTTTGGGGCAGTCATCGTTTTGTAAATAAATCCTTTGATTTGTCGCCTTGAACTGCGGACTTCTGATGTGCATCATTTTCGTTTTTGACACATTCATTACCAAGCCGTTGTCGTGACACCATCTAACTGCCAAGTTGAATTCTTCTTGAATTATTTTTGTTGCCGTATCAAGAGAACTATGGCGAACGACAATAGCCGTATCATCAGCAAAAGCGAAGGGAATACTCTGTTTGAAAAGTCGTAGCAATTCGTTAGTGTATAGCACAAACAAAATTGGGCCCAGTTTAGATCCCTGCGGAACTCCATATCTCATTACTTTTTTATCACTCACTGCATTTTTGATTTTAACACAAAATGTTCTGTTTTGAAGATACTCTGTCAGCCAATCAGCCATAGAACCACGAATTCCAATTCTTCTTAAAGCTTCAAAAAGATTTGAGTGATTTAAAGTGTCGAATGCCTTACTGAAGTCCATGAAGATTACTATAATACGTGTTGCCTCTTATCTAAACTTTCGTTGACACAATTTGCAAACTCACCAAGCAACTTTCCTGTATTTTTACCTTTCTGAAAACCGTACTGGCTTCTATGAATAAGTGCATGTTTGTCAACAAAACCTTGCAACCTGATGGCAATCACTCCCTCCAAACATTTTTCAATAACAGGAAGAATTGATATAGGCCTATAGTTATTCAGCTGGTCCTTTGTTCCCTTTGTAAATCGGCCTTACAACTGCTGTTTTTAAGGTAGATGGAATTTTTGACTGAGTTATACTCAAGTTAATTAATTTGCATAGAATAGGAGCAAAGACGTCCTTAAAGCTTTTAATATCAATAGCTCTGATTCTATCAAATCCTGGAGCCTTATTTTCTCCAAGTGTATTTAGAATGCTTTCAATCTCAGTGACGTTAGTTGCATATGAAAATATTGAACTTTCCACTGTGTCATTGATGTTGTTTGACGTTTTTATATTACATTTATGAATTATTTTTTCAGTCTGCGAAGAGAAAAACTCTGCCAGTTCCATTGATAGTGTTGTCATCTCAGTTTTTTAAAAGTTTTTTTCCAATGTTGCGTCTATATTCGTTTTTTTTCTTCCTAGGATTTCATTGATGAGACCCCATGTTTTCCTCGAATCAGTCTTAAATTGTGTAAATTTGTTTTTGTAATAATTTGATTTTTGTACTGCTATGTGTTTATTAATTTCGTTTCGTAGGGTTTTATACTCTTTTTCATACGTCAAATTTTTCCGATTATTTTTCCATTTTAGGATGAATATCATTTGAAAACGTAACTAAAATTTATTAGACGATATAACAGCTAACCTTAAAGCGCTGAAAACGAAGTTATCTACATAAAGCGACTATGCATTATGCAATCGACGATAGGCAATATATTGGATGAAAATAATAATAAAAATAGGGTCATTGCGGGAGAGATGCCGTCGTCACAAAAAATTTTATTTTGCATTTTGTTCCTTAGGTGTTTAACTAAAAACGTAAGACAAAAAATTGGAAACATCCGAAATGCAACGGAATTTTTTTGTGATTTGTTTTCTTTTACGCACCTTTTCTCCAAACAAAATTTTTTACAAAAGTAATCGCATGTATGTAGTTTTTTTTACTTGCGATTATAGGTACTATAATTCAAGTTTTGCAATCGTGCAGAAAAAAAAAATTGAGAAAACAATCAAAAATGACGTAACGATGATAGAGAAAAAAAAACTGGGTCCTACAATTCTGTCTGTGTGTGTGTCTGTCTGTGTGTCCGTATATGGATCTACAGCTTGAACCGCTTGACCGATTTTCTTCAAAATTTGCAGTCAGGGTCTATTTTTGGCATCCTACTGAGGGGTTTTTGGAATTGGATCTTTAGGTTTTGAAATAACGGTACCTGCCACACAACCTATATGATAATACTTAGTTTCCACGAAAACGGCTCTAACTCTATTTTATGTGAAA
This sequence comes from Melanostoma mellinum, assembly GCA_914767635.1. Lineage (NCBI taxonomy): Eukaryota > Metazoa > Arthropoda > Insecta > Diptera > Syrphidae > Melanostoma > Melanostoma mellinum. The sequence continues at coordinate 32,072,004 of OU612059.1, forward strand.
GATAATTTTTAAATTGTCTTTCTTATAATGTGAAAAATTTTTTTTTGGAATAAGTCTAAAAACGGTTCCCCCCATAGTACGGTTTTTTTTTTTCAAAACCGACTTCATCGTTAATGGCTGACACAATTTTGCTGAAATTTCATATTTAAGAAGTCGTAAGTGACATGAAAAAGATTGCATATTAACATTGAGCAAATTTTAAGTTTTGAAATTTTTATTATTTTTTTTTTTAAATTAAGTGTTTTTTCAAATTTTTCAAAACGGTAGTGCTGATTTATTTCAATTTTCTTGTCAAAACATCTTCTGGCAGGATCTTAAGACTTGCATACTTAACTTTAAAAAATTTTTTTTATTAAAAAATTAAAATAAAAAACTGGGGCCGAATTACCGCACACTTGATCGAGTAATACGTGACTGAATTATGTGTTTTTGGTATTTCTTCTTGCGTTATCGAGCAATTTAGTACCACAATATGACATTCTTTCATCAGTATTTGAACGAATTTAAGTGAATAAATGAGCAGCAGACTTATGTTGTGTAATATAGGCTGAATTTTGAAAGCAAAATAGTACTCACTCACTCGATAACTGATGCGGTAATTTGACCCCTGATTTTTTCAAAAACTGCTCTAACGATTTTGGCTAAATTTTCAGCGTTTAGAAGTAGTAGCAATTACAAAACAATGGCAATTTCGATTTTCATTATTAAAGTGTAGTTGGCAGCCCTGAGCCCACCAAAAATATTTAGAGCAAATACTAAAACCTTTTACTCAGCCTTAATATTTTGGTATTGTACTTAGCACACAATCGCAAGTTTGTGCGGGTGCGACCCATTCGAGTCCATTTTTTTTGCAACGTGGTGCGGCATCTCTCCTTCATTTTGGGAAAGATACCGCACTTATGTTTTGAGAACAGGCCGCATGCTGAATTGGCTTTTGCATTTTTCTCAAAGAGAGTATTAAGCTTCAGTATGCCCTTTAAATACATCTGCACATAAATCAGAGCTAGTTGGACAGAAGGGGTGCTGGAAGAATCCCGACAAAACATTGACAAAAGAATGTCTTTTCGAAAAGCAGAGAAACAATTTGAGTACCATCCAGAAGTCCAAGAACCAACAGCTTTATTTTTCGAAACGGGCGTTTCATGATCTGAAACAATCCTGGAACCGGTACTTCCAACTACCAGTCATAGTTACATCATGCGGTCATTCCGAAAATGAAACAGACATCTCATCATGTTCCAACAAACTAACGCCATCAAAACTGCTGCAATCAATTTCACCACTGCCCAAATTCTAGTGCCGGTTTTTCTAATTGTAGGCTATTGGCAGAGGCTATCTTCTCCTATTTCAATTGAAAAAAAACTTGAAGCCACCGAAACGAAAGAAAAAGAAAAAAAAAAAATTTACCAAAAGAAAAGTTTAGTCAACGGACGATCAAAATGTTTGTTCTGAATGTTAGGAACACTATTTCAAAACAACAAAAAAGAAAGATTATAATGCAATGTTCTGCATGTCAGAAATAGCTGTATGAAAACTGTACACGGTACAAAACATTTGAATCTACTCTGAGTACGGACTGTGAACGGGATCAGGAACGGAAAAAGCTTGTTTAATGTTTTAACCTCAATGAATTTGCTATGCGGTATCTCTCCCACACATGCAGGGAGAGATTGCACATGTAATATATTTTCCTTTTGTGTTATTTTTTTCGAGTTAAGTTTTTTTAGTGTTCGAAATAAATCCATTATTAAGTTTTCTATATAAATATAAAAAAAAAATTCTGAAAAACAGCGGCATCTCTGCAGTAATTACTCTTAATGCAAGCTCTTTAATTGAAAGTTGTAACTTGAAATTCCGACATTGTCTGCAAGAAATATATTATTTCAATGAATGTGTGAGGTATTGCGGTTATGTGAGAAGAGAGCTGTCAAATGTACTTTCTTATTATAACTTGACTTCTTAAATTATTAATTACAATTCGACAGCAAGTTCAGAGGATTTGATTTGCCTTTACACAATAAATTCTTCTCAATAAAACCGCACTTGATCGAATAGAACAAAATAGAAAATCAATTATTTACTGCCTAAGGGGGGAAATAAATAAGTAAATCCTTCATTCAACCGCAAACGTCATGCACATATACCTACAAAGAACAAGAGAAGGAAACATCACAAAGAGAAACAAAATGATTTAATATTTTCGAATCGATACCAAAATCCGCTGGGTACTCATGAAGGAGTGCATCCCAAATACGTTTCGTTTCAGTCGAAGTCAAAAGATACAATTATGAAACTCTTGAATAACTTATCGAATTTGCCTAGACGTCGAAACATGGTGTGCCATTCAAAAAGAAAGCCAAGTACCAATTTGAAGTGCAATATTATTACTCGGTAATACAGGGTCTCTCAGGAAACGTTGTCAATAGTTTGATTAATAGATTTGAGGATAGGTTCTTTTAAAGGAAGTCAAATCCTCACATCACTACAAGTACCAGTCTTGTAGAAAGAAACGATATCTCCATGACTCAAGAAAATAGTAATTGAAATATGTACGCAATTTCTTTTGTAATGATGATTTTATTTGGGGATACAAGAAATTGAAAAGTTTTCTCATATGAAATAATAATTTTTTTTTTTTTAAATAAATTTTTGTTAGTGGTGGTGTTGGTAAACATTTCTGCCTGTTACGTGAAAGTTATGAGTTCGAATTTTGAAAACATCCGATGGGCTTTCCATGAATATTTGGACTTCGTGTAGAATTGGCGAATTCTCCGAGCGTAATCACACTGCCATAAAAAGCTTGTTTCTGGCTGGCAACTGTCTCCATGCAATATTTAACCAACCACAGGGAAAGTGTCAAACAGCTGCAGCTTAGGGCAACAAACAGTTAATTGAGTCTCCTAATAAACTTCGCTTATTAGGGAATCCTTTCGTCTACCACTTTCTCTCTCTGCAACTAAAACTCAGCACTAAATCTGTTGGTCCCCTGCGATCTTCATGAAGAAAAAAATGCGCTAGACTCTAGCTCTTTAAATTTTGTGTAAACATATACATACATTTTTCAACTTAAACGACATGAATCAGTAACAAGAAAAAGGAAAGCTTTGGTTCAAAAAAATAAGTTTTTTGTCTCGCAATTAGAGCATTTAGGCAGCACCATAAATAGTTAGTTCGTTTATGTTTTACACAATTTTCTTCATTCTTTATTTATCAGTTTACTCAATTTGTTTTATGATTAAATGTTTGGTTCGCCCTTTCAAACAGGAAACACCCTGTGTCCTTACAGATCCTTAGCTAAAAGCTGGGCATAAGTTCCTTCCATTCTTGAACTTTCCTTTGGGTTGGTTGACCTTACTCAACTTCAATATTTCTTGCTTCAAATGAAATCGATAACACTTTTGTTGTTTGGTTCGACATTCGTGAAAAGTTTTTTATATTGAAAGCATCCTTAAGAAAAAAAAAAAGAAAAAAATAGAAATGATGAAAATGCACTTTTGAAGAGATTGAATGAAGAAACCAATCGAAATTGAATCAAAAAGTTCTGAAAGTAAAAAATAAAAATATTTAAATTCTTTTTCCAATTCGAAGGGGTTACTGTTTGCATCTGACTGTAAGTCTTTAGTCGTTAAAAAGGAATGTGTGTCCTAGAATTGTTATATAGTTTGTACCTAGCTACTTATTGAAGATTTAGGTATTCATCAATAAATTGTGTGAATTTACATTATTCTTACTATCGATGTCGGTTGTATAATGTCTTTGTATTTTCTTGGATTTATTATTATATTTTTGGGCAGCCTCACAATCTCACTGTAAATTGGTTTGTTCTTAATGGACGTTTCTCGTGTCAAGCTGTAGATTGTTGTATGTTATTCTCTGGTGACTCATATTATAACTTTCGTAGTGGTGGATAAACTCATTCGAGTCTTCTTCGATACTATGCTCCGCAGCAGCAATAGCGCCTTCGGTACGCATTTTATGGCGCTGGCGTCTCTGGATATGCACGTTATCTATTAGAGTAAACGTGATGCGAAACTGATCAATGGTTGCTCGATATACTGACTGACTCTGAGGTTAGTAGTCGTCCCTACAAAGTGTTTTTTGTAAAACTTAAACTCGTCCTGAATATCAAACTGACTGTTTTTTGAGCCCTAGAGGTTTGCCCTGAAGTCGCACTAGGTTTATATGGGCAAGTTTAGGTAATGAACAGGGCTGTCAAATAGCATGTATGTATCTATATGCTTTTATTTCAAATGACATATATGTATGGTGATTTTGTAGTTTTATGTTTTTTGAGAACTGAAAAACCAGTTTTTTTTTTTTTGACAACTAATAGGGTTGACAAGAAAACTTCAGTAAACAAACGAATCTATTATAAAATAGCAACCTAAATAGAGGATTACTGCCTGATAAGAATGGCTTAGCTGTAGTAGTAGTACGCAGCACTGTCAAAGTTAAGACTAAGCAAATGCCATTAAAGTGTTCACAATGCGTAGTAGTAGCTGTATAGCGGTAGTTGTAGCAGTAGAACAAGTTCACTCAACTTCAACTTTTGAGTGCGCTGCTGTACCTACTATATTTTGACGTTTCACACATAAAAAAATAAAAATAAAACAAAGCAAAATGGCTCATCAAAACTGACATCTTGTGCTACACCATAGTGGATGAGCTTTACTACATTCCTCAGCTGCTTTCTGATTTGACAGTGCGGCGTACTACTACTACAGGTACGCCATTCTAGTCAGGCAGTAAATAAAAGACCAACTCTAAAAAAGTTAAGCCAGATTAAAAACCACACTTCTAAGAAAGCAGATGATATATAAAGTGTCGTTAAATGTATTCTATCGAGTGTGCCTTTAAAGTGACGCATTTTCGTTTCACCGAGTTTTGAGTCAGATCGATTCCAAAGAAGTTTCACTTCTTCCTCTTTTCTGACGTTAAAAGCACCGTGAAATCGAAAGGTTCTAATTTTTCTCATCTAAGTTCTTCAAAGTTCAAACTACTGATCCGTTCATAGGGTACTCTACGTCGAACTCAGAGAGCATCTGTAAGTACTCTCGCTTTGAATTTATCTATGTCTAATGCCAATCAAACGCAGATGTAGTGGCATTTTTGTGTATCAGGAGAGACTTGGTCTGCCTTTTTTTCCTTCTCGATTGTGTCTGATGGCATAATTTTGCTAGCCACATAGTCCGTTTTCAGGATCAGTACCTACTACGTAAAAAAGTGGTTGAACCTGACAATGCTGTGCCATTACAATTCGCAAGTGTTTACATAATGAAATTACGCTAAAAGCAATTTTTTTTTGATTCGTACAACGTACTAGAAAAAAAAGCTTGGCAAAATTCATTCAAGGCTGAAAGTATTGAGTAACAAGAGAGATAATTTTAGCAAAACCCAGTATTTATACGAAAATAGAGAGGCTTAAAAAGAAAGGCAGCGGGATCTGATGGAATTCCAGTGGAGTTTTTCTAATATGCTACTATCGACTTCAGAACAACGCTACTGTGTTTAACCTGGTTATGGATACCGGAAACATTCCGCATCTTTGAATTCCCAGATACAAAAAAAAAGAATTGCTCTTTAAATCGGGAAAACTATCGTGGATTAAGCTTTCTTAACGCTTATTACAAAATTTCTATCTCACGTCCTAGCGCCTGGATCGTTTAGTTAAATAATTCTAAGCCGGACTTAGGTCTGGATACTCTATGATAGATCTTTTCTTTGCTCTCAGACGCATCGAAGATATATTTATTTATTTATTTATCTTCAGCTTCAACTATCTCCGTCGAGAATTTGGATAACCTCAATGAAATTAAATGCTCACTTTGCAATCAGTGGACACCAATTACCAGAATACACTATACAAATGTTTAGTGTGTTGAGATCTTCGCCGAGTTTAACGAATTATTAGGTGATGGTAAGATTGCGTGGTAAACTGTTGCATCTCAACTATGTTTATGTTCCTCGTTGGGATGAACTGCCTCTTATATGCAATCCTTGTAATCTGAATGTGCTTAATTTTCTTGGAAGATGTTCGGGCCTGATAGAAATAAAAAGATCCTTCTTTGAATGCAATTTTCTAGCAGAGTAGGAGATCACATTGCTCTTAAGCGACGTGGAAGTACCGAAGCTGATCGACTACTGTAAAGTTGAGCTGGAGCATAGTGGAAGAGTAATTAGCGAAGCCTTCTGAATTATTTTTTTCTTTTGTTAAGATGTGGAGCATTTGGTTTATTAGAAAAACTTTCTCAAGTTTTGCGTTTATTTATGTATTTATATTGTAAATCCGGGCTGACGGCTCTGCCATGGTGTATTAAATTTATATTAATTTTTGTAAATTACTAAAAAGAATAAACTAAACTAACTTACTAACCGCAACCTATCTACATGCTGCATGTTTTAAGCTGAGGTCTCTCTTTTATTAAACCGATTATATCCAGTAGTATTTAGTCCTTGAATCTGCAAACTACAACCTCAGTGATGGGAAAGTTGTAATGTATTTACTTACTTTGATGTTGATTTCCACAACCGGAAGGCACTGCAGTCATATTCAAAGCTCTCACTGTTAATGTTATTTCAGCAGATTGAACAGCAGCGAAAAATTGAACGAATGTAATAAATGCAATGACAGATATACAGTTTAAAAGTTTTTACGGAAATTCCTTTACACAAGTGTTTTTGTCAACATCAACTCTCAAGTTATCCACAAAATTCATATTCCCCAAAAGCAAACATTATTTCCTATTTACATTCGCGAACATATTGAAAGCGAATCATCACTTAAGGTAATCGAATAATGATACCAAACAACACACACACAAAATTTGAATTACAAAATAAAAAAATTAAGTTAATGAAGTGAAAACAATCAAGAGACATGCTACGCCCGCTCGTGTGTAATTATTGTGCAAGCATAAATAATGAATGGCAAACACAATGACACCGTGGAGCAAGATTTACATTTCGTCCACTCAAAATCCTTCCACCAAGCTATAGGTATATAAAAAACGTTTTGGCACAGGTTATTCTTAGTTTAATTTCAGGTGTGAGCTTTGCACTTTGGTATTTCTGATAAAATGTATTCGAAATGGTCATCAAAATATTTAAAACTATATGCAGAAAGTGTAATTGTTAATGAGCTCCTAATGAATGAAACCCCGGAAGCAACAGCTTAAGCTTGTCGGTCCGTAGGTAGAGAGAGAACCCTTTGGCAAAGTTCGTGTCCTTGCAGTGTGAATGTTAAAAATAGTATTAGCAATACGTTAATGTAATTGCTCTCCGGAAGGAAGGCTTTCTAATGAGTTTTAAATTTAAAGCAAATTTTACAGGAAGTCCTGGTTTCAAGCCTCAAAACCCCTAAACTTCCTGTTAGATATACCCCCAGACGAAATCACTTAAAAGAAGCGGGGTGGATAAATATATAACTTTCGAGCTTCAATTTAAACGTAAATAAACCTGAAGGAAGCTTTCATTTTTCATTCATTCCTTCAAAAAGAAGAAGATTTAAAGAAAAACGAAATAAACGAAAAAATTTAAGGAGATGGTGAGCGAAGACCCAGGTAGCCATCCCGTCCTATAGCCGTTCATCACTTGCCCCCATTCTACTAAGAACCTTACTCACGATGTGATGATTTGATGGGTGATAGCTTAAGTTTGATGTTGAATCGTTACAATAATAAATTGAGAACTATTCATTCTCGACTTTACAAAATAAACAAAAAAGTAAAACAAAGCCATGTCCGTTGAAGGCATCTCAAAATTGAAAACCAACAAGAAAAATGTTTTCCACGTTGTCTGTCTGTCTGACTGTGATGCAAATTGATTCAGTATAAGACAATCAATTCGCCCAACACAGTGTGAAAGTGCTGATGGTGGGAAAATATCAATGACATGCCATGTTGCAAATACATAAATTTATGGTGCAAAGTGGCTGCAATTAAAATTTAATTGCAAATGCAATTTATATTACATGCTCTGGCTCTTCTATATCCTTAGCATTAATTATCAATAAATGCAGACTGTTGTGCGGGTGAATTATGGCACTCGCCTTGAAAGCAATAACGAGTAGGTTGGGCTTGAGAGTAATTGAAAAACTCACTCCAATTGCTCATATATACAAAATGAATTAACTATTAAAGTGAATTTATGGTTAAAGCCATTGTAAAAGGTAAAGTTACTTTGGAGCTTAAGTTGGATAACGTTGCTTCCACAAAATGACGCTGATTTTTCAAAGTAAAATTAAAAAAGAATGAAGGACTTACATATTTTTTAGTGCCTGACGCTGGGTAACAGACAGCTTGAAATTGATTGTAGACACCAGCATATCATTTATGAGCCTCATGATTTTGTGTAAGAGTTCTTGTGAACATGTGAGTTAAAAATTTTGTTTTATTAAATTTTAGCAAATTTGTGTGGCATTTTCGGGTTATGGTAAATTTGGCCACAACAAAAATTACTGTTATGATTGATTTGTTTTCATCTTGATATCCGTCTCGACTTTCTTCAACCCCCCCCCCCCCCCTTCCCTTCATTTCACTGCCTTACCATTCTTCCTCCCCATTAGGAGTGTGATTCAAAAATAGTTTTGAGGGATCGACAAAAGAGGTATGAGAAGTTATTAGCGAACGAGCTGAACTGTTGTTGGTTTGTCGAGCCAGAAGCCTCTGGAGACTTGTTAGTTTTATTATAAAAGAATGTTGTGAAATGTTTCATTCACAAGCGAACATCATCCTCCACACTTAATTATTCACAAACTCTTTCATCAGCTGTCGCAGAAGTCTTTAACTGCTCAGCTCAACACCGTAACTTTGACCTGGGTTCCAGAACATCGTCACAGAATTAGTATTGAAATGGCGGATAAGCTGGCTTAAATCGGGTCAGCACTCGAATCCAGCAAAACGATTACCTCAGTTCTAAAGCCACTAGAATAGGAAAAAAGCAGAAACAATCATAATTCTCTAAGAACCGCCAATTAAGCTCACGGGCCACAACACGTTGGGCACCCACATGATGAGAATGTGCATTAGCACATCCGACTTATGTAGAGGATGCCAAGACGATGATACAGAAAAAGGATCATTCTCTGTGAGTGTCCTAACTTGGCCAACACTAGGAAAAAAGCCTTCGGAGAATACTTCTTCGACGAACTTGGTGACATCTCTAACCTCCCATTGAGCAACGTCCTGAAATTTACTCATGGCTCCAAATGGTTCGTCTTAAAATGTGCGGAACACAGGCTCAGGCGTGTTGTTTTCAACTTCCGGAAGCCATCACTTTTCTCAAAATGTGAACTAAGAAACTAGAAAACTAGACTTGTTTTGGAACCCACCAGCATTAACTTTTCCCTTTGTGTGCTTTGAAAACTGTGTGACAGGTTTCGCTGGAAATCAAAAACAGAGGTACATGTCAGCATTCTCAAAAAAAGAGCTCCTCCAGTTTGAACAGTCCATTGTTTCGGTACCCCAGAAGCGATAGTTTTGCTTGTTCACGTACCCGCTGAGGTGGAAATGAGCCTCATCGCTTATTATGATTTTGGTCAAAATATCGTCCACTACTTCTTCGAGATTGAGGATGGCTTGGACGTAGCGCACGCGCGTTTGGCGGTCGGCAGACAGCAGCTGATGCACGGAAACGGACTGGACCTTGTACGCGAACATGCGCAGGTCTTTGACCAAAATTCATCTCAGGGGTGTCCGACTGACGGCTAATTGCGTCGCACGGCGGGCGTCTGGTCGATGTTTCCGGTGACAGCTCGACATCCTCGGCATGGTGCCGTGAAATAAGGTCGAAGTTAATATAGCCGAATTGGCTTTACTACCCTTTGGGAAATAAGAAGGAAAACAACAAAAAAAAATGTGCCTTTGACCTTATTTCACGGTACCCTTCGGCAACAGCAGTGATATTCTCGTCAGAACGGGTGCTCTGGGCCGGCTACTTTTGGAAACACTTCGTTTGGTCCCATGCTCTTTAAGGTTGGTGGTCAAACGGCGCAGTGTGCGCAGTCGGTGTTGGACAGCCTGGGAGTCAGCGCCGAAATTTGCTCTGCGCCAACACCGCACTGACGATTTTTCAAGCAAAAAAATAGACACTTATTCCGCATTCTTGGCAAGTGTATCGCTTCATTGCTTGTTCGCCTGTATTCTGTTGCGGGGGAATTGAAGGCGTGAAGATGGGGAGCGGCCGGCGGGTAGTCCGGGGAGTATGCGTAGGCGTATGCGGGCGAGTATAACCGAGAAACGACGCCAATTTTGTTGCGCAAATTCCAAAATGGCTTCCAAAAAGTGTAAAAGTATCTTAAACTCTTTTTGTTACATTTATGGTGAGTTCATTGAAGTAAGGACAAAAGAATTTGTGAAGCATATAAGGCTTATTTTTATCTTACTATTCGAAGTCAAGATAAAATATGGGGCCCTTAATTCTCGTGTGGTATCTGCAAAAACACATTAGAAAGTGGGAGAACACGTCATAACTTTCAAGGATACCTACTAATAACGGGTGATCCAACTAGAGGTACTTTTTTCATCAGCCTTTTTTTGACAGATCACGCGTGAGTCGTGGCAAGCTGTCATATTATTTTTGTTCAGTATTGTTTGGCATTTCATCATGGAAAGACTTACGCCTGAACAACGTTTACAAATCGTTCAACTCTATAACGAAAATTCACGTTCTGTAAAGAATGTGTTTCGGGCGCTTCGCTCAACTTGTGGTCAATATAATCGGCCTACTGAGCGTGCTATTCGCAACACCATCACCCATCTTGGGACTCAGCATTCATTATTGGAAAATTGAATTGAAAAAAAAAAACAACGGTTTGGTGTGGTTTGTGGGCCGGTGAAATCATCGGTCCATATTTCTTCAAAAATGATGCCGGTGAGAACGTAACCGTCAATGGCGACCGTTATCGCGCCATGATAACCGACTATTTGATGCCTGAAATTGAAGCTCGTGATCTGGGCGACATTTGTTTTCAACAAGACGGCGCCACTTCCTCGGATGGACCATCTGAGACGTAGCCGCGGCCAACATTTGAAAGAGATAATCTTTAAAAAATAAATTCCAAAGAATGTTCTTTCGAATGATAATAAACACTCCCCGTTAAATTTTAATTTCTGTGCTTTTTTTTTTCTTTAAAAAAGTAGGGAACCTCGAAATGGATACCCCGTTAGTAAAAAAAATAACGATGTGTAACAAATTTACTAGTAACGTGTATGTTCATATATGTATGCATGCTATTTTTTTCGTATTGGTATCGAGGAGAGAAAAAAAAGGAATTACAAAGAATATAGAGGGAGCCCACTAATCACATCAATGATTCCTACTTTTGTGTGGTTGATCAACTCAAGCGTGTCGGGTTGGCAAAAATGCCAAGAAGATTCAGAGCCAACCACTCCAGTAGCCCACAGTGAATATTTTCCTGTGCCTGCCTGTTGGAACAGCTGCCGCTATCACAAATGTCTGCTTGTAGCGGATTCAGCGAATTTTTGCCCGAATCAGTGTCTGTTGAACCATATCTTTTGAATTCAGAAGAATTTAATGACTAAGCAAGAGACTCAAACCTACCTAAACTTAAAGCAGAAATATAAGCTTCCTGGATATAGCAGTAGAATTTTTGCTCAAAAAGGATGTAAATATCTATAAGTTGTCAAAAAAAGTGTCATGAAATAATTTTTATCCTGTTCTTTCTTGATAAAAGTGATTAACATATAAATTAAAGATCTTTTTTTTACTTTTGTATTAAATAAAAATTTAAGATTTTCTTAAAATTTTAAATTTTGTTCTGATCGCTACAAATGCAAACTTTATAAGATAAAAATTTTTTTCTTTGTTTAGTTAGACATAATTAATCAAAATCAGGACTCAGGCTCAAAAATCGTATTTACTTGTGTTATTGGAGGTGAGCAACCGCACTGACCCATTTGTTTTAAACATGTAGAGGCTTTTGAAATCAATCTGCATTTGCAACACTTAAAATATGAAGTCTATCAAGTTTTTGGATAACAATCATCCCAATATCAACGAATACAGGTTTATAAATAATTTAACAACTTCTGCTGGGAAAAATGTACGCCGCTATTTTAAAGATGCAAACAGGACTTACATATTTCATGTGCTTTCTCATCTCATATCCAATAACCAAATCCATTTTCTGTTCTCACTTCATGCCAGTGCCCTGCTAGTGATAGTGCATTTGCAGTTTTTCAGTAAAGAGGCAAATCTTTTATTCTCACTCTGTGAATTTCAAACAAAACTGAGCTGTGGAAAGCCAACCACATTTCCTTTCGTGCCTCGTCTGTCTTAAGCCCGACCGACGTGACGTGGCCATTGCCAGGATAGCGCAAACCATCTGTTTGGGGTTATGTGGTAAGGTGTGATTGAAAAGTGCAACATGATTGGTTATATTGGCTGGCACTTATCAAAAATGAAATGAAAAGAATAGTACGGTTAACTGGTTCAGTGGTCGATTAGTTCTTGCACTCAACGATGTGAATTCCTAACTCCTAAGTAGCTTCAGATACGAATCAGAGTAAGGAAAGTTTTGTGTAGAATATCGAATAGTTGGAGTCATTTTTTTTTCTCGATAAAATAGACATACACACCATTTAGTAAAACTGATTGATAAACTTCAATTTTTAATTGATAGTTGGTCTTCGCAACAAAGCTAAAAATTTGTTTCGCAAAGTAATTTGCTCACTGCTCAATAAGTCAAAACAAAAAGAAACCGGCTGTCCGTCTGCGTATATCCTTTCCCTTTGAAGAGAACTTTTACCCAACCCACTTAAGGTGAGAAAAGCCCGCCGAAACATGAATTGCTAGCGAAAGATGATGTTTGAAGCCCAGGTTCACCTAGTACTGAAAGCTCACCAAAGTAAGTAGAAAAGTGAGAAACTATCCTATTTTATAAATAGAATTTATCTGATCTAAAATCTTAAGACTGCATCAGGTACAGTCGCACTACAGTTCCTTTTTAATTGGCAAGCACATCTTCTCAGCCGTTTGTGTTGCTGGGTTTTAATACAAAAAAGTGTATAAGAATGGCGTTTTCACAAAACAAAAAGCGTTGATTAATTTTTCTCATGTGTCACATTCCTTCATCTTGCCATTTTACTCCTTGTTAGATTTGTTTGTGGCTGTTTTACAGTAGGTAACTATCCCTAAGGGTTACTGCTTTTAATTATCCAAATCTTTCAGCGCTATATTTTTGTTTCTAGGTGACACTCTACTTTGTAGGACACCATCGGGACTCACAAGTCACAATCCGTAATGAGCATGAGATCCAACTGTGACAAAAAAGGAGGTGAAAAAGTATTTTCATTTAGGTATAAGGCAGTCGGGTAAGTGGGTCTCAGTTGATGGCTTTACAGCTGTGGTATGGCATTTCAGCTCAGATGTTATTTACAATATAATTATTTGCTAGTCAGCTTTTGAAATAAAAAAATACAAAATTTAACTGATACTTTTTTCTATGCCGTTATGAACACGAAATCAGAAGTGCGAATTAAGTCACCATAATAATAAACAATCCTCCACGAAGTATAGGGATTCTGGAATGTACTTAATATTTAGTAAAATTTGAATGGGAAAAAGCTTAACTTTGCGGGAGACAACTGAAGGTTAACTTTCCGACTTTTCGAGTGAAAGGTTCGTTCTCTTATAAATGGATGTGATTGAACTCAATATTTTTGATGTTCCTCTAAATTGTGTCTCGATTGCAGTCACCGCATACATTTAAGTCAGCGCATTGAAGAATGACTTTGTCTCCACAAAATATTGTCCCGCAAACACGTTGCTCATTGAAGTCATCCATCACTTTGCGATTGATATTAAATGGAAACTAAAGAAATTGATGAAAACAATAAAAGTCAACCATCACGGTTTGATTTTTGCTTCGTCGTCAGTTTTTTCTCATTGAAATTGAATTCGGAGGAATCTTGCACATCCCTTACTCACATAAAAATGTCATTATATCCAATCACATCGCATTGAGTACTAAGTGATTTTTTTTTATACCCTTCACTTATCCATTTGGAAATGGAAGAAGCTATCAGAATGTCAAATATCTTTATGAGGACTTTTATCGTTACCATTACGTGAATGTGTTCTCGTGAAGTTTGTTAAAAAGAATCTGGTGTTACTATGGTCGAGTGAGAGCAGAGCTATTACTTCAATATCTCGTTAAATTATTATTAATTATATTAATTAACAACAAACTTATTTTAATTTGCTGTGGAATGAATAAGAACTAATTTTGAAACTGAACTACATGTGCAATGTGCACCTACATTGTGTGTATAGAAAATAGATACTAGATATCGAAAAAGGTGTGTACGCAAATTAAAGCACGACCTTCGGAAAAAACAAGGCGACTACGAAGTTCGAGCAAAGAGAAAGCTATGATTTTGGGAAACACTTGTAATTTATCAAACTTTTTCTCTAGCAGACTTAATTTTATTGATGATTTTATTTTGTATTTTTTTTTAGTCACTTTTTCGTGCAGGGTGTTTTTCTTAGAAGTATAGAAGTATACACTATACAGGTTGTTTTGCATAAGATGCGACTAAAGCGCAGAGCGGATAAGTTGAGTCTAAGTATCCAACTCCGCTAAAGCGGGAGGGCCAGTTTTATAAGAAACTAGCTGTGCCCGCGACTTCGTCCACGTTCAATAGTGACTTTCGGTAGCATTCTAAAATTTTTAGGCTACTTATTTTGCAAATCAGACACATTCATGCGTTTTAGTAAACTATGGTTTTGTAAATTTATTTTAGTTTATGTAATATGTTTGCACACGACGTCCTTATTTTTTCCATCTTTTGCGAAATAAAAAGGTTTTGTGGGATTGATACACGTGATTCTGCATCATAAAGTTGCCATGGGATTTTTTTCTAAACGAACACCTGACACTTAAAGCGTCTGAGCCTTATTTATAATGACAAATCAGTGGGAATTAAAGGAAAACGGGGAATGAAAACGTTTTCTCCTTTTGTCGTTCCAGTCATTATTAAAATTTTTATAGTGCCGCATCCCAGATGTATAATTTGTAGCTGTGCACAATTCTGGATTACTCATTATTGGATTACTGGAACACCAACTTGCTGCCACTCCTAATAATCCGAAGAAATTGAGAAACTCTATAGGGTATGATGTGATTTGCTCAGTGTCCAAAATATTGTCTATTGATAGACATTTGCAAACATCCTTTCACACAGCTATTTCGTATTTATAGTGCTACTAAAGTCTTCCATTCCCGTGGGAATATGAGGGCCGTTTCCGAAGGATGACTTAAAAAGGTTATATTATATTATATATTACGGGAATATTGTAGGATTCTAACGGTGGACATTTTTTGAAATGGGTGCTGTATTTTCCAAGTTTCCATTCCCATATGGCAATACAGGGATAAAACATATTGCATAACATATACAGTTGCGGTCAAAATAATAGTAGTGTGAGTAAAAGCATTGCACAGATTGGTATTTTTCCACTTTGCAATGCGTTGATAGTGAAAACTTGTTACACTTTAATTGTTTTAAGGGGTGGAAAAGGATCTCGTCAATATGTAAGAAGACCTCCAAACACCGAATATAGTCCACACTTTACAATCATAATGGTATGGGCATTTTTTTTCTTCTACGGAGTTGGACACATAATACGGATTGAAGGCATTATGGATCATCATCTCTATGTTAGGATAATGCAGGAAGTAATGCTTCCATATACTGAAGTTGAATGCTACCGTAAATGAAGTTGCTTCTTGCTGAAATGGGTCTTTCAGCAAGAAGCAATGGTTCCAGGAAAGTAAAGTAGATGTGATGGAGTGGCCCGCACAGTCTTCAGACTTTAATACCATTGAAAACCTTTAGAGCGCTGTAAGAAAATATGCTTCTAGATGTAAACCAAGCAACAACACAGTCCTTTGCGAAGCGTTACAGCAATCATGGAGTTCGATAAGCACAGGAAGGTGTGGAAACCTGATAAACTCTATTTAACGTCTTTGTACTGCTGTTATAGCTAACAAGGGACATGCAACTAAATAATAATTAAAGGTACGAACACTCAGCCACATATTGTAATAAAAATTTTGACCTAATTTTTCGATTTCGTAACATTTCAATTTAGATTTTCCTATCACTACTATTTTTTTGACCGCTGAATTTCAACATCTGTTCAATAAACTTGCAACTATCGGATAATAATATTAAACTTATGTTTTTTTTTTTTTTTTGTAAATAAAGGCTTAAAACCCCTTTTTGAAAACCATGTTATTGGTTTTGTAAATAAGAATTGACGGATAAGTTTTTTCAATTTTGTTGTTTCTTAAGCTCTATACTACTATTATTTTGACCGCAGCTGTATGTCCATCCTCAGGTTCTAGACTGTCACTGTACCAAAATTCATATAAATAGGTTCAATAGTTTGGGCGGTTAATGGTAACAAAGAGAAATAGACAGACAGATTTAATTTCGGACTTATAATGTTAGTAAAGACTCCCGTTCCCGTGGAAACATGGTGACCGTTCCCGTAAGGAATATGGGGATGAGTAAAAGTTTATGTTGCTCGGTGATTATGGAGCATTCCAACGGTGGAAGAGTTTTTGAAATCGGTGCTGTAGTGTCAAAGTTCCCGTATACGTTCCTGCTCCCATGGGAATATAGGGATAAAATATATAGCCTATGTACTTCCTCAGGTTCTGAACAATCTTTGTACAAAAATTAGTTTTTATCTGTTCATTAGTTTGAGCGGGAGAAGTTAACATAGAAAGGTGAACAGACAGAGCTACTTTTGCTTTATAATAATAGTGAGGACCGGCTCCCGTGGGAATATTCGAATGAAATGCAGCCTATGTCCATCTTTAAGCGATGAACTGAAATGAAATTATTCTGTTTTAGGTAAAGAAATGAACTTGGAAGTTCTAATATCAGCAGTTTTCGAAAGGGTTCCACTTTGGGACCAAACAAATAAAAATTACCACAACAGAATAGCTGTCGATGAGAAATGGGACGAGATTGCAACGGAATTAAAAGATTTTCCAATTATTTAATTAATCATTTATAAATGATGAAATTCTCCAAATTCTTTCCTCATCAAGTAAATTCGGTTAGTTATAGTTTTCATCCTTTTTCTTCCTCTTAAGAGTTTGAAATATAAATTTTCATTTAAAAATTCTTCTTCAGATGATGAATCCATATTGTTTAGACATAAAACTCAACCGCACCTAATCGCTTTTACTGTACGCACTTTGTCGCATCTAATGTCGCTTGTCGCATCGCTTCTCGCAACGCTTCTCGCACCGCATCGCTTTCTCGCATTACTGTGCGCGTAGCCTTAGAGTATTTCTCTCTCGAAACGACCAAGGATTTCCTCATCTGCTTCAGATAAGGTCTATACTTCCGTGTCGCATAGCAGGACTGGGATGATCAAGGCCTTCTTAAGGGTTACCTTGGCTGTCTGGAGAGGGTTTAATGCTATTGTCAGGAGTTATTCTCCTTTTGATTCCCGCACTGATGTTTATTTCCGTGTCAGAGGATTAAAGGTTGGCGAATTCCTTGTGCTACCTCGATGTTATGTCTGTCAATTGTTACTATATGTGTGTATATTTCATACCCGCGTTTATGAAGCATATCAGCTTATAAATTCGATGGCCTTAAATTTTTTTTTTAATTTTGAGAGACTATATTTGGCAAAATTCATTGTATGCATAATGCACGTACCTTTGGCAATATTTTTTTTGTTACAGTCTTTTAAACTCAAAGAATCTTACCATGTGCCTATTTACATATCGGTACGTGATCTATCTAAAGTGAGTTTCAAAAAAGTGTCTCAAGTATTCCTTATTTAATTTAGACACTCACATAGTTCCTTTTTGCTTTTGCTTGCGAAGCATAAAATGTTACCTAGGCACGTATTAATCACGTCTTTTCTTTTTGAAAAGAGTTATTAGATTATAAAAAGTCTCAAATTCTTTAAGTTTTCGTAAGACTACAGTCCTTATTAGTTTTTTGGGTACTAATATAAGAGTTGATTTAAATAAAAGCTTAAGTCACGTCTTCTTTGTGGTTTTGACTGTGTAGATTTATAAGACTTCTTTCCGAAAGCACCTCAGCACCAACGAAAACAAGTCCTTAGGGTTGTAAAAGGATGGTATTGCATGTTGCAACTTATTCTTGTTTGGCTTTATTTCACAGTCAAAAAGGCTTTTACAAATTGACAATTTTTTTGCAAGACTTACGGAGACGACAATTTACTTTCAAGTGTTGCAGCCTATTCACAATATTAGCAAGATTTTTTTCGTCTGAAATGTGTTCGGAAAACGTTTACTGGAAAAGCTTACCTAACTCAGTTTCCGATTTTCTTCTACAGAACTAACTTTGCATTCAATGGAAAAACTAATATCTTTAAAACGCGCGAACTCTGGCAACCAACGCCATAGGAGACTTTCAACTGAAACGACTGCAATTGGTTGTCTTTGAGAGACTTATCAATACCACCCACACCAACTACACTTTGGGTGTATAGACATGTTCCATAAGCAAAACTGCCGAATTTGGAGTGTAAATGATTCCAATCCAAGCCATTATCGAGACGCCTGCCGCGACGCGTCTATAATTAACAAACAAGTTACAATTTGGTATGTTTTATGGGCTTAACATATATGTATGGATGTTGAAGCCGTGAGTTTGCCCTCCAGTTGCTGCTGAGAGTTAAAAAAAAGAACACCTAAGCTTGCCCACAATGTCAAAGCCCTCAAATCGCCTAGTTTTAGGTGTTTGATGATACCGAGTTCTGTTAAGGAACAGGGTTGTCAGACGGCGTGTATTTTTCTTCAAATGACAGAGATGTGTAGTGATTTCATGCCTTAGTCATAAGCAATAACTTCCTTGTTTCTGAATTGAATTGCCTTGACGTGTGGTAGCTACGGTTTCAACAAGATGGCGCAGCAAGCTTCACAGTACGTGCCAGGATTGATTTGTTGTGGAAAACGAATGGTGAGCTCGAACATTAATGTGTATTTAATTCTGCTAGACTGTGTGGCCCCAACCTTCTCCCGCCTCTAGATCCAGCTGACGTAAAAATATAGGCCAAGAGCCAAGATTTTTTTCTTTTCTTTTATTTAATGAAACGTTTCAAAAAGAGAGCTGAATATTATCTTCACTCTCCGGTAGAATGAAATACACATAGCACATAAAATGTCTTCCCTTGTACATAGCTATATCAATTGTAGCTTGACATTTTTGGGTTGGATGGCATGGGCATCGCACTTCCAAGAATTATCTAGCTCAATACTTACGAAAATCAACCAATGAACACAATCTCATACAGTTGCTTTGGACAAATAATGAACAATTTTCAGTAGACTTGAGTTGAATGGAGAGCTTTATCCTCCTAATCCAACATAAGAAAAAAGACATGTATCAGTAATGCTTGTGTCCATCCATGAAGGTTGTAATCGGCTTTAAACTTAAATAAACACAAGCAAGTGCCAACATTGGTTTGAATTAAGGATTTTTAAATGGATTTGGGGCACTTCCAAGAATTATCTTGCACAGGAACTACGAAGGTAAACGAAAATGGAAAGGTAATATCACTTTTTTAACTCAGATTTTGAGGTTAAATCCATTTTCAATTTAATTTCTTTTCTTTTTTTATAAATTTACCTGCTTTAAAGTATATAGTAACGTTTTTTTGTTTTTTGAGGGTTTCAATTTGAATTAAAATTTCATATAAATCTTGAAATAAAGTGTCTCAATCTGCTTAGTTTCTAAAGGTGGTTGCAGACTTGATACAATTCTGAAGAGACAGAAGACTTAAACGAACGTGTGCGTATTTTTATGTGGGTACGCAAGAAATAATACTTCTTTGGCGTAACAAAGCAAAGAAAAAACTGATGATCTTATCTCGTATTTCACAATGAAGACCGTAAATCAATTCAAGCTCAATTAATGAGCTATGTAAAGAAAGGAATCTCTTTGAACTGTTCTTGTTTTGCTTAAGAACTCTTTTAATTTTTTTTTTTTTTAAATTCAACACCAAATGTAGTTGGAAATAACAGCTTTTTACTTTCCGGCTATCTGTACGACATGATGAAGGCATGTCATTCATTGGCTATCGGTGTACTTCCATTATGTTGCCATTCAAGATATTGGTGTTTTTCCATCATGTCACTTTTTGGCTGTCGAGATGCCTTCATCTTTTTTGCTTTGTAGCTTGTATAGTGTCGATTTTTGCTGTCGAATTGCTTTTACTATATTTCTATGTGGCTGTCGGTATGCCGTCATCGTGTCACTTTTAGACTGTATGTGTGCCTTCATAATGCCATTTTTTCATTCTCGGCCTTCATCAAGCCGTCTATTGTCTTTCAGTGTATTTCCATCATGTCGCCTTTTAGCTGTTGATATGCTTTTTTCATTTCACTTTTTGTCTGTCAAGATGCGTCATTCATATCGCTTTTTGGTTTTCCGCGCGCCTTCATTATATAACCATTTAGCTGTTTGTGTGTCTAACTCATATAGCTTTCAAACTGTCGGCGTCCCTTCATCACTTTTCGAATGTCTGTCTGCCTCCATAATGTCGCTTTCGGGCTGTCTGCGTACCTTCCTCATGTCACTTTTTGGCTGTTGAAATGCCTTTACATGTAGGTTTCTAGCTGTCATTATCCCCTCATCATGTCGCTTTTGGGCTGCAAATGCGCCTTTATGATGTCACTTTTTGACGGTCAGTGTGCTTTCGAAACGTCGCATCTTGGTTCTCAATGTGCTTACATTAATTCGCGTTTTGGGCTTCTTATGAACTCAGAAGCAGTTCAAAAACTGTTCACAAGCCACATTAAACGAAATGTTTAATAAACTTTTCAGAAATTTTTATTTGGTCTAGACATACCTTAAGAGTTAAATCGAATTAATACTTTTATATTGGGAAAATATAAGCGAAAATACAAAAACGTCAATGTGCAGTTACTTAACCGCAAAAATTCTCAACCCTTTCTTATTTCCTGTGGACCGAAATCTTAAAAAAAAACGTGTGTATGACTGTATTGGTATCACCCAAGTGGATGGGCTAAGCCCAAAACCCAAAAACCGATAACAGATGTTTATATTGTCGCTTTTAATTAATATGGCACTTTTTTAATTAAAAGGACGGCTTGTAAAGCTGGATCATATGCTGCGTGTGACTTTATTAAATGATTAAAGAGAAATTTCCTGATTAAAAAAAAGGAATAAATCAAGAAAATCAAGGAGATTAAGGTTGTAAGGTATGTCAACTTGGTAACAAATTTACTTTCACATTTTTGCGGATAATGTTAAATCCTTTCAGATTGATTGCGTGGGAACTGAGACGTTGAGCTTGAAGCCACTGATTAATTATTTCATCTTCATATGCTTTTCAGCTTTGGAAAACTTTTTTTATATTTCTTTTTGTCAAGTAATGGTTTTCGGGCGTGAATACTATTTAGTAAGGCTCTAATTGATGTCAGCTTGGCTGTGTCCAGATGTTACAACTTTTAGTGCATCACAATTGTGCTCACTGGTTTCCTCCAACCGGAGGTCATCTGCCTAAGTACTTACTAAGTTCGTGTATACTGACAAAGAAACGAAGAATAAATAGACTAACACTATAATGATCTGGAGGTTATGAATGACTCCAAGAACTCAAGTTGTCTGTCAGAGCTTATGAGAATGTCAGAAAGGATTTTAATAACCCAAGGACCAAGGTGGACTTCACCGTGTCGTTATAGAGGGATATATGGGAACTAGCCCAAGCCGGTTGATCAGCGCACTTAACATTATGAAAGATGATAACTCTAAAGATGCAATGCTCTAGGTATTACATGAAAGTCGTCCTTGGGACATTTATGGAAATACAAATGTTCAAAAATCCTTGAGTTTTATGCTGCCAGCATTGAAGAACAAAGGCAGCAATACCAACAAGCCATTAGAACCTAATCCTCTGATGTTCTCTGTTTCATTAGGCCCCCAAAACGGAATCCATGGTTCGATGAAGAATGCAAAAAAACACTACGAATGTTAAAGCAAACGTAAACAAAGGCTGCTTTTGGCCAAGGAGAAAAGAAGGGTTGAACAATGGATATCTAGGTTAGGTTAGGTTAGGTGGAAGTGGGTTTCAGCCAATGAGTACATTGCAGCAAGTTATCTCAGGAACCCGATGTAAGATTAATTGTTCAATCACCCATTAATATCGCCTGCTAGTCGAACCACGCGTAACTTTTAATGTATTTTGAAAGACTTTAAGGGTCTATGAAAACTAAGTCCCTAGTATTGTCCAGAAAGAATTCACCGAAATGAGTTTTCCTCCTATGAAGTATGTGTGCTAATTTTGACAGCCAACTCTTCCCGTTTGTGTTGTTCTGCAATTTATATAGAAAGAATGTTTTCGAAACTTTATTGATAAATGCACTAGGAAGAAACCTCCTCATCCGAATAATTGTACACAACACTTTGAACAAAATTATTCACAGAATGCCTTCCGTTTTGTGTAAGGAATTTCAGAATTTCAAACACTTCATTGTTGGAATCAAAACTAGATGACGACTCATAAATATTTTGATAATTTCAGCTAAAATTATGCGATCCATTTTCACAAAATAGTTTATTGTTTATTTTTATTATCTCTCTTTCACAGTCCTTTAACCAAAAATGCAAAATAATCAAACTGCAAACTGGTAAACGTCAAATGTTTTGTGTTGGTGTACGTGAAAGTGCGTGTAAATCTTGCCTCTGAATCGAGATTCGTAAAAGTGCTTTTTCGGGGCAAAAAAAAAAGTGATCTAGTGCCTCAATGTAACATATTTCGAGCAAAAAAGCACTTTTAAAAATGCTTTTGTGTACCACTGGAAATCGACATTAAATAGCAACCTATTGGTGTTACCTAAAAATTTAACAGAAGTGTTATAACATTTTTATTTATGTACATTTATTAAAGATATCAATCAGACTTCGACGTATAGCTACATACTCTGTGAAAGGAACAATATACGAGATGTATTTTAATAGAAAATTATTAATTCATCTCTTAAATTCTATCCTATGTATGCTTGAAGAATTTCTCACACAAATTTCTGTTCTGGGTAATGATTGTCGTCTAGGACTTCCATCTCCAAATTGATTTGGTTTGGAAAACATAGGTACATAAACTTGATTCAGTTAGAGTTTTCGTATACAACAATAGAATCAGATTTTGAACATGTTTTTGAATAGAATTCTATGGGCTCTTTACATATATGTAGCTTCGTTTGGGTTAAAACTTACAAAGTACTTTTGCTGGATGTTCTCTGTGAACAGCAAATTACCATTTTGAGAATGTAATTTTCTTTGCAAAATATTTCGATGTTGGAGAGTTTGTTCAAATTCGAACAATACCAACCTGAGAACAATGCTGACTAACAATTATGAACAATTAGTATAAAAGGAATATATTCCATGAGGTAGAAATGTGTGTTTCAATTAAACGAGAAATTCAAATAACTTCAAGTCCGTTATAAATGAGTGCATAAAGGTGCGGCGGAAAAAGATCGTTAACAAAGCATGAAACAACAAAACTTTTGCACGAAACGAACTGGAAAACTCTCGCATCATTCTTGAAAGAAATATCCAAGTATAGGATGTTGCTAATATCAGAATTTGAATAGTTATACTTTTTTCAAATTGCTAACAAATGTATCAAAACATCAAATCAATTAATGAATACTTACTTACTTACTTACTATGCCAAACGGTACCAATCGATACTAAATTTGAGTTTATGCCCCGATCTTCCTTTTTACTCACCGAATAAGAATGAATCTGACTCGGTTGCCGCCCGGCATAGTGTGGACGCACCTTTAAACACGCAGCCGGAGGTGTTGTGTGAGTATTCCTCAAATTTTGAATGAAGACATGAGGTTTTTTCAGAAAGGGTTGGGAAAAAATGCACTTTAGCTCGAAAAATGAAGTAATCAAAAATATTCAGCCCTTGAATAGACGGGATAAATGAAATATAATTACGATTATGTACTCTGAACATTTTTGCCATCCCGTACCAGAAACGACTGTGCAAAGCTTATTGGCGCTGCCAGCGGGCACTTTTCTTTTCCCAACCATTTAAACGTGTTAGGCTCAAGTGATACCACGCGCTCTGTGAATCTTGTGGAGAGAATGAGGACACCGCAGATCACTTTCTCTGTATATGTACCGCTTTTTCTCGCATTTACAGATACTCACCGCAGACATGGTGAGAGCTGGTAACTTAGGCTCCTTCTCATGGGAGCGTCTTTCAGCTTTTCAGCTTTCCCGAACATCTGGGAAGCTATAACAAATAAAAGGTTGCTATCTGGTAGTAGGTTAGGTTAGGTTAAGATGGCTGTCAGGAAAACGAACTGACACACTTAGACCAATATTAGGTCCATTGTGATACCGTATAAATTATGCTAGGGAGTATCTCACTTTACAAAACCATTTGGAGCTTTTAATAAAGCGAAGGAGATGCAGGGGGTCTGTGTTCGCCAGATCGCTCGGATCATCAAGAAAATATATCCCTAGATGCCATTTTCTTTTAAAAGAGAATGCAGGACATGAGCAGAGGAGGTGTGGGATAGTCTCCTCCTCCTCATCATCTAAACAACTTCTGCAGAAGTCATTAGAGGAAACGCCGAGTCTTATGGGGTGTCTTCCTATCAAGCAATGTCCGGTGATGACATTGATTACGGAGCAAACGTGCAATCTGGTTATGGATAGCAAATGTCTTGTGCGTTTTTGATCTAGTCCTGGCCATATACGTTTTGTTGCCACACACGTGGTGATATTGTTCCACCTAAAATTTGTTCTATCCATTGCCTCTTGCTTTAGCATAAGTTTACATGTAGCGATTGGTATACCAATATTCAACCTGCTGGTTGAGATCGGTAGAACGGTTCCTTCTCTGGCGAGTTCATCGGCTTTGCAGTTACCCACGATATCTCTGTGCCCCGGCCGGCACCCAAATAAGATGAATATTTAGCTGTTTAGCCATCTCCTTAAGTTACTGAGTTCGTAGAAACGCCGAGTGATTTGAGGGCTGCTTGACTATCTGAGAAAAGCCGGATATTCGTTGAGGATATCACGTTTTCTTTTAGCCATGATAGGACCTCTTTGATCGCCAGAATTTCCGATTGGAACACGCTACAATGGTTTGGAAGGCGGAACGAGAGACTTACGTTAAGTCGGTTTGAGTACACCCCGCAGCCTACCCCTTCTTCGGTTTTTGAACCATCTGTATAGAAATGAATTGAATCATCTCTCAAAAATTCTTCGTCTTCCCAGGTCGTTCTCGGTGGGATAGAGACTTGGAACTTATTATCAAAAACCAATGGGGAGATGGTGTAGTCGAAGTGGCAAGGGATTGATCCGAATAAATTCAGGATTGTAGCGTGACCGATGTTATTTACGGTTCATTGGGAGATAGCTCTCATAGGAATGGCTGTGCTGGCTGCTGGCGGCCATTTGTTTGCTGAAGATATTTAGTGGTGTAAGGTTAAGGAGTATATTAAGGGCAGCTGAGCGGGTTGATCTCAGTGCTCCGTTTATACACAGACAGGCTGTTCGTTGGACCTTGCTTAGATTATCGCCCTAGGTTCTTTTATCAAGAGCGGTCCGCCATACCACTACTCCGTATCTCCGTATTTTTTTTTACAGGAAAATGAGGCTACGGTGGATTTACTGATTCTTTCCTGTAGTCCTCCTGTACATATATTGGATCTGGTAGTACAATGGACCGGTGTTTCAATCTGGTTGCTCCAGCTGGTATTTTAAAAACCTCCAACAGAAAAAAGAAATCAAATCAAATCCCTATTATAAAGCGTAAAAACATGGTTACATTCGCTGAGTTCGAAATACGAACGTCTATAAAAAGAAAACATTTTATGCAGGAACATAGGTTATATTCAATCCCCATATTCCATCAAGAGCGGAAACGGCAACGTAAACGAGAACGTAGTGTTTGTATTGAATAGACTTCAAAACTACTGAACCGATTTAAATGTTCTACTCGATAACCGTAGGACCCGACCTACTACGAAGGGGTTGGCTAGTACAATATAGTATAATATTTATTGGTTCTGTAAAGTTCTGTACTGATGAGCCCGATGTTAGCGATCGGCAGCTTTAACGACGAATGTTAAATTTTTGGCCAGTTAACTGTCAAGAAAGCACCGAAAAGTCCTTAAGAAGCTAGTGGGAGGTTTATTCCCCATAGTCTAAGGGAACTTGGCCTTAAACTGGGTATTTCTGAGTAAGCTTTATGCGTATACGTAGACTTTTCATTGGGTATCCTATATCATTGAAGTAGTCAGTGCTCTAAATTGCTTCAATATGACCTGAGTCACAACCTCGTAAGATATCTGCACTTAGTGCATGTGAGTTCTATGGTATTGAATAGATAAAAAAATCGTATAACATCGTCATGCATATATTGTTGTTGACGTGGAGTGATATTGCTTGACATGTACCTTCAACCTGATGAAGGTCAAGGATCTATTACGTTACAAAACATTAAAAAATTGCATTACAAGTTTCTTTGCATTTAGCTTTTTGCTAAGTTATTTCTTTCTTTTTTAAGCCCACACTTAACGAGACAAATAATTGACTTAATTTATGTAAGTAAATATTCCAAGTTATCGACAAGCTGATTGACCTGGAAGACTTCTCGTGCTCCTTTCATATGAAGAATTTGGTTATCAAAAGATGAAAACAAAGCCATGAATATGAATGTAATTGATTGAGTTGCAAAAAAGGAGATAGGCTCCCTTGTTTTTCTGTCTTCTTGCGGTTGTTTTATTCATGTGTATACGTTATACCCACATCTAATTTCTTAGAATCCATCATTTGGGGAGGAGTAACAACATTCTGGTATCTATCTGCCTTGAGCTCAATTACACTGCAGTATATGTGGCCAACAACCACTTGATTTACATGGTCTCCATGATTAGAGAGAGAAGATGGATCTCCACTTGAAATGCACACTCAACTTTGCTTGACTTGATTGAGCTTCCAGGTGGTTAGGAGCACAAATTTGAATATAAAACTACACAACCTATTCACACAGTGTCTATGAAAATGTGGGTATCGAATTTACATTGAAACTGTTGAGAGGTAGCACAAGGACCTTTGGTGGTTTCTATCAGAAAAGAGATACTCCTAGTCATTTGGTGAATCGTTGGAATTTTGCTGTTACAATTCCAAAAGCTTAGATCAGTAAAAACTATCGACGGTAGCTCATGAAAGGATATTGTGTGTTTTGAAATAGAAGGATGAGTGCTTTAATCATATAGATTACAGAACCTTGAATCTTGATTGGTGTTGCTATGTTCAGGAAAATAGTATGTACTTGATTTGGGATTGGTAGAGGTGGCAAGTAGCTATAGTTGTTCAATTTTCAATTGCTTTTGTATTCATTATACAGAGTTGAGGTTTAGGTTTCAAGGGAACTTAGCTAAAGTTAAAGATCAAACGGGTGTTTCGTTGAGTGGCAACTGGTAAAAAGCAGATAATGAAACCAGATTCACACAAATTTTATTGGTTGAGGCTTAAATTCATTGAATAACTAAAGGATTGAAGTTGCCAATTCTCCATGAGAAAAAATGTCTTATATACGCTTAACTGCTGGCCGAATCATTTCACACGTTAACGAGTAATACGTGACTGAATTATGTGATTTTGGCTTAACAGGTAACGTAAACGGGTGCAAGTGCAACAAAGCGGAATTCGTTTCAAAATTTGGACAACCGACTGTTAGTGTCTAATAAGGGGCGAATTTTGAAAGAAAATTGCCAATCAATCATTCTATTACTGATTTGGTCATTCTAACAAAATAAGTAGGGTGTCGCAACAGAGCGAGGTGCTCCAGGACCTAGCGCGTTTCTCAGAACCATGCCTTTTTAGAGAATGAATAGAACCTGCAGTTTTCTGCTGATTCCGAACAGCAATGAATTTACTAAAGGAGGACTTTGCTGGCTCCCCGCGAAAGACGATACCCGTTGAAAAACATGCTTGTTTCTGTTGGGATTCCAAACACGAACCTGGTAGGTTAACATCAGACATGCTAACCATCACCCAACAGTTCATTCTTACACTTCATTGTGCCTTGTTTTGAATGTGGCAATGAATAAGATATTTTTCAAATTTTTTCAAATTTTTTTTAATCAATCTGAGTTAAACTCAACGATAAATCCCATTAAAAATTTCAATTAATCCTGAAATATCGTTTCAACGACAGTTATTTTTGAACGCAATTTCGATTAAAATTATTTTATTGAACGGAATAATAAATCCAATCAATAAAATAGATTAAAATCTACCACCTAAACTGGCCTTAAAGTTTCATATTCAATGGCATTACTTTTTGCTGTGGACACACGCTTGTGGGTATTTACGGTTCCATTTAACGATATGCTTTTCATTTCGACTCATTGAAAAAGAAAATTTAGTCAATCATATTGATTAAGCGTAAACATTGTGAATCTCAATAATTATTTTGGCACGAATAAAAGAAAATGCTGTGAATGAAATGACCCGCACTTTTTAAAATATTTTTTGGGTTGCACGATAAAATGAAGAGTTTTGATTGTTACCTGACGTAATAAAAAATTGCGACAAATTTATAAGAAAATTAAATATGATTAGCGTGTATAGAATTCACATGTTGAACAACAAAGTTTCTGGCTCGCGAGCTTCCACACAAACTATGTGCAAGGTGGTGTCAGTTTAGGTCTGATTAGTGAGCTTTTCTGTTAACCTAAGATAGTTACTGACGATAGGATTGACCGAGAAACTGACAGAGTTCCACTAACTCAAGAACTTTTATAGTTTTAGTTAGAATTCAAAGGCAAAACCTGACAGTTTTTGTGGTTTTTTTCATCTCTTGCAGTGAGTGGAGATGTCGTGGTCACCTAATTTCAATCTAAGAGCAACCATAATTTTGTAACATCGAGGTCAATACCAACTTTTTAGTCACTAATGATGCCTCGTTACAGTTTTTGTTGAGATTCTGTTCAATAGTACCTAGTCGACTGCTACATGTCCCCTTACATAACAAGGATTGCCTTGTCGCCTACTTGTTCTTCTGCTTCAACCCTAATTCAATTTAATGTTTTGAAAAAATATAAGAAACAGCAGTCGAGAAAAAATTGCTTTCTAACTACTGAAAACTTGGAGTGACAAACTTGTAGGCAGATCTGTTACTCCATTTGTCCATGTCTGATGTCTGCAACGCAATCCCAAATTAAGTCTTGGGTTCTTTTTAGAAGTCGCGCGTAACTTCTAAAAAGAACCCAAGACTCAAGGAGGTAATCCCTTGTAATCTTGCAATGCTATAAAGCACAGTGCGAGCACTTAAAGAAGTAGGAGAAGTTTAAGTAGGAGACACCGATCCACGTTGCTTTTAAATTTTTGTGAGTCGAAATTTAGGAGAAAAACAGAGTCTGGCAAAGCATTCCACATTCGGGTGGTGTGACTAAAATATGAATCTCTTTACTTTACTGTACGTCTGAAGTTGGATCGCGGTAAAACTGGTGGGCATTCTTGACGAGTCGGGTGTAGCAGTTTATTTGTTTTAGGGTACGAATGCAACGGGCTATTTTGCTAAAAGCACTGTTTGTGAAAAGTGGTAACAAAGTTAGACAGGTTACGTTTAAACGATGTTCCATAGAATCAGTCAATCTTCCAATTGAACTATCGTATATCAGTCTTAGCGCACTGTTTTGCACCCTATCAAGAAGGTGCACAGATGTTTGAGGTGCACCTGGCCTAATATGGGAGTTGAACTTTAATTTTGAAAGGATATACTCACATACTTACTTAGCATTACAGTTAGGCTTGAACCTGGGCCTCAACCAACATCCTTTTATAACTACTTCGATTTCGGACGATTTCTATCTAGTTTTGCACTCCAGGTCGGTTGAGGTTTGGGTCGATCCGCTCTACAACCATCGTAGTCTCGCAATGCGTACTCTTCTGGCTATGCCCTTGTCGCGGTACAGCTCATACAACTCGTTGTTGTATCTTCTTCTCCACGCATTGTCTTCGTATTACGGGACCAAAGATCATCGGAGAATATTTCTTTCGAAACGACCAAAGGCTTACTCATCCGCTTTCGATAAGGTCCATATTCTTCCGCGTCGTAAGGCAGAACTGAGATGATCAAGGTCTTATGCAGGGTTACCTTGGTTTTTCTGGAAAGAGGTTTGTTTCTCAATTGCCTTCTTAGCCCAAAGAAGAAACGGCTGGAATTATTCTCCGTTTGATCTCCACACTGATGTTTTTTTCCGTGTCTACAGCGGATCCTATAGGTAAAAAGTCCTGTACTACCACGAAGATATGTCTGTCTATTGTGACATTTTGTCCAATTCGTCGATGTTCGGTGTCCTTGTTTGATGTCAACATATATTTCGTTTTGCCCTCACTAACCATATTAAACCCATTTTTGCCGCTTCTGTTTCAATACTCTCAAAAGCACCTAATGACATCACGCTTTTTTTTCCTATTACGTCAATATCGTCTGGGTAGGCGAGTAAGTACGAGTTTTGAAGGGGTGCTGAAACTAGACATGGCTCTGTTTCTACAGCTCGTCTCTGTAAATACTGTCATATGCGGTTTTGAAATCGATAAAAAATGGTGTATATCGATATTATATTCTTGGTTTTTTCCAAGATTTGCCGTAATGTGAATATTTGGTCGATTGTGGAGTTTCTGGCCTAAGCCCACATTGATACGGACCTATCTAATTGTTTATGTGAAGCTTCAGTCATTCACGTATTACAGCAGACAAGATCTTAATTGCAACTTTAAGTTGTCTTATGCTCTATAATTGGCAAAATTGTGTGAATCTCCCTTTTTTTGTGATTGGGCAAACGATTTTGTGGTTACATTCATCGGAGATGTTTTCATCCGACCATATCATGCAGGTCAGCTGTTGAATGCGCTATTCCAACTGATCTTCAGTTGTTGCCTTGAAAAGCTCGGCGTCAATTCCATCTGCACCTTATACTTGCCTAAAGCTTATATAGCTTTACTCTTTTAGGTCGACAGAACGGAATCTTCGATTGTCGTCCTTATTCAATGGGGCATTTTGCCTGACAGCGAAATTATCGATTCTCAATAGAGTCTTCGCTTCTATTACTTTTTTTCCCTATTGGTCTTTACAAGCTTGAGTTCAAGGTATGCCACCCGGGCATGATTTTCTGATTAAAATTTCAAATCTCATTCCTTGCAAGGCATTTCTCGATTTCCTCCACCGAACGGTCTTTATGCTGTTTATTTTTCAACCAAAAATTAACTTAATTTTTTTAATATTAAAAATCGATTAAACCATCTACTACTACTTGCTTTTTGTTTTTGATTTACATTTATTTTAATTTACATTTTAGTTCAAACCGATATAGTGAATAGATTTGAGTAATTAAGTCTCTAAACCAAATTTAAATAAGAAAATGAAATCTTTTCTTCAAACAAAATATTTTCAAAATTTCGCCTTATGATGACCCTTAGTCATTATTTCTATAATGCCCTCGATTTTAACACGTGGATTTGAATTTTTGATGTCGTTAACCCCAGCGAAATTTAAATGGCGACAGAATTCGCATAAAAGGCTCTAAACTAAAGTAATAAAATTAAGGAGCTTGAAAGTTTATCCACCTAATCGTCTAGACGGGATGGTATCTCAAAAGCTATATTCTCTAATCTCGTTTTCATCAGAGGGTGTGTTTGTCGTCACTACTATTTCACAATGAATGAAAATGAAAACCATTTACATGCAAAATATTTTTCGAAAGTCTTTTAAAACTTCGGTCAAGAGAATCACAAAACATTTCATATGTCTAACTTCACCGCTGACGAAATCCGTGTCTTCATGGGCAGAAGACGGTATATCAGTTGATAATATTGTAACGTGAACCCAACATTTTATACCAATTTCCTAATCGAAAAACGTTCAACCGAAAACACAACTGGCAACTCTTTAATGGAATGGTATAAATGACAGGCGTTGCTTGTAAGCCAGTGTGTGTGAGTGTATAGAGAGACAGACAGACAGAGAGTAGACAGCAAATGTGGAGACAATGTAGAAGTTACTGGAGAGTTCTAGATGGCATGTCATTCGATATAAATAGCCCGCCCGAGGCAACCAGAGGGCAGTTTTGTTTATAGAGTGATAAAGTTAAGAGTGAATACAAGTGATAGTCCAAAAGTCGAGTTGAGTTCGAATAAAGTGTATATCGAAAGTAGATACTGAATAAAGTGGTAGAATTAAATTGAAAGGTAGAGTTTTATTTTTGCGAACTAAGCGCACGTTACATTGGTGTCAGAAGTGTAAATAAAACTTATTTGACTAGTAAAGTGTAAAAAAAAAAAAAAGTAAAAAGAAAATAATAATTATATACAGTGAAAATGGGTAAGTTGTTAGAAGAGCTCACTTGCATTGAGCTTAAAAGTGAGTTAGGTAAGCGAAATCTTTCTAGAGCGGGATCGAAAAATGAGCTCGTCCTGCGCTTGCGTAACTATTTGGAACAGCAAGGGGAAGACGTAAACACTTTTGTTTTTGAAACAGAAGTGGAAGAAGAGGAAGTAAGTGAGAATGTAGATTTTTCTAGTATAATGAAGCTTTTATTAGAACAAAGAAACGAACAAAAGAAAATGATTGAAGAGCAACGAAACGAGCGAAAGAAGGAACAGCAGAATGTTCTCGAAAAACTGGAAGCACAACGAAACGAACAAAAGAAAGAACAACAGAATATTCTCGAAAGACTTGAGGCGCAACAGAATGTTTTAGAAGGTCAGAAAAACATTCTAGAAGGTAAATTGGGTAACATTGAGAAAAATGTATGTGCCCTAGACGAACGCGTTGAAGGTGTGGAGAAACAGCTTTCTGTTGTAGAGAATCGTTTCGAAATCGTAGAAACCCGATGTGATAAACAGTTCTCTGTTCTGACTAAGGAATTGGACCAGATCCGGAAAATCAAAATTCGAGAGTCTGCTGGGGAGTTTGCAAGGAAAAAGGAGATGAAACCCCCAACATTTGATGGACAGTCTTCTTGGCCAGTCTATAAGAGACAATTTGAGGCAGCCGCGACAACAAATGGCTGGGATGACGAAGACAAGTACATTGCACTGACTCTTGCTCTTAGAGGACCAGCAGCTGAATTACTTCAAACAGTTCCAGCTGGTAAGAGCGGCGATTTCAGTTCTCTCGTGGCAGCTATAGATAAACGCTTTGGAGATAGCCACTTGAAAGAAGTCTTCCGAGTCCAACTCAATAACAGAGTCCAGAAAAGGGGTGAAAGTCTACAGCAGCTCCAAGCAGACGTCGAAAGACTGGTTCACCTGGCATACCCGGATGCTGGAGAAGAAATCATCAACCAGCTCACTGTTGAGTCCTTCGTTCGTGCCATTTCCGATATACATCTTCAGAGGTCTGTGCGAACTGCTAGAACACGTACTCTTTCCGAAACTTTAGCATTCGCATTGACAATTGAAGCAGCAGAACAGGCTTCTCAGGGAGTACATCGACTTAGAGAGGCCATAGTCGAAGAATGCTCGTGCCAAAGAGCTGAAATGCAAAAGAACCGGAATGGGGAGACATTTCTGACAGGAGTCCAGTTCTCAAAGCCTATTGGGCACAGTGGGACTCACTATATGTGCGAGAAGGTGTCCTCAGGCGAAGATGGGAATCCGCTGACGGTAAGTCATATGTGATGCAGCTGATCGTACCACAATCGAAAGCCAGTGAAGTTCTTCAGGAGATGCACGACGGACCTTCTGGAGGCCACCTGGGGGTAAACAAAACACTGGAGAAGGTGCGACATCGGTTCTACTGGTTACATGCTAGAGATGACGTGGAGAAGTGGTGCCGAACATGTGACAAGTGTGCTGCAACCAAAGGACCTGGTAGGAAGATTCAAGGTAAGATGCATCAGTACAACGTTGGATCGCCTTTTGAGAGGATTGCAGTAGATGTCGCTGGGCCTTTTCCAGAGACCAACGCTGGAAACAAATACATTCTGGTTGTAATGGACTATTTTAGCAAGTGGCCTGAGGCGTATGCCATCCCAAATCAAGAAGCCAAAACGGTGGTCGACCAGATTGTGTTTAACTGGGTTAGTAGGTTTGGAGTGCCTATGGAACTCCATTCCGACCAAGGGAGGAACTTTGAGTCAAACATCTTCCAAGGAGTGTGCGGACTACTTGGCATTAAGAAGACGAGAACCACACCACTTCATCCACAATCTGATGGGATGGTTGAAAGATTCAACCGGACCTTGAAAGAACACCTCACCAAGGTCGTAGGCGACTACCAAAGAGACTGGGATAGGCACGTACCACTATTCCTGATGGCCTATAGAAGTGCAGTACATAGCTCGACAGGACAAACACCATCTGACATCCTGTTCGGGAAAACCATGCGGCTGCATAGCGAACTTAAATTTGGATGCCCCACAGAGGAGCCACAGGACACAAACGAGTATGTGGACGACCTCAAGGAGAAACTCGCTGACATCCATAAAAGAACAAGGGAACGGATGAAAGCCTACAGCGACCGGATGAAGACACGGTACGACACAAAAGCGACAACGTCAGGATTCCAAGCAGGAGATCGTGTGTGGCTTTATAGTCCTCATCGTCAAAAGGGATTGTCACCGAAGCTTCAGCAAAACTGGGAAGGTCCTTATACTGTAGTCACGAGGATTAACGACGTGGTTTACCGCATCCAAAGAGGACTAAGAGGCAAGTTAAAAGTAGTTCATTGTGACAGGCTGCATCGATATAGTGGCGAGGCTGCAGATGGAATTATTCGGGACGAACAATCCTAAGGAGGGGGCAGTGTAACGTGAACCCAACATTTTATACCAATTTCCTAATCGAAAAACGTTCAACCGAAAACACAACTGGCAACACTTTAATGGAATTTTATAAATGACAGGCGTTGCTTGTAAGCCAGTGTGTGTGAGTGTATAGAGAGACAGACAGACAGAGAGTAGACAGCAAATGTGGAGACAATGTAGAAGTTACTGGAGAGTTCTAGATGGCATGTCGTTCGATATAAATAGCCCGCCCGAGGCAACCAGAGGGCAGTTTTGTTTATAGAGTGATAAAGTTAAGAGTAAATACAAGTGATAGTCCAAAAGTCGAGTTGAGTTCGAATAAAGTGTATATCGAAAGTAGATACTGAATAAAGTGGTAGAATTAAATTGAAAGGTAGAGTTTTATTTTTGCGAACTAAGCGCACGTTACAATATGTTTATGAATCTATTTTGGCGGATTTTTTCGGTTCCAAAGCGAGTTAGCTAAAGCCGGAATTGGTGAGACCTTTTTTACCAACACCTGTAAAGACGAATAGGAGAAATTAATCACCAGGAAGTTAAATGCTATCTCTATGTTCTTCGAAGTTGAGGAGGGGGATTATGTGTTCAACCATAGTCCATGATCCATGACCAACGAGAAAAGATGAGAGGGACAGAGGCACCTATTATAAAACTTCAACTACAATACTTTTTCTATTGATGATAGGTAGGTACATTACATGAGAAAGCGGGCCATTTTTTCGATGTAGTGAGTTGATATTCGCAGTAGGTATTTGGCGACATTGCTAGTTTGGACTGGAATTTTATTAACGTATTTACTGCGATATTTTTCAAATATTCAAATCCTCGACTACAGTTGAATTTGATAAATAAGAGTACGTTCAATGATGGGAAACAGAGAGAAAAGAAGCTTTAAGCATGAATAGTTTAATGCTTAGATGTTCTCTTTTGTGTTTTTTGTTTTGTTAATGGAGAAATTCCAAAATCTTGTAGAGTGAGTAACAACAAGGCAACAACAAGTGTAGAATTGGAGGAAAAGCCCTTCCCAATAAAAGCTTTCATTGTACTCAACGGAAAAAATTCAAAATTTTAAATCCAAAGCTTTAAGGTCTGTCCTTGTCTGTTTAAAGTTTGTTTCTTTCGGCCTGTTTTTGATTAAATCACACGTATACCAAGTACCAAGCAATTGAATCGGATTTTTACTTGGAAGAAACCTTAAGGGTAGTCAAATAGATGAAAGCTTGGGTGAAAGACTGTGGAATTGCATGCCACAAACTTGCTTCGATAGAGGCAAGTCACTGCTAATGGTCTCAAAGGGACACTCTGACAGTGACAATTAGTCGAAGAAACTTAGAAGTGGACTGAGCTTAAGTGCAGTGACGAGAAGTGAGGAGACGGCGGCTATCCAAGTGTAGTCAAATTGCCCGGAAAAAATAATAGATAGGTATGAAATGGAATACAGAAACTTGTCAAAAGAATGCTTTTGGGAAACAGGTTGTCATATCCAAGCGTCTCTCGCAACCAGTTACAAAATTCGAGACTCTTTTCAAAATCGTATGGAAGCAGTTCTTGCACTTCTTTGTTTGGAAACATTAAACTGTAGATCCAAGCGCCTTATGCTGATAGAAGGACTGATTTCAACAGCTGCCAGTATTCTTTCATCGACCGAAACTCATTTTATCGATGCTGCTCCTGACGTTAGGTCTTGTAGTTATTACTGATCCAGTTCTTTAAATTATTCGAAAGGTATTTCCAAAAACACTTTGGGAAAGATGTCGTCGGTTAGGATAAAGCTCCTGGTATCTTCTTTGTGCACTTTTTGAATTTCCATTGCACAACCCATAAACGAATAAAATGTCTGCTTATTCTTCTTTCGTATATAAAGGCATAGCAAAAAGCGGTCTTATCTTTTATACCACTTATTTACCCATTGAACATTTATACCTCAAATTTAAATTTCCCTGTGAAGACGTGAGTCAATCAGAAATTTGATAGCAGTTCAAGTACACTTTTGACCATTTTCATTAATCAGTGTATACTACTATAAAATTATATCAAAGTCAAAAGTTTGCTGGGGAAAGAAAATTTGTGCACAGTTTAAAATTTAAAATCTGGTAACCCTAAAACCATATCAGATCAAAATACAGCCTTGATCATTTGTATTTCTACTAAAAAAAAAAGTTCGAAACTAAGTCTCTATCATCAGTATTGACAATAAAATCGAATTTAACATGGGTCAATTAGCCTTTTTTCAAATCGTTGAAAAGTGATGTCAAATTTGAAAAATGGACTTTACTGTAGAACAGTTCTCTTCTTAGAATATGACAGGGAGTCACATCCCAAAGTATGTAACCCAAATAAGGGAACACCCTGCGTATACAAGGTCACATCCCTCCCAATATAACACGAAATACGGGATACCCTGTATATAGTGTATATAAACGATAGTAGAGTACTGTAGAATTTTTGACTGGTGGTCAACCCATTGTTTCCGGTCCAACCGAGCAGTCTCCGTTCCAAGCTCTGGTTTCACAATTGTATACATAAAAGCGACTGCTGCACCACGCACCGGTGTCCTCGGGTCCAAAAGACTTAAATCACCCTTTTTTGCCTTATACAATGATAATATTGCATAAAAATGAATAGCTGGTCTTATTTCCCTTTTCATAAAATTAATTGAAAGTTGTTGTTGATATTTATGAAACATCTTTGACGTTGGCATAGCTTCCACCGTTATGCTGCATGTCGTTTTCATATCAAAAGTTATCGACACTTTAAACATATAAACTTGATAAGGTATACTACTTATACTCACTCGTATAGTACTATTTTATCTAGTCCAATGTCTCAAATTACTTTAGCATAGCTGCAAATGCAAATTTGATTGGGCGTTTGAATTCTCAAACAAGGATACATAATTCGAAGAATTGTGCATGTCAAACATAATTGCAAGCTGTCAACACCATTAATTTGATATGCTTGTTTGTGTATCGCCGTCGCCGGTGTCACCATAAATCTATGTTCTAACTCATAACTCAAGACTGACCGATCAATTTCAAAGATTTATGAACAATCCGCGTCACATGTTGGGGATTATTGAAGATAAAGCCACACACAATTACAAGTACTTGTGCATACAAACTGTTTGAAGGGCATACATTGTTTGAGACTTCAGTTAGGTCTCAGTACATCTGATGTTGGTTCTTTGCTTTTGTATATGGCTAAACTCGTGTGCATCTTTAGAACTATGTAATTAAAATATTTGTGACCAATGACCATGTGTCATAATTAAAGACAAAGTTTTCTTATAGTATAGAAGCTAGTTAAGATGCTGTACGACATTATGTCCTTGATTAAGATAATAATATCCTCCCTCGATAAGAACTTTTTAAAGTGACGCGGTCGATCAGTTCCAGATTTTGGTGGTTTAATGAAGAGCACGTGGAACCCGCGGAGTGATGGTTAGCATGTCCGCCTGCTAACCCAGAGGTTCGAGGTTCGAATCCCAGCAGAAGCAAGAATGTTTATCCACGGGTATGGCCTTTCGCGAGGAGTTGGCAAGTCCTTCGTTAGTAAATTCATTGTCATAAAAAGAGCTTTCTCAATTAGCCGTTCGGAACCAGCAGAAAATTGTAGGTCCCCTCCATTCCCTCACTAGGCATGGTTGTGAGAAATGCGCTAAGCCCAGGAGCTCCTCGCTCTGTTGCGCCACCCTATTTATTTTTATTATTTAATGAAGTGCATTTCACTCATATTCATTTAACAACGCACTACGCTACTGATAATATGTTCAAATCTGTTTCGCAGGTTACTTAGTCTCGAACTATCGGGCTTTGTTTTGTTTTTGTAATAACTCTCAAGCAAAAGCCCTAATAAAAGAAATGATGCAATGAAACAGATTTGTGGAAAAATAGTAGAGAATCTTAAACCTTAGTGTGGTTTTTTTTTTAGCTCGGCTTAATGAAAACCACAAACACGGAAGCCTTCAGTGGTTTTGTAATGAAATTTTATCCTTTCTACTAACAGTCCAAAGCTTTTTTTCTCTAAATTGCCTTACATATTTTGTAGTTTTTCTTTTTTATTGTATATTGCACAATCTGTTCCAGGAAGTACCAATGGTTATTACATAAATTCAAATATGACATTTTTTGCGCTCATTTTACTATACACACTCGTAATCGTAACTCGTAAGCCATGTTCTCTTGAATGACCATGACATAAGTTAAATTTTTATTTTGTCTACGCAACACAGCAATCGATTTGTAAATTAAAGTCCGCGCCATAAGCTACCCTCCCACGAATACACTAATAACAAGTGCCAACATTTTAACCACGGCCAAGGCTGTTTCATGCCAGAATATGTTTTGTTCGTGCGAATGCACAGTGCTCTGAAAGTCATGGCAGCTTGTTATATGGTAAAATTTTGAATTCTTATTGCTAAAAACTGTCCGCCAAAAAATGTGACCACTCTTGTTCCCTTTGTTTAATGTGGCAGTAGGTTGGTTGAACAAATTCAATGGTATAGTGTGTGGAAGGTTTATGTATCAAACGTATTTAGCAAGCCCCGTTACTGCTTGTACTCAACAGCTGTTATTTGCATTCGAGCTTCATAACGTTTTTGTCATCGTGTTACAATGGGGTTAACCGATGTGGTTAAATGGCTGTAGTTCATGTTTACGTACGCTCCTCAGCAAATAAATGAAAATAATTTTCAGCGTAGTATTTTTGCTGTCGTTGAAATTTCTTTGGAAAGAACTCTCTCGTCGGGAGTCCTGCATTTTAACAAAAACATGGTTTCATAGAGTTTTGGATGAGATCAAATAATAATTTACATTCATTTTCTGTGGAAAATAAGTTTCATGTTCCCAAAGGCTGGAAGAGCAGGTACGAATCAACTATTTGAAAATATGATAATGATAAAGTGATGTTCAATTTGAAGAAGACATGTACATGTAAGGTTTTGTTATTTGTAGGTCCGTTCGTTGAACTTTCCCCAGGGTTGACCCAGGTTTTTTTGACAACCCTATGAGTTGTCAATAAAACCTGGGTTTTCCAGTCCTTAAGAAACGCTAAGTATATGCCATTTGACAGTACTCAACTCGCCACATTAAAAACCTATGTCGAGTTAAGGGAAAACTTAGGTCAACCCTAGGGCTAAAAAACACTCATTTTGACATTCAGGGCAACTTTTGGTTTCTCAAAAACTTTGTGGCGACCCCAGGGCAAACCTAGGGCTTCAACGAACAAACCTTGTTATAGTTTTCCAGATGTTTGTAGAAAAGCAAAAAGACGCTGCCATGGTAAGGACCCTGGGTTACGAGCTCTCACGATATCTGAACTGAGTGCCTGTATACATTTTCGAGAAAATGCAGGATATTCATACAGAAAGTGATTCGCGGTGTCATCATCTTCTCCACAGGATTCACAGCGTGTTGTATCCCTTAAGACTAACACGTTGAAATGCTTGGCAAAAAAGAAGTGTCCTGTAGCAACGCAAACAAGTTTTCCACAGTCTTTTCTGCTACAGGATAGCAAGAATACTGCAATTTTCTTATTAACGTAGAGAGCATACGTTTAGTCTGTCTGCATTCAAGGGAAGCATTCGATCAACGCTCTTGACAGATCCAATTGTTCATTGAAACGCGTACTGAGGACTCTGGCAGACCAAGCCTTGGTTGAGGTCCTGAGAAAGTTGTTTGGGATCTTTGCCTTGAAAGTTAATCGGTGATCTCGTTTTCAGTTATGCAGTGATGAATTCACCACACACCACATAAAAAAATTTTTTGTTTCCTGGATCATTACTTATGTCATCCTTCTCCACAGGGGACCAGGGCTTGATCTATAATCGGTTTTCAAACTATCTGTGAAGATTCTACAAACTATCCTTTAATGGCTCAGATGTTTAATGACGAGTTTGAGCCTTTGGATATCATCGTGTCGGACGACATATTTATTTAACGTGAGCCAAAAGATATAGATATATAGAATTGTAACTCAAAACTCTATTGCAATTATGCCAGGGTGTGAGGCGCTGCCGCTTCCGGCTGCACTCCCCATCTTATCTAAACTAACCTAAGATTATCCGCCTTGGTAAGCATGTTGCAACTGAGTCATAGGGAGTATCTCTAGATTAGGTTTCGCTTATGAAAAGCTCATTTGTTCTTTCCATGTTTGATATATCTACAGCTCTTCGCGTATGATTCGGACACTCTGAAAAATGGTTGGGATATATGCTAGGGCTAGGCTGAGAGTTAATACACTTTTCAAGTATTAAGATAGAAAATTTTAAACACCGACCGTCAGTGACAGGTGATTTGAAGCTGTCAAAAGATGCCACGGCATATTTGATGTCCACGTCAGCAACAACTAACGAAAACGTGTATCAGCTGGATCGAGTGGTTTTATCGGGCAAAATTAATCTAACTGTACATAGTTCCCGTGCGGCGTGATGGTTAGAATATCTGCCGTGCCACCCTATTTATTTATTTATTTAT
Organism: Melanostoma mellinum; assembly: GCA_914767635.1. Classification (NCBI taxonomy): domain Eukaryota; kingdom Metazoa; phylum Arthropoda; class Insecta; order Diptera; family Syrphidae; genus Melanostoma; species Melanostoma mellinum. Next base: position 32,113,311 of record OU612059.1, read on the forward strand.
TTATTTTGACTAATCTGGTAGTAATAGACTAATAGATCAAGCCCGTTGATAGCTGGTTTTCCTGGAAATTTATTTACAACATTAGACAGAGACAGAGTGTCTCTGCTTTGGCTCATTATTGGTAAGAACCGTTTGATTTTTTGAGTACATAATTTCAATCTGTGGTCCCCTATCGTTATGGTAAGTGTGTATTCCTGTCACGAAAGAGGTTCGAGTCCCACAAACATCAAGAAAGAAAAAAAGTTTTTCCACGGCCATCACAAAATAGTTCTGGTTTCCCTGCGAAGTTTCTATAGTTAAGCATGGAATTGCAGGTCTACTAGGCGTGGGCTGGAAATGCCAGCCCAAAAAATGGGTGCGATTATCGTCAAGAACTGTAGCCTTTACTTTCTTTCTGCTTTCTTGAGAACTAAGGTAGAGATTGGATGGAATAACCGAACTCATCATTGAAAACTGTTCAGATGGTTTTTTTTTTTTGGGATTCCTTGTTAGTAGGTTAGGTAAGGTAGAATGGGCTGACGGATGTTCTTATTTCCGATCAATTTAGATCAATTGTGATACCCTGGAGTGTTTTAACGTAATAAAATTTCAAGAGGATAGTGGACATATTTGTTACCTGCATGGAATTGGATATATCTAAGTGTGACGGAAATAAGACTCGTCCAGAGCCAATAGTCCTAGTAGCTAGGCTCCCTACTTTTATTTATTTTACCCTGTAATTTCAATTACTTGATAATAAAATGTAATAATAATAATAAGACTCGTCCAGCAGAACTTTTTATACTTAGTTATATTTAGAGAACTCGGTAAAATAATTCCTGCAATCTATTCGTAACAAAGGTTAGCCTTTTGCTAGCATTTTCAACTTCTAAATCAGAGGACAGGATGAAACTAAAACGATGGTTTCGTAGCATGTTGCATTTGGTAATGGCCACAACCGGCAAGGTTTTGAGAGTCAAAATCGCAGCATAACAAAATTATTTTCAGCTTCCGGCTTTCACAGAACTCTACCAGCTTTGCAGTCTCGCTGGTTAGATTCTTCTTGTCCGTTTTCATCATACGTGACCATTGACCAATTGCTGTAGGCATTGAAATACTGAGGAGTGAGGACTGTCAGTTGGTCATTTCAAAATGAACGCGAATGAATTCTATTCAGAACATGTAAATTTCCACAGCAGTGCTCAGTACCAAATACCTACTGCTTCTGAGTTCTGACTTTTAGTGAAGAAGTAAGGACCTTCGATATGTAATAATTGCGAAAGTTACTTTTTGGTTTTAACGATAAGATAAGACATATTTTCAGTTACAAAAGCTTCCTTCGTGTCGATTGATACAAACCCTTCTGTAGTGACTTTTGCAGTAAGGAACTGAATAGTCATCAAGACTATTATTATTGTTTAACACACATCTGTCATGGTCAGGAATTTAATTCATGGTTCATGGCTGAAAGTAAAATAGACAACAGCTTTTTCTAACGTCTTTGGTTTGGTGACTGTTGATTGTTGAATTGTTGATTATTTTAAATGATTTCTTAATTAAGAGAGATATTTTAAGAGCAAGTAAAGCTTTTCCTCTCATTTTATTTCCCCTTTTTAAATCTACAAAGCTTTTAAAGCTTTTTTCATAAAGCTTGAGGACTGAAACAAATTTTCCCTGTGGTGTGCTTTTCAGTGTTATTAGATGTAGTCAAAATAACCAATTCAATAAAAAAAGTCTCCTATTTGTGCTCTGTTGGGTAGGACATTAATATGAACTTGGTGTAGGTACCATTTAATTCTTTGATGGAAAATTGAGCAGTTAAATTCAAGCAATATAAAATAAAATCATAGCTTTGGTGTATGGAATTTAATTTTGAAAATAATAATTTTTAATGTTATCCACCCTAAACAAATGTACTTAAATATATGGCCATATGGGTGTGCCGTTTTCCATATTCTTAGAAAAAAAATCGTATGGCAGAGCAGGTCCATCTCTTCTACTTAAACGGGAGGCGCAGTTTAGTAGAAATTGATCTAATTGGTAAAAGTGTAAATAATGACCCACCTCCGGAGAGAATGACGTAAAGTCAGGGGTGTTACGGGGTACTCCCCACAAAAACCTCCAAGTGCAAACAGGTGGCGGTCACCCCCCAAAAAAAGTTACACCCCCTCCATTTCATGAAATTTAATGAATTTGATGAAATTTATAAAATTTACAGGAGTCCTTTCGGCAGGGTAAAAGTCATAGTGCAAATCCATAGTGCAAACACGTTGCATTTACCCACCTCCTTCAAAAAAGTTATACCCCCCATGCCACGAAAATTGCTGAATTTAATAAAATTTAATTCATTTGCACAGGATTTATTTGTGCCCCTCAAAACAACATTCAAGTGCAAACTGGTGTCGGTCACCCTCAGGATGACTTTGAAGAATTCACGCTGCTCCGCCAAGGTAGTTAAAAAACTTAGCGACGCCTTTGATGAAAGCAAAGGCTTTCAACAAGGTGACAAATTAGCATGCGGTCTCCTTAAAAATATACTTGAAAAGACTTTGTAAAACTCTTAACGTTTGAGTTAAAAGTCTCAATCTTTCAAAAGTCTGTACTGGGACTCGCTTACGCAGACAATATTAACGTAAGAGGAAGAAACAAGCACCATGGCTTAGGTGCTTTAGCCAGCATTGAAATAGAATTTTTATTACAAAGATTATAGTTTGCCATTATATTTTAGAAATAATTTTGGGTATGTAGCACAACTGAAAATGACTCGAATATAATTCCAGCCAACCAATTTTCAACCACTTTTTGCAGCGTTTGGAGCCATATATCAGCAATATTTGGCTCCGGATATCCACTCCAATCCGTCTTCGGCCTTCGTAGACTAGCGTCTCTACTTAACCTCACAGCAGTATCAAAGCGTCAAATCTTGTAGGTAACTCACAGATTCTAAACTCGAAGTATGTAAAAATCGGCGTCAAGATTGATATTGTGCCTAGACAATTTAGCGAACGTTCGCAGTGTCCAATGGTCGCACGGCTCCAGTTCTTCCACCATAAAATGGTATAATTAAATGGTTTTTTCCCCACAAAAAAAAAAAAAAAAAAAACAGATTAAAAATCACACGCTCTTATGCACTTATGCTTTATAAATTGTAGCGGGATGCGAGACTAGAAGGGGTGAAAAAGGGCACTGTCATCAAACAAGGACAGAGAACATCGATAGACAACGCTATAGAAACGAAAATAACATCTGTGCCCCACACAAACGGGGAACTATTCTTTTCAATCGCTGCTACTTTGTGTCAAGAAGGCAATTGACAATAATAAGATTCTCACTAGAAAATCCAAGGTAACCCTTTATAATCTTTGATCATCCCAGTTGAGCGTAGAAGCATAAACCTTATCGATAAGAGAGCGCAACCGGAGAGAGCTCACCTGAAACTAAAATTGTTGGCGGAATATTTTAGTTGAGGCCCAGGTGCATCCTGAACTATAATGCCTACTAGATTAGATGTGGCTGTCAAAATAGGAGGACCGACACACTTAGACCACAGAAAGTACATTGTGATGATGCCCACCTTAGTGGGCATAAAAAAAGAGGGACGTAACAGAGCGACGAGAATCGAAACCAGCACATTTATCACAACCGTACCTTTGAGAAATGCAAGAGATCTACAATTTATTGAAGATTCCGAACGGTTAGTCAAGAAAGCGCTTTTAATGGCAGTGAAATTCCTACCGGGTGACTTGCCAGTACTTCGTCAAAGGTAATACCCTCTGAAAAAGACTTTTTGTTTTCTGTAATAGGCAGACATGCTAGTTATTTGGCCACAGGAAACAATGGTGCGCTCTACACCTAACCAAGAATATTTTTGTATTCCTTTTTTTATTGATTGGGACTTATGTAATTTCTTTTTCAAAGAGCTTTAGCACTAATACTAGCGAAAGAAGAAATATTCCAAACATCTGTCAATCTTCAAGTTTTTTTTATTTTTTTACTGGGATATGAAAGTTCCTTATGCCTGGCCATTTGAGACCGGCAGAAAATTTGCCTATTCCCTTTCATTCTTAGTTTTGGTATGTGAAAGATCTTAAAAGCTGAGAACACACTCCCTTCTCTCCTTCAGCAAAGAATTATAGTTCACATTTTCGAATCTTAAGCAGTTCTTTCTTCTGCAAAATTGTCGCAGAAGGAATGCCAAATCAAATTACATTACATTAAAACTACTCCTATGTAAGTCTACGATCTACGTGCAGCACTTGTTGAAGAAGACCGTTCGTTGATACACACCACAAGAGACAAACTTACAAGTAAGAAACTACACACAACGAGTAATAAATGACTGCAGCACTTGGCGTACAGACGGGTCTCCATCTGGAATGTCCATTAAAAACAAAAAATTAGTTTCGTTCCTTACAAAAACTTATATCTCAAAAAAAGACTGCCCCTCACTCAGGGTGGGGTTATTTGACGAAAAAGATGTCTAAATTTGAAAAAAAGGAATGCATATCGAAAAGATGCTTTTCTATTAGTCTTAATTCCTTAAAACTTTTTCACCCATTCAAACAAAGCCAACGATTCATTCTACTTTTCGCAAGCCAGTTGATGACTAGTTTTATATCAACATTTTCAAACCATCAAGTGTATAGAATCTCATGCTAAGTTAGAGATTTGAAAACGCTAAACATATGACAAAAAGTCGCTTAATTGCAACTCGTATTATCATTATTAATTTGAATTGTAACGAAAAAGTCGTTAGCTAACAGTTTTCAACAAGTTAACATCCTTTTTTATTCTGTTTCAAAAGAAAAAAATTACCTTGTTGAAGATGACACTTTAAGAAATACTTTCAACATTCAGAAGCTTCCTTTCCAAAGAAAATGTTCATCACATCTTTGGGTTTGGTTGCCTCAGAAGTAATAAAATGTTTTCGAAAACCCTTCGATATCAGCTAGCCATATATATGAGTACCTTTTCAAATCGTTCATATAAATTTATTGAATGTATATGTATATGTATACGTAAAAGCCAGTTGATATGGCCTCTACGTTCGATTTATTATACCTTCTTATATACTTCAAAAGAAGTTAAAGCTCTCAATCCAGGATGACTGCGTCACAAACTCATCAAATCAATAGAAAATGTTCAAAACTCTTCAAAAATAAATTCCAGTCAGCTCAAAGTTGTCAAATCTATAGCATCAATAGCTTAAGAGGATTTGTCTTCCATTAACCAACAACTCCTTGTCACGATATACCAAAGTTTTAAATGCATGAATGTGAAGTATTTTTGTCAACTTATTTCTCCTTTTGTCATTTTTGTTGAAAAACAATTCAATTCACATTATTCTTTTTCCTCGTGAGCATACACATAAGTCAACCCATTGTTCGCTAAGCTTATATCTTACACTCTTGACACAACTCCATTGGCAAACAATGAAATCAAATAAGCTCCATTGCCCCAACGCTTTGGAATAAAAAGATTTTCTCTCCCACAATGCAACACAATGCCTGTTGCTCATTAATATTCAAGACGGGACTTTTTTCTTAAGAGTCTCAAGACTCAAGGTACTTGACCCATAACGAACAAAATGACGAAAATAAAATGCTTGAGAAAATCAAACACAAGAGCAATCCTTCTAAAGATGCATAAAAAGAAATACTTGGAACTTATGGTTGGTAGAAGTAGTGGTAGTGGGTATTCCCGGAGTAAACTTTAGTGTAATTATACAAAGTGGTTTTCAGTGTTGAGTTTAGCTGATGTCGACAGTCCAGACGATATGGCTGAAGTTGTATAGTTTTTTGTATTTTTTTTTATTTCTCTGCATGGGAAGTACCTACTTTCCTTTTTTTTTACTGCAGGGATACCTTAGAGTGTCTGCGCTCTTTTCCATAGAATTGCTGAGTTGTTTTAAGCTTTATGGATAATCCCACTGCTTCATAAAAATTCCAAAATTCTATTTAAATAAAATTTGAAAAATACCTCGGTGAGTTCTTTTTTACAACCAAATGGAAGTGCAGTTATTCGCGTTGAAGGGAATACATTTTACTCTTGAAATCAACAGCAAAAAAATGCCATTCCAAATGAGTCTCTAAATAAAGAGGTACATACAAACATACATGAATAAATGGTTGTGAATATGATTCGACTAATCGCTTTACTATTTCCATAGCAATACGTGCCAGGAATTAAAGGGGATGAACTGATCATAAAAAATTGTGAATGGAAAATATAATTTACTTTATTTTGACCTTATTCACCTGAGGTGTGAGTTCCATTTATACGTAGGTACCTACATTGGCAGATTTTAAAATAATAAACCAATAAAACTTATTTCACAAAAACACCTCGTTAACTGCAACTTAAAACAAAATCAAAGACAAGTAACTTTCTGAATTGTGTAGTTCAAAAACAGTAGCCGTCACCTTAAAATGAAACAGGATAAGAAAATGTCGTTTCTGTTTTACTAAATGGTGCAAATGACTTCGAAGCAAACGTTTCTATTTTTGTAATTCAAATTTCTTCAAAAAGAGCATGGTAGCCATTTTCCCAGTACAAATTTTCACACCGAAGTCGATGTGTAGGTATAATTTTGTCTGCCTTGGCTGCTCACTGCTCAGCACGTGCTCTTATTGCCTTTTCGTTTTCCAACTAAAGTACATTACTACTATTTCTTTAAATTTTTTCTCCCTTTAAGAGGCTCTATCCTATGCTTGTTATTCTGTCAATGCTTAACACTCTACTTACTTACTGCCAAACTGTCCTCCTTTGGCTCATTTAGTATAGATAACCTATCCAATTCACCACCTGTCCTCACATTACTGTTAAATGAAGTGAAAAAAATACTTATCCGACCCAGGTACTTGTGTGTTATCGAGAAAATTCAATTCGATTCAGATGTCGCTTTGTGCTGAGATTTTAAAAAAGCAAACCACATTTTAAAGTTCTTTGAACATTTAATCTATCTCTGTTTTATCTAATTTATGCTGCGAATTGCATAAGGACAAAGCACATGGTGTTTTTGTAAAAAGGCAATTCCTGTTGTCTGTAACGGTAAGCATGTCTGCCTTTAACGTGGAAGTTCGAGGTTCGAGTTCTAGCCAATTGAAATTGTCTTACGAGAGCCTTCAGATTGCAGAATTGCAGTGAAAGGAGCTTTATATCTTACTGTATGAATGCGTTGCGACCACTAGTCTATTGATTATGTCATTTCTTAAGGAACTCGAAAAAGGGTGGATTTTTATTGCTTGAATCGATTAAGGGGCTAGTTACTAAGTAAAATCCGAAAGTACCTACTATTAAATTAGAGGGTGCAAATCTGAGATATGTATTATAATTATAAACCATCTTCACTCTTTTTTTCAATTCGAAAACGAAGCAAAATCTTGATGTAATTAAGACGTTTTTTGTAGAGAGCAAATTTTCCCATCAAAATAACCCTTTCGAATAATTGTAAAAACAAAAATTTCTAAAAACAAGTGTAAATTGTTGCCCATCCATCCATTTTGGAAAAAAAAAACTGGTCTAATGATCGAAGGAGCTTTTCAGCATTTCCACTTATTGCGGTAACGTCTCGGTTGTAAAGAAGCCGTCACTCTATAGACTTACAGCAGATGAGGTAGATTAGCGGAACCGACCGCCAACCCATCCTGAATCAAACCTTTTGTTGCCCGTGCACAGCCTAACTTAATGCGGATGTAATAAAACTTGACGAAACGTCATTCGCCATTCGTGAAAATTCGGTGAAATTTTTCCACGCGGGAGAAATTTCTTTCTTTTGCTTTCGACATCAGTACTAGACTGGCTGCTACAAGGAAAGGTAAAGAAAAAAGACTTATTTTGTAACCCTCTCTATGAGAAATAATAAAAAAAAACAAGTTTCTAATTATATAGTAAATACTTGTGGTCTTTTTTCTCATAAAGGTTAACAAAAAGTTTTTCCCTACAGCAAATTTGCGCTGACCTAGCGCAACACCTTTCATGTCAAGATAGAGGAAAACCTCGGGTGGGACAAATTCACCGAAACGTGTTCTCTAAATATGCTCTATGTTGGGGTAATAAGCCATTGTTGTCCACAAAATCGCTCTCTGGCAGTGTGACCACGAGTCAGTTTTATCATGAAGTTGTCAATTCTGTTCATTTGAGCCCCGTTGTAAAGGACCCCATTAGGATAGTATCTTGTGTACTCCGACTCTGGTGTTCTGTGCAATCAAAAAAACACAGAAACTGTCTCTCAAACACCTGAATCTTTTCCATCTGAGACGCAGCACCGTAACATTGAAACACAGCAAATCTTTCACTCTGCTATCAAGTTGTCTGCTGTGAAACAGTCGCCTCGTCAGAGCAAAACCTACTCTAGCCCTGGCCAAAGACGCATCAATGTTTGTTAAAATATATATACTGATCTAGCCACAGAGGCCAAGGACTTATATGTCCTTTTTTTTTGTTTGGCAGTGAGTGGCATGTAGATCAACGATCACCAGCTTTCGATGGTTCTTTCTCGTATCCGATGAGGCTCAAGCCAACTGGGTTCTAAACACAATTGTTTCCAATTTTTGGACGTTGATTTTTAACTTCCAGTCATGGCAATGTTTCTGGATCTTATCGAAGTCACGCTGCAAGAGACTTCTAGTGTCTTCGATCTTTGGACCTGTTCTGTACGCAATGAGGTCGTCAGCGTAAGCTATGTCATGGTGAAGAGAACCAATTAGATCGCCGTTGAAAATGCTAAACAAAATGCAAATACAAAATACAAAAAACGAATTCACCGCTCCCTGTTGCAGATCGTTTTGAATCTAAAAAGTTCTGGTAGAAGTTATATTGCAATGACAACAAACGTTCTCCTATGAAGCATGTCATTCAGAATATATAGTAATGGTTTAATCATACCATACCTGATCAACTTATAGAAAAGACCGTCTAACCAAACGGCATCGAATGCCTTCTCCAAGTCAACCAGACATGCACCCGTACACTGATTTTTAGCTTTGTTCCATTGAATATCTGATACTAGTTTAGAAGTGGCGTATATGGTATCATGACCCGCCTTTAAACCGAACTGATTTTCTGGAATAATATTTTTATCCTCAGCCCATGTGGATAGTGCTCTATTGAGAACTTTCTAGAATACCTTGCTGATACTCAGAAGAAGACTGATTGACCGGAGATTTGCTTGATTGGAACCATCCTTCCCTTTTTTAAGGAGAGAATGGAACGCACTGGATAATATGCATTATTCAGAGCATTGCTAAACAACGTAGTGTATATATGTACACCGCTTCCGAAGGGAGGTTTAGCAGCACAACATTGGGTATCCCGTCAACTTTTGCTGACTTCTTTTTCTTTATTTTTGGAAACATGTCCGCGAGGTCCATCTTAGAAACGAACAAGGTGTTATCCCCGTTTCACTCGGCGATGACTGCATTTGCATTTTGCAACTCGGTCTTCATTGAACATAGCGCAATCAAGATTCTCAGATCGAAAATGCCAGATCAGGTCTTTGAGTTAGAAGGGTTCAACGAGGGCTCTGTTCTTCAGGTCGTAATTTGGGCGAGTACACTCATTCACCAATATATATACTTGCTCGAGAACAGCACCCACAGTCTTTACTTTCTCTTGATGAGCATCTTCCACTATAAAGTTGTCATCATCCAAGATGGCGTCATCTGGATCTATTCTTATACATGTTCGTAGAGTCATGTTGTTTATATTAAGGAGCTGTCCTGTCTATTGTACTACGGATTGCCTCTTCCATACGTTGCAGGTACTTATCGATCTCAACGTTCTCATAATGAACCGTGTGTAAGTGCTGCCTGTACTTGTACATCCACGGTGCAGACTCGTCTCTTCAACCAAGTGAATATTTTTCTTTGACCGCTTCATGCCTTTAAATCCGTTAGAAAACCATATCATTATTTTGACCTTTATCCTCATGGATAATAAACATAGAAGACATATTTACTCTTTCGAAAGACTCTCCCAAAACGCCATTCGTAAATATTTACTCGAACTTCACTCTTCCATCATCCCCTTTGGCCACATAAATTCTTCCCAGATTTGTGTTCTAATCGATTTTAAAATTATCATCACTTCGAATGTCCTCATCACGAGTCTAAATCCTAATTATAATTCCCATCAACAGAGATGTCATCGCATTGCCAGTATTTACGATGCAAATATCCTTGCATCTTGTCACCTATCAATTCTTCCTAATTCAATTGATTCGTCATCGCTCTAGCAGCAAAATAGCTGCTAAACGCGAATATATGCACTTGTGCATTTACCTTTTGACCTACTGATGCAACACATTCCCGTAGTCAAGCCAAAATCCTAATTTCGATGCTCCGCAAATTTAGCCGTAGAAAGACAGGGTGTAAAGCAGATAAAACCATTTGGGTAGCCAGCGTTGGAAACTGTTTGCACTTATCTGCTTTGTGGCAGATATAGGTAGGTACACATACGTACGTAATTGTGCAGAGGAGACGAGCTGCAAGGCACAATGTTTTGACATTTGGGTCATTTGATTGAGTATTGAGTTACTTATCTGCATGAAGGTGAAGGGTCATAGGTATGGTTTTTGCTTTTTTTTCCAATCCTTCAATGAAAATTATAGTTTCCTAATGATTTTGATCGACATACGATATGAAAAAAATGTTAAATGGTGTGACGTCGTCGTCATAAATTTAATGAGGTCTACCAATTTCCTCCTAACACTCAACTTTACGATGGCTTATTCAAAATCACATTTCTTTCTGAATTTAACCCAGACACCGCCAGACGAATCATTATCCCTGTATATTATGAACACTCCATTTATGTCTACTTACTAGCAAAACATACACAGATATCAAAACACAACAAACACAAAACTACGAAAATATTGTTGGCATAGGGCCCTGAGCTTTATAAGAAGCTCATGCATAACTTATCTGAAATGCAAACAAAAACAAGTATACAATTTCAAAAGGCTTTATTTAATAACCGTTACATAGGTTCCTGACTTTATGTTTACATTGCAGAGCATCAAGCCATGTTATTATGATGCAATGCAAATTTTGAGCATAATTTGCTTCAGTTAATACCGCACCTACATGAAAACGCCTAGCAAAGCACATTATTAATAATGGAAAGTGATTTTGCAATTATTACAGTTTGATGCTGAACGAAACATTACTAAGGCGTGATTTGTTAGTGCGTTGTAGGTTTTCAGGTTGATTTTTGAAGGTTAATATACATTTTTATGTCAAACACCGGAGCATGGTTTGGTTAGGTTAGGTTAAAATGGCTGTCAGATCGGCTGACACCAGCAATCCGTTGTGGATTGTGGTACCACGGTGGATCTAATGTAACCTCATCTTAATGGAATCATTTTGAGCTTACAATGCAGCGGGAGAGACGCAGGACGTCGTTGTGAGTAAGATCACTAGAGTCATTAAAAAAACACGAACCTAGGTGAATTCAACGTTTATGAGCTAAAGCTGGGCATGAGCAGAGAAGATGGTGAAAAGTCTCCTTAGCCTCCTAATCCATGCAGCTTCAGCAAAAACCGTTTGAGGCGACTCCTAGTCTTGCAACATGTCTTCCAATAAGACATTGTCCTATAATGAAACCTATGATCGCACAATTGTGCTTTCTGTTGAGAGAGATCAATTCGTTGTGCCGCTAAACATCTAGCTTGGGCCAGATTTGTTTGATTTTTGACTGTTGTAGAATGCCTTTGATTATGTTTGTCGAACTCATTCGATGTGACAATTCCAATAAGCTTTGGCACGCCACTGAGTTTCGTCAATACTCGAAGGGCTTTATAGTGTGACTCTATTGTTCTTTAACCCTTTGTCAACCCTAGCTAGTTTGGGAAGTTACCTCCAGTGGGATGAAACCATCAGTGCCCTGTGGCTACCGAGGAGTTATATTCAGCACAATTGACGTGTCCTATGAGTTGCAACATCAGGCTGCAACCAAGAAGACTTTAATAAGAGCCTTAACGAATAGTGTACTAAACAATTTTCAAATACTTTCAGAAATAAAATCTCAGTGGTAAGAGCTTTGAATCTCTGCTAAGTGTTTGAAACGTCAAAAGATATCTGGATATGTTTAGTAAACGCATCTTGCTTGTTATCCAATTATAATGGCTCAAACTGTCACTACACTACTTGACAAATATCAAGTAGAAACCACACCTCTAGTTAAAAAAACTACACATGATATTGATAAAATTTTATTTATTTAGTTAGTAATTAAGTTAAAATTAAAAAAAAACAATATTTTTTTCATTGCATTATCTTTACCTCGCGCGTCCTTGAATCTAACTCTGCCGGTGCGATATAGTAGACTTTGTGGAACATTTTCCCAGCTTGAGAACCGTGCAGCATGAAAACAGTTATATTTTGAAACTTTTTACTAGTCTACGAAACTTTTTGAAAGATTTTGAAAATTAGCAAATTGGCAGGAAATTCTATTTTCCACCCTGTTTTTCTAGCTAAAAAGTGAGATTATTGCGCTTGATATTTCTAAAGCATTTGAAAGAGTTTGGCATTAAGATCTTTTATAGAAAATGCGGGCTTTTGGTGCCGATGAGTCTCTTCTTCGTTGGATTGGAAATTACCTTTCCAGCCGTTTAATACAAAATGTGTTGGATGGTTTAAATTCTGATACTAACCTTATAAATGCTGGTGTGCCCCAGGGCTCCATTTTGTGTCCAAAACTCTTTCTTATAAATGCTTATAAATGCTGGTGTGCCCCAGGGCTCCATTTTATGTCCAAAACTCTTTCTTATCTTCATTAATAATAGTCTGCATATTCTTATCCTCTCAATTGTTTTGCTGACAGGCTGACAGCTCAACCCACATCCAACACAACACATACTTGCTCTTCGGATGTGGTAGTGGAACGGTTGCGTAAGCTCTTTGAATTCTAACCTTGGCAGCATTGTTATAGGGGGTAGTAAAATCCGATTAGAGTTTAATGTTTCATACACTCAACGCTATCATAGGTCCTTAAAGCTTTTATCTTTGAATGGTATACCTGCACCCAGGAAGCCGAAAAGCTGTCAGTTCTTGGTATGTGTGTAAACTATGACTTTCGTTGCAATGATCACATATTAGAAGTCGTCAAGAAAGCTGCTAAATGCTTCGGATTCTTAAGACTGTTGCGGTATATTTTACCACAACAAGTTAGGCCTTTATTTTTTTTCTTCCTCTTCCCATTTTCACCCCTCCTTTTGTTGTTCAAGGTGCTGGCAGAGTACAAAGCAACCCTAGTCCATCAGCTAGTGGTGTACATCAAAGCATTTTGGAAAAGCAACCCCAATAGGTACCCCTTCATTGAACCAGTGGACGGCTTGAGACTCAAGCAGCAGCGATAATAAGAACCAGCTAGGTTCTGGAGAAAATCCATCGCAACAACAGCAGGTTACTAACAACCTAATATTTGAACTAAAGGTAGAGATATGGCTAGCCATCTCTAACGCACTGACTAGTTATCAGTCAACGTTTACTATAACGTCATCATCATCAGAATTTCGCATTCGAAGCCCATTTCAATATAAACGGCCAAGAGCCCAACGTAATGGCTGAGTGCCCACCGTAAAGGCCGAGTGCCCAACCTAAAGTGCATAACCTTAGCAAGGAAATGACTCTTTATAGAACTATCCCCATTCCCCCAAATCTGCGCGAAGGTTCACCCAAGTAGTTTAGTAGTTTTCGCGAAAAGTGACAAATCATCGTTAGCTGAATCCTAGCTTACATAAATAGTTTTCTTGCACAGTGTAACTTGGGTCGGTTGGGCCGAGGGAATTTGTTAAAAGTATTAGTTTTTCAATTTTCTATTCTGGAATGGATTGAAATGGAACAGGTCTGGATTCGTTCATTCAGGCAAGTTGTTGCGAATCTCTAACGATCAAGAGATTCACTACGAAATTGTTTAGAAGAGAGCGATGGATGCGTTTCGCCTACGGCGCAGACTCCAGCGAATTTGCTGAGAGTATTGCAGATACCCCGTGACGAACCTCCACGACTCTGATTGGTTGAAGTGAGTGGAATTTGCTGAATGCGCCGATGAACGAAGAGACCGCCAAGAAGATGGCACTTCTTGTTTGACCTCTGAAAAGGACATAGTGCCAGAAAGTTTTAGAAAATTTAAAAAGTGTCGGAAAGTTTACAAATCGAGTGATTTTATTAGTTGTAAGTAGTACAAATTGAAATTGTGTTTTTGTTGGCAGAAAGGCCAGGAGAGTTCAGGAGAGTTAATGCCAGAACGGGCACGAAAACTCAGGCGGGATTCGTCAGCAGAAAAAGCTAAATACTTTCCTATAAAAGTGAAAAAGTGTTAGAAGTGCGTTTGTTTTGTTTTGACTATTGAGTCATGTTGCTTGAATCGGTAACCCTTCGGTTTCGTAATTAATTCTGAGATTGCAGGACGCGCGACCTTTCAGTGACCTTGTTGTCTGTTCGGGAAAATTCCCAAAGAGTCGGTTGTTTGCGGGTGCGTTGTGCACATACTTTGTTGTTTGCATTTTAACCTGGGTAAAACCCATCTTCGTACTTAAATTTCATGATTTTACATGCTTTGTACACTCCCAATTGTTTATGAAAAGATTTCAGGTTTTATACCTATACTTATAAAGGTTTCCTGAACAAAATATAGTTTTATTCCTTTTGGAAAATAATCGCGTTTTAATTATATTTGAAGACCATTTTCATTGCTTAAGTTGGTTTGGAAATTTCCTTGCGCCCTTTATTGTACGAAACACCCTACTTGTGTTTTGATTGAGTTTTATTCATCTCATTAAATTCTTTTATTTACCTTTAATTCTTCAGTATGTACCTATAAAACTACCTACGGGCCACCCCTTGCTGAGCAGCTGGCATTGGCAGCATATAATATTGCTACCTGTTGCATTCTTTTCCCATCGAAATCCACTCAGCTGTCATTTGACAGTTCATCATAAAATTAAAATTCGATCAACTTCGCCGCGGCACATCGGTGTGCATATTTGTTAAACATTCGTCTGTAGATCACTAATTAATCATATGTACGATTAATTAAAGTATTTGTACCTATAAGATAATCCAAGTTGTGGATTCGTTTGGATTCGGTTCGTCGGGAAAAAAGTGCAACAAGACGATGCAGGAAATTCTTCACCCATTCTGATCTTTCTACTACAGTCAAACCTGGATAAGTGAGAACTGGATAAGTGAGAAAACTCTTTAAGGGAGAGTAATAGTCACGAGTCACGTTCACGACCCGACATTTTAAACTCCCAAAACCTCTATTTGCGAGAAACAGAAACCTCTGTAACAGAGAGTCGTTTTTCCCTCATTGACCTCCGTAAGTGAGACTGCTACTTAGCTATACCTCTCTAAGTGACAGTCGAGCAAACAAATTTAACATCTACTATTTTGTGACTCGTTCTTAACTTTTGTGGAACTTTCTACCATTGTTTTTCTATTGTTTTCTCGTCAATATTGTACCCATTTTATTTCGTGAAACTAAAAAAAATTTGGTATTCTTATCGCATTCTTTTCGATTGGACACGTGTCCCTGTGTTTGTGTAATTTTATCATTATTACATATTAACTACAATAGTTCTTGCTGTCACTTGTTATTGCTGCGTACCTCTATAAGTGAGAAACGCTACCCATATTGTACATTAATTAGCGAGAAACTCGGGTTAGTGAGAAACCTCTAAAAGCGAGAATTAGATTGTGCTTCCTTGAACTCTCGCTTATCCAGGTTTGACTGTATTTATAAGACTTACATCCACCCAAAATTAGAGTACAGTTCGCATATTTGGACAGGTGCTTCTCAGGAGATTGATTGATGATCGTAGAATCAATAGATTCTCTTGAACATCGTTGAAACATTAAATGCCTTTCTTTCTTTTATCACTTTTTTCTCCCCTGAAACAATTTAAACTAGAGCCTAACTTCGGTCTTACAGTAAAGTATAGAGATGCATACTTTAGTCGCACTGCCCGAATGTGGAATTCTTTCCCCTACTCTTTCTTTCCTCTGCATTACAATTCAAAAAAATTCAAAAGACATGTGGATCGGTGTTTCCTATTGAATCCTCTCCTATTTGCCTTAAGGCTCTCACTGTGTCTTAAAACATTATAATAGCACTAAAACGCAATCGTTAGTTTTTGCCGTAGGTCACTCGCTTGATAGGCATTGATCTTTCTCTGATTTTACCTTTTTTCTTCACCTTATTCTAGAGTTAAAGCAAAAGCTAAACTAATCGATGCGATAATTTCATTCAGGAATGCAAACAAAAAGGCTTCAAGTTTTTGTTGGGTGTTTTATAATTGATTCTTTAACTTGTATGCTTTGTTTGTTCTCGTTTGATGAAAATTTGTCAATGAGATCGTACTCTATACAGAGCGAGTATGAAAACATCAATTTTATTATTTCCAAGACAACTTCCAGCCAAGTTTGGTGTAGTTTCTCCTTGAGAAAAATAAAAACTTCGATTGCGTTACAAAAGCGAAGTTACACAAAAACATGACATTTTCTTTTCTCTTGAAATTGCACCACCTCTCTAATGAAAAGAAACATTTAGCAGTATTTTTCATCGTAACGTTTTAATTTGCATGCTAATTACAAGCTCCAAATCGACAAAAAAACCTAGCTAGTAGTAAAAGCTCGGAGTAAAAAAAAAAAAAACACGAAAGCAGATGAAAAGAACTAAATCATAAAACAAAGAATGAAAGCAAGAGAATGATGGTGTGCTTTTGGTGTAAAAAATAAAAGCAGAAGAAAAAAATCGTGTAATGAATTCCTGGTAATTAATCATTGCTCAAGGAACAAAAAAGGAACACGCAGTCTTTTGCCCTAGAGCAGCAGTAGATTTTTTTTCTCTCTCATTTTTGGGAAGTTGAAAGCGAATAATTGTTATCTTTAAGAGGGTATCCAAATTCTGAGTTTGTCTTAATTTATGAGTAAAGCAAACGATTTGTTTTTCGATGAAGTTGTTAAAAAAAAAAATGAAAGAAAATAGAAATTTGTTGTGGTTTTTCATTGGTACTTTTGCTTTTTATATGAAATATGTGACTTCATTGCTGTGGTTTTGAAGAGTGCTTTTATTAAATGATATTTGATTATGATAGATAAGCAACTCACTTTGACTTTATAAAATTTCCGGGGCCTCCTTTCTACTCATATTAATTTGATCTCATTACTTGGCAGGCATAATTTGACATTAGTAAAAATGGTTGGAAAAAGATCCTTCTTGAGCAATAATGCGAACATATTGTTGAGCATTGGACTAAGGAAAAAGCTGTTTGGCTCCAACCATCAAAAAATTCTGTTTAAGGGCACTTGTATTTTTGTTTAATGGAATTGATGGGGGGTTGATGGCCAACAAAAACAAAAAATCATTAAACATTTCGTTCCTCAAATTTGGCTAAGTCGAAAGTCCTGTACATTCCTCGGAATAACAACTTTAAGGAAACAAAAAGGTGAGAAACTATTTTATGTGCAGTAGGTATTTCAAGCAGGATTTGCCAATTCTTTCTTAGATGAGCTTGGTGAAAGTCATCATCATGATCATTTTTTTTCTGTCATTTCTATTGACAATATTACTGCTAAATTCAGTAAAGTTCAAAATAAAAACTTGACTGACTTATTGCGCGTTCCATTGGTTTCACTCGGGGAAGCACTCATTTCAAAAACCAATGGAACACCTAAAATTGTTTTTGCTCAACTTAACGTGTTGGCTTTGTGTGAGTGAAACACCAATAGCACATAAA
Organism: Melanostoma mellinum; assembly: GCA_914767635.1. Taxonomy (NCBI): domain Eukaryota; kingdom Metazoa; phylum Arthropoda; class Insecta; order Diptera; family Syrphidae; genus Melanostoma; species Melanostoma mellinum. The sequence goes on from OU612059.1 coordinate 32,131,033, forward strand.
AACATTTCCTGTGGAAACTCTCCTTTTTTTACATTTGGGTAACATGTTTTAGTGCTTTACTGTTACTGTTATACTGTTACTCCTCAGAATCATGAGAGGCGATCTTTTTGCACCAATGGAACGGTTTGAGAATGTTTCTGAACACTCCTGGACGGTTCTTTTCGTCCAATGGAAAGTGACATTAATAACCCAACGCGAGTTACCTAGTCCACTTCATTTCGCTCAATTGGCAACTGCGCTACACTCTGTTAAATTTTGATATGCAGTATACCGAATCGATAGTAGTATATTTACCTTTCGCTCAATCTTTTCGGACTTGAATAAGCTATCTTTATGTAAAAGCTCTTACACTGATGCAGTATTGAGCTCAATCCATTCGCATAATTCTTTCTCAATGGTTTGCTGGGTTGCCATGCCAACTGTTTGTTATGATTTCAGGAACGTAAATGTAATAAAATTAATGAAATTAATGAGAACCTTACAACATATAAAATTAATTGACTAACATAGAAGAAAACTAAAACAAACTTAAAAAGAAGTTTATCACCCCAACCAGTGATCATTTTTCGATTAAAAATAAAAAGCACAACAAATGATGATACAAAAGTAAGCAAGAGCTGCCTGTGAATAGTGCAAAGAGCATTACAAGGAGAGAGAAGGAGGTAATATCATCGAATTCTCCTAAAAAACCATCATGAGAAACTGTCGTTTGAACAAATAGAGAGATGCCCAAAGCGAATGTCATTCGAAAGTCTTACCACAATGTGAATAGATCATGTGAGGAATGAGGATACAAAGCTCATATTCAATTCTGTATAGACCACCAGAGAAACATGGTAATAAGATCGCACCTCTGCAGAATTCTTAATGGCAATGAAGACTCATATATTCCGCTTTAAAGAAGAATGGCTCATTCAACTAGAAAGATGATATAGAATGGTGAGCTTCCGACCTAGAAGAAGTTCAGTTTGTCATATGTAGGCTTGAATTCAATCATATTGCAGGTGCAGATCACCTTGACAAAGAGCTTATGGAGGCAGATGGAGGTTGGTGGTTGGGAAGGGGCACGCACCAGCTAATCTGCATGATAAATGTTCAATTATTCCTTTCAAGTGGAGTCTTCCCATACTTATGGAAAATATCCGTTACTTCATCTATTCATACAAAAGGATCAAAAAACTTTTCCAACTTTAGACCCATAGCTTATATCTCTCATATCCCTTAGCTTTTCGAAAGCATTCTGTATGAAATACTTTCTATCCAGTGCAAATCAATGATATCCTCCAAGCAGCATGTTTTCTGTAAGGGTAGGTCTACAACCACTTATCTAGTTGAGTTTGTTTCCTTCTCTCTTTCTGCGATGGAAAAGGAAACGAATAAGACGTTATTACCAAAGATTTCAGCAAAGCTTTTGACACAGTCTCTCATACTTTAATGCTCTTTAAACTTTCCTTCCTCGGGTTCTTCCTTATCCTACTCAAATGAATATCTTCATATTTGGATAACCGCCAATATTGAGTTCGCTTCCGTTATTCTCATTTCAGTTCCATTTGTGGCAACCACCGGTGTACCCGAAGGCAGCCATCTTGGACCCCTCTTTTCATCCTTGCCGTTAATGAAGTCGAAAAGATTATCCAATATTCTTCTATTTCATTTTACGTGGATGACGCTCAAAGTCATCACATGACCTCGATTCATTTGTCTTTTGGTGTTCTAAAAACTTATTAAATGCGAGGCAATAACTTTTTCTCGTAAAAGTAATAAGCCTCCCCCAGACCTTATCATCTTCAGAACCTTCCTATTAACCGTGTGCAGCTTATCCGAGATTTAGGAGTCCTCTGCGACGGCGAATTAAATTTTCGTTCTCATATAGACGAGGTAATATCAAGAGTAAATTCCACCCTTGGTTTTATCAAGAGAGTCCAAAGAGTTCCACAACCCCATTGTAACGAAATCCCTCTTTTTTGCCTATTTTCGCCCTCTCCTTTAGTATGCATCGCATGTGTGGGCTCCACATTTAGCGGTTCATATCTCAAGGATCGAAAGTGTTCAACGTTGTTTTCTGCTCTTTGCCCTTCGCGATCTCTACGACGTAAGAAACTTTCTCACCCTGCCTCTTTACCGCGAACGTCTCGCAATCCTTAATCTCCACTCCCTAGAAAACAGAAGGAATGTCTTTGACATCATATTTATTCACCGACTTCTTACTGGTAGCACTGAGTGCTCCTTTAGACCTTATCTCCTTCGACACTATTCATACCGATTTTTTTTCTTCCTGCTCATCGTACATCCTATGGTCTCAACAAACCCTTAACCCGCAGATGAGTAAGATTAATTATATTCCTTTTCTTTTTTACCTCAATTTTCCAAGTCCCTGTTTGAAAGTCCTCCTGTTAAACCGTTTCTCATCCTTGTAGTTTAATTCAGTTTTAATTAGTTTAAATAAGTTTAGTGTTTAAGTTATTTTAAAATTGTATTAAGCTAATAAATGGGGCGGTACGGTAACCCCATCAAAATCAAAACCAAAATCAGAGAATAGAGAAATAGAACCCAACATGGGTCGGGGAACATCAAAGTTAGCATTTTTTTAAAATCGTCAGTCAAAATTTATGTCAGAGTTGGAAAGCGGACTTTGCTGTACAAATTTTTTTTCTCATAAAAAAAAAAAATCACATCCCAAAGTGTGGTACTCCAGACGGAGTTAGTACATTTTATTGTACATTTGTGGTGTATAGATTAGGTCCTTATGGGCAAAATGTCATGTGGAATAGGAAAATAATTTTATGTAACGATTAGAACAGAAGAGTGGTATGATAAAAGAGCAATATGTTAACGTGAGTAAAGTATTATTTCTCGACTCAAGTGGAATGTTACTTTATTGAATCAGGGCTTTGCAAGAAGTTCATAACATGAATTTAATTTTTTTATTTATTCTTTCGATTTTGCTTTAAAGTGTACGTGAAGTTTATTCGCAAGATTTTTGAACATTTTTACAGTGCAGCAGGAAGTAAAAACTGTAATGTCATTTCCTGTGTAGAAAGAACTTGGTTTCGCGTAAACTATAAGTTTTAAGTTTCTTCAAATTGATGTTCATATAGGCAAATTACTTTCTAGTCTTTCATAGAAAAAACTCACACTGAAACCCATCAGTGTCGGAGTAAACTTCAGCTGCAAGGACATCTTAGAGGTTTTTATTGACAGTGTCGATTACTACCAATGTACGAACGACCTTTGTCCGCGCCCCAATTTCGTATGCGTTTAATTGGTTCATTAGAGAAGAGACACTCATATTCAGAGATGGAAACTAAAAGTTCGTTTTGATTCAACTATAGAAAAGTTTGACGTAAGAATAAGTTAGATTTGAACTTATTCCCAACATCCAACAAATACCATATCAATTAACACCAAATTCCATATAAAACAATTATTTTTAATACCAAGGATATAATTTTTCCTCGCAGTTCAAGAAATTAAAACTTTTTCTCATCACTTCTATTCAATGAAAGGAAAATGCCATAGGAAAAGAAGGAGGAGGAGTAAAATGTGCCACCCTCGAGTTAGCAATACCAATTCGTAATGAATTCCTTTGACCTCCTTTCCGATTTAATCGAGTCCTGTGCAAGTTTGTTGGTCGACATCGACCTGCGAGTTGTGGAGCTCATTTATTAGCTTTTCACTTTATTATTTTCCTATCGCCTTTCTTATTATCTGGTTCGGAATACCAATTTGACCTCTCTAATCAATGTGCAGGCAGCAAAAGTTTTGCTATATATACCTACTCTTTTTTTATTGCTTGTACTTGGTTGATACTTATTTTTTGCTCAAGGTGGCAGTGGTGGTGTGGAGGTGGTGGAGGTGATGGCAGTCTTGCCTTCATTAAAGGTTATATTGATTAATAATAAGAACACAGAGTTTGATCAAAATCCAATAACAAAGTGAAACGAACTATGCCAAACAAATAGAAAGATATTTTCTATTAGATGATAGATACACAGCGCGACTGATTCCAGTGTTCAACATGAACTTAGAATAAGAACCACAACGTGCGTAGACACGAGCGCATCTGGCAATTATTTACGTTGTAAGTACCAATGTTTGAGAGAATATTTCATAGTCAGCTCGAATTACGGTATTTTGGGGATATTTCCTTCAAAGTATCTTGATCAATTAAGTAACTGAGTGCGAATAAACTGTCACATCGACCGCTGAGACTAATGAGACCAAAGACTAATGGTCATAGGACTTTCGAGATACTCATTTCAACCAAAATCTTCAATTAACTATGAAATGATTAAATACTAACTCGATTGTGCAGAGGAAAAGGGCCTGCTCCTAAGGACAATAATAATAATCAATATCATAATCGTTCTGAGGATGAGTCCTGGTATTTGTTGTGTATTGCGTATCTATAGGCAAATTATTCCATCGGGACCAAATACCATATTTCAATTGAATTTTGTTACCGCAGGTAACCGAAACAATTTGTTGTGTCATCGTTTGAATGGAATCTCGGGACTTAACATGGCTTCCGTCTGATCGATTCAATATTAAATCAATTAAATTGAAAATAAATAAATAAGTAAAACAAGGTCCTTTGTCCTCGCCATCTTTTCACCATACCTTTCGCCACCTGGTAGAGCATTGTTCTTCTCTTAAAAATTGTAACACCTCACGTAGCGTAGCGTAGGTACAAATCCGAAAATTCGTTCTCATTTACTTTCATATCCTATGCGTTGCGTCTATTTAATTTGGAAACTTTGTGGTGATGAACAAAACGAGCGAAGAAGATGAACAAGAAATTATGCTGCAGACAAAGTCGATTCCCTTTTTAGCGCAGGCACCATCCACCATGTCGTACATCTCCCGTACCATTTTCTAAGATGGAAATTTTATTGTAATCGATAAAGTTAGAGAATATCGTTATCCGCGATTTATCGCAATTACCCGAAGTCGTTGTCGCCGCCAATGGGATTATTCAATGGAATAGCCAAAATGCATATAAACTTTGTTGGCTAATAAAATTAGGATAAAATTTACAGTCGCAAAGCTGGGCAGGCGGATTGTTCGCCAATAGCAATGACAAAGATAATGAAGATAAGGTACGAGTGATGATGGGGTCTCGAATGCGATTTCCTGAATGAAACAGACGACCGTGATCTTAATAAGAAAAAAAAATTAAAAGCCCAGGAGTGGTCAGGTTTAGATAGAAAAGTAATAAAAAAACCAAATCAAAAGGACACGTTCGCAGGAGAGTAATTTTTTTTTTGTTTTTCAATTTTAATTTAATTTAATTTAATTTAATTTTAGAAAGGTTCAAAGTGAACGTGATGATGATGTAAAACATTGTTAAGGTTGCCTTTCTTTATGAAACAGATGTAATTAATTACAATTCCTTTTCAGCAGCATACAGCAAAACATTGTCCTGTGTCTGACAAGTGCTGCTATGGAACACGGGTAATAAATTAAATTCGTGAAAAAAGAAAAGGTCAAGAGTGGAGTTTAAGTAGCGTGTCATGAAAGTTAAATTACATTTTAATGCTAGCAGCGCATGTACAACGTGTATTACTTGCCCTACGAATTATAGGGACTTTGGTTTTTATTTGTTTCTGATTGTTTTTAAGCGAGATGACGATTCAATTGCCACCATTGTCTTCGTATTGTCGTATTTCTTCATGGGCTTAAATCAGATCTGGGACATGAGAAAAAAAGGTGTTTTGCTCAAAAATTCCCGTTGGTGTAGCTGTTAAAAAACACATTTCTTTTACGAGGGTAATGTGTGGTAAGCCCTGACAAACTCAACTGATTGTTCATGGCACGAGTGCGTTCGTAGACTCGTAGAGTAATGAGTTGTTAGATAAGACCATTATAATATAATAAGACCTAGCGGCACTGTTTTACAGTTTTCCGCGACAGGCAAATAACTTTGAGAGATAGCTATCTGAAAATGTTCAAACTGAAATAACTTACCACTGGTGGGGGGACTATAAAAACTTAGAACACCCAACAAACCAAACATAAAAACCAACATAACAAAGACCAAAGCGGTCGTATGATGACGTCTTTAGGAAGGGATAATCAAGAGTAGCTTTCAAAATATGATCAAGGTGGCCCTAAAATAAAAGAAAAAAAGTGGATTACAGAAGCTACAGGATATATCCAAGAAAGATGCAATTCGTACAACTTCAAGCAAAGGCTTTGGAAGGCATTTATCGGAAGCATTAAGAAATATGGTGCTTGTGGCGTAATGGTAAGCATGTCAGAAGGGTTAAGGCTCTAGTTCCAGAAACAAAAGAAAATAATTCTTTTCATTGGTATCACCATTCGCGAGAGATCCACAAGTCCCCCGAATATTGCCAAGAAAAGTGCCCTACAAGGCGTTAGGAATCGGCATAAAATTGTAGGTCCTGAAAATGCTTTAGTTCCCGAGATGTTAATTGCTTTGTTGCGCCAGCTATTTATTTATTTACTTAAGAAAATTATGCCCCGGTTGCTGATTAAAGCCAAACTATTCAAAACACAGTGAAATACCTTGAGTGAGGTAAAAACCTTCTTCTAAATCCCCTCAAAGAAGAGAAGAGGCTTAGGAGATTCGTTCAGCAAAGTTGAGGAGTGATTGCGCAATCACAGCTTCTTGTGAGTGACGACAAAATTCTTTATAGGTGGCGGCAGTATTTTGCTGAGCTATTGGTCGAACAGTTTACTCGAGAGGACCTTCCAAATGCAGAGCCTGACTGAGCAGAAGTACCCGAAATCACAGTCGAAAAAGTCAGTTAAGCAATTGAGAAATCCAAAATAATGTAAAAAAAAAAAATGGGAGACATCGGTCTTAAATAGCTCACGATTCTCATCTCCTGGCTCCAAGGAGATAATAGTCTGTCTATTCTATAAGCTGTGGAAGGAAAGTTACCTTCTCAAAATGTACAAAGGGCAAGGAGAAACACAAATTTTCAATAACTGCTGATCGATCAAGTAGATGTCTCACAATTTGAATGTCATCAATCGGGTATTAAGTACCAGACAGCGAAAAATAAAAGAAATATCTGATAACAAAAACGGGTTTGTCACTGGCATTCAACAAGAAATCAAAAGAATAAGAATTTTCATGAAAAAACTCCGTGCTTCCTTGAAGATTTTGAATGTTGTTCTGATTGACTTCGAAAAAGCATTCGATCGATAACAAGGAGGTTTTGTATTGCAGGCCCGCAAACAACTAACTATTAGAGGATTATGATAATCAAGGATATGAATGAGATCGCCATGTATCAGGTGAAATGCTGAGTTGAAGTCACTGAATAAGCCTTTAAAATCACAGTAGATGTTCGAAGCGCTATGAATCTTCTGGTCTTTATTACAGTCTTTGACTTCCAAAGTTCTACAGCTTGCAGACGATATGAGGGCACCATAGGCTAGGATCCTGCAAAAAGCATTTAGATTGTAAGTAAAACTTAAAGATGGCAGTGAGTACCGTGTTAATATATGAAAGACTGAGCACATATGTTGCTTTCTTTCTAATCCAAACATGGCTTTTTCGGACATTTATTGAATGAATCATGAACTTCTCCATTTTGAAAATTTTAAATATCCGAGTTCTATGATTAAGAATGAAGCAACAAGCAACTAAGTGACGATGACATCAATCATAGAGATGCCATAGGTTTTTAAAAATGTAAAATAAAATGTGATCTTGAATTACTCGATCGCGTCAGATTTTTATGCAGAAAGATCAACTTGATGTCTTCGTCCTCCAGGATGATAATATGACAATTATATGGATGGGTACTATTCGTCCGACAGTTTCAAAGTAAAAATTATTTGTTGTTTCTATTTCTTATTACTGGATGTAACAAAAAAAAAAAAAAAAAAATATGTACAATTGTACATATATGTATGTACATGTACACTAGGGTGGTCTTTAGAAAAAAAAAAAAATTGGGGACGCCCCCCAGATTGGTTTTAAATCAGGGAAAAAAAATTACCTAATTTTTTAAAGTTTTTATTCCTATCCCTTCCTGGCTCTATTTCATTAAGAAGTTTTAGCTTTTAAAGGAAAAAAATAAAAAATAAAATAGCCTGTAAAAAAACGGTGGCACCCTCCTTGTTTTTATACTTTCATACGGTATCATATGCAGGGGAAGGGGAAGGGGAAGGGGAAGGGGAAGGGGAAGGGGAAGGGGAAGGGGAAGGGGAAGGGGAAGGGGAAGGGGAAGGGGAAGGGGAAGGGGAAGGGGAAGGGGAAGGGGAAGGGGAAGGGGAAGGGGAAGGGGAAGGGGAAGGGGAAGGGGAAGGGGAAGGGGAAGGGGAAGGGGAAGGGGAAGGGGAAGGGGAAGGGGAAGGGGAAGGGGAAGGGGAAGGGGAAGGGGAAGGGGAAGGGGAAGGGGAAGGGGAAGGGGAAGGGGAAGGGGAAGGGGAAGGGGAAGGGGAAGGGGAAGGGGAAGGGGAAGGGGAAGGGGAAGGGGAAGGGGAAGGGGAAGGGGAAGGGGAAGGGGAAGGGGAAGGGGAAGGGGAAGGGGAAGGGGAAGGGGAAGGGGAAGGGGAAGGGGAAGGGGAAGGGGAAGGGGAAGGGGAAGGGGAAGGGGAAGGGGAAGGGGAAGGGGAAGGGGAAGGGGAAGGGGAAGGGGAAGGGGAAGGGGAAGGGGAAGGGGAAGGGGAAGGGGAAGGGGAAGGGGAAGGGGAAGGGGAAGGGGAAGGGGAAGGGGAAGGGGAAGGGGAAGGGGAAGGGGAAGGGGAAGGGGAAGGGGAAGGGGAAGGGGAAGGGGAAGGGGAAGGGGAAGGGGAAGGGGAAGGGGAAGGGGAAGGGGAAGGGGAAGGGGAAGGGGAAGGGGAAGGGGAAGAATATTATATTTGTTAACTAGCTGACCCGGCCACGCGTTGCTGTGGCTAGCATTTTTTTCAAATGATGTTGTTATTAAGTATTTAATTGGAATGGTAGGAGAACATCAGACCTGGGTACCACAATGCTTTTTCACATAGATGCTATTTGTAAAAAAATCATGGGGACCTTCATTACTGATTCTCTACTACCGTTACCTCTTACTAAAATGAAATTATTATTTATGAAAGAAGACGGAAACGTTAAAGCTGGTATAAAAATTTATTGGTTTGGGATTTGAAGGGGAAGGACTTTGAACATAATTGATCAAAATTTTCGTACAGTTGATATAAAGCAATAATCACAACAAAAGAATAAAATTTAAAATTGTTTATTATTTTTATTCAAGCTTGTAACAAATGAGTGAATTACATAAATAACATGTGATAATTAATATTATAAATGAGGTTGGTTAGTTGGATAGTTTAAAATCTTCTTTAAAAATACTTTTAATTTCAATTTAATTTAGCACTAATCGGTGCACAATATTTTTGGTTAACCTGTCTTTTGCTAAGACAAATAGGTTCGAAGGCGTTCCTACACGTGAACATGCAACATATAGTTGCCCATGAGAAAAACATGGATTTTCCAAATCTAATCCACAAATGGACATTGTTTGGCCTTGAGACTTATTTATAGTCATGGCAAAAGCCAAACGAATTGGAAACTGTAACATTCTGAAGGGTATGGTAGAATCTGACGGTTTCATTGGAATACGTGGAAACAGGACCAGTTTTCCTTTAAACTTTCCAGTTAAAATGATTGCTTCCAGAATATTTCCGGTTATCTTTTTAATGACCAAACGTGTACCGTTGCATAATGGAGGTGGATTTAAATTACACAGGAGAATAATAGTTGAACCCATCTTTAATCGAAGATTATGTGGTGGCATTCCGGGTATATCTAGTGAATTTAAAAATTCAACTGGAAAATTTACACTATCATTTTCATTAACAGTATCGATTGATTTAAAATACATCAGATGGCCTTGTAACAACTGTTGTATCTAGAAGTTAATTTCATCAATATCTACATTTTTAGCTGTCAAAATAACCCGGTGACAAAATAAACTGAAAAACATGCTATTATAGCGCATTGAATAGCTGTATAATACTTACATGTATATAGTTTAATTACAGTATTAAATAACGAAACACCAATTATCAAAAAGCAGGAGGTGAAATTAACCTGATTATGTTCACTAAATATGAATTTAATTTGTATTTGATTTATACTTAAGTCAAGCTACACTTAGCCGGCTATACTTACTCCAAAAATAAAAAAGTAAAATTCACTGTATTTCGTTTATTTTAAAATAAATTTAAATTATACTTTAGCCTCAACAACATATGGTTGTTGATCCTAAATTGAGATGTAAGCTATCCTATCTTCCAAGTTGGATCAAACTGCACACGGTATCCAAATTTTATTAAAATCGGTTAATTAGTTTAGGAGTCCATCGCGGACAAACATTGTGACACGTAATTATGGTGGTCGATCATAAATTGAGATGCAAGCTATCCTATCTACCAAGTTGGATCAAACTGCACACGGTGTACAAATTTGATTACAATCGGTTTAGTAGTTTAGGAGTCCATCGCGGACAAACATTGTGACACGTGATTTATATATATTAAGAAGAAGATAATAAAAAAATATTATTATAACTAAAAAAAAATTAAATTTTATTACAATTCCTTCACTAATTAATCGAAAGGAACTTCGTTCCATCCGGGTGTCCCTTGACACCTCTCTTCTTTTTTAATTTAGTTTTTTAGAATCGATTAAGGGGCATCGCACTCAATTTTGGCAAAAAAGTAAAGTAAGGACCACCTTAATGTAGGTACAGAAAGTATACAAATTTTGATTTGAAACTTTGTTAAAAATACGAAAAAAACCTGATAGTTTGAGCCCTTAATATATGAAGATTTCCCATTGAAAATACAGAAAGTCTGATTTTTTATTTTTAAATTTCTAAAGGTAGGCAACATTTCATGAGTTCACTTTAACCGAAGATGGTTTTTCTCTAAATTGGAATCTCTACAAAAATGCTCATTGCAGCAAAGTCGTAAACGGGCCACTGAACCAGATTTTTCCATAAAGTTCACGTTTTTTCGCAGTTATCTCGTATAAAAATAAAAATAATTTAAAAATTGTGTAAAACAAACTTGTCGAGAATCTAGTTTCCTACAAAAATGTCTTTTAGACCAAATTGCTAAAATCAATACTAAGCGAGATATTAACCATCATATATTTTACCTTTTACATATTGACAATTTCACCTCAATCGCCCCAAGAAAATTGTCAGATTATATGTTTTCCGTAATCCTGATAGGATTAACTCCAGAATTAAAAAAAAAGTTATTCACGCTCGAGTATTTCAAAATGTCGAAATGTTTTGTTGTGATTCGCCTACTTACTTAGGTCACGCTCAAATTGTCAGATTATTGAAATATACACTTTTCTTGATGTAACTAACTTACCTTCTCTTAACTTGACGCGCTTGAGTTTTTCTGAGGATCGATTTTTTCTTATTATTCTGACGGGTTGCCCTCAACGTACCTCATTAAGGGTTCATATGGTAGGAGTACAATACAGGGTGCAAGGTTTCTCCCCATATGATTTTCTGACTTGCTCGAGTAACGTAGAGTAAATCCCCTCCAGGGCTCCTGCTAGAAGGATTGGCTATTCAAAGTGCTAGTGCATCTAGCACTTGCAAAAACCGCTTGTCGTGTTGGACAATCTACAAATATTATGAAAGAAGATCAAAGACAGCTCAGACGAAGATGCTCAGTGTGACGGCAGGAGTAACAAGGCTTAGTCTTATTAAGACTACCAAGATCCGTGGAAACTTTGGCGTCAGAAATACCATCTGGAAAAATAGAGCACAACCAGATCAAATCTGTATTTCCTTGTTCAAAAGAGGCACCCCGTCGAATAAAAAATTTGACGTTTCTGCGATCTGTGTTCCGAACTTGTGCAGACAAGCATACCGTACACTATCTTCTTACTTTATTCCTAACAATTAATAAAAAATTAATAATTGTCCATTGTCTAGGTACACTTTATTTGTAACATCACTCTAACACTAGTAGAACAAAAAGAAATACCTATTTTCGAATTTAAATTGTGAGTATCGATATCAATCAGAGTTTTCACACGATTATTTTAATCTTCTTCACCAACTTTTCGATACACGGCACAATTCCAGCTAACATATTGCCGATGAGTTCTCCTCCCGATATATTTATGCTCTGCCTCTAACACCGAATTTCTTGCTGAACTTTGTTCTCGTTTCCGTACTGCCTGGAAAAATAAAACAAAATTAAAGAAAATTAATTGCATATTATTCCTCGCGGAAGTTTGAAAGTATTTTTTTTTTGTTTTCCTCTCTTTCCATTAAATTGTTTTGTTGTTGTTGTTCGCGGAATAAAATGCATAAAGCACTGCCTTAGTTGAACGTCAGAGTTTCCAATCGATAAGCGTATTTATTTTACTTTGCCCAAAAGCGATGTAACAACAAACTGCAGGGGCATTCGGAACCGTAGAGAATTAAATACATTTTGCTGTGCGCTCTTTTTAATTAAATGCTATTAGATTTCAACTGTGCAGTTTATTGTTTGCAACGGTCGATGCAATCAAAATCCAAAGGAACAGATAACTACAGTAGGTACAAAAGAAATCTATTTAGATATTGATACTGTGTATCGTCATCGTCGTCGATAGAATTGATAAGAATTTAAACGAACAAAGGGAAGAAAGAAAAGGAACAGCACTTTGCCATTCGCCATGGGTGGAAATTCATTTTAGATGAGCAGTTTTGGAACAAGTTGATTGGCAAAGAGTGCTGTGCGACACACACATGGAGATATCGTTAAGAAGGCAGTTACCACCAACGCTATTGGTGCCGACGACAATGGCGGAAGGAAGGATATACCCGGCAGGATGGTTAGGTTGGTGGGTAACCAAGGATCCGGAAATCCTGCTATTTGCATAACATCAATTGAATGAGGACTCAATTTGCAAGAAAACTGAATTGGAAATGATGGAGAAATTTGTTTGCTGTGTGTGTGCATCGTATGATGCATATCCTTGGGCGCATTTTCGATCGCAAAAGTATTGTGTCTAGTGAATATGTGGTAAGGACATATCGATTCAGTTCTCGAAAAGGCAACGACTACGAGTTTAATTTTAGTTTTTGAGCCGGAAAGTCAAAAGCAACCTCAGAATTTTTCGATTGTATCGACAAATACTTTGTCTGGGCATGTGAAACAACACTACCTATACTAACATGTGCAGTGAGCGCGTATATTTATTATGAAGGATTTTATTTCCCAGGATTAATTTGTTGTAAGGCTTTAGGGCGCTGAAAACAGAATGAAGGTCTTCTTTGCAGGAAGATTCAACTCTATCACAATATGCATTTACCCAAACCAAGCCGATATTTAAAATTAATCGTTACAGGCATATGACATGTATTTCGTAGACTCAATAAAAACAGATACACAACCAAAAATTATTTAATGAAATTTTGGTTTAATCTCGTTTTCAATTACCCTTTTTTATCCTACGGCTTCTTTATGAAAATGAAAATCCGATTAAGTTCTTCAGGCGCAGTTAATATAATTTTCTGTCTGAAAAAGTATACCCCATCCTTGGACAGGATACTTTTATTATATCGCTTGAGAGATATTTGCGGAGCTAAATGCATTCAAGTTCGCCCGAGGTTGAATGAGGTACTTACTGGATGGAGAGTGCGGAGGTGCGCGTCAAGAGGGCTTATTGCTTTAACGCGTAGTTGACAATTGAAATTCCAAAGTCGACCCTTTCGGGTATTAAGAGTATTTGCTTTTAAGGCATGCCCCTTTTTTTTACTTAAATATTTTACTGTGGAACAAAGTGGCAATGAAAAAACGAAAATATGCCGATTGTATAAAATTAATTGCTTATATTGGACATTTTTCATTGTGTTCAATCAAGCAATTTGTTGCAGTCATGAGCTCATTTCTAAAACAGTTTAATGGAATTGTCTCTGTGGAAGACTTTAAGAATTTTAAATGACTTCATCTGCTTTAAAGTTTTTCATTGAATCGCCGCGTTTGTGGTTGTGGGATGGGGAATTCAATTATCATATTTCTATAAGTTATTCATTATAATGAAAGCTGCAATTTTTATCTTTTGTCAGGATGTTATGAAATAAATATACACCGCAATAAATGGAGTTGATTGAAGTTCATTGGAAATATATTTATGTCCTGACTCATTAATCGCGTTGAGTTGTTTAATTTTCCTGTTAATTGAAACTGGATGAAGGACTCGAATGCAATCTTATATCCTATTTCTGTTTCAAACCGAAGAATCAGAAACTTCTCAAACGTATGTCTAGGATACTTGGATTACACCGCCGTAAAAATAGAACTTGAGCTTGGCTACTTAGAAATCCTCTTAAAACCGCATTTTTACAAACGTTTGAACTTATGCGCCAGTGTTTGAACATCAATGCGTTTAAATGCTTCGCCAAACCATCCGTTTCATGTCGCAAGCCAAACAAATGCAGTTGTTGCTGCGTTCGTCTGTACCGACGATGTTTGGTTAGTCTTTCTTCTGCTTCTCCGCCATCGTGTCTTTATAAAAAGGTAATATTTTTACAGGGTTCTCCTAATTTATCATTTAAGCATGAAAATTCAAACTTTACACGTTGTGCTCTACTTCCCAGATGCTATTTTTTGCGTGAGAGCTTCCACGGATCTTGGTATTCCTAATACGGCAAAGCTTTATTCTTCACACGGAGCGTTTTCATTTCAGCTATTTTTTATCTTCTTTCATAGTCTTTGTAGATTGTCCGACATGAGAACCGCGTGGAAGTACTGAACGTACTACCACGTTGAAGAGCTTTGCTTACCTAGTATTTTTTATAACAGAAGATGTCGGAGTTTTCCCTCCACTTTATAAAATCTATGGTAGCTCTATGAATGATGTCATCTTCACAAGGGGCTCCATTAGTGATCAAAGATCCCAAATATTTAAAATATTCAAACTGGGGAAGATCATTTTCTTTTCAATAAATGTCCGGAAATGTATGTTTCGATTATAAAGCGGGCAACACAAGCAGTGTTTTTGAACTAAGGTACCCATCATCTTCTTAACCTTTTACCCATATTTCAAGTGCTCTTTGTGAGGATTCTTAGGATCCTCACTTATGAACGCTAGCAAAAAACAGCTGATACAATTTGGTGTTGTGTACTTTATCTTCCTACTACTGTAATAATGAGTAGAAGATTCCTTCTACGCTTTCTTGGTGAACCCAGCTGAGCGTTTCACCTTATACAATACCTCTTATTCATATCGTTGAACATAATAAGGCCTCTGTAACTTTTTAATTTCTGAAGACCGTAAATATCAGATCTCGAGATTTCCGACCGTTGTTGATGTTTACTTTACCATGAAAAACCAGCATTGGTTATCGGATGTTTTTATTATTTTACACAGTCGGCTACCCGACACCCGCTCAATGACTTGTTTGGACGGTAGTTATCGCTATTTCGTGTATCCCCATTTCCTTTGTACCTTTAGAAGCTTGCTTTCCCTCTATTGCCAAGGCAGACTCTCACCTTTTATAAGTTTGAGGATGAGAATCGTGAGCCGTCTTAGCCCGATGTCTCCCCCTTTGTTAAAAAGCTCATAGTATCTCGTCTGGTCCAATACCATTGCCTTTTTTGGATTTCTTAGCTGCTTACTTAGTTCTTCGACTATGATGTCAGGTATTTCCGTTAAGTTAGTTTCAGCTTCTGAAAAGTGCTCTCGAGGGAACTGAACTTTTAATATTCCATCACGAAACTGTCGCCACCCGCGCAGAATTTTTACTGTCATCCACAAGAAGCTGTTAGTGAGCATCGTCAATAAGCTTCGGAGACCCAGTCTTCTGAGCACTTCTCAATCTTTAAGCGTTTATTTTGAAAATGGTTGCCACTTCATTATTTGTTGTATTTCTTGAATAGTTTGGTTTGCATGAATTTTTCAAAGCTCCCGAAAATGCCTTTCAAGATTTGGATTTGGCCGCACTGCTCTTCTTCCCTTTTTTTTTGCAGCTTCATTCTGAGGCGCGCCATTTTATGAGAGCCGCTTAGGTTTGAAAGTAACCTTTTCGTGATTGTTACTGCCATAGCTTCATCATTTCACCACCGAGTTTCTTGGTTTTATTGTGGTACCCGTGGTGTAATGGTTAGCATGTCCACCTGCTAACCCAGAGGTTCAAGGTTCGAATCCCAGCAGAGGCAAAATGCAAAAATGTTTTTCCACGGGTATCACCTTTCGCGAGGAATTGGCAAGTCCTCCGTTAGTAAATTCATTGCCATGAAAAGCGCATTCTCAATTAGCCGTTCGGAACCGGCGAAAAATTGTAGGTCCCCTCCATTCCCTCACAAGGCATGGTTGTGAGAAATGCGCTAGGCCCAGGGGCTCCTCGCTCTGTTGCGCCACCCTATTTATTTATTTATTTTTTTTATTTTTCTTGGTTTTATTGGCAGCATCCCTGCCAAATTCACAGAAGTGTTGAAACTCTTTGCTGTGTTCCAAACAATTTGAATGTTGTTGCTGTACAAAAATTTTGTCATGTTTGAAATGAGTTATTTTCGATCTCCTTCGTCTAAATTAAGCCACATGATTCGCTTCACCTCCCCTGTTTGTTTGATTCCCATCACCGCCTTCATAAAAAATTCTGTCAGCAGAAGGCAGTGTTGTTTAGTGACGAAAGCTTCACCCAGCGTCACTTTGTAGTTTTTTAACCCGAAGGTTCATATATTTGGTTAAATGGTAGTTGAATTGGGTTTTATTTCCAAGACTGCTGTAAATGACCAGACGTGTTTGATGAACGTGGTTTTAAATACGATAAGACCATGCTTTGAATATATCTCCACCAGAAGGGTTCTTGGTGCCATTCCATATTCCTTATCTCCATGGTAGTCCTCATAATGCTTGATTGTCTTCCCAACATGTCCGTTCAATTCTCCGGCGAAAAACAGAAAGTCTTCTTAAGTCGATTGTGAAAATCTAGTCAAAATGAATCTTTTCCTCCTACTCACATCCAATTTTGGCATATGCACTGAAAGTACTCCAAGCTTTTCTTTAAATCACAAATTTAAGACATCAAACGGTCACCAGACTTCGAAATGGTCAATACGGTGCCAAGTAGCTCTTTTTTAAGGATAATACTGACTCCGCTTTAACATTGATCCGTTCCAGAGTAGGTGAATAAACAACTAATCATAGTATAAAACATGGTCACCTTCGATGTCTGTTCTCTTATAGACATTTAAAACTACGCAGTGGATTTTGATGCGGTTTTTTTTTTTATAGATAGAGACATCTAAGGGGAAGGTTTATATGTATATTTCATCCCCATATTTCCACGGAAAAGGGAACTGGAGTATACACGGGAACATACAAGGTTGCTTATAAGCTGTTTGACCGATTTCAAAATTCTATCACCGTTAGAATACTGTTCAACTCCATATTCCATTTTTTCAATTTGAACTTTTTAACTCGCTATTCTAAAACCTCATCAAATGTGTCGCATTATTTTGCTAGAATTTCCTGTAACTCTAAGCTTACATTTCTGTTCGGTCGAGGATCAGTGTTGTTGTAATGGTAAAACCTGTTGGAGTAGTGCCATAAATGCTCGCGAATTTTTCCATAACACAACACTCAAAATTTTACGAACCATCACGAAACTTGTTTTGGCTGTGTCCATCACATGAATATCATCGCTTTAGTAAACACGAAAGAAGTCTTTGAAGTCAAACCAGAAGAAAGAAGTGAAGCACCAAATGAGACTTCTTTTTGCAAAGTTGACCATGTTGTTTTTACTGTCTGCCTACGTTACAAAAGGAAGATCCACGGTTCGCATCTTGATGAGCCAGCTGAGGTGGAAAATACCCATCAGCACCATCCCTTGCAATTCACATGGACGTTAAAGTAAGAGAATCGGATGCTGAACTGCAGTTTTTTGCTATTAAGGTAAACGATTTCAAAAACTCAAGGTAGTTTGACATAACTTCTTGGACTTAGTCAGCATTTTATCTTAGGAAGAAGCTCCAAATTTTACAGCAGATTTTTGTTACGGTTTTTACTTCTTCCTTGAGACGAAATTTTTTCATGATTGAAGCTTTTTTAAAAAACCTTTAAAGTATCTACTCCTTGTAACATTTAAGCTTCCCTTACCCACATCAAAAAATGAAAACATGAGGAAACAAAAACCATTTAAAGCATAAACTTTAAAACAAGTCATTTAAAGAGCATCAAACAATGAATAATTTATTTTCTCCCCGTAGAAAAGCTAGGACTTGTTTGTTTTTAAGGCATTTCTAAAATAAAAATAAAAAGCTACATGGACTTTGATTGCGGAAGAGCGTGACTGGTCTTATATTTTCAAAAGGATGTCTTCCTAAAACAAACAATACTGGGATTAGCACCAATTGTTTTTTTTTTTTTTTATTACTTGGATGTTTTGATGTAATCTCGCCTATCAAACATTTATGTTAAAGAAGCAATCTAACTGGACATTCAATAATAAATTTTTGATGTGCAGGCTCATAATCCGGTCTGAGTGTTTTTTAATTCAAATCTTTTCGGTCTGTTACTTCAGAAATGTTTCTAAATATGAACGATGAACGTTAACGTTGGTATGGTCGCATTTATGTTGAGTTTTGGAAGTATAAGTCGAAAGCAGTCACACTCTATTTGTATAGCACTTAATTTGGGGGGAAAAAATCTCTGACGACAGCTCCAAGGAAAATGATAACACATGTCGTTTTGATTTGTCCTTAAATTTTGCAGACAAGACGTAAAATTATCCCACTGAAGTTTTTAATTACCAATTGAATGGTTCGATTGTGTACTCTTTTTTGATAAAATTAAACACTTGGATATTTTTATGTAATTTCTTAAAGTCTTCTCAGAAGGCATCTTCTACAAAAAAAAAGTATTGAATTATAATGCCCCACTTGTAATGAGACATCAATTAAGCTCACAAAAATTCTTGAAACAGATTTATTTTCTTCCTCATAAACAAAGCAGTCACGGAATAAAATAATTTGCAAAGGAATCTCCGGTAAAATGTAGTTAATAAATTCATCAGCGTCCAAAAATTGTTTGCACAAGTAGTCCTTCCCTAAAGCCACGATAATTAATGAGAGCACACAGTACAAAAAAAAAAAAGATAAGAATGTGAGTAGGAGATGAGATAGGTACACATAACCAGCGAAGGCGAAATTTTCTGCGAAACAAAACAGAAAAGAATTTTGCGAAACCGTATCTCGTCTATGGCACGAAAATACACTCTCTCCGAAGCTCTTCGACTTATTTACCTTATCCCCTGTCAATCACGCAACATGTCGATCACTGAAAAAAAAAAAAACTGAAAACGCTTCTAAAAATCCAAGATACTTTGTGTGTCCATTGCTTTTTGAAGAGTCGATAAAATCCGATGTGATATTGAAAAGTAATCAATGTGAGTTCCACCGAAATTCGAAAGCCTCGCAAAAAAAAAAAAACAGAAAAGAGAAGACAAAACTGACAAAACTAAAAATAAACAAAGTAGTGACATAGTTTATACCTTTCCAAAACTAGTGAAGTCTATCTCAAGTGATAAACTGTTGATACTGTTGGGTGCTAACTCAATAGGGTGTCCCCTATCGTTCAAGAATTTTATTAAAGATAACTAACTTCAAATCCTGAAGCGACGTATCATGCAAGGGAAATTTCACATCAACCCCACCTTTAACTAATCAGGAGGAGTGTGGAATAAACGACATCAAAGCTTAGCTTTTCATATATTTACTACAGTCATAAAAAGAAATGCTTTCAACATTCACGAACATAGACGGACCAACGTGTATCTGCGCTTTTCTCGTTGTATTAAGGGGTCAAAGTTCAAGGGTTAGCTTTGGTTTGATAAACTCGAATTTGTAAATTCGTTTGATTGCTTTGTCAAACGGATTGTCATTCTTGATGAATTTGACTAGCATATCTGAGAAAAAGAACACGTTCGTGTCTAGTGAGAAAGAAATTTCATAAAAAAAAGTTTTCTATCAATGCGTTTCAAGAAAAGAAAAACAAATTGAGTTAACAGAGTGGCTATCAAAATTCCTAGAAAAAATTAATGTTTGGCAACATGTTTGATGAATGTAAACGCAATAGATTCAATCCATCGAATAGCCATCGAGTAAGTTGGTCGAACATATTTTAGATTCTGAGCCTTTCTACTTAGATAAAGAAACTACAAGAGAAAAAAAAGGGAACAATTTTTCAGTGTTGAATTCAATTTAAGAAAATCGACATAAGAAATCAAGTACATTATGTCTGTCTTACTAAATTAAATTCTCACTACAAACACAAACAAACAGAAGGCTAAATGGTACTTCGTTTACAAAATTTTAAACTACTTAACAATACCAAGCATAAATTGAAGCCAAATGGAATTTCAAAAATGTTGAAGCATATTGTAGGCCTAGTGTCAGATGGCAGGTGTCAGACGAGAGATGACAGATGACAGGTTACAGATGACAGATGACAGATGACAGCTAACAGATGACAGATAGCAGATGACAGATGAAAGATAACAGAAGACAGATGACAGATGAAAGATAACAAATGACAGATGACGGATGGCAGACGCTTGATGACAGATGACAGATGACAAGTGTCAGTTGACAGATCACAAATGACAGATGTCAAGTAACAGATAAATGCTTACATATGACCTATGATAGATGACGGACGACAGTTGACACATGACAGATGACAGATAATATATAGGTAGAAATGCTATACACTACCTTGCGGCTATCTAACTCATCGAATTAAAGTAACAAAAAATTTAAGGTAGTATTTCTTCAAATGAAAGCATTCAAATTAAAATTAAATGCATTTTCTGCATCATTTAGATGCATGTCTGGTATAATCAAATGTGAAGAAACTCTTGATGTTGTTAATTTTTTTTTCTCTGATTTCTTATGAACTTATTTCTGAGTAAAAATCGGAACTAAGCCTGTGTACTAGATTACGAAATTTTAACTCTATGATTTGGCAAAAATTTAAATATTGCCGTCTGCAATTGCCAGCTGATGCAAAATAAATGTATTTCGTTTTATTTCCGTAGCAGGCCTCCTTATTTAAGTATTGGGTACTAGTTTTTTTTTGTTATTATGTTATGTTAAAGAGCGTTCTCGAATATTTATGAGAGTAAAATTTTAACAATGCGACATCGCTGAAAAATGCCAAACTTCATTTCAGAAAAAAAGCGACGCGATAAAAAAAGCTTTGGCCAGATTCTGAAAACTTTTTAGACAAATATACTGTCGTCTATGGTCGATGTATAACGTCAGAATACTTTTCCATATAATTTCACTTTCAGCAGTTTATTGAAAGCTTTTTAAGTATCGAGATTTTTACTATATTCGAACAAGATCCTGCGATTTTAAAAAATACCGCTCCAATTTTAAATATTCTTTCATTTCAGTAATGATGCATTATTCTTAATAAGCACAGGGTATGTTTTATTTCCATAGTTTCCTAAAAATTACATACAGAAGGTAGCACTACAGAGTGGGTAGCCCCGGGTCCTAGAACATTTCTCACAACCATGCCTTGTGAGGGAATGGATGGGCCAACAATTTTTTGACGGTTCCAAACGGCTCATCGAAAATGCGCTTTTATAACTTCTACTGTGTTGCACATCAAAGTTTTCTAACGACCATTTGTATAACTTTCACAAGGAAAAAGAATCGTTGACATGTGATCATACTTAAAGAGTCACCCTACTGTTCATCCTGGCACAATGCACATTGTGTGAATGGATTCGACAATATAAGACGGGTAGGTAGCTACAGAATTCATGCAGTCGATGCATGAGATTTGTAAGAAATGTAATATTCGACATAATCCTTTGGGTTTATTGAAGAGAAGTCGAAGGCTTTTTCGATTCTCCTTTGTGAGATTGCTTGGAATGAAATCGCCTGGCATTGCCTATTGAATGATTGAAACGATATTAGAGACATAGTGACATCTGAAACAGTGTGTGAGTTTGAATGAATTTTAGGTTGAATGAAAAATTAGTTTTATCAATACAGTCAAATTTTCAGGCTGTCTCTCATGTTCTTATCACGCTTAGGTTAGAATGGATTGGGTGAGCAGACGAAAGCGGGAACACCTTACTCGGATATCGAGGATCTATTTTGTTACCCTTTAAAAGAGAAAATAGGAAGTGGTGGGGAGGGAAGGGGGTTGGAGGTGATAAGTAACTGGGGATAGAGTTGGTGGCTACGTCACTGGAATTGAGAACCTCCCACTCAATCATTTGTAGCTTTCATTGACAGAGTAGGTAGAATGATCCTTCTGCCGCCTCTTTGTCTTTTCATCCTTTACAAAAGTTCATCACGCTTTGTTTTGCACAGATGACTAATCACCCCACCCCCTTCTATATCCCCCTCTCTGTCTCTCTCTCTTGTTTATTTCTCATCTTGTTTATATATATATAATTCTGCTGTACGTGTGTATGTCATTGAACTCCTCCTAAACGGCTTGACCGATTAAAATGAATTTTTCTGTATGCGTTTGAGTGACGCCCTGGATGGTTTAGATTCACAAATCAACCCGGCAGATGGCACTGCAGTTGCAGTTGCTGTTCGGCCGAACGGATTTATCTTATCTTGATCTTGAAATGTTCTTGTAGGTCTAGGGAAGGTTTAAAAGCTTTTATTTTATCCCTATAATCCCACGGGAACAGAAACAGGAACAAGAACGGGAACCATTAAGTCACTTGACAGGTTCCTAGAATTCTTTAAACTCTATAATGTTACATTATCCCTCAGTGACATATACTTATATTTCAATCACATATTTCCAAGGGAACGGAAGATTCCCTCAGGAACATGGTTGAAAATGGAAACTAAGAAACTACTGGACAGATTTCAAAAATTCTTTACGCACTGGGATGCCACAGTAACTTAGCGTAGATTTCATCCCTATAATCTATTGGGAATAGAAACAGGAATGAGAACGGAAGCCTTAAAACTACAGACCCGAGCAACGCCGGGCGGCTTAGCTAATTAAATAACAAATAGTAAGGTTATTGGATTGTTTCTTTTTAAGAACTCTTTAAAAAGAAACAATATGAAATATGACAGCGTCTTCTAAGCCTTTGGTAGATATAAGGATCTCGAAGGGATATTGGGTTCGAATGCAAATGAAGTGGAAGTTCTTTGGTTGTTATGTAGACAAGAAGAAATGAATAAAGTAATAAAGACTTGACGAAAATTTTAATTTTAGCTCAGACGAATTGTAAAACCACGTGGTGGTCTCTATGACCATATTGAACGGTGCAGATGCTGACATTTTGATGGACTCCACAAGTGTCAAGAGCTTCAGCAACGACACGGGAACAACAACATTAGCGGGAACTTGGAAAATATTGGACCAATTCCCAAAAATTTTTCAATGTAAGAGTGCTTCATTGCTACTGAGTATTAAAGACTAGATTTCCTTCCCATATTCTTTCGGGAACGGAAAAGGGAATGGCGAAATAACCAGAAAACTGGAAAGTACTGAATTGATCTCGAAAATTCTTTCACTGTTAGAATGCTTCATTGTCCCTTCTTCTTCTTTTTCATTTTCGGCGTTACGAGTAGTGATCTTGAAGCGATCACAACTCTCCCACTTTTCTGCTTCACACTAGTGATCCGCCTGTGGGGTACGCCGCGTTGACCTCAGAAATCGTCGGCAAGCCTCCCGGTTTTGGATTGTTCCATGTCTGAGGCCAACCAAATGCTGCTGTTTTTGCATTTGCTTGCACCAGGAGTGTTTTGGCCTGCCTTTTCTTTTTCGTCGCGAATTTGTTGTAACGTTGTACGATATTGCCTTTTTGACGGGGTTCTGCGGATCTCTCCTTTGAACATGACAATACCAACTGAGCCGGTCGTGCTGAATTTTGTCCAAGATGGTACTTTTGACATGAAGGCTTCCACGGATCTTAGTACTTCTAATTCGATCAAGCTTTGTTACTCCTGCTGTCATCCGAAGCATCTTCATTTCGGCTGCCGTCAATTTGCTCTCATACTTTTTGTACATTGTCCAACATTGTGAACCGTATGTCAGAGCTGGACGGACAACTGCTGTGTAGAGTCTTCCCTTCAGCTTAGGGGGCATTTTTCGATCACAGAAGATAGCGGAGTTTTCTCGCCACTTCATCCACCCTACGCTTACTCGATGATTGATGTCGTCATCACAAGATGCTTCACTATTGATCATAGATCCCAGATATTTAAACTTTTCACACTTGGGAAGCACATTTCCATTCAAATAAATGTCTGGAATAGGCTTGTCTGGATCAGAAAAAGGGCAGCACAGGTATTCAGTCTTTTTAGCGCTAATACGGTACCCATTTCCTTCCAGAACGTCAATCCAAACGTCAAGTGCTCGTTGCAGGGATGTAGGATCCTCGCTTATGATGGCTCCATCGTCAGCAAAGAATAATTGTTGTACTTTATTGTCCGTTACTTTTCCTTCGAGCAAATAATCCAGAACAGCAATAAAGAGCAGTGGACTCAAGACACTTCCCTGATGTACACCTACTGCTATTTGGAATTCTTCGGTGACTCCAGCTGGGCATCTCACTTTTGTAACTGCTCCCTCGTACATGTCCATAATTATTCGCACATAGGCTTCAGGAACTCCTCGGTGTCTGAGGGCCACCCATATCAGATCTCGTGGTTGTCGATCGAATGCCTTTTCGAAGTCAACCAACACAATATGCAAATCCTCTAAGGCATCTCGGTGTTTTTCCATAATGATCCTTATGCTTTGGATTGCGTCTGTAGTTGACTTACCCGCGACAAACCCGCATTGGTCATCAGACAGCCTTATTATTTTCATTGTCCCTGAGCAATATAAATCATATTTCATCACTATTTTCCCACAGGAACGGGAACGGTAACTAAAAAAAAAAAATAAACCAACTGTACCGATTTCAATGCGTGTTTCACTTTTACAGTACTGGGCCGACTCCAAAAACTATGTCATCGTTAGAGTACTTAACTGTTCCTGAGTAACATAAACTATATTTCATCCCTATTCTCCCACTTAAGCTTGGAAACTACTTAACTAAACTTAATCAATTCGATTAACGTAGGGCTTGAGCCACGCCTGGCGGGTCAGCTAGTTTTCTATAAAATTTCATAAAGTAGAAATTTTTTATGTCGCCTCCAAAATGTAGTTTAATCTTGACCTCTTTCTTATTAAATTTAACAGGTGCGTGCGTTTATTAGTCGTTCGTTGGTTTTGCTGGTTTTGTGAAAAGTCCTTTATTTGTGGAAATCGTTCAAGATTTGAGGACTAAATACATGAGCACGACTATCAAACGACACATTTTTTTTTCATTTTATTCAATGGATGTTTTGTATTCGTCGGAAATGACATAAAGCTTTCCCACCAAAACAATCACAAGAATTATTTCGTGGCTAAACACCCGCGAAAAATTTATTCGCTGAAGTGTGGATTGTATGTGGAACGAAAATATGGTTTGACCGCTCATAATTACCCGTTTTGAATTGCTGACAAATACATTTCCCTTCTGTATGATTAAACCGAAAAACTATAAAAACAAAACCTTACGATACTATTTTCCATAATTTGCTTGCGAATTCTTGTTTGGTGGTACCCGTGGCATGATGGTTAGCAAGTCTGCTAACACCCTGAGGTTCGTGGTTCGAATCTCAGCAGAGGAAAAAAATTTTTCCACGTGTATCACCTTTCGTGGAAATTGGCAAGTCCTCTGTTAGTAAATAAATTGCAATGAAAAGAGCTTTCTCGACTAGCCGTTCGAAATAGGCAGAAAATTGTAGGTCCCTTTATTGTTTCATAAGGCATGGTTGTGCAAAATGCCCTGGCCCTATGGCTCGGCACTCTGTTGTCCCACCCTATTTCTTTATTTATTTTGTTAGGTGATTAAAATTCACTTGATTTATTGTTTGATCTTTGGTGGTGCTCATGTGAATAGTTCTTTAACTCAAAACATCAACAAGGACATCAACACTTTGAGAAAAATGGGTCTTAACCTAAGTCAGACTTTTGTTTTGTTTTCTGTTCGAATTGATACTAAAAAATGTGCCAACAAATTCTTTTCCTTATTGAAAAATTCAGAAATGCAATATTTTGTATTGCAAAGCATCATATACAGTTCTTCCGGCCTTTAATTGAATCCCAATTATCCTCTGCGTTCATTTTACTTCTTCCTGATTACCATTTCCCTGAATCTGATTCAATTTGTCATCAGCCATCGATTTATTTCAAATTAAGTTATCATCAGGAATGCTGACCCAGAATCAAAGTCAAATAGAAAATCAATACTCAATTCGTTTCGTACCTACACTGTGCATAAGTAGTGACATTGAACGAACGGGGAAATCTGAAATCTACTTAGAAAATTAAAGGCGTCACATCCTGGTTATTTCCGTGGAAGTATTATATTGCTCTTGGACGCATATGTGGACACTTTACGACCGCGTCGAACATAAAAATCTTGCTTCATGTCTTTTTTTCCGTTTTATTTTCTCTTCGTCTAACTGATGCAATAATCCGAGGAACGTAAAAAGCAGAAGAAAAAAAAAAACGCTTTGCAAGACATTTTTGCCTTGGAGCCATGGAAAAGAAGAAATCGTGGAGTTCTTTTCGTTGTTTTTTTGTGTGTTTTTTTTTTGTTCTCTTATTTATCAGGCAGGGCATAAAACTTTAGCAATGATTTTTATGAAACGGCTAATCTAAGGGGTGGCTTGTGGCTGTCATGTGTAAAAGTTTGGCCTTAGGGAAGTGCTGGCAAAGTAAAACTTGCTTAAACTTTTATCACTAAGCGGTAGCAGATGGATGGACAAGAAGTCGAGTTTAATATAAGTTTTAAGGCGACGACCTTGGCTATGGCCAGAGTGTTTGTATAGATAATTTAATAAATAATGATTGAATTGAATTATAAATTGAAATTGGCTTCTTATTGGATAAACAAAAGATGTTTACTACACCTAGATACTTAGGCATGTCTATTGCCCAACCCTTACGTAGCCATCAAAAATGTAGTGGTTTATGGTTGCTTGGTAAAAAAAACTGTTTCTATGGTATTTTTGAATCTCCAGAATGCTTTCATTCATCGACCATCTCGTTTTCTATTCACCCCACCAAAAAAGAAGAGGAATAGGTATAAAGTTGAGAATTGAGATATTGCTCACAATGTTCTCTCAATACGTTTTGTTGTTTTTTGTGTATAGTTTGATGGGAGTTGTAGATTGTAGCTTGCAGCTAGCATCACTATTCTCATCCATCACAAGGCACGTACCTTCATATGTATGAAGAAAGCAGTGCCGAGAATACACTTACTTAAACTGCAATTCTATGGCGATTTGATTTAAGAAGATCTTCTCTCTTCCGTTTTCAGTTTGTTCAGTATAAGGATATTGTCCTGAGGGAGATGTGTTGTGCAAGTACAAGTACATGTATGTAACTTGTATGAACACGAACATGAACATGCATATGTTTGTTTACATAAAATTGAAATAATAACTAAAACATATGACTTGACATAAATCAGAATGGTAAGTAGCATGTTCGTGCCGTAGAAACGATTTTACTTTAAATAATGAAATATATTCCCTCATTCGTGAGGAAGGAAAACGTTTTGGCTTTTCAGAACCTCGAACTTAATATTTCAATTTGTTCTTGAGAACTGACTTTTCATGAGTTGTCTCAGATTCGAGGAAGAGCTAATCAGGAAGAAGAAATAAAAATATGAATGGAATATAATTGAAATTTAATTGAATGCCGTATTTTGATTTTTCCAGTTCAAAATATTGCACTGTTATTATTTCACGGATAAAATTAAAAAGAGCAATCTTAAGAAGAAGTAAGGAAAAGAAATTCGGTTGGCTTTGAGGGTTGGGGATGACGACGATGCCAACTCACCCGAAACAGCTCCATATGCTTTCTTCTCCACATAGGTTTTGTATACTCTAATTAAGAAATCAATTCATTTTTATTCAATTAGTCAATATCTAACGATATAACTGCTTTAAGTACTAACTGAAATAATGAATTGAAATAAAGTTTAGAGTTGTCTTTGTTTTCCTATGACTGGCGCTATGATCTTAAAAGAACTAGAGAACTCTGACCTTAGAGGAATAAGGAACGAGAGGGAAAACCATTACTTTTCTTGCCCCGCAACTTCCATTTGTTTACATTGTTGCTTTGGTAACACGAGATCTATCTTTGATACAAGTATTCAGCTGAATATGAATTGGGTCAGTGAAATTACTATCACCGCTTTATTTCCGGATTTCAAATTGGTTTCGAAATCCGAAAACAAAATGGTGTCTGTTAATCAGTTTGAGGGAAGACGCCGTGATATGTGGGTGGTTTGGCCTCTTGTTAGGTAGGTATATATCCTTTGTGACTTTCAGTTATCTGATTCACACTGGTCACCCGTATGAAGCTTTGTTTATAACCTCGGGAGAAAATGGAAGGTTTTTCCGAAAAAGGTTTTGCTTAACACTGAAAATGTTCATTTAAAAGCCCAAATAATAATTTGTTTTGCTGCCCATGCAAACCGAGCATACGACAAATACGACATAAAAACTTCAATAGTCTGGCAACGATCTTGGAAATGGGTGCTGAAAGAAGAAAAAATGTTCAGGAGAATTGTTCCCTCAAGTTCATGAAAAATACTCAAGGACGGGTTTTTTGAGATTAACAAAAAAATTCAACATTTGGAAACTTTCAAAACCACCCCCAAAGAAGTTTGTGATACCATATGAGTTTTGGAAAAAGATGGAAGACTTTCTGTCTAGTTGGATCAGTGATTGATGAGTGAGTGGAAATTGAAGGTCTGCCTACTATGACGCAAATAGTTGGAAGACTCATGATCCTTTCGAGATCCTAATACTCGCAGCGACGGTTGAAAAAAGAATTTTTGTTGACATCAAACAAGAACAGAAAACTGTGACGATTCGAACAAAACGTCCTAATAGTCAGATGTAACTTCGAGGTTGTACAGGACTTCGTCTAACTGGAGTTCACTACAGATATGAAAACAGCATTAGTAGGGAGATCAAACATAGAATTCTTTTTAACACTAACACTTACTAGTTTCACACTTTACCTCCGGTTGAGGAAGATAAGAACTCAGTGACTACCGCGAATAAGCCACAATTGAAGTGTATTAAGCTGCTACATCAAATGTCCCCCTAACCCTGGCTTCTTATTATAAATGTTGTAGTACATTCCTTATTAATAAGAAACAATATGACACTATCAAAAGATACTAAACGATCACAATCCATACAAAGAATCTCCCGACCCACGGCAAGGTGTTTTTTTTTTTTTAACTTTTCTTAAAATATTAACTGGAGCACTTAGACCTAAATACCGGTCCATTCCCCATTGTGATACCAGACCACAACCTTTTTTGTTGTAGCTTTTAAGATTTTCGGAGAAAAGCCCAAGGAAGCTGCCATTAAGTTACCTGCTCTGACCATGTCTACGCCAAATATTTGTAATCTGATACGAGAAAATGTAGGATATTCACAGGGGAAGTGTGGCCATTCTCTCCACAGGATTTACAGATTGTGATATCACTTAAGCCTAAAATGTTCAAATGGCTTTGCAAAGGAGAAGTGCCCAGTGGCAACAGCATTAAGTGTTTTACATATGTATGAATATTTACTACAAAAATGTTGCAGTATTCTTATTAACTTTTGGAGCATACGTTTGGTCTATCTGCATCCACTGGGGACATGTCATCTACGATTGTGGTTTTGACAGTTGTAATCTTTGATTGAACCCCTCACTGAAGACTCTGGCAAACCAGGTGATCTCATTTCCAGTTGTGCGGTGATGGCCAGGAACTCAAACGAGACTCAAAGAATTCAGTCTTCCGACCGCATTCAGAGTGCTCATGCAATCCTTGATCCTTTTCAAATTGGGTATGTAGTTAGAAGGTTGAGATGCTAAACAGCAGAATTATACACAGCAATATCGAAGAAGTCGAAATCTCAGCACTAACAACAAGAGGCTTCTTACAAGGTTGAGTCCTCTCACCACTCATCTGTGCAACCCAAGGCATTTGTGAAGTGGGCTTTGCAGATGATCTAGCAATTATCATACAATGCTCATACGAATCACTTATATCAAGAAGACTTCAGACAGCTCTAAACACAGTTCAAAGCTGGTGCTCAGATGAAGGTCTCTCAGGGTATTTTTACCCTGGCAAAATGTCATGGAACCCCCAACTAGAACGCATTTCCAGCAGAGCAATCAAGACCCTATGAACTTGTCGAAGCTATGCGGGAAAAACTGGGGTCTAAAACTTAAAATGGTGTACGACCTATATGCGCTGGTAGTCAGACCAACAATAACGTACGCAGCCGTTGTATGGTGTACAAAAACAAAAGAAGTAACGGCAATCCAAAAACTGGAAAAGATTCAAATATTGGCAACAACATGCATTACGGGATGCATGCGTACAACCCAACATACGCTCTAAACGTCATTACAGGACTACTTCTAAACCACCTTTTCATAAAAATGGAAGCAAGACTGGCGACACACCGTCTTTTCCATCTAGGACGCATAAAATCACGAAAGGACATCTGTCGATAATGGAAAGTCTAGAAAAACTTAAAACCTTTAGTATGTGCTTGGATGCTATTATTCCCATGTACAATTTCAAACTCACCTTCTCCATTGTCATCCCCCCTAGGGAAGACTGAGGGAACACAAAACCTCATCCATCAAGGCAAGATATGGTTTGGTATACGGACGGCTTAAAAATGGAAACTGGTAAGGTTCCGGTATTTTCAGCAACTGTCCCAGAACGAATTTCTCAGTAAATCTGGGTAGTCACTAGTCCACTTTCCAAGCTGAAGTCTTTGCCATTAACAAATGTTCGAGAATAATATGTTCATCGAACACGAAAAACAAAACAATATTCATTTTTTCAGACTGCCAAGCTGCACTAAAGGCGTTAAGCTCACCTGTCATAAGATCCAAACTAGTCCAAGAGACAGTCATGTCACTCTCTGAACTATCAAGGAAAAACACTGTAATCCTCCACTGGACCCCAACACACAAAGGCTATGATGGTAATGAGAAGGCAGACATCTTAGCTAAAGAGGGCGCATCTAAACCATTTGTTTAACCTAGGACCTGAACCCTTCTGCATTTCAAACAAAAGCCCCTGAGGAGTATGGGAAGAACACCTGAAAGACACAATTCAATCAAAGAACAGTTTATAATTTATTACTTTGCTTTATTATTTCTAGAGACGATGTTTAGCGTAGAATGGTTGACGATCGACTGACGTGCATTCTTCATTTACCGAATACCTTAACACGTCGTCATGCCATCGACAAACGGTTTGGCTTATCTATTGTGTGTAGTAGATATGTACATTAGGGTTAAGCGGTAATTGAGTAAGGTATATTCTATATTGGTGTGCTTATTCATTGTATGTAGTATGTACATTATGTTGACTGGTAATTGATTTAGGTACAGTGGTGCGCAAAATATTTCCTACAATACTCCCCTTCGGCAAAAAAAAAAAAAAAAAATTTTAATTGCGATGCCGCAGATTAAAACGAACACGTCGTATTGGAGTTGATGTATTTGCTGATGATATGCCGGTGCTTGGACGAAATGATGATGATGCATATCCAGATGGACGAAGCGGTGATGATTCTGGTGTTGTCGTTGTTGTTGATGTCGATTCTGGTATTGGAATGATGACAGGCTCTTCTCCGATGGTGTTATTGCTGTTGTGTATAGTATTCTGCTCTGTAGAGTTGTTATTGTTCATTGTGAAAACTGGTTTCAAACGATCGATGGATACAGTCGATTCTCGGCCAGCAATGTCTATGACGAAAAACTTTTCGTGTCGTGAAATGACGCGATAGGGGCCTTCATAGGGCGGAGTGAAAGCACTATGAGCTGCGTCTAGGCGGACGAATACATGAGAGCAGGTGGCAAGCTCCTTGAACACGAAAACCTTTCGTTGACCATGACGAGAACCAGGAACCGGTGCAAGGTTTGCAAACTGTGCTCGTAGCCGTTCGGCTATATCTTGGGGCGATAAATTATTAGAAGGAGTAGGCAAAAGAAACGCACCAGGCAACCGCAAGGGTTCTCCGAAAACTATGTCAGCTGGAGTGCTTTTCAAATCATCCTTCCATGCTGTTCGAATACCGAGCAATACTATTGGCAACGTGTCAATCCATGACGAGCTTTCGTGGCATCGAATCGCTGCTTTAAGCTGTCGATGCAGGCGTTCGACCATGCCATTAGATTGCGGGTGGAATGTTGTTGTGTGAATATGCTTGCTGCCGAGTAGCGTACTGAGAGCGTTGAAAAGTTGACTTTCAAATTGAACTCCTTGGTCGGTGGTTATTCGAAGAGGCACACCATAACGGCATATCCATCCAGAGAATAATTTTCGAGCCACACATTCGGCTCCTGTGTCCTCCAGTGGAAAAGCTTCGGGAAAACGTGAGAAGCGGTCAATGACAGTCAGGCAAAAGCGGTATCCTCTCGATGGTATGTAGGGTCCGATTATGTCGACATGAATGTGCTCGAATCTGCGGGTACGTCCTCCAGGAAACTCGTTAAGAGGGGCGATAACGTGACGTGAAATTTTGTTCTGCTGACAAACCAAACAAGCACGAGACCATTGACGACAATCTTTTTTTAAGCCTGGCCATACGTAGCGCTGCGAGATTAGCTTGACAGATGCATTTGCTCCAGGATGACTTATGCTATGGAGAGACAAGAATACTTTCTGATGCAGTACAGAGGGCACGAAAGGGCGCGCCAGCTGACCATTGACGTCACAATATATTGGCAAGTTGCAGTCATCTATACTTACAGGTCGAAGACATAATGAGTCTGTGGCTGAGTTCTGAAGACGCTGTTTGATTTCCTCATCGACGGACTGAGCTTGAGCGATTTCAGTGGCGGAGACGGCTGTGGCGATGGCTTCTACACGTGACAATGCATCAGCGACAACATTGTCTTTGCCAGATACGTGTCTGATGTCTGTCGAATATTGGCCAATGAAATCCAAGCGTCGAAATTGCCAAGGTGTGGCCTTGTCGGGATCCTGTGAGAATGCATGCAGAAGTGGTTTGTGATCTGTATAGATCGTAACGTGACGTCCTTCTAAAAGATGTTTGAATTTTCTTACTGCTGCGTAAACTGCTTGTAGTTCCATATCGTATGGGCTGCGTTTTCTTAGAGATGGTTGTAGCTTCTGACTGAAAAATGCGAGAGGCTCCCAGACATTGTTGCGTCGCTGCTGAAGCACTGCACCAACCGCATTCTGTGAAGCATCCGTGAAAATAGACCATGGTAAACTCGTGTCAGGGTAGACGAGCAATGTAGCGTTACGAAGCTGCTGCTTACATGCCGTGAAAGCAGCGTCTAGTTCTGGTGTCCATTCGAGTTGGTCTGAACCTTTGACGCAAGTACCTTTGAGGCATTCATGAAGAGGGGCCTGGTATCTCGCTGCGTTACTCTGGAATTTGCGGTAAAAATTTATTATACCAAGAAACTGGCGTAATTGTTTAACAGTTTGCGGTCGTTTAAAGTTAATGATAGCTTCAACTCTGTCTAGCGGAGGGCGAATTCCTTCAGCAGACACATGGTATCCCAGAAAATTTACCTCAGTCTTACCAAAAACACATTTTGAGATGTTTACCACAACGCCAAATTGAGACAAACGCTGAAATAAAATGCGAAGTTGGTCTTTATGCTCGTTTTCGTCAATAGAGGCAACCAAAATGTCGTCGATGTAGGGGAACGCAAAGTCGAGCTCCCTTGTCACCTCGTCGATGAATCTTTGGAAGGTCTGTGCCGCATTTCGAAGTCCAAAAGTCATACAAGGAAACTCGAAAAGCCCAAACGGCGTAATAATTGCAGTTTTAGCAATGTCCTCTGGAGCCACAGGTATCTGGTTGAAAGCGCGAACCAGGTCGATGGTGGAAAAAATCTTTTTACCAGCAAGGTTTGCAGTGAAATCCTCAAGAACTCTAATAGGATAACGGTCGGGTACGGTTCGTGCGTTAAGCTGGCGGAAGTCACCACATGGTCGCCAATCACCACTCTTTTTAGGCACTAAATGAAGTGGCGATGACCAGGGGCTTGTTGACCGGCGCGTAATACCCAGCTTCAGCATCTTCTCAAACTCCTGCTTAGCTATGGCTAGCCGATCTGGGGCAAGACGTCGTGCCTTGCTCGAAAGCGGAGGGCCAGCTGTTGTCGTGATGTAGTGCAAGGACTCGTGCTTTGCTGGTTTGCAGATACCGTCAGGCTTCGTTATGTTTGGATACTCAGCTAGTATGCGTAACCAAGATGTAGTTTTGGAAAGCGCCTTAACTGAAGAAATGTCTGTAAACGAACACGTGGCGCAGGTAACTGAAAGTCCGGTCGTTGAATCGAGCAAGCGGTTGTTCTTCAGGTCCGGAAGTAAACCAAAATGCGCCAAAAAGTCTGCGCCTATGATAGGCTTTTTGATATCCGCCACTACGAAGCGCCAAGTGAAATTGCGTCGTAAGCCGAAATTGAGCTCGAGCAAAATGCAGCCAAAGGTTTTGATTGGTGATCCATTTGCTGCGAAAAGACAATAATCAGTTTCAGCTTTATGACTTACGATAAGATTTTTTGGATACACACAAAGGTCAGCGCCAGTGTCCACGAGAAAGTGAACTTGGGTAGCGCTATCACGTATGAAGAGGCGGTGTGAATTGAGTGTAGAGTCGTGTACCGCCGTTAACGACTCTCGGTTTCGTTTCCCTGGTACGAACATGGTTTACGGCAGTTCTTGGCGTGCTCTCCCCATGTGGCATGATACCAGCATTGACCGTTAGTTTTTG
The DNA here is from genome assembly GCA_914767635.1 of Melanostoma mellinum. Classification (NCBI taxonomy): domain Eukaryota; kingdom Metazoa; phylum Arthropoda; class Insecta; order Diptera; family Syrphidae; genus Melanostoma; species Melanostoma mellinum. The sequence continues at coordinate 32,165,854 of OU612059.1, forward strand.
CTTGATCCGAACGGGATCTTGAAAGAGATCCTGAACGGGATCCAGAACGGGATCCAGAACGGTATCGTGGTTGGCTTTGCGTAGTTTGATACCCATGAGTCGAATTTTTAATGGAACCTACCAGCTCGCATATGGCGTCTTCAAGTTTTGACAATCGGGGCTCTAGATCTGTTGCACAAATATCACGAGAACTACCGACAGCTGCAACATTATTGGAAGTCGAAATTTGCATGATGTGATCAGCGAGAGTAGCTAATTTTTCCAATGGCGTATCTTGTTGTGTGGCAAGAATCGTTTGAACGGCTGGTGGCAGTCTGCTCAGCCACTTGGTGGGAAGAATATTGTCCGGGACGCTATCTACTAGGCTTTTCAAGTACCGCAAAAATTGAGATGGTTTGCGGTCACCCAAAATTTCCTTATCAAGTAACTGGTGGAGTCTTGTTTCTTGTGACGACGTTAACCTCTCGATGAGTGCTTCCTTTAGCTTTGCATACGGTGCAGTTTCAGGTGGACGCAGAATTATGTCTTGCACCTCTGCCGCTGCACTGGCATCTAGGTGAGACGATGCAAAAAAAAATTTTGTAGTTTCGTCAGTTATACAGGCGAGATGAAATTGGCCTTCGATCTGAGCAAACCACAATGCGGGGCGATCGGCACTAAAAACCGGAGGCCTAACCATGTAGCGTTGAGGAGGCGATGGCCACAGCGGCGACTGTAGCAATGGTGATGGCGTGGTTTCAGTAGGTGGCATGGTTTCCCTCAGAGGTAGCGGTGGTGGTGTCAATACTGTGGTGTCAGCAGGTGGTTCGGTGGATTGCATAATTCCTCTATTAATAAAAAACTTTGAGCTCAAGTCAGAATTTTCCAAATTGCACTTAAGCTCCAATTGCAATTTATAACGGGGTCACCAATTGAGGAGTATGGGAAGAACACCTGAAAGACACAATTCAATCAAAGAACAGTTTATAATTTATTACTTTGCTTTATTATTTCTAGAGACGATGTTTAGCGTAGAATGGTTGACGATCGACTGACGTGCATTCTTCATTTACCGAATACCTTAACACGTCGTCATGCCATCGACAAACGGTTTGGCTTATCTATTGTGTGTAGTAGATATGTACATTAGGGTTAAGCGGTAATTGAGTAAGGTATATTGGTGTGCTTATTCATTGTATGTAGTATGTACATTATGTTGACTGGTAATTGATTTAGGTACAGTGGTGCGCAAAATATTTCCTACAGCCCCTTCTAACACACTGCCAAGAATAACTTACTGGAATAATCAAATAAAGCTTGGAGTAACTCATCTGGCCAAACCTGTTCAAAACTCTTTTTGCCAGAATATACTGAAAAAACATCAAAATTCCTACTGAGGTATTTCCTGATAGGAAAACTCTTAAAATTTGCACAGGACTACTAACCGGTCACTGTTCTTTAAAGAAACATCATCACCAAATGAAGCTCGTAGCGGACCCCATGTGTAGACTATGCCTCGAAAATGAAGAAATTTCTCTGCACATTATTACATAATGTCCAGCACTTTTCCGCATTAGAAAACAAATACTTGACTATAGGATCATCCCCCTAAGATAACTTCTGGTTCAATTCAGGAGCAGGAGAACTGTCCTGAAACCTCACATGGGCTGACACAATAGGTTTCATTCAAAAGCCGTAGTGCCCAGAGCTGGGCAAGCTCTACTCGTCCCCTTAATCCATCCATCTATCTAGAAGGTTGAGAAGGGTCTGTGGCACAGCTTGGCTGTCGCTGCAAACACCATCGTCATCGTTTCCCACAAAGGCACCAGTCCCAGATCCATCATCCGTTTCGGAATCATATGTGAAGATTCGATAACAATTTCCTGGCTCAGATTATAGAGCGACTAGAGCCACTAAATAACTAACGCTTAGGAGACGATTGGTCTTATCATAAGTATAAGTAGATCCAAAGAACCCTATTCGGTAACAGACCCCATGTCTTGCCAAAGGCTCCCTTATACTGCCAGATTGACAGTGCCTTGGCAGTTTCAACCCAACATGTTTAGACCAAAGACGCTTGTTATTTAACTTTATTCCGAAAGTTTGACTTCGATTGAAAGGATGGTGTTGATGACTGTAAGTGTAATTTGTTAACCTGTGTTTCCTAAGACAACGACCTCAGTTTTATTAGGATTGACAGAGAGGTGCCTTACAACTGTCAAAGATAAAATGGTATCTTCCGTCCAACGGTAAAGAAGACATTTTCAAGCAATGATCTGCAATAGTTGATTTTTGCGTAAGTTTTAGTATAAAACGTACCGTTTATTGAATTTAAACAATGTTTATCAAAATGTGCTGCAATTTCAGTTTAATGCGCACTTATTTCACATTAAAGGAATTAACATAATTTGAACCAAATTCAAGTCCATTCGAATAATCGCAGCTAATTCAAGTATAATATTGTGTGGGTTTTCAGTTTTTAATTATTTTTTCGAAGAAGAACTCCTCACGGACTAACTCAAAAGTTTCTTTTAAAGGTCATGTAAAGGACTACAAAGTTTTGAATAGCAATAAATTATCCTTACTAAATTATCCTTTCTCTATCAAAATTAAGTCTGCAGAAAAAAAGAAAACAAATGGTTACATTCCAACTTCAAGTAGATTTGACAGTGTTGAGCTTTGTAGTTGAGGAATACGGATTTGGGATTTCAAGATAATTATTATTGGATGACTTCTGCTGCTTTAAATAGCGAGGATGTCATCAATTATATCGTTGAATTTATTTCAGTGGTTTTTTAGTTCATTTATGGACACAGAACTTAATATAAAGTTTGTTTCTTCTTTTTTTTTCAGCTTGTGTAAAGATCCAAAGAATTTATTTTTACTCTTGGGAACAAATTGAGTGCGAAGACTAAAAGGTAAGTAAGGTTTTAGTGAAGTAAGAAGTTCTAGCGAAACATGATTGATGTTCCTATTTAACATTTTGCTCTTCATAAATATTTTTTTTTTTGCTACGCCACAATGTTCTTTCCCAGCTCAACATATTCCCCCAAAGTAACTTTTTGTGGAAAGAAAATCCACTTAAGTGTAGTCTGTTGTATGTATGTGTGCCAGAGTTTTCATATTCGATTTGTAAATTGCAACTCATAACACATGCCATCACCTTAACTTCAAATATTATATAAAAACAATGTCTAAACGGTAGCAATAGCAGGAAGTAAAAAACCGTAAGCCTCTTAGATTTCACTTCACTTGAGTAAAGTAAAAAAAAAAAACAAAAACCAAACAAGAAAACAAAATTAAGGAGCAATTTGTTTGCACTTCGCCAGCAGGTCTCGCCAATCATCAGTAAATACTCATCAATAATTAAGTAAAAACTTATTCCACACTTTCACTCATAATAAACCTTAATGTGATCATCATGGCCCAGACACCCTATACGAGTAGATATACATCCTCTGCCTCATTGTTAAGTTGTTGTTGTTCTTGTTGTTGTTTTTGACAAAGTAGTTTTTGATTACCGACCATAGACACGAAACACGTGCGAGCTTTTAAAACATTTCCTTTAACCCTAATGATTGATTAATTCCTTAATTGGTTCTTCTAGCTTTCCGATTGTTATCCATTTCAACCCTTGGGCAAAGTCTAATGAAAACAAACCCTTTCAAAAGCATAAAGCATTGTCGTTGCCTATACAAAGCGTAGCCTTATTTTATTATAATGAAATTGTTTTGTCCGTTTCATTTTCAAAATGACACGTAATAAACATGAACTAAATTCTTTTTAAAAGATTTGCCAAAAATAAAAACCACGAGAAACATGGGCAATGTCTACGCAATTAGGATTAAAGGTCAACTTAATGGGAAAATAATTTTCATTTAATTTAGTTTCAGTATAGGTATTGAAAAAATTAATCGATACAATGATGACGTGAGAACTATGAATATTCATCGAAGCATAAGTAAGTGGAAAAACTTTTCCAATTCGATTAATAGCCTTGCCATTGAGATTACAATGTGGAACCCACAATGGCAAGAGGGAACTTTGGATAGAGGGACCATATGCCTGATTTCTGGCAAAGAATTGATACAAAGAAGTTAAACAAAAGGATTTTATTTACATATACGTGTTTGTAGCTCAAGAAACTGAGCGGAATACATATTTTCTCGGTCATTTTAGACTAGACAAAACTTAAATGCTTTGGGGCCTCATCAACAGCCTGATTCAATGAAACGTATTAGTTGTTATGACTCTTTGAAAAATTTTGGGCTTGCAAGACTATTATGACTCCACTTAGAACCCATTGCCCATTTTTTTTACAGAAAAGAAAGGTAAATTAGAAAAAGTACGCACCCAAACTTTAAACCATTACTTTTTTTTATTGGAAGTTGTACTTTTAGAAAATGAAATTACTAACTATTTTATTTATTTTAAGGTCCCCTTCACTTCCTCACAAGACAGGGATGGGAGCAATACGTTAGACCCTGGGGTTCTTCGGTCCGTTGCGCTACTATTTTTATTATTTTTATTTTAACTTTGCATTTCAATGAAAAAAGTGATAACTGAATAAAATGCCACCGATTTCTGAAAAAACTATGAGATTTTCAATTCAAACGACCAAAATATGTTCGTTTCAGATAAAGCTTGGTTTCGTTCTAAACGAAATAGATCGAGTTATACGATGTGTTTTTTTTGAAGTGAAACTTCTTATGCGACTTGCAAACATGAAAGCGTTACACTTCCGCGTTACACTTAAGCGTTACACTTCCGCGTTACACTTAAGCGTTACACTTCCGTGTTCTATTGCATACTTTTTGAAGTGAAACTTCTTATGCGACTTGCAAACATGAAAGCGTTACACGTCCGCGTTACACTTAAGCGTTACACTTCCGCGTTACACTTAAGCGTTACACTTCCGTGTTCTATTGCATACTTTTTGAAGTGAAACTTCTTATGCGACTTGCAAACATGAAAGCGTTACACTTCCGCGTTACACTTAAGCGTTACACTTAAGCGTTTTTGGCACTGCTAATAAGTTGCTGTCATCATTCCGCGCCATTCATCCCAACGATTTCATTGTAGTAAATTGTGTTTTTCGGTGGGAATATTTTGAAGAAAATCATGTCTGTGCGTGCGAAAATTATTTCAATTGCTCAGTGAATAATCGATCAGTGTTGTGTTTTCTTTTCTTCTCCAATGAAATGATAGAAAATATTTACTGCAGTTTCTTTTAATTTGTTTGATATATGTATGTATGTATGTATGATGTATGTTGACTGCGTAATTTTATTTGGAAGACAATACACAAATCAGAGCTTTTGGTGATAAGATGTAAGATGTTATTCGAATTTTAAGATATTAGTGAGTATATATTATGTATATAGTAGTTAGTGGAGGCATAATCATGTATATATAAGCAATTTCCATTTAAGCCCGGCTCAAAAATGTTTATCATGTCTAAACATGTTTGTTCATGTCTAAACATGTTTGGCCATGTCTAAACATGTTTGGTCATGTCTAAACGTGTTTGATCATGTCTAAACGTGTTTGATCATATCTAAACATGTTTGATCATGTCTAAACATGTATGTAAGTGTTCTCCGTCTTCGACTTAGGTGTTAAGACTGCGGTCTTCATTAGTCTGTCAGTCAGCTTCCACTTACACTAGCCAATCAACGGTTTCAGAAAGGTTCCTGGTATTGTATCATAATTATGGATAGAATAGCATACATCCTACCATACATGATACATACATACATCTTCAAAGTCCTTCTAATCTCCACCAAAAAATAAAAAAATTGTTCTATGAAATGGTGTTAAGTACATATCCCGTGAAAGTTAACTCCGATCCATTTCTTTTCTTTTTCTTTTAAAGAAACAATATGAGTTCACTAAAAATCAATTTCTACCTCTTCCTATTTTCATTTCCACATTGGGAAGTTTCACTTCTACCGCGTGGAGGGACTCCACGCACTCTTTTTTTTTTCATAAATGGCTCGATTGAGGAGGTGTTACACAACCAAGCACGACCCACAAAGTTCTCCTTTTCACTATTGTTCACTTTTGATCTTCATAGCAAACAACGAACGGCAGTTTCTAATTACTCTATGAGGACTTCTCGATTCTTAGCGAAAGGTAATACCATAAAATAACGTTTTCTTTTATTAAAGCTTCTGGGGTTGGACCTTCGAGCCTCCCATGCAAGAGACAGGAATGCTAACTACTACGCCAAGGGCGAGGCGTGAAGTACTTAAAATTGGTTCATGTATCGTGTGTCCTGTTCGACATCTTTAACCATTAAGTAACGTCCATCTACTAAGCTGTTTGTTCCAGAGCATAGAATTGGCTGAATTTGATTCAACACACATCAGGTGTGTTTCAAACGGTTTCTCCGTATATTCTTTTTAACCGGATTACTCCCTTCCCGAGACGCATTCAATTGACTAGTTTGACCCAACAAAAGAATTGTTTCAGCTTCCTTGGTCCAAAAGTGTAGAGTCGAAAACTTCTAAATCTTCTGGCAATGTAACGGAGGTTTTGTCAAGGCATGGGTTCTGTCACCTTTCTCAATGGGATTGGAAAATTATGTTCTTTGAGTCTCGTAAGGGTTCCAAAGCCAAGACATCGCGCCGATTTGTAATGCAAGTTTCTCAAACCGGAACAAGCGCTTGGTCTTCCGGAATGATGTGGAAAAGCACAACCGTAAATGGCTTCCCTTCATTGGATGTAGATAAACTAAACATCAATGCCAATAAAAAATACAGTGAACGATTTCTGCTATCCCGTAGCAGTACTAAGTGCAGAAACCCGGTTGAACTTACAACGGGTACTACTCTGTTACCAACCATTTAAATATTTTAAGCCAAAATTATACTCTGTGAAACATTTTTCAGTTTTTTTCTCTATTTTTTGAATATCTTGCATATACTCGAATCAGGTTGTAGATACTCTTCACAGATAGGGAGAAAGCTGGCAGCTTAGTCTCTTTATCATATAACCATCTTATGAGTTTTCTACAATAATCTGGAAAGCTATAAAAAAGGTTGCTATCTGTATCTTGTAGCATATTGGACAAAGATTGGTCTGAGTGCTCACAGTAGTTCCTTAAAAATCTCCGAGAGTATAAAGCACGCTATAAAATAGTCGGGTAAGTCTTAAAAGTAGACTTATAAATACCTCGACAAGAATTTCTGATGAGCTGAAAAACATTCTACATAGTTTTCTTAGAGCTGCACAAGTAGTTGGCAAGAGCTGACATTCAGCTTGGACAGAAGTAAAGAAAAAGTAAATAAATCATTGGTCGCGCTGTAGGGTGTCCTTGTTGTAATATTTAACATGCCTGCTTGTTATGCGAGAGGTTCCTGGTTCGAATCCCAACAGAAAAAGAAATTTATGTTTTTCGATGGGTAGGGCCCTTCGCGAGGAGTTGGCAAGTCTTTCGATAGTAATTTCATAGTCATTAAAAGCGCTTTATTGATTAGGTGTTCGAAATGGGTAGAAAATTGTAAGTCCTTTTCATTCCCTCACAAGGCATGGTTGTTAGAAATGTGGAATGCCAAGGGCTCTTCATTTTGTATCATTTTTTGCCTTCCCATTGCTGTAATATCTTTGAACCATTCATTTTCTCAACTGCTATAGTTTTTTTTTTCTTTCGGTCTGAACTTTAATTATTATTAAGCAGCTTCAACAGAGATGGCTACAGTTCTCAATGATAAAAGTAATGAATAAAAGGATCGTCTATCTGTTTATATAGACTTAAAAGTAATTTGAGGTGAAAAAATTTCGTGTAACTCGTGTCACTTCCTTTCAAACGAAACTACTTAACCGTTTTTAATGAAAAAGGTAATTTCTTTACGTTTTTGATCAATCAAAAACGAGCTTTTTAGTTTTGTTTGAGCTGAATACTTCATGGAATCGCTAGTGTTGACTATTATAAAATAAAAACACCAGGCAATTTTAGATGGAGTGCAGTTCTCTAGTACTTTTTTGGGCTATTTTGAATATTATCGTCTCAATTAAAGTAAATTTTGGGACATTCTTTTCAATTCGAGGATAGTTGCCAATAAAAAAAAATTAAATAATGTAGTCCATCAGAGCGAGGAGCCCCAGAACCTTGCGCTTCTTTCACAACCATGCTTTATGAGGGAATGGACTGGACTCACAATTTTCTACCGATTCCGAAAATCTTATCAAGGAAGCGCTTTCCATGGCAACTTATTTACCATCGGAGGACTTGGCAATTCCTCCCAAAAAGCGATACCCGTTGAAAATCTTTTTTTTCTGTTGGGATTCGAACCTCAAACCTAACAGTTTAGGCTAACAGGAGACATGATAACCATCACGCCACGGGTGTCACAGTATTTTAATTTAGTTAAAAAAAAAAAAAAAAAACACACAGCTGTCTTAGCCTGGCTTCGAATTCTGTCAACACTTTGAAATTTCCAATCCAACGACTAGAACAAGCTTATTTTGAATTGATCACTAGGAAACCATTTGCATTAAAAATGACCGAGTGATTTCGTTTTAAACGAACCAACACCAGTCACACGATGTATTGCTTTTTCCTCTCAAATGGCTTGATGGCATTTTTGAAACACAGTCCAGAGCGTAAGTACACTAAACGAGTGCGTATAAAAATTATAAGGTCGTTGTCCCAGTGGCCCATATGACTGTTTCAAAGTCGATTTATTTATAAACGCTTGTCTGTCACAGTCTCCTTTTCAAATTTATTTTATTTCATTAGTATTCAAATTGGGAAAACCTTGAATTCATACACAGAATAAATAAGGTGCGAACACACCGGTGTGGGGTTAATGCAAAACTCCTATTGAACAAAACTCATTACAAAAAGTTCATTGCTCCATTTTAAAATGTTCATTCATAACAACTCCTCCTTCACTTTGATAATAGGTTTATCTTTTTCGGGACTTCTGTGCCACATCCAATCTATTTTTTCTTCTCTAGTCTCTATCCAACTTCTGCTTTGGCTTAAATTAAAGAGCTTAAGTGCCCTCAAGAGAGCAAAATTCCCAACACCTGAAGCCATTTGAGAAAATCAATTTTTAAAGTCTCGAAGCTACCTACGTAGCTGTGTCTTCTTTTTCTCTTTTATTTTTTTCTTCTTTTTTTTTTGCGTACAAAATGAACAATACTGAACCACAAAAGGAAAGGGAAAAGCTAAAAGCCGAAGAAAAAAAAAATGGACCTTGAGTTGGGAGTTTTCTTCCTATTAGCTTTCTAATCTAACACTGTTGTCATATGTAATGGAATAATACACTTGGCAGAGTTCCTCATTATTTGAACGTGTGCGAGAAAAAAAAGAAGGATCGATGTGTACGGTATACGTAGGTAGGTATATATCTAGCTATGAGCTCTGAAGCCTTCGATTGATGACTTCATGGTAGGCAACATTTAGGTTAACATTTTTGTGTCTTATTTTGGCTTTCTTCTTTTAGCGGTGTTCAGTGGTTGTAATGGCACTTTGTAGGACATTTTTTTGTTGTCGTTAGGATTGTGAGATAGATGTATAACGATAAGGGATATGAAGCTTAACGCATGATACACCTGAGACGAGTAAGTTGGGATCATGCGTTTCTGTATAAATAATATGTCTTCTTTTTTGTTATGCTATTTGAAGGTATGTAGGTGTACATGAAAATGAGACTTAAATTGTCTTGCCGTCGACTTCAAGGACATAATATATTTTATTTAATAAATTAAGAGTCATTTGTCTTGTTTTATTGAGCAACACCAGAAAACAAACGTGTAAGATGTATAGCTACGGTTGTAATATCTAATCTGAGCGATTATTCAATAAAAATGCTTTGAAGGTGGGTTGACATTTGACAGTCACTTTCATCTATGAGAGTAAGAAATACTAATTGTTGTATGAGGATGTCTAGAGGGGTTCTACTGTGAAAGCTAAAAATGTGATATGGTTTTGTTTAGGAGTGGATGGAGGTCCACATATGGTGTCGAGGGTGGTGGAAAATTAATGAATCAAAGACTTAATTTATTATCGTGTTTAGGCTAATGTTTTGTTCGTGTGACGAAGTGACAAGTGCCAGTCACAATGGAAGTTAAATTGGGTTGATTTGAGCTCTCAACCACAGCCCATACATAATTATACACATTTTTAAAATTGTCGTTGTCGTTGTCGTTGTCGTTGTCGTTGTCGTTGTCGTTGTCGTTGTCGTTGTCGTTATCGTTGTCGTTGTCGTTGTCGTTGTCGTTGTCGTTGTCGTTGTCGTTGTCGTTGTCGTTGTCGTTGTCGTTGTCATTGTCGTTGTCGTTGTCGTTGTCGTTGTCGTTGTCGTTGTCGTTGTCGTTGTCGTTGTCGTTGTCGTTGTCGTTGTCGTTGTCGTTGTCGTTGTCGTTGTCGTTGTCGTTGTCGTTGTCGTTGTCGTTGTCGTTGTCGTTGTCGTTGTCGTTGTCGTTGTCGTTGTCGTTGTCGTTGTCGTTGTCGTTGTCGTTGTCGTTGTCGTTGTCGTTGTCGTTGTCGTTGTCGTTGTCGTTGTCGTTGTCGTTGTCGTTGTCGTTGTCGTTGTCGTTGTCGTTGTCGTTGTCGTTGTCGTTGTCGTTGTCGTTGTCGTTGTCGTTGTCGTTGTCGTTGTCGTTGTCGTTGTCGTTGTCGTTGTCGTTGTCGTTGTCGTTGTCGTTGTCGTTGTCGTTGTCGTTGTCGTTGTCGTTGTCGTTGTCGTTGTCGTTGTCGTTGTCGTTGTCGTTGTCGTTGTCGTTGTCGTTGTCGTTGTCGTTGTCGTTGTCGTTGTCGTTGTCGTTGTCGTTGTCGTTGTCGTTGTCGTTGTCGTTGTCGTTGTCGTTGTCGTTGTCGTTGTCGTTGTCGTTGTCGTTGTCGTTGTCGTTGTCGTTGTCGTTGTCGTTGTCGTTGTCGTTGTCGTTGTCGTTGTCGTTGTCGTTGTCGTTGTCGTTGTCGTTGTCGTTGTCGTTGTCGTTGTCGTTGTCGTTGTCGTTGTCGTTGTCGTTGTCGTTGTCGTTGTCGTTATCTGGCGTTTTCGTTTATAATTTGTATTCGATGTGGGTTAATTAAAAACTCAGGAAAGTAATTGAACCAAATTTGCACCCAAAATCACACCTTGCAGAAAATCGTTAAAGTTTTCCTTTCTTTCTCTCTCTTGTGATTAATTCTTTCTGTTCAAATGAAAAATTAAAAAAATATCGCTCACCTAACTAAAAAATCATTATCCTTTTACTAGCACCATGCTCATGTTCAGCATTATATTCCATATTTTATACAAACATATTCTACATGAAATACCAGTACTTGTTTTTTCTGTTTTATTTTATCTTTTTTCGAGTTTTGGATGAGCATGGAGAGTTTAACTGACGCTTTAATATATGCAAACAATTATTCCTGTTGGCACTGTTGTTAATGAAAACGGGCCTTACTTGTGGGTTGAATAGTTGCATGGGATTTTCGTAAATTGCATCTGGGGTTTCAATTCAAATAAGGACTAAGCTATGGGTAGGAAAATGATTGCTATAAAATGGGAACTTTCCACTGTTTTAACTATACAAAAAAATCAAAACAAAGAATTCTATAAAAGCAGAATAATGAATCATGATGCGGTTTTTATTTTTGATTGCAAATAGGTAGGGGAACTGGAGAATGTTAGATATTGTGTGTTTGGTTTTTTATACAATTTTTTTTTTTCGTTTAGGGAATGTAATGAATAGGTGTTTCATTCATGTCGAAGTGTGTTTGACCGATTTTCCTATCAAATTTTAATAAACCCAGAATTGAAAAGCAATAAAACTCGTAAATTTAATTTTGAATAGTGGAAACATTTTTCGCAGAACCTCTCGCGTGATTAAAATTAAATGGAGCAATGAATGTTTTTTTGTTTTTTTTTTGAGGATGAGGTGGATTTCTTCTCATTGGTAAGAAAAAAGTACATGAGCTGTTGCATGTTTTTTGTGAGAAATGAAGCTCGTGACGCTTTTGCCTGTTGGTACTTCCACTATAGAAGTTCCAAAATCAAACTGACTTTTTCAATAAATACATATTTTTTTTTACCCCAGCATAGGTTGTGAGAATAATTCTTTTTTGTTGGGTCGTTACCGGAACAAATTTTTGGCTTTATTTTTGGTAGAATTTGTCTTTTTTGCGTAATTTTTTTGCCACTTTTTCCATGCTACTCATATCCGTGATGATTGATGTTATTATCACAAGTTACTACACTATTGATCACACTTTAGATGAACACATTCGTTCAAAAAAGTGTCCGGAATGAGCATGAATAGACTAAAAAACTAGCTTTTTTATACTTATATGATGCCCTATTCTTTCTAAAATACTTATTGAATACCCAAACGCAACCAAGTTGGGTTACCGTGAGACGTCACAGATTTGGCTACAGAAACAAAAGGATTTCGGTTTGACACTACTGCAGGCAACAACGTGTGGGTCTTAGAACATTACTTTAATTGAAAAAAAAAAAAAAAAAAAACAAGGAACTGAAGGTTGGTGATGTGGTAAAATAGTATTCATTTTCACGCTTACGAAAAGTTCGTGAAAATAAAAATGAAAAAAACATATTTAACTTCATTTCCATGTAACGAAACATTTAAGGATTAGCCTTAGAACATAAATAGTGCATTCAAATATTTGTACTCAAATTTAAAAAAAAAAAAAATATCGTTAATATGCATTTGGTTTTTGAGCGTTGAATGTTATGGCTGACTGCCTCTTCCCGTAAATTTCTTAGAACTAAGGCCTTAGAGTTTTCAATGCTATTTTGTTCTTCCCATTTTCTGAAATTCGTTATTTGTTCGTTATATAGAAATCCTAATGGACTTAAAAAAAAGTGTTCCACTGTAATCAAAACATAACAATTACAATGTTGTTTCGAATGAAACTAGTCATTCTTAGGAAAAGCAACATAGAACCGCCATTTTTTGCGTAAAAGAGGAGAAAAAGTAAAATATTTCGCAATGCAACCGAAATATGCGAAGAAAAAATTGGATGGAAGCGAAAACGTCCTCGTAATAAAGTAGTCACATTTAAGAGATTTCTCTTAAAGTAAAATTTTTCTACTTAAGAACGGGGATATCTTGAAAAGAAAGTGAAATAGGCCAAAAAGCAACTACATTCAAATAGGTTTTGTATCTGATTTAATAGTGAAACAGAAAAAAGCCGCATTAGATTTTTGGATTGTAAATCACAGACACGTTCCAAGTATTTAATTGCTTTTTTACTACTATTCACAGTCTGTTTTATCCTTGTTGATTTTCCTCTCTTAACTGATAAACATATCGTCGCTTCTCCGGCAGAGTGGCATAAGTCGAAACTTGTCGTTTTAGAGTTAAGAACACAGAACTGATTAAAAAAAAAACAATTTTTCTGTGTAATCGGCAGCGCTGCCACTTAGTCGATGGTTGAGCGCAGTATATGTATATGTTAAAAAAGCGCAGTAGATTCAACAAGAGCGCAGTAGATTTTACAAAATATAACAAATAATATAAAAATTAAGTTCAATCCACTTTAAATGCATTTAAATTAAAAGAAAAAAGAAAAACGAACAAACAAAAGAAAAACCAAAACCAAAGAAGGAGTTCAACCAACTTAATTGGCAAAAAATCACATGTTAAAATGAAAAATTTATTAATTTCTCATAAATATTCGACTCAAAAATGACTTCATAAACGAACTCAACAGTAAAAAACAAATTCAATAAATTATATTAACAAAAATCATAGTTGGAGAATATATTGGTTTTTATTTTGGCACCTTCATGTTAAGGAATTAATTTCTTACGTGTTTGCCATCCAATAATTTAAATTTATTGAAAAAATCAATAATTCCTGTCGAATCTGAGGGAGACCCACAATCTTTTTTGGGATCTATATGCTCTTTGGCTAAGATAACATTTTTAATAGTAGTGTTAATGTGCAAAGAGAGTTTGTGTTGTCAGTTTTGACTCAATTAATTAATGAAAATTTTCTTTCAGCAGCTACGCTAATGTGGAGTTATGACCATAATAGGAGCATAAATTCTGAAAGTTCTACTAATACTAGATCACCTAGCGCGTTTTTAATTGTTATCGCTCTTGACAAAAATTTTGTAATATGAGACGGATTATTGCAGAGAAGTTCTGCTTAAGATGACATACTACAAAAAATTCAAAAGTCATAGCAATAAAAACATAGTGAATTTAGTTTATTCGTTTATTTGGCACTACAAAAAACTTAGCAGTTATTAAATGAAACAATAATTAGTATTTTAATAAATTATTAATAAATTATTTCAAAATTAGTTCACAGCCAAGTTTAAGTTGACATACCTTAAGGTGAGATGACATATTGCCTTTGAATAAGATAATAAACCTCAATTTGTTAGTCTTGGTTGCAGAGCTCACATATAAATTGATTTATTTTGTGGTCTACACCGGCGCGCAATGCGTGGCACCATTTATCACAAGCCTGGCAGCAAAGCCAATGATGTCCTGGACTTGCAAAACTATAAAGCTCATTGCAGTTGAGTTGATACGTCAACTGAAAATTTCTGCGGAGTCACATCATTGTCCTGTAAAATCTGACGTTTTGCACCTGTTCGAGCTCTAAGGTTTTTACGATTCTATTTTTAATTTTCCGCGTGAACCTGAGCCCTCATTTGTGATGACAAGATGGTAAGATGACATAAGTCAACTTGAACACACGATCGCCATGTCATCTTGCTCAACATAACCGAAAACGTTTTCAATATTAAATGCGCAAACACTTCTGACTCAATACATATACTCACCTTAGCAGAAACCTCTTCGTTAACACAATTGACGAAAAAAAAATTTATTCAATTCAAAATTTTTCTCGATCTTCCAGCTGAAAAACAATCACCAACTAAGAACATCATGCTGATTGTTGTCATTGTAAAACTTTAAATTTGGGCCTGTTCAAAAAAAAATAAAAATCTACCAGTTATGGTTATTGAGTAAATGTAAGTCTGTTATCTTGTCGGGTATGTCATCTTAAGCAGATCCCCCTATTTATTCATAATATCTCTATTGCCTAGCAGGCATTGAAATTGAATATTGAGTTTTCGACATTTTCATTTGAAAATGGAAACTCTTCCAATATTGGTAAAATTGATCTGCAAGTACCGTCCTCTATTTGACCCACATCCAAGTATTTAAATAATTAAAATTTTTTGTTGTTGAAGTTAAACCGTTTTGTAATTTTCATACATAGTTCTTTGTAAAAATTTAACAAATTATTTTTAATTTCGATTATATCTCCCTTAAGAATATCATTTGAATTTAAATAATTAATGAGTGAATGAAAAGAGCAAAATCTTCAAAATTCACATTGACGCTTATTACATCAAGCCTTATAAAATTTTTAAATATTGCAAGGTACAAATCTAGCATTACTTGATAAAGCAAATTAATTTTAGTTGATTCGATCTGAAAAAGCTTATTGCTCTGGCTTACTAAATTTAGCACATTATGAAAGAAAAAAAAGATAGGAACCACTTATTTATCGGCTTTATAAGAAAATTGGCAGTTTCATTTGTTGAACTTTGATTTTCGAAAAATTGCAAATTGAAATAATTTTACAACGGTTGCCACTGCCCCAAAAGCCTATTGATAACACTTTCCATAGAAAGCCAACGTGTGGAAGATAAACCCAAAACACTATATTAAAAGATTCTTGACAGTTTTTAAATGCCCCAATGCAATGTTAATTAAAAATTCTTCAAAGAGGAGCAGATTCGATTTGCTGCGCAGTAGATTTTCATTTTGGTCTAATCACAGTAGATCTACTGCTAAAGGAGTAAAGTGGCAGCGTTGGTAATCGGCATTAAGTTACTTATTCTAGTTTGCGTGCCCCTGTCAATTTTTACAAATATCCCTGTCATTTTGTACGCGGTAATAACATTTTTTAAGTTCTGCTGTTATCGTCAATAGGATCAGTTGTTTGTGTTCCAACAAAACGGCAGAACTAAGAAAATGCCAAATAATAAAACAGCAACCGGTAAAGATTTTTTCATTTTTTAAAATTTTTTAGATTGGCACCTAACTACATTTTTCCGCAAAAAAAAAAAAAAAACTGTGAGATTCTTCAAACTAAATTTTGAGAAAAGCGACACTTTTGTCTTATGCCATTAAGCTTAGGAATAATTAAATGGTGTGATATAAACATTTTATCAGACTAATATGACATTTGTTTTCTTATGTCAAAATGTTAAATGAATTTATGTGAACTCATAGTCCGGTCAACCTAGACATTTGAAGTTACATAAATTCACACCAAGCTGAAAATTGGTGAGATCGTTTAAAATATGATTCCAAATAAATTTTGAATGTTCCCCATGGAAAAAATTTTATTCGATGTCAAGGGTCAAAAATATGGTTTTTACCGATCTTTTGTGATTTTCAGCAAAACAGTAAGTTTTATCATAGAAATATCTGAGACCAAATTGTAGAATATAAAATTATCTATAAAAAAAGTACCGACACTTTTTTCTTACGAAACACTGTTTAGCTGACATAATGATTCAAAAATTTAAAAAAATTTGGTTATCGTTTTAATAATATGCATGAGTATTGAGTACGTCTCTTATTTAATTACATAGAAAATAGCGATGACTGTCAGTTCAATTTAAATGAATTACATAGTGTATGCAAAAATGCGACTTTAGACTGAAAATGAAGTATGGTAAGAAGCTTATTATCACTGAGAAGTCGGGAGCATTAACATTCAATTGCCTAATAGATAATCATCATGACATTTTGAATCAAGCCTGGTATGAAAAAAGTTGTATATAGAAATGTGTTTGAAATAGCATATAAAAAAGATTTCATGTGATCTTAATAAAAATTTAGTACCTATAAATTATAAATAATTATTAAAACTCTAGAGTTATATTTTAATTATATTAGTTTTAAATTTAATTTTAAAACGAATACCTATTACAAACTTGAAATTTGGTCTCAAAGAACAGCATGTACATATACTGATTTGTGCCTCAATTGCTGTTTTCCGTCAAACAGTTAGTTTATCCTTAACCCTTTCAGGACCATAAGGTTACCAAAGGTAATTGAAAGCTTTGTGTTGCTTAAGATAATTTATTTGAACATAAAAAAATATAAAGCCCAAAAGAATAGCACAAAATTCATTAGAATGCTAAAAAATGTTTAATTTTTGATTTTTTCAAAAATATTTTCCTTTCAGTATTTTGTTCAATTCCAATGCGTATTTCGACTCATATGTACGTCTTTGGTTGTTATACAGGGTGTTCCGTAATTCGTTTTACATACTTTGGGATATGATTCTTGGTCATATTCTAAGAAAAAAATTGTTCGACAGTAAAGTCCGTTTCTCAAGCTTGACATCACTTTTTGAAAATTTAAAAAAAAGTCTAACTTTGGTGTACCCTAACCTGTGTTAAATTCGATATCTCTGTCAATACAGATGATAGAGACCTTATCTTAGACTTAATTTTTTGTAAAAATAACAATCTTAAAGACTGCATTTAAGTTGAGCTTTCATAGGTTAAGGGTTGCCAGATTTTCAATTTTAAGTGGTGTCCAAATTTTCTTCCCCAAACAAAGTTTTGACTTTGAGGTCATTTTTTCGCAGAAAATACCTTTTAAACATTGTGTTTCTTTATTTTTTACAGCTGAACAAAACAATAATAAAAAAAAAACTTAGTAATAAGTGCACTCAAAAACATTTCCTTTTTAAGATACTTGGAAAAAACTAAAACAGGTAAAAATTCTAATTTTGTCTTTTTTACGGTTTTTTATTGCAACAACTTGCAAAGGGAGCAGTTTTCCAAGAACTTTTAGTAGTTTCTTATGTATTTTATACAAATACAATTATAAGAAGTGCTCAAAGTGCCCTCCTTCGTTTTGAATCCATGCCAGAGCCCGTTTTTGGATTTCATTGTGGGTGTTTGCTGTCGATAACTCTTGTCTTACTTGTAGTCATGTAATCTTTGAAACTGTGTTAAAATTTGACTCCTGTAGGCTAAGGGTTGCCAGATTTTCAGTCAGGGTAAAGTTCCTGGTATCCTTTGTTGTGCTTTTCTTCAATTTCCATTAAAAAACTCATACAAAAAAAAAAAATATCTGCGTATTCTTCTCTCGTAAATGAAAGCATTTCAAAAAACTCTCTGATCAAACTGCTAATAATAATTTACCTACCAAATTTATTCAAGAAACCGAAAAAACACAATAGTAACAGCAAAAAAAAGCGCTCACAAAACTATTTGCTGTCATAATTTTTAATTCTGACAGCTATGGTAAAAAAAAAGAAAAAAAAAAATTTTTTAAATACGGTAAATGCATTTGAATTAACTTGTGGAATTCAAAAACCAAGCAATTGATTTTCTTTCGAAATCAAGCAAAAAAAGATTAAGAAAATATATTTCCCATAGATCTGAAAGGGTTAAGCAAGTCACCAAACTCGTTTTTGCTCATATGCCGTGCCCTAAGGAATCGAGATAATTTACGACTATGATCGTCAAGAGCTTGCGTAAGGCCACATAATGTATTAAAACGACCTGCTTACATACTTGGTTTTGGAACATAAGATACCAATGCCATTCTCTGCAAAAATCCAAAAATGAATGAAATGGACAGTACTGATCTGATCTGGTACGGTCAATTCAATTCGTTCAAAAGCATTTCAACAGGCTGGAGAGTGTTTGTCTTGGCTGATAATTGAGCTCAGCGACCAATTGAATCGTCGAAACGGAGGAAGATATTCAGATGTTCAAAACGTGTACAATTCATCACGGCTCGAAGAATTGATGCCAATATATATAGTATCCCAAATTAGATGTGAATACAAATTTTGGGGTTCTAGCGAAACCCAAGTTTTCTTATTGCATTATTCTTCGTGCCGTAAACTAGGGTTAAAATTAAAACAATGCGCCTTAGTAATAAGCTCGTAGTGTCTTCGTTCAACAACATTTTTAAACTAACAGCTTTTTCAGAAGAAAATTTTCTTTCAAGTCTTTCATAACCGTGTCAGTTTTTATTCTCCGTAGCATAATTCACGCGACAATCTGTTGCGCAAAAGAAAAGAGTCTACTAACCAGTATCAATTTCGAATACAATTTTGCTCTTTTACTAACATAAATAGGATTTTTTTTTTTTTTTTTTTTCGGAAAAAGAAACATGTATTCTAAAACAGAAAGAACATCTACTTCCAATTTTGTAGTATAGAAAGTAATAATTTTTTAATAAATCTGTTGGCTTCGAGCAGCCAAATGAAGGTACAAATTACACAAAGGCATTCAAATCAATTTAAGTCTTCAATTGCTGTTAATTAATATGATTTTCTGGTAAATCTTTTGAATCATGTTTTTAAGTCCTCTTGTTGTACACAATTGAAATCCTCTCAATTAACAAAAACCAATAAACTGTAATTTCATTTGCTTACCAATTCGTTTTAAAAAGCTTTTCCATGACAACCACACCCTTTCGTTATTTGTACAAACACTTGCTCAGCTCATACACACTGTTGAATGTTAAACCAAACAAAATGATAAAATAAAACTGCATCGCATTAACCCCACAATCCCTGATCCCTCCTCTTAGACAAAAACCAGCGTTAATGACATAATCTATTTACCGGCTTTTCAAGTTAAATTCAGCAGTCGGTAGGTGGTGCCTACCTACGTAATTTTAATTCATCAGGAATTAATGTGTTACAGTGTGATAGAGTTTTATTTAACAACTAAATAAAACGCTTTGCTATGCTTTTTGTGAAATTATTTCAACTTTAAAGCTGTTCTTGACGCTTCAGCAAAGGATTATTTCAGCCTTTCCCCAGAAACATCATCAAATAATGAAGCAAACGACTACAACAAAAGTGACGAACCCTTGCAGGTATATTATGCGGGTATACATGCGGAAGTAGTATATATAAAGGAAGGAACATAAGATAGTCACAATCACAAAATTGTCGCTTTCAGAGTGTAATAAAAGTGAAACCGGAAATAAAAAAGATATTGCTTTAATAAATCCACAAGTTGGTGAGCCATAAAGCGATGCACTTACACCGAAAGATTAAAACTTCTTCAACTTCCCTGGCGCAGTTAAGGCAAATGCCGAGAGTATGAATAATGCTGAGTAATGGGGTGGCACTAACATTTGAAGCGCCACAAAACGGCTCTGAATCAGCATCACTGAACTTATTGGGAAGAAAAATTACTACAAAAAAGAAGAAAGGCAGGAAAAGCCAGCCCCGGGGTGAAGCTACGATGTACATTTCCATGCGAATTAAGGCGGGAGATTGTTAGAGTATAGGTAGTCCATGAATTCATTGCTGTAGGTAGAGTTATTCCAAGCGATGATGACATTAAAAAGTAAAACTTTTGGCTGATTTTGTTAAACGAAATCTTTGGGGATTGAATATTTTTGAACGCCTTTAATTATCGTTCTGTCGTGACTAATTAAAATTTAGCTTTTCTGTTCGTTGTAGTTAAATTTAACACTCAAAAATGTGAAATTCATTCTGCTGTCATTTAAGTAGCTATGTACCCTGGAGGATCTAATTTTAATTTGTCTACGGAGTGGAGAAAGAGTGTCATGGTATCGCAGAGGTTACAAAGAAAAAATCGCACTCATTCATCAGCTTGTTCAACAAAGATATTTATTTTCCTCGTATGAAATTTTGTGAATTCAATTAACTGATTTATCCTTTCGTTGCAGCTTTTCTAACTTGCTCAACATTTTAGAAGGTAGTTAGCAATACTTTAATCACTTCCACAGCTCCAATTCCTCTTTGAAGACCAAAATCATATTAATAATACCTGGAGGAAGCCAGTGCGGATAATTTGTGAAGGAGCCAACTTGTTCTATTTCCGAGTTTTCACCTTGAACTCACGTTCTACACCCAAGCCCCAAAAACACATTCATTAGCATCTCATGTGCTTGCTGAGAGAGTGTGTTTTACGTTGCACGACACTTCTTTGCAATCAAAGCTGTTGATGTTGAGTGTCAAGTTCTGTGCCACCTAAACCATTGCACTCAACGAGCTCTTTTATTGGCTGTTGTCGGTCTTTTTTTTACAAAACCCCTTCCACCATTATTTTACCTGACGACTCCATCATTTTATGTGAAATGTTGGTACTTGGTAGATGCATCTGATGTGGTAGAAGCTCCTTCCTATGGCTTAGCTTTTTGCTGTCGTGGTTGTAATTTTATGGTCCAATGAATGCCAACAAAAACCATAGAGTCAAGCTTTCGGTTTCACGCTATTTTCGTTGGCTTTGCCAATTATACCAACACATCGGTACCTAGGTACACAAGACACAGCGCAATTCAAAAGGAAAATCAAACAAGGTTCTCAGCGGCAAATTAAAAACGTAGCATGAACTCATTCTTCCTCTTGCTGATTAGTGTTTTTTGTTTTCCGTTTTTTGTTTTAAATCAGTTGCAATTAAATCTTTAATTTAATTTCAGTCAATGATTGAGTAGGAGTTGCTGTACCTACTCACAATAAAAAGATTTTTACTGGTGTTGATTTGCATTCACGAATATCTACATTTTATCGCTTTATTTTTTGATGTGCGCCTACTTTAATCATAAGCCTCAATCCAAAATCGTCTACGTTTAATATTGAAACCACTGCCGCCCTTCAGGTGGGCTGTATGCTAAGCAGCCACAAAATACGCAAGTCCTCCCAGGGGTTTTTCTTTCTGAGAAAGATTTTTACATTGCTGCCGTCCCGTCGCGTCGCGTCTTTCGCGTCCGTCGAATTAGGGAACTTATTTTAAAGCAAACATTTTTGAAATGATCTTAATATTCATTCTGGTTCATTTGGTCCGGCTTTGTTAATGCAAATCTTCCGAGAATGATGTGCACAGGTGGAATAAATTGAGCTCACCTTTCTGTTTTTTCATCATGTTCTATTTTCGTTCTACCTTTTTCTTCTTTAACATTATTTCATTCTTCTTCTTTATAAGAGTCCCATTATATCCACTCAATGATGATTACCCTTTATTTGATAAAGAAGGCTGATTTGGAGAAAGTCCATCAAAAATATCCTTTGACTACTTTTCGGAATAAAGTGACAGATGTTGAGTGATGGGCATTACGTGATAAGAGGAACATTAGCTACCTACCATGTCTGTTGTTCATTACTGAATTATCGTGAAATGGCTTGTGCTTTCGTTTAAGGGGAAAGTATATCTTGGAAAACTGTAGGTACTTTGTAGATTATAAGTTTGGTCTTAATTACTTTACGGGATGAACGGAAAAGTTGCAGCCTTAGTTAATTCTTTTTTTTTCTTTCTTGAAAATCGTGTTTGTTTAATATCAGTTCATTGGTTTTTATGAAAAGATGCGATTCCCGATAATTACAACCGAGATAATTCATTTTTTGAGAAAATAATCAGAAAGATGGTATACTGGCAGTCGTCCTTGAAACTTTATTCATGTATTCAGCTGTCCTTAAAATTGTCATTTACATTTTAAAGATAACTCCATGTAAATGTTGTCAGCGGATCCGTTTCAAAGGGTCATTTCGGAGGGTACAATTACGCGTCACTTTTTCGAGCATGTCAGGCTGTATCCTGTATTACTGGAATTACAATTATTATGTTCACCTGTAAGGCTTCAATCGTATTCGGCTTGTCAACAAAAATAAAATACGTTACATAGCCCCACAGGAAATCATCGAAAGACGTTAAATGGCATGATCCTTACTGTCTACTCACAGAGCCATTTCCAGAGATAAGCTGCTCACCAAATTCATCCTTCAACATGTTCATTATTTCACTAGCTGTTTGGAGTCTGTCACCATCCTGATGAAACCACATGTCAACCAAACTCAACTCAGTCAACTGGGGCCACATTTCTTCCACGGTTGTCCTTGAAGAAAAATGAACCGATGATGCCACCAGCCCTCAACCACACCAAACTGTCGTTTTAATCGAGATACATCGGTAGTTTTTGTATAGTAGGTGGCTTTTTATCAATCCAAATTCCAGATGTCACAGTTTTGGTAATTTAAGTATCCGTTGAGGGAAAAGTGAACCTCATCGCTGAACATAATTGTTCGATAGAATAGCGGACTTTCGTGGAGCTGTTCTAAGGCCCATTTATCAAAAATTAGTTGTCGTTCGGCTTCCATTCCAAATCGAAACGTAAAATTTCTCATGTTGGTGAGTAACGTATGTCCAATTGCTGAGAACGGCGACAAATTGACATTTCACGATCCTCATTAACACTGAACGCCACTGCTACAATAATCTCTTCGGAAGGCATACTACGCTCATGCAAGTCTACAGCTGATTGCCCAACAAAGTAAATTCTTACAAAATTTGATGATAACAGCCCGAATTTTTGACTCACGACAGGTCGACAGACCACTAATTTTGATAATAAAGGGTCCGCCAAATAACTTCTTTTTTTTTGAAAATGGGCGCAAAACGTCGAGTGTAGCTTCGGCTGTGTGGCACGTAGCGCCGTCGAGTTGAAACCAAAAAACGGACACTCCTTCCTCATTTTCGAAAAACGGCCCAAATATGCGTCTGGATCAAAGTCCGCACCAAACAGTGACTAGTTTTGGGTTCATCGGCTTTTCAATGTATGCGTGTGCTTTTTCCGTGCCCAAAATGCGAATATTTTGCTTGTTTGCATTCCCGCCAAGATCAAAACAAGCTTTTTTTTTGGCAAAATCGGCATCTTGTCTAAGTCGATTGCAGGCCCACTTAGCGAAGCCAAAAAGCAACATATCATTCAGCGGAAGGATAAAACTAATTATCTATCAAATCAGATATGAGCTAAGTGTTACCATTTAACGTTTGGACGCCATTCACAGCCAGTGCTGCCAACGTGACAAATTGAAAAACCATCATTTATTAAGCATCGTGAAAATGTTTGACAAGTTCATTAATAAATCATGATTTTCAAAATCATCGTTATTATTATTAAATAGAATAGAACAATTTCGCTTCCGCTGTCTGTTTGTTTAGATCTTTTTTTTTGGATTTTTTTTTCAAAAACATGGTGATCCAAAAGAAAGGTTTACTTGAATATTTTATCCTGGGAACGGGAACTAATAAACTGTTTGACCGATTTCAAAATTCTTTCGCCGTTAGAATGCTATTGATTTCCATATTCCCACAGGAGCGGAAACGTAAACGAGAACAAAGTAATTGTATTGAAAAGGCTCCAAAAAAACTAAGCCGATTTGAATGAAATTAAGAAGAAAAATATTGTAGAACATGAGAAATGACATGAGTTACAAAGACTAAACTTCCCAAGCATATTCCCTCGGCCCTCGGGAACGAAAACGGGAACGGGACCATATGCGGGAACCTGGAAAGTGCTGGAGGGGAGGATAATTCAAAAATTATTTATTATTGAAAACTAATTTATTTAATTTACTCAATTTGATCAATGTAGGGCTTGAACTACGCCGAGCGCGGACGGGTCAGCTAGTAAATTTTTAAATTATTGAACTGAGCAAGCGAGATTGAGCGGAATAAGCGAAGAACGAGCTGAACAAGCGAAGAGTGAGCTGAACAAAGGAAAATCGAACTCGAAATAGAGTAAAATTGTGTTGAATAGTTGAGTATTAAGCTATAGATAAACAAAGGGTTAGCTGAACGAAGAATTTTGTCTGAACGAGTTAAAATTGAACTGAAAATGATTGAGCTTAACAAACAAAAATTGAGTGGAATAGGTGAATACCACTTACTCTGAGTAAGCGCAGATTTAGCTGAAGAAGGCAATATTGAGCTGAATAAGTGAAGGTTTAGCTGAAAAAATAAATATTGTACTGAATAAGTTGAACAAGCGAAGATTGAGCTGACCAACCAAGGATTAAGCGAAAAATGTGCTTCTCAAGCAAAACGATGCTTAAATATAAGTGAATAAAATACTGAATAAGCGAAGCAAGAGCTTAAAAATTTAAGATTTATCTAATGAGCAAAAAATCTACTAAGCAAACCGCAATTTTGTTAAATAAGTGAATAGTTAGCTGTAAATGCAAAGATTGAGCTGAACAAGTGAAGATGGAGATGAACAAGAAAAAAAAAAATTGTACAAAACAGGCACAAACCCGGTTGACCAAGTGAGAAATAAAGCTGAATAAGCTAAAATTGGGCCGAACAAGTGAAGATTGAACTCAATAAAAGAATATTTAGCTGAACAGGCGATAATTGATCAAATTGAATGAATATTCAGCTGAGCAAGCGAAGATTGTTCAGCTGAGCAAGCGAAGATGGTGGTACCCGTGGCGTAATGGTTAGCATGTCCACCTGCTAACCCAGAGGTTCGAATCCCAGCAGAGGCGAAATGCAAATATGTTTTTCCACGGGTACCACCTTTCGTGAGGAATTGGCAAGTCCTCCGTTAGTAAATTCATTGCCATGAAAAGCACATTCTCAATTAGCCGTTCGGAGCCGGCGAAAAATTGTAGGTCCCCTCCATTCCCTCACAAGGCATGGTTGTGAGAAATACGCTAGGCCCAGGGGCTCCTCGCTCTGTTGCGCCACCCTATTTATTTATTTTTATTTAAGCGAAGATTGTGTTGTGCAAACGAATCTTGAACTGAAGCTAAGCAAGCAAAAATTGCGTTGAATATTGAGTTGAACAGTTAGCTTTATAAGTGAATAGTGAGCAGAACACACAAAAACTGAATAATCAAGAACTGTGCTAAACGAACGAAAACACGGATAAAAAAGTTAAGATTGAGCAAAGCAAAGATTGATCAGAACACGTAAAAATTGTGGTGACTATTGATTAAAATGAGCGGATATTGATCTTAACAAATGAATGAGCTCTATTAGTAGCAATATGAGCAAAACTTGAACTAAATAGATAAAAATATTGAGCTAAAAAAGCGCAGATGGAGCTGAAGCAGTTTTGCAATCGAAAATTGGATTGAGTAAGTGATCATTTAGGTAAAGAAGCTAACATTGTACTTAACAAGTATAAATTGAACTTACTCACTTAATAAGAAGTGGGCATTAAATTTCGAGGTGAGCCTAGGTCGCACAAGTTCTTTTTTTGGAAACTGTCCAACTCTAAGTCGCTTGAGATCTCGTTTCACTTGATGGCGCCACTTAGGACGAGTCTTCCGCTTTCTGTTTAAGGTACGTTCGAAAAACCTTCAAGTCTGAGCTTGCTCCCTTATCGCACTGAGGACAGTTTCTGTTCCAGTTTTTTTTCGCTTTTCGGCAACTCATCCATGACTTTCGTATTGCGATGTTCTTCTCGAAGTTTCCAACTTTTGAATTTCCTTTTCATCTGAATTTTTCTTAAAACTTCATCTACTTATGCTTCTTCTGAGAAAATGGGAACTTCTAGTTTAACTTTTTGATTGATTGTTGACTCTTGTGTTTGCCACAAAGCATTTTTGAGAATTCTAAATTGCCTGAAAGAAGGAAAACAACAAAATTTTTCAGCCCACTTATTGCTCTAATATACATTTAAAGTAGGTGCTTGTTTCACCGAAGTATGGTTGAGCGATTTTTGAGAATTGAAAACCAGGTTATTCTTCTAAGAGGTTTGATATAGAAGCTGATTGCAAGGAACTAACCTTTTATTTATAGAACGTAAGGGTTGACTTCATCCAGATGTGGTGAATATCACCCAGATATTAGCAAAGGTTACAGTTTCTTTTTATAGTCTTCTATAAGGTATGCATAAACTAGTTAAAAGAAATTTCCTGGAGGCAATTGGTTATGTTTAGGTGTTGGCACTAAAATGTTAATGGTTAATGTTATTTCAAGAATTTCTTGAGCTTAAGCTTTATTCTACAAAGTACGAGTATGCTTCTTTATACCTCCGAGCCTAATAAAACCCTCAATAAATTTCATGTCATACATTAAATCCCTTCGTAAAATAATTATTGGATTACACTCTACGAACATCGCGTCGTGTATGGGATACTGCTTCCGACCTTACACTAAAATCTTTTCTTCTCATCTCAAAGGCTTACCATTCAACATTACCTTCCGGTCAAAAAATACTAAACCAAAAACGTGGCTTCCTTTTTTTACACAACAAAAAGGTGTAAATTAACTCTTTAGTCCTCCGCACTTTCTCTCTCTCTCTCTCTCTCTCTGTTCTCTTCCTCTTACGACCCGTAAGAAAATTAACATAAAGAAGCAAAGTTCCAAGCCCAGCAAAAGGACTTACGAGTATAATAAGGTTGGTGATTTTGCCCTTTAACTCCTTATCAAAGATGTAATAAGGTGGTTTCAATGTCGAGCGGAAAGGTGTGAAGGAATCGCGTTCTTAAACGAAACAAATTGTGCTCTACCAGCCAGAGAAAAGGATGTCAATCAAGGATGGGTTGACAACGGAAAGTAGCAACAAAAAAAAAAAAAAAATGAAAACATCGGCGAAAACCCTACGCACTTTGTATCAAAAGCTTTTTCCAGTAATTCAAGTGTTCTTTTTTTTGCTTGTCTCTATCCAATTTGTGGGCTTGGTCTCGGTTCTTATCCCTAGTGATTTTCTATTTTCATTTCAGTGTTTTCTCTTTTCTTGCACCTTGTTTTAGAAGTTTCTATTCATATTCAAAAGACTAAGTGTGCGGTGAAGAGAGAAAAGTTTTCCATTTCATAAACATGTTTAAGCATTTTCCTTTCCCTACTTTTGATTTAAGAGGAAGGGATTCTGGTCGTACACTTGCTTCAACTTATTGCAACTGGATTTAAGAAAGTGGTTGTCCTTTTGTGGGAATTCATTTCGAAAGTTTATCAGATGGACACTCATATTTAAAATATGAGGGGCACAACCGGCAGGGTATGTTGTATGTATGTATGTTCGTACAGTACATGTGTACATTTCAGATGTCCAACTCAAGCGTACACAGATTGTGTCATATTCGACGACGATTTAAGGGAAGCTGTTGGTTACAAGTTTTTCTGACCTTCAATCATAAAATAAGTCTTCAAATTAATTTATGAAATAAAGGACTTCCAGGAAGCTTAGGGTATGCATGTGTTTCTGGTCTTACAACTCTAAGAATGGTAAGAGCTGCCTTTAATGTTTATTATTTTTCCTTTCTGTTCAAGAATAAAAGTTGTGGTTTCATTTGTTTTGAGTTTTTCAAGTAAGGAAAGTTTAAAGAAAGTCTTAACTTTTATCTTTTTGAAAAACAAAACGCTTTTTAATTCAATTCGGAGTACCTTCGAGGTTTGGAATAGTTTCGTAAGGGAAAAGTTGATGTGACAGTAAATATGACACATGCCTCATAGATTAATTATACATTTTGTTTGTTCTTTGTGCAAAGTTTTGTTTCTGAGGTTGAACTTTGTCAAGATGATAGAAATGTGGTATTTACTTTGTGTGTGTATTTTCATTTGAATTCTTTTAACTAAAGAAAGTTATCAACTTACTTTTAATGATATCATTTTGGTACGTAAATAAAATGGTGGTTTCGCAGTGGAAAAAACCCAAAAAATTTGAAACGTTTATGTATTTTGAGTGTAATTTTACTTCTATCAGTTTTATTAGGAGGAAGAGGAACTTTTCGTTGTTAGCTAAATAAAATACGAAACTGTCTAGTATGTACATACTTGCAATTGTGTAGTGAGTAAAAATATAAAAATATCAAGGCAGAATATTGGTCTATCTAACATTTTGAGGTATATGCAGTTGCTAGCTTTTTATTTTAAAGTCATTTCCATGTGGCCAATCAGTTTTTGTAGTTCAACGTTAAAAAGAAATTAGTAAGACGTGATTTGTTTTATAGCTGGCCCACTCGTCCGTCGTAGCCAATTAACCAAAGTAGTTTCCAAGTTTCCATTGCAGTGGGGAAATGTGGACAAAATAAAGCTGTTACTGTAATTCTCTGGTTCCCGTGGCGTTATGGTTAGCATGTCATAGGAGGCTAGAAGGGTTCTTCAATAAGAGTGCTAAAAAATATGTTTTTGAATAAAACAAAAGTGCTTTTGAATCTCAATGAAATTCTTTATTTCTGTGAAAGTACGTTCGATGCCATTATGTATGAAACTCGATTTTTTTGCATGGTCACCACGGACACGCTTGCAGAAGTCCAGACGCTGAACCCAATTTTCAACTGTTTTCAAGCATAAATCAGCCGATGCTGCTGCAATATCACGTTCGATATTCGTACGAAGTTCATCAATAGTCGCTGGCTTCTTGGCATAGACCATAGACTTGACGTAGTCTCACAAGGAATAGTCTAACGGCATCAAATCGCACGACCGAGGCGGCCAAGCGCCTGGACCATTTCGTGAGATAACACGTTCTCCAAACTTGGTGTCCAATAAATTGATTGTGACATTCGCTGTGTGGCTTGTGGTGCCGTCCTGTTGGAACTCCAAGTCCATATCATCCAATTGGGGCCAAAAATATGCGGTTATCATTGAACGGTAGCGATCCCCATTCACAGTAAGGTGCCGGTCTTGATCATCAGATTTAGATTTTAGATTTAGATTTATTTGATGAGTATTACAATTCACAATAAGAGTACACTTTTAAGTCTGTGAAAAGTTAGCAGTACATTATATAACAATGGATCAATAAATTAACATAAAAAAGAATAGCATAGTTTTAAAAAAGAGTAAAAATAATATTAAAAACAAAAACTAGAGAAAATTTAAATAAAATGTAAGTTAAATAATTATGTAAGATTGAAATGAAAAATATCTCTGATAATTCTTTGTACACAGAATTGATTCTAGAAAAACATTAAAAAACATAAAATTTGAATTTGCTTGAAGGGAGGAGGAGTATGGGAGAAGAGGAGAAGAGGAGAAGAGGAGAAGAGGAGGGGTTCAAATCAAAATTAGTTGCGCTGGTTGGTTAAGAACAGCTTTAGCTCGCTCTTAAATCGATGCATGTCACTTAGCTCTCTCAAGTTGCGCGGAAGTGCATTCCAAAGGCGAATAGCAGAAATAAAAAATTGTCTTTCAGATGTTAGGCAGGTAAAACTTGGTAAAATTAAACAAGCAGCTCTGTTGGATGCCGAAAACCGGATTTTGTCGTAAAGATACGTTGGTTGCTGTGTTCTAATTACAGAAAATAATAAAAGGAGGGTGCGAAACTTTATATAATTGAAAAAAGACATGTCTAATAAGTTGTTTTCCAAATGTGAGATATGGTCGAATCTTCTGAGGCTGTAAATATACCGAAGAGTACTATTGAATGCTACCTGTAGCTTTCTTTTGGACACAGTGTCACAATTATAAAACAACTCACAACCATATGTAAGAACAGGGATAACTAAAGTTTTAGCCAGCATTAATCTCGTTTTCGGGGGCATAAACTTTTGAGTGGCCCATAAAGTTCGAAGAACTCCATATGTCTTACCCACAACTTCATTTATATGATTGTTCCATGTGAGTGTTCTATTGAACACCAATCCCAAGTTCTTAGAACTATCTACAAATTCAATTTCTGAGCAACGCAGCATGATTGAGGGAAAGTAAGAAAGATCTAATTTCTTTTTGGAGATAACCAAGCATTTACATTTTATTGGATTAAGTGAGAGACCATTACTAGACGACCATTCCAAAATCCTTTTAAGATCTTCATTCAAGTCATTAGCACAGTTTTCTATTAGGCCAAGAGAGCAGCTTTTATAGATTTGAATATCATCAGCATAAAAATGCTTGGATGAATTCAAAATTATACTGTGTATATCGTTTATGTACAGTGAAAATAGGAGCGGACCCAAAATCGAACCTTGTGGAACTCCCTTTACTAAAGGTAAAAATTCAGATAATCTACTTCCAAGAGACACAGCCTGTTTTCTTTCTCGTAGATAGGATGAGAGTAGCTTTACAGCCGAGGAAGACATATTGAACCGTTGGAGCAGCTTATTTATGAGGATAGGATATTCGACCATATCAAAAGCCTTTGAGAAGTCCAGTAAAACAAGAAAAGTAACCTGGTCTTCGTCCAATTGTGCTCTTATGTCTTCTACTACTTTCAAAAGTGCGGTGGTACAACTATGCTTGGCACGAAAACCAGACTGTTCTGTAACCAGTAGATTATTATTTACAAGAAACTCATTAATTTGAGTATGCATAATGCGCTCGCAGATTTTGGATAGAAAAGGCAGAATTGATATGGGTCTGAATTCCTCTCCCTTTGAGTTCTTAGGTATTGGTACTACTTTTGCCATTTTCCACTGGCAGGGAAAGATACCAGTCATAAAAATAGTATTCATAACGTGTGTTATATACGGGAGCAATATAGGCAGTATAGCTTTTATAAAGACCGGATGCATTCCATCTACTCCGACAGCATTAGAACTCACGGCTAAAAAACTTTTCACTACATCTGTGCTCTCTATTCTTTTAAAGAAGAACGGTGTATCTGTATAGACTATATGATTGCTATTCGAGGTTCCTTGGCCAGACGTGTTTTGTGTATCTGAAGTCAATATAAATTTTCGATTCAGTGCATTTATATCTACGTCACTTGGGCAAGTCAACTTCTGCTTGCCCATCCCTAACTTTCGAAGGTTATTCCACAGATTTTGACCACCTCTACTTATGTTAAGCTTGCTAGTATAAAACTGCGCCTTAGCCACTTTTATTTTACGAACAACTTCGTTTCTTTTATTTTTGTACGCAGATAGGTACTCTTCTATGCGGAATCGCTTCCATCGACAATAGGCCTGATCTCTTTGCATTATCAACAAGCGAATTTCATTCGTAAACCAGGCGTTTGCTTTGGGCCTCACTCTACCGGTTGATAAAGGAACATGTGTATTAAAAAGCTCATTAATATTATTTTGAAGAAATTCAACTTGGTAGTCCGGAGAGGTCATACCATAAACTTGATTCCAAGGAATAGAACGAGTGTGATTTTCAAGAGCACCACTATCTATGTTTTTGAAGTTTCGGAAGCTATAAGTTGATGAACTAGCTTGTATATAGGTATCAAAGTCAAAGGTAAGAAAGATAAGATCGTGCTTAGAAAAGGCTGGTGCAGAAATTTGATTATAAAAAAGAACTCTGTCCATATCATTGACGAAAAACAAATCTAGCAGTGTACTTGAAGTATTAGTAAAATGAGTAGGCATTTGAGTATTTACTGGATGCAGATCAAACCCAAGCATATTTTCTGTGAGATGACTTTCCAACAAAATATTGCTGTTAAAGTCACCGCACACAATAACATTACAGGCAGTGGTTGAAAACTCTTCCATTAATGTGTAAATAGGTGTTAACTCAATATTCCTATTTGGCTTCCTAAACGAATAAAGTTATCTCCCACAACTATATCTACAAAAAGGTATTCAACAGAACATTCATTAGGTGAATGACATTTTATTTTGCATTTAAGGCCTTCTCTTACATAAATAGCTACACCTCCACCGGTGCGATTTTTCCTATCTGACCGATAAATTGTATAGCCACTTAAAGCATAAACAGCATCCTTTATATTTGGCGAAAACCAAGTTTCCGACACACAGATTGCATCAACTTTAGAATTTATAAATATTTCTCTAAACTCGTCTATTTTAGGCAGTAAGCTTTGTGCATTAAGATGACAAACCTTAAGCCCTTGCCTACGACTACAAAACACCTTAACCATTGATCGCAAAATTATGTTTCCCCCTTCGCCCATGGAGATCACTCCGCTTTCATTTAATTCCATTTTTTTTTTTTTTTTTTTTAAGTAATATGGATGAAAAGAGAACTAATTGACTCACATAAGTGCAGATCTATAATATGCACTATTACTATTTTCCATTGCAACAACATTGATATAAAAGGAAGGGGACAGGGAGTAGGAAAGAAATCAAGCAAAAACATTACAATAACAAAATGAATACAAAAGAAAAGAGCAAAAGCAATAAAAAGTGAATAAATAAATACTTGTTGAGTGGTGTCAATCATATGCTGTTGTCGTTGTCGTTTGTCCTCCTCTGCCCTGCTTGACTATCTGTTGCTATGGTGTTCAGCACTCTATCGTTATCAACCAAAATAACCCTTGCACCTGCACTCTTCCTTACATACACGGAACCATGATGTGTGAAAACAGAAAACAGCTGTTTGTTTTGCCTAAGACGTGAAGCTTTGTGGTAAAGTGAACGATTTTTGCTGGTCATACTGCCATACATATGTATGTTTTTATTGTTGTCCGCTTTAATGTCAACGTCTTCTAGGCAAAGCTGCCTTGCATTTTTACAAAAGAGAGAAACTGCTTGCAAAACGGTGTTTCTTTCGTGCGGAGAGTGAAATTTGACGATAATGGGTGTGTCTGGTTTGACCTTCTCGTTCTCAGTGCGCCCGTCGTTATTGCGTTTCTGGCAGCGAAAAATAGCTTTTAGTGTCGGTGGAATGCATTCAACTATATGGCAGATGTGATGAAACGTTGTTTTCAGATTTTCATCTTGCATCTGCGGTACACCAAATATAATCGCATCGGCTCCAATTTCCTTTCGCTCGAAAGCATCACAGCGTTTCTCAAGATCAGCCACTTCCCCCTCGAGTTCTTGTGCTTTAGCAATGTTTGCCTCAAAAGATTGAAGAGTTTGAAGAGATTTCTCTGTCTCTTTAACCTTGATCTCTGTCTTACGTTGACGTTCTTCTATCTTCTTAAGAGCAGCATCGACATCTTTTGCGTGTGTAGTTACACGGTCTTCAATAAGCGTTAAACGTTTTATTATGTCGTCGCGTAGAAGATTTATTTCCGTAGAGATATCGTTGGTTATTTTTTCTTTGAGCAAAGAAAACCTTTCCTCCAAATCAATAAGGGATACAGCGGTGGTGTTTTTAGAACAAGAGCAGTCTAAAGCGGAATTGCTTTGTTGACTTGTTTCCCGATAGGTGTGGTGTTCCTTGGTGTGTGTTGGTGTTCCTTGGCCTGAGCTTGTATGCCTCGAATTGCGCATGCCACTGGTGTAGCGGTTGACTGTTTCTCTTTGTCTGCAGATCTCGTTTTACCCGCCATCGAAATATTTAATCAAAAATTTAAATTTAATGTTTTATATCAATAAGCCGATAGAAACGAATAGAGAAAGTGAAACGCAATGGTACAAAAGGTGTTTTATATCTTAACTGAATATTTAGAACAGAGTTGAGATAGAATTTCGAAAAATTTAGCCGGACGAGGTTATCAAACACGTCTATTCCCTCATACTCTCTTTGAATTTTTTTTCAAATCACCGAAGAAGTACGGACCAATGGCGCCGCCGCGCCGGCCCATAAACCACACCAAACCGTAATTTATTCGGGATGCAATGATGACTTATGAAGTACGTGTGGACTGCTGCCTGACCAATACCGCATATTTTGTTTATTGACGAAGCCATTCAGCCAGAAATAAGCCTCATCGCTGAAGATGATTTTCGATGAAAATCTGAATTCTTTACAAGTTGTTGCTCAGCCCAATTCACGATCATAAAACGCTTTTGGTGGTCAAGCGGCTTCCGTTCTTGCGTCAATTTAATCTTGTAAGGATGAAGCCCAAGAATTTTTCGACACTACGGGCACTTCTTTGACTCACTGGCACGGGAACATTTTGTACTGTGCCTGTGAATTCAAATTTTCCCCCTAGACGGTCAATTGTTGATCTGCTAGGACGATTAAAAATTAAATTATTAAAAAAAAAAAAAACGAAAATATCTTTAAAATTTAATAAAAAAATAAAAATTTAAATTTTCGAAAAAAATTCAAATTAGGGTGGCAAAGCAAAGCGTGGAGCTCCGGGACCTAGCGCATTTCTCACGACCATTGCCTAGTGAGGCAATGGAGGGGACCGATTCCAAAGTGCTGACTATACTCTACAGCAAATGGAAAAACCTAAAATGATGATTGTGAACTCGTATGTTTCCTGTAGTCTGTACTGTGTACACAAGGGTTTCAAGACTTGAGATGGCTGGGGTAATAAAAAAGATATCAAACTTAAAAAAGAAAAAATAGACGATGGACGTGCCGAAAATTTGAAAATGAAAATTTGACGTTTTGGAAAAAAATGTTGTGCTTTACAAGTGGACAAGTTGAGTGGAGCAGTCCTGTGAACGCTCCGAGATCACGCAATATTCTTACCGCCGGAAAAAGGAAGCAGAAGAAAGAGATTAAAAGACTACTCTTCTACTTATATAAATAGCTTTTGATACCAAGTACAGGGTGTGCCATCTTGACAGGACCTTTTGAAATGTTGAATCACTCCGCCATTTTTCAGTTGATTTTGGTAAATAAACAATATTTATTTAGGGTAAAGAATGCCATTTATTGACAATTTACTCAGAATACAATATCGATCAAATAACCGCCTTCATTAGAAACACAACATTCGGCCCTTTTTTGGGCATTTCGCATTGCATTTGACAACTTTTTGGGCGTGAAAGCAGCAATTTCCGCTTTGGTGTGTCGTTTCTCTGTTCCCTAAATTCGACATTTTTGCTTTTCCAGAGAGCGAAGAATGATATAGGCACGCACAGTTTTCACAATTGAACGATTGCTTTCTATGTATACTGCTGTTATTTGATACATGCCTCAAATGGCATAGGCTGACGTTTCAGAATCTGGCTGACTTGTTAAAGTCGGCTGAGAGATGGCTGAGTTATTCAACATTTCAATAGGCTCTAGATGGCACACCCTGTACTTGTATGACAAATATCCGTGTAATGATCTCACATTATGATCACTTTCTCAGCAGCCATCAGATCTTGGTAGGAAAGGCAAAGACCGACGATTTCGATGCACATCGAGTCGAAATTTTCAAAGCTTTAGTACATGATACAGAATTCAAAGAAGGTTACAAGTTAATCAACCTTCAATTAGGATTTCCATGGCGTTCTTTGCTGCAGCTGCTCTTATATACGAAAGGTTCCTATCATGGAACACAACTAAATACTTTACTCTTTTCTTGGTTCAGTTCTAACTCCGCCATGTTCATTTCATGTCTGTATACAATTGAGACTATACGTAGTTTCGATTGTCTACTTATTTTTTCGGTAAACGATCACAGCTTTTCCACTTTAAATTGAATTTACATCAACAACAACTGATAAATCATAACATTTTGTTTGTTTTAAGAAAACAATTTTGCTTTTTATTTTTTAAATCTGTTTATTGCTATGACCAACAACCAACAAGTTGGATTAATTCATTTTAACAAATATTGCCCGAGGAAAACATCCGAATACAGATATATTCAAATTTATTCCAATATCTGCTGGCGATTTACGAGTATATTCCTCCAACAACAAAACGGATGACCATAATAATATTTTCAACTTTCCCCATCCACATAGCCATCGCCATCGCCATCGCCCGGATGCCGCATCGTACTGTACCAAAGTGTTTTTTATGGCGTAAATTTAATTCAATTCTTCCACTCCCACCTCCTCCTCCACTACCTTATCATAATCCCCGCTACCACAATGTAAGGAAGATGAAACAAATTTTCGCTTCACTTTTGGGCAGATTTAATTGCTTTTCCGTTCGCGGCACAAGAATTTATGTTCGTTAACATTGATTTTTAAAGCAAATCGTGTAATCGTCGCTCGTAACAGACTTTATTAAAGACACAACATCCGAGTTATTCAAGATTCTTAATTAAATAAAATCTGAATGTGTCATTTGGCTTAGCTCGGCTTAATTCAGAGCCGTTTAGCTTAAGTCTTCCTTCCACCTTTGATGTTTCTTAATCAAAGTTCGCACTCACACATCCACACATACATATGTCGTTTTGTTGTAGGAGTATAGTTGAGTAAACAACTTTGTTGGCATGTACTTAATTCCAATTAAATTGCTTTGCAAAACTAACACACGTACCTAGTAAGGAATAAGAAACATACTCACACACACACACCAAG
The DNA here is from genome assembly GCA_914767635.1 of Melanostoma mellinum. Classification (NCBI taxonomy): domain Eukaryota; kingdom Metazoa; phylum Arthropoda; class Insecta; order Diptera; family Syrphidae; genus Melanostoma; species Melanostoma mellinum. The sequence goes on from OU612059.1 coordinate 32,202,577, forward strand.
TACCAACATAAAGTGAAAATTAATGAAAACAATTTCCAGATATTTGTCACATTTTTGTCAGCCCTGAACGCTTTTCACTGACAACATATCTACACAAGTGAGAGAGTGTGTGGTGTATGTGTGTGATGCGTATCGTGTACGGCGTGTGAAGATCTTATGGGGAATTTTAAGTTAAAATCCTTTGTTGACTTAAGGCAAAGTTCCATGTTTCTGGTGTAGGACACAAATATAGATAAAGTTAACTGATGTAATCGGGCTACACATTACGACGCCGACGGCGACGGTCTAAAAGACAAAAGACAAAAGACTAACTTTCTGTTTGCTCTTCCTTTCCCTTTTATTTAAAAAAAAAAAAAGAGAAACTTTACACTCGAATATTCATATGAGATGAATTCTAAATGCCACTGCCTGGCAAGTCTGTATAGAGAGGTAGTAGTTGGCCAAGAAAAGGGGGATGCAGATGCGGATTTTTCGTAGCCCTTTTAAAATCTTCTTCAGTTTGACATCAATTTATCTCTCGTCCTCTATCAGTGTCCTGTTTGAAATGAGGGAATTTGAAAAGCAGGACTTTGCATTGGCTTTTAAACGACAAGACTTATAAAGCTTATGCATTAGAAATGATGAAAAGACAGCTTATGAAATTATTTTATTTTAAAAAGTTTTTAATGAAAATATTTTCCAATCTCGGTGTGTTGGCGAAAAAGAGTCAAGTTTGACTCAACTATTTCCTTTCATTCAATTTCATTTTGTTTTCAAAAGGACTTCGATGAATGTAAAGATGAAAAGTCGGTTGGAGGCCGATTACCTTCGTGAGTACATCAAACTGAAAAATACCCACAAAAAAAAAATAAAAAAACATTTTAAAAAAGCATAGCTAGCGTTAAGGAAGCTATAGAAAGTCAAAAAACAAAAATTTTGGAAAAGTTTCTGGTTTTCGTAAGCAACCAAAACAACCTCTCTTTCAGATGACTGCAAAGACGTTTAAGTTTGTCACGAGAAGTGACAAGGAGCGACGAAGCCATTCAAAAGACTTGGTAGCTCACACACAACGAAATCTTATATAAGAAAAAAAAAAACAAAATACTTCAAACAGTGAAATCAATATCTGACCGCTTTCAGAAGATCAAAATAATCTTGAGGAAAAATCTGCCAATTCCAAAATCACCAACCGTTCGGATGAGGTAACATCTAACGAATATTCGCAGTAAGAAAATTTGACGACTAAGTACTTTAAGGAACACATCAAATCACAACTACCTTCGGACCCTGAGTTATTTATACACACATGGACACATTTTTACGACATAATGCAGCTAAAGAAGGCATAAGTTCTGCGTCAGAATATATTGCAGCTTCTTTGTATGGAGCAAAGTTAAGCAAACCAAAGGGTCTAAACAACTGTCGTTTCTAATATTTTTGCAAATTATCAAAAAGTTCAAATTTTTCGCTGGCACAAATACCACCAACAGGCGATGCCATCAAACATAATGGCCTACGAACTTTTTTCCAAATCCATGGAAAAAAATTAAATCCTCTGAATTTGGTTGGGAAAATTCTAAATGTTGATTGATTCCGATTCGCACAATTGCACACCCTGCGGTCCTGCACCAGAGATATGCTTAATTAAAATTGCTTGTGGTTGCACAATAGGTGTTTGCTTAATATTTTGTAAAATTGCGATATTGTGCACTTATTGTGTACTCATCTGCAAACTGACAGGACTTAAAAATTTAAAAATTTTAATTTTAACATTTTGAATAAAAAACTTTTTTTTTACAATTATTCAAAAGATGCCTTTTGATGAGAAAATTTGCTCTCTTCAGAAAACGTCGAAGAAATTGCTTCAAAATTTTGCTTCGTTTTCGAGATATATTGAAAAAACAAATGAAGATGGTTTAGAATCCATATCTCCGTTTTGCACCATCTAATTTAATAGCACTTTCGGTTTCTTGTTCATAACTAGCCCATTAATCGATCCATGTAATAAAAATCAGACATTTTTCGAGTTCATTTTCATCTTGCTCAGACAACCCAGCGACCTCTTTGATCTTACAAGTGGTAAGCAGGCATTGGGATTGTTGGGGCAGGTAGAATATCTTCAACTGTTATCGTTATTTTGGTTTTGAAGTTAAATGGTTTGTGAGAGTGACAAACAGAGCGAAAAACACTGTAACGTTAATCTCCTTCTCAATAAGCCGGTCGAAATCAGCGTAAGACTTTCGGTCTTTTCTAAATGGGTTAGATCCCGAGGTCTCTATAGCTTAGTTGACGCAACTATTTCTTCTATTCATTTTAAGTATTAAAACATAAGGTTTGCACTTTTGGTTCAAGGATTGGTGCCAAATAATTCTTTGAAGCCCTGTACGAATTGGTACTCGTGGCGCGATGGTTAGCATTTCTGCATGTTAACCGGGAGGTTCGTGGTTCGAGTCCCAGCAGAAGAAAACATTTTATTCACGAATATCACCTTTTGCGAGGAGTCCTCCGATAGTAAATTCATTCATTCAATTGGCGCGAAATTGTTGTGAGATATGTGCTGGGCCCCGGGGCTTCTCCCTCTTTTGCGGCACCCTATTTAGTGACTAATTTCTTACGAAAATTTCAGAGACCTGTTTAAAAACTCTAGGCATTAGGCTCTTGAAATTGACGAAAGTGGTACAAAGAAAAGAATCCGATATAAACACACTTTCTCTCCAATGCAAACCACAAATGCATTCGAAACAGTATAAATTTGAAAGAGAAGGTCTTCCGCTACGTATCCCGTAGAGTTCGTTTCTTTTCACTGTCTGCCACTAAAAAAGGCAAAATTTTTAATAGTTTGATTTTTTCTTTCCTTTTTCCTCTTTCGGTTGCAGTCCAAACCTTCTTCTATGGATTCCGTCTTATCTGAGCAACCACCAATCCATTTTGGTTCCTCTCTTTCAGTTTCCTGACCACCTCTGATGGAAAACTTCAAGGTAGCCATTTTCCACAAATTTTTTTTTTTTATCATTGGTACAAATTTCGTCGTGAAGGTGGTTCCAGTATCTTCGTACTCTAATTATGATTATGCTGTAACTGAGAAGCAAACCAACCAGTCGGACGGAACGTCAACGTCGGTTGCTTGAGAAGCAAGAAGCATGATTTAGAGCGGGAAGAACATCGTGCCTGAATCGAAGGGAACAGCTGTAGAAAAAGTTGAATCAGCCATATAATGCTACTTACTTGCCTAGCATATGAAGCTTCAATGCTTAGAAGGATTTGTTTTTAAAGAAGAAGAACACTTTTCTTCTAATCCTCGGCAATTAATTCGAAGAATAACAAGATGCTAAAGAAGGCAAGCGGCAGTATTCAGCACGGGACACTGAAGAATTCAGGAGAATGCGTCAAAAATTCAAGCCATTAACCTGACCAAAAAATGAAAATTAGAAGAAAAACTCCGACAACATATCAACAACAATCACTGGCTATGCAAAAGTTTGTAGCACTGAAGCTCGTGAAAGATCAAAGCTCAGGAAGGATGAACCACATTGTTCCCGTCATATAGTATCAGGCAGCTCGACATTCTAGGCTGCTGAAACAAGAAACACCACCGCTTAGTGAAGAAAAGCTGCATCCAACGTGCTACAAAACAAAAAAGCTGCTGGACATGCAATGCTATCCTAAGCTTTGGGAAAAGCAACAACTTTTATTTATTAACAACAATTAGGGAATACCTGTGCTGCCCTTTTTCAGATCCAGACAAGCCTATTTCAGACATTTGTTTGAATGGAAATGTGCTTCCCAAGTGTGAAAAGTTTAAATATCTGGGATCTATGATCAATAGTGAAGCAACTTGTGATGACGACATCAATCATCGAGTAAGCGTAGGGTGGATGAAGTGGCGAGAAAACTCCGCTATCTTCTGTGATCGTAAAATGCCCCCTAAGTTGAAGGAAAGACTCTACACAGCAGTTGTCCGTCCAGCTCTGACATACGGTTCACAATGTTGGACAATGTACAAAAAGTATGAAAGCAAATTGACGGCAGCCGAAATGAAGATGCTTCGGATGACAGCAGGAGTAACAAAGCTTGATCGAATTAGAAGTACTAAGATCCGTGGAAGCCTTCATGTCAAAAGTACCATCTTGGACAAAATTCAGCACGACCGGCTCAGCTGGTATTGTCATGTTCAAAGGAGAGATCCGCAGAACCCCGTCCAAAAGGCAATATCGTACAACGTTTCAACAAATTCGCGACGAAAAAAAAAGACAGGCCAAAACACTCCTGGTACAAGCAAATGTAAGAACAACAGCATTTGGTTGGCCTCAGACATGGAACAATCCAAAACCGGGAGGCTTGCCGACGCTTTCTGGGGTCAACGCGGCGTACCTCACAGGCGGATCACTAGTGTGAAGCAGAAAAGTGGGAGAGTTGTGATCGCTTTAAGATCACTACTCGTAACGCCGGAAATGAAAAGAAGAACAACAATTAGGGAAACCCGGATTCTCCATCCGCTTACAGTGCGTTGTCCATACTGGACAGAGCGGCAAGCCCTTAGAAAAGTTATTGCAACAACGACTCATAAGCGCTATACAAAGGGCAAGAGACTTGTCGGAAGGACAATATGGTCTCAGTAAGGAGGGCTCTACAATAGAAGTAGTGGAATGTGCTCAACGAGCGAAACACCACAGCAAGAAAATTGTAATGCTTATAACACTGGATGTCCGCAATATCATTGATGCATTATGATGGGTTATCGATGCGCTTGGAAGTAGATTCCACATTCCAGAGTACCTTTTCGGGACCTTAAAAGATAATCTTAAAGAGCTAGGCCTTATTTACCGAACCACAAAAGGAATCACATCACAGCCGAATCATTGAGCAAATCTCTGGAATATCTCCTACGATGACATTCTCAGTATGGAGATGCCCAAAGGCTGATATCTATTTGGATACGCCGATAGCACTGCTGCAAAGATAACTGCAAGACGCACAGAGAAAGCTGAACCAAGGAGAGAAGGTGGGAGGTGGAAAGCAAAGTGCGGTCAATGAACTGCTAAAGCAATCAATTCCTATGGAGTATTCGAAAACATGGTGAAGTAACTTACAATTACAACTTCACACAGCTCCCAACCATGCGGGTACTTGAACACCTTTCTACGCAAGGTTGAAAAAGAAGAAACAGTTCGAGCCAATTCCTTGCAGATGATGTAGTGGATGGGAATCTCCCTATCAGAAAACGAACGGAAGTATCTCAGAAATAAGCCAATATAACATCATACTGAAGATACTGCGGGATACGAAGACTAGCGGATCCAAACGAGCACGTCTCTGGCAGAGATAAAAATAGTGTGGCGAAACAGAGCGAGGAGCCCCAGGACCTAGCGCATTTCTCACAACCATGCTTTGCCAAGGAATTGAGGAAACTCAAAATTTTTTCCTGCATGTTCCGAACGGTTAATCGAGAAAGCGCTTTTCGTGGCAATGAATCTACTATCAGAGGATTTGCCAACTCCTCGCGAAAGGAAATACCCGTGGAAAACATTTTTGCCTCTGTTAGGATTCGAAACACAACCTCAGGATTAAAAGGCAGACATACTAACAGGTGCATCAAACAACAGGTGCATAGATTTAAAAAAAAAAAAAAAAAAACAGGAGATAAAGTTTGGATTCTTGTAAAGAAAAAAAATTGGGATAACTACGTTAGTCGCCTTATTTACCCAACCTCACCTTAGTTGGGATCTCCAGCCTACGACTTCTTTCAGAGTTTGTGTTCGCTACTAAAGTGATTGAATCTAATTTTTCTGTTTATGAATCAAAAAATCAAAACAAAAATCAAATCAAAAACCCTCGCACGAATTTTTCAGCAATTCTAAAAATCCGTTAAAGCTTTTGCCCAATTTGTATTCGCATTACGCACAGTCGCACGAATGCTCAGAGCTCATACAAACAGTCCAACACAAAGCTATTTTGTGTTATACCACTTTCTGAATGTTGCGGTTCTTTCACAGTATTGAGTGTTAAAAAAAGAAATAACATTCAGCATCTAATCTTCCATATGCTACCCAATTATATCGAGGTAGATACATGTTCTAAATTCAATGGCTTCACTTTTTCCTTTCCCTTAGCTAATTGGGAAAAGCGATAAAGCGTGAGCTTTGACAAAGGTTGAATCAACTTCCAGATAAAACAAACCGGCCGCGGCCCTATAACCTTCTAAGCTAATATACATTAAATATTTACCAACCACTGAACTTTTATGAAACTCAAACCTGTTTACCAAGGCATCACACATCATAAAGTCACACACGTGCAAAACCAATCCAATTCTTTTTGTTTTTCTTTCAAATCGTGACTCTCCACCAATCAATTCCTCTTCATCGTGATGGAATTAGAAATTAAATTATTCAATCATTGCGCCCACATAAACTTTTTATTTTCCATTTCCCTCCCAAAATTCAACATCCTTTTTGCCCATCATAACGTTTATCGATAAAAACAATAAAAAAAATCCACTGAGCTGAGCACGGCACGCCACCCTTTTGTGTGCTGCACAGAAAAACAGTCCAAAAGAAGAAAGAAACAAAAGTAATCAATAATTTTGCTTTTTCCGTTTGATGCCAATGTTTATTCAGGCGCAAAATGGAATATTTAGTGAGAAAAAAAATTTGTTGTTGTTGTAGTTGCTAGTCGATAGGTCAACCACAGTTCCAATATAAAATTGGCAGGCACAACGATGAAGGCATGAAAGGGTTGGTTGGTTGGTTGGTGAAAGTAAAGCAGGAGAATCTCGTTTCACCGGTCCTATAGCTAAACTTTTGATATATTTTAAACAAGAATAAAAATAAAAAAAACTTTTTCGTTATAACTCTCCGGCTTGAAGCTCACACAGTTTATCCATGATGTCCGTGTCGAAGGATATGATCCATGCCCGAGATAGTCTGTCATATGAAGGAAGAGTGCGTATATGGCGGGTGCAGGGGCTGATGGGAAGTACGTACTGAAGGCGGCCTTGGAAGTTATTCAAACTAATTTTTTATAAAGGGGTGAGATCAAATCTCTTCGGCAGCGTTCTGCACTGGCAAAGTCACTTAAGTTTTAGATTAAACTTCAATTTAACTTTGCTGCCAGTTCGATTAGGTTAACCCTTATCATCCTGATGGCACCAGTATAAGCAGCGCCAGGACAAACACAAACACCATGACTTATAGAGTTTTGTGTAGTTGCAAGTTGTATTGCATTTATCTTCTTCGGTGATCACACGTTAGTTGTGGAAGAAGCGTTGGCAGCAAGTTGATCAAAAATAAATTGTTTGGATAAAGTTTTTCGATAGAAAATCAAAACACCATTTTCAAAGAGATAAATTGAGGAGTAAAATTGACACACACGCTCTCAATGAAAAGAAGAAGGAATTTGCCTGATTCATAGGAATTTCAAGGCTATGAGTAAATTTTGCGGAAACATTCAAAGTTTGATGTGAAGTGCTTTGTGAGTTGTGAATTTGTTTTCACAATCGTACTAACACACACATCACAAACTTTCGAGTATATCTTGTCGCTCTGAACTTGAATTGTATGAGGTCTGGGCTGTCACTGAAAAGCTGTAAGAGTCTAATTTTGAAGAGAACTTTGAAACTGTCACACTAAGAAAGTAAACGCTCAGCACTTCAGTCAAGGATAAAGGTTAAGATATGTTAACTTATCAATATATTTGTACAGCCAGGCCTTATTGTGCGGTCAAAAGTCCTAGCAAAGGGTTGGATATAAGGACTGCAAATAGAATTGTGGCATTGTACTTCGCTCTGGTGGTACCCGTGGCGTGATGGAAAGCATGTCTCCCTGTTTACCCAGAGGTTCTTGGTTCGAATTCCAGCAGAAGCAAAAACCAAAAGGGTATCGCTTTTCGAGAGGAACTGGCAAGTCCTCCATTAGTAAACTCATTGTCATGAAAAGTGCTTTCTGGATTCTCCTTTCGGAACCGAAAGAAAATTCTAGGTCTCCTCCATTCTTTTACAAGTCTCGATTGTGAAAAATGTCTGTTGTCTATCGTCTATCATCTATCTTCTATCGTCTATCGTCTATCGTCTATCGTCTATCGTCTATCGTCTATCGTCTATCGTCTATCGTCTATCGTCTATCGTCTATCGTCTATCGTCTATCGTCTATCGTCTATCGTCTATCGTCTATCGTCTATCGTCTATCGTCTATCGTCTATCGTCTATCGTCTATCGTCTATCGTCTATCGTCTATCGTCTATCGTCTATCTTCTATCGTCTATCGTCTATCGTCTATCGTCTATCGTCTATCGTCTATCGTCTATCGTCTATCGTCTATCGTCTATCGTCTATCGTCTATCGTCTATCGTCTATCGTCTATCGTCTATCGTCTATCGTCTATCGTCTATCGTCTATCGTCTATCGTCTATCGTCTATCGTCTATCGTCTATCGTCTATCGTCTATCGTCTATCGTCTATCGTCTATCGTCTATCGTCTATCGTCTATCGTCTATCGTCTATCGTCTATCGTCTATCGTCTATCGTCCATCGTCTATCGTCTATCGTCTATCGTCTATCGTCTGTGGTTAGTCGTCTGTCGTTTGTCTTCTGTCGTCATTACTTGATCTGATTACGTGAATTACCCTTGGACCACGAAAAAAGGCGCTGTCTGTAAACCTTGCACATGGCCCAAGTTAAGCTAGTCCTGAATAGGATTGATATTTGTCTTTTGACCTTAAAAGCATTTCCTCGTTCGACTTCCCTCGACTAAATAAAAAATTATTCGATCAGGAAGACGAAGGGAAGCGTATCTAAATGAAGTGTTAATGTTTGTCTGAGTGATGTGACCTTTCATTTTCTCGTCCTCCTAATGCAAATCCCTTCAATAATGACCTTTATACTCTAAAATCAAATCAGTGATTGGTTATACCACCCACTAAATTTTTTTTCTTCATCTACCCTAAATTCCTATATTATCCACCATCTCTAGTAAAAGTAATTTATAAAATACCTAAAAGGTTCGAGGTTCAAATTTCAGTAGAAACGACCAGAAGCTTCATGGTTCATGTTTGCATCAATTTTTAGTTTACCTGAATATCAGTGGTAATTAATCTCAAACTATCAGACAGCTCATGGCTCTAAGCAAGAAATCAGCTAAAAGTCCTTCGGTTCAGAATGAAAAGTCAATTTTTGAATAGATCCTTTTTAACTGAGGTGAGTTTATTATGACCATCAAGGCATCCAGGCATCCAAGCATTCATCTATACAATACTTCATGACATGATGAGGTGCTTCGTGTATCCAATAATCGTATTCAGTAGCACAATAATGAGTACTGCTTGCGCGTACCTTACTCCTCTACATACTACTTATTTTCTCTTTGTCCTGGGGTTTTCTCGTGCTTTTTTTTTGTCTTCTTTTTTTTATTTTGCTCTGCGAGCACCAATTTCCTGAGCTTGTTCCAAGTTTTATGTGTTTTTGACGAACAACAGATAATGGAGGGCAAGCGTGTTGTAAGGATATCTACCTCTTATGTCTTATCCTTTCACTGTTCATTCATTGTGTGAAGGATCTGGATGTTGGTTCTTTTTTTTTTATTGTTATTTATTTTATGTTTTTAAAAGAGAAACTTGAACAATATCTTTCGTGTGCCGCAGACTGAGGATGTGTCATATCGAGAAACAAAGTGTTGATATGAGTTTTCATTGTGTTAGGGGAAAGTGCTCGAGCTTTTATACAAGAATGTACTTTATGTTATAACAACAACAAAAGTAGAACCTTCGGTTGACTGAAAATGAAGGGTCGTTGTTTGTATATTCAACAGGATATGAACACAACACCATGTCGGATATGAAAGAATTATATTGTTTTTGCAATGTTTTCAGGCAAGATTCCAACTCTTAGTATAAATTATTTGCTTTAGATAAGAGTGCGCAGAAGATTTCAGGATATAAGACCATGTGGTTTTTAATTCAAACAGAAATTGTTTCATTTTGTTTTGTTGACAGTTAAAAGCAATAGCCAGAATTTAGAATTTGTGTTTTGTGAACAAAAAGGTTTCCCCAAAATGTTATCATGTGTGCCATTATTTTGTTTTGTTAAGCTGTATTTTCCTTGAACTGAAGTCATTGAGTGAAATCTAATCAAGTCAAATTAAATCAAACAAAAAGGAGGTATATGGAAAAGTGGTTATTACTATAAAGATATTAACCTGATAAAAGATTCATACAATAAATTAATTACGTAATTTAAAAATATGTGGACCATGGAACTCTATTCTCAGCCCGCACAAAAGACCGCAGCCCACATCACTACGTTACCTTTGTTGGAATTATCCTTTTCCATTAAACTTCATTTAAAAGAATCCACGAGAAGAGTATGAAAAGATAATTGCAGAGAATCAAAGTGAACGACGCCGCGGCCGACGTTGGAAAGTTGAAGTTCGCAAGAAAACTTATCTGCTAGGCTCCAATTAAGTCTTCGACCATGGATCTGCTTTTGGCTTCTGAGAATAGTTGTGCTATTCAATTAATTTCTTGGCAAATTCTTAAAAATGAGATGGAAACAATTTTTTTTTTGTTTACGTCTTTACTACTTTAAAGATGATACAAAATCTATTGTATAATGAGCACTATGCTTGTATCTTTTTTTCAGTCCAGTTCCTATTTTGCAATTATTTGGACAGACTTTGGTCTGGACAACCAATGGCTAATGTGAATCGACCGATTTTCCGATTTGTTCGATTTGTTTTCGAACTTAGAATTAAGTCTGACGACAAGTCTTTTAATTTTGATCGCAAACTACATCCAGGCATAAACGCTCCATCAGACCAAGTCTGTTCGACTAATTTTGTGGTGTTAACCGCCCTATTATAGAAATTGGTATTACACGTTTATACTAACAGATAACGAATAAGTAGAATTGCAAAGCTAAACTTGATTTAAGAAGTATTAGCTATTGAGGATATCGTCTCCGTTGTCGTATTTTTTGTGGTGTTGGTGGCGGCGTAATGGTTAGCATGTCTACCTGTTCGTGGTTCGAATCCCAACAGAAGCAAAAAAGTTGTTAAACGTGTATTACCTTTCGCGAGGAATTAGCAAGTCCTCCGTTAGTAGCTTCATTGCCATGAAAAGCGCTTTCTCGATTAGCCGTTCAGAACCGGCAGAAAATTGAAGGTCCCCTCCATTCGCTGGCAAGATATGGTTGTGAGAAATGCGCTGAGAAATGAACCCTGGGGTTCCACGCTCTGTTTCGCCACCATATTTATTATTTGATTTGATTTATCTTTAATTCACCTTTCTTCGCATGGTTGAGCGAGTAATGACTTCACGCAAATATGTCAACATCGATTCGAGCACAAGGACTGAATGTTCGATACTCATAATGGATGTGGGAAATCAATGGCCAACCAAATTCAAAATGCATGGCATATGACAAAATGGCTGACAATGAAAATAGTGCTGCCATCCAATAGTTAAAAAAATAAAAATTTGCAATAAAGCTATGGAATCTCGAGGTCCTGACTTCAATTTTATGCCGATTCCGTTGGAAAGCCTTTTCCAAATCAGTCTGCAAAAGCTCTCCGAGGACTTCCTTTTTCCTTGCAAAAGGCGATAGCTATAAGGGCCTATAGTTGCATATCTCTAAAATGAATACCTTGGTGCATACCACGGATATTGACTTAGCCATAGTTTATTACTTCAGAATAACTAAGCCCTATTAGTTTTGGTATGTTCAATGACTGTGGCCACCTAAATGCAGACTCACAACCGTGCTGTTTCTCCGAACTAACGGAATATTTTCAGTCAAAGAAGATGGTGGATAGGCAAGTCTGAATCAAACAACCCACAGCAGATGAAGTACTCAGTCTTTTTTGTCTTTTTTGGCCTAATACGGCAGCTATTGTGGCCGTGGCGTAATTTTTTTTTTTTATAATTAACGCGCACATCAAGGGGTTATGAGGATGACTACCCTTATAATGTTATAAATACACCTTGCAAGCATTTAGGAGAATAGGAGAAGATTTGAAAAGAGACATCGATGCACATTGCTTTTGAACTTTTGTGAATCGCAATGCAGGGGAGAAACAGGGCCAGGTAGAGCATTCCACATTCGGGTGGTGCGACTGAAATACGAATCTCTATACTTGACTGTACGTCCGAAGTTAGGCTCAAGGTAAAACTGATTGGCATTCCTAGCGAGGCGGGTGTTGCGGCTTAATTGTTTCAGGGGAGGAATGCAACTGGTTACTTCACTAGAGCAATGTTTGTGAAAAAGCGATAAAAGAGAGAGAGACAATTAACGTTTCGACGATGTCACCTATCAATTTAAGCGCTCTATTTTGTAATGACTAGCATGTCTGCTAGTAACGCGTGAGGAATTCACGAGGAATTGTCAAGTCTTCGATAGTAAATTCATTGACATGAACAACGCTTTCCCGATAAGTTATCCGGAATCGGTAGAAAATTATAATATTTGCTCACAAGGTATAGTTGTGAGAAATGTAATAGGCCACGGGGCTCCCCGCTTTTTTGTGTGGGTGGACCTGGGCCTCAAACAATATTTTGTCATCATATTCGATTACGGGCAAGATCTCTCCAGTTTTGCACTCTTAATCAGTTGCGCTCTTCATACACTTAAATTTACTACCAAAAATGAGGACATCCACTTCCGCCATTTCTATGCAATATGCCGGCCATCCGCTTTACAAGTCCCATCCTTGGTAGTGTCGCGATGACTATTCTTCTAACTATGCCCATGATGAATCTTCTTCTGCACACATTGTCTTCACATATAAAACCAGAGATCGAAGCGCTAAACTATAAGGCTTATGTGTCCCCCTCGTATAGCCGGAGAGAGATGATCAAGGTCTTATTATATAGGGTTACCTTGATTTTTGTAGGGAGGGTTTTGTTTCTAAAATGACTTCTTTACCCGAAATAGCAGAGATTGGCAAGAGTTATTCTCTATTTAATCTCCGTGCTGTTGTTATTATCCGTGTCTATAACAGAGTCAATTCGCCGATGGTTCCTGTCCTTAATTGATTATAGCACATAGCTACTTCGTTTTCCCTCACCATTAAACCCGTTTTTGATGCTTCAGTTTCTTGTTCTTCTTCTTCATCTTCTGCTTATTATTATTATTCTTCTTCTTCTTCTAATTCTGTTTCAATATTTACAGAAATATCAACGATAATATACTTATTTTTTTCGTATTACGTCAATATCGTCCGATTTAGCGAGTAATTCTACAGACTTTTGAATGATTACGCCTCTGGTGTTAAAGTTTGAGTTTTGTACAATCTTTTCAAGTACTTATGATGTTTAAGAAATCGCATGACAGTTAACCGTCTTGTCAAAAATCTATTCCGACATCAAAGTAATGTCATCTTCACCGGCCTTGAGAAAGTTGTTGTGAGTTCACCAATGTCATCCAGAATAGTCGAACTAGTTTTGCCGAGATGCTAAAACAAGACATGGCTCTGTTCAGATCGTCTCTGTAAATACTGTTTAACGAATAAGTAGCCTTGAAATCGATAAAAAGCCGATATTTATCGATATCGTGCACCCGAGTTTTTCCCAAGATCTTTCGTAATTGAAAATTTGGCCGAGTGTGCACTTATTTGGTTAAAAACCGCATCGATAAGGACAAATAGAATGGAATTGTTGTAGTGGGTTTTCGGACGTTCACTAAATACGCTTGGAGACAGGAATCGCATCCTTTAGCAACAAACAGACTACATATACAGGGTGATTCGCATAAGGTGTGACAAAAAGATAGGGTGTGTAGGTTTGACCTAGACAAGCAAAAAATCGTATGGGAGGGGGGGTCCATTTTCCCCCGTTTAGGCGGGAGGGGCAATTTAAGAAAAAAATCACTAAAAATGGGAAAAAAATTATTTTAAAAGAACGGTAATACCTACAGAGTCGTGCTATAGCATTTTGAAAAGCCAAAAACCTATTCATTTATTTAAATTTTAAAATAAGTTGTTCAAATGAATAGTTTTTGAAATATTAATTTTCAAAGTCAAAATTTTGAAAAAAAAACATAATTTTTTTTTTCAAACCATTTTTTTTCAAAATTTTACATAATTAAGTAGTATTTTTCTGGCTTATTTTCAATGCTCTTATTTATTTTTGATCAAACACAAAAAACCGGATGTCAAAATAACCTGTAGTTTTTGAGAAAACCAAAAATTACAAAAACGACTTTTTTAAATTTTTTGTTTTTTTAAAGTTTTTTTTTTCGTTATTGGATTCTTAAGTGAACTTACGAAATAAAGGATGAATTTTCTCTTTACTTTTTTTATTGAGAATTCATTTAAAAATCCAATAACGAAAAAAAAACTTTAAAAAAACAAAAAATTTAAAAAAGTCGTTTTTGTAATTTTTGGTTTTCTCAAAAACTACAGGTTATTTTGACATCCGGTTTTTTGTGTTTGATCAAAAATAAATAAGAGCATTGAAAATAAGCCAGAAAAATACTACTTAATTATGTAAAATTTTGAAAAAAAATGGTTTGAAAAAAAAAATTATGTTTTTTTTTCAAAATTTTGACTTTGAAAATTAATATTTCAAAAACTATTCATTTGAACAACTTATTTTAAAATTTAAATAAATGAATAGGTTTTTGGCTTTTCAAAATGCTATAGCACGACTCTGTAGGTATTACCGTTCTTTTAAAATAATTTTTTTCCCATTTTTAGTGATTTTTTTCTTAAATTGCCCCTCCCGCCTAAACGGGGGAAAATGGACCCCCCCCCTCCCATACGATTTTTTGCTTGTCTAGGTCCAACCTACACACCCTATCTTTTTGTCACACCTTATGCGAATCACCCTGTATAAAGTTAATTAACATTCAGATGATCGTTTCACCAAGAAAGTGTTCTTCTTGAACTGGTGGATCATCAACTGGCAGGATATAAGCGATACCTTTGTATATGGAAACTATAGTATTTTTATGAAGACTTTTGGACTGGTAACGAGCCTATTTTCTCCGGTCGAACTTAGTAGTTTCCGTTCCAAGTTATTGGTTTTACCATTGTGTGTAGAAAAGTGAATGCTGCGTCACAGCGTTCCTCCGGTCCAAAACATTGTTAAATCGCTTTTTGAACTTACTACAGTTTCTATATACAAAGGAGTTACTAATGGAAAAGCTATTCAATTCGATTTAAACAACTTTTCAGAACTTTAAAAGCAGCTTTACGACAAAATTTAAAACGCGAAGGCTTTATTCGAGTAACATTTGTCAAAGAAGCCTAGCATTCACAGAGAGAGAGAGAGAGAGAGAGCAGAATCATCTACTCACAACTCAATCGTAACTATCTAAGCAGCAATTGCTTCCAAGACAAATTCACTTATAAGCAAATATCGGTGATATCCAAAGCAGGATCTTATTCCACTATTGATTAAGCTATTGTTAGGGCATCCTTTTTAGGATTGGTCACACAATGCTTAGGCTCAATTCATGTGGTATATTTTCTTCTAACGATATAATGTAGATCAGCTGATGTATGCTCCTCTCCACCTGATCCCAAGCTATTTTCTTTTATTTGATTTTGATTTGATTTAAGAAAAATGAGATTCTTCTATTTCGGGGGAAGGCGTTCTTGATCATTGTCCAAATTAAATGGGGCATTTTATCTGACAGCGGAATTTGTGTCTTCATCACCGATAAGAAGTCTGCAGAAGTGATCTATCCAGATCCACAGTAGTGTTGTCAAGGTTGATATAATCTTTTCATCTCTAAATTTAATGAAATGAGCGCTTCTCATGATGCTCCTTTTTCTTGTTGAGAACTCGGTATTTATTCGTATCTTTACGCCTGGGCAGAGGTGACCCTGGCTTTCTTTTGTTTCAACATTTTTGTCGTGCACATTACCAGTCCATAAGTTCATTTGAAAAAGAATAACAGTAAAGAGATAGCCTCACAGAAACACAGTAATTTTTTGATACTTGGGCACAAAATCGCTTCAGTTGGTCTACTGTGTATCTGTGTCTCTGGCTCTGTATATTTACACTCTTTTCAAACTCCGTTTGTTCTCATGCCTGAGAAGAGTGATTAAAGAACGTACTCCAACTAAATGGCCGTCATTAAATGTCATAATGAGAAAACTCTTTTCTATTTCTCGCTTTAAATGGCACTTAGCAAGGCGACATGACTGGGCGTTGTTTGAGCCCAAAAGGCAATTGTGATATGGCGCGGCAGCAGCTCATCAGTCGTTAGCTCCAACAAGGAAGTGCGTGTCCTTTTTTCCGGATGCCATTCCACATATGAATGTTCGTCTAAAGTCGTCACATGAATTGTACATGATGGTACATAAATATTAAACAAGTAAGTAGATTTGGTGCTGAAACCTCTTCAACTGCGACGGACAGGACACTTTAATCAAATATCACGTACCTACCTCACAGCAGTGCTCACGAGATATTTGATTATATGAATAGGCCGTTTGCTGTCCAGCCTTTCAGCTAAGTGTGAAAGTGCATTCAATAATTGGTAGTCCTAGTTTAGGAAAATGCGGTTGATTAAGTCTAATGATGAGCCAGACTATTCATTTGATTGATTTAGAGCGAAGTTAAGTACGATGGTATCAATTATTGTTGGGTCATTAGCGGCTGATGATGAGTTAGAGTTTGGAAACAGAAAGGATGTAAAGGGGACTTCCAAACACCCGCGTGTGAAGATTATTGTTTCGCGAGGACACAAAGTGAACAAGATTAAATTTTAAGAGTCTTTAAATATTGATATCATGTTTGCAATGTTGACAAAAATGAAAACAAAAAAAAAAAATTAAAGGATAAACAAAATCATCCACAAGGACAAAAACATCACTTTGCACTCTTGCACTGTGATGACAGCTGCAAGGTTTTACTTTGCACTGCAATCCCTTATGTCGTGCAGTAATTCATTTAATTAAAACAACGTAAGAATATAAAATGCCGTAGTGAACAGGGACGGGGTGTAAAGCAAGTATTCGCAGTCCACCCTCACCACTAACTGTATGGGTAGGTAGAGGTACCTACACCAACTCCGAGTCTAAAGCATTTTTACTCTGATGGGAGTCTGGTGAATGGGTAAGTGGATATGCTGCAAAAATATTCACTGTCGCATTTATCATGAAAATTGGTTGCAGACTACCAAAAGTGAAAAGAATAACCAAACCAACCAACCGAACGTGTATAATGAAAAATATGCAAGCGGGTGGTGGTGGTGCAACTATATATAGTTGAATAATATGTAGAACTACAAAAACAACAAAAGACGAAGCAGATGCAAAAGAGAATCCACTGATGCACTCAAAGAGAAAAACATTCATTACATTGCATTGCTTGGAGCAGTTTGGAACAGTTTTCGTATTCAGTTTTAAAAAAATAGAAAATTTACTTAACGTGTTCTTTTTTTAAGTTATTGTTTTTATTTGTTATATGGAACGGCGTTCTCTTAAGTCAAAAGCGGGCAGTGTGCAATTCGTTTGTTGTTGCCACAGACTATCACTTAGCTTCAGGCTGCTTAAGAGGTCCTTGAGTTTATCGCGAATTCAATGGAAGAGAAGTGAGAGCAATGGCTGAAGTAACTTTCATTAACAGAGTCGTCATTTTAACGGTTGCTGGGAACTTCAGCACTAATTCGGTATTGTCCATTTCTATGTGCCCTTGGCATTGTGCGGAAGTGGGTATATGGCCTACTAGGCCGATTAGGTTGACCCTTAAAATGTGAACAGATCTGTTTTTTGGGAGCAATTTTCCACAATTTTTCGTTAAACGATTCATAATGAACTGCCAAAACTTTCTAAAGATAAATGTCAACACAATTTGATACTCTCAACTGCCAAACCATAGACACTTTTAACATACTTCAGATTGTGGATCGTGCATAAACGAATGACTTTAAAGAATATATTTTCCGTCTTTCCTAGAATTACCTTCTTATTTCCTGCACATCTTCCTATGTATGTAGATACCCATGGCACTCTATTACACATATGTCCCTCTTCGTGGTATAAAAAGGTTAACATCAGTTATCGATTTCAAAAATAACCTTTATTGGGTGGCTGTGCACTGCAAGTTTTATAATGGAGCTTTGGTTGTCAATTTTGCACACATGGGTCTTGTACGTGTAAGGATTGAGAGATTTTGTTTTTATTTTTATTTGCAATTGGGAGCATCGTATGACTTTGTTTTTAGATAAATGACATAAATTGGACAGGTTTGTGCACAAGTCAATTCTTTTTCTGTACAATTTGTTATCCCAAAAAAAAGAGACAAATAAGTGGAAATTGTAGAAAATAATAATAATGTCAAGAAAAATATTTCTGCATCATTTTTCTCAGATTTTGTAAAGATCCTCAGTATGAAAATAAATTGGATTTTCTGACATCACATAATAGTCTTTTTTTATCGTATGCACTACTCAAAGAAGTAGCACATAAGAAATTAAAAAATGTGTTATAAGAACTTTAAAGCAAGTTTTGTAATCAAAAACATTTTAAAGTGACATTACGATGATTGAGGATACGAAAAAAGTAGGTGCTACCATTCTGCCTGTCTGTCTGTGTATGGATCTACAACCTGAACCGCTATACCGAATAACCTTGAAATTTGCAGTTAGTGCCAGAAAAGAAGTTTACATAGTTATTTTTGGATTTGGGTCTCTAGGTCTTGAAATAACCGATATGATAATACAAATTTTTTGAAACTGAAACTTCTTATGCGACTTCCAAACATGGATAACACACATTTAACGCGGATTATCGATTGCATACTTTTCGGCAAAGCTCGCAATTCGTCATTCAGCCAGACAATTTAATTGTTGTGAAATGTGTTCTTCGGTGGAAGTTTGCATTATTTTCGGAGAAAATCTTACTTACTTATTTAGGTGGCGATAACAGTTCGTCGTGAACCTGAGGCTCGACCTAGGTACATCGACCTACACTCTAAGTCGGTAAAGGTCTTCTTTCTCGTGATTGCGCCACTTGAGACGAGGTCTTCCATTCCGCAATTTTCCTGCTTTGTGCTTTTGAAAATCCGACGAACTGGAGCATTTGGGTCCATCCGTTCTTCACGGCCCAGCCATCGTAGCCTAGCGATGCGCAATCTTCTAACTATGCCCATGTCGCGGTACAGCTCATACTGCTCGTTGTGGTATCTTCTTCTCAACACATTGACTTTGCATACAGGACCAAAGATCATTCGGAGAATTTTTCTTTCAAAACAACCAAGGGCCTTCTCATACCTTTTATGTAAGATCTGTGCTTCCGCACCGTAAAGCAGGACTGGGATGATTTAGGTCTTTCAAAGGGCTACCTTATTGGTTTTTCTGGAAAGGGTTCTGTTTCTCAATTCCAACAAGGATTGGAAAGTGTTGTTCTCCGTTTAATCTCCGCACTGATGTTGTTGTTTTCCGTGTCTATAGCGGATCCTAGGTAGACGAAGTCCTGTACTACCTCGAAGTTGTGTCTGTCTATTGCATGATTTTGTCTAATTCATCGATGTTCTGTGTCCTTGTTTGATGACAACATATACTTCGTTTTGCAATCATTAACCATCAAACCTATTTTTTCCCCTTCTGTTTCAATGGTCGCCAAAGCACCTATGACATCACGCTTTTTTCTCCCCATTACGTCAATATCGTCTGCGTAGGTACAGACTTATGAAAAATTGTTCAATCTGTTCAAGTATGATGTTGAAGAAATCGCATGACGGTTTGTCACCCTGTCGAAAGTCCTTCAACATCAAAGGTCTCGGTGAGTTCTTTACCGACCTTGACGGAGCAGCTTGAATTCTCCAAAGTCATTCTACGCAAAGTCGTACGAGTAGTGGAGGGATGCCGAAACTAGACATGGTTCTGTACAGCTTATCTCTTGAAATCGATAGAAAGATGGTGTATATCGATATTATATTCTCGGGGTTTTATTCCAGATCAGCCGTAATGTGTCTATTGTAAACTTTTCTGGTCTGAAACCACATTGATGTTCAGATTATGTACATATATTACAGCAGACAAAAAGTTATACGCGACGTAAAGTAGGCTTATTTCAATATAATTGGCACAATTGTGAGTGTCTTTCTTTTTTAGGATCGGGCAAACGATACTGAGGTTCCATTCATAAGGCATGCTTTCTTCCGACCTTTGTTTAATTTACTTCTGGAGAAATGTAAGTAAGTGTCCATACTTCCCCGTATGTTGGACTCTCCAAGGTGTAAGCTTTGCATATCGACTAAAATTCCAAAAGTTTTTCGCTAATCTTCCCGTCGGGACCACTTCCGCATTTCTTCGTGGGAGGATCCGTGTATAGGTTCTAATTCCTCAACTTCTTCTTCACGTTTTTTTTTTTTTGTTTTCAGGATCCACGTCAGGTACAGGCTGATTAGCCTCCAACTCTCCTCGACTCCTGGATGATATTATTCGGGCTGAGCCATCCGATAACTCTATTTATTTCTTGACGGGGAGATTTCCATCTACTACACTCGAAAACTGTACGTCTGTCAGCGAATCTCCGTATTGGCACGAAGGACTTCTTCTTTTTCCAATTTTGTCCGAATTCTGCTTTCTTCTCATGTATGTATCTTCTTTGTGTTGCGAGGAGGTCAATTGGTACGACACCTGCAACTACCATAACTGCTGGCTCAGACACTGTGCGATACGCGCTCGCTATTCGCATGGCACCGCGCCTCTGTACCGATGCTAGTTGTTTACGGTACTTTTCCTGTTTAAGTGCTTCAGCCCAAATCTCGCTTCTTCCTACCATATCATGCAGATCGGTTGGCGCATACTCCTTTCCAACTGATAGACGTGTCGTACCAGGACGACCGCAAATTCTCCAGCTTAACATAGTCCGTTAAGGGATCTTTTGTTTCACATGTAGATTCGGAGGTTTTGTCCTTTTTTTCGTTGGCTTGGGTCGTAAACGTTGAAATCATAATTATATTATCTAAGGCTGTTGGTTGTTCTGGAAACATGTAGTTTTTGGGTGGTTGGGTAGTGAATCCCATACGTACAAGCCCCAACCTGTAGTGCCATGCCCTTTTAGAATGCCCTTAAACAAAGAGGACTGGATAATGCAGAAGCAATACCCTGCTGCAAGGGTATGAGGGCTGCCGTTGGCTCGCCAGAAGGTCATCCGCCACCATCTCTACTTCAATTATCTGTCCTAGTATTGAAGTTCCATGAAAGACTATTTTTTTAAATTTTAAATTTTGGTGGGGCTACCGCCCCATTTATTAGCTTAATACAAGCATAAATTAACTTAAACATACTAAACTTAAACTAATTAAATCTAATTAAAGCTAAATTAAACTACAGGGATGAGAAATGGTTTAAAAGGAGGACTTTCATACAAGAACTTGAAAGATTAAGGTCGAAAAGAAAAGGAACAGAGTTAATCTTACTCATCATGCGGGTTAGGGGTTCGTTGAGACCATAGGATGTACGATGAGCAGGAAGGAAAAAAAAATCGGGACGATCTTACGTTTCGGGGATTAGTGTTGAAGGAGATAAGATCTAAAAGGGGGGAGCAGTCAGTGTTACCAGTCAGAAGTCGGTGAATAAATATGATGTCAAAGACATTCCTTCTGTTTTCTAGGGAGTGGAGATTAAGGATTGCGAGACGTTCGCGGTAAAGAGGCAGGGTGAGAAAGTTTCTTACGTCGTAGAGATCCCGAAGGGCAAACAGCAGAAAACGACGTTGAACACTTCCGATCCTAGAGATATGAACCGCTTGATATGGAGCCCACACTTGCGATGCATACTCTGGAGAGGGCGAACGTAGGCAATATAGAGGGATTTTGTAACAAGGGGGTTGTGGAACTCTTTGGACCATCTCTTGATAAAACCAAGGGCGAAATTAGCTCTTGATATTACCTCGTCAATATGACAACGAAAATTTAATTCGCTGTAGCAGAGAACTCATAAATCTCGGATAAGCTGCACACGGTTTATGGAAATGTTCTGAAGATAATAGGATCTGGGGGGTGGTTTATTACTTTTACGAGAAAAAGTTATTGCTTCGCATTTGGCAATGTTGAACTCAAGAAAGTTTTTAGAACACCAAAAGACGAATGAATCGAGGTCATTTTGAAGCTGGAGAGAGTCTCGATCGGAGGTGATGACTTTGAAAATTTTAGCGTCATCCGCGTAAAGTGAGATAGAAGAATATTGGATGATCTGTTCGACATCATTGATGGCAAGAATGAAAAAAAGGGGTCCAAGATGGCTACCTTGGGGCACACCGGAGGTTGCCACAAAAGGAACTGAAAGAGTAGAACGGAAACGAACTCTATACTGGCGGTTATCCAAATATGAAGATGAAGATATCCATTTGAGTAGGATAGGGCTGAAACCGAGGAAGGAAAGTTTAAAGAGGATTAAAGTGTGAGAGATTTTGTCGAAAGCTTTGCTGAAATCTGTGGTGATGACGTCTACTTCGTTTCCTTTTTCCATCGCAGAACGAGAGAAGGAAACAAACTCAACTAGATTAGTGGTTGTAGACCTTCCCTTACAGAAACCATGCTGCTTTTAGGATATCATCGATTTGCACTGGAAAGAAAGTATTTCATACAGAATGCTTTCGAAAAGCTTAGGGATATGAGAGTTTGGCTATGGGTCTATAGTTAGAAATTAGGTTTTTGGGGCCTTTTTTATGGATAGGTGAAATAACAGATATTTTCCATAAGTCCGGAAAAACACCACTTGAAAGGGAAAGTTTGAAAAGGTTAGTGATAGGAAGGGCTAAAGTCGAACAACATTTTTTAAGCAAAATAGCAGGAATGCCATCTGGACCTGGATTATACTCGTCTTTGAGTTTGAGGAGACCATTAAGAACAGTTGACTGATTAAAGCTTAGATTAGAAGGCCCAGTAGAGAAATGACGAAGATAGGAAAAGTAAGTCTGGTCTAGACCTGGGGTTTTTTGGGCAAAAGACAGTTTAAAGTAACTTGCAAAAAAATTTGCGATTGTTGTTGGTTCGTTGGAAGATTGGCTTTCGTAGTGAAGAGAAGGAGGGAAACCATCATTTTTCTTTTTATAATTGATAAACTTATAAAACGATTTTGGCTCCGAGATTAGATTAGCTTGGGTGGTGGATGTAAAGTCATTGTAAAGAGCTTCATTGAGGTTGGAAAATTTATAAAACACTCCAATGTAATCAGAGTAATCAAAAACTGAACGGGAGCGTAGAAATTTATTCCAGAGCTTATTTCTCTTGTTTCGTAGCTCACGTAGTCTATGATTGTACCAGGGAGAGGATGTTGAGTAGGACTTATCACGCGAAAGGGGAACATAAAGATTTATGCAGTGCAACAATTTCTCGTAAAACAGACTAGTTGCGTCGTTCATTGAGAGATTATTAAAGTCGAATGAGGTATTAGAGAGGATTTCATTGATTTTCTTGAAATTAGCTTTACGAAAGTTGAACGAATACATATTTGGGCTAGGTAGAAGAAAAGGTAAGGTTATAAAAAAAGAGAGAGTGAGAGGCGGGTGAAAGTTGTCAATAGAAGATAATGGGGATGTGGTTTCTGAGACAGATGAGTTAATGGGGTCGGAAGTGAAAATAAGATCAAGCTGCCGGCCCATATAGTTTTTAATACCACTCATTTGGGAAAGGCTTGAATCAGTAAGACCGTCCACGAAGACACATTCTTTGAGGGAAACGAGTAAGGGGGTGAAAGCAATTTGATTCTGAAGTGTTCCATTGAAGATAGGGAAGATTGAAGTCACCGAAATTAATTATCTCATCTTGTGCTTCTGAGATGTCAAGAACTTTATCGATAGCAGCAACAACCAATTTGTACGAGTCTGTTGGTTCGCCGGGAAGGATGTAGAAACACATCAGGAAAATGGACTGACATTGAAAAACGAAGGAAACAGCTCTTGACTTTTGATGTCCTGGGAGAGGTTTGTTTCAGTAAGTGCAAATATGTCAGAGGGAAGATTGTGAGACTGCAAGTAAACTGAGTGAGTTTTAGAACGAAGACCTCTTACGTTTTGGTAATAAAAAGACAGAGGGTGGAAATTAGAAGGGGGATAACTGGATTCAGTGTTATGAGCGATAGAACTTTTCTGTTTCGGAACGGATTCTTTCCAGGTAAGAGATTCTTTTGGACTGAACGTACCGAGAGAAAGCTAGGAGATCTTTGGAGACTTGCAACGAAGAGATATTCAAAAGCTCGTGGTATTTATTGTAGAGCTGCCTAAGATGTTGAGGATCAGAAGGAAGTCCTTCCTTTTGAATAGACGCTAATACGTAGCTTTTCGTTTTACCGTCTACACACATATCGTCTGGTTTGTCGTGAAGATATGCCAGAAACAGACGAATGTTGTCAAACACCTTACTATCTCTAAGTTTTGAGAGAGCATAACGTGACTCGGTAGACTCAGTAAGGGACTGTTGCGTGAGTTTAACAGTAGGTGGTAATAGAGGATCGAATGTTGGTGGGGAATCGAGCGGAGAGCGGGATGGGCTTGGGTTTAAAATATGTGAACTAATAAAGTTTGGATATTTGGCGCCTGAGGTGAGGTCAAAACTAGGGACAGAAAGAGATTTTATTGGATTCGAAAAATTTAATGGAGGGGTCTGTTGATCCGGGTTAATATTGAAGGATACGCGTTGTTGAGGATGTTTCTGTGGGGGTGCGGATTGTTGTTCGTTGATTCTACTAAGAGGAACTCAGAATCGTTGATTCTGTAAGTAAAAATCATCTGCTGAGACATTCTCAAAGAGCTGTGGTAGACCACAGGTGGTCAGCCATTACTCGCAGAGCCTTATAGTGTTGACCTATTTCTTTTTCCGCCATTTGTTAACACTCGCACTTACTAGTTTAGCAGGTCGTCTCCGGGTGAGCATCCCAGTTAACTGTGGAAACTGCGTGGAGGGTGGCACTATTGACGCGTGCGTGTACTATAAGTTGCAACATCTGGACGCCGGCCGCGTCGCCAAGTTGACACCAATCAGAGCTTTCTCGAATTGTACACGCCCAACCAAAAAACGATGTCTTTTGTTTTTGAAGGCTTTGCCACTAGTTTTTAATCATTCACGTTTTTTTTTTTTTAATTCCTCAACTCAATGTTCCAGGCTTTTAATCTCAAGCATCTAAGTGTCGATATCCAGTTTACTAAACGTGTAGATTTCAAGCAACATTTCTTTCAACACATTTAGTGTTCTAAAAAATGTGTCTTCATTTCCAGCAAACTTTATTGAAAAATCGCCAAACAACTGCAAATGTAACCATATCGAAACGCTTCTCTTTCTATAAAATTAGTTCTCCTGTTAACGAGCAAAGTGACAATACACTGTAATCTTAATCGTAGACCGATTTACTCGAAGTTCTTAAAATTAAAATAGGCACAAGTAGGCAAATAATTACAACTCGAGCTTTTTAATTAGAAATTAAATAGTACCTATCGATTTAAATTGACTTCGTGAGCTGTTTACAAGATGGCAAAGCCTGTTTATAAGACAAAATCCGGTACAACAATAAATCTGAAAAATTTCAAAAGATCAAACGGAAACAAGGGAGTTCATTGCAAAATCGTTAATGAGCTAAATAAACACGAAATGCCATACATCAAACAACGTCACAGTAAAGGCCGAATCTTTGATTCCGTTTTGCTTTATCGCGCAGATGAATATCCGTTGTTTTCCCTTGAGCTTTGCAAACTGGTGTAGTTTAATTTTTTATGGAGTAGGTATATCTATATACCTTCCAGGAAGAATGTTTTTGGCTTTCCAATTGGGTAACAAGTTGTGCGATTCCATCTTTGACTTTATCTTTTTAGAGTTTATTTTTGTAGAGAACTTAAAAGTAAATGAGATATCTAGAAAATGTTGTTTTTCTCTTTACTCAGGACGGTGGTGGTTCAAATGTTTGCTTTTGTTATTAAATATTGATTCTTCTTTTTTTCATTCTTATAGGCAAAGAGCCAGCGACAGAAACAGAAAGTTTCACTTCATTCAACAACTAGCTCCGCAATATTCAATGCCGATCTTTGTGATCTCATTAAAAAAAAGACTTTTTATAACAACTGTCGAATATTCTAAATCCTCTGACAAATACATTACCAGACATGCTAACTATATTCTAGGGCACAAAATTCTCTGAATATTATTCACTGCTGGTGTACTAGGAATGGCCGCTCTGTTAATTCCCTTTTTTTGCTTTAAAAAAAAGAGGAGGCTTCTGCTAATTTGGAGCACTCATACCTATTTGCCGGTCCAGGGTAGCAGCCTTCCCTTTATTTGTGGTGCTGTTAATTGAAATAGATCAAGGGGATGGGTAGAGCTTCCTCAGCTCTGGGCACTGCGGTGCCTGAATGAAACCTATTGTGCCATTTAAAAAATGTGGAGCGCTTCACGATTTTGCGTATCATCCTTGCGCAGATTGAAATAAGGTGAATGTAATTTCGTATATAACCTCAAGGACGGCGCCCAGATGAAACTGGGAGGTTGATGGAAAAGTAGATGCCCCAGAGCGGGATTCGAACCCACGCGTCCCTCCTATCTACTGAACAGTTTACTATACTGCACCAAAGCCACCCTCAATTGTCATTTTCCTTAACTCGAGGTTATTATCTTCACTCAAAAACCTGAATACTTTGGCCATTCTCTTAACCAGTCGTCATCATTTACTCCTCGTTGAATTATTTTGAGTAGTCCCAAATAGGAAGATTCTTAGGTTCAAGTCGATAACTGCTTTGGCACTGCTAGCTTTTGGTACGACATAAGGCCTGTCACCGAAAAGGGTCCCTTGGTTCTTTTGAACCCCGTCTGATTGAATAGCCGACCGACACGATGATTCCAAGGCTCAGAGTACGGGATAAATTACAGCATACTTCCTGTTTGTCCAGGACTGTTTCACTCTGATGATTGTTATCGAATACTCTTGTATTACGAGTGTACACCTCGTTAAGCACATACACGACCGTATACCAACCGTATACCGTATACCAAAAATGGCTATAAGCTATGTTACGAAAAACTTTTCCTCGAAGCAGACGAATGCAGTACATATTGATTACCGAGTAAACGAGAGAAAGAGAGGAGGTGGTGAAGACAACATAACAATGCCATATTCAAAATTTCTTTTACATTACTAAAAATTTAATGAGTAATATTATAGATAAATAACAAAAACAAGAGAAGTAAACAAAGTTAAGTTAACGAGTGAATGAAAAATAAATTAGTGAATAAATAAATAAATAAATATATAAATAAACTAGCTGACCCGCCCGGCGAAGCTCGGACCTTACGTTCATCAAATTGAAAGTTAAGTAAAAAAGTTTCAAAGTTTCTATTCTAGTGGGAGAGTGAGAATGAAATATAGTTAATGTTACTCAGGGACAATTATAAGCACTCTAACGATGACAGAATTTTTGGGATCGGTATAGCATTTTCCAAGTTCCCGAATATGTCCCAATTCCCGTTCCATTCCCATATGGGGATGAAATATAGTCTATGTAGCGTCGTATTGTAATGGCGAAAACCGTACTTAAATCAGTACAGTGGTTTTTGAATTCCGGTTACCGTTCCTGTGGGTAAATGTTGATGAACTATAGTCTATATTACTCAGGGACATTAAAGCACTCTAACCATGAAAGAATTTTCGGAATTAGTTAAGTGCTTTCCAGGTTCTTGATTATGTCCTCATTCCCGCTTCCGTTTCCTAAAGAATATGTAAAAAAAAATAATTATAGTCTTTGTTACTCAGGAGCACTTTGCACTCTCGCACATTGAACATTTTTTGGAATTCGTTCCAGTGGTTTTTTAATTTCCGATCCCGTTCCCATTATCGTTCCTGGGAGAATTTTAGGATGAATCTTAATACTCCCCCATTGCCATTATAAATGAATGGTACCTGCATCCAAGAAACCGAAAAGCTGTAAGTACTTGGAATGTGTGTAAACGACGATCTTGGTTGGAATGACCACATATTTGAAGTTGCCAAAAACGCTGCTAAATGCTTAGGTTTCTTAAGACGATGCAGGAAGTTCTTCACCCCTTCTGATCTGGCTACAATTTATAAGGCCTTCATCCGCCCAAAACTGGAGTATAACTCCCATATCTGGTCAGGTGCTTCTCAAACATCCTTGCGCCTACTTGATAGGGTACAAAATAGAGCGTTAAAACTGATGGGTGATAGTTCAATCGTAGAATCGATTGATTCTCTTGAACATCGTCGAAACGTTACTTGTCTCTCTCTTTATTATCGCTTTTTCACAAACAGTGCTCTAGAGAAATAGTCAGTTGCATTCCTCCCCTGAAACAATTTAGCCGCAACATCAACCTTGCTTAGAATGCCCATCAGTTTTACCTTGAGCCCAACTTCGGGCGTACAGTCAAGTATATTCTTATTCTTATTTTAGTCGCACCACCCGTATGTGCTTTACCTGGCTCTGTATTTCAACTACATTACGATTTACAAAGGTTCAAAAGCAAGGTGTATCGGTGTATCCTATTAAATCCTCTCCCATTTTCCTAAATGCTCGCACTGTGTTCTATAAGATTATAAGGGTAGTCATAACCAATTGTTGTGTGGCTCATTATAAAACAAACAAAAATTTGTCTATGATACTCAGGTGCAATAAATTAAAAAAATTCAAATCTTTATTCTGATCACATCAGTCAAAAAATTAAAAGAATTTTTCAAAACAAACCTTATCATTCGCTATTTATTATTTTAATTTTTTGTTGTCAAAAAAAAAAAAAAACAACAAAATCATTGTTTGAATTTAATTTTTAAATCATTACAGTTAAGAATAATGAAATTGTCAATTTTACTATATTCCAATTCCATCTGCCGGGATAATTTGCGAATCTAAACCATCCAGGGCGCCACTAAAACGCATACAGAAAAAATCATTTAAATCGGTCAAGCCGTTTAGGAGGAGTTCAATTACAACACACGTACAGCGGAATTATATATATAAAGATGAATAACTAAATAAATAAATAATAATTGAATAAAAAATAAATAATTAGATAAGTACAATCTGTAAGAATAAATAATAAATAAATAAATAACGAAATATTGCCATACATGTAAATAAATAAATAAATAAATAAATAAATAAATAATAATTAGACAAATATAAAACATACAGGAATGTATATAAATAAATCGACAGTTAAATGAACAATCATAGTATATGCGTATACACATATAAGCTGGCATTAATCAATATAACACAATATTAGAATTAGCAGTTCTTAAGAAGATAATCTTGAAATCAAGGCATTGTCAGATGAATAACAGGAGAAGTTATATTTTTCCTTTAGTTATAAAATTCTATCTGAAATATATTCAATACAAGTGAGTGTAACTCATCGGTTGAAAAATGCCATGGAAGGTTAAGCATCATTTTCAAGAGCTTATTTTGTGAAATCTGTAACCTACGAATATGAGTCATTGCACAATTACCCCAAGCCGACGACCCATAAAATATGATCGCCTGGAAGATAGTTTTGTAAACTAAGAGCTTGTTATCCTTACTTAGTTTCGATTTTCGATTAACAAATGGGTACAAAATTTTTACAGTAGTGTTAACCTTTTTAATGATTTCTTGTATATCAAGGCCAAATGTTAGTTTATTGTCTAGATGTATCCCTAGATATTTAACACTGTTTTTCCAGTCAGATCCTATACCATCAATCTGGAGATTACTGCTTGGTAAAAAGCAGGATTTCTTTTGCGAGTGAAAAAGATAGCCTGGGTCTTACTAGCATTAATTTTAATTTTCCACTTCCTGAAATAAAGTTCAAGTACCTTAAGGGCAGATTGCAGATTGGTTTCAATATTGAAACCGATCGAATTAGTAGAAAAGATACTAGTATCATCAGCAAAAATAGCTTTCTCGCAATTGGGCAACTGAGGGAAGTCTGACGTGAATAACACATAGAGAATTGGGCCAAGGACAAATCCTTGGGGAACTCCTGCAGGAACAAACACAAGTTCCAGACAGAACGTTATTAACAGATACCATATATTTTCTAGACAATAGAAACGATTGAACGATCTTAATAAGGTACATTGGAAAACCAAGGATGAAAAGCTTATGCAAAAGCCCATGGTGCCAGACAGAATCGAACGCCTTTTCTATGTCAGGTAAAACCATACCCGTACTTTTTCCGAGTACGAAATTTCTTTTTACGTGGTCAGTAATTCTATGTATTTGATGCACAGTACTATGAAGTGCTCTGAAACCAAATTGTTCAGGAGGAATTATGTCGTGAGAACTAGTATAAGCAATCAATTTAATTTTTATTACTTTTTCGAAACATTTACTTAGCGAACTCAATAAACTTATTGGTCTATAGCTTTCATTGCATTTTGCCCCGGCTTAAGTATAGGAATAATTTTTGCGATTTTCCATTCCGTTGGAAAGTTACCAATTTTAATGCAAGAGTTAAACATTTGCTTTAAGAATATGTAACCTAAGCTCGGCAAATTTTTTAAATATAAATTTCGTTTATTGTCAAAACCAACAGCTTTTCGAGTTTGTAACGATAGAATAACTGATTTTACGTCTTCAACTGAGATAAACCCAGCTTCTCCGTTAACAATACTTGAGTTTATAATATTGAGAGACTGACGTACTATCGACTCTGTGTTTGTGCAACTATTGCTATTGTTGAAAACTGAAAAATTTTCAGAAAAGGAATGAGCTAGAGCATTGGGTTTCTCCTTACTAGTTGTTATAAGATTACTTCCTATTCTAAGCGCGGGGATCTGAACATTTCTTTTTTTAATAACTTTTACTATATTCCAGAAAGGTTTGCCAGCTTTTTAAAGGCCTTGCAGCTTATAGTTCCAGGTCCGATTTTTAATCACGATATAATGGCGTTTAATATTTTCATTTCATTGTAATATACATTATATCTTGTGCGCATCCACTTTGATCTATAACTGTTTCTCACTTTAATTAGTTCTATTAAATGAGAAGGTAAGGCATACTGACTAGTCAAACTTATTTTTTTCTTCGGAGCTGAGCTTTCTATGCTTTCGGTTACTAAAGAAGTAAAAGAGGACAGAAACGAGTCAATCTCTGATGCACTTGCCTCATTTAAATCTAGGTCAGGTACATTATTTAATTTATTTTTCAGAATTCTCTTAACTGCAGTCCAATCTGTATTTTTGAAGTCGACAATTTCAGTACTTTTGCACAAGGGGTTTGAAAATACACAATGTGACTACAGGTAGGTGATATGAACTTAACTCATTAACTACCATTGGCTGATTAAACAGTCCTGGCATATTGGTCAAAAATATATCTAGTGTGGAAGGATTAGATTTATTATTCACTGGATAATAGGTCGGATCAGGAGGAAACAAAATGTCAAAGGGATGACTTAAATTAATATCGGCAAGTATATTGCCCCATGTGTTTGCCCAAACACATCCCCAATTCCTATGTCTACAATTGGAGTCACCACCAATGAGAAAAATTGATAAGTAGGATTGATTGAAGAGGGTTATGACCCTGCGTAGCACTTCATCAGTAATCGGCTCTGTTTTTTTGAATGAAGTTACGGATGCTCCGCGTAGAAACGGTTAGAGCTAGCAATATGGACTTTTTATTAGGACAACGCGTTGCGAACAGCTTTTCGGTAATCGAATGAATCGATGTTTTGTTCTGACTGCTTTATTTAGTATTTAGAGACCTTCAAAGCTGTCCACAGCCAACAGAAGAGCAATACGAAAAGCAAATATCTAATATCTCACCAAAACTTCCAAGAAGCGGGCAATTAAAACAACGTTTAGGATGACAGTGGAAAGGATGTGATAAATTTTGGAGGAGTATCCGGAGTTTCTTTCGTTGAGGAGCCATTTCACATCCTTCGGCTATAATGTTTATCGACAAGGTATTCGACACTTTCCGCAATTCGTAAGTTTTCCACATTCAACTAAATACGTAACACCGTTTACAACGCCAAAATTAAACCACTTTGTAACAAATCACGCCTCCAGGGTATTATTTCTAATGAAATCTTTTTTGACTCGGCTGCAAGCGAATTCGGCACGAAGAGTATTTAAGTAATAATTATTTTCCATGACAAACAATGATAATAAACTTTCAAACCCCCCGACTTCTGTACGAAATTGAGCAGCCTTTGTTGTTATGAGTTTTTAATAACTTGTCCTTGCTGTTTTGCCATTATACTTTGACTACCTTTATTAAATACCTTGAAGAGAAGAAACAAACCAAAATGAAAACGAGATAATTAAGTAAATCCACACACAAAACAAAGCAATGCCGTTTTAATGAACAGATTGTCTTGAAAATCGTTATCTTGTTTTGTCCATAGCATTTAGTAACTTTCTTTCCGGGAATTACTGACCAAATTCAGAGAGAAAAGGAAATTTAAGATTGAGAAATTATTTCATGACTTTTGCCTTTTCTGTTTTTAACAGAAATTCAATATGACTTAAGTTTTTTTTACAAAGTTTATTCTTAAAAATACGAATACGAATACGGATGTCTAAATTTATTTTGATCGATGTGTAAGCATTTGATTAAACGATTTTTTTTTCGTGAAAAAAACGAAAAAATGGACTTTAAAGAAATTAAACAGACTAACCTGTAAAGTTTGCCCTAAACGACGAAAATGCATAATCGCTGAGAATTCGAAGACATTCAATGATCACCTACTTCTGTAAATTCTTCAAAGCTTAAGTATGTGCGATAACAAAGCGGAAGTAATTGCGCCATTGGCAGTTTGTTAGCCCTACATATTGGGAATAGCGAGCCGGTACAAGAGAAAAACATAAAGAACACGAATAAGTTCGGCTAACACGTTTATCGTTTCAAGTAAATTAAAGGTGGGTTGTTCAGTGAGAGCTATCGGTTTTCGGTGCAAAATTGTTCGGCGTTGGGAGGACTGCACACTATTTTTGCATTATCTCAAGAAACCTGGTTTTATGGGACGCCAGTCTTTCACGTTTTACCGAAATTATGGCCCTTGCATTTTTTTTAGTTGTATCTTCGTAAGCTAAGAACTTAATTGGATATTTTTCGTAAGAAACCCTAAATGCCTAACGTGACCATTTATTTTTTTTGTCAAAGCGGGACATCTTCGGAATTATGTAATAAAAAATGTTAGTAGTGTTTTACAAGGTTTTTTATTATTATTATTATTTTTAAATAATCAAAGCAAATACGAGTAAGTAGTGGCGTGGATTTTAGTTTGTATTTTTATATTTATCGGCTGAACAAATTTGTTTTAAAATATCGAGTCTTGTTTTTAGAAAAGTTTGAAGTTTAGTACATGGTTTATTTATATTTATCTTTGTAATCAAAGTAGCTTTCATTACTGAGACACTAAACTGTGTTGTGTGTGTGTGAGAAAAAACTTTTTCCACAGGTGCGTTACGTCCAGGCAGACACATAACGTACTCAATAATTGTAGAAAAATTTGTTGAATTTAGATTATTGGCACGAATGTGCTGGAATAAACCAACCCAACGATTTTCAGTTGAAAAATTCTCGGTATTCCAGCCAGAAATGTTTTCATCGGTCACAAAGTTTAAAATAAGTGAAAACCCGTCAAAGACTTTCGCATCTTGGCTTCTGCAAATAAATCCTTGTATGATTAGTAAATCAACCACTAGGCACTTTTGTTAAATTTTCCCATTCAAACACTTCCAGTTCTGTGCTAAATTGGGCACTGGTCCAAGTATTCCTTGCTTGTTTTATAAAACTCAGCCGCCGTAGTTTTTACGTTTTGGCTTACTGCTGGTTTTTCTTCTGCTCTTTCTTGTAA
Source organism: Melanostoma mellinum (assembly GCA_914767635.1). Lineage (NCBI taxonomy): Eukaryota > Metazoa > Arthropoda > Insecta > Diptera > Syrphidae > Melanostoma > Melanostoma mellinum. Next base: position 32,236,288 of record OU612059.1, read on the forward strand.
TCTTACCATCAGGCTATACGGACCATGTGAGGAAGGAAAATTGTATTCTCTTTTAGTGTTAGGTTATCTCGGAGACGATTAATTTCCTTGGCAGACTCTATAGCCGATACATTTGGCGCTTCGATTTTCAAAACAACTTTATGAAAGGTCGCCGCTTGTGCACACAATCCTGAGCTGGGATCGTCGAAAAACGTCTTTAAAATATTTGGCCATTTGTCGATACTCTGAAAATAGTTTTTCAAAGGCTGAAACATTTTGAAAACTCTTTCGCAGGCACTAACGTAATCCTCTATTTTTTACTATAGCCCAGCAGCTTGTGATACTCTGTCTCGGTAGAAATACAAAACTCTTTCAATGTTTCTACTCGAACGCTGTAGATGTAGAAATGAGTAAATTTTTACTATAATGCATTCGAAATCCACAGGAAGACAATCAGCGGCAGTTTTGATCGCGTTGTGGACTATGTGGGCTCCACATCCAATCCCAATATTCTGTCTGCAAAGTGATTGGTTCAACTAAACATTATTATTTCCTCCCCTATTTTTACCCCCTTAGTTGCAGCTCGTGTTATCTCCACAAAACGTAACAATTTTTTTATTTAAGTCATTAAAATACAATACTTCCTTCAATACAATAATAATTCAATAAGTACAGTAATATCCGATGTTTCGCCTGGCTGCTCCCGAAACTCTTAAACCTTAACTTTCACACCTTCCGATGGCAAAAAATTGCGAATTAAAACTGGGAATAATTTGATGGAGCCATGATTTGAAGCATGTGTTAATATAGTTTTGCAACTGGGTTTACGGAAATGCTCTTTTAAATCTTCGGTTGCCATGGTTGAGAGCACATTTACCACAACTGCTTGAAACTTTGTAGGTGCACATCTAAATTCTTGCTCAAAACATGCTAGAATTAAAGAAGAAGAACAGTCATTTGAGCCAAAAACTGTGATTATGTAGCACGGTGTGATACGCACACGTACCCCCAGCTACAGCTAAATCCAAATCCTCAGAAGTCGGCGACTCGGTTTTCTTACAAAAATTATACTTTGAAGCAGCGGCTTGATCGGCAAGTCTATGTTTTTCTGATTTTAAATGTTTTTCTATATCACTGGCACCACCATGTCCAGCAGTAGAATCTGTACGACATTTTTCACATGTAACGTCTGCGGTGTCATCTTTTTTTTTTTGTTTTATAAATGGATACATCTGTTGCAGACTAATATTAAAGGAACACTTGCATTTAGGCAGTATTGTTTTGTTACAAAACACTAATAGAACTAAAACAAATCCATCGATAACTAATTAAAAAGATGGCAATCTCTGGCCATGGCGGAATTTGTCCACAAGCTGCTCACACACAACTTCACGAAAATTACTTACACAACTTTAATTTTGCCGGATTTGTCAGCTTTGACCACAACTTCAAATGCAACCAACACTTCAGATTTCACCTCGCCAAAAGAGGAATTTTTGAAATTTCTTTTAAATTTTAACCTCGAGAATTTTGCTAGCACGCATTCCGAGTTGATAACAATATACAAAAGAATGAAGATGTTTTTGCTTATACCTATATTTTATCGAATCAAAAGAAACAAAAATTGCAAAAGCGGGACAATTTCAGCCTCGCGACAGCGGGACAGACTGCCTGAAAGCGGGACTGTCCCGCCCAAAGCGGGACGTATGGTCACCTTATAAATGCCATTAATTTGACCATTCGCTTATTTCGTTGGAAGACTCATAAGATGTTACTGATCATGCTTGTAAATGGATAATGCAAAGAAAAGTGTGAAGTTTCATAAGAATATAAGTTTCTTGTGTGGAGGCGTTGGAGGCAAATCAAACAAACAAAAGCTTTGGGAAAATCAAGATGTATCAGAATATGTGTGCACTTAGGTAGCGTCTTGAGTATTTTGTTGCTCTTAACTAGCCGCTGGAAGATAAAGTATAGAGCACCAAAGTACATCAACTACTCTTTGCTGACGATGGTCCCTACATGAGCTAAGATCCTTCATTTTGCAGCAAGCCCTTGCAGTTTGCGTATGATTTTAAGAAGAAATTATTTGTGCAAAGGCGAGTACGTTGTTGCTTTAATAAACCAGACTTTCCTGTTCCAGACATTTATTTGAATGGCAATGTGCTTCTTCATTGTGCAAAGTCTCAATGCCTAAGATCTTGATGAATGGCAACGGAAATTGTGTTGAAAATAACGTTATCTTCTGAAAATAACTCACTTAACTGTGCGTTCAGCACTCATATATACCCCTCATATTGTTCTGGCTATTCTGAGAAGTCGCTTTATTTTCCATTGGTAGATTTTGGCTGACGAAGAGATCACTTTTATTCCTCTTACAATGTCGATCAACGTTAAAATCTAACGCTTTTTGAGGGCAACCCAGGGAACCCCTTGAAAGCATCAGTAATGTGATGCAGATTTTATAATTTACACCCCCTTAAGATTGTGATGCTATCGTTGCTCCGAAAAAAAAACCAAGAAGGCTATGGCTAAATTTGAGAGGTTTCGTATAAAGCATAAAGCTTCAATTACAAACCATTGACATATTTTTTGCAATTTCGTATCATCCAAATGGACTAAAGTTTCTGTATCTGGCGTCTGTCATCTTCCGTCTGCCATGTTCCATCTGTCATCTGCCATCTTTCATCTGTCATCTGTCATCTGTCATCTGTCATCTGTCATCTGTCATCTGTCATCTATCATCTGTCATCTGTCATCTGTCATCTGTCATCTGTCATTTGTCATCTGTCATCTGTCATCTGTCATCTGTCATCTTAGGTTAGGTTAGGTTGAATGGGGGGTGTAGCCACAAGTGGCAACACCTCACTCGGATCTCGAGGATCCATTGTGCTCCCCGGGAAATCAGAGGATGAGGAAATGGGAGGATTGGAGAGGTGGATGGTTATTGTGGTAGGGAACTCCCACTGAACCATTTGGAGCCCTGAGTAAATTTCAGGACGTTGCTCAGTGGGAGGTTAGAGATGTCGCCCAGTTCGTCGAAGAAGTATTCTCCGAGGGTTTTTTTCCGAGTGTGGGCTAAGCTAGGACACTCACAGAGGAAGTGGAAAGATCCCTCCTCTGCCTCCTCATCTTGGCATCCTCTACATAAGTCGGATGTGCTATTGCCCATTCTCATCATGTGGGTACCCAACGAGTTGTGACCCGCGAGAATGCCAATCAACAGAGAGAGCCGAGGTCTGCTTAGCTGGAGTAGAAATTCTGTTTTTTTCTTGGAAATATCTGGCCAAAGGTTTCTAGAGACTCGGCATGTTTCTAAAGATGACCACCTGTCATTGGCGATTTTTAGAAAATTGTGTTTGATTCTGCTTTTTTCTTGCTCTAGTGGCTTTAGAACTGAAGTGTTCGCTTCGCTGGATTCGAGTGCTGACCCGATTTTTGCCAGCTTATCCGCCATTTCATTACCGATATTGTCACGATGTCCAGGGACCCAGGTTAAACTAACTGTGTTTGTCTCACTGAGCAGTCTAAGGTTACTGCGACAGCTGTCTACTAGCCTGGATTTTGTGATAATGGATGAGATAGCTTTAATGGCCGCCTGACTGTCTACAAAAAAGTCAATATTTTTGTTGATCAAGTTTTGCGTAGCAAGGTGCTTCGCGGCTTCGCACACTGCGAGTACTTCTGCTTGAAAGACACTGCAGGAGTCGGGAAGCTTTATTGATCTATTCATGTTAGGGTAGTCTGAGAAGATACCTGATCCTACCCCTTCGTCCGTTTTGGAACCATCTATGAAGACGGAAATGTGATTTTCTTTTATAACCCTTTTTTCCTCCCAGCTTTCTCTAGTCGGAAAGACTGTTAGGACCACTGGATTGAAATCAATATGCGGGGGGGGTATAGTCTGTTTGAATGTCTATATCTGTATGGTTCATGATGGTTCTATGGCCTGATATGCCTGTTTGAAGAGATTGTGTATTATCTTGAGGCCTTAATTCCCGTCATTATTGCAATGTGTTTGTTTTTATAATTATTTTCTGTCAATGTTTAATTCTGCGCATTTGCGTATTGCATAGACTTCTGCTCGGAATATGCTTGACATTCTTCCTATAGGCACTTAAATTTTTGCTCTTGGCCCAAAAATTCCTGCTCCAGTTCCCTCTGTTTTTTTTTAGTCATCTGTATACCATTTTATTGCATAGGTCTTAATTGAGTAGGTCTCTTCCTCACTTTGCCGCATGCCTTTCTGTTACTTAGCTCAACGTTGAAGAGCTTATCGAATTTAAATTCCTTGGTCTTGCTATCCTGAAGAAAGTCAATGGTAACTCATTCGATATTATATTAGTTTCGTTAGATTTCAGGACACTCTCTGTCTCTTTGGCAAATCTAGCTATCGTTGCATTTGTGATACTTCTTATTACCAGGTGCATAGGTGTCAGGTTTAGCAATAGCTCCTGACATGCATTCATTTATTTTAGTTTTTGTTGATATTATTTAGCCGTACAAATTCTCTCCTAGTTTTTTATGGGTGTTTGTTGAGCGATTCAGACGCAAAGTATGTAAATGGACTCTGCATGTACACAAGGCTTCTTATTTCAAAACTGAAAGGTCTTGTTCCAAAAGCCTTCGTAATAAAAATCTTGGTAAAACAAATAACTTGACTGGCATATTCTAAATGTTACGGAAATGCATAAAATATACAAATCCTTCGAACTAAAGGTTAGTTGTTCGACAAGAAGATGTCACATTTCATTTGCTCCGGTACAATTAAAACCAAGAATGAATCTTTCATACGATTAATAATACGGTAGGTATTCCTAACAACCTTCGGTCTAGGTGATTATTATCAAGTAAAGGTAAGATTTGTGTTAAGGTTTAAAAGAACACACTTACCTAACAGACAAACCAAATTGCTTGCAAAGCCATTAGGTTTCGTGCTTTACCATTAAATGTCTTTCTTTCATTTATTTAAGAACATTATGGTCGACAACAACAGCTACACTTTATAAAAGGACCAAAGTGTTAATATCACTTAAATCGAAGCAATTACGAATACCAACATACATATACAAACTCAAAATGCCTTGAAAGAGTTTGTCTGTTCTTCAAGCTCTTAAAATATAAGAAAAAAGAAAAACAGAAACCTTTTAATGTTTTTGTATCGATACAAGGTCCAGTTTTTTATCATTTTTTTTACCGAAGAGTGTCCTGGTCTCCTCTGGAGCAAAATAAAAATTCAATAACGTTAATCCCCTGAAGCAACAATAAAAGGACATTTCATTCGTTCGTTTTATTTCACATGGCATCGATGACCATTTAATACATTTAGCAGGCGTGTTTTACACTGCCCCAGTCGTTCATAAAACTCTAGTACACTTCAGAGTGAATGAAAAGAGTCATTCGTATGGTTTGGGTTGGTGTTGGTGTGTGTGTGACTGGTATGCTTCCAATAAATACAATCGAGGCTCAATGTTGAATTATTATGACACAGTGTCGAACATAAAAACGTAAACTGATGTTCCTCATAATCTTTTTGAATTGAGTGTGAGAGAAGTAAAAGCTCCAATTGAGTTATAATATTTACAATTGGTAATGGATTATCGTTCGCCGATGTCTTTATTTGAGAGTAGATTGTGTTGTTTATTAATTCATGAAAGCACATCAAAAAGTGTGCTTTTATAAAGTTCACTTAAATTGGACTGGTTTTATGAACATTGAGCAGTAGGAGGAGATTAATACAATCTGAAAAGTCGACACTTCCTTAATTTGTAGAATAACCAAGCGAACATGTTCAAACAGAATGTGAAGCAATTACGACGCAGAGTCAAAATATGCTTTTCATTATTTTATTTTTAATATTTTAACAATAAATTCTTCGCTGTTATTCCTGTTAGTCAGCAGAGTGCTGATCAATAATTATAACAGCAACGCCAACGCTTAAGTACCATGCGGATTATGACGAATTGTCCAAGATTCAGTGGTCAACTATACCAGGGCCTGAATTTAAACTACAGAATCATCGGTTGACACCTCAACCACTTAATCTTACATAAATAGATGAGCTTATAATCAAAGGGTGATTCTTGTCCTCAAAAATTACGAAATCGTTTTAAAGATACAGTAGTCCTTAAATTGTAAAGTTTCTAAAAGAACTGTTTGGCAATACGAGAAAGCCAATTGGGTCGGCCTGAACAATTTCTTCCGAAATTTTAATTGATCATTGTGCTTTATCTGTAAGGAGGTGATTAGGGATAGAGAAAGTAGTTTTCGAAGATTTAAAGCAACCCTACAGTAGAAAATCGAAATTTGTTTAAACGGGCCAGAAATATCTGTAATGCTCAAATACAAAAGGCCAAAATCTTGTATGACCAAAAAGCAAAAAACTTTTGGTCCTTTGTTAAGAACTCGATCGCGTTATCGGTCCCAACGATCGGCTTCAATGACTCTCCGTATGTCAGCTCCATCGATAAAGCCAATTTGCTGGCAGCTCAATTTGCTGCCAACTCGACACTTCCTGATAGGATATTGGTTCCACTTGAGTTTGTAAATTCTGTGATGAAGCAGATTTTTTTTTCGAACTCGCTCGGTTGCGAGAGTCCTAAAAGATCTCAATATACATAAATCCGCTGGTCCTGATGGTATCCCCTCCGTTATTCTGAAGAGGTGTTCTTCTAAGCTGGCAAAACCACTGCGTAAACTTTTCCATCTTTCTTATTCTGCTGGGCTTTTCCCGAGCAGATGAAAAACTGCATTTGTCCAGCCGGTCCCTAAAATAGGCGAATCTTCCTTCCCTTCCAATTACCGTCCAATTTCACTTACGTCTTTTCAAGTCAGATACCCACTTCTTAATGCAGGTGTGCCCCAGTGCTCCGTTTTGTCTCCGACTCTCTTCCTCATTTTTATAAATGATCTCTTAACTGAAACTTCTAATTCTCTCAACTATTTAGCTGACGACTCGACCCTCAGCTTTTCGTATTCGTTTCCAATTTCACGTCCCTGGTCTTCGGAAGTGAAACAGGAGCTGGAAGCTCCTTTTATTCGGAGCATATTTACATGTGACAGCATATTTACATGTTGTAATAAAAACCGAATAGAACTCAATGCTTCGATAACTCAATTTTGTCATTTGTTGTTAAGGCTTAACATTTAGTCGCTGCCATTACCTATAAATGGTACACATTCGAGAAACCGAAAAGCTGTGAATACTCGGTAGGTGTGTAAACGATGATCTTCGTTGGAATGGCCACATATTTGAAGACGCTTAATGCTTAGGCTTGTGATACCCGTGGTGTGATGGATAGCGTGTCCGCCTGTTAATCCAGAGGTTCGTGGTTCGAATCCCAACAGAGGCAAAAATGTTTTTTCCATGGGTATCGCCTTTCGCGAGGAATTGGCAAGTCCCCCGCTAGTATTCATTGCCATGACAAGCGCTTTCTCGATTAGCCGTTCGGAACCGGCAGAAAATTTTAGGTCCCTTCCATTCCCTCACAAGGCATGGTTGTGAGAAATGAGGCCCAGGAGCTCCACGCTCTGTTGCGCCACCCTATTTATTTATTTTTATTTAAATGCTTAGGCTTCTTGAGACGATGCAGGAAGTTCTTCACCCCTTCTGATCTGGCTACAATTTATAAGGCCTTCATCCACCCAAAACTGGAGTCTAACTCCCATATCTAGTCAGGTGCTCCTTAAAAATCTCTGCGCCTACTTGATAGGGTACAAAATAGAGCGTTCAAATTGATATTGAGAGTTCAAACGTAGAATCGATTGATTCTCTTGAACATCGTCGAAACGTTGCCTGTCTCACTCTCTTTCATCGTTTTTTCTACAAACAGTGCTCTTGTGAAATAGCCAGTTGCATTCCTCCCCTGAAACATTTTAACCGCAACTCCCCGCCTCGCCAGAAATGCTCATCAGTTTTGCCTTGAGCCCAACTTCGGTCGTACAGTCAAGTTTAGAGATTCTTATTTTAGTCGCACCACCCGAATGTGTAATGCTCTACCTGGCCCTGTTTTTCCCCTGCATTACGATTCACAAAAGTTAAAAAACAACGTGCATCGATGTCTCCTTTCAAATACTCTCCAATTTTCCCAAACGCTCGCTCTGTGTTCTATAACATTATAAGGGTAGTCATAACCCCTTAATGTGAGCGTTAATTTTATAATAAAAAAAAGCATAGCTTATGCTTCTGTAATTGTCACCCTTTTGCTCTGCTTATGCAGGTGCGTAATTCTTTTCTAGTCTCTGGCTGTTGCCGAGAGGAACTACTTTTAAGAGAACAAAATGATTAACTAAAACAAGCCAGCACTTTTACATGAAACATGAGTTCTGACTTCACTACTAAAAAAGTCCACCTAGCCTTAAGAAGAAGAATGTCGGTTTTGAAGAAGTTATGAAAGTAGCGACAATCAAAGTCCTACTCTTTTCCAAGCTTCTATATATTTGTTTATGTACTCGTATGACAATAAGTCTTCATGATTATGTTGTCAGTAATTAATTACCTCAAAAATCGCTTCCTCAGCCGAAACATATTTGATGAGTATTTCTAAATAAAGTCTTTTCGACCAACTAAATACCATGGCCAACAAAGTAAGAACGACGCATTCGTGCCTTTAACATCAACAAATCTTTGCTATTCGGTTGACTTATATCGATCACAGTTTTTGTTGTTCCAAATAAACTGTATTGTTAATTCTATTTCATCAACACAATTTACACAACTGACAACAGTAATGGGTAGTGGGAAGCAATCATTTCATGGATTACAATCGTATTGAGCCATCAGTCATTTGAGTTGGAGAAGCCTAATAAATTTATAATATGTCGTGGTTATCATAATCATTTCAAATGTCATCGATGACATTCATTATTCAAGTTCTTTGAATTCTTGTATCGATTCTCCTCTTTCAGAAGGCTTCTGTGCAAACACTGTGTTGGTGTACCTACTAGACCAATATTGAAAAAATTGCTTGTTTGTGAAAAACTTCCCCAAAACCAAATGTTGCTGATATTATTTACTTCTCGTCTAAATAAGACCTTAGTCAACATTTTCACTCCTATGCCCTCTGTCTTCTACGTTCAGCCATGAAGTTTACAATGCGATTTAGATTTGCACCTTCATGGTCCATTTGTTGGGTAAAACACAATTTGAGGATAACGTTTGGTGTCCCTTTTCGGAGAAATCGTTACAACAAAAATCCAAACAAACTAACCCAACACATCATCAGCTAGGGAATGGGTATTAAAGTGAAGCCATCAGCACCATCTTCCACACAATTCGAAACGTCAACCCAATACCATACCCGCCTCTGGTGAATATCCTCCCACATAATCAATTTCCGTCCAATAAAATGATATTTTTATGTTTATACCTTAACGGACCAACCAAGACGACACTACTTGCTACAGTGTGTACTTTATTTTGTATATACTCGTACGGTTGGCCCACTCTGGGGCATACCCAAGGACGACATTGTCGTCCCTTTTAAGACATCAGCAATTGTGAATGTTATAAGTGCTGTCGATTTTGCACTTGGATGAAACTGAGACTCTGCTTCTCTCAGAACCACAACCCACACAACCCGTCTCCGATGACAGAATTGATCCATAAAAACGCGGAGGAATGTTTGAGGTCTGTTGATGGTAGGTGCTCTCCATACTCTTTCTTCTTTCTTCATTTCTGTATATTTGAAATTTTTGTTGTTTTTTATATTATTGTAAACACTTATGAGGGAATCATAAAACGATCCATTAATTTTTATCTGCTCCAGCTTGATGTTCGGTAGGGTATAATTAAGATATAGATATTGTAGTTTGGGAAAGGATGAACGGATATTTAATGTGCCGCATTAATTATAATATGCAAATTATTTTCTAACGAGCTATACGCCCAACTGCGTTATTTTATTTAATAATTTCTAGATACACAATCAATGATCCGAAAAAGGGATTCAGAGTCAGGCCGAGAGTGATGGCAAATGGAGAGGTCTTATATTTTTGGTTTTGTTTATTTGTCAGATGTATAGGAGCTACCTGCTTTTTCGGATGAAACTTTTATCACCATTCAAATAAAATCACATCCCATTCAACAAAACCGAAAAAAAAATTCGACGTTAACAAGGATAACTTTCACATTTCAACGTTGCTATGGTCAGAGGAAACTGCATTGACGAAACGGAAAATTGTGTCAAAAAAGTTTCACAGTTTTCAGTCGTCCACAAGACACAGAGACGAATAAGTTTTTGAAACACGAACATAAGGAGAACGTTTTCCTCATGTGCAACCACTAATGTTTCAAACTATTACTTTTAAATTCATTTAGTTGGAAAGTTGTTGGAAAATGTTCAATACTGTTACAGTCAGTCGAAAGAAGACAATGACTATGAATTTTCTATAGCCAATTGAACGTGAAAAGTTTTTCGAGTAATGAAACTTTTGCTTTATGTTTGTGCTTTACATGGAGTTACTGGATTTAGTTGTGTTCCTTACAATCATGGTTCACTGAACTTTTGCTTTTTTAGAACAAACAACAATAGATAAAACTATTTCAAAAAAAAGTTATGCTGTTAACAATTTTATAACATGGTTTTGTTCACTTCTTCAGAAGGTCTTGTTGAAAATCGGTTAGGAACTATTAACATCAGACATGACATGTAATTTGTGCTAATAAGAAATGGCCTTTTCGGATGGATGACCTATTTACTCTCAAGCCAAGTCTGAAGGCGGAATGGAATTTAAAAATTTTGGTACAACAATTTCTTGTCTGATATTTCTTCTTTGAAGTCATTACATTGAAATGAAAAGCTTTGGTGGCTGTGTTTAACATGGCTCCTAATAAAACTTGTAACAGTCCGTATCAAGAGGAGCGAGGATGGACAATTGTTCTTTGCGGCAGAGATTAGGTTCGTCAAAGTAGTCACGTTTAGCAACCCACACACCTATACCTATCCAATCTGTTCATGAATTATTGTTGGAATAAAACACCGCAAAACTGACCATTCATTAGACAAAACCGGTAAAACATAACATAGATGGTGCTTCGCCATAAAAAGCATATCCTTGGTTAGCAGTTTGCAATCGGCAAACAATTGTAAGTACTTTCCATTCTTTTAAGCGCAAATCCTTTTGAAGGGTTATCAAAAAAAACATTTTTTGAGTTCTTAACAAGTTCTTTCATTCTATTCTAACTGCTTAATAGAGCTTTGAATGTGGTTTTGATTTACACGTGATCGAAAACTCTTTCACGCACCTTCAATAATTCTTCAACAAGCATTCTTCATTTTTTCTCCATAATAAGAATTGTGTCCCTTTATCCTCACACTGAAAATGCAATTGCGACATTCTGGCAAGACAACACGCGAAGGAAATTGTGTTGAGATCTTTGCTGAATTTAACGAATGAACTCAACTTGTTGATGAGCCCACTCGGGTTCCTGATATTGAAGGCCATGCGGCCAACAGTCTTGACTTATTTCTCTTTTCTCATCCCGAAAAATATAGGGTTGTACTATCATCTCCTTTAGGCAAATCGGACCATTGTGTCATATGGGGGATTATTCGTTTTCCGTCACGGTAAAAAAAAAGATAAAGTCCCTAAAAGTACTGTGTGGCATTACGAGAAAGCCAATCGGGACGGCCTGAATAATTTCTTCCGAAATTTTAATTGGTCATTGTGCTTTCTCGACGGTAACGTTGATGCATCAGCTGATATGATATCTAACGTAATTCTCAACAGCATGAGCAATTTTGTTCCTCACAGAACAAAAAGTATCATCCCCAAAGAGAATTCGTATATTAATTTAAGCTGTAAAAATCGAAGGGATCGAGAAAGTAGTTTCAAAAATTTAATGACAACTCCACTGCAGAAAGCCGAAATTAGTTCAAACGGACCAGAAATATCTGTAATGCTCAGATACAAAAGGCCAAGTTCTTGCATGACCAAAAAGTGAGTCAAAAAATACTGTTGTGTTCAAAAGGAAGTAAAAAATCTTGGTCTTTTGTGGAGAACATTAAGAACTCGACCACGTCATCGGTCCCAACGTTCGTTTTCAATGACTCTCCATATGTCAGCTCCAACGATAAAGCTAATTTGCTAGCAGCTCAATTTGCTGCCAACTCGACACTTCCTCATAGCATATTGGCTCCACCTGAGCTTGAGTCTGTAGATTCTGAGATGAAGGAGATTTGTTTTTCAAGCTCGCTCGGTTGCGAGAGTCCTCTAACATCTCAATATACATAAATCCGCTGGTCCAGATGGTATCCCGCCGTTATTCTGATGAGAAAATATTCTACGCTGGCAAAACCACTGCGTAAACCTTTCCATCTTTCCTATAAAGTATTAAGTTGGAATTTTCCCGAGCAGATGGAAAACTGCAAATGCATAAGTCATTTGATAGAGTTTGGCATCAGGCTCTTTTATCAAAAATGCATGCATTTGTTATCGATGAGTCTCTTCTTCGTTGGAATTAGAAATTACCTTTCCGACCGTTCAATACAAGTTGTGTTGGATGGCTTCAAGTCTGATACCCACTTAATAAATGCTGGTGTGCCCCAGGGCTCCGTTTTGTCTCCGACTCTCTTCCTCATTTTCATTAATGATCTCTTGTCTGAAACTTCTAATCCTCTCAACTCTTTTGCTGACGATTCGACCCTCTGCTTTTCATATTTGTTTCCAAATTCACGTCCCTGCTCTTCGGATGTGGAACTGGAACGGTTGCGTATGATTTGCTCATTGAATTCTGACCTTGACAGCATTACATAGGGTTATAAAAACCGAATAGAATTCAATGCTTTGAAAACTCAATGCTGTCTCTGGTCGTTGAACAGTCCCTCATTGACATTATCCATGAATGAAACCTGCGTCGAAGAAACCGAAAAGCTGTCAGTACTTGGTATGTGTGTAATCGATAATCTTCGTTGGAATGAGTACATATTTATATTCACCGAAAACGACGCTAAATGCTTAGACTTCTTGACACGATGCAGGAAGTTCTTCACCCCTTCTGATCTGGCTACAATTTAAAAGGTTTTCATTAGCCCAAAACTGGAGTATAACTCTCATATCTGGTCAGGTGCTCCTCAAACATCTTTGCGCCTAATTGATAGGGTACAAAACAGAGCGGTAAGATTATAGGTGATAGTTCAATCGTAGAATCGCTTGATTCTCTTGGACATCGTAGAGACGTCACCTGTCTCTCTCTTTTCATCGCTTTTTTCACAAACAGTGCTCTTGTGAGGTAGCCAATTGCACTCCTCCCCTGAAACAATTTAGCCGCAACACCCGCCTCGCTAGGAATGGTCATCAGTTTTACCTTGAGTCCAACTGCGTGCGTACAGTCAAGTATATATATTCTTATTTTAGTCGCACCACCCGAAAGTGGAATGCTCTGACCCTGTTTTTTCCCCTACATTACGATTCACAAAGACACAAAAGTAACGTGCATCGATGTCTCCTTTTAAATCCTCTCCTATTTTCCTAAATGCTCGCACTGTGCTCTATAACATTATAAGGGTAGTCATAACCCCTTGATTTGTGCGCTAATTAAGAAAAAAAAAACTCAAATAAAACATTTGAAGTAACCTTTGTGGCCTCTGCGTTGCAAATCTTCCTTCTCCAATTATTTCTTTCATTTTGAAAGATAAGTGAAACGCACAGCGAACTAGCATCATTCTTTTTGAATCGAAAACTTATAGGTATCTGCGAAATCTATTCCACCTACAAACAAAAATCTATGACGCTTCATCAGGTTGTTGCCGTCGTAGCTGAATTTTCCTTTTGATTATTAAATTAAAATTTTGGGAAGCCTATGTACCTGTTGTAAAACCGCAATGAAAATGGTGAAACTGAAAAGTGCTCTAATCTGTTTAGTACTCTAATACTAATTGTTTAGCAAAAATTGTTCCAGAAGCCGGACAAAATTATGTGATTTCTTACAGAAAGTCGATGAATTGTTATAAATTTTACTGCTTTTCGAAATTAGAAGATCAAAGTTATGCTAGACGACTGAGAAGACTATATCTGCAGTTTTGCCGCCACGTCATCAAGTTGTATTAGTTAATAGTTGTAATGACTCCTTGATTTCTTTACATACTAACATTTTTTGAAAAATAATTCTAAAGCCTAATTAGTATGGCCGCTGTGGCCGTCTACCAGATTGAGATTTTGAATTAAGTTAACATCAATAGAAATATTTATAAGTAGTGTTAAAAAATAGTTTGAACTATGTAAAAATTACTAAAAATCCTCTTCAAGAATAGCTTTGCTATATCGTTATGCTGTTATGATGTAGTTGTAAGGACTGTGCCATTCCTGATCATCGTTGAATATGCGGAGCATTTCTCCTTCCTTCAATTTATGATGAAATATCTATACCGGAACTCTGCCAGGATTGGGCATATCGCAATAAAATTAAATGTATCTAGTCGATCAGTATAGTCGTCAAAGTTAAGGTTGAGCAGTTCTCCTCTAGCTTTGAAGATAATGCTTATTTTATTCGATGAGTTCCTTTTAAGAATGTACGAGTTCTGCTGCAGGTTGAAGTGTAGACGACTGTAGTAACATCTAAGGACCGTTTTCTACAATATTTCTCAACTTGCCTCAAAATCTCAAGTTGGCCAACTGTAGAGTTGAGGCAAACTAGAGAGTTGAGACACAAGTTGAAATTTGTTTTTCTTCACTAATCTAAATTTCTATTCAAGAGTTGAAATTCGAAGGTTAGCGTACTTGCGTTTTTCAAAATTTCCTTGGGATGTTTTTGACATATACATATTTATGTACCGAAATTCAAATCACAAGTTGAAATTTTTCAACTTTTTGGTTTACTACTGTTTATTTCCAAAATAAAATTAAAAAAAACATGGACATGCTAAGAGAGCAACCACAATACCCATTTCCAACAGCTCCTGCAAAGAAGTCTTTTTTTTTTAATTTAAAAATCTAGTTTTGTAATAAAAATATTAGATAGTAAAAATCAATTTATGTACATACGCACAAAGATACATATTACATATGTATATTGAATATGTTTGGTTTTTAATTTTTTCTTGTTTGTTCTTGGTCTAAAATTTTCTGAAAATAACTTTGAATTCAGGACCTATTTTTCAAGCCAGACCCGTGGACACGTTTTATATTGTGAGACGATGAATGACTCTCAAAATAATAATTTTTTATTTTAAAAATATTTTTATTTACATATGCAAATCCAAAATAACAGACAGAAGCAACAAAATGTAGTACAAAATTAAATTTCACAGACAACTCTTAAGTTTACTCATTCAAATTCAACTTTTTCCAGAAGTTGAGAAAATCGGAAGTTGATCAACTCGAGAGTTGAAAATCGACAGTTGAAGCTGTCAAGTTTGAGTGAAGAAAAACAAAATTACAAGTTTTTTTTTATAACATCAAGGGGTTATGACTACCCTTATAATGTCATAAAAACACAGTGCGAGTATTTAGGAAAATAGGAGAGGATTTGAAAGGAGACACCGATGCACGTTGTTTTTAAACTTTTGTGAATCGTAATGCGGGGGAAATACAGAGCCAGGTAAAGCATTACACATTCGGGTGGTGCGACAGAAATACGAATCTCTATATTTGACTGTACGTCCGAAGTTGGGCTCAAGGTAAAACTGATGAACATTTCTAGCGAGGCGGGTATTGCGGCTAAATTGTTTCAGGGGAGGAATGCAAGTAGAGCACTGCTTGTGAAAAAAGCGATAAAAAGAGAGAGACAGGTGACGTTTCGACGATGTTCAAGAGAATCAATCAGTTCTACGATTGAACTTATCACCTATCAATTTCAACGCTCTATTTTGTACTCTATCAAGGAGGTGCAAAGATGTTTGAGAAGCACCTGACTAGATATGGGAGTTATACTCCAGTTTTGGGCGGATGAAGGCCTTATAAATTGTAGCCAGATCAGAAGGGGTGAAGAACTTCCTGCATCGTCTTAAGAAACCTAAGCATTTAGCAGCGTTTTTGGCGACTTTAAATATGTGGTCGTTCCAACGAAGATCATCGTTTACACACATACCAAGTACTGACAGCTTTTCGGTTTCTTGGATGCAGGTGCGATTCATGGATAATGGCAATAGGGGGATGTTAAGCTTCAACGACAAGAGGCAGCATTGAGTTTTCGAAGCATTGAATTCTACTCGGTTCATAAGACCCAATGCAACAATGCTGTCAAGGTCAGAATTCAATGAGCTTATCATACGCAACTGTTCCAGTTCCACATCCGAAGAGCAGGGACGTGAATTTGGGAACGAATATGAAAAGCTGAGGGTCGAGTAGTCAGCAAAACAGTTAAGCGGATTAGAAGTTTCAGACAAGAGATCATTAATGAAAATGAGGAAGAGAGTCGGAGACAAAACGGAGCCCTGGGGCACACCAGCATTTATTAAGTGGGTATCAGACTTGAAGCCATCCAACACAACTTGTATTGAACGGTCATAAAGGTAATTTCTAATCCAACGAAGAAGAGACTCATCGATACCAAAAGCACGCATTTTCGATAAAAGAGCCTTATGCCAAACTCTATCAAATGCTTTAGAAATATCAAGCGCAATAATCTTACTTTCTTCAAAACAATTTGGAACGATTGGTTCCACTTTTCGGTGAGATATGCCATCAAATCACCTGTGGACCGTTTGCTACGAAAGCCGTACTGACGGTTATTAAGAAGCTTTCGTTCTTCAAGATTTTTCATAAGTTGACGGTTTATCAACGTTTCCATGACCTTGGAAAGAAGGGACGTTAGTGCAATTGGACGGTAATTGGAGGGGGAGGAAGATTCGCCTTTTTTAGGGACCGGCTGGACAAATGCTGTTTTCCATCTGCTTGGAAAAATCCCAGCAGAATAGGAAAGATGGAAAAGTTTACGCAGTGGTTTTGCCAGCTTAGAAGAACACCTCTTCAGAATAACGGCGGGGATACCATCTGGACCAGCGGATTTATGTATATTGAGATCTTTGAGGACTCTCGCTTTCGAGCGAGTTCGAATAAAAATCGTCCAGTTGACTTAAACTTTTAATGAAGAAAACGTACTTAAACAGAGAGAGCTGGCTTCTGAAACATATCTTTGAAAAAGGGTATTCCCAAACTTTTCCAGGATTACTGTGAACTTTCTTCTTGATATAGATGGTTGCTCGCTAATACTTATATTTATGATGATGCCACTCGTTGCAGCAAGGTTGATCCATTCTTCGAACATTGTTTCTTTTCTTTTGATAGCTGCTGTTAAAACTTTTCTTGGTAACTTATTATGCTCCATTTCATTTACCTTGACAATATTGTTTAAGTGCATGGCAAGGGTGTCCATAATTCAAGGAGGTTTTCCCGTTTCAAGATCAATCATGTATTTTGGAGTTTTCATTGGTAATCAAAATTCCATCGGTTGCAATAAATCCCAAGCCTTTTATCATGAGTTGCATTCCATCTACCGTTTCAGAGAAGATCACTATGTCATCTGCATACAAAAGTGCTGCAACAGTCATTCCTTCCACAATGATTCCACTTCTCAATTCACCAGTAATATCATTTATGAAAATTATATTGTAGAAGAGGGCTTCAAGATCAACAGTGTCAAAAGCAGCACGAAAGTCTGTAAAGAACGCCAATAGTTTCTTCTGTTTCCTTTCATAGAGATCAGCAATGTTCCATAGTGAGCCACGTCATCAACATAGTCCTTAAGAGAAGCATCACTCAAAGTCGCAAATATTTCGATATGAATCTACAAAGAATATCATCAAGTAGAAACCACAAAGCTTTTTTTACTTGTGACCCAGGGGCACGAATTAAAACTCAAGGATGTATGATGATCCTTTCCTTTAAATTACATTGCTGTATCAATTTTACTTTCAATACGTTGAACCTCTCTCAATAAAAGAACAAAAGTTTCCTTTTACACAATTCTTTTGCACAAAATCACATTTTCCTTTTTTCTTCCATTGTGAGAAAAAATCCAAGTAAAAAAAAAAAAAAAAACATCGCATCAGAAATCATCCAGGTCTATAATATACGCTGTGGAAAACCGTTAAAAATTTTCATTCATTCATTCCTCTAAAGGATATCATTGAAAAACACTTCGGATAATTATCCCTGAAATGTTCGCTTTTCATACCAAAGGACATTTTCTGCCCGATCTCAACAACACTCCCCATCTCGACCCTTTTAAAGGATATCCTAGAAGGAAGACTTAAGTTTCGCTGGTGCACTCCTGCGGTAGTGTTGGGGCTCCGTTGCAATATTCCTTTCATTCAATACATTTGGGTCAAGTCCTGAGGTTTCTCTCAAGAAAACCATCGGCATGAATGTTAATGCACAGCATAAATGTTGCGAGTCTTTTTTTGTTTTGTTTGCTTGTGCTGGTGGTGTGTAGCTACGTTGGCGATTCCCATCGACCATACCACCACAAGCATACTTCAAGAGTTCCTGAACTTTGTGTAAAGATGAAACTTTTACACAATAGACTCCAACGATGACGAGGCAAAGAGGACTAAAGAGAATCACGCTTATGTTAGCTATATTCCTTCCAAATGAAGCCTTTTTGCAAAGGATATACCATACCCACTCTCCATCCATCCGAACGAAACCATTTTTGGCATAGCTCGACAAAAGCACATCATGAAAGAATCATTTGGCAGAACCCACAAAATGAGTAAGGATTGCCTTTAGTTCGAGCCACCTGCGGGTGACGGCCGACACCGTCACAATCCAATGTAGATATACAACCATAACCCTTATCCACTCCACATGCACGCATTCCAATTTGCTTAAAAGGGTTACTCAAAGACTTTTCGAGTATATTGACCGAAATAAACATGATTTCATGCTCATATATCACAACAAGCAACAAGTTTTTCAAAGCCAAAGCCGTCTTTACTGTATCCTAAACTGGGTAATTTATATTCAGTTGAGGGAAACTTGCTACTCCGCACTACTACCACACGAAATCAGCAATTTTTTTTTTCTACAAAGAGAGAGTTGAAATAGAAATGAAAAACATGTCAAACATTTTCGAAAGATTTTTCCACTTGACTATGGCCGAGCATCACAGACAAAGTGCAAACACAACTATGCAGAACCATAGAGCATCAAAACCAGGACCAGGATAAAGGGAAAAGCCAGAGCAGGGTCGAAGGAGAGCAAAAAAGAGTCGGTTTGTGCCTCTATTAGGTAGACCAGAAAGGGATAAAGTTATGCTGAAGAAGTTTTTTGTTTAGAAAATGCTGCTTTTTGGTCGACGAAAGCCGTTATGTGTCAGTCATCATTTGAAATCATCATAAGGGACCATAACATTTGTGAACTATGAGTATGATTCCCTTTTTTTGTTGCTGCCTTGCTCGTCTGAATGTTATGACCAACTGGTAGTTTTCAAGTTAAGATATAACGCAAAAGTTGAACTACTATAACAAGCCTAATAGAAAAGGAACATTTGAAATATGAGAATTATATGAGCATTTCGGTTTCATTACGAGCACACACATTAAAACCTCGTTCAACTAATCGTTTGTGGGAGTATAATCGTTGTGGCGATAGAAGTTTGAATGTAAAAGTTTCGGTACAAGCTTTTAAATTTTATTTTAAGCTGCAATAGCGTCATAAAAAGATAAGCTTGTCTTCAATTTTGGTAAATGAAAAGAGCTTATCTGGCAGCTCTTGAAATTGAATTGAAAATACCGTTGCCAGCTTTCATTACACATAACGGATGTTCCACCGCATTTCAAAACCATCGATCAATGTTAATTTTTTTTTTAGATAACATTCAATTTTTCATTTCTTGACATTTCCTTATAAATCCTTCAAAGTGTTACACGTCACGTTTTTGAAACCCATATTCGCTAATTACCATCTCCCAGGTTGCTGCACACTGCTGTCTGTATGTGTCACTCGATTTGATAAATTAATTATGTACAAGGCTGTTAAAGTTCTCTAATCATCTTAATGCCAATGTTTGAGTTCCAATTAAACCAACTGCTTGCTATCACGTTAGTTGTTAAATCAACACAATTCTTTGATGTCAATCCTCCCCCCACTCATTCCCTGCCATAACAAAATGAAAGTAGATAAATAAATAAATTTGCAAAGTTTTGCTATCTATCAAACATAACATGGAACGAGTTGATTTACAAGTTGCCTGTTTTTGGTTTCACAAAAAATGGAAAAAAAAGATGTGTCCTGCGTCGCATAGCAAAGGGAGGAAAGTTTATTGTTATCGACGATAGGGCCATGTATATTGGTCCTATAGCAGTGTGCGAGCTATCGTTATCATTTATCAATAAATTAAGAGAATGCGCGCTCAGGGAAAATAAATAAAACCTTAAAAAAAATACTCTGCTAACGGAAACCTTGGGTTGGGCATATAAATTTTGTAGCTAATAAAATTCTTGAAATAAAAACCAATGACTATGGCTATCAAGATGGTGGCAATTTTAATGACCGAACTTAAGGGCTGGAAGGTCCTGTATATTGAAAAGCGACATAAAGCAGATTAAAGTAAGACAGCAGAACTTTTTCACTTTTTCAATAAAGAAAGTTCATATATGTAAAGCGTCTTGTAGTATTTTTTTTATTTGCTAAGCAATTCTCATTCCGGGGAGAGAATGATAGTACGCAAATAAGGAAACATAAACAATGTAATGAAATATGTGGCTTCACTTTACTCACGATTAGAAATGAACTTCCGAGTCAGATTTGGTGTTTTCATTAGGACTTAATCCTCTTTTCAATTTTGTTTTTCTTTGATGCACACTTAACGTTGAAGAAGTTGACAAGAGTTGGAAGACCCTATGGCGCCCTCTTCTCATTCAATGATTGCCTTTCAATTTTAGTCATCTGAATTAACCTCTAAGAGACTTTCAGGAAAATGTGTTTCTCGGTCTGTCAATTAGGACCTCTCCCATAAAGATAAGCCTCGTATTATTTATCAAAAATAGCGGAGAGACCTTGGCCTGTGGAAAAGCAGGCATAACTGCCTTCAGAGAAGGGCAATGGAGTTAGCTGGGCATAGAAACGGCGAAAAAATGCAACATCTACTACGGCGATTCTTAAGAGACAACATAGAAAGAATAACGCTGGCTTATTTGGGTGCGGATTTGTCGTTAGAGGTACACTCACGGATTAAAATTTGTCAGCCAAAGTCTGGTTAATGAGCGTATAAGGAGAATCCTCATCGGAATGAATTCGCTAACATTATCCCAATACAAGATCATGCTCCCTACAGAAGAGTGAGATTATAATGCTAAGGACTATTGAACGAGCTTATATGAGTGATGCCCTAGAAAGACGTGAAAATCATACTTATAGATTTTAATCCAAAACTATTGAAGGAGGACTTATTTCGACATACAACTGGTAATCATAGGCTCACAATGCCTTTCACTTTTCCCAAGTAATTGGCAACTTCTCCGATGGTAATTTCATGGTTTGCAAAGCGTTCTCTAATTAACGCATTTGGAATTGGCAAAAAACTATATAGGTCTTTCTTTTCCCACATGGTACGGTTGAGAGAAATGCACAACGCTCAAAAAGAAAAGGAAGCAGGATGAGAAGCGGTCATTTGAAAAAATTGAGATACGCCTTGATATGGTTGTAAATTCAAAGCTTTCCTGAAAGGTAAAACGATTTTACCACACCCTTCAACTTAGACGATAGTCAAGAATCGCATCGTTTTGATATATAAATAGTTTCACCTTGATGCCGAGCTTTTCAAGGCAGCTGAGAGTCGAGAAGCATGCGCCAGCTTATTTTATAAGTCCTTATCATCATTAATGCCGTCTTAGGTCATAAAAGTCCAAAATCAAAACCAAAGAATTGGTCTAAGAGGGTAAAACGTAGTATTGAAGGGTGTTTTCTTAGACGTGTGGTTTTCAAGAAGAAAAAGAAGCATATAATTTTATGTAATGTTCAAGAATTAAGCTTTATTAAAAGTCAAAGGTTTAGTTCCGGTAAGTGACCGCCGCGTGGTGCCTCAGCTGAGTCGAATAAATTTTTTCCAAGACAATTTAGCGGCAAATGTCAAACCGAACTGAGCTCAAATCAAGCGACAGCTGTCAAAGGTATCTACTGCGAAAAAAGTATTTCTAGGAATAAAACATTTTAAACATTGACGAATTATTCAAATCGCCACAATAGAAAGACACAATTTCGAAAAAGGAGAGAGCTTCGTCTACCAAGGAAGCAACATCAGTGCGGAGATCAAACGGAGAGCAACGCCTGCCACCTATTTGTTTTTTGGGTCAAGAAGGCAATTCAGAAACGAAACCCGCTTTAGAAAAAGGTAACCCTTTCTTAGACTTGATCATCCTCGTCCCGTTTCAAAAGAAAAATGCTCCAAATGCTCTTTCTTCCACTATATGAAGACAATGTGAGAAGAAGAAGGTACAACAATGAGCTATATGAGTTGTACCACGACATGAGCACAGCTTAAAAAGTTCACATAGCAAGAACTTGATGACTGGGACCTGTTGGCTCAAAGGGTTTTGAATGCTAATTGCAGGAAAATCGACTTATGGGTAGATCTCGCCTTATGTGTCGTGATCAAGTAGAAGAAGACCTCAAACGACTGAGATTGCAAAATGGAGAGAGATCACTCGAAATCGAAATGGTTGGCAATAGTTGTTTGGTGCCAACTAAATCTTACTTCGCCCCGAACTAAAATGACCTATATTAGTATAGTATAGCAAGCAAGGAAGTATAATTTTTACTCGGGGTCATCGATGAGATGAATTCAACCAGTTCTCTTTCTTCTTTTCCACAGAAGTATATTTATTCTTCCGTCCAGTTTCCCTTGATCAGGAATTTCATCCCAAAAATTGTTAAGTCGGAACATTTTCGTTCCCCAGGATTTTTAAAAGTGACCAAGAGTTTCGCCCGAACTCGTTTTCACTTCACGTTTTCAATTTAGATCTGAGAGTTCGAAAATAGGTTTGACAATTGTTGACAACCAACGAGGATTAAATCGAAAGAAGCATAAAAAAGTTAGCTAGTTTGTTGATATGAAATTAAGAGCAAAAAGTAATATCGAAAAATTTTGATATTTTTTTCGTCGGGAATTTTGACGTTTTGGATAAAAAACTTTTTTTTACAATTATTCAAAAAGTATTTTTGGATGGAAGAATTTGCTCTCCACAAAAAATTTTTTTGGAATTGCATCAAAGTTTTGATTCCTTTTTGAGTTACATTGAAAAAACTGAATTGCAATTGGTTATGCAATAAAAATCTGCCCTTTTTCGAGTTCCTTAAGAAATGGTAGGTACACTGAAAAAAATATTGGTTGTCATATTGATAATCGGTGGTTGTTAACTGAAAATTGTCATATTGATGAACAAAATAATCAATATGAAAACCTGTTTTTTGCATTTGATGATTGCAGTCATCAATTTCGGTTATCAATTTGCAATTCTCAATATCATGATGGTTATTTTCAATATGAAAACAAAGATTGTCAATATGATGATCGTTAGTTTGCAATTGTCATATTGACAAAAATTTATGATGGTCGTCACAATGCGGTTGTCATATTAACAATCGTGGTTGTTAGTTATGATGATCACCTCCTTGCAGTTGTTGTTGACAAAATAAAGCAAAAGACCGTTGTCATATTAACAACTTCGGTTGTCAATATGATGATCGTCGTTTTGCGGTTGTCATATTGACAATCGTGGTTGTTAATATGATGATCACCTGCATGTAGTAGTTATTGCCAAAATAAAGCAAAAGACCGAAGCAAAACGGTAAATTTAAAGACAAAACTGTCTGCTTAAAAATTGTCATATTGACAACTTCGGTTGTCAATATGAATATCGTCGCTTTGCGGTTGTCATATTGACAAACGTGGTTGTTAATATGATGATCACCTCCTTGCAGTTGTTGTTGCCAAAACCGTTGTCATATAACTACTTCGGTTGTCAATATGATGATCGTCGTTTTGCGGTTGTCATATTGACAATCGTGGTTGTTAATATGATGATCTCATTTTAGCAGTTTTCGCATTGAAAATTGCAATCATCAATATGAAAATCCAGACAAAAATACAACGGCAAAAAATGTTGTTTTAATCTTTACATTGAGTAAAGCGCGTCATTCCTTTCGTAAAAGTTGAAGTAGTCGTGTCGCAATACCAATTTTGTGTGAACCGAATTAGTTTATTAACAACCACTATTGTAAAATGTGAGTGAAGTGAAAAATTAGTATCAGCATCAACTATTGAATCTCTAAGAAGTTAACGGAAGATAAATTTGTGATTAATAATAAATATATAGTAATCAGGTGAGTAATTAGTAATTTCCTAATTCTTTTTCTTGAATGTGTGGTTAATTTAATATTATTTATCATATGAAGTATTTATTGTTCCCTGAAATGAAGTGCTTCATTTGTCGTCATAAATTCAATGCCTTAAGTGAACTCATTAAACATTAAAAAAAAAACATGAATTATCCTCAAACAGCACACTCAAGTGCTTTGAAAGATCGTGCGGTGCGCCCAGTGAATAGAAACATCGGAACAACACTGAGGGAAAAACTGTGTCCGATATTCAAATGGGAAAGCATTAAAATTGCAGTTGTTGGCGTTTTTAAAGCAACACATTTGAATTGAATTGAAAGTAGTTTGTTTCAAATACAAAGTTCTTTTGCGAAAGCAGATAAGTAACTTTGTCTTTTGAATTGAATAGTTCATTTCATTGAATCGAAATCTTACTTTTTCGAATCAAGATCAAAAGAAAACGTATTAAAAATAAACGAGAATACGCTTCAATTTCTGAAAAAAAACTGCATTTGCATTTTCGTTATTAAAATACTTTAAAATTATAGTGAAAACACATTTGAAGCAAATGAAAACGCTTTTCTATACCAACAGTTGGGCTTCATAGGAGCTTTCTTTGTTGAAATAGGAATAGCGGCATTCGCGTATTAGTAATAAAAGAGTCAAGTTCTGTAAACGAGTGAAGTGAAGTGAAATTTATGGTAAATATTGTTGTTTTTCATTACTTTTACTCGTAAGATCTGTGTGCTCTAAAATCGATTGTAATAGGAAAAAAAGTTGCTAGCTAAATATGAAATTTTTTTTTTTTTTATTTTTTTCTTTCTTATTTCAGAGACTAAGTAGTACTGAGCTTAGAACAAGCTCATATGTACATACTTATATACGCTCTTCATCATGAATGCAAGTGTTAGTATAACACCAACACCAGCACATAGAGAACGTAAGAATAGTAAAAACAAAAAAAAGACATTATAACAAGAACTTTCAAATAAATATTACAAAATTATCTTCAATAAAGTACACTATAAAATAAACAAGACATACAAAATGTGATATAATAAACAAAAACATACAAAATGTGATAAATAAACTAAAATTAATTGAAACATGCAAACATGCAAACATGCAAACTAAACTAAAGAAAGTGGAGCACTGGTTTTTAACAAATTTTTTAGACTAGATTTACTTAAGTTGAAATCAATTAAACATGAGTTAAGATTAAAAAGTCTACCCATACGAGTCAATGGCTCATTCATGCCATAATTCGTTCTATGGTAAGGGCAGTATATTAAAACTAAGTTGCGCAGGTGGTAAGATCCGCCTCGAAAGTTGAATTGAACACAAGAAAGTAACTCAGGTGCATCGATATGTCCGGTAATAAGTTGATGAAAAAACACCAGATCGTTAATGGTACGCCTTTGAGAAAGAAGTTGCATATGTAATAATTGGATTCTGTGCTCATTTGGCGGTAAATCATAAGGGTTTACCCACGGAAGCCCTTTAAGAGCGAATCTTATGAATTTATGTTGTACTGATTCAATTCTTGAGTTGTGTATTTCATAAAAAGGGGACCACACTTGAGAAGCATACTCTAGATGAGGCCGTACTAAACAATTGTATAGAGCAAGGGTAACATATGGGTCTTGAAACTCTTTTGACCATCTTTTCATAAAACCAAGCATACTATTGGCCTTACTAACGATGTAGTTGACATGTAGAGTAAAGTCCATATTGAAACTAAAATACACGCCAAGATCCTTAAAACATTTCACTTGACTCAAAATATTATTGGAAATAGAATAACTTGGGTTGCTAGGTTCCTTCTTTTTAGAGAAAGTCATGCTTTGGCATTTATTGGGGTTTAGGTTGAGCCCGTTTTTAAAACACCAAACTGCAAAATTATTAACATCGGATTGGAGATGAGAGCGATCAAGCGAACCAGTTATCTTTTTAAAAATTTTCATATCATCAGCAAAAACTAATATTTCACTGAAGGAAATGCAAGACGCAACATCATTGATAGCTAAAATAAATAGAAGAGGTCCTAAATGACTTCCCTGAGGTACACCTGAGCCAGCATTAAAAGGGTGGGAAAGGATATTACGGAACTTTACTTGGTATGATCTCATAGATAGATAAGAAAGTACCCAATCAGTGAACACAGGTGGGAAGCCAAGCCCATTGCCTTTAGTTTGAACAGAATAATATTGTGTGAAAGTTGATCGAAAGCTTTAGAAAAATCTGTGTAGATGCAATCGAGCTCATTACCATTTTCTAGTGCTAAGGAACATGTTTGAAGAAAACATAGCAGGTTTGTGACAGTCGATCTATTTTTAACAAAACCGTGTTGCTGTGTGCAAATAACGTTTTTTACACTGAAAGCCAGCTGGTCACATACTAGTTTTTCAAATAGTTTAGGAATGCTAGAAAATTTGGCAATGGGTCTATAGTTTTTTATATATGAATTGTGAATATTCAAATCTTTTATAGCATCTTCTAAATCTGTTTAGTTCAACACCAAGGGGTAGGGGCCTACTTCAAATATCTGAGAACAACAAG
The DNA here is from genome assembly GCA_914767635.1 of Melanostoma mellinum. Lineage (NCBI taxonomy): Eukaryota > Metazoa > Arthropoda > Insecta > Diptera > Syrphidae > Melanostoma > Melanostoma mellinum. The sequence continues at coordinate 32,263,081 of OU612059.1, forward strand.
CGCTTCGAGAATACCCACCGGGAAGGACTTGTGCAGTTGATAATTGAAGAAGCCTTATGTACAAACATACATTTCCTGCTGAAAAATATTCTGAGGTAAACTACTAAATGTTGAATTTTTTTATTAATTCATTTGTTACTTATTATTTTTTCATATCATTTCAAAGACTTCTAAAACTTTAATATTTTAATGAAAGTTGCTGTAATTTTGAATATATCTATTTTGAAATAATATACGTAAGTACCAATTAAAGCATAACCACATTTATTTACGTTTTTGTAGATAAACACAGACTTCGGCCAACTACATCCGGAAAATAATAAACAAAATCCTTCTAAAGGATATTGACAACTTTACTAGTCCACCCCTCAATCTTAATCAGCAAAGCAATGGCAAAACATTTGTTAGAAATAAGTATTTTTAAGTTTTATGCATAAATAGCTGAGCCGCCCGGCTTTGCTCGGGTCTGTAGTTTTAAGGTTCCCATTCTCGGTTTTCCTCTTCCGTGGGAATTGGGGGATGAAATATAATCTTTCTTACTGTGTGACTATGTGGCATCCTAATGCTGAAAGAATTTTTGAAATCTGTCCAGTTGTTCCTAAGTTTCCGTTCCCAAGCCATTCCTGTTGGAATATTCCGTTCCAGCGAAAATATGTGAATGAAATATAAATCTATTTCACTGAGAGATAATGTCACATCCTAGAACTGAAAGAATTTTCGAGATCGGTCAAGTAACTTTAATGTTCCCGTTCTCGGTTCCTGTTTCTGGTCCTGTTGGATTATACGGATGAAAAATATAGCCTAAGTTGTTTCCGTTCCCAAAATCGTTCCTCCAGGAAACTTCTGTTTCCATGGAAATATGTGAATGAAATATAAGTCTATGTCACTGAAAGATGATGTACCATCCCAGAGTTGTAAGAATTTTTGAAATCGGTCCACAGGTTTCTAAGTTTCCATTTCCAAACCCCGTTCCCGAAGGAGTCTTCCATTCCCGTGGAAATATGTGAATGAAATATAGGTCTATGTCCCTGAGGGATAATATAATATCTTAGAATTGAAAGAATTTTTGAAATCGACCAAGTAACTTTAAGGTTCCCGTTCTCGTTCCCGTTTCTGTTGCCTCCGTGGGATAATAGGGATGAAATACACGACAAGATACTGAAGGATTATGTGGCATCCCAGTGCTGAAAGAATTTTTGAAATCTGTCCAGTATTTTTTAAGTTTCCGTTCCCAACCCCGTTCCTGTTGGAATCTTCCGTTCCCTTGGAAATATGTGAATGAAATGTAAGTCTATCTCACTGAGGGATAATACAACATCCTAGAGTTGAAAAAATTTTTGAAATCGGCCAAGCAACTTTATGGATCCCGTTCTCGTTTCCGTTTCTGTTCTTGTGGGATTATAGGGATGAAATATAATCTAAGTTACTGATGAAGGGAGATAATGTAGCACCCCTAGTGCTGACAAAAAATTTGAAATCTGTGGAATAGTTTCTAATTTTCCATTCCCAACCACCTTCCTGTGGGAATATGGGGATCAAACCTTGACAGGAACCATCCCTCGACTAAACTATATCTACCCTGAAAATTTCATAAAAATCTGTTGGGTGGTTTAGAAGTTTACCCCGGACATACATACATACATACATACATACATCCTATTTTATATATATAGTTTCTAATTTTCCATTCCCAACCACCTTCCTGTGGGAATATGGGGATCAAACCTTGACAGGAACCATCCCTCGACTAAACTATATCTACCCTGAAAATTTCATAAAAATCTGTTGGGTGGTTTAGAAGTTTACCCCGGACATACATACATACATACATACATACATCCTATTTTATATATATAGATGTATATGTTTAATTAATAACGCTCTTTTAAAAATAAATAAAATATGTCACTTTAATTGAACAAATTTGTTATTTTATTTAAAGTTTTTCAATTTATCTAGTTTGGAATATACTGAAAATTACCAAACGTGCGATTACTTATTGAAAACATATTTGATTCAAATCGAATACGACCCTTATGTAATTGAAATTCGTGAAGTATTTGAAGCAAAAGGTGTCGCTTTTGAATCAAATGCATGCATACTTAAAATAAAGCAGCGAGCGCAATAGGTTAAATGAATCAAAGCTTTGATTTCAGAGTATTTCGATTGAAATTCAAGGAAGAATTTCATTTAGAAATAATGCACATTGTCTTTCATCTATGGTCAATAAGCATTTTAAAGAAAAGCCATCCGTAATTAAATCAGAGCTAATAGTTTTTAGAATTACAGGTCTCCTGTCGTTTAAATCATTGTCAAAAAGCATTTTTTTCAAATGGAGTTTTCATTCAATTTTTATTCAAAAGCGTTGCAGCTTTGACTCTAAGAAAAACGCCTTTAGTGCCAAATTGTTGCTTTTTTTCTTTGATTCAAAGCCTTTTTTTTTGATTTGGTGATGTTTTTTGGCTCAGTGAAGACAATAAGATGACATCGAATTGCGAAACCTTTTGAAAAGTTGGAATCAAGAGCATTGTTATGATATTTTGAAAAGTAAGTGGACCATTTTATTATACATTTACATTATTTTATACATTCTTCAAAAGTGTGTTCCAAAAATTTGTTTATGCTTGTATTTCTGAAAAAAGCAAATTGTTCAGACCGATCGAAAAAAAAAAACAATTTTACATACTTAATTTTCTAACGCTTCCTTTATCAATACTTTATTAATACTATTTTCTTAAGGGGTTAGGTCTTAGGTGTAGTCAGGAGCGTGACAAAATGCCATTTTTTAATAAATATTTATTACTAGTAACTTAGTTTTTTTCACATAAGTAAAAACATAGTAGCATTTGATCATTCTTTAACATTACTTCACTAAAATTTCCAAAAAAAAATATTAATTATTTTACAAGTTATGGCGGTCTAAATTGAACAGGCTTTAATAATGGGTCCTTGCGGTGACCACTGTAACTCAAAAACCGCTCGATAGTATTAAATGAACCTTAATATAAAAGACAAGAGAAAGGTTGATGCCCTCAAAAACATTAATGATGCTGATTTCGAGGAAGGTAAATGTCAAAGTGATGCACACAATTTACGTTTAAAATTTTTTATATCTTTTCAAACTTTCAGATGACTTTGTATGCTGTGTCCTTAATAGTATGCATTACTATCTGGTGCCCTCCAAACACGTTCCGAAAACTAACAAACCACGTTCCGGCGACCAAAAGTATCACTTTTTGAGGCATACTATTAGGGATTCGCAAATTTCTTTTCTCTTCGAGGGAGAAAGTGTCCAACAATTGGAGGACCATATAAAGTTCTTGACAGATCGTGGGGAAACCATTCAGCCTTTCATCATGCATCAGCGTGGGTCAAATGAGTTTGTAGTCTATTTAGATGACTATAAATTTAAAACTAGTAATGCCTTACGTGCTGTAGACATTTGTTTTAAGTGTTTTTTTTTTGTTTTTGTTTTTAATATACATTACCCACCAGCTTGTCAGAACGTGTGGCAATTTATAGAATTTTTTTTATATGTAAAAAGCCAAAAAAGCTTTACCACAAAAATTGTACCCACTGCTTGATGCGCTAAATAATTAATTTCTTTTCTAAATAAATAAATATCTAAACACATATTATGTTTAATGTATTTTTGTAATTAACTTCTGTTGCATTTCAGGAGAGAAGTTCATTAAATGGTTCAATTAAAGTGCTGAATAGTAATTATTTGTTTGCTAAAAAATGAGGAGTGGAAAGTTTAACTAATTTTTCAGAGAATATTGTGGTTGTGAATATGAATACTGTGGTTATCAATAGGATGATCGCAGTTTTCAATAAAATACGATTATTCCGATCATCGATATGATGATCGGAATAATCGTATTGAAAACTGCAATCATCCTTTTGACAACCACAATAATCATATTGACAACTAAGATCATCCTATTGACAACAATAATATTCTCACTGACAACTGCGATCATCGATATGATGATCGGAATAATCGAATTGAAAACTGCGATCATCCTATTGATAACCACAATAATCATATTGACAATCTCGGTAGTCAATACGATGACCACAGGGTTCAGTATGATCATATTAGCAGTAGTCAATACGATGAACGCGGTTGTCAATGTGATGACAGCGGTTTTCCAAATCATCATATTGATGATCGCGGTCGTTCGCTGAAAAATAACAACTTTTTTCATCAATATGATGAACAAATTCATCAATATTACAACCATTTTTGGTTCAGTGTATAATCAATAGACTATAGCGCATTTCTCACAACCAAGCCTTGTGAGGTAATGGTTAGGAGCCACAATTTTCTGCGATTCCGAATGGAAAATCGAGAAGCGCTTTCATGACAATGAACTCACTAACGGAGGAATTGTCAATTCCTCGTGCACGGCGATGCCCGTTTAAAAAAAATGTTTGCCTCTTTTGGGATTCGAACTACGAAGCTCCGGTTCAACGACGGGTTTTATCAATCTTCGAGCAAAGTGATCTTCCATTACAACTCAGGTGTTTCATTGATAAGAGAGACATTTCCGTCGATTATTTGAGAGGGAACAGGTGGTGGACAAGAAACGAGTGGCGATCTCTTCGACTCTTTTAATAACTGCTTCTTCGTCTCCGCATTCATATATAACCACTCTGAATGAAGTATTTCTGTGCTCACGTTTTTTTACTCCTTGTCTGATGCAGTCCAAATGAAGAGGAGGCAATAACACCTTGTACTTTAATCTGCATTTCAACCAGCTGGACAACTGCTTCCTCAGAGATTGAAAGCTTTTTGGTTTTGTTGGGTCCACCACCTGTTCCTCTCTCTCAAATCCTGTTTTGGGAGGCTTGCTTTTCGGATGTAACGCTATTGGTCGGTCCAAGCCTGATAATTTTATTCTTCCCATCAAACTCAATTTTAATTGGAGACCTGGCGATATTCAACTCTAGGCTTAGTTGAATCCAAAACGCTGTAATTTTGTTTTTTGTCTTTGTCAAAAGTAGGTTTTCTTGCTGACATTCGGGCGAAACTTCTGATTGGGCTGAATAGGTTTTGTTTAACGTTCACTTGAAGTATTACTACATTTACTATTTGACACGTTAATCAGTATTCCCAAATTTGACACTATCTCCAGTCCACATCTCCAACATTATTTGCCTCAATTGCTAGCTGTTCTTCAAGGTTACGAAATTCTTCGACATTTAAGATCACATTTAATGAGAATCCTTAATTCTCTTACCACAAATGGAATCAAAATTGAAATGGCAAAAGTCAAGACTAGATGAAGGTTGTCGGTGGGACTATAAGAGCTCATTGAAGGTATGATATGCTGGTATGTATTCATGTAATGAAACAATTTCTTGAACTATTCAAATTGACGTTGAGTGATGTCACTCTGTAAACCAAAAACACAGATATCTGTTTGTGCTTTTTCTTACGCTTAAGCAGAATAATGTATTGGCAATAGGTATAGGTAGGTATACACTTTTTGCCATTATCTGCCAAACAATCCAGTATGAAAAAAACAACCCTATTTACCCAGGAATTCCTGTTTTACTGTCAAGTCAAAGACATTGGAATCTGTTTCAATGATGTTATTCCAAAACAAAAAATAGGTATGGCAAACACCCCGCCCAGTTTTTTCTCGAATTCATTTCAAATAATGTAAATTCTTGGCTAAAAGAAACGCATCATTGAAAAGAACACACACACAAAAGAGAACACGTTTCCAAAATTGTGTTTTATTAGTCTGAAAGCATCACATTCAATGTTATTTATTTTGATTATCCGAATTCCAATCCAATATCCGTGTTAGCTTATAGCTACGCTGAAGTAACATACCCAGATACCCACCCAGATACACACACACTTTTTCCAGATATCAAAACCCACTCCTTAGGCCATTTGATTACGAAATCACGTATTCTTCAAAATCAACGGTCAACAAATCAAGTTGCAAATCCTTGAGCAGATTTTTCCTGTTTCCTTTGTACTATTTTTGGGGATAGCATTGTGCACACGGATACCTCCCATGACAAAACATGACAGCGTCCCAAGCCCAAACACACACAACAACAAAAAAAAAACTGGAAGACCGTATTCAGTAAATATCCTGAGTTAGTACACCGCAATTTTTTCTATCACTACTTTTGGTTTCAACGGATAAAAAGAGAATAAGAAAAAAATTGAAAAAAAAAAACATCGGAAGAATATGCATGTGGATTTTCAATCCGTTGGAATGCACTCAACTGGATTTCCTTAGGGGTACTTTAGTAGGTCCTTCTTCGTCGTCTCCGTTTCAGTGAATTTTTGTTTGATACTTTATTCTTATCCGTGCGCTGTGTGTGCTGTGTGGTTAAAATGCAGTTTGCTTCTTTGTTGGATACGTATAAAGTAGATATGTATGTACATAATCCACTTCAAGGACTTCCCAAATCGAAAAAATAGCAAACGGGAAAGCAAATTGAAAAATAAAAACAGAAATAATAACAAACCGGGAGAAGAAGGACATTATCCGGTGATATATACGAGTATGCACGAGTATATAGCTACCTACCGTCGATATATTGATGACCATAAAAAAAGGCTCACTATAAGAGACTCGATTGAGGGGGAGGGTTGACATTACCCAATGAACATATGGATACACGACAACTGGATACAATCTAATCGAAATGGAAGATTAATTGGAAAGCATTGTTACAATTCAAACTCTACATCCGTGGTTGACTTTCTTCTTTTTGTTGGTCGTTTTTTAGAGGTTTCAATATTGTTCGTCGATGTATAAGTAGATTTGAGAATAACAAACGATGTCTAACATATGCTTGCTGAAATGGAAGTTTTTCGGTTTGGAAAATGGAAAAATAAAAAGTGGATTTCGTTTCTTTCTTTTTTATCTAAGGTTTGGTATTAAGCGAAGAAGATTTATAGGAATACGCAGAACCCGTCAGGACTACACTAAGGAGACTTGAAAGGTTGACAATCGACAACAAGGACCCTTTGGACCTTAGCTTACGTGCAGTGATGGCCAGCAATGGATGAATCATTGATGAATATCACGAAGTCGTAGGGAAAACTGTCGATTTTTTAGAGCGAGTGTTGAGAACAAATGTTTTCACTTGCTTGATTTCTTATACAAACAGAGGTAAAACTAAACGACCATTGACAAGTTTTTAAGTCTTGTGTTTCACCGGGCACGATTTTGTTCGAATTTACAGTCAATGAGTCAATACCCATAGCTCCTCTCACAATCAAAATGCAGTTGAAATAACAAGCTTCTAATGCAACCTCATGCCGAGTGTAAAACTGCGAAGGCGCTGTCGGTCTTCTTGTAAAATTATGTAGCATTTGGCAAGACATGCGGGCTGTCACCGAAAGCCGGCTATGATAAGACCAATTATATAATATGCGTCAGTTGGCGTGATTACTAGCATTCTTCAACGATTTCGACAATTTATCATGGAACAACTCCTCTCATGAAATCACGAAAATTTGGTTTAAATTACAATAAATTCCCGGCGATTGTGACAATAGCAACACTGTTGCGGTCACAACAACTTTGTCACGTCTTCAACAATGGAAACTACTTTGAGTAGACTTCTTCCTTACCTTTCTTCTCTAAATGATGACGTTTTATCTGGCTCAAATATGATTCAATCTATCACTTTAAAAAAGTGTTATTTATATTTAGCCTATTCAATCGAATACCTTTGTAAGCTTTCTTTAAAGTCGGGAACGTTTTGCAGTTTAATGAAGAAGTCTATAAAAAATACTACAGGCCTATTGCAAAGCCTTCCCATATTCCTAAGCTGTTTGAACAAGTAGTCTGCGAAAGTTTTCCCCACTTTGCAAGGAATATAATCTGTAATCAGCAATTGGATCTATGCAAATAAGATCTTTGTCTACTAATCTTCTTTCATTTTTCCACTTGAAAAGGGGTATGAATTAGCCTACATTTACACTGACTTCTCTTAGACCTTCGACTAATTCTCTCACAATATCTATCTATCTATCTATATACATAAATATGTATTGCTATTCGTTTGTCTAGCTTAAACTCGAGAACGGCTGAACGGATTAATCATATTTTGGTCTTGAAATGTTCGTGGAGGCCCGGTATGGTTTAAAAGGTTAGTAAATATGAAAAAAAAGAATTGGAATATACTAAAAGTAACAATTTCCTTATTCATTACACCAATAAAAAATTAGTGCTTTTTCCAATTATTTTTTTTTACATTCTGTGAAAGTTGCAATTTACTACTAATTTAGCAATTTACTATGACGAGGAGAAGGCGACCTGGCTTAGGTCGAGGATCTCAATGCAACCATTCAGAATTTTCTTCCAGGACTGTTGGTTTCCTTCAAATCAGATGACACCGTTATGAACCAGGATGACGTAGTCAACTATGCCACGGAAATTCTAAATTCACTGGAATTGCCTGGACTACCACCTCACAATTTGCAGTTAAAAGTAGGATCAGTTGTCATCATGCTGCGTAACGTTAATCAACCTCGACTATGCAATGGAACAAGACTGGCTGTGAAAGAGCTGATGAATTACGTCATTGAAGCAACAATCATAAAAGGATAATACAAAGGAGAGGATGTCTTGATCCCGCGAATACCGATGATTCCAACGGATTTACCATTCGATTTTAAACGGTTAAAATTTACAGTACGTCTGGCCTTTGCGATGACCATAAATAAATCACAAGGACAGTCGTTAGAAGTTTGCAGAATCAACTTGGAGTTTTCCTGTTTCACGCATGGACAATTATACGTCGCATGTTCACGCGTCGGAAAACCGTCTTCTTTGTTCATTTACGCACCACAAAACAAAAAAAGTTTGTAAGAGAGCCTTAAATTGACTAACAGACTGTATAATAACATGTATGTGTGTCTATCAATATCAAATTTAAACCTTAGTAATAGCCCTTATTTCAGGAAAACACTGTTTTGTAAATAAGCAACATGATGTTCCGAAAATAATAATAATATTTTAATCTTCATAAGAAAATGCTTTTTTATTAAATACGGACTCGTTTTGTTTGTTTTGAAATTAATATATAATAAATAAAGAGATTAATACAATTTTAAACAGTAAAAAACACTTTTTATATTTCCTCAAATGCACATTTCAGAAGCAATGCTTCCATCATCAGTGAGATATATAAATTAAATTAAATTAAATTATTTGTCAAAAAACTAACAAAAAACAAAAATGTTTCTAAACAAAATTACAGTTGAGTTGAGTTGAATCTATTGAAAAATTTTTTGAATATTGAATCTTTGATTGGTCCATCATCATTATTCATAAGATTATTTTTGTTTTTAAATATATAAAAAGATTCAAAAGCATCTAATTCATAATTGCTATTTACATTTCTTATTAATTTTAAATTTTGCAAACTAAAACTATGACTATTTTCTAGCATATGTTCTGCAACACTTGACTTTTCTTTTTCATTATATTTAAGATGTGCAAAATGTTCTTTAAATCTTTTTAGAATAGGTCTTCTTGTCTGTCCTATTTATATTCTTTTGCACAGTCATTACATCCGATAGAATAAATTCCTGATTTTTGAAGCTGTTCAATTTTATCTTTAGATCCTCCAATCAGATTTTTTATTTTTATTTCGCTGCACTCACTCATACGGATGTTATATTTATTAAAGATTGGTTTTATCTTAGATGTTATTTCTGGATAGAAATAAAATTTTGAATATTTCTTTTCTTCATTTCTTTCATTCCTTATTAGATCTAAAGTTGTATAATTTCTCAATTCTTGTTTTCTTCTATGTGCAATTGTTAAATCTTCAATTAACTCTTCAGTATATCCATTAATTTTGGCTATATCTTTAATTTTTTGGAATTCTTTTATTTTTGTTTCTATTGTCATTGGAATATTTAGAGCTCTAAAAATCATTGAGTGAAAAGCTGACATCTTATGTTCAAAGGAATGGAACGAGTCTGATGTAATGTATCTCAGAGTATTCGTTGGTTTTCTGTATATATCCAATTCGAAATTGTCTCCATTCCTAGTTATACTTAAATCCAGAAAATTTAGTTTCCCTTCAATTTCTTCAAAAATAATAGGTCTTTTATTTATCGGAACACAAAAAATACATTTTTGATACATTTTCTTAAGTTTGTGTTAGTGACTCTGGCGTATACGTACTATTTTTTTTTTATATAAGTCTTATTATGATAATAAATTCCAACTATAAATTTGAGAGTTCAATGAGAAAAATTTTAGTTGATGAATAAATTTCGTCTGTGATTTTATCAATTCAAATTCATTGAACTTATCCCTCAGTGACATAAACTTATATTTCATTCACATATTTGCACGTGAACGGAAGACTCCCTCAGGAAAGGCGTTGGAAATGGAACCATAGAAACTACTGGACAAATTTCAAAAATTCTTTCGGCACTGGGATGTCACATAGTTCCTCAGTAACTAATAGGGCCCCTACACTACACAAACCGTTTGTGCAAACATGTGTGCTTTTTTTTTTTTTTAAATCTTTGTGCAAACTGTTTGAGTAGTGTGTAGCAATATTGAGTGTTTTTGCAAACGGTGTGAAGAAACAGTTTGTACAAACGTGTTTGTGTAGTGTAGGGGCCCTATTAGCGTATTTCTTATCCCTCAGGATTAAAACTACAGGCCCAAGCAATGCCGGGTGGCCTATACCTATTCCAAACACTCTGTTATCATTAGAGTGATTAATTGCCCCTGAGTAGCATAGACTATATTTCATCCCCACTCTGCCACTAAAACGAAAGCTTGAAGGCTGCTTAACTTTATTTTCAAGTTAAAAATTAAAAAAAGGCCTGAGCTACACCGGGCGGGTCCGCTAGTTATCTATATCTATCTATATACATATAATAAAAACGTAACAGTTTGTTTGTTTGTGCACGCTAATCTCAGAAACAGCTTATCCTATCTAGATAGGGTGTTCAGTAATATATTATGGTAGGCTTCACTTAATATTAATTTTGTATTTCATGTCAATCGGTTGGTAAATAAAAAAGTTATGCAAATTCTTGCGGACGAAGTCGCTGGCACACCTTTAGTATTATAAATATAAACTAAAAGAAGATATATTTTCTCTAGTTTGCTTGTATAAGTTCCTATTTAAAAGATCGTTGTTATCTAGTCAAATTTTGTAACATCTTGTCAAATCTTATTAATGGTCTTTGTGTGTCACATCGAAGTAACCTTGGTCCTCCTTGAAAGAATTTTTTTTTTTTTTAATTTGACTTTGAGATTTAACTATCCAAAAACCATTCTTTAAACTGACTTGAACTAGAACGTAAGATTATTTGTTTTTTGATATTTTTTTAATTTTTAAGAAATTAAGTCGATTTTTTATAAAACTACACCCCTCCTGCCTAAGCGGAGGTAGATAGACCCAGCCCCCTTTGTATTTAAGTCTTTTAAAATAAATTCGCATAAATTTAACATCACATTATTTATTTCCCAGATACTTGTTGTAAATGAAGTAAGTAGTTTGATTGCCATAACTTATTTTGATAACGATCAAGCTACCTGGTTTGCACTAGCATCTTCTATACGGATAAGATTTGATTCAGTTAGGTAGCTGTTCTTCCTTGCACTTGCAATTCCGCAGTCTCACTGTTCTGTTCCTCTTAAAATATAACTCACATCACATCAACCATTTTAATTCTCGAAAGTATTTTATGGCTACGCCTGTAAAATGAAGAACACTTTAAAAAGAAAACTTGTCGGAACGAGCCTTGAATGATTCTTCAATCACTTTTAGTTGATTTGAATTCGAGTCACGTTGAATTAAGATTCAAGCAACTCCTCTCACGTCGCTTTTTTAGACAGTTCAATTATTTTGCATGGCAAAATAATTTTCTTCCGCTAAAGAGAATTTAAATCGGAGAATTTTTCACACATTTTTAGTTGAATTTCAGAAATAAAAATAAACAGATTCTGGAAACATCCAACGTACCTACTTTATTATGAAGTTTCATCAGTATTATTCTAATTAAATTTACTGGATTTCATTATTGGAGGGAAAAAAATTACTTACATATTTTGTTTTATTTCTGCTTTTTCTATATGCTACTGCGCTGCCATTTGACAAGTACTTTAAAATGTGTATCAGTCAGTGTAACATCTTTCCGTACAATTTGCTGCAAAAGGTGGTACAGAAGTGTATGGACTGTAAGTGACTAGTGAGTAACAGGAAGCCAGTTTTTTTATTGACGTTTGGAAAACAAATTTTGAGTGCACACCTAGTTTCTCGACGGCTGTTAATTGTTACATCATTTTCATTTTTCAAAAACGAAGTGCGTGTGCGCGTAGGGTAGTAGTGTCAATATCGAAAAGAAATCGGACTTTGAAGTTTCGAACAAAGAGGAGGCGAAGGTATAGATATATAAGGTTTCATCGAGTTCTCGAATTACACGGTGCTAAAGAAGTTAGTCCAATACTAACTAGCGTTACGCAAGCAAAGCAATTTCCTTCTATCGAGTACTTTAAAATGCAGTTTCATAAGAGTTTTAGCGCTTAAAGTCTTTGTCAAGTGGTCTAATAAAACCAAAAAGAACCAAAGGGCAGGGGAGTCAACTAAATGAACCCAAGAATTTAAATAAACTTTTTTTAAGAACAGTTAGAGAACACTGGTTTCCAATTGTTCAAATAATATCAAAAACAGGGACGATTAAGTTTCGTTCTCTTTTAAACAAATACTAATTTATATTTGCAATTCTCTGAGTATTTTTTTTTCTCCACATGTCATATCAGTTTGATGTTTTGTGCATTGTTTTAAAAAAAACTTTGCTGAGGGAAAGTGAAAGCTGCCGGAAAAGATTTTTAAAGATACAACTCAAAAAGTATCATCAAAACTTCTTTAAAAAGTTCTTTAAAACGTGTTTAGAAAGATTTTTAACGATCTCTGAGCAAAAGCTACTTAAAGAAGTCTTAAAAAGGTCCTGCAATGTGTCCGTATGAAAAACGCTTGTTAAAGAATTATTCAAGATATTCTGAAAAACTTTCGTTATACCTAAAACAGATACCACTTTGAAAGAGCTTACTATGGGGTTATTAGTTGAATAGTATTGTTAAGATTAAATTAGTCCTTGTTAAGTGCTGATCATATTCTTTTTGGATAGCTCTTAGAGTTTGTGCGTTGCTTGGGTACTTATATTATGCTGGTACACACACACCTTGAATAAAATACAATTCTCTTTCAAATCTTAAACGGCACGATACAAATACTAACTATAATTGAATTTGCCATCTGTTAACGCGAAAGCCTACGAAATCGTTTCTGTGAAGTATTATGCCACACTTCTCGAATAGATTTCGAAACGCAAAAAATTAACAAAACAAAACAGAAATTGAACAAAACGAATTTTCTAAGACCTTGCGATCAATCCTTCCTTTGTCTAAGTAAAAACAACGTTTGGATAAATTTAATGTAGATGTAAATACCAGGAAGTTAGTAATATTCTCTATATACATTTATACATATTATATCTATAATCTTGGTTTTTTTTTTTTTGGTTTTCTTATAAGAACATGTACTCACCAAAACGACATTGTTAATTGGCTTTATTTTGTCCTCATATCTGTACTGATGACTGTGGTATTAGTTTTGTTTTTTTTTCGCATTGTTTTCCGGGCATGATCAGATGTTAATGGTGGATACACAACTGGGAAGCAATTTTTTTCCAATTTTTTTTTTAACAGCTTATACAATTGATGTGGTACCCGTGGCTTGATGGTTAGCATGTCCACCTGCTAGCCCAGAGGTTCGAGGAACTGGCAAGTCCTTCATTAAAAAATTCACTGCCATGAAAAGCACTTTCTTAATTAGCCGTTCGGAACCGGCAGAAAATTGTAGGTCTCCTCCATTTCCTCACAAGGCATGGTTGTGAGAAATGCGCTAGGCCAAAGGACTCCTCGCTCTGTTGCGCCACCGTATTTATTTATAAAATTGGTTGACAAGAACTGAAAAAAATTTATGTTCAATTGCTGACAGTATTTCTGCGTAACGAAAGACTTCATGCTCGAATTTCAAAAAGTATGCTTAGTAATAAGCTTATTTTGCTAGGTTAGGTTAGATGGAAGTGGATGTCAGAAAATGAGATGAGTATGTTAATCACCTACTAATCTCAAAGAAATCTGATGTGAGATTAACGAGTTGATCAGCCGGTTAATAACATGCTAGTCAAACCACGCGGAACTTTGAATATCGAAGAAGAATTCATCGAGGTGAGTTTTCTTCCTATGAAGTAGTGTGGAGCATGAACGGTTTCTTCCTCTTCTTAATCTATGCAGCTTCTGCAGACATCATTGGAATACATACCAAGTCTTTTGGTGTGTCTTCCTATTAGACAGCATCCCGTAAGAACACTTATGGTAGAACCTAGATACAGGCGGTTTAAGGTTAAAAAACTTTTTGAGCGTTTTGAGTCTACACACTGCCAAACCTTTTATTTTGCGAAATGTAGCAGCAAATAAGCCACCCGTCCCCATAAAACCGATTCAGGTAGTATACACAAACACATAGCAAATCTTTCAGCCGCTTATTACTTAAAGCAAATACTAAAAAATACGTTATGATTAGGGGTACGTAAATTTCGCAAATAAAAAATCGTGATTTCGCATTTAAAAAAACCCAAAATAGAAAATTTCGCATTTATTTCGCAAAAAAAAGTACGGTGTTAAAAACTCAATTAAAGGCTAGCATTGTTGTAATTTCTACATTTTCATCTTTCATTGTTTGCCAGCTATCAGTTACGAAAATGTTGTAGACACTAACGTACCTCTTGGCATCAACACTATTGATAGGGCAATTGAGACACAGGTGCTTTTTGGCCGACCAATAGAAGTAATTGTCTGTGAAAATGAAAGTATCCGTCAATTAGTTCTTCTTGTAGTACACTTTTGAAAAACGGAGTTTTTGCGAAGCTTTTCACTATAGAATTTCAATTGACTGAAGAGGAGGGCATATGTTGGATTTGGCCGCATGTGTACCAACAATTTATCTGTTTTGAACAGAGTTGTAATAAAAGAAAAACTGTTAGAGCGTCTGATCAACATTTGAAAGTGCGTAACATAACAAGTGCGAAAGCATTTAATTTTCAAATTTTGCTTTAATCTCAAATAAAATTTCGTAAAAACGAAATATACGTACCTCTAGTTATGATGTGACCGAGAATGAACTTGTATATTGTGGAAAATCTTTTGAGTGTTATGGGTGTCACTTTGATGTTTATTGTCTAGATATAATTAGTCTTATACACAACTAGGGTTTATAGGTCTTGAGATAACGGTATTTGCCCTACAACATCAATGAAAAAAATTCAAATCTAATAGTACCATTTTTTCAAAGCAAACTTTTCTTCCACTACTGCCTACTGCCCAGACTCGAATTTGCTAAGAGTATTACAGGTACAGGTCGTGGTTTGAATCTTAGCAGAGGCAAAAATGTTTTTTCCATGGGTAGCCTTTCGCGAGGAATCGGCAAGTCCTCCGTTAGTATTCATTGCCATGAAAAGCTCTTTCTCGATTAGCCGTTCGGAGCCGGCAGAAAATTGTAGGTCCCCTCCATTCCTTCACGATTCTGATTGGCCGAAGTGGATGGGAACTTATGCTAAATGCACCGATGAACGAAGAAACCGCAAAGGAAATGGAACTTCTTGGTTGACGTCTGTAAGGACACAGTCTTAAAAAGTTTAGAAAATTGAAAAATTTTCGGAAACTTAAAAATCGAGATAATTGCAAGTTGTGCAATTTCAAACTGTTATAAGTGTTTGTGTTAAAAGGAAGGCCAAACTCAACATTGGTTTGAATCTGTGCAGAAAAGCTTCGATCAGGAGTTTAGAAGTGTTAGTTCCAGTTCGGGTTAGAAAAGCTAAAAACTGTTTTTACTTAATTTTTCATTTTACTTCCTAAAAGTAGAAAAGTGTTAGTTGTGTATTTTTTGGTCACATTGTTTGTTTTGGTTACCCTTCGCTATTCGCAATCTACTTTGAGATTGCAGGGCGTGCGACCTTCGATCAACCATTTTGTTTACTCCGGAAGTTTTAACTTGAGCCCAACTTCGGGCGTAGGTACAGTCAAGTATAGATATTCTTATGTTAGTCGCACCAATCGTATGTGGAATCCTTTACCTGGCACTGTATTTCTTCAGCATTACGATTCACAAAAGCTCAAAAGGAATGTGCATCGGTGTCTCCTATTAAATCCTCTCCTATTTTCATAAAAGCTCGCACTGTGTTGTATAACATTATAAGGGTACTCCTATTCATAACCCTTTGATGTGCGCACTTATTTAAAAAATTTAAGTAAAGTAAGTAAAAGCAAAGTCTTATTACGAACTACAAATGTACAAATAAAAGTTCCTGGTATTGGCATGGCAGCATATATTCTTGCTACCTGTTGCACTCTTTTCCCACGCAGCTGTCATTTGACAGTCTATTCTAAGGAAACTACGAATTTTTTCTAATAAATAATTCACTGCGATTAATTAACATTTTAGTTTAATTTAATCCAAGTCGTAGATTCGATTATGATTTGTTTAGTTGGGGGAAAAACTATAACACTATGTTTATTTGTCTCAGGCAAAAGCTTTTCGATTTCCCGTTAAGTAGTCAAGTGGTAAGATCTGATGAGATACATAAAACAAATTGAGATCAACAACTTTTACAACTAGCTATAAAAACTTAAAATGTTCTTTTCCTACTAAAATTGAAACGAACCAACTTAACGTCCACTGTAATCTGCTGGGAATAATCAAAAATATACCCAATTTTATGAGATCACTGAAAACCCAATAAAATCCAATAAGTCACTGTGTTAATCGAAACAGCTGACCCAAAAACCCGGCAACTCAACGCCCGTCTAATCCGATTTAATATTCAATCAACCATTATTCCATTTGACACGACTCTAATGATTTAACCCCTTTAAAATGTTTACCGACTGTCTCATAAAAATTGTGTGTTTTTTTTTTAAACAAAAAAAAAAGAAGGAAAAAATCCACAGGGCTGCGACCCCACTTAGCAAATGGACAAAAGGAACCCCATCCAATCGTAAATATTTTCTTCCTGGCGGATATTAAATCCCAAGCCATAAACAAACCAGACTAGCTACCAAGTACAAGTTGCGAATTTAAATGGAACATTTAATAGGATCGACGACTGTCGGCCGAGCAACAAAAGAGGGTAACTTTTCTGCTAACCTGCCATTGAATCTACTCGACCAAAAACGAAACCTTTGTTCACCAAGCTTAACCGCAAAAAAAAGAGCGAAAAGATTATACGCCTTTAGAAATTTAAGTTTTATTTTTAATTTTCTCCTTTCTCGTTCAATGTCTCTAGCCTGTGAGCCGGAAAAATCAAAGCACAAATTTAAAGTGAGGGTCAAAAGGCACTGGATTAGTGCGACAATACAATCACTTATTAAAAGTTTGGGTTCACCGATTGCGTAGTCAATGCGTTGCGTCGGTTAAGGGATTGCTGTTCATTGACCATGCGATTTTCAACCACAACATAGCAAAAGAAAACTTTACCGCGACGACAACCGGTTAGTGATTTTAGGGTTATGTTTTTCCAGTCAAGGCCTTTTGACCCTTGTTTCTTACTTTTTTTTGGGGTAGAAAAAAAAGAAGCAAATCATAATCTTTGATAAATTAATGTTTGTATTAAAGGAACAAATGGTAAATAGCTTTAAAATAATGGGCTGAGACTTAAGCGGGGTAGCAATTCGCAGAATTTATCCAAAGCTAGCCTACGAAGTTTTAAGCAATGGAAAGGCCTTTAAGTGTTTCGTCAATTTGAGAAATCTTCTTAGCCAATTCCGAGAAATAAGGAAAAACGGTTCGAATTGGGTAAATGAAAAGTCGTTTCTCAAGAACTTCCAAATAACATTTTCATGCTTGAATTCCAAAAGCTCTTTCCTCATGTAGGTATCCCCCTCAAAAACTTCACACTTATTCAACTTTCATACCTACCCACGTTGGTTTAAAGGAGAGAAAAAAAAACAGAAACAAATCTGTTACAATGAGTCACAATATCATTTCAAACTGAATAGCCAATCAAGCCTTAACACAATTTCCGAAACAAATTTAAGAGCCCCAGGCACAGCCCATTACTGCTTTCATTAAGTTTTTAAATGGATATTAAAAAAGCTGCAGGTAGACTTTTCTAATCGCAACTTCTTAACAACATTAGCTTTAGATTAAAAGTTAAATCAGTTAAAAGTAATGAGTAAATACCCGAAGCAATAAGTTTCGTTTTCTTTCAATGCCGAACCCTCCCCCTTCATATACAAATCCATGCGTCCTTTGTAAGAATTCGTTCGTTCTGATTTAATCTTTGTGCCACAATCGTTATCAAGTCACAGACTAAGAACTCAAAGAACGCAAGAGAAATATAAGGATTGACAAACAAAATCTAATTTTCTGGCGAGTGGAATTGTACCTGTTCAACAACACCTCACTGCTCTCACACACAAGTCCAGATCCAGACAGGTCCTAAGGGTAACTTAAACAGTTGTACAAAGAACGATATGATACGATACAACTACATTTAACTAATCCTCTATACTTATACATATACCTGGCGAGTGCCGATCGACCGACCGACCGACATGGCCTTTTTCTAACCTTGTGTACTCGTTCATGGACCACTTCCGCTTTTCGTGCACAAATTATCCTATAGAAGTTGTTGAATTGTTATTATTAGATTTGCAAAAGTATCAGTAGCTGGATAAACGTGGCTACACAACGAGAAAATTACTGGGCGTGTAGATGACTAGGTAGTTGTACGTGTTTATATCGCTCTTTGAAGTGTAGCCGGTAGTAGTTTTTTTTTTTTTTTTTTTTAATATACCAATGTTTATGTTGTAAAGGGGACAGTAAGGGTTCCATTGTAGAATTAATTTAATACGTGAATGAAATGTGGTTTTCGACTTTTTACAGTTGATAGGGGCTGGCAATTGAGAATCGAATAAGCTTTTTGGGAGTGCTATCATTCATAGTTCATGTTCATAGATGGTTCCATAACCGACGATTAATACAACACTTGCACTGATGTTTCTAAAAGTACATACCAGTCCGTCTTCCAAGTGGAGATGCATGCTCTCCAAACGGATATCAACTTCTTTATACAAAAAGTGGCTGAATGGCAGGAAGTAAGTATCTATAACTGCAGCGGCATTGACATCTGTTCTTATGACTGCATTAACTCTCTATAACTGCTTCGAAAGTAAGAAATGCAATACCTCTCTTAACGCGGTTGGAAGACTGAATGAAAGTATTATCTTGTTAATAGGTTAATAGTAAAGCTGCAATTCTCAAAAAAAAATGATAGAAAAAGAAGACCTTGTTTAAAATAATTGTGGGATGGCATGAGAGGAAAGAGTTTCGAAAATCTTACCTTAAAATAATAAGATCATTGCACGGCAAAAAACTCTAACTCAAACCTGCAAAACACAACAGGAAAGCATTGTCACTGTCAGTACTGAAGACCAAGAAAGACCACTTCTGCAGACTGCACGAACACCTGCACAGGCGATGAAGACACAAATTATGTTGTCGAATTCGAGTGGGCCCCACTCAAATTCGACGAAGACCAATAATATTCTTTTCCCGAACTAGAAGAAGTTAAGCATCCCATCAATTTCAGCTGGGTTGGGTTCGAAATCTCATTTATATCGAATATCAGAATATAAATTCCCGCTTATAAAAATCGCGGTTTTGAAATTCCGCTTTCTAGAATAGCGTTTTTAAAAATCCCGCTTTTTTAAAATACCGCCTCTAATAATCCCGTTTTTTAAAATCCAGTTTCTGAAAATTCCGCTTTTCCAATCAAAACTAGTTGTTTTTTTTTAAATAAAACAACAAGTTTTGATGGCAAAAGCTGGATAAGGAATCAAAATAAAAGAATGAACAAGTGATTTGTTTGGAAAACATTTATTGTAGCGCTAAGCAAATAACAAAAATAATACAAATTATTAAAACAGATTATTAGCATATCAAATGGTACATTTAAAAAAAGCGCATAGGAACGGATTTTATTATTATCAACAAGATTTCTTATAATTTTGTATTGGTGTAATTGTAAGCTATGAGCAATATGCGACGTAAGAAACCTGTTTTTGTCATTTTTGTCTATTTTTTTTTTTGTAGTCTGTATAAAATTAAAATGAATAAAAACAGGATTGGCGGGATCTTAAAAATCGGCATTTGAATAATTAAGGATTTTGATCGAGGTGGATATTAGAAGTCGGGATTTTAAAAAACAGTATTTTAGTAGACGGGATCTCAAAACTTTTTTTTTCGAGAATTTTGAAAAACGGGATTTTGAAAAGTGTGATTTCGATACGCTCCCACTTCAACTACAGATGCGTATGGCCTTAAGCCCGAGCTTTTTGACGCAGTTGTAAGATGGAAAGGAGCATCTACCAATTGATCTGCATGATATGGTCGGAAGAAACTACGCACTATGAATGGAACCTCTGTTTATTATCCCAGTTCCTAAAAAGGGAGACCCTCCCAATTGCGTCAATTATAAAGGATTATTCTCCTTAATATCACGCATCAGATCTTGTCTGCTGTAATATGTAAGCGAACGAAAAACCACATCAAAAGTTCGTTAGGTCCGTATCGTTTTCAATTTGGTTTTAGACCAAAAAATCAGTTAAGAACAAATTTTTACATTACGGCAGATCTTGAAAACAACCTAAGAATATAATATCGATAGACACCCCTTGGACATAAAACTATGTTTCTACGCTATTGTGTGCTAGGGGGCACTTACTTCGCGAATATTCGCCATGCTCTTTCCGATAACTAATTTTTATTTTTATTTTTCGACTAACCCTCACCGAGAGACCTATTAACATTCTTAATAATTAAAATTGTAAAACTAAAATTCTATTGCTTCTTTCCAATATCTACGTCTACGGCAAATTAAACACCATCTTTTATCGATTTCAAGGCCACGCTGGCGCTGGTCCGTCAAGTTCGATAAAGAGCTTACCGAGAGCTTTGAAATCGTAAAAGGATTTAGGCAAGGTGGCACTCCACACGATTTCTTTACCATAATACTTGAAAAGATTGTACAAAACTCAAACGTCAACACCAGAATAAAAATCTTTTAAAAGTCTCACATCCGGATATCAAATGGAGAATTTCTTTTGCCAATCGATGCTTCTTTGAGTTTAGATGAAAGAAAACCCTCTCTAGAAAAACAAAGGTTACTGTGTATAAGACCTTGATCATCCCAGTCCTGCTTTTCGTCGCGGAAGCGTGGAACTTTTAGAAAGAGGATGAGGTTAACCTTAGGCGTTTCGAAGGAAGCATACTCTGAGTTATCATTGGTCCTGCCCGCATCCGAAGATAGGTTGTAGATTGTAGTACAATATGGGCATTATCTAAATGAGTACCCAACGCGAGGCTAGATGTTGAGCGGATTTTGTGTGCATTCAAAAACATCATCAACATTGCGCAATAAACTGGGAGAAGACCTCCATCTTTTAAGAGTACCAAACTGGGGAGAGCTCTCGTAAAGGCCATATTGTTATCGAAAGTAATGTTGGTTAAGGCCCATGTTCACCCAAAACTGTATTAACCACCTTTGAGGAAATAAGTATGAGAGTAATTTATCAGTTGACTTACGACCTCTCAGTATGAAAACTTGTAATTTTTTCAAGCAAACGAACGTTATATAAAAAAACTATTTGAATTCAAATGCTTACGCGGTTTGTTTTATCTAAACGATTCGCCATGAACGAAAGAAAGAGACAAGCGTCTTTTCGAACGGTCGAATTTTTTCAAACATGTGCTTTCCCTTGGCAATGGACCGTGGCAAGGGCAGGTAACGTTGCGTCGGTTGTTGCGGCACCGTCGTAGCACTTCGGAAGAAATTTCATTCGCTTGGCAAGTGTTTTATTCGGTTAATTTAAAAAAAAAAAGTTTGCGTAAAACTTTTTGCGCAGCAAGTGTTTTAATTTAAGTGCCGTATTGTGTTGTGGTTATACGAATTTAGTTAATTTAGTTGGTCCAGCTTATTGATAAAGTCTCAGTCTCTTTCGGTTAAATGATTAAAAACTATCAAAATTGTCGCTATTTATATACATTTTTCTTGGTATGCAATATTGAAACAATTGCCATGATTTTTTTTTTGTCTTTTGCGGGTGCCTGTAAACCTGTTTTTCAATTATCTATTAGGAATTGGGTTTTTCCGATGAGTTCCTTTATTACAAATTTTCATTCTTGTTTCTCAACAATGAAAATAAATTAGTAATTATGGTGGCGCAACAGAACGGGGAGCCACTTGCGCATCTCTCACAGCCATGCCATGGAGGAGAGGGGGCTGGTGGCTAATGACTAATCGCTTTTCAATGGCAATAAGTTCACTGTCGAATGACTTGCCATTTCTTCTTTTAAGGTTGAGGTTGTTGGGATTGGACCACGAACCTTCCAGTAAACAGGGGCAGACATGCTAACCATTACGCCACCGGCACCAACAATAAGTTTAAGAAAAGTTTGCCAAAAATTCTTTTGATTGACATACATTGATTGTCTTTACTTCCTTACTTACATGAGTAGGCAAAACATTTTGGCGGTGACGGGGTGGTCCTCAACCAACATCTTTCACCAACCAATTCAAAATCGGGTGAGCTCCCTCCACTTTTTAATCCTAAATCAGTTGAGTTGAAGAGGTCTCCCTCTCTCGCTGGAGCGTTGATGTTCCAGTAAAACCCATGTTTCGGTAATTCTTTGATTGGTCATCGAATTGATGTGGACCATAGGTATACGAAGTCTTGTTCTTCCTCCAAGCTACGTCTGTCTATTGCGGTGTTTTTTCCCATTCGTTGATGTGACTACTTTCTGATCTCACTCCTTTCATGACGTGTCTCAATTAACCCTAGTTTACGTTTTGGGGTTCGCGCGAACCACAACGCAAGTTTGAATGCTTATAACTTTTTTCTTAATCATATTTTCGACCTGGGATGAAAACTCAGTGAACGAATTTCATTTTTCTCTACGTTTTTCATCGTATTTTCATCATAGCGATTTAAGATAATTTTCTGGAATTTTTTTCTGAAAAAAATCCAAAAAAAAAAATTGGGGTTCGTGCGAACCCCACTATGGTTCCGGTTTGTTATGACAGCCTGAAATAGCCTTCGCAAGATTGTGTTGTGTTGGTAATAAAACGACCTGTTTACATATTTGGTTTTGGAACATAAGATACCAATGCCATTCTCTGCAAAAATCCAAAAATGAATGAAGTGGACAGTACTGATCTGATCTGGTACGGTCAATTCAATTCGTTCAAAAGTATTTCAACAGGCTGGAGAGTGTTTGTCCTGGCTGATAATTGAGCTCAGCGACCAATTGAATTGTCGAAACGGAGGAAGATTTAGATGTTCAAAACGTGTACAATTCATCACGGCTTGAAGAATTGATGCCCATTGATAGTATCCCAAATTAGATGTGAATACAAATTTTGGGGTTCGCGCGAACCCCAATTTTTTTTATTGCATTATTTGTCGTGCCGTAAACTAGGGTTAACTCAAACGAACGCTGCTCATCATTTTCTTTTCGAAGATTCTGTGTTCTCCTCTTTTTTCCTTGTTAATCTTGGTGAGCTGGTCAAAGACAGCACTGGTTTGCAACAACATTTGTTGTGCTTTCTGCTCTGATAGCTTCAATCGTCGAAAATTTTGTTTCGTTTTGGACACCAAGTGAAACCCAAAACATTTCAGTCTGTGGTTCTGTTAGCTTGTGGGCATTGCTGTGATTGTCCCCGATACTTAGTGCTGGGGTTATATTACTTTCATATCAAATAAAATACAAATACAAATATCTAGGACAATGCTCATATGTTTCTTCAAGGAACTTGACGAAATAGTCTTTGGAATTTCACTCACTAGTTTGGAATATCACCCTCGGTAGGACGAGACCAATTCTCTGCGGTATTTTGGGGAAGTATAATAATCTTAATTTACGTGTACTATAAATTGCAACATCTGGACGCCCGCCACGCCGCTAAGTTGGCACTTATCAGAGCCTTCCCGAATAGTACATGCTTAAAACCGGAACAAGAAATTGCCGGCCCTAATAAAGATATATGTGTGAAGTGAGAACTTCATTAAAATTGAACTTAATTGCTTCTTCTATCAAAAAATGTGATTCTCTTTTCAATTTTTGCTGTGAGATCATCCAAAATAAAAATGGTGACTCATTAACAATACATTTTCAAAATTTAGTATCAAAATGATGTTCAATCATAACAAAGAGTACAAAAGTAACTTTGTTGATTACTTGTCAAAAAGACGAACAATGCCCGGAAATGGGGCTCTTTCCTTTTTCGAATAATTGTTCCTCTTCCTTGTTTTTGTTTTTTTTTCTCTTCTAATACAGCTGAATTGGCTTGTTTCACAAAAAGCTTCGTTAACAAAAGGCAAAAAAATAAACACATTCAAGCATAAACGCAAGACACGATTGGGTTCCTGTTTTTCAATATTTTTTTTTCTTTTCTTCAACTACAACTTCCTTGCCTTAAAATTTTTTCCAATTACAGAATGTGAATGCCAGAGTGGAGTGTTTTTTTTCGTTTTTTTTTTTTTTTTGCTTTGCCCTAGTGTGTCGGAATCGGAATGAGTGTGGTATCGATTTAATTTTAGGTCAGCATTCGTACGTATACGAGTACGTATGTGCGGTCGACACTCCTCAGCATTATATACCCTCTTTGGCATTATTTTCGGATTGAGCTATCTCTGTTCAAAGTGTATGACTAGGATATAACGACTACTTTGCTGTGTAAAAATGATACATCGCTGAGGAGGATGAATTGGAAGGTGTATTGAGCTTGCTCGCACAGAGGATACGGTTTGCTGCTGGTGTTTTTATTTTTTCGTTTTTGTTTTTATTATTTGTCCTTGTCTGCTTTTGTCTTTGATTGATAGCATAGATTGAATAATTGATGGCTGGTAAAAATATACTGTGTATATGTGCATGTAGATCTGTCAGACAGCCACAGTGGAAAGTGGCAACCGGTTGAAATCGTGTTTGACGCGACAAATATATTTGTGTCAAAGAGATTCCAGGCTATTGAAAGCAACAGAGGAATGCCATTGTTATGTCAAATAGGGGGAGAGCATGAATGTCTAATTAAGTTTATTGTGGTGATGGGTTGTTTTGATTTGATTTATGAAAAATGAAAGCTTGGCTGGTAAAATTAGTATCTACACTTAACTAATCAAATTGTGAAACGCGTTGTTTTGCTTGGTATTTTGAAATGTGAACTGGCTGATTAAATTAAAATGAGTCTAATGACCAGGAACCACCCCAAAAGGCAGGACATTCAAAAATCGAACTGAAACTAATAAAAAAGAAAAAAGTCATTTTCGAGTTCATAAAGTACTTTATTCAATGATGAATGTAAAATACAGTCAATGAAGAGAATTGGCAATGTCTTTTGTGGTCATAATTTAATAGCCACATTCGAACGTGTCCTTTCCTTACTCGTATACAAAAGGGCTACTGCCCGACATCGAATCTCTTAAAAGAATATTCGATTCCATAGCCAGCCCAGACCTATTTTCATCATAGAGTGCTAACGATGTCCTGTTCTTATGATGGCAAAAAGAGGCCTGCTTTGAAGAACAAAATAAGTGGTTTTTATATTCCACTCAGGAACATCATTATCTTAATGGTGAATTTTAATGCCAAGAACAGCAATGAAAACGAATGTTTCAGTCAGACACGTAATGACTTCACATTAGTCTGGGCTACCGCACAATTAGGTGGTAAGAGGCCTTTTTGATTCCTTTAATGTCAATGGCCTTGACATTGTTAGCAACGCATGGTCCAGCTTAGAATTAGCGGTAATGTAAGCGAAAGCAAAAAGTCAAGGACTATAAATTAAAATGAGATTATTGAATGAATGTTGAAAATAATCACCAAAGGACATGTTTCCGTATATTGTGAACGGAAATGTAAGTAAGTCTTTTCCTATGCTGTGACAACAAAGTTTGAAGTAAAGGGATAATAAGATGACGTAGGTCATATTTTTGACTTTGCTTCCTTTCAAAAAGGGTAGAAAATAGAATAGCAGGAGTTTTTTGTTCCACTCATTCGTTTTCATTTAAATGTTGTTAAGTCTCGGAAGACAAGGGTTCACCTGAACTTTTTTGACTTCATCAATCATAATTATCGATTTTGGGTGTTGGTGACTTAGGTTGCCCGTCTGTCAGTACTCGATGTTCAAGGTCAATCCCAAAGAAATCACGCAACATGGGATGAAAACGGTTCAATCTCAAAATATTTGATTTTAATGCAAATTATTTGACTTAAGAGACCAACGAAAAATAAAAACTTATTAATTATCTTATACGGTTAGCAATCGCAATGTTGGCTCCTTATTGAGAAGGGTGGCATTACAGAGCCTGGATTCCCTCAAGCCTCTAGGTCAGCTGGATTTCTCTCAACAATACCTTGGCTAGGAATTGATAGCACCTTTACATTTTTTAAGATCTCAAACGGTTTAGTGAAAAAGTTCTTTTCATGACAAATGGTAGCGGTATTTTGTGTATAAATTATTTCGAGGGATTTGGTTACTCTTCTCGGAAACGGATACCAATATCCGAACCTAAAACTTCAACCGATAGACATACCTATTCTCCCAATGACTGGCATTTTTAATGTTTTCCTGAATAACTGTTAGCCAAAAATGTGGTGGTCTCTAAAGTTGCCAATGATTGGATAGTTTACCCAACACTCACCCAAAAAAAATTTAAAAAATTCTTCGCTCCGTCCCCTTTCTCTATGAAATGCTGGGTGCCGTGACATTATGCCAAGCGACATTATGCCATATGCAGAAGTGTGGCACAATGACGCTTTGGTAAAGCGACATTGGGCCGAACATTAGCGTTTGGTACAATGTCGCTTTTTTAATGCGTCTTTAGCCCAATTTGGTACCCTGACGCTTTTTTACGATTTTTCAATATAATGAAACAAATGAATATACACTTGCTCAGATTTTTGAGTTATAAGAACTATACAAATGGATAAGTCTATGAAAATTCAGATCTCTTGTCAATTAAAAAAGGAAATAACTGACTGATCACAAACTAAAGACTTGAGAAAAAAAAAAATCATTTGAAACAATCGAATGTATAGGTTTTGAGTATAAGATAAAGTAATAGTAAGAAATTGTAAAAGATGTGTTCTTAATTAGTTCAATTTTAAGATATTAGTGATGAACTTAAAAAAAAATCTGCAGCCGCCCGCCGCGCCGCCGCCGCCTTAAGTACAGAAAAGGAAGCTAAAAGCGAAGCGGAAAAAAATTTGGCAAGGGATGGGTTTGTGTTCTTAAAATTAAAAATTCGCGAATTGGAATGTATAGTGAATGTTCATCACTAATATCTTAAAATTATTGAACTAATTAAGAACACATCTTTTACTCACACAGGCAAATTTCTTACAACTACTTTATCTTATGCTCAAAAACAAAACATTTGTATACATCAGACCTTCACACTATGAATGATAAGCGTGGGAGTTTCTTTAATGTCATTAAGCCAATAAACCCTTTAGTCATGCCGCAAAGGACTGTAAACACAGATGACAAAGATGATGCAAATTTCTACATTTGGCGATTTTAAAACTCAAAAACATGTTTCAAACTTTCCGAGAATAAAAAGAAACGATTTTTTGAAAATTTCACACTGAGATGATCCTTTAAAAACTTGTTTAGCTGGTATGGATTTTACTGCACGAATACAATTTTGCTTGTGGAATAAAAGACGGAAACGTTTAAAAGGCTTACCAATTTTGGAGAACTCAAATGGAATTTTTCTTACATTAAAAATAATTAAAATTGTAGGTATAAATATTTAACGATGTTTTCATAAGATTTTTTATTTTTTGACAGAATTCTAGAGATATTCTTATTAAATATTGTATTCCATGCGAGCGAATGGGCTCTCAACCTAGTTCCTAGGTACAATCAAAAGAACCTACAAGATGAAATGCCTTAGTCTATAGGCAAATTCAATAAGGTGAAAGTAAAACTTTAAGCCGAAACAAGAGTATTTTTTCCTGGATTAGTTTATAAACTGGAAGCGCTGCTTCTAGTAATTCTCAGTATGACAATTTTTCATTGTATTTGTATTTGTATCATATTAAATATTACAGTGATACAGCAAGATTCTATCTTTTATAGCATCTAAATTTAAAACCAAGTATTTACATATAACAATACGATTATAATAATAAATAATAAAAAAAAAGAAAAAAAAAAGTATAAAGGCATAACAAAAATTGTTTTTAAAATTAATTAAGAATTTATTACAAATAATTAATTACATTTTGATTTAATAACAACAAATAATTAAATAATTCCTTCTTAAAAATGGTTGGTGAGGTAATTCTTTGAAGTGCAAATGGAAGAATATTCCACAATCGAACAATTTTTACAAAAAAAGATCTTTCGGCAATGGTATATGCAAAACGCGGTAAAATTAATCGTAGTCCTCTTTGAGATTGTGCAAATCGAAGCATCTCACCTAAATATACAGGACTTCTATTTTGAATTATATTGTTTAGCAAAATAACGTTACGGAACAGTAAATATTTATCAAAATTAATTCCTAACAACGAAGCATGTAAATTTGACACACTTTCATGTCTAGGAATACAGTGTAAAAACACAGTGTAAACGCGACATGAAGTTTACGTTTGCACTCATAATCAAGAGAAGGGTATACATTACAGTTAAAAGTAAGATATGGCATAGCCAGACTCTTTACGAAATGTTTTCTCAAAGCAGGATCCAAGATGTTTGAAGAAGACCTTAGAGAACGTAAACTACTATAAACGCGTCTTATGGATTCAGAGATGGCGTCACAACAAGTAAGTTTGCTATTAATTTGGAAGCCCAAGTATTTTACTTTTGAGACATATTCAACAACTTGTGAGTTTAATATGATTTTGGGAAAGTCTTCTAGATTAACTTCACTTCTCGAGCAAATCATATTAAGGGTTTTTGACGGGTTTAGCTGCAGTCTCTTTTCAAGCACCCAGTTTTGAATATTTATAAGATCTTCATTAATACGGATAATGTAATCATCCATTAACCCTAATTCTCTAAAAATATAAAGTAAGACATCATCTGCATACACGTGGATGAAGCAATTGTGTACAATATCTGGAAGATCATTGACAAAAAGTGAAAAAAGAAGTGGTCCTAGTACTGACCCCTGAGACACCCCACGGTTAACAATAAATGGAGTAGAAATACCTTGATCAGTAGTTACTATTTGAGCCCTATTGCAGAGATAATAACTCAAAAGTTTTAATGCAGTGTTTGAAAAACGAAACTTGGTTCTTAGTTTCGAAACCAGCAAACAGTCAACACAGTCAAAGGCTTTTGAAAAATCTAGAAGAACCATAGCTCCCAACTGGTCTTTGTCAAGAGCAACTCGAAAGTCAGATGTTACCTTGAGAACAGCAGATTCACAGCTATGTTTGTTTCGAAATCCTGACTGCCAAAATTTGGACAAAATTTTGAATTTGGTCAGACATTAATCGTTCAAGTACTTTACCAAAAAAGGGTAACAAGTTTATTGGTCTATAGTCAGAAGGCTCTGAGGCATTAGCTTTTTTGGGTATAGGGACAATATTTCCACTTTTCCATACTTCTGGGAACTCAGAACGGTAGATACATGCGTTCAGAATGTGCTTCAAAGGCTTGATAACTATTGGTAAAATCATACGTATAAACTTTGGTGAAATATTATCTGTACCAGATGCATTTGACTTAATAGACTTTAAAGCAGTTACAACTTCAGTTTCGTTCACACAGTTGAATGAAAATAGTTCATTATCATTAACAGGAACAACTAATGTTGGATGAGAACTAAGCTGAGGCGGAGCAAAATATGATTTCATTTCTTGTGGACTCAGTACGCATTTCGAAATCGATTTAGATGAACATACACCAATTTCTTTCAAATTTTTCCAAAGAGTCTTTGAACTTAGCGAAACATCAAGTTTATTCATAAAATATGTTTTTTTACTTGAACGTATTAGAGCAGTAACTCTATTTATTGAGAAAATATATTGATTTTTGTTATAATCCGTAGGATTTCTTTTATATCTTTTGAAAAAGCGTTCTCTATCTTTGATTTGAATTTCAATATCTTGACTATACCGTGGACATCCATTTCGATTTCTTACCCGTTTTGTGACTAAAGGAACGTAAGCATTTAATAATCTTTCCAGTAGGTCGTTAAAAATCAAAACTTTACTGTTAACGTCAGTACTGTGAAGAATACTATCCCAGTAGTCATTTCCAATGCAATTTTCTATATTATCACAGTTTAAAGAACGATATGATCTGTAACTAATAGTTTTCGAAGAACATAAATTTCTAACGTTGAACTGCAACGAACAGAAAATTAAGTTATGAATAAATTCGGAAGTTAGTTTTATTTGATTGTTGCACAAAACTTTTTTATGTGAGGTTGTCAGAAACATATCTATAAGCGATGGATTATCCATAGATTGATAGCATGTTGGCCATCTCGTATTAACTACAGTTAAACTCAATTTATCACAGAAATATTTAAAGAGACGCGTGGTTCTATTATTTACTAGAAAATTTACATTAAAATCACCAGCAATGAGTACGTCTGAATACTTAGAATTTAAACGAAAAAGTATCTCTTCAATTTCATCCAAATTTTCTTCTTTAAACAAATTGGGTGGGCAGTACACCACCACTAAAAGACACTTCTCTGAACCATTATTTAACTCTAAGCATAAAAACTCTAATAATTTCTTTGAGCTATAGATGACTTTTTTTGATCTCTTACATAAATGCACACCCCTCCCCCTCAAGTGCAGCGATCATTTCTAAAAAGTTTAAAACCATTAAAACAAACTAATTGAGATGTAATATTATCATTCAACCATGATTCAGATACCATAATTATATCTAATTTCGAATTGTTTAGCATTTGAAGAAGAACAGTATACTTAGATCGAATGCTTCCTGCATTGAGGTGACAAACATTTAAACCATCATAAGCGTTACACAGGACATTGCAGATAGATCTTACATTATCTGGACAAGTGTTAAACATGTTAAAGAATCACCAACAAATAAGAAAAAACTACTCAAACCAAATAAAATTTGAAATAAAATAGTGAAAAAAAGTATGAATCTAAATTTAAAGTAGAAAATTTTTGAAATGAAAAATAGAAGTATACATTAAAATTTTAGCGCTTAACAATTAGCAAAAAATTCTTTACGTACTTGGTACAAAGAAAAAAATTAATCAATTATGAATTGCGAAACATCATTTTCGATAATGAATCCAGTACAATTGGTGGTATATTTTTGGTCAATACGTTTTACCATTCACAATGAATAGACTTACTTCAGAACAAAGCTTGAAAATTATTATTGCTAACTCTCCGACTTATAATTTGCATGTATAGTTCGCTACCTGACCTCAGAAAGCGTCAGCATCATGTCTGATGCCAACCAAATGCAGATCTTGCTTACAAAACCAGTTTGTAAGTTTTCTATAGAAAACTGCATTTGTTCAGCCAGGTCCTTGAAAGAGGACAATCTTCATCCGCTTCCAATTACCCTTCAATTGCACTTACGACCCTTCTTTTCATTGTCATGAAAACGTTGACAAACTGTCAACCCATGAAATATCTTGAAGAATGAATGCTTTTCAATGACCGACAGTATACGCCTTTCATAGCAAAAGGTACATTGGTGACCTTATTGCATAATTGTAAGATAACTGTGTTTGATATTTCTAAGCCATTTAAATGAGTTTGGAAATTGTTATCGAAAATGCGTGCTTTTGGCATCGATGAGTCTCTTCTTCGTAGGACTAAAAACCACCTTTCCAACCGTTCAATACTAGTTTTATTGGATGGTTTCAAGTCTGATACCCAATTTATAAATGCTGGTGTGCCTTAGGACTCAGTTCTGCCTCCGAATCTCTTTCTTATTTTTATAAACAATCTCTTGTTTGAGACTTCTTCGGATGTGGAACTGAAACGGCTGTGTATGATAAGCTCATTTAATTCTTACCTTGACAGCATTGTAACATGGGGTGGTAGGATCCAATGCCACTAAAATACCATGTTGTAATTTGTCCCCCACTGCCATTATCTATAAATGGTATGCACCTCTATCCAAGAAACCGAAAAGCTTTCAGTACCTATTTGTCATGTTTGTAAACAATAATCTTCGTCGGAATGATCACATATTTCAAGTCGCCAAAAATGCTGCTTACGCTTCCTAAAGAGGCTCTTTAAATTTTTCACCCCTTCTGATCAGGCCACTGTTAGTAAGGCCTTCAATCATCTAAATAAAGTACAATTCTCTAGTCTATTCAGGTAGTCCCCACACATATTTTCCCTCGATTCAACTGGATTCAACCGTTCTTGCGAAAATGAATAACAATGAGTAAAGTCGGGGTATGGCACTTATTTTCGTTTTTTGCTATAACCTTTCGGCTAATCCATAATCCACATGACAAACTTCCTTTCTGAACAAAACGAAGCCGCCTGTCAACCTTCTGAAGGGATCAATTGAAAGCTTACGTAAGACTGAACTATCTTTTTTGGGAGACATTGAAAGAGTGCCGTAGCCTTGTATACCTGTAATGCCATGTTACCCGACTTTACACTACTCTAAAACATACAGCATCTTTGAGGCAACAAATCTTTTGAAAAGATATGATTAAAAGTGCCGACAAAAAGCTTTTGCCTTGTTCTTCGTATTCACAAATAAATATAAAATCTGGTAAAATAATTGCATCTGATTAAAAAAGAAGTAATGAAATGCTTTGAATTTCCTTCCCTTTTTAATGCTGAGTAATTTTTTTTTTTTTAGGGAGAAGGTGGTATCCGTGGCGTGAAGTTTAGCATGTCTGCCTTTTAACCCACATGAACAAAGAACATAATGTTCTTTTCCGCGGTTATCACCTTTCTCGAAGAATTGGTAAGTCCTCCGTTATTAAATTCATTGCCATGAATAGCGCTTTCATGATTAAACGTTCGCAACCGCTAGAAATTTGTTGATCCCTCCATTCCCTCCCAAAAAAATGCGCTAGACTCTGGGGCTTCTCGCTCTGTTGCGCCACCCAATTTAATTTAATTTATTTTTTAAATGTGTGAGATGACAGACATATATTATGGCTTACGCTATCTTAGCCGGTGAATGTCCTGATGTGTGGAAACCCCTTGTGTGGAAATGCCCTTAAATTAGTGGCTTTCCACATCGAACTTTAACCCTATCATCGCAATTAGCATTAAAATGAGAAAAGCTCACTCCACAAAATGTAAGTCGTCTTATTCTTTTTGGGTATAACGCAGAAAATCCAAAACCCGGATCTCACTCCCTCATAATCCCTTAAATACCAAAAAAGTTTTGTCAGCAAATAGACCAAGCCACTTCCGGGAATAGATTCTTTTTTTCTTCAACGTATGTGCAAAAGTTTATTTGAGTGTAAAATGAAATCCGAAACAGGTAAAAGCTAACAACAAGAGATTTACCAATAATAGGAGCCCGCAAAATATTTTATCAACTTAAATTTATCTGTTGCTTCAAGTTTCTCACGATTTCCGAAGCTACTTCTAATTCGAATCCCCAATGTAAACAACAAATATTTGGGCTACTCTTCACCTTGACGCCGGTCTTCACCATCAATAAGCTTTCTCATTCCTCGGAAACTTTTTTATGTGGAAAACAATAACATCCACTTTCAGTGTTATTATTTGTCAGTTTCTTTTTTATCAGATTCCCTTAGGACTAATTTTAGCGTCCCACGCCCATCACCACCACAAATTCCCTAAATCAAGTCACTTGCACTTCAATTTCCATTTCACATCTTTCAGAAAAACAAGAAAAAAAAAAGACGAAGAAGATAATCTCAAAGCCACACAACAATTCAGCCATAAACCTCAAATAGAAATAGAGATTCAAATAAATCTTATACCCTCTTCCTCCTCAGAAGACTATGTTTCTTTTGTGCAAATATTTGTTAATATATATATATATATATATATATATATATATATATATATATATATATGCGTAGGTAGTACATATACAAATTCCTGGCCTGTATTTGAAGGTTGAAGCTGTTGTTCTTTGACGGCATCGTCGTCGCAATTTCGTTTACAAAGGTAAAAAACTGGCAAGGGGGACAGTATCACATCACAAATTAAGGTAGTAAAATACAAAGCCTGAACAAACAAACGCAGCGTAGTAGGAAGAGGTGAATGAATTCACAACCAAGAACCAACCTCTAATTCAAACACAAAAAAAAAAAATAAACTTAGACAATAGCGATGATGGTGCGAAAACGCTGCGAGAGGTACGACGAGCAAAAATGGTACAAATACAAACAGAAAGTGGGTTAATGTTCATCCTTCGCAGTGAAAGCCCACAAAGCACAAAGAACGGAGGGTCGCAAAATATAGTGGGTTCGAAATTTACCCACGTATTCTTCTCGAGTCCTACTTGCGGTTTATACGTCGCCGTCGGTCGGTCGGTATAGGTTTACGTGAAGGTTTGTTGTCAGTTTGGCTGGCATGACATAGGTAGAGGCTCGACGAGTTTTGTTGAGGAAAAATCATGGAAGTCGTCCAAATTCTACCTCACTGATGAAGTGTGCCTTATTTTTCAGGTGACAACATTTATCCCTTATTCAAACACGTACACGGATTTTTTACAGAAACGAACCGGTGAGTGAGGGATGGTTTGGATTTCACTGGACGAATGGTTTATCTTACTTACAAGTTCATTCTGAACTACTGAGTATAAGAGCAAAGTAAACGAGAGAGCAGTCGACTGTTGAGTCTTGACTCTTATACCAATACCAATGACAAGAGTGACTTTATGAGTGAGCTTTGGCTATTCAATGATAAGGTAGTTTGAAAGCAACTCCAAATATAGGACGATAAGGTACTGAGTGTTTTGTGTATGGCTTGTTTTTGTTTTGTTTTCGGAAGTGCAATTGCTTTCAATGATCCATTTGATTTCAGTTTGGCCAGTGAGTCAGATTTGAATGAGGTCAATCAGAAACTTCAAGTCACACTTTTAACCAATACTTAATCCAAACAGCCAAAGCGAAACGAGCTTTAAATTAGCTAGAGTTTAAAAGGACTACCTTGAAAATGTTGATAATATCGTGGGTACAGTGGTGTCCGTGGTGTAATGGTTAGCATGTCTGCTTTGTGCGTGGGAGTTCGAAGCTCGAGTCCAAGAAATATCAAATTATTTCTCCGCGGGAATTACCACTAGCGAGTAATCCCTTGAGAGCGACTATACATTCTCATTAAAAACACTTTTTTATACTTAGTAGTAAGAAATCAGTTTAGATCCTCAAAATACGTTTGACTTCAAGGTTTCTATTCTATATAGTTAGTTCATCTTACAACGAATCTCAGACATCCTTACGAGGACCTGAACCAGCGCTTGGTCTACCGTGGTCCTCAGTGAAGTCCTTGATCAACGATTGGATGCGTCAAAGGGACAACCTTTGATGACATAGCTTCTTTGGATGCTGACAGGATTAATGTATTTTAGATAACTTTTGAAGAAAACTACGTTTTTATTAACTTTTAGAAGAAAAGACGTAGAAAGCTTGTTGACATTGCCACTGTGCACTACACTTGGGCTTTTAATTATTATTTTTTTTAGTTTTCATAGGTATCACCTTTCGCAAAAAATTGGAGAGCTCTCCGATAGATAATTCATTGCCATGAAAGGCGCTTTATCGATTAGCAATCAGCAGAAAATTGTAATTTTCACCATTCCCTCACAAAGGCAATGGTTGTGAGAATAGCAATAGGCCCGGGGCTCTTCGCTCTGTTTTGCGCCACCCAATTTATTTATTCTAACTACTCTTTTTCCAAGCACTTCAACGTGCTGGATGAACACCCTGCGAATCCTGTTTATAGGATGACCACACAGAGGAGCACTTCCTTTATAGCTATTCTGAATTTTCTCGAATCAAGTAACCGACACTATGCGCAAACATTATGAGAGCTGGTAGCCTATGCATCTTACAATGACAACGTCCTCTGGGGATTCTAGTAACATCTAGAAAGCCTCAAAAACGGTTGCCATTGGGTAGTTTAATGTGATCTTACTTGTCCTCCCGCCAACTTAATCCTTTATATTTATTTGTTTGTTTCTTCATCGTGTCGCATTTTCGTTTCATCGAGTTTCAAATCACAATGATCCTTAATCATCTCAACTTCAAAAAAACTATTAAAATGCTAAGGTTTTGAATCCTATAGGTTCCAAGATCACTAGTTCACTTTGCAAGCATTCCATATCAAGCTTCTTCATTAAGACGAATGTACTTCTTTACCAATTTATTTATTTATTTATTTTTAAATGCTGGACTATATTTACAAGTTTTATTTTTAAATCAAACGAAAAACTTTTTAAAAAGGAAATCTAGAGTCGGAGCTCTAGATTGAAGTTAGCTTTATTCGTTCAAAGTTAAAACAAGTCTGACCAGAATGTCGCAGACAACTGGTATTTATCTTTTACATTTCAATATCTTAGAGTAAGCAAAAGTGTTTATCATTTGTTTATGTAAGCAAAAGTGTTTCTTATTTCAATGTAAGCAAAAGTGTTTGTCATTTCGTTTGTGTAAGCAAAAGTGTTTATCGTTTCTTATTTCAATGTAAGCAAAAGTGTTTATCATTTCTTATTTCAATGTAAGCAAAAGTGTTTATTATTTCGTTTGTGTAAGCAAAAGTTAAGTATCTTAAAAAATACTTGTGTCATTATTCTTTGTTATAACACCTCCCTCTTTCGAGTGTTCTAACGGTTGGAAAGTGACCGTTGGAAGGCTTATATTTGTAACAAGTTTTTTATCTTTTAATTTAATTTTTAAATACATGATTGCAAAAAGTATTATTGATATTATTATTACGATAGTTATTACATTATAAGTTATATGTTTTGTATGTATTTTTGATTCTAATATTTCGATATTATTTATGGGTTGTAAATGTAATTCCTTAAAGTAATTATCTGAAAAGTTATAATTTATCAATGGTATTATTTTGTAGTTATTTTGATACAATTTTCTATTGTATGTTACATTTTTTATCTTTATTTTACAGTTTTCAAATTCTACAATATAGTTTCCTTGTAAAGTATAATCTAAGTTATTACAATCT
The DNA here is from genome assembly GCA_914767635.1 of Melanostoma mellinum. NCBI lineage: Eukaryota > Metazoa > Arthropoda > Insecta > Diptera > Syrphidae > Melanostoma > Melanostoma mellinum. The sequence goes on from OU612059.1 coordinate 32,300,323, forward strand.
TGTTCTAACTTTACATTTTTTATGTTTTTTATTATTAAATATTTTTCTTTATTGATTATAATATTTTCATCTTTGTAATTTTTGGTATTACAATTTAGTTTAGAATTGTCCTTAAATATGTTTTCAATGCAATTGTCTTCAATTTTTATTAGATTTTTTGTTTCTTTGGCTGTATAGTACATAGTTTTATTAAGTTCTATAAATTCATTGTTAGGTATTGTTATAATTTTATCTTTTACCGGGAAGGTATGTATGGATACTTTGTTATATAAGTTTTCATTAAATCTTGGTATACTTAAAATAATTAGTAAGTTTTCGTCATAAGTAGCCAATGTCAACTTTATCTCTTTTAGTTTCTCTATGTTTATTTCGAAGTCATAAATTTCTTTTACAGTTAATATATCTTGGGTTAATACTCCCGTCCTGCTGGTCATTATGATATTGTCAATTTTTTCTATTATTTGTTGTACTTCGGCTAAGTTTCTATTGAATTCTAATTCCATACGTAAAGTATTTATTTCTGACTTGATTTCTTTGTATTTAGTTAATGTTTTTGAACTTTGTTTAAGAATGTCTTGTAATTGAAAGAATTGTTCATTAAATTGTTTGTTAATGGTTACTTGTTTGTTATTGTTTGTTAAAAGTTCTCTGTTACTATCTTCTAAATTTTGTAATCTTTCTTCTATGGCTTTTCTATCGTCGTCGTCCATAGTTCCGTATAAGTAATTCATTACTTTACCTGCAATATTAATTACTCCTCGTTTATGAATAATATGGTGTGGGATAATTGTTTGGAGTTTTATTTCTAATGTATTTATCTTTTGGTCTTGCGAATCGTTAGTATTTGTTAGTAAATGGTGTTGGTCTTTTAACTGGTTTATTAATGATTGGCATTCTGTAAGGTTAATTACATGTAATAGAATGTCATAATTATTTACAAGTTTAATTTGTCCTTCTTGTATGAATAAAAATTCTCTATCTATCTTTGTTATTTTTATATCATTAGTTTTTACTGAAGTTGTTAATAAGAGAATCACTATTATGATTGCTATTGTTTTGGTTGTCTTCATTTTGTGTTTTAGTAAATTTCTTTTTCTTTCTGAATTGGTCTTTGTGAAGGAGTTGTTTTCTTAGGTGGGGTTTGATGAGTAATTTCTTATCGATTGTTTTAAGTAGTTTTACTTTCTTGTGTTTGGTTTTTAGTTTATTAAACTGTTCTGGATTGTTTATTTTTGTGAAGTTTGGATTTACTTCTACGTCTAATCGATTTTTATTTATTTTGTCTAGAGTTTTGTTCTTATTTGTTTCTATTCTATCATATATTTTTTTATTTTCTATTTTACCTAGATGTATCTCTAAGGGTCTCTCCTTTGTAGTAAGATGTATTGTTTTGTTATACGTATTTACCGCTTTTGTTACTAAATCGATAATTTTTTCAGTTTTCTCTAGTAATCTAATTTGTTCATTTAGGGTACTGCGAAGGCGTTCCACATCCGAATTTCCGGTGTGTCTATAAGGGGTGGTAAAGTGTGTTAGTATATTCTTTTCTTTTAGATAATTTTCTATAGAGTAAGTTTTGAAAGTGGGGTCATTATCTAGAGTTAATTTCTTGGGTTCAGACATGTATGAGAATAGTTTTTCCATAGCATTTAAAATGTCTTTTTGATTTTTTGTTTTAAGTTTTTCTACTGAGGCATACTTGCTGAATTTGTCGATACAACTTAAATATTTGTTATTATTGGGTAGGATCCATATATCCATATGGTAGTGAATGTGTGGTTCTAAGGGTGTTTCTGTTTTTTCGTATGGTAGTTTAATAGGGTTTCTTTCAATTTTCGGGTTGCAGATATCGCAATTATTTATGATTTTTGTTATTTGTGTTTTAAAGTTTGGGTAATAATATTTTCTTTTTAGATCTAAATATAATTTTTCTATTCCCACGTGATTTAATTCCTTATGTTTTTTGTGAATGATTTCTTCTAGTTTAGTTATATCATAAACATCTTCTAAAAATGTATGAGTTCTAATTAAAATTTGGGTGTTGTGGTGTGTTTTCCAGTAAGTTTGGAATTCTAAAAATAGTTTATTGTTATTACAATATAAAACGTTTTTATGGTCTATATCAATTTCTGATATGATTTTTTCGAAATCTGATTCTTCGAAATTTTTCCTAATTATTTTTATTCTTCTTTTGTTAAAAGGGAAGGTTATGATTTCATCATTCTGTTCTCCTATTTCTATGATAATCTGTCGAATAAATATATTCAGACTTTGTTCGGTGATTGGAATTAAGTTTGAACTATCTGACTCATTTGAGTGTTGTGTAGAAACGAGTTCTAATATGTTTAATACATTTTCGTAATTTGTACTAATTTTTGTGTTAACTCTGTTTTTCTTACCAATTTTATCGAATTTGGTGATGCCATGTGAATTTGTTTCATCTATTCTTATTCTTGATAGTGCGTCAGCTACCTTATTTTCTTTTCCTGCGATATGCTCGATTTGAAAATCGTATTCCTCCAATTTTATCTTCCATCTTTGGAGTTTACAGTTAGGTTCTTTGAGGTTGTGCAACCATGCTAATGGTCGGTGATCTGTTTGTATTTTGAAATGTCTACCGTATAGGTAATGGCGGAATTGTTTGGTTGCCCAAACGATTGCTAAAAGTTCTTTTTCTATAACTGAATAATTGCATTCGTGTTTATTTAAAGTTCTGGATGCGAAGCATAGTGGTCCATGTGATTGACTTAAGACTGCTCCAATTGCGAAATCGGATGCGTCTGTGGTAAGTGTGAATTCTTTATTAAAATCAGGGTGTCTGTTTAATAAATCGTCTGACATTGCTAGTTTTAATTTCTCGAATGATTCTTTATATTCTGTGTTATTTATATTTATTTGTTTATCTTTTCCCAAACAGAGAGTTAGTGGTTTTATGATCTTGGCGTAGTCATGGATGAACTTTCTATAATATCCGGTTAGGCCTAAGAAAGATTGGATTTCCTTAATAGTTTTTGGTATAGTAAAGTTTTGTATCGTGCTTATTTTATTGGGATTAGGTTTTATTCCATCCGGGGTAATTATGTGACCTAAGAATTCGCTTTCTCTTTTCATGAAATCACATTTATTTAGGGATATCTTTAAATTTACTGACTGTAATTTGGTGAAAATTTTATTAAGGGAGTTTATATGTTCTTCCAATGAAGTTGAGAATATTATTATGTCGTCGAGGTAGACATAACAAATTTTTCCTACATATTCTTTTAATACCTCGTTCATCATTCGTTGGAATGTGGCGGGGGCATTTTTGAGACCGAATGGCATTCTTAACCATTCGTAGTGTCCTGATAGTGTTGAGAAGGCTGTCTTCTCTCTATCTTCAGGGTTTACCTCGATTTGGTGGAATCCTTTTGTTAAATCTAATGTGGAAAAGTAGTTAGCTTTTCCTAATTTGTCTAGTATGTCGTCAATTAGTGGAATAGGGAATTTATCCTCTTTTGTTGCGTTATTTAATTTTCGATAGTCAATGACTATTCTCCACTCCTTGTTTCCTACCTTGTCTTCTTTCTTTGGTACGACCCAGATTGGGGCATTGTAGGGAGAAGTACTTGGTTTGATAATTTTTTGATCTAACAGATCTTTGATTTGTCTGTCCACTTCTTTTTTGTGGATTTCGGGATATCTATAAATCCGTGTGAAGATTGGTTCTTCATTTATTGTGGGGATTTTATGTTTTACATGACTGGTAAAACTTAAATCATCTCCTTTTTGGTAAAATACCTTTTTGTGTTTTTTCAATAAATTAAATAAACTTTTATGTTCCTCATCGTTTAGATGTGAGACTCTTTGACTTTCCAAATTTTCGAAAGTAAATGTGTCTTGTGGAACTAAATTGTTTAAATGATTTATTTCTATTTGATATTCCTGTTCATCTTCCTTAGAAAAGAACAGTGGAACAATTTGTTCGTTTAGTTTTAGTATTTTGTTTTTAAAATCAATACTGGTATTATTTGGAAATAATATATTGTTTCCAATCAATCCATCAAAATTATCATTAAAGTTGTGGATTTGAAAAATGCAATCTACGCGAGATTTAAGTGCAAATTTTTCTTTTGGTATAATCAATTCTTTGTCTATGAATATGGAAGTACCTACTGTTTTGATTTCTAATGGGTGTTTTCTTGTTTTGATGTAGCTTGCTGGAGCTTTTTCTTTGTTTATTAGACTATTAGTAGCTCCCGTGTCAATCAATAGTCTTAACGTTTCGTTATTCTTTTCTAACTTAATAAAGGGGAGTTTGTTGTCTCGTTGAGTAGACAGGTTTCCGAGGCTACATTCGGAAAAACCGTGTCGTTTGGATCACTTTCGTTATAGTTAGTTTGGATTTTCTTCAATTGATTGGAAGTTGGGTCAACTTCCATAGGTTTAATTTGTCTACTATGAGGTTTGTAATTTGGGTTATAATTGTTACCTTTATAGTTTGGATTAGGGTTGTTAGTGTTTTGGTGATTGAATGGAGGTCTTATATAAATTGGGTTTTTAGGTGTGAAGTTATTATTTTGATTTGGATATTTTTTATAATTATTTTAGGAGTTTTGTGTGATTGGAATTTTTGGTGCTTCTAGCAATTTCCTTGGGGTTTCTTCAGATTTTTCATTTACAAAACCAGCTTGAGTCAACTCATGTAAGGCTGCTTGCAAATTAGGGGGTTTCAATGCAAATAATATTGTTCGCATGTGAACTGGTAAACGTTCTTTAAAAATGTTTAATGCTGTTTGTGTATTATGAGTAATTTCCTCATTCTTTCCCTCTTGTATTGTTTTCTGATTTAATTCGCAAAGATTTTTTTGTATTTCGTTATAAAAGCTTACAACATTTCCTTTATAAGGAGTTTGTCTCAAATCGTCATACAGTTGGAATGAAGATTTAAAACCTCCGAAATTTTCAACTAGTAATTCTTTTATTTCTTTCCAGGTGGATAAGTGAGCGTGTATTTCAATACAACGTTTGGCTTTACCTATAAGTTTTGACTTTAGTATATTTATACACATTGTCTGTGACTGGTTGTCATATTTGTTAAGTGTGGGAGTTATCCCATCAACGTTTGTGATAAAAGTATATAAATCTTCTCTTCGTCCATCGAAAGTATTTAACTTTTCAATGTACTTGAGTGGGTTTAATGTGAGTGTAAGTTCCATATTGGCTTTACAATTTAAGTTTTGTTCTAATATAATTTTTTCAATATTTGGTAAATTAATTTGTTCTAATGTAATATTTTCAATATTTGGTAGTTTAATTTGTGACAATTGATTGTTTAAATTAATATTAAAATTCTTACTATCTCTGTTGTACTGTTGATCTCCTTCGTCTGATGATTTATCTTCTTCGTCAGCGTTCCTTGAATATGGATTATTCTTCTTATGTGTCTTCTTGAAAAGGTGCATTTGTTGAATAGTTTTGTTTTGTAGTTGATTATGTTATAATTAATTTTCCTCTACGGATTGCGTGACATTACTCTTTTCGTGAGGGTGAGTCACTGAATTAATTTTTATTGATGTTTTAGAATTTTGGATAAGTGTTCTAATAACTTTATTCACTGAAGTAATCTTTATATGCATTAAAGAATTTATTCTTCACTGAATTTATTTTGCAATATCGTTAAGTGGTCCAATTAAGTTAATTCCAAAGATTTCTTTTTCGTAGAATTTTAGATATTCACTTTTTATATGGGTATAAGTTATTAAAACAATTTTCTTTCTTTTTGTAAAAAATTGAATTTTAATTTTCACTTTATACTACACTTGAACGATAGGTGAACGATGGGTTCTTATTTGCAAAGGATACACATATTATATTTTGTGTATCCTACCGACTGCGCCAGTTTTATTTTTAAATCAAACGAAAAACTTTTTAAAAAGGAAATCTAGAGTCGGAGCTCTAGATTGAAGTTAGCTTTATTCGTTCAAAGTTAAAACAAGTCTGACCAGAATGTCGCAGACAACTGGTATTTATCTTTTACATTTCAATATCTTAGAGTAAGCAAAAGTGTTTATCATTTGTTTATGTAAGCAAAAGTGTTTCTTATTTCAATGTAAGCAAAAGTGTTTGTCATTTCGTTTGTGTAAGCAAAAGTGTTTATCGTTTCTTATTTCAATGTAAGCAAAAGTGTTTATCATTTCTTATTTCAATGTAAGCAAAAGTGTTTATCATTTCGTTTGTGTAAGCAAAAGTTAAGTATCTTAAAAAATACTTGTGTCATTATTCTTTGTTATAACATACATATATAGAATGTAAGCATAGGGTCATAGTTCTATTGGTTCTTAGGCCTGTTATATTTTATCTTGTAGTCAAACTTGAACCCCAAGACCCTCTGTACACTTTGTAATAATGGCAAGTGATTACTTTAATTGAAAGTTTTTCTTAAAACTTGCTATTTTATTTACACACTTTTGGGAAGTGCTGTGCAAATAAATAAATATTCAAACCCATGTTTCATTTGAAAAATCACGTGCGTGTAGAAATCTCGTAGAACCATTTTCGGAGTAGGTACACATTATTTCTTAATTTTTTTGTTGGTTTTGTGTCAAAAAATAATAAATGTTCAATTCATTTTAATCGCTCACAACTAACATTACGATGATGGAGAAGCTCAAAAGAGCGGCTATCGGTTATACCATCCAGCCGGGTATTTCATGCGTCCATCGTGTACTACAAACTAAGGCTGTAATGGATTGACAGACTTACAATTCACATAATTGATTAGAGAAGAGACTCGAATGCGATTCTAGTTCTTCCAAAAGTCCATCATCACCCGAAAAAAGAGATTGCTTATTACTCAGTGGTGGATTTGATTTGCTTTTTTTTTATTTCGTAAAACAGAAAAGTTCGAAAATCGATGGCGATTTCGATATTGTTTTAAAAATTGTTTTTGGGGGAAGATACAACCTCACTATAAGATACTCTTAATAAAGTCTCGACCTTCAGCCTGTCAGTGCATGAGCAACTTACACTAAATGTCCTTCACTGGTTTATCGTCTTCCTTACTTTTATATCGTCATGTGAGTTAAAGTTTATTGAAACGTTAGTTAGTAAAGCTCTTTTCTCATTCAGAAAAATGTGATATTTTAGGAGATTGTTATTCACCTTTTTATATAAGAACAGGATACCATCAGATATCCTTGCATCGTTTGGTACTCTGATAGCTCTTTGCTGCTGCTTTCTGCTAAGAAAAATGACAAAGTAAACTTTCTTCTATGCACATAGCCAGAGGAAATATTTCATGTAAGCAGTGAAAAAGGATAATACTATATACCTACCAATCACTTTTAAACTCTTGCTTTAAAGAGGTAAGAAGAAAAATACCTGCTGTGTAGATCGACCTACGAGTACATTCATATTCAAAGTGCATTATATGTCCTGACGAATGATGCTCTAAATCTCCAATTGTCTAGCATATCACACCAACACCATTATTAAGGTGTTATTTGAGGACATTGTCCTGTACATACAAAAATATATGCTGCAAAACTTGACTCTCGTTGAAACTGGTGTTTTTCATGGAGGCCGTCCTGAGCATAAGCAATCTTTACATCGAAATGTTATTTATTGTACGAGTAATGACCCTAATTTTCCCATATAAACATCTTAATGCTTTCTCTCTCTTACTCATTGTAAGCTCTAATTGGTTCAATTTCTTGTAAGAGTAAATAACAATAAACTTTGATTTATTTAAAGGACACTACGTCTATAAGATATAGAAGTATGGATGTGGGGTATGGTGAGGAATGGGACGACGGGTATGTCATCGTACGTACGTGGCTTCTCTTAAATACTTTTCCCTTTATTACGTACCACTTAAAATTTTATCGGTTCTTAAGAATTACAAAGACATAAAAATACAATGTAGTGTTTCTTAAGAGTTCCTCTGTTTCGTTGCTTTAGCTTTTCCTTTCTGCTATTTTGACGGAGGTAGCACTTGTCCGAATGGGGATTTGATATCAAAAGAAGTAGAATCGAAGCTTTTACGAAGTAAGCGAAACTATCGGTTTCAAAGTTAATATCTACCAACTAAGTCAATTATAAGTGACTCCCTTGTTAGCCATCGCAACTGGTGACGCTATTAAGTGAAGTTTATTGAGCTCCAGACATAGGGGCAATGAACCAAATATGACAAAGAACTTTTCTTCTATTAAACGTGGGATACATGAAACAAATACGGTTTTCTGGATGTGAAAAAAACCTATACAAAATGTTCTACTATGGAGCGGATCAGGTTAAAAACAAAGCTTTTTGGCAGCATAGTGGTGACTAATTCGAGGTGTGATGACATGATGAATTGATGACATGATGTGTCTTAATTGGTGATGCAAGTAAAGGTATTAAATACTGTCGTAGATGCATATGCTCATCGAATTGTATTCTTCGTGAAGAAGTGACATAAGTTAATGGAATTAAACACAAGTCGAGTACAATAAATCAAGCTTAAGAAGTCACTGATGAAAGACTGCAAAATGATATTGGGTGAAGCTTTTGCCAATAACGTCTTCTGTTAACAGAATTTTTAATATGGCTGGTTCAAGAAGAATGATTTGGACTTAGTAAGAACCAAGCAATTTATTTAGAATCTGCAGAGCCATTATATCTGCTTCAACTCATCAGAACCCTCCTGAACGAGGAGAGCACAATATCAAATATTTTTTGTTTCGCTTTGTTATAGCAAATGATTCATCAATTAGATTTTTTTGTACCCTTCTAAGGCCTCGGCCAAAGCGGCTGAGCAGCTGAGCGGAAAATCTATATATATAAAATAGGATGTATGTATGTATGTATGTATGTATGTCCGTGGTAAGCTCCTAAATCACCCAACGGATTTTTATGAAATTTTCAGGGTAGACATAGTTTAGTCCAGAGAAGGTTCCTGTGAAGGTTTGATCCGCATGTTCCCACAGGAACGGGGTTGGGAACGGAAAATTAGATTTCAAAAATTCTTTCAGCACTTGGGGTACTGCATTATCTCCCTTCTTCAGCAACTTAAACTATATTTCATCCCTATAATCCCACGGGAACAGAAACGGGAACGAGAACGGGAACCATAAAGTTACTTGACCGATTTCAAAAATTCTTTCAACTTTAGCATGTAACATTATCCTTCAGTGACATAGACTTACGTTTCATTCACATATTTCCATGGGAACGGAAGATTCCCACAGGAACGGGGTTGGGAACGGAAACTTAGAAACTACTGAACAGATTAAAAAAAATTTTTCAGCACTTGGATGCCACATATTCCCTCAGTAACTTGGTGTGTATTTCATCCCTATTATCCCACGGGAACAGAACCGGAAACGAGAACGGGAACCTTGAATTTACTCGACCGATTTCAAAAATTCTTTCAACTCTAGGATGTAACATCATCTTTTATTGACATGACTTATATTTCATTCACAACATATTTATATGGGAACAGAAGATTCCCACAGGAACGGGGTTGGGAACGGAAACTTAGAATCTACTGGATAGACTTCAAATTTTTTTCAAAATTAGGGGTGCTACATTATCCCTCTTTACCCTTTGTCAGTAACTAAGGCGATTTACATCATTACCTACAGATAGAAATGGTTACAGAAGTTGTAAGAAAACATGCTGTATCACACAATCAGCGACTGCATAGTCATATCAGCTCTGAAATGGAGTCCGTATTAAATACCAGAGGCAATGTTCGGAGATTAAGAAGAACCAAGCCACACGAGCTAATGGTCTAAAAGTCATGGGAAGCATTAAAAGTTTAAGCTTTCCCTAAAGTAATTATACTATTAAGAAAGAAAAATCTGTTGTCGATCGTTCATAGATTGGTTCTGGAGTTTTTAGTGAGGTAAGAATACCACACTACTCGCTACATGGTGTCGAATACTGCCAAGTGTATTTTGAAGATTTCCTCCTGACAAAAAAGAGCATTAGGATGCCGTATAGTCCCACAGCAAGAAAGATTATATTTCATCCCCAAATTCCCACAGAAGAAAAAAAAAAAACAGAACGGGAACCTTAAAACTACAGGCTCGAGCAAAGCCGGGCGGCTCAGCTAGTAAAAAATAAAACATTTGAAATCACACAGAAGCGGCCACGCTATGAGCGAGCGGCGAAACAAAATTCTGAGCGTCTATGCTGCGCCGCTCAGTAACCAAACCTGTTTTAATTTTTAGTAATGTTCTGAGCGGCAAACAGTAAAGAATTGTAGATTTCGTCTGTGCAATCTCTACTAAAAACTACTAATCGCTCAAAAGCAGTCGCTCAGTGCCTGGCCAAACGTCGCTTAGAGCTGCCGCTCAGCCCCTAGCTGCTCAGCCGCTTACTGCGTGGCCGAGGCCTTAGAACAACAACATCTGATGGATAGAAACATAAGCGAAAACATGTGCTGAAGTCACTTGAACCTTAATTTTTATTTAAATTCGAAACACTCCTCTTAAATCTTGTTTAAGTAATGATTTTTTTACTGTTTGATTTTTTGCTAATCCAATACATTATCAATGTGTCAGCTAGCGTAGTGAATAATCACTGTACGATGCTTCAAGAAGTTCAAGACGCGCTTGGTTATCTCAATGCAGAGCATGACACATGTAGAAGAAATGTCTGCTTTTATTACCGACTTGACAGACGAAGATGTGAGTCAGACCACCGTTAAGAAATTTGAAAAGGCATATGACCTGGGCAAAACCAAACACCAAATGAGCTTATAAAAGACATGAGAGGCATTGAGCTTAGATAGCTTACGAGCAACAAACAAACAAAAAAACAAAAAAAAAAACTATTATACTTAAAAACCTCTAATTCAGCTCATTTTAAGTGATTTTTGTTTAAGTTTCTACCAAAAACTCTTCAGGATATTTTGAATAATTCCTTTGCAAGCGTTTTTCATACCAAAGCTTACACGAGAACTTCCTAAACTAGCATTTGCTTAGAGGTCGTTGAAGAGCTTTCAACAAAAAAAGTTTTATAGACATCTACTTAAGATTACCAAAAAAATATTTTAATAATTCTCCAGTTCATACAGTCGGCTCCTCCCCTTTGGTCCCTTTTGGGTCTTATCGACCTTCTAAAGAATGTTCAAATCTTAAAAAATCTTACAAAATTAACACTTTAAGTACTCGATAAGAACCAATTAAGTTGCGTGTTGCATCCGGAGCCCACTTTTAAAGTCTTTGACTAACTGTTGTTAAAGGGCGGCCGTGGTGCAGTGGTAGAGTGTTCAGTAGGTAGGCCGGATGCGTGGGTTCGAATCCCGCATTGGGCATCTACTTTTTCTTTCAGCCTCCCAGTTTCGTATGGACGCCGCCCTTGAGGTTAAATGTGAAATAATTAACACCTTATTTTTCCACTACTGCAACACAGAAAAAAGGGAAGGCTGCTATACCCTGGTAGTACAATGGACCGGTAATTAAGTCTGAGTTTTCCAGATTAGCATATAAGCCTCTTCTTTTTTTATTAAAAAAAAAAAAAAACTGTTGTAAGGTGAAGTAAAGGACACCAAAGTATTTTCTTTGCTACTTGCAATGAGCACATTGGTGTACGGGTAAAAGTTTAAGAAGGCAGCAGGTACCGTATTGATTCAAAAAAGACTGAATACTTCGCAAGCATTCATATCTCAAAAGTATCATTGGATTAGCTTACGGCATATGAAGCGGCGGGAAGATTTCGTTTTCTTCTTTAATCGAAAAATAACTCCTTCTAGTGTGAAGATTTTTCACAGCAGTTGTGCGCTCTGCACTCCAATAAAATGTACAAATGGTGGACAATGTACAAAGAGAGTTATTTGACGGAAAATGAAAATTCTTTGTATGACAGTAGGAGTAGCAAAACTTAATCTTGGAAGTCTCAGGGCTCAGTAGATACCATCTTTCAAAAAAAAACAAAAAAAATTATAATAACCACCTTTTCTGTTAGTATTGCTATGTTCTTCTAATGAGAGATTCCCATATCAGCATCAAAACGGTAATATCATAAAACTGTAACAACGGAACAAATCTTTAACCTATCCTAGGTCTCAGTTAAGCAACAACAGTTCGATGCCGTTAACGATGGTACTCACATGCACTAGGAGCAGATAACTTTATAAGGCTTGCTGAAAAATTGATACCAATTTAGCGTACAGGCTTCTCCAACGAAAAATAAACGAAGGGTACTTTTGAGCTGAGTCTCCTTCGAGTACGCAGCATAAGGCGTTCTGGAGGCTAAGCGGCCTACCCACAGGCGCATCACTAGTGTGAAACAGATATGAGGGAGAACTGGAATCAATTGATCATAGAAAAATAAGAGCCAGCTAGCCATAGCCTGTTTTTCGTTTTCAAGCAAATTATAAGAAATTCATTGAAATAAACGTTCCGGGACTTTATTGTATGAAGTCAGCAAAAACAAAATTTTAAAATCGTTACTTAAAAATGCATCTGGCATCTGCTTCTGGTTTTGATAAAAGATTTAAACAAATGTCATCACACTTTCTTATGAAAGTTAATTAACAACACAAACTTGGTTTTTGGAATCAACAGGGCACACTGACGGCAAGCTTGTTTTACATGCAATCGACCCTAAAACAAACTTTTCTATTTACCAACTTAAATTACATAAGCATAAATCACGAACGAAACCCTAGCAACTTGAAACGTTTGGTAAGGGAAAACTAGCAAATGTTTTAACCAACCGTAAAAATACTTTGGGAGGACACCAGATACATTTGCACCTTTGAAGCCCGGCATAACATCAAACAGATGTAGGTATACCGTCCTACAAAGCTATGTGACTTTCAAGATACCTCGCCTCTCATCATTTATGCAATCAAACCTCTAGTTTATTTAAGTTATACGAGTATATATGCAAAAAGTCCAAAACATCTCCAATTGAAAATGTTCTCGTAAAATCCGTTCCCCCGATGGAATTCTGCAATATTCACAAAATACAAAATTAGTTCTGCATACATAACACAACGTATCAAGTATTTCGTTTCTGAATATCATGCGTCCTTTCTTTCATAGAGAATCTATCCATCTAAGTCTTCATCTTTCCTTAATACTTTAAGGTCAAATTTATAGAAATATACTCGTATAAATGTGTGTATTATAGGTCCTCAAGGGAGAATGCAGTTTAATGTTCTTAACACTAACCCAGAAGTAATTTTGTATAAATTTATGATCATGTTGCAGCAATTTATGTCTTGGGATTACGAAAATTCTTATCCCTCTTATGCTAGCTCATTTCTCTTGTCTGTTCGGCCGGGAAGGGGATAAGGGAGTACTGACATAGCTTAGAGCAAAAGTAGTCGACAAGTGTTGTTCCGTTTGCTATAAGAACAAGCCTCAGAATGAGAACTATCCCAAACGAGATAGTCTTTCACTTCTGAGTAGAAAAATGAGTAAAATATTGAACATCCCTTCCTTATTTGCATATATTTTTGTCTCCAACAACCAGAAAAGTCCTGTTTTCCGTTGCCTCCTCGGACCAAGTAGAAACTGTCCGCACTAGCACGTCGTCGGCAATCTGCATGATGTTCAAGCAGAGTATTTACATTTTGCGAAGAAGACTGGTGGAAAAAAGCCTATTAGACTCGTACTCGACTATCGACTTACGAACCAAAACCATGCGAGAGGAAAGGAAAAGATGACTCGAAGAGTAAACGAGAGAGCAATAAAGTCGTGTGCGCTATGCCTGTCCTGTCAAGACGTAAATCTCTGCAACAAGACATTCATAGCCATCCAAACAGGCAACCGTAATAATATTGCTTTTGATGAGATGTTTATTCTGGAACATGAAAAGGGTTTGACGATGAGTTCCAGTCCACTACATTGTGTGCGAAAGCACGTCAGGGTGGCTATAGTGATCCTTGTACAGAATGTGCATCGCAATTATAAGCTGGCTCTAAGTCAGACAGAAGGGTAATTTGATGTGGTTGAATTGTGCTCTGCGAGCGGTTCAAGTACAAATGATACAGAAGATAAGGACAACAAAAAGGAGATAGGACACGTGCATTCCACTGACAATGGGGTACCGAAATTAAATACTCAACATAATTGGAATGGAGCTATAATGAACGAACAAGTGAAAAGGAGACACCTTGCTGAGCTTTGTGGTTGGTGTCGTTCGATGGAGCTCTGTGCTGGGATTATCATACTTTCTACAGATGTTGCTATATTTGGGAGCATCATATTGTCACCTTTTGATGGGCAAAGAACTAAGAAAATGACAAAGCATTCGATGCGAGTACAGATTCATTGAAATGCAAATATGGAAACATGGCTTTTCTTTTGTGTCTGAAGGATTTCTTCACTTTGGTGTAATAATGAGAGGGTGGATTTAAAATGTGCCCTGAGCAGTGAAACTGACCGTCTTATGTTCTTGCAAAATGATTGATGAAAAGGTTGCTAATTGAATGAGATGCTGATGCAAATTAATTCAACCATCGTAAAAGTCAATCTGTAAAGGTGAAGTAAAAGGATGTAGGTATAGGTACGATTTGCATTTTGTCATTTTCACTCACACTTATGTTCTTTCATATGGAATATTTTCATTTGTTTAAATTTGGCTTAAAAATAAATTCAAACAAAACTTGCTGATGGTCCCAGAATAGCTTTGGAAAGTGTAATTTAATTATGAGTTTTTTTTCTGTCACTGACCTACGAGACAATCGCAGTGTTGATGGTCTAAGTTAATTGTACACAGCAATTTAAAGCCTTGGCATTTTGCAAGGGAATGTCCTTTGATGAGAACGTAAACATCATTTATTATGAATGAACATTTACTCCTTATCTTTCAAAATGGGGCACGTTCTAATTGGGTGACGCACACTGTCTGGCTGTGCTTGACAGTCGTCAACTTGTTGACATACAGATATTGCAACCGATAGTTCACGTTAATTCTGCTTATTTACGTCATCGCTGTCTGGGTACTGAATTCTTTTCAAAGCATTTTTGGCAAAACAAGTATAGAATGCTCAGTAAAATATATATCAGTGGTCGGCTAAGGTTTATTGGGAATGTCACAGCGGATATGAATTAGCCTAATCAAATCAATGGTGGATATCACCACTCAAAAAATCTTAAACCGTTGAATTAGCTTCTTTGACATATTTCTTTCAAAAATGATTCGGGTTCTATAAATTAAAGAACAGGGTCCTGAAGTAGAGATGACGGGAGATGAGCTCTTGTCTTGATTTGGTTTTGGGTAATGTGTATACGTGTATAGCTAACTTCAACGAATATTTGAAAACCCTTTTTTTATAAATAACGAGCAAGGAGTTATGAACACCCTTATAATGTTTTAAAACACTGTGCGAACCTTTATGGAAATGGAGAGGATTAAGTAGGAGACATCGATTCAAATGGCTTTGAAAATTTTGTGAATTGTAATGTAGCGGAAAAACAGTATCAAGTAAAGCATTCCAGTAAGGGACAGCCAAGCAAACGATCCTCGAACCTCTACCTCTAGGTCTGTATAACTAAAACCCAACCCCTTCCCCACCAGTGATAAAGTATTAATAGTACCTACTCAACAGAAATTTTTCCTTAAACACAATCAGTTAGTACAGGTTGCATGATAAAAATTCCGAAGACGAGCTTAGGCTAGTTGACTTTCCTCTGTGGGGCTCCAGTCGTAAGTAGCGCAAGCTTCTCATATCTTAAATTTCATACAAGCGCGTGACAATCAAAAGATCAGGCAACTCTCAACGAAATTGATCTTGTTTCGATAGACGAAAGACACTGTTCTACTGATTTTTGTATTCTAAATTTCTCATGGTCCTACTTTGAATTGATTTACTACTACGAACTACTACCTTGTTGTAGTCAAGGTCCAGATAAATATATCCTGCTTACGATACAATTCAGATGGCTACAATGTCAAGTGCGATTTCCAATTGAGTCTCTCTATAACCTTCTCTGAATTAAATGATTGCAATACTAAGCATTATTGACCAGAATAGCAGCAATGCTAACTAATCAGCACGGCAACTGGGTTTCATTCGAATTCTAAAATTATGCATTTCAGCTAAACAGAAGGCACAACCAATATGGTTGAAAAACAAAACCATGCGGCTGCTCATGATCACAGCAAGGACTTTGACAGATGTCATGATAAGAGCTCTAGGTTCGGCAGGCATGCAAGGGCACCTCCAATTCAACCCTGTGAGAAAATTGCAGTCGCTACTGAGGATTTGAAAAGACCACTTATTCAGACCGATTTGTGGTGATAGAGACATAAATAACACTTTCAAGCAAAATGTTCCATTCAACTTGGACGATGATCTAGAACGCCGTCCTTCCGACCTAGAAGAGGTTTACCTTGCGGTATGTCAGCTCTAATCAAACAATACATCAGATGCAGATAGTCTTGACGCTCAGCTTTTTAAAGAAGCAGGAGATTAGTTAGATTAGTACCTATGCACCAGCTACCTGTATGCACCAGTATGCCCGATCCTAAATAGGTTTGACCTTGTACCTCACATAGTACAAAACATAGTTACTTTCCGCTGTCTGTATGTATGCTTAGGTATTATTGATTTCATGAGAAGGCTTATTTGGGTTTTTCATCCCCATATTCCCACATGGATGTGACTGGTAACATTCACGGAAATCTAGAACCAGCTTGACCGATTTCAAAACTCTTTCATCTTAAGAGTGCATTTCATTTCCATATTCCCATGGTAACAGAAAAAGGAACGAAAACTGGAACTTATTTGATTTGAATCTAATTTGGGACAAAAATGATCTAGAACCTGAGAAATGACATTAGCTATTTTTACTTGCGATTATAGGTACTATAAGGCAAGTCTTGCAATCGTGCAGAAAAAATGATTTGAGATGGCAATTAAATATGAAATTACATTGATAGAGAATTCGAAAAAAGTAGGTCCTGCAATTCTGTCTGTCTGTCTATATATGGATCTACAGCCTGAACTAATAGACCGATTTTCTTCAAAATTTGCAGTTAGGGTCTGTGGAACAGCCTACAGAGGAGTTTTTGGAATTGAGTCTCTAGGTCTTGAAATAATGGTACATGCCATAGAACTGATATGGTAATACTTATTTTTCTCGAAAACCGCTCTGACGATTTCGATAAAATTTTGTGTGTGGTATTAATTTTGGGTTGTCTTTCTTATGATGTACAAAATTTTTTTTTCGAAAAAGGTTAAAAACGGTAGGTACCTCGGTAATGGCTCACACGATCTTGACGAAATTTTCGATTAAACTGTTTTAGAAAATCTGCATATCAATATTAAAAAAAAATTTGTTTCGGACACTTTTATAAACTTTTTTTAAAAATTTTGATTTTTGGAAATAATTTCAAAATTATAATTCTGATCTTTTTCAAATTTTTTGTCAAAATAACTTTTAGCAAGATCCAAAACTTTTCATACTTGACTTTTAAAAAACAGTTTTTCAAAAAAAGTGAAAAATAAAAAATCGTTTTTTGAAAAAACCGGTCCAACGATTTTGATTAAATTTTCATCATGCATAATGTACTAGCAATTTCAGAACAAGGGCGTTTTTAGATTTTTGCTTGAAACCTTTGGAATATTTAGATTTTGTCATCGTATTTTGAACGCAATCACAAGTTCGCGCATTTTTTCTTTCCAAAATTCTTGTGGAACGTGTAAATAACCGAGCTTTTGGTAGATACTGGAACAATTCCAATAATTCTATCACCGTTAGAGTGCTTCATTACCCCTCAGTAACAAACTTGATTTAGTCCATTGGATCAAATTGGAGCCCGATCTACAGCGGGCGGGCGGGTCAGCCTAGTTGCCAATAAGATCTTGGCTGCGTGATATGTGAGCGTTTAAAACCAGGGGCCCTACTCTGTAATTCGTTTCGAAAGCAAAAATTTCCGAAAACGAATATTTTTTTGTACCCTTTATTTCGTAAATCCGAAAACGATTTTTTTTTTATTTCATTTATTTATTTTTTAATTTGTTTGTAATTTGCTTTGATATTATTTTTTTGCTTGATTTGACAAAAAAATATTTCAAGACTTCGCAAATCTAATCCGTTAGTGAAAACATTAACAAATCTTTTGTTTGGTTCGAAAACGAAATACAGAGTACGAATTCATAATCGAATTGAAAATCACGAATAGACTTGCTTTTCGAAACGAAATACAGAATAGGGCCCCAGATGTCATAAATTTTATGGATTTTCATGAATGAGGGGGCTGTCACAATGTTTTCTTACATTTGCATTTATCGCGACGAAAGCTTTTATGTCGCTGTCGCAGCTCCAAAATCCCTTTGGTGTGGCAGAACCTTTAACCCCAGACAAAAATTCCCTCACATGTTCATGTATACTCTTTCACGCACTGTGAAAACGGGTTAAGACAGTCAAAACAAGTCAATACCGAAGAAGCTGCTCCATAAAACAAGAACCCTGAGAATTTTCAATTTCGATTTTTCAATAGGAATGCAATAATTCCTTACAGGAAGCCAATACTATTTTTTTTTCGTATGCTTGTAAATTCTTGTTTACGAAAATATTTAAGCATCAAATTGAAAATCTGTATCCTTCGCGTCTTAGGTTAATTTGAATATGTTTTACGTTAGCAACATTGTCGTTGAGCATGGGGTTTTATGCTGCATTTCAACCATTTAGTGATGTGCTTTGCTGTATTATGCGACCAACCAAATAAGTGATTGTCCAATGTACATGCTTTTAAGTGTTCCCATTTGTGCGGAAAATCCACTTCATCCGCAGTGTTAATTCAATGCAGATTCATTTTCCTTTAATGGTTCCTGAAGCTGTCCAAAAATACACATGATGTTGCTCTACAGTCGGGTAAACAGAGAAGAAGTTATTCTATCAATGAAACTGATTAATTATTGTGAATAAATATTTTGGGGAATTTAATGAAAGGAAGAAAAAATTAATGGATGAACATGAACACGTACAATGTGAACTGTACCAATAACGGCAGCTATAAAATAAAATAAATCAAGGTTAAATGTTTCAAATGTTAAATGTTTCAAATGCCATAAATTTGACTTTATTTGGAAGATAAGTCCTTGCCGTTGTTACTTGAATACGATTTCTCTCATATGGGTGCAGCGGATGGTTCGGGTGTATCTCAATCTGATTGGATAAATTCTTGATCACTCTTTGCAGGAACTTGATGAAGGGACTCCATTTTTATTATTCGCCGAATTTCTATGAAATGAGTTAAAGAGGTGGCTTGATGGTTCAAAGGTATTTCGTAATAAGTAATTTTTCTGGAAAGTATTAACGTAGTTGTCAAACTACTAGAAATATTGGAAAATTGAGGCGAGTCGAAAAGTAAATATCGAATTCAAAATGACTCGCCCCAAATTCAATAATCACTCTCCAGCATATGTGTTCGTATATTGGAGAAAATAGAGAGAGGCAAGAAACATAACAAACGATGTGTAAGCTGGCCTCAATAATTTCAAAAGCTCTTTTTCGCAAACTGTCCAAAAAGATTGAAGTGATATGAAAAAGCAATTACTCGATTCACTTCTCTACTATGTAATCATGTCACCATCTTTGTTACATCAACAAAGGTTTACCTAGATCTGATGGCACATAATTGAGGAACTGTTGCAACAGTTAAAGAAGTGTTGAGGAACAGTCGAAGAACTGTTAAGAAACAGATCAAGAACTGTTGAGAAAAAGTCGTAGAACTGCTGAGGAATAGTTGAAAAACTATTGAGAAGCATTTGACTGTTGACAAGCAGTCGAACGAAAATTGTGCAGCAGTTTAAGGAATATTGAGAAACAATCGAAGGGCAGTTGAGAAGCAGCTAAGGAACTGTTGAGGAACTGCCAATGACTCCAGGGAAACAATCGGACAACTTTTTGGTAACAACCGAAAAAAGAGGAAGATTTAGAAGCGTTCGAAAAACTGTCGAGAAATAGTCGAAGTAATGAAAATCAGTCGAAGAACTCTTGAGAAATAGTCGAAGAACTGTTTCAAAAAATTCGAAGAACTGTTGAGAATCCTTCAAAGAAAAGTTGAAGAACTGTAAAGAAACAAATAGTCTAAGAGCTGGAAGCAAATTTTTTGGAGTGGAGAGTAATAACCAAAAATAATGCACATGTATGTGTAGACCATTATATCAGATTCAACCGTGCGCTTGGCCGGTTTCTTTTTCAGTCTGGGGCTGGGGTGGGCGTTCGAAAATAGTAATTTTACAGAATTTGAGGTCAAAGTGATAAGCACATAGGTAAATGATACTTAAAAAAATCAGAAAAATTCCCCTGATTACAAAAAACTCGGTCCCAGACCATTTGGTTTCAGCCTTCTGCTTGTCACTTTTCAAGTGCATTTTACAGCTAAAAGCACTAATAACTTTTTTCTTATTACATATAGCCATGAAAGTGGTACGCCAAAAAATATGAAAATTTACCCTGATTTAAAAAAAGTGTGTCTTAGACGATTTGGTTTCAGTCTACTGCTTGCCAGACGCTCTTTAACATTTCAGTAAAATGCATTTTTTAACTTAAAGTACTGATAACTTTTCTCCTTTTTTCATATTACATATAACCAAGAAAGTGGTACACCAAAAAAGGTTATTAGTGCTTTAAGCTGAAAAATGCACTTGAAAAGTGTTGAAATGCATCTGGCAAGCAGAAGGCTGAAACCAAATGGTCTGGGACCGAATTTTTTGTAATCAGGGGAATTTTTCTGATTTTTTGATGTATCATTAATGTGGTTATCACTTCGACCTGAGGGCGGCCGTGGTGCAGTGGTAGAGTGTTTAGTAGATAGGCCGGACGCGTGGGCTCGAATCCCGCTCTGGGCATCTACTTTTCTTTCAGCCTCCCAGTTTCATATGGACGCCGCCCTTGAGGTTATATATGTGAAATTACAAACAACTTATTTCCAACTACTGCAACACAAAAAAAGGGAAGGCTGCTACTCTGGTAGTACAATGGACCGGATATTAGGTCTGAGTTCTCCAGATTAGCATATAAGAATCCTCTTTTTTAAAATAAAAAAAAAAAAAAAAAAAAAAAATTACTTCGACCTCAAAACCTGTAAAATTACAATTTTCGAACGCCTACCCCAGCCTCTGCTGAAAAAGAAACCTGCCATACAGTTGAATCTGATATAATGGTAGCTATATCTACACATACATGTGCATTATTTTTGGTTATCACCCCACTCCAAAAATTTTCTTCCAGCTCTTGGTCTAAAAAGACAGGTTTTTGAAAGCTTCGGAAAGCAGGGAAACCGTGGAAGAGGAAGATCTCGTCTTAGGTGGCTTAATTAAGTGAGTGAAGACCTCAACCGACTTTCAAAAAAATCTGGAGAAAGCTCGTTCGAAAATAAAATTGTTGACGAGTGATTTTTAGGTCCAGGTCTACCCCGAAGTGTAATGCTCACAGAATCTAGAAAATATACAAACTCATTCTAACAAAATCGTACAAAATATATCTATTGAACTAGCTTAGTCTTAGTTAAGATTTGATGAAGTCTTTGCAGAAGTAAAATTTCGACTAACTCGATAGTGAATGGTGAAAAATTTTGTGTTGGGTGAAATGGTTCTACATGGTACAAACTGGTGCTCAATAGTCCTCTGGTGGTTTCTCAACAGCTTTTCGACTTTTTCAACAGTTTTTACGAATGTTTTTCAAAAGCTCTTCGACTGTTTCTCATATTCTTTAATTGAGTTTTTAACTGTTTTTCAACCATTTTTTCGACTTTGTCTCAATAGCTCATCGAACGTTTCTAATCTTCTTTGATTGAGTTTTTTTTACCGTTTTTCAACAATTTTTCGACTGTGTCTCAACTACTTCTCGAATGTTTCTCTTTTTCTTTGATAATATCAAATTAGTTTGTGCAACCACTGCCTTGCTTTGACTCAGTGAAAAATATCTGAGTCCCAGAAACATAAAAATGTTTTCCTACAGATATCGCTTTTTGTTACTGCCACGTACTTCGAGAGAAATCTTTCACTAACCAGAAGAGCGCTTTAGTGCCTTTTTCATTCCTCACAAGATATGGATTGCAAACCACTAGACTACAGGGCTCCTGAGCTATGTTAAGCAGCTCTCTTTAATTTATTTTTTCATTTAGTAGTGGTTTCAGCTTTTTCCATAGCATTTGGAACTATTCGGCAACCGCTCATCATCAAACCTATTTTTGATTTCCCCCCGAAAAAACATTTTCCTTTAGCTCCGTAAATATTTGTGACGTCAAGCTCTAGTCCCATTTTTGTTTTGAGGCGTCAGTCAAATCAGTTGCTCTCGAAGTCTTAATCATGGCATTCCATAACATATCAGTTTACACTTCACCAACCACCACAGACAGAAATCTCTTGAGTTGCACGATGTTGGAGGCAAACTTGGAGGCTTCAAACGCTAAACTATGTGACAAATGGGAACAACGTCAATATCGTTTCGAGCTTATTCGCCAAGTGCAAGCGGTACCTGATTATTAATTTAATTGTTGCACTATAAAATGACAATCTAGATTTAAAATGAATAGCAATATGGATCTAATTTAAAGTTCTGTTTAAAAAAAAAAAATACTCTGAACTTTTCTGAATCTTATCATTGGTTCGACAGATGCATTTTCTTAGCTTAAATCTCTAATTAGATTAATTAGATACAATACTTCATTTCATACAAAATACAATAATTTTGAAAGCATACATCACATACAATTTTTTGTTTCGCAGATTTCATTGTTTTCATCAGCTCGATGAACTTCAATTCTCGGCCTTAGTCGAATTCTTATTGCAAATGGCCATTTGTAAAATCTTCCGAAATCTCATTTCAACTAAGAAACCTTTGGCCATTTGTCTTTTTATCCCTGTGGAAACTCGACGCTGATGGTTTTTTTTTTTTTTTTTTTTTGAAATCATAGTCATCATACGATGAAATGGCGTATTGCAATTACAAGTGGAAACTTGGGTTGAAGCAACATAGCGAGGAGCTCAGAAGCCTAGCGCTTTTCTCACAGCCATTGCTTTTGTGAGAGAAAGGAAGGGACTAACAATTTTCTGCCGGTTAAGAACGGCTAATCGAAAAGCGCTTTTCATCGCAATGGATTTACTTACGGAGGACCTGCCACTTTGTCCAGAAAGGCGATACCCGTGGACAAACATTTTTGCCTCTTTGGGATTCGAACCGCGAACCTTTGGATTAACAGGCAGACATGCTTACCATCACGCCGCGTGTACCAAGTGAAAAAAAACTTGCTTTGGAAATATTAAAGATATCTTAAAGAGTTTTCAACTACACTTAAAACTACACACTACCGTGTGTGTATCTGGTTGGTGTTGGCTCAATATCCAATCGGAAATTTTATTTTGTTCTAAGGAAGCTGTTCGCTGGGTCTCCTTGTTACGCAGACATGGCTATACTTCTGTGTTTGTCCGAAGTATGCTGAACCGCACTTTGTTACAGTACAATAATGCAAGAAACTACTTACTTTTGCATAATCTCATCATTGTCAATACTCTGTCTTAGTTGTTAAGCAGACTATCATTCGTTTAAAGTTTCGTCTCATTTAAACAATTTAAACTTCAACCTTTTAAATTTGACATTCATCAAACCATAACCATTTATGTCCGCTTTTCTATTTTTACATCTCATCTGCTTAAAAGTATCGTTTAACACATCCATTCCTTACTATCCACAAACAATAGCTGAAATTGTTTAAAGCTTAAATGTTGATTCTTTTTCTCTACCTAAGAATAAGTACTTTCAAAGATGAAAATTTACTTTTGGTTCCTCGTCTGTAAGGGAATAATAATTGAATAATTCCATCACTTGATTGTATTTTAGGTCAGTCACAGTCTAAAACTTTTTAAAGACGAAAGTTAAAATAAATAAATAAATAAGGTGGCGCAACATAGCAAGGCTAAGCGCATTTCTCACAACCATTGCCTTGTGACGGAATGGAGGAGACTTACAATTTTCTGCCGGTTCCGAAATGCTTTTCGAGAAAGCGTTTTTCATGGCTATTAATTTACCTACGGAGGACCTGCCAATTCGTCACGAAAGGCGACACTCGCGGAAAAACATTTTTGCCTCTGTTGGGATTCGAACTACGAACCACTGTGTTAACAATGCGGACATGATTTCCATTATGCCACGAGTACCACAAGGACGATAATTACCCAAACATTTTCAATAATTGTAGTAAAATATGAAACGGTACATTTTCCTCCGCATATAAGTTTATAAATCAGGAAATACTAAAGATGCTGGACACAAAACATCGAACATCAACCACTGATTGCACTGAAATCTCAACACCCACAATCAAATGATGTAGAAAATTATAAGAACAACCTAGTCTTATTAGTTCCTTTCAAATCCTATTGATATAAAATGTGAACTTTTTTCTCCCCATCATAAAATATATATCCTTCTAATCATTTCGTGGTGCCACACTTTTCAAGCAATTAAAAGTGGTCTTCAAAAACACTTAACACCCAACCAAATCAATTGGCAAAGTGTTAAATTTCTTTTCAACCACACATTATGCACTTCAACGCCATCGCCATAAGTCTGGTGCCATTGACATGGACTTCTTGTACACTCTCGATCGAGTATGTTGTGACAGGAATGTATGCAACGTTCATTTGCAATGCATTTGGCAGCAACATCATTGACCATTCTACCACACAATAGACAACTGCTGCCATTGCCACTGCTACTAAAAGGTCCTTGCAGTATAAAGTCACGTGTTATATTCACACTAATATCTCACATTGGAGGAACCACATCCCGTTGTAGTAGCTCCCTATCCTACACCCAATTGGGTTCTAGAAAACAGGGTGAGAAATTGCCTGCCAGAAGCTCCCTTGAAAATGCTTATTTCAGTATTGGCAATATGCAAACGATGGACAGCACAAAAAAGGTAATGTGAACCGAGACCTCAGAGCCACTTACTTCCTTATTCATCGTTCTCCTATCTCCTTGTGCTTCCTTTGTACTATTTATTATACGAAGAGTTGGTGTTGTTGTTGTAGAAAGGTTACATTCTACGTCCTTTGGCGGGGAGGTTGGTACGGAAATCTTTGTCGGCTTTTCAATATAATATTCGAGAGGGTGGCGAGCAGAAGCAGTATTTCGTTGTCTGAGAATGTACACGTCCTTATGCAATGTGTTCCATATCCATGTATTTGCCGTTTTTCTCTGACACTATTGTTCAAACGTGCTTAACATATCACATCAGTGGCCTAAAGAATGAACAAAGACGATGGTTCTGACTCCTTCGCATCCTTTTATCTCGAATTTTTTGGCTTGTTTTGCTTTACAAACAATGCGGACGGGCGGACGGGCGGACGGGCGGACGTTTGTACACTCGCACGCGCAATCGAAATTGTTGGTACATGCGGGTAGATGCCAAAGCACAACGAAAAAAATCTGATGTTATTAAACAGCGCAAACGAAAAATACGAAACTAAATTAAAAACCAATGAAAATCAGAGGCGTGAGCAGTAAATTGTTGTATACCCTGATTCTATTACTCGTTTTCAAACGTTGTTTGGCTGTACAAAAAGTTCTCAGCATACGGTTAGTTGAAAATCGAAGAAGCATCATCGACCTACTTTCACACTCTGTTGAACAACTTTTGGGAGATTTGAATTTTCCTAAGTTAGTCGATTCAATAAAAACTACAATTGAATGCAATGCAAGGGTTGCACGTACTCGTATTTTATTTTGCTTTGCATTCCCATTGAAAGTCGGCTTAATATCATAGATTAGGGTGAACGGTAGGATCCTTTTGGTAACTTTTCCTCCAAATGAACAAATTTGTAGTTTTCATCGCGGCTGTACGTTCAGTACCTATACATTTGGTTCACAATGTTGAAAACAGTGCAAAATTATGAGAATAGGGCGATAGCAACTGAGATGAAGGTGCTCCGTATAACAAAATGAGGAACAAAGCTTGATCGTAGTAGAAGTACCAAGATCCGTGAAAAAATTCTCGTCAGAAAGACTGTCTTTGAAAATAAAGTATGGCCGATGCAGCTGTTATTGTCATGTTCAAATAAGCGATCCAGAGAAAAACTTCAAAAAGACGAGTGTCATACCTACAATGTTCAAAATCGATTGCGATGGAAAAATATGGGCACGACTGGATTGCACGAACTTGTATATTTTCAGCGAGGATCCTACATCCCTGCAACGAGCACTTGACGTTTGGATTGATGTTCTGGATGGAAATGGGTACCGTATTAGCGCTAAAAAGACGGAATACCTGTGCTGCCCTTTTTCTGATCCAGACAAGCCTATTCCAGACATTTATTTGAATGGAAATGTGCTTCCCAAGTGTGAAAAGTTTAAATATCTGGGATCTTTGATCAATAGTGAAGCAACTTGTGATGACGACATCAATCATCGAGTAAGCGTAGGGTGGATGAAGTGGCGAGAAAACTCCGCTATTTTCTGTGATCGAAAAATGCCACTAAGCTGAAGGGAAGACTCTATACAACAGTTGTCCGTCCAGATCGACATACGTTTCACAATGTTGGACAATGTACAAAAAGTATGAGAGCAAATTGACGGCAGCCGAAATGAAGATGCTTCGGATGACAGCAGGAGTAACAAGGCTTGATCGAATTAGAAGTACTAAGATCCGTGGAAGTCTTTATGTCAAAAGTACCATCTTGGACAAAATTCAGCACTACCGGCTCAGTTGGTATTGTCATGTTCAAAGGAGAGATCCGCAGAACCCCGTCCAAAAAACAATTTCGTACAACGTTTCAACAAATTCGCGACGAAAAAGAAAAGGCAGGCCAAAACACTCCTGGTACAAGCAAATGCAAAAACAGCAGCATTTGGTTGGCCTCAGACATGGAACAATCCAAAACCGGGAGGCTTGCCGACGCTTTCTGAGGTCAACGCGGCGTACCCCACAGGCGGATCACTAGTGTGAAGCGGAAAAGTGGGAGAGTTGTGATCGCTTCAAGATCACTACTCGTAACGCCGGAAAAAGAAGAACTAAGACAGCTTAAATATAATCTCTCACATAAAATAGTATTGAAATCGTTGGAGTCGTTTCGAAAATAATAAGCACGTTATTAAGGTTGTACAGTATGTACTGTCGTCTCAAGACCTAGAGACCCAATTCCTGAAACCTTGGAGCATCCGTCGCTCTTGCAAATGCTAAAGACAATGGTCAGGCAGTTCAGGCTTTTGATGCATGTACAAGCAGATAATATGTACATAGAGAGAACATTTTTTTTTCGTTTTCTCTATCATCGTAATGTCATGTTAAGTTGGTATCTTAAATTAGTTTTTCTGCACGATTGCAAAACTTGCCATAAAGTACCTTTGATCGTAAGTAAAGACAAATGCAGATACAAAGCAGTACAACGACACCTGCACTTGGTTGGCCATCGACATGAAACAATCTTAAGCTGAGAGGTTTGCCAACGCATTCTGAGGCATTGAAAGGCGTTCCCTATCAGGGGATCACTAGTGTGAATAAGTTAAAGGGGGGAGCTGTGATCTCTTCGATTGTTACGTTGGAAAAATGAAAACAAAAATCTAGAGCTGGATTATTTATTTTTCTCTTCCTGTTGGCAGGCTCTCGAAACCTTGTTTTTAAAAAAAAAAAAAGTACGTATACGCCACAGAGACCATACAAAACCAACCATGGAATCACATTGTTCTATTTTGTCAGACTTACGATAGTAATACGACGCGACGTTATCCTCAGAATATTAAATGACGTGATAAGAGGTGATATTGCAAACCTCTCTTAACAAACTATTAAAATGGGTTAGAAAGTGCGTACACAAAACTGCAATCAATCTTTCCTTGAGGGAAAATATATCATCAAAATATCGAAGACCTGTCCTTGGTAAAATGATAAACTGAAAGTCTAACACACATTTCAATATATTAACTACTGGCTGTACACAACGGTATTCAGACCGATACTTATACTTTTAGAGTAGTAGAGGGTGCCAAACAACTCGCGGATTTCATTTGGCAAACGATGATCTCGCTGATATCTAAAAATAGTTTGTTTATTTCGCAACAGCCAGCTCGCATATTGTCATTTCGTCCTGCACTGATCTCGCTAAAATATTAACTCGGATAAGTAATGCATTTTTTTTTCTTCACGAAATTTGTGAAAAACGAAATATTGAAACGCGAAATAAATCAGTGCGAGAGAAGGTTAAGCAATTTAAGTAACAGCAAAATATTGTATGAAAGATCATCTTACAGCGAGATGAATAACAAACCAAACATGAAATGCGAAAAAACAAAATGCGAATTGTTGATATGTAAAATAAGAAATTGCGTATTGTCCTCTGCGAAGCCACCATTTTCGACGAACAAAAATTGAGTTGACCCCTACCTGGAGTAGCAGTATGGTGAAATGCTTACTTGTGTTTAAGCTTGTTTGTGTTTAAGCGAAGCTCTCCGATCAGCACCGAAAGCCATTTTAGTCGCACTTTTTAGACCACACCCTGAGATATTTTTTAAGCATATAAAAAAAATAAATAAATAGGGTGGCGCAACAGAGCGAGGAGCCCCTGGGCCTAGCGCTTTTCTCACAACCACACCTTGTAAGGGAATGGAAGGGACCTACAATTTTGGGCCGGTTCCGAACGGCTAATCGAGAAAGCGCTTTTCATGGCAATGAATACTAACGGAGGACTTGCCAGTTCCTCGCGAAAGGCGATACCCGTGGAAAAAACCATTTTTGCCTCTGGTGGGATTCGAACTCGAACCTCTGGATTAACAGGCGGACATGCTATCCATCGCACCACGGGTACCAGCATTATAAGCATATAGCGATTGATAAAAGCACTGCATTTAGTCACAGAGCCATCTCTCTATGGACCAACAACACCATTGGCCACTCAACAATCTCGAACTTATTCAGACCAATCTCAAGTCAGTCCGGGTACACCCACTCTTTAACTGGTTTTTGTAAACAACTTTCAAATCGATTTTTCATCAAGATCATTGAAACTGATTGAATTCATTTTTATACTGATGGTTTAAAAACCATAGAAGGGGTGAATGAAAATGGTTGACAGAAATTTAAGAAAATGAATACACAATTACACAAAACAAAACACCTTCAGACACAAATGCCACTAATTCCTCAAAATGTCATTCAAGATACGGCTGATGACTTTGAAGACTATACTGCCCTGCTGAATACTAACAAATAAAATGAAATGAAGAATTTGTGATGTTCAAAAAATGGCGGGAAGCTTTCAAAAATTAAAATTGGCGATCAAATACCTTCATTTTCTAAACAGCTTGTTATTAATCTCCATAGCTACCCGAAACAAAGAACATGACGGGTCTGTGCTCTGCTCCACTTTGCTTGAGTGCAAAATAATAACCAAATAATGTAATCGATACAAGAAAACATAATCATTTAAAAGCAAACCAAGGAAAGATTCTACCAAGGGAAACGATTTTTATTCGGCTTGCAAATCCGAAAGTCAATATCTAATTCTTCCATAGTTGAGTAAGGCTGAGAATCAATAAAGTAAACAATTTAAGCAAAAATTTAAATCTCAGTGTCTGACACCCAACGAATCGTTGACAGACGAAAGATGGAAACCATTCATGGAGAAAAAGGTGTCTTGGATAAACTTTTGCTTTACCAAAGCCGGCAACGTTAGTCAAACATCTGACAAAGTTCAAAAGCTATGCAGCTATTTAATGTAAAAGATTGTAAGTGATTACAAACAATAATCACAAGTTCACAAGGGCCCTCTTAAAGCTTAGCAGTCAAATAGCCTTAAACTAATGTAGAATCATAATGCTACCCGCTGCTAGTGAATAATGAAATGACCAAATTTGTCCTGAAGTTAAATTACAGGAAACTACTTTGAGCAAACGTTCAATGAGCTTAGCTTTGAGTGGCTCTTGAATACCCGGCAGCAAACTCCTTCATATCAACAGATAGCGGAAGCAATGCATTTTAGGAGCAACTAAACAGAGTTTTCAGTGCTCTTTATAGTCATTCTCTTACTCAAATCCAAATAGAATAGATGGAAATTGGTATTTATTGGTCAACATGACTTTTCCCGTGTACTTTCATCTTTCGATTTCTAAACAGGCTGTTCCCAGCCATGCAGAAAAAATACACATTTAAGGAAATGCTTAAAGGAATTTCAAAGTAGCAATACAATTTTAAAGAACAACAAACGAGAATCTTCATATAGTCAAGAAAATTTCCAATTCATAAAGTCCAACAACGCAATGCCATTGACTTTGTAATGAAAACACAAACACTTCAACTTCCTTCAGTTTGTTTTCCTTGCCTCTACGGAGCTTCATATTTATGCTTCATATACTAGAATAACTGAATCCATTGTGAATTAAGAGTCAGGAACTTCATGTTTGCTCGTATTTGTCTTGATTTAGTCATTGTTCCTTTTGTGCTGCTTATGTGTTTGTTTGTATTTTTTTTTTTTTCGTTTGTGGGCATTGCATTGAGCAGGAATTCTATTTTCCGTGTGTTTGTTTCCAAAACAATGAAAACCATGTCAATCTTCTTCACGTCTTTTTAGCTTCCTTTTGGACGTAGTGAGGTCCCATCGCCGTCGTCTTCGTCGTCGTTGGTTTGTTCTTTAAAAAGTTTATTATTCTTCCTTTTTTATTTTTTATTTGCAATGTTTTCAGAAGAGCAGATGACATCGGTCAGAATTTGGAACACTCAAGAGATTTTCTGACAAACATAACATATGTCTAAAAATTTAAGAAAAAAAGGCAAAAAACTGCATTATCAGAGATCCATTGGAACAGAAAGCAGGCTGATGAAGTAGAGTATGATTCAATTAAAGTTAACATGATTCTTCAGGCTGTGATATCCTTGGCGTGATTGATGGTTATAGCATGTCCGCCTGTTAACCCAGAGAGGTTCGTGGTTCGAATCTCAACATAGGCAAATATGTTTTTCCACGAGTATCGCCTCTCGCGAAGAATTGGCAAGTAATCTGCTAGTAAATTCATTGCCATGAATGGCGATTTCTCGATTATCCGTCCGTAACCGCCGACAGAAAATTGTACGACCATTCATTCCCTCACAAAAGACAATGGTCGTGAGAAATGCGCTATGCTCTAGGGCTCCCCGCTCTGTTGCGCCTCCCTGTTCAATTATTTTATGTATTTTGATAAAAAGAACGAAGGCAGACGACGGCGATAGACTTAAAGATTCAATTAGGAATCTTTTTCTTTTTTTGACCCGGAACCAATGGAAACCAACAGTTCTTTTAGGTACCACATTTCAAAGGAATTATCCTTTTGTAATTCAATTGAAAGAATCCAGTTAACTTGGAAAAGTGTTACGCCTATTTCAACAGAATTATCTAACTCAGCATTGTTCTGTTGATAAGAATGGTGCGTATATTTCAAATGTAAAGAAATATTTTTTTATGTAACGCAACTTTATTACTACTTCTCAATTTAATTGGGTGTATTATCAATAGATCTAGTTAGGTGTTCATGTCGGTATTGCTGATGTATGCAAAATTTAACATAACATTTTGTGTTCTATAAGATCGAAGCATGAAGTTGCAAGTTTAAAGAAAGGGGAACGAACTGCTTTAAAAACGCGACAAAATTAGCGATTCAAAAATTTCCAGAGATGCAAATTGATTGATCAAACGCATAATGTCCCACAAATTGAAGCTATTAAGGACTTGCTGCTCAAAATACCGATAAACTTATTCTTCAAATCTCTCGGTTGTTTTTTATTTAGAAGTTGGTTTTTTGAAAACTGACATTTTGTGGTTGAATCGGCCAACTCTATTTTTATTCAATTTGGTTTGCAATTTTATCATGTACAGATTGGCAAAAGAACAACGCTGTCAATGCAAATTTTATTCGAAAATAAGGGTTAAATTCGCAAAGTTTACAGCAAGCTCCGTCCTTTTAATGGTCGACATAATCAAAATCATTCATCAGTCGTCAAACAGTGCGCACTGAAGAGCACAGGGTTGAAAAAGACTCGAATGAATCGATTCGCCAACGTTCAAAGCAATTGCAGCATTGTCCATCAACTTAATGGAAGATTTTCCGCAAAGATATTGGCTTAAGACCTCACATCTCACAATATCCAGTTTCTGCAAGAATTCAACCCGCGAGACCATGCAATGCGTCGTGATTTTGGTGCATTAGCCGAAAATGAGATTGATCTCGATGCTGATTTTCATTGCAAAATCTTGTTTAGTGATGAGATTCATTTTTGCTTGAATGGTTACGTCAACAAGCAAAAGACACCATTACATCCACTGACTGTTTGGTGTGCTCTATGGGCTGGTGGGCTCATTGGGTCATACTTCTTCCGAAATGATGCTGGCGAGCCAGTTACAGTTAATAGAGACCAGTATAGAGCCATGACAACCAACTATTATATTCCCGAATTTAAAGGCATGATTGTGAGATGTGGTTCCAACAAAACGGCGCTGCATGCCACACAGCGCACGCCACAATCGATTTATTGAAGGAAACATTCGATGAGCGCATAATTTCATGTAATGGACCTATCAGTTGGCCAACAAGATCGTGTGATTTGGCACCATTGGATTATTTTCTTTTTTGTCAGCAAACCAGGAACGTTTGAGGGCCTGGAAGCCAACATTCGTGGCGTTATTGCCGACATACGGCCTCAAATGCTCGAAAAAGTAGTTGAAAATTGGACCTCTAGACTTGGCTTTATTCGAGCCAGCCGCATGCCTGATATCAGATTTATGTATAAATGGCATAAAATTATTACAAAGCCAAATTGATCGACATTGAAACGATTTTCTTTTGTAGAAGTCATATACCTCCAAAAAAACACCCTTTATTAAAAAAAAAAGTGAGATATTTGCAACGTCACCTGGGCGAAGCGAGTCCCGGTTCACGCAACGAACTTTTTGTTTGGATTTTGGGCTTAAATAACAGTTGGTGTTGAACATCAAAATATTTTCGAATCAAAACAAAAATTTGAAAATGAAGTGAGATCTTATCTTAAACGAAAAGCATGACTGTGAAGTCTAATTAATCTGCACACTGAAAATCCTAGAATCAAATGCCCAGAAAGTTTCTTTGAATAGAAACGTATCATTTTAAAGAAAATGTACGAGTTTGATATTTTTTCTTTGGGTAGGCAACAGAGTTTATACAGTAGACGCTCGATATAGTGAAATAATAAAAACCAGCCATTTTCACTATTTGGAGATTGTTCACTATTTCGAGCGGGAGGCTAGAAACGCTTTCCAAAGCTAAAAAACGCACATTTTGTTCAGTGTGAAGATAATAATATTTATTTAATCTATAAACAAACACTTTAATCAAGTTGACTGCTAAGAACAAAAACAATTCTTAATAGATCATCACTACATACATAGTATAAAAAAAAGTCGGTTTTCTGTCCCTATGTTCCTATGCATGATTAAATTTTTAAAAGTACGCAACGGATTTTGATGCGTTTTTTTTAAATGAATAGAATGATTCAAGAAGAAGGTTTATATATATAATACATACATTTTATAGCAGAGAAAAGCCAATAAATTTAAAATTTTGTAATGCGATGTCGTAACAACATATTTTTCTGCGCTTGCATTGCAAATGCTGGCTAAACCTTACGAGATTGAACAAGTTTATGTACTACGGAATTGTATATGTTAAAAAGATGAATAAAAAGTTTGCGGCAGCATGTGTTTATCTCCTAATTATAACCCACAGTAACCATTTTTATCTTTTATATATTACAAAAATAATATGGATTATTTACCAAGCTATTTAAACGATTCAGTATCATTCCTTATCCAATTTAATACATTACAGTATGTGATTTAAATGAATATTTTCGAAGATATTACAGACTTAAAAATTTCGGGACGTAGCGTTTGCTTTTTTGTTATTTTATACCCGTGCAAAGCCATAGCGGAGTGTGTTGTTATATACAACGTTCACAGTTTTTCTGTAGTGTATTTAGTATCAACACTGTACCCGTGCGAAGGGCGAGTCGCTAGTACTCATGCAAATATAAAACAAAAACATTTTAACTCATAAAAAACGAAAAAATTACATTAATGCACATAAATATAACATGTACAAACTAGCATCTTTTTTTACTATAACAATCAATTTTTTGGAAAGTAGTTTGTTAATTTTGTCTGCTGTTGTACAAAAGTAAGAACACAGGAAGAACTTCTGTTCTACTGAGTCAAGTGACTACTTTCCTTTGTGATTCAGTGTGAGATGTACATGAATGAACGGTAGAATTTGTTCAACTGTAGACGCATTGCTGCTGCAAAATTCTTGTTCAAACATGAGAAAAAGAATGTGTTCACTATTTCGAGATCTTTATTGTTCACTATTTAGAGTAGTGCATGTAAAATTTTGGGTGTTCACTATACTGGATAGTTCACTCTTGCGAGATTCACTATATCGAGCGTCTACTGTAGTTGAAAAAAAAAAAAACCAAATACAGGATTTTCCATTGGGGACTATCCATTTTGTTTC
This sequence comes from Melanostoma mellinum, assembly GCA_914767635.1. Lineage (NCBI taxonomy): Eukaryota > Metazoa > Arthropoda > Insecta > Diptera > Syrphidae > Melanostoma > Melanostoma mellinum. Next base: position 32,334,765 of record OU612059.1, read on the forward strand.
TTTAATGTAAACGCGCCCTTAAGGTCTTTTGATATTCTGTAAACGTCAGATTGCTCATTAAGGTCTACCATTTCATCATGGTGAGTTACACGTATCAACAACGTTTCCAAATTATTAAAGCGTACTATCAAAATTTTGAGTCAGTCGCTGCAACTTTATGAGCGCTAACTCCGATTTTTGGTCGTTATAATCGTCCCACCCGTGTGCGTTTTCGCTGACAATGTTCCCGTGCAAGTGAGACACAGATTTGGACGGAGTACTGAAAATATCGCGGCCGTAAGTGCATCCGTTCAGAACGACCCAAATCAGTCAATTCCACGTCGTTCGCACAAACCACATTGTGGCGTTTTTTGGCGTCAGTTGCGTGGAGTGGATATTAGTGACATGTGGTTCCATCAGAATAGAGCTACAGCCCATACAGCTCATGCAACCCTCAACATTTTGAAGAGGAAATTTGGCCGCCGCGCTCGTGTGATTTGACACCTTTGGACTTCTTTCTTTGGGGCTTTGTCAAGTCGTTGGTCTACGCCAACAGGCCAGAGACTTTGGAGGAGCTTCAAGCCAATATTGAACGCGAAATTGCCGCAATACCGGTCGATATGTGCGAGAGAGTGGTCGAAAATTGGGTTCAACGTATCGATCGCTGCAAGCGCACCCGTGGAGGACATATGAACGAAATAGTAATAGAGTTCCATTCGTACTGGTATTGGGTGTACTTTAATATGAAATAAATTTTTTTTTGATATCTCAAATGGCTGGCGTTTTTATTTATAGAATAAAATGGATAGCTCATAATGGAAAACCCTGTAGAAACAAAAAGCAGAATAAGTTCTTGTGAAATTTTAGAATAATAGAACAGAATGTAAAACTAGTCCCTTTACACTTCGCAACGATTCAAAATGATTGGAAAGCCGATTTAAGGGGTTGGGCCACCTTTTTGGATTTTTTTTTTTTTTTTTGATATTCTACAAATTAAATCTAGGTAACAGAAACGTGATTTTTATTATGTATATCAGTACCTGACTGCTAACAATAGTTTTTTTGAAGCGATTTATTACAAAATGGCGGCTGTGCAGCGTTTTTGCGACCACATCTTTTTTTCGAGGTCCGCGGCCGGACCAACAGCTTTTTAAATAATAATGAGCAAATGAATTTTTTCGATTATCCTACTTATTGCTGTAGAATTTCGTAGGTTTTTTGCTATACTCGTATATTCATTTTTGGCCAAATGGCGCCCTTGGCCTTTCTAAAGGGAAAAGTGAAAAACTTGCCTAAGAAATTGTCAGATAATTGTTAACTTGCAATTTTTGTTTGTTTTATTGTTTATTGTTTATATTTTCTGCAGACTGACCATGTCTAACTGGCATGCCTAACTGTTACGTTGGAGTTCGAGGTTTGAATCCCAGGAATTAATTTTCTACGGGTGAAATTGCAAAGATCTCCGAGATTACCCATTTAGCTGTTAGAAATCGATAAAAAAATTTAAGATTTTTAATAGACCAGTTACTTTCCCACACTTGAAGTCATTTCAATATCAAACTGCACACCAAACAGCATAAAGTTAGAATTTTTTTTCTTTTGCATTTTTTAGTGTGTAAGGTTTTCTAATAAAAAGTTAGTCCCCCATTGCCTTCAAATCCAACTGAATTCGCTCAAAAACACGAACAAATTCCAAAATTAGTCTTCATATTGCCAATTAAAACAAATTACTGTACTTATTCTTAACCAATGCGACATTCAACACTCACCATTAAGCCCTGACACACATATTGGCATCAATCCAATTTACCCTTGATACTGACATAAATTCGTAGTTTGCAAAACATTTTCCATCTTTCGTTGTAACCGGAGTGTACTTTTAAGTATCACTTACGATTTTTAATTGCACAACAATTGTAGCACTCTTCCTTATTTTCCGATTTTTCTATCCTCCATCAACGATGAGGTTTTAATCCTTCCTTCTTATAATTCGTCAGTATTACGTCTTAAATGGATTTCCACTCCCGTTAACCCAGTTTCAGTGTGGCGTTTCAATTTTTTCCCCCGCGTTTTATTTTTCAGCTTTTCTTAATTTTTTTTTTTCTGCTGTTTGGTTTGTGTTTTGTTGTGTTATTTGGCGAAGAGAAATTTTTATTTTACAACGTAAGCGTAAAATTAATGAAAGTCATCAGCTGAAGGATAAATGATTGCTGTGATTTAATTAAAAATTTAATAGGGCATTCGTCAAGCTGCAAAACTGGAGACGACATAATACCCTTAGTCAACTCGTGCTCACTTCAACATCCCGCAATAATCAGACTGAGTTTGAAAATTGTGAGAAATGTAGTGTCCTGCTCTTTGTGATTCAAATCAATCTTATTATTGTAAGCAATCATAGTGTTAAGTTGTTTCAGAGAGAGGGGGACTTTGGAAAAGTATAATCATTTCAAAGGACCTCCCGATTCGTTGTGCCCTTTGTTTCATCGTTGAATCGATATGAAATCATTTTGGCTTGAGCTAACTCCTATAACTGTCAATTAGGAAAGTTCAAAAAATAGATAAATACTTGCTTTTGCTCGTTAAAGTATAATGAAGTATTTATTCCGGCTAACTTTCCTTCATTAAATTATGTAACTTCTTTGTCTGTGAAATGCTATTGTAGTTGCTTAGCGACCATCTCTGTACCTGTAATCACCAATCTACGTGCCACCCCGTTTTGTGATATAAAAGAGGAACTCATATTGAAAGGATAGTCACATATTTAAAAAAAACGTACAAAAAAGCACGAGAGCGTGCAGAGTGCACGCACAAAAAATCAGGTCTCCTCGTTTGCGACCAAAAATGTTCATTATTCTCATATTTTTTTTTTTTTTTTTTGAACTTGTTACTGAACTCTCTCGGCAGATAGACTGATAGAGGATAGACAGTGAGTTAATGAATCAATATCTGATATTCTCTTCTTGGTTTTTGCTGCGAGGCTTTTAAGTAACGAGCATTATTTCCGCTGTTTGATCTAATGTTGCGTTAGTTGGATTATACTGAAATTATAGACACAAAATGGATGTGTTTCTGGTTGTGTCAGCATCTTCTTTTTTTTTCCTTGTTTTTCATGTGGAGCTTTCCTGGTATGGAGGGATTCAATCACTTGGAAAATACTTGACATTTTAATACATAGTAGGCGGGTAATGCCGCCTCAACCTTATGGGTGTTGAGTTAAGGGAGCGTAATAATGTTGTGTGCGTAGTCTAGTACTGTCAGGCAAAGAGAATGTGTGAAATTCCGCCTATTCATTGATTACTTCCAATGTGTGATTCTGAAATCGTTTTGTTACAATATCTGTTTAGTGGATGATAAATCAATGTCTTTTCAGATAAAAGGCATTTTGGGTGGATTGTTTTAACGTAAGTTTGATATCTTAAAGAAGATGTTTCAAAACAAATAAGATATGTGTTTATTTACAGTGGTGTAATTGGTATTGAGTTACATGTCATTTTGAAGAGTTTTGATTCCCATAAACAATGTGTGTCAAATAGTGGTTCTTTGATTAAGACGAAGGACGTTTGTCTTATGAAACGATGTAAGCTCATTGGAATAGTGTGGGTAATTCATGAAATGGTCCATTAACCTAAGGAACTATGAGACCAGCAGAACTTCCGCTTTTTCTCTTCATCACATTTCGTCATCAGATCCAAAAAAAAAAGTCCTACACAGCAATTGATAATGCAACTCATGCTATCAAATGAATGGTAATAGGCCCACAACACAACTATCGGCTGCTTTCATTAAAATACCACACTTGCACTTCATATGACCAAGAAAAAGATCAATGGAATTTTTCCAAACCGAATTTCGAATTTCGCAGCGAGTTGATCCCATAAGTGCGACAAACCACCGGATGCGATGACAGAAATTTTAGGAAGAGGCTTTTTCAACTAGCCACAAACTGTTACAATATCTGCTTCAACCTTCCTGACGGAACACAGTTCAGGCCAATGAAGCAGATCAAGTATGTATCTAGGAGTCCTCATCAGCGAACTGATGCGTTTCAACCCGCACGCCACTGCAGTTGTTTAGAAAGTTTACTAAGCTTTCCATCGCGTCTCCGTCTATCCGTTGATGTGCAAAAGAAGTGGACTTAGCCAACAAAGCTGCTGTACCAGCTTATTAGACCTGTCATAACGTACTGCTTTACCGACTAGTTCACAATATCCAAGACTGAAATACAAAAACTGGCTATATTCGAGGGAAAGGTTTTGCGTATCTGCACAGGACTTGGCTACGATCAGATGCGTAAAAAAACCGTCAGCCACGGAAAACTTTATAAAAGCTAGGATCATCCCTATAGAGAAGTACATGTTGCAATCTGGAAGACGTCTACTGGAAAATCCGGCCAACCATTCAAAAAAGAATAGCAGAAGAAGATAGACAACCGGACTCGAGATACATCAATGCGATGATGGACGACGATATTATCAACAACATTGAGTATATATGAAGATAGCTTCCAGTTTTCTTTACTGCAAATCATTTTTCGTCAAGATTGAAAAAAGTCAATCAGTAACCAAATGTTTTAAAGCAGAAGTTGGACAAGGATCAAACAACATCTTCACTTTGGCTAAAACTCGAGATCGGGTGAACGGATTTATTATATCTTGGTCTTTAAATGTTCGTGGAGGTCTAGGCAATGTTTAAAAGGTAAGTTTATATGAAAAAAGGAATTGAAATAAAGTAAAAGTAAGGATTTCTTTTATCTTAACTGGAATGAATAAAAAATTAGATTTAAACAATGATTTTGTTTTTTTGTTTTTTGTTTTGACAATGAGAAATTCAAAAACTAAATAACAAATAATATGATTATTGGATTATTTGTTTTTTATTTGATTTTTTTTTTTTGATTTTTTAATTTAATGTTTGACTGGTATGGTAAGAGCAAGGATTTAAATTTTTTTTTATTTAAAGTGTTACTTTTACTATAATCTATAAGCAACTCTTCATATGTTCCCTGGACTTCCACAAGTAATTCAAAATCTCACAAGCTGATCCGCCTGGCGTAAATTTGTATGTATAGAAAATCAAATGTGCGAAGAGAAACATCACGTTCTAACCGCACTGATGGCCAGCGAGAGACATATAATGAAAATAGTCGTATAAGTACGTCACAAATACGTTCCAGAGTGAATGGAAATGCAGTGGATTGGATAAGAATGCAACGAGTTCGTGCCCATCAGACACAACAACTGCGAGCACGACAAAATGAAGTTGAGTGTAGTGCTTCTGTGATTTTGGAACCAGCAGCATTCTACTTTGATCTGAAAATAAACTACATATTGTAATTTTTTTAACAATTAATCGCTGACTATTATTATTTATTCTTATTTCATTGCGCGATTTACATGACCTGAAAAGTAATCGGGATCGGGAATAAAAACGTTAACGAGAGCTAGGTGTTTTTATATTGAAGAGCCACTAAGGCTATTAGTCCAATTTGAATTAAATTTGGAACTGAAAAATGGCATAGAACCTGAGAAATAGCATCTTTCTTAAGCTAGATTTCCTCTTCATAATCTCTCGGGAACGGAAACATAACCGGGAACTTGAAAAATACTGACTGGTTCCAAAAATTCTTTCGCCGCTGGAGTGCTGCATTAACCCTGAGTACCATGGACTATATTTCATTCCTTAATTCCCACACGGACAGGATTGGAAAAGGGAACGGGAATGGGAATTCAAAAACCACTGGAATGATACGACATTGACCCCAAATAGCTTAAGCTATATGTTTTCCCCATATTTCCATGAGGACGGGACAGGAAAAGAAAACATGCAGGAACTTGGAGAGTTCTGAACCGATTACAAAAATTCTTTTATTGTAAGAGTGCTTCATTGTCCCTGAGTAATATAGACTATATTTCATCACCATTTTCTCACTGGAACGGGGACGGGAACTGGAATTCAAAAACCACTGTTCTGATTTTAATACGGGTTTCACTATAGAATACGGTGTTATTCTCAGGTTACGTAGACTATATTTCATCCCCATACGAGAGAGGAATATAGGGACTGGAACAGATCAGGGAACTTGAAAAATACTGGACCGATTCCAAAAATTCTGTCATCGTAATAGTGCTCAAATGCCCGTGAGTAACATAGAAAATATTTCATCTCACTCTGCCACTAGAATTTAAACTTGGGCCTGAGCTACGCCGGGCGAGTCAGCTAGTATAAAATAAAAATAAATAGGGTGGCGCAAGAGCGAGGAGCCCCTTGGCCTAACGCATTTCTCACAACCATGCCTTTTGAGGGATTGAAAGGGACGTAAAATTTTCTGCCGGTTCCGAACGGCTAATCGAGAAAGCGCTTTTCATGGCAATGAATACTAAAAGAGGACTTGCCAATTCCTCGCGAAAGGCGATCTTCTTCTTTTTCTTTTCCAGCGTTACGAGTAGTGATCTTGAAGCGATCACAACTCTCCCACTTTTCTGCTTCACACTAGTGATCTGCCTGTGGGGTACGCCACGAAAGGCGATACCCATGGAAAAACATTTTTGCCTCTTTTGGGATTCGAACTCGAATCTCTGGATTAACAGGCGGACATGCTATCCATCACACCACGGGTACCTCACTCCAGATCAAGCCCACCAAAATAACGCCAAGAGCTTTCTGTATGCCGACAATACCCTCAACAAGGCTACTTTAATGTCACCAGTAATTGCAGCCTGAAGAGTCGACGATCACGTTTAACGTATTTAGGAAGCTACACCAAATGGGGCATCAAAGTCAACTCGTCAAAATCCGATTTACGAGTAGCTTGCTTCAGGAGACCAATGCGCTGTCGGAGCACAAGATCAGCTCAAACAACTACCACTTCACGCAGTTAAACACGAAAATTAACATCAAGTACCTCTACATAAACTTGGAGGAGAGATTATGGTAGTTCTAAGAATGACAAACTACGCTTTTCAGCTCTTACATCACCCGATGCGGAGAAGGAATGCACTCAACCAGAAGACAAGGTTTCAATTACGAAGCAATTCGCCAGAACAATCATCACATACCACTTTCTGCTTGGCATACTATTTCCGAAATCTGAAGGAAAAGCCAAAAACTTGAGAGGAAAAATAGGCACCATATAAATTAACTGCTGAGAAGCAGGATAGTCGAAGAGAGCCATTTTCAGCCGCAATACCTTGATGTGATGGCACTACTGGACGAAGGAATTATATCAATCAATAGGCAATAAACCTTCTACAAAGAAGCAGCCTTAGTTTACAATGAGTTAAGTGCTCTGCACTTTATCTGTTAAGTGCTACCTAACTAGACTAGGCTTGGGGTTTTCAAAGCTTAGCTGTAAAATCGAGAAGCCACATCACCACAGTTCGAGTTTCAAAAACTACGACATGAAGCTCAGACCTCTATATAAGATTGAACCTAAACCAAACTATGAGGCCGAGAATCACAATTACCACAGTTCCAGTTCAAAGACTAAGACTTGAAGCTCAAATCTGTCATCATCTCAGCTGTTGCTGTTTGGTCGAGGATGAAAAGATTGAAGATATGGCAGTTGCAAGACAAGAGATATGGGCCACCCTTGCGGAGATTTTTTTGAATCTAGACTTGGTATTACCCACTCGTACGTAAGACTTACGGTTGGTCAAGAAACTTTGGATGATTGCAATGCACTTGGGAAGTAAAGTAATATCAACATGAAAACCAGATCATCTATCCAAACGGTAAAAATTGCTTTTTGAATATCCAGCAGGCAAGCTACTGTTATCTCTTTTTTGGTAAAAGTCATGGTAATATCTGTGTGAAGCTTCAGCAACGGGGATAAAATCAAGTAAGATTAGATTTTTTTTAGATTAAGATTTGTTTTTATTTCGCAAAGTTTTATATACAATTGACTTAAAACTAGGCTTATTACTAACTATTACTAGATTGTTGGCACAGAAGGGGCCTAACTTATATCTACTGTCTATAGGGATGGTTTTTATAAAATAAAATACATATTTTTGTCTACTTAATCTATTACATGAAAATAAAATAAAATAAAATAAAATGGCGAGACTTAAAGTCTTGAAAAGTAAAATAAAATAAAAATAATATGAGCTCCATAGCTCATCCTCTGTCGTGTCCACTGTCTGCATTTTCGTAGAAAGGTCTTCCTTCATTGAACAATTCATCATGGAATCTGGTATCGATGATTGCTCTTGGGAGTAGATACCTATGGCTGGTGTTAATTTCTTCCTGGAGTAGTTGTTGCACTTCTGGGTTGGGGTGTCCTTCGAGGTTCCTCAGGATTCGGCTGGATAGCTCCATCATGTATTTGTCTATTGGTACCATGTCAGCTGCCTCGTATACCATCTTAGTTGGCCAGTACTTCCTCGTGAGGGGGTTCCTATGAAGTCCAGTGCAAACTCTGAGTATTTTCCTCTCGAAGAGCTTGATTTTCTTCATGGATGACGGTGAGATGGTGAACCAGACCGGGCAGGCATATGTGATGACGGGCCTGATGAGCTGCTTGTAAAGGAGTAGTTTTGTTGTCTTGCTGAGTCCATACTGCTTCCTTAGTAGAGGATATACCAGGTGAAACGCGAAACTGGCGCGTTTCAAGATAGCTGTGGCGTGTTTGTTGAACTTCATCCGGTGGGTGAAGTTTACACCCAGGTATTTGGCACTGTCCTTTGTTGTTACAACTGTGTTGTCTGGAAATCCGATGGTGACTTTCCTACTCCTTTCCGCGATTCTCCTTCGGGCTCTCGTCCTTGTCTGTGGTGGTCTGAAGCAGATCAGTTCTGTCTTGCTGGCGTTGATCTTCAATCCCCATTTGAGGTAGTACTTCCAGAGATTATTGACGTGCTCCTGCACTCTACGGGCTGCTATCTCAGGCGATGGAGATGTTGAGTAGGTGATGGAGTCATCTGCATACAGCTTAGTCCTTGTGCCTGGTGAGCTTTCTGGTTGGTCTGCGGTGTAGATGTTGAATAGAAAGGGGCCTAACTTTGACCCTTGCGGGACTCCGGCCTTGATGTGTCGTAGTCCTGATTTTTCGCTGGAAACCTGTACAAAAAAGAGGCGATTAGTAAGAAAATTTTGAATTATTTTTACCAAATATCCTGGAAAGCCAAATTCCATTAGCTTGTAAATGAGTCCATTAATCCAGACACTGTCAAATGCCTTTTCGATGTCTATCAGACATGCTACGGTGTTTTCCTTTTTGTTCAATCCCACGGTGATGTTGCTGTGAAGTCCAAGAAGAGGATGTATCGTCGAGTGTTTGGCTTTGAATCCATACTGGAAGTCAGGTATTATATTTCTTTCCAAGCAGAAATTTTTTACCTTCCTCAGTAATAGACTCTCAAGTACTTTGCTAATACAGCAAAGTAGTGAGATAGGCCTGTAACCTTCCACGGTGTGTCTGTCAGTCTTCTTGGGTACTGGAACAATCCTTGCTGTTTTCCATGCCGCAGGAAAATAGCCGTTGTTTAGACAGTTGTTGAAGATGACTGTCAACAGGAAGAGGGCGATGTTCGGCAACTTTTTCAAAACAAAGTTGGATATGCCGTCCGGTCCAGTTGACTTTTTCGAGTTTCCTGCGCTGATGGTCTCACATATTTCCCCTGTATTGGTGAATACGTCATCATTGTTGGGGTTGTGGGCAGGATTCTCTTCGTTGAATTCCGTGATTGTTTCTGATGTTTGGTGTCCTGCATGTGCTCTTGATTCGACTTCCATCAGGAATTCTGGGAGATGAACTGGTGGATTGTCCGTGAAATTTCCCTCGAAGTGGTTTGCAAAAAGTTCGGCTTTTTCTGTTGGGGTATGTGCTGTTGTCTGTCCATGGCTGATAGCATCCGGAAGGTTTCGTCTTCTTCCCACGATGGCATTTATCTTTTTGAAGCAGTCAGGTCCAGGTTTGATGTCTTGTAGTCTTCTTTGTAGCTGGGAATCCTGGAAATGTTTAACCGCCCGGTCAAACATAACTTGGGTACACTTCAGTTCTGAATGGGTCGTCCTGTATTCTTGATTCTCGGTATTGTAGGTCCGATGCAGTATCCGCTGGAGCTTTTTCCTTAGCCTTTGTCTGTGGTTGTTTATGGCGATGATGTTATCGGGAAGGTTCATAAATCTATCCCTTGATGTCTTCTGAGTCTTTTGGTTGTCCAAAGCACTGTTGACTGCAATCTCCAGTCCATGGATCGCTCCGTCAATTTCGGTGTTTGTTAAGTTGGCGATGTTGGTCACTTCTGGTAGTCCTGCTTCGGTGTCATTGCAGAATTGCCTCCAGTTGACTCGATCATATCTGATATGAGAGTCCGGGTCAGGTTGAGCAGTCAGTATCCTGCGTCTGAGACGGATATCAAGTTCCACAGCAAGATGATCCGAGTCCGATGGGTGAGCCACACAACGGTAGTTCTCAAGCTGTGGGAGTATGCAGACGATGTTCGAAGATGCCAAGAAAAAGTCCAGCGTGGATGGTGTCCGAGGGAAGGTAGGTGTTGGTTGTGAAACAATGGCCAGTGAGTGCAGGTGTGGATTGTTGTCCAGCAAATCAAGTAAGCCATTGCATTCGGTGTCTTATAGTTCTTTTGGAGCAAACTCGTTGTGAGTTGTAAAAATTCAAGGAAATTTGGTATGGAAAATTCCATTTATTTTTCACTTGGTAAAATTTAACATCTATCTATCTATCTATCTGTCTATCTATCTTAGAGTGGTCCTTAAAGTGGTTAGGTCGGAATTTTAATGAGTGCACCCCTCACAAATGTTGCAAATAAATAAAAAAAAAATTTCCCAAAATTTCACCCCCCTGTCTCAATTTTAACACGTGCCGCCGGACCTGTACTTTTTTTCCATATAAATAACATGTGATTTTTCTTATGTTTTAGTTTTTTTTTAAGCATAATATGTACATAGCACCAAAAAATTCGGTCACGATTTTTTTCTCATCGGAAAAAGTTCTACTTTTTTTTAAGAATTTTTCCAACTTCGAAAAACAAAATGGCGAAACAAATATGGCGGTCTGAAAAATTTAATTTTGTCGTAATTTTCGAATAATTTTGTTTCGCCATTTTGTTTTTCGAAGTTGGAAAAATTCTTAAAAAAAAGTAGAACTTTTTCCGATGAGAAAAAAATCGTGACCGAATTTTTTGGTGCTATGTACATATTATGCTTAAAAAAAAACTAAAACATAAGAAAAATCACATGTTATTTATATGGAAAAAAAGTACAGGTCCGGCGGCACGTGTTAAAATTGAGATAGGGGGGTGAAATTTTGGGAATTTTTTTTTTTATTTATTTGCAACATTTGTGAGGGGTGCACTCATTAAAATTCCGACCTAACCACTTTAAGGACCACTCTAATCTATCTATATCTATCTATATCTATATCTATATCTTCTATATCTTCTATATCTATATCTATCTATACATATAATAAAAACGTAACAGTTTATTTGTTTGTGCACGCTCAGAAACAGACTATCCTATCTAGATGGGGTTTTCAGGAACATATTGTGGTAAGCTTCACTTGACATTTAGTTTTTCATGTCAATCGGTTGATAAATAAAAAAGTTATGCCAATTCTTGCGGACGAAGTCGCTGGCATACCTTGTTTCTAATATATTTCGCAAACAAATAATAATTTCCATAAATCTAACAAAGCATTTTCTGTAGGGAACCAAATTTTGAAATGGCAAACTTCATCAGATACTTTTAAGACTTGAAATTTTTTGTCATCTCAAAAATGGTCCAAAGCGATAAATAAAATAGAGGTACATTATACATATTAAAAATTAAATTAACACCTAAAAATAATGCTCAGTGTCATGATATTGACTTCAAATAAAAGATATGTTTATTTTATTAGTATTTAAAAAGTAACTTTGGTAATATGGCCCCCTGTTTTCTCAAACAAAGTGTGATTGGAGAGTCAAATTGTCTTTACACTCCTTAGAGCAACTGGAGACCTATACATTGGCAGTATCAACGTGAAGGTTTTGTTCTGAATTATATCTAATCATTATGAAGTGTCAAAATGCACTGACTACAAATGTACCGACGGTTGCTAAATTGACTATTATAAGAACTACCAACCAAATAAATGCCAAACCTCTTAAAAACGCAATCTATGCTTTATTTTGAAATATCCAAATGGCAGACGACGGCAAAATGCATTTAGAAGCGACCAAATCTGCACCTTCCGCACCTACGACAGCGCCTTTGTTGATTTATGTTAGGTAAAGCAGAAGACTTATGTACATGTAACCCACCACTAACTCTGATGCAATATCAAGATTTGCCTTATTCATGCCATTTAGGATATTTAAATATTTCGAAGAATGTAAAAGTTGTTCACTTAATTTACATAATTCGGTTTTACATCAAATAATTCCGGTGGAGATTGTTTTCTCGTTTTTTATTAAAATTCCAACTAACTCCCGAACACTCCTGGTAAAGGCAGCCAAACAAATGCCATAGACATAATGATTTTGATTGCTTGCAAGCTTGCTTGCAACAATTTGGCTAAATTTCATGAGTACCCAAATTTGAGTATTCTTAATGAATGCTTTTTCAAAAAGCACCAACCGCATTCTCACTCTAAATTTAAAAAGTTTCTGCCTTTTTTTCTATTACTATATATTAATTTCTCACACATAAATTCTTAATTGTACAGTACAGCAGATTGGCAGAAACTCATACATTTATTTTATCGGAAACAGTGGAGTTTCACATAAAATAGTTAAGTGTAATCTACCAGCATAACAGGAAAGAGAGCTAATTTTAGATCTGGCCTACCGTTTCATCTCGAATAGCTTTCACATTTTTATACACAGACAGGAAATGTTGTCCATCAGTGGCAGTGGTTTTATGTTTTAATTAATGCTTTTCAATGAACGTGGTTTTTACGAATAACTAAAAGCCTGGCATTGCCAGCTTTTGGTTTTAGGTAAATTTATTACAGTTTAGGTAGTGTTAAATTTTGATTGAAGCATAACTAATCAAATTGGTATCTAAAAACACTCAGACAGACGTTAACAAGGACAATTTTCGAGAGACAGAAGAAAAAATTGATGTGAATGTTGAAATATTGAAAACTGTTGGACTAAGTGTTAGGTAATTTGATTTGAACACAGAAATGGCCTTTAAAATGTTTGCATGAGCTAATCGCTTTTGTTTCTTTGTGTCTTGTTATGTGTTTTTTGTTTTATGATTTGGTTATGTTACTAGGGAATCCGTCAAAACATAATTTCAGGGTGTTTGTTTTAAGCGTGTTTGTTTGGAGCTATACATATTCAATGAGGCATAAAACACGTTTCAAGAACATAGTATTGGCTTCAAATAAAATATATTTTCATAAAAATGTTTTGACCTGTAGCTTTCAAGAACAAATAAAACCCTTAAAACTTATTATTTTAGCCGAGAGTTTAGCCGAGATGCCCAATTTTCGATCACTTTTTGCAGCATTTGGGGTCAGCAATAACGCACCGAATATTCTCTGCCAAGGTTTCAATCGTCTCGGTAAGCAAGCGTAAGCAAGCGACTTCTCATAACAAAAAAAAAACGTTATCGATCTTGTAGGTTGGTGTTACCGCAACCGCATGTTTGAGATCTCTCTCAAAAAGAACCAATTTGCAGCCGTTTCAGTTGAAAATCTCCTATATCTTGGCGGTGCAGGAGCTCGTGTAAATTCGAAAATGTAATTAGTTTTGCCATTGAAATGCAAAGTTTAACTAATTTTATTATTTTCAAAATAATTCTCAGAATTGCGAGAACTCTGGCATCGCCAGGAGATTTACAACTGATTTTCAATCTTATCTTTGAGAGATTTCTCAAAAATGCGGAGTAAAACCATCTTAACCAACTACACCTTGGGTCCATAAAGGCATCTACTTTTGATTATTGATTTACCTGTTCAACGAAATGACGCTTTGGATTTTATAAGGCAGCAAACCAAGATCTTTTTTCAAAATTATTCATAAATCTAATGGACACAGTTCCAATTGTTGCGCGTGCTGGCGGATGGATTCATTCGGTACTTCTGCGATACTCTTTTCCACAGTAGCAAAATCACCTTCGGTGCGCACTTTACGTCGTCTGTAACAATGCGCGCTATCCACTAGATTAAACGTGGTCCAAAGACAATTATGTCGACCGAATAGTGAACGGAGAGCGTTACTTCAGCCAAACTAATATTTTGATAATTAAATTTTGCGATTTACAAATGCTGTTCTGAACTAAGTCTACTCATATTAAACGGCAAACCAAACTGAGAACAGCTTTAAAAACTATTGCTAGTTTGAAAACCAAACGTTTAAAAAAGTATGCCATTTGTGCGTGGGAAATGGGACCGATCATCGACAGCAACATTGAAAAATACCCATTATTATTTCTATTAACAAATGAGGACCCTAGCAAGATATCTCTTTAATTATCGTCCTATATAATTAAACTCTCAACGATTCCGAAGTTGTTCTAGAAAATCGTTTGTAATACATTTTTTTTTATGACTGCAAAGATATAATTTACCCGATTCATCATCGTTTTGCCTCTAAAGAATGAATAGCCAATAATTTTACTGTTTCTTGTAAAGAATTTAGCTTCCAGTCTGATATTATATAGGCCAAGATTTTTCTAAAGTCCTCTACAGAGCTTATCACTATCTCATATTTGCTTAACTATTTGCTCATGGTTTTAATTCGAGCCTTTTGTTATGGCTGGAATCATTTTCGTTAGGTCGAACACAGTACGTTTTTTTAAATTCATTATTTTCTCTTTCAATAGCTGTGTTCTCTGGTGTTCCTCAAGAAACTCACTTTGGAACATTACTTTTTCTTCTTTTTGCTTATGATATTCCCTACTAAATGAAATCCTTCATTCAGCGATGTTTCCGGGAATCAAATCTCTGACCTCCGATGTAAAAAACAGGTGCGCTTACCGACACTTCACCTGACTTGTAAGCCTACTTAATAATAACAATATAGTCATCAAAAGTTGCTTTACTTTTCACACTAGAAAAGCATGCTATAATTCAAGTTAAAGTCTGAAATAGACACGTCGAAAGACACTTAGCATACTTAAGAATAGTACGCAACCCTTTTCCTTCTTACTCGTCTAATTTATCATTCATCAAGTGGTTGCTGCAAGGATGTAGGATCCAAAGTATGATGGCTGCATCATCAGATAGTACAGAGGGCTATTGACTTCGTATTCAAGCTTTTGGTTTGTTTTCAGGCTGGTGGTTATTGAAGAGCAGAGGACCCAAAACCTTTCCTCGGTGTTGTAAGCCTACAGTGTATTGGAATGGTTCAATGAGTCAAGCTGTGCATCTTATTTTTGACATTGCTATTCAGTGCATATTCTTGATCATCTGCGCACTTTGCTTCCCAAGCTCTTCTTTATCTGACTGGCACAAAAGGAAATCGATTGATTCTTGATTCAACACAAAAATTCTTTTGAGAATCATGATGTTTTTCCATTAAGAAAGCTTCATCTTTTGTTGCCTTATCCATGAAAAATCGACCTCCTCAACGATCTTGAAAGTGTAAGACGTCAGTTTGATGGAATTGTTATTATTGCAACTTTGTTTATCTGCCTTGTGTCTTTCCCTGTACATCGGTAAAAGGTAATGCTCCTTTAAATGTTAAGCAATCACCTCCGAAATATGCTTGAAAAAGACAATCTCAGCCCACGTCCTCCACTCATTTGCAAAACTCATATATGCTGTCTCTTCTTTGACTACCATAATTGTCATTTTCTTTAAGTCAGCCTAAGTCTCGAAGAAACTGTACGCTTAAAAGGCCATCACAACTTTGTCTGCAGAACTTTTTCGTCAACCATAAGAAGCTGTTTTTGAGCATCGTCAATGAACTTGGACGTACAAATTTTATGAATATTTAATTTTCAATTTTGAAAACGGTTCCTCTTATTAAAGTTTTTTTTTATCGCATTTCTTGAAAAGCTTTGTTTGATTAGCAGTTGCGAAGCTGAAATTGCTTTTGGCTCCCGATGCTAGCCCCCGCGCTTTTTGCATCTAGTTTGACGAACTTCTTCTTCGCTCCTGTCTTGCATCTTTTATATTTCACTTCAGGGCAACGTTTTTTACAATCGCTACTTGAAAGCCTTTCAACAACGCTTTGGAAGTCACTTCCTTATAAGTCATCTCTGCTTTAGCTTCATCTTTTATTCAACAGGATTCTTTGGCTAGTTCAAAATGTCCCTTTCGCTCTTATCGGGAAGAATTCAGTTAAAACTCTCAGTTTAATTGAGTTACCTTTCTTATTTTTCAAAATATTTTAGAACACATTCTTAGTCCCTTTACAGATCTAAACAAAACATCGGAGAAAAGTTGTAATTGAAGATCTTAAAATACCTAATACAATGTTTGTACATCCTGATAAAAATACTTTTAAAATTGTGCCAAAACATGACAATGTAGACAGACAATATGTCAACTCATTCACACCCGATAGCATTGAAGACAAAGCAAACACAACTGAAAAGCACTCCCTGTGAAAATAATTTTGTATGCTACCAATTTAGCAAGTTGCAATTCGATTCATTTTTACCCACTAGACTGAACAGACACCACAACATGCACGGTACATTCAACATGCATAACAACATACCTCATTCAGCTCTTAGTTCCAACACTGCTGTTGTTTTTTTTTTTTCCTTTTATCTGACATGAGCATTGAGCAACTCAACTGGCCATGAATTTGCAATAAACTTGCCACGTTGCTTGAAACTCATGATTTTAATGAACGCTATAAGTGTTGCCCAACGATTTTATTTTTTGTATTAACAGCAATGTTGTGTTCATTTGCAAATAAATATTCATATGAAAAGTTCCTTTTTTTTACATCCTAGAACATAACGTCGCGTCGTCATTTACTACTATGTTTTTTGTTTTTTGTTTTTCTGTGTGTAAGTGATACGAAAAAGTGCACATTCAATATTTTACAATTTCACTGACAGTGTGTATACGAAGTGTGTAGTGAAAGAGCGATCTGTTTGCATGGATGCATCAAAAAGTTTTTGAAAAGCATTTTTTTTGTGCGGCACGGTTTCCGTCAGAATAGCAAAAAAAAACATTGGAAAACATAAATAAATTCCGACTTGCAAGTCAAGTAGTGTAAATTTTGATGGTAGAAAAAGTAGATGATACAAACTGAAGTGGAGTTGGTCTTTGAAGTAATTAAGCACAAGGGTTCACTTTTCATTTGAAAAATGCATCAACATTTTCCCATGAGAGTTAGTGGGTCGTGTATTTTAATTTAATTACCATGTTTTGGAGGCAGAACTACCTTCAATTTAGTTGAAAACATGAATTTGTTATTACTGGCGTTCGCAGCCTGGCCTGTTCATTACCCCTGGCCAAAGCCTACTGTGATTGAGTGCCAGTTGAGGGCATATTCAGGGCTCAGTTTGGCAGTAAGGGCGAGTTGCCCATTGGGCAAACCCAGGGCTTTCACGAACAAACCCATAGTACGATCAAAGCTAGTCAACATGACCTTTAAATGGTTTTGTTGAGGAGTATAAGAGTCCTTGGCGCGAATGCAAATATTATTCTGTCCAATGATGATCAATTCACTATCTCAGAAACTTAGGCGGTACCGAGTTTAGAGCGAGCCCATATGTGGGCACTTGACTACGTTCTTCATCATTAATGCAAGTGTTAGTGATTAGTGAAAAACACCAACACAACGACAAAAGAACGTAGATATACGAACAAGGACCCAACACTCAATATAAATTGATAAGCTTACATTCAATTAATAAAATTAAATACAAAACACATATCATGAGAGTGGAGCACTGTTTTTTGTTTTTATTTTAAACTACTTTCACTAAGACTAAAATTTAGAAAAAGGGTTCTAGTTGTATAACCTACTCAAATGAGTAGGTTGTAGGCTCAATGCTCATGCATACCTTAGTTATGTAGTCTGTAGTTGGTGAGATCTTCCGCAATAGTAATAATAATAGGAGAGCGAGTCAGGACCACCAATTGAACCTGTTATAAGTTGAATTAAAAATGTTAAAACCTTGCTGATCGGTCTTTGAGAAAGCTGTTGAAAATTTAATAGACGCGTACAATTTTCATAGGGGAATAGCGAGATAGAGATTTAAAGGATCTTCCTTAGGAAAACCCTTCATCTATTTTGCACTGCCTCAATATGAAATTTTTGGACCTCATATAGACAAGGGACCGAGCCTAAGAATCATACTGGAGATTGGGATGAACATGACAGTTGTATAAGAAAAGTTTAACTCAGGGGTCGTTAGCTTCTTTTGCCCATCTCATAAAGCCAAGCATTTAATTTGCTTTGCTTGTAATAAAGTTGATGTGTTCATTGAATTCAAGGCTGATATACTTAAAGGAACCCTAATATCATGAAAATTTGGAACTTGAGATAATGATTGCCAAGATATGGAATAATATGCAATGCGGGAACCTTTTTGCGTGAGAATGTCATACTTTGAAACTTGGAAGGGTTCAAACTAAGACCGTTTTTAGAACACCAAATAACGAACCTGTCGATATCTTTTTGTAATGGATTGGGATGTGAAGCTTATTTCAAATGATTTAAAAATCTTCATGTCGTCAGAAAATGCTAGAATGTAGCTGTATGAAATGCAAGAAATCATGTCATTTATTGCAATAATGAAAGTCAAAGGATCAATGTGACTCCCTTGTGGCACACCAGAAAGACCATTGAAAAATTTGGCAGTACGTTTTGTAATTTGACTTGATTAGACTTATTTTTCAATTAGGAACTTGTTCAAACAATATTTACTAGTGAGAATCCAAATGCTTTTAGCTTATATAATATTATGAGAAATTTGGTGGAAAACTTTAAAGAAGTCAGTGTAAACGCAGTCTAATTCATAGACCTTTTCAAGTGCATTAAAGCATTTATGGTAAAATGAGAGAAGGTTAGTAGCCCTTGATGTTCTCTGCATAAATTAGCGTTGCTTGTTACTGACTACTTGTTCAAAGAGCGCATGAAAGCTTTGGAACTGCCCCGTAGTTTTCTGTATCTTTTCTTTTACCCTTCTTGAAAAAAGAACAAAAAAGGACTTTTCCGTATACTAGAAATTTTTGCGACTAAAAAACGTTTAAAAAGGTATATTCGATAGGATAGGCTAAACCCGAAGAACAGTTTTTCAAAACGATAGGTGGAATCATATCTGTACCAGATGAAACGTCTTCTTTTAAGGAAAAAAGGTTATTAATAATTCTATCACTTCTATGACAGTGAGTTAAGTACTCAAAGTTGTAGAGCCTCAAAAATGATTTGCAAAGGCATTGCATATGTCAGAACTTGGGAGTATCCTTCAAAGCGGATGGACCCAAACGCTCCGGCTCATCGTGTTTTCGAAATCACATTGCAGGGAAATCGCGGAAGGGGAAGACCTCGTCTTAGGTGGCGCAATCAAGTGGATGAAGACCTCAACCGCTTTTGAGTGCAAAACTGGAGAGAGCTCGCTCGAAATCGAAGTCGTTACAGAAGGATGTTGGTTCTTGGTTGGGGCCCAGGTTCACCCCTAACTCCCAAACTGTAATGCCCACCTAAGTAAGTAAGTATTAACATGAAAAAACAGCAAACAAAGAAGACCCTCGTCCTTACTTCATTTATTTAGAAAGCACTTTACTATGAGGAGCAAAATTGAGATTTGGATGAAAAATTACAAATACAAATTGCCATTACTATCCGCCCAAACATGACATTTGCACATATCATGAAGCAACTGGCAAATTAACTGACAAAGGAAGTAAAAATTGATCATCAACAGTCGTCGGTTGATTCGTGATTGCTGGCCTTTTTCAGTTTTGCATTCTTATTAGGGTGATAGGTACTTACCACTGGTGTGATTGTTAGCATGTCCGCCTGTTAGCCCAGAGGTTTGTGATTCAAATCCCAGCAGAGGAAAAATTGTTTCTCAACGCGGAAGGTTCTAGTTCCCCCCCATTTCGATATAGACATTCAGAAGTTTACTCAGGGCTTCAAATTTTCAGTGGGGGTTCCTTACCCGGCAGCATCACCCCCTCCCCCCTCCTTCATTCAACCTAACCTAACCATACCTATTGCGCTAGGCTCTGGCGACCTAGCTCTGTTGCACTACCTTATTATTTTACTTATTTATTCGAAATAAATTTATTTTAAATTAAATTTGGTTAAGCTAGCGCTCAGAGGCGCTCAGATAGAGAACTTTTGCATACGTCAACCGAAATTTAACTCAACTACTTTAGGTACAGCTTTCACCATTTCCGTTACACAAAATCTCACTACTACCACCTTGACTACCACTTAGACCCCCTACCCCCCATGTCATCCAAAACAAGCATAACAATATATATGTTCTTAACAGCAAAACATATAAAAATTAATATTGAAAAAAATCAAAACGGTAACTACTAGTCGTAGTCAAGCAAAAAAGTCATCAAAATTGGATCAGCCGTCCAGAGTTAATCACATAGGGACCAATGGAAAACCAAGATTCAGTATCATTGCTGGATAAGTTGGAGATTCAACAACTCAGCCGGTAATATAAAACAGCTTTCCGTTTGATGAGAGTTACAGCTATCTATGAACTTGTACATCCCTTTGATGTGATTTTAACAGTATCAGGACAATAAACACGTCACACGATGCCATCTATGTAAATGCTGCCATAACTTTTTTCGACTTGTAGGTACACACCTTTGATATCTTAACCAACCTCGTCTAAAGCAACAGCAATTCAAACATTTACAAAGTTATCCAAAACACTCCAATCACTGAACACATCGACAATTAAATTGCTGACTTAGCCAACTCATCAAAATCGATCCATTACTACCCATAAATATTCTTATCTAGATGAACATGAAACCATCACAATTTTATCTAAGTACTAGCAGCTATCAGAGCCAGTCATCCGCGTCCACTTTTATTACGACTGAAATGCGAGTATAGCTACACAAGTATTTTCCTCTAATTTGCCATCAGCACCACGTTTAACGATTTAATTTATCCTTGAGATTTAAAAATTAATAACAAAACAGAGAAAACAAATAGAAGAAGACAGAATGACGGAAAAAAAACCATCTGTGCACCAAACCAATTTTTTGACCTTGACAGCTCACACACAGCCAAACAAGCCCTGAAACTAACTTCACTTTAATTTTATCACCTCGCCTCGCCTCTATAAATGCCATTATAACTTGTTAGTTATTTGAATGCACAAAATATAAGAGCACCCACTGACACCCAGTCACAAAAGTCAGCACCAGGACACAATGGAGCAGACCTATACAACATAAGCACGAGGAGAAATGAAAAAGCCTCGGCATTTGAATGACGCTACGATGAAAGCTGCCTTCGAGCATTAAACACGCAACAATGAATAGCTAGCTAGCTAGCAAAAAAAAAAAAGAAAACAAATACCTACAAAAAAAATAGAGGGAAAAATAACACATTAAATAAAAAAAGGGCTTATGTTCGGATGTGTTCGGTAATGTTTGTCTGTGCTTTTGTTGGCAGGTTTAAGTGTAATTACGAAGAGAGATACAAACGTGTGCCATGTGAAGTTGACTTGAGTTATCCCTCTTGTTTTGTTGCTTCTGATTGCTGTTCAATTTCGCTTCATTCCTTCATTATTAATGACTCACCTCACATATTATGTTTTGTTTATGTATGCACAGGCTCGTAGGTACCTACCTACATAGATAAATGTAGGTAGGTTAAGTGTAACTCCACCCACATGGATTTTCCTAATTATTTTCCTCATGCCATAACACGAACCATATGATTTCCTGAGTTCCGTACACATATCATAACAAAACAGTTACATTGAAATTAATAAAAGCGCTTGCAAGTTCATATAAATCAAAAAATAAAATATATTAGTATAGTTGCATGCGAAATTCATTCACCGCATGCCTTGAGCACTTTTTTTTCTCATTGTTCGCTCCCATTCTTGACCCATTTCACTGCCAACCATGTAGAGACGACAGATATAAATATATTCTATCATTAAGGATACAAAAACATGCAGCATGAGTCTTTCTTGCCTTACAGTATACATAGCTAGAGTATGCGTTGCAGGTTTTGACGTATCATTATTTCTGCAGTGGCATAGCGATAGCAACTAGAGGAGCTATAACGTTTTTTAACTATGCAGCACTTGCAGCACGAGTAGGAGCCGGAGTCGGCACCAGCCAGCGACCAGCATACCCCCATTTTCACATTGCCAACGCTACGCTTTGGTTCTCGCTTTTAATTTAAATATGCATTTTTTATGTTTCCAGCAGATTTGTTAAATTTTTGCTCATCTCTTGATGGCGCTAGAATCAAACGCAATAAGGGTATAGTGTAGTCGTTAGCATTGCCTTTCTGTAAAGTGTGCAGTCAAGAGTGTTGCCAATGTTGTTTTTCTTCGGCCAAATCGATGTAACGAGAAGGGTTTATCGCAGTGGCGTGCTTAGAACTTATTGCATAAAAAAGACTATTTTTAGGTTCGGGTCTTCATCTTCTACTCAATACGACAGATCAAGTATAACTTGGAGCTGTTTGTGTTGATTGTACTCTGCAGAATAAGGCCTGGGCCCTATTTCATAAAAATTGACAATAGCGACAGGTGACAGGTGACAATTTGTAAATGACAACTGGGAAATTGTCTATATTCTGTAAATTTGTAAATGACAACTGGGAAATTGTCTATATTCTGTACCATAGAAAAATTGAAAATTTTGTAGAATTGTCGGGAAATCTGCGACAATTGTCGTAATTTCGTTTCATAAAAAAATTGTCATGACAATGAATTGTCAGGGATTTTTTTAAAATTGTCATAAATTCCCCGACACATTTGTAGTGACAATTTTTTTATGGAACAGAAAAAGTTATACAAATTACAAATTTGTCAGTATGTAATTGACAATTGTGACAGGCAACTGAGTTTCGGTCGAAAAGTGACAAGTTAAATTAGAAATGTCGAATATTATTTTTTCAAGTGAAAGTGATAATGAGTCTGAGATACAAATTCGCGAAATACGTCCGAATTTTTAAGGACAGAATTAACAATGATTTTGGTGCATTAAATGATTTTCAATTTAATGAAAATTTTCGCGTCGGCAAAAGTACTGCGGAATATATTTTGAATAAAATCGGTCAACATCTCTAGCATCCCACTAAAAGAAACCGTGCTCTTGATGCTAAGACCCAAAATTTATGTGCGTTACACTGGCTTGGAAGTGGAGCCCAGTATCATGTAGTTGGTGATGGACACGGTGTGTCAAAAAGCTAAATATTCATCGTTGCGCCAAAAAATTGTAGCTAGATTCAGTCTCTTATATACATTGCAAGAAATTTGTCAAAATATATGACAGTGACAAAATTGTTGCGACAAATTTGTCAGACAGTGACAAAAATGTTACGACAATTAGATTAGATAAAGATAAATTCTTTATTTCACCATAGTTGAACAATAAGGTTTTTTTAAGAATAAGGACATGGCAAAACTGCCGTCTGCCTGAAATGACATTTCGTATGATTTTTTACGACAATTATATCATTATCTGACAGTGACAAAATTGTCACGACAAATTGATCACTGTCTGACAGTGACAAATTTGTCACTACAAAATTGTCATATACGACCTGTCAATACGATATGAAATGAAAATTTGTCAGATAACTGCGACAAATTTGTAGAATTGTCACTTGCCAATGTTTATGAAATAGGGCCCTGATGACCATATCAGGCAAAAAGATGCCGCTCAGCTTTAAATTTTTTGACGCCTAGTACGTGGCCTAAGGCAGGTGTGTGTACAAGTAGGCAGGATGTGGTGCTTGCTTGAACTGGAGTTTGTTTCAGTTCTCCAACATTATCAAAAGGAAATTCAGGCTATCACCAGATCATTGGAAATGAATTTTTCAAAACAGAGTAACTATTTACCTT
This sequence comes from Melanostoma mellinum, assembly GCA_914767635.1. Classification (NCBI taxonomy): domain Eukaryota; kingdom Metazoa; phylum Arthropoda; class Insecta; order Diptera; family Syrphidae; genus Melanostoma; species Melanostoma mellinum. Next base: position 32,358,681 of record OU612059.1, read on the forward strand.
TTTTTAATTTTTACAAAATAAAAAAAGGAGGGGGCCAATACTAAGCTTCAACAGCCGATCCATTGGGCTGTGTAGCAACCTTCCATATTTTTGGTACAGTCAATAGAAATTTGGTTGGAATAATTTCACTAACATCAGGAACGTTGCCGCGAGAGAATAGACAGAGAGATAGAGTGAAAAAAAGTGAATGAACGTTGCGAAATTCAAAGCCTTGCAGCTTAACCATTCATCTTTCTACTTCTGCACTACTGCCGACCTCCACTCTTCACATTTATTTAAATCAGACGAAATGATAATGTTCGTTTTCAGCTTCTCATATTGTGAGTCCAAGTGACTTGAAACCCGTTTATGAAGACACTCATCAGAGTATATCTTATATCTGTCACAATAATAATGACTTCGACATAACTTCGAGGTAGTACAGGACTTCGTCTGCCTAAGATTCGCTACAGACACGAAAAACTACATCAGTGCGGAGATAACAGTTGTAACGCGCCATGGGCATAGCTAGAAGAGTACGCATCGCGAGACTACGATTGCTGTCCCATGTAGAGCTCCGGCTCGACGAGTTTTTGAAACCACATAGCAGGGAGATCGTACAAGGGTAAGACTTATTCTTAGCTGGCGGAATCAAGTAGAAGAAGACCTCAACCGACTTAGAGTGGTAAACTGGCGAAAGCCATGAAATCGACGGATGTCGTGAATGGACTGGGATTTGAAAGACTAACCCAAAGTTAAAAAGATCATGCTTGGGCTTCACACTTTGAACTCAATACTGTAAAGCGGGAAATACACGATACAATTATCGTACCGATAATCGCATGGTAGATTGTATCGTGTGTGTGCATGAAGTGAACCGCTGTACCGATGTCGCAGTGTAGAATGCCTTGAACTCAAAACCAAACTCGATCGTATGCGATCCAAGTCGCATACGATAATTGTATCGTGTATTCCCCGCTTAAGGGTCATCAAGATAGTTTTTTGCTAAAACCTGCAGAATGCAGGATTACTTTGGGGTACTCACGAAGCTCTGTCAAGTGTCAAGGACGATAAAGAACTAACCCAGTACTTTGATGTAAAACTGTCATGCGATTTCTCTAACATCAGACTTGAAAAGATTCTGCAAAGCTCAAACGCCAACCCCAGAGTCATTATGGGAAGAAGTAGGCCCAATGTCATAGATGCTTATGCGAGTTTTGAAACAGAAGAGGGAAAAAATTGTTTGTATGATAAATAAGGACAAAATGAAATATATACTGTCATCAAACAAGGACAGGTAGCATCGTCGATCCGGATGTTACAATCGACAAACATAACTCCAAAGCAGTACAGCACTTCGTTTACCTAGGATCCGCTATAGGCACGAAAAACAACATCAGGGTGGAAATCAAACGGATAACTACTTTTCTTACAATCGCTGCTTCGCAAGTGAGAAACAGAACTTGCTGTAGAAAAACCAAGGTTTTAATTATTTTAAGACCATAATCACCATCACTTTCGAACTGTTATGTCCACCTAATTTTTGGAGCAATAAGGTTTCGTCGGCCTTGGAGTTGAAGAATTTGTGTCGAAAATTATCCTGTTTGACAATAAAGCCTCTTTCAGGCATAGTGATATAAGCCCGGGACAAGCATTATGTTTAATAAGTCGCAATGCAGGGTCGTTTCGAATGCAGACATATTTAAAAATATGTTTGTAAGTCGCATGAGATAAAATTTCAAATCATGGTGTTGCTGTAGTGTCTTGATGAACTTACAAGCAGCAGCTCATCAATTCCATTGGAGATGCTGAGTTGCTGCAATAAAAGGAAACAAAGTTCTTTTGGTCTATGAATATAAAGTCGATGATGTGCTTATAATATTCGATTGCGATCTTACTGACTACTCTATCATGATCATGCCTAAGATGATGACTGCATTGGCAGTTTGGAGCTCTCCAATCAACACCCTTATAGCTGCCCTCATTATACTCGTAAATCTTACACCATTTGTATCAGAGCTATCTCCCAATTGATCAATAACAACATTGCTCACTTAACGATCCTGAACTTGTTGAGATCAATTTCAAGTGCCTTTGATTGAAAACAAGATACATATCTCTATCTCACCGAGAACAATTTGGGAAGACGAAGAATTCAATCAATTTCTATACCAGATGGTTCGAAAACTAATGAAGGGATTGGTTCTGGGGTGAAATCAGACAGACTAATCGTAAGTCTCTCAACCCGCGTTTCACATCACCGTAGGGTACTAGGAGTGGAAATTCTGGTAATCAAAGAGGTCCTATCGTGACTCTCCAGTGCCAGAGACCTCTCTTTAAGCGATAATTGGTCTTGAGAGTACACCCCATGATGTAGGTATCAAGCGGAGGAAGATTCAGCAGTGCGTCGAGAGCAGCTCTCGTGTGCTGGGGAAGGCCCCAGTAGCCAAGACTAATTGTTCTTTGAAGTTAGTAAAACGAGGCAATAACGTATTTACGCGAGAGCTTTTTCCACCAAACAACTGACGCTTAAGAGATAATTGGTCTATTCATAGCCTTAAAGGACCCTTTTCGGTGAAAGACCTAATGTCTTGCCAAAGGTTCCTTTACATTGCTAGAAGACTGACAGAGCTTAAGTAGCAAAGCAAAAAGGGGATGTTGACGCTTATATAAAAAATATAAAAAATAACTCGGCGGTTCTTGAAAAGACGCAATTGAAAAAGCTAATAAAGCCCCAATGATATGCAAGAGAATCATGGGGATGTAGACCGATCATTATTCGGTGGATGTACTTAATGATGGTTACACCAACCCTTACCTATACTTATGCACCTAGTTATAAGAGGCATTACAAATGTAACGTTGACCAGGTTCACCAAACAAACAGATTGTATCCTAAAATCAAACGAAAACAATATAATATCTAATGAGTTACCATTCATTGACATCCCTCGGGATAGCAAGACCAAAGAATTCAAATTCGATAAGTTTTTCAACGTTGAACTTAGCTTGTCAGCGATTGTATAGACAAATTGGTCAGACACAACAAGGTAGCAACTTACTGGCTACTATGACATGTAGGAATCAATGGTAATAAACAAGCAGACGAACTGGCAAAGGCAGGAGCCGGATCACCTTTCATAGGAACGGATCCTTTTAAAGAGAGAGATCTAAAACTCCTAATCGTAACCCATACACTAAGTTTCATTAAAGAGACTAACCACAACCAGTATGGTTCCAGGGCTGAACGCATTTCTCACAACCATGCCTTATAATGGAATGGAGGAGACCTACAATCTTCTGCCGGTTTCGAACGGCTAATCGAAAAACGGCTTTTCATGGTAATGAATTTACTATCAGAGGACTTGCCAATTCCTTGAGAAAGGCTTTCACTATTCAAAAGTTTTGTTGCCTCTGTTGGAATTTGAACCACGAACCTCTGGGTTAACAGGCACACCTGCTAACCGTCACGCCACGGGTACCACAATGATGAAGTTACTTTGATTAAGTAATACCACTTAAGAAGCAGGGGGTACAATATGTTTACAAGGTTGAAGTGCAATATAAACCATTCATTCATTTAAACGACTTCTACAGAAACTGCTAAGACAAAGATGAAGAACAGACAATCACACACCTGCCCATGTCCATGTCCTGCACTTCCCCAAAAAAAAGATTTGCATCTAGGAGAATACTTTTTCGATGATTCAAGTTTACAGCTCCCTTCACCTCAATCGCAGTCAATTGAGGTACTCCCTCATATGCTTCTTATTAATACCATAATATGTTTTTACAATATTGGTCTAAGTGTGTCCGTCGCTTTTCTGACAGCCATTTAAACCTAACCTCAGTTAAAGGGCTTCATTTTTTTTTGCATATTGAGGATTAACTCGTTAGATTCAATGAAACAAGTAAAACTGTTTTCTAGTGTTTTATTTAAAATCAAAGAAGATTGATGGCCAACAAATTGATTTTCAACGAATATCCAATACTTTTCGACTAAAGTTTCTATGAAAATTTTGAAGTAAGGTGGCAACACTTAATCTTCACCCGTTCACGTGACATGACAGCTGAAACTGACACTGATAGTCCGTATCTCGTTTGCTACTTACTTGCTAGGATATGCACATCTCTACTTTAAGATGCCCAGCGTGATGAAGCAAAGTAAGTGATGGCAGCTCGTTTGGGGACGAACGCGTGTATACACTCTCAAAATAATAATTATTATTATGATGGAATCTTTCACCAAAGAAAATGCATATTATCCAAGAGTCTTGTTCAAATTATGTTGATGGCAGGTCGGCGGCGCCAAGTCAGTTGACATATAGTCACAGTTAACAATATAGGCATTCTGACTCTCGCTCGCATCTATTGAAATCCTTTGCTTTACTTTCAGTTTTTTTTCCTTCTTCATTTTAAAACTACTGCTGTGCTTAACTTGTCATCGTATCTGCGTGCTGTGTTTCTGTTCTGTTTGTGGTCTCAAACTAATGAGGTAGCAGTGGAGTAGAATTTGCATGTAGTAGGTACATATATGCAAAATAATAATTGCAGCCCATATTCTGCCACACGTAGTATCACTGGTTAAGGACGAAGAGAGAATGTGTTTTTTTTTTTTTTATTATTTATTTCTTTTTTGTTTTTTTTTTTTCTAGGCATTTTTTGTCGTTTATTTTGCTTCTCCTCGCTCATTTATATCCAGCGAAGCGTTCGGAAAACAAAACGAGTCTGCATTTATTACACAAAGCTCATGCACAATATCGATGGGATGGAGAGGCGGGAGGAGTGGGTAATAGAAGGAAAAGGACGAGGACGACGACAACGACAGAAGTATACAAGCGAAAGGATGTTGTGGCCTAGGTTTTGCATTTGTATGCATTCCTGCCAAGGCCATCATAGTAATCAGGGTAAAGAAAACATTGATGCACACAAAACATATATACACAATTTTGCATTTATTCATCCTGTAATAATTTTATATGCAATTGTGGCAGCTGAGCACTTCAAGGATAACCTGACTACAAAAACGACCGACCAAATACACCACCTGTGCTCTGTTCAAATTCGTATGAACATTCGAGTATAAATACGACATACGAGTATACAGAGACCGACATCGTCATTGTCGATGATAAAAATTGCAAAATCGATTGACGACGAAAAATGCTTTCTCAAGTGTAAAAGTGAAAATGAAACACAATAATCCTTTGGAATATCTATGCTCAGAGTATAAACACAAATGTTATGTTGGTTGTGTGCACTGAAGAGGAAGAAGTTTAACTGCTTGCATAATCGGTTTGAGTAGATTTTGAATAGGGGATGAGCCAAGGAGAAATAATTTTTCTTTAAACTCATGTAGATATGACTTATGGATGAAGATTGCTTAAGTCGATTGGTTTTGGGGCTGTGGCTAGTAGATTTAACCTTGGCACAGAAATTCCACAGGTAAGGATGTCAAGATTTCTTTTTAAATCTTCAGCAGTTACCTTCTCGCATGTGACTACATTGTGAGGTGAAGAAAGATAAGTGCACACTTAAAGATTTTACTCTTTAAGATAAGCTGCAAAATCGACGAACATCGTCCACACACTTTAATGCTTTTGTGGCTTTTGTTATGATGTTTGTTGACAAACACAAAATCTTGTCACAAATCAAAAGGCTAAATGGCTCTTTTTAAATGCATTTCTTAAAGAAAACAAATAAATTTCATCATTTAAATAAATGATATCATTTTATGAGTGCGTAAGTCTTAGTTTCAGGTTTTTGTTTTTATGGAATGTAATAGAGCGCTATGAACTTCTTGAAGACTCCATATGGCACTCAACTTAGTCAAAACAACTTAGAGGAATTGTAGGCGAAATAGTCGTGTACGTTATTGTAGATAAAGTGGTGGTTGCAACCTCAAATGGTTCAATAATTAAGAAAATTTCTTTTACTGTAGGTGAAGCCTTAGTTTTCAAAATTGAGTTTTGAAAGTTGACGATGGATATGCTGCCAATAAAATAAAATTCAAGTAATAATATTGGGTTGAATGTGTTATAATGACTGTGCTTGATTTTGAGTACAACGAAATGGCTTTGTAGAATCTGTCCACTCTGAGTTTGCTGAGGTCCTCTTCTACCTCTGAGACGAGTAAATTCTCTTTCTGCCTCTTTCCTGCAATGTGCTTGTAGAACAGGGACATTAATTACCGCTCTACACCGCTCTACAAGTCTACATGCACCAGTCATCGTTATCTCGTGATATGTACTATTCTAGCTATACCCATCTCGCCGCACAGCTCACATACAGTTCGTTGTTGAATCTTCTTATCGGTTCATCGTTTTCACGAGCCGGACTAAACACCATGTTGAGAATTTTCATCCGAAGAAGCAGTTGTTGGCAAGAGTTATTCAAAGATTGATTTCCACTTTGATGTCATTTTTCGAGTCTCTAGTGGATTTTTGGTGAAGCCCTGAACAACTTCAAAGTCGCGTATACTTGATTGATACGTTTTGTCCAAATTATCGATTTTTTTGCCCTTGGCCCTTATTGCCCTCAATAACAATCAAACCAACTCTTGTTGCTTCTGTTTCAAGCTCGCAAAAGCGTCTGGGTTATCGAGCTCACTTCTTCACAAAAAAGATAGTAGGTACCGAAAGATTTTGATTTTAGTGATAAAGTTTGAGTTCTGCACAATCTTTTCAAGCATCAGGGAATCATCTGGTGGAAACCTTTTGTTGGCATCATAGGTCTCAGTGTCCTTACCGACCTCGACAGAGCAGCATCAATTCTCGAAATCTTATCTACATAGTCGTACGACTTTTGCAAGGCTAACTACCAATTGCTTTGAACAGGTCGTCTCCATAAATAATGTCAAACGTAGTTCTTAAGTCGATATAGGTCGGGAAAACTGTATTCTTGATCATATCCATATTGATTGAGCATCATGCCTGACAACCACAGAATTTGGGTATTCATCGCCGTTATGCAATCTTCAGATGTGGTATTTACCGCCTTGGGTTTGGGGCTTACTCATCTTTTTGCCTCTTTTTAAGACTTCTAATTTTCTTTGTTATCATGGCATTTTAAATTTTTTTTTTTTTTTTTTTTAATTAGAGTTTCTTATGATGATTCTTTTTCTATTTAAAAATTCATTGGTCTATCTTTTCTTCTACACATGGATTCTCTTGTACTGATCATGGGCAGCACTGATTTTCCTTTACATCACCACTTATCGGTCTATTTGTTGAGCTGCATTTGCCTACCTACAATGTTTCTGTTGTCTGTAACAGTCGCCATAATAGAAGTCGAAGATTGTCGTCTTCCTATGCCTGACCTGTTCCATTGCTCTTCTCGCATGGAGGCTATATCTTCTTTGCAGCAAATTAGGGCCTCCATTTATTCTCTGGCTGCACGTGGTACGTAAAGAAATCTTACGTTCCACTTGCAAAAACGTAGGTCTCTGTCTCTGTGAACTGTGATGTCATTCTCTTGATCGAATGCTGTTGGTTATGGCGGAAAGATACATTTTTGACGTGATTTGGTACTTAATCCCATGCCCCAGCCCAATCCGAAGGGCCAAATCCTTTGGGATCCCTTTGGGCATATAGGGCCGAATAATCAAGTGTCAGTACCCTTCTGCGATACCTGTGGTGTATAGTTAGCATGTCTGACTGTTAACCCGGAGGTTCGCGGTTCGGTTTTTTCACGGGTATCTCCTTTCGCGAGGAATTGGCAAGTCTTCCGATACTAAATTCATTGCCATGAAAAGCGCTTCCTCGATTAGCCATTCGGAACAGGCTGGAAATAGTGGGTCCCCTCCATTCCCTCTCAATGCATGGTTAAGAGAAAAGTGCTAGGTCCTGGTGTTTCTCGCTCCGCCACCCTACTTTATTTATTTAGTACCCTGCAAATCAATTTTATCCGCTGTTACATTTCCAATAAGCTCTGTCAGTCCAATGAAATTTGGTCATTACTCGTAGAGCAATATGGTGCTAACCTAACTTTACTAGTTAAACAGATCACCGGTTGGAAGATACCAGAACCTGCAGTATTTACCGCTTGGAAATATATTAAGCGCATTTTTTATGTATTATTAGTTGCAACAATGTGACACCAATAAGAGCTTTAATATCACTGTCTACAATAGGTTCTAAAGTCAGCTACGCGTCATGAACTAATTTCAATATAAATATGACACCTGTCTGTTGGTAGCAGAATCTAGGCCTCTGCATCTGTTTCATTACACAAGGCTTCAACAACTATTTTATTATATTAAGATATATATTTTTTTACTTTGTGTTCCCTTTTCCTTAAAAATCCTCAAAGAGTTCAACGAAAAACTTTCCCATGGGGTTAAAAACAAAAATCGATTTCAATAAAGTTGCCTTTATAGTCTGAACGCGTAGTTACAAAGCGTGTAACCTTAATTGCACTTGTGCGTTTTGTTTTCTTTGTACTTTGTGCTTACAACAAAAAACAGCTTGAGTCGAGTAACCGCAATGACAACATTATAAATATCCTTTGGGAAAAATTAACCTCCAGTCGTCGCGTCGCGTCGTTCTTTTAATTTTAATCGTATGACAGTAGTGAGAGAATGTCGAAACGTGGTAAATGTGTTTTTAAAAATGAACTTCAAACACACCGTTGCAATGTGAATAACGAAAATTTATTCTCACTGAAATAATTATAGACATTTGCGGTAGGCCATTAATGGCATTCATGTTCTTTCCGAGAAATCGCAAGAGAATTCCTAATTAGCGAACTGAGCTAATGTTTCTATTTCACAGAAAAAATTTAAATTTATTTTTCGAGCAAAAGCATTTTCTTATGTTTGTTTCTCAAAAAACCTCAAATCATTAATTTATAACGAAGCATATTCAACCGAGTGCTTAGACTCTGAAGCAGTCATTGAATTCATTTTTCATTTCAAACTAAAACCTTTGATTAATGATACTTCGATATGAAAAAAAAAACTTTTTAATTAAACCCTCTTCAACATACCGCGGCATGACCAGAGCTGAAAACCGGAGCAACAAGTCATGATTTGTGTTTCATTAATTATTGAGATAAGAATATTTTTTAGCTAAGCGCGGCGTTGAAGTCAAAATGCAACTATTTATTTTGGTTTATATTTCAATAGTGGGAATGTGTTTTCCAGATCTGGGTAGCATGTAAGCAGTATTCATTATAAATTTCGATTGCCAACAGCTCAATGCAGAGTCCTAATCAAAACATAAAGTTAAATTAAACCAGCAAATTTTTATGGAAATTTTCCTTCCCAATGTCAACTTTTTGCTTTCGTAGAATCAAGTTTATACCAGTTTCCGTCAACGGTCATCATTTCATTCATATAAATGTCCTCTAAAATCATGTCTGAATCAGAAAACGGGCCACTCAGTCGTTTTTAGACTAATGCGGTGCTAATGGTTGTAAGAATTTTGGATATTCGTTTATGATGGCTCCACCGTCAGCAAAGAATAGTAGGTGCACTTTGGAGATCTGTACTTTGCTTTCCAGCATAATTTATCAACAAGAGTGTTATAATTGACTTAAGACGCTTACTTGGTGTATCTACAGATTTATGCTGAAATGACTCCAACTTAATATTTTACCTTCGTCGCCGTTCCTACACACATATCCTTCACTATTCGTTGTCTAAGATGTCAACTGGACTAAGCGTTTCAGTTGGTTACCTGATAGCCATTCAAATCTTATTTTACCTAGAATTTAAATTCCAAACGCACGGGGCCCCATCAAATCAAGTTCAGTTTTTAAAACCAGACTACGTAATTTCCATTGATCATGGCTGTATGTTACGTGGGAGTTCAAGGTTCAACCCCTAGAAACATTCAATCATTCAATTGTTTTTCCACCGACATCGTATTTTGCAGCGAAAAGACAAGTCTCCGATAATAAACTAGCTCACCTTAATAAAGCTTTCCTGCCTAGCCACTTAGAATCGGTACCCCCCCATACTTCATAAGGTATATTTGAGAGAAATGAGCTAGGCCTTGGGGTTCACCGATCTATATTACCACCCTCTTTTTTTGTTTGTTTCCCTGCTGGATATTACACATGCCTTCCAGTATCTCTTAACTAACTCTAAGACAACTCATTCGATTCAATTTAGATGCCTATGATTAAAAACTCAACTCATTTGCATTCCTAATAAGAGCCATCACCAAGAATTTTTCAACTCACTGTATTAAAGCATTTAAAAAATTTTGGCATCAAGCTCCCATTTCGAAAATTCTTGCTTTTGGTATCGTTCAGTCTCTTCCGCATTTTCTCACACACTAAATAAATGCTGGTGTCCCACAGGATTCCGTTTTGTCTCTGACTCTCTTCCTAATTTTTATAAGCGATCATAAAATTCTAATCCTTTTGACTGTTGTGCTAACGACTCAACCCTCAGTTTTTCATATTCGTTTCTAATTTCGCTTGCCTGCTCATCGGATGTGGAACGGTTGCGTATGATATCCTCAATGATTTCTGATTTTGACAGCTTAGTTACGTGGGGTAACAAAAGTCGCGTAGAATTCAATGCTTCAAAAGTTCAATGATGTATCTTGTCGTTAGCGTTTAACACTCTCCCATTCTTGGTGAATGATACCTGAATCCAAGAAAATATCAGTGCACATACTGTAAGCGATGGTATTCGTTTGAAGACGCCAAAAAAGCTTCTAAGTACCTTGGTTTCTTAAGAGGTTGTGGGAAATTCCTTTCCCCTTTTTGATCTGGCAAGAGAAAAATACAAAAAAGCCGTGATAGCACTGTATTCGTGTAAAAGGATTTTTGGCCAGAATTGAGGAAATCCTAAAATTATCATATGAATGTCTACTATGCCATTGTAAGATCCATTCTATCAATTTTGTCTGGTGGAAGGCGATGGAAAAATCCACGCATTTAAAAAACCTAACCAAAGTGCAAAGAAAAGCCTATATTTGCGTCAATGAAGCAATGAAAAGTACACCAACCTCGAGTTTGGAAGTAATCCTCAATCTAACACCACTTGATCTGTATGTTCAAGAATCGGCAGTCTATAAAACCAGCCAAACAGGCATGCATAGATATTATCACGATACGCAGACAACAATATCTGCACAGATTACATAACTCTATACCTGGACTTTCTCAACCAACTTCAACAATTAACAGTATTGTGAGAATGAGACATATGAACGAGACGTTTATATCAATTTATACTGACGCGATGGCATGGGGGTTGGAACAGGTGCAGGTTTCTTTTCAGAAAGCCTGAATATAGCTAGTTCATTCAAACTTCCAAATCACAGAAGTGTCTTTCAAGCTGAGATGTTGGTAGTTACGCTGCTAAACAGGTGTCCATGATGGAGCTATCAAATGCTGATATCACTTTTTTCATTTATAGCCAGCACCAAAAAAAAAGCCGCTCTTATGAAATCAAAGCTTGTTTCTTGCTCTCGCGAAGAGCTTAGGGTTCTTGTCACACAGCATAACGTTAGATTCTGCTCGGTTCCCGGCCACAGCGGTGTACCAGGAAACGAAAAAGCGGGAAAATTAGCGAGAAAAGGCTCCGCACTTGACACTTCTCTGATTGACCAATCAATTAAGGTCTCACAATATGAAATTGAACAGATCATTGGTAACAAAGTAATACGAGAATCCAACGAAAGATGGAAATGCCTAGATCCCTGTGACACATCCAGGAAACTATGGCTAAAGTACGATAAGAACGGACCTGAAAGGCTACTATCCCTGAAAAGGCCTTTATTACAATCGCTTATCAGTATTATTACAGGACACTGGACGAAGACAAACATGTGGATTCTGCTCACTTCAGTTGTCATTGTCCAGTATTCTCCCACACCAGGACAAAATTTTTAGGCAGTTAATTTTTCAACGAACCGATTGGGCTTAATTTTTTAAGGCCACAATATGAGGATAGGTAATAAGATCAACCGTCAGCCCATTCTACTTAACCTAACCTAACCTACATCCGTCCAAAACCAGAACAAAATTCTCATTGCTTTTTTTGAAACAGTCCTCAAGTGAAAAAGCATTCCTCCCCTGAAACAATTTAGCTGCAACACCTGCCTTACTAGGAATGCTCATCAGTTTTACCTTTGGCCCAACCTCGAACATACAATGAAGTAAAGAGCTTCATATTTTAGTCGCACTACCAGTATGAAGAATGCTCTACACCAGAAACAGTTATTCCCTTGCATCACAAAGGTTCAAAAAACAATATGCATCGGTGACTCCCATTGAATCTTCTCCTGATTTCCTAAATGCTCTCACTGTGTTCAAAAACTTAATAGGGGTGTTCATAACTGCTTGATGTGAGCGTAAGTTATAAAAAAATAAACTCTAAATTCATCGATGTTATGGTGATGCAGTGTCAGCTTTACCCGCGTCTTTTTACCTTTAGTAGTTCCATTCCAAAAACACTGCACTGAAATTTCCATGGCAGGAAAACAAAAACACGTGATTCGTAAAATATACCTGTTTTCTTGTATATTGCATTGAAATCTTATACAATTTTCTTATTAATATCGTTAAATTATATTCTTCTATCGTACATAAGTATAATTTTAATATTAATATAGTCGTCTCTTATACAGCGTCAGATATAATTTATGATTAATTAACTAGAATTAAGTATTTTTCTTTTATTTAAAAAAAGTCTTCAATTTACAATATTTGAATACTTTAATTCTACACTACAGATATTATTTTTTTTTTAATATTTTTTATTCACAATAGTTTAATAACATTAATCCATTTAAATAATCCAACTTTTTTCTCGTACGTATCGCCCGTCGCCCATCAGTCGTCAACAGTTTACGTGACTTCGAAGTAGATACATATTCGTTTCATTGTTTCTTTTTGCTTTGTTTTTAATAAATTGATTTAATTTGCTTATAAAATTCTATTTATTCTCCTACTTATCATGTAAATTATATTCACAATAATATAAGTCTCAGAGTAGGTAGCGAGAACGGGCCATGGAAGGAGCTCATTGAATTATCTACGTTTTTTTTGCTGTACTATTTTTTTGTTTTTATTTCATTTTTTTCTATGAATCCTGTTAAGTGGCATGAAATTGTTACCAATATTAATTTATTTTATTTTAAATTCTTCAAACAGAGAGAGAGAGAGAGAGAGAGAGGGGGGAGGGAGTATTCAACGAATTTACGACAGGTGTGAGTTATTTGAAAAAAGCATCCGTGCCGTTGGCGTAGTTCTTTCTTCTTTTGTTTTTTTTTTGCTTCTGAAAGACCACAAACCGCTACCGCATTCATTTTGAAGTCGACAGTTGCCATCGCGTTGGATAAAATTTAATTTGGAGTACCACAATTGTGTTAAAATGATTTTGACTGTGTTGGGAATCGTATTTGGTTTGCTATTTAAAAAAAAAGTTTTATTTATTAGTTTTTTTTTCTCCCCTTTGTATGTATTCAAATCAATAATGAAATTATTCTCGCCATACAAATGTTCGTATGCATATAATTTGAGTGTGAATTTAATTCAGTTGGTTTGTATTTTGACGTGACTCGTGGCTATTGGTTGATCCAAATGCTCTGTTTTTCGTTTTAAATTAATAAACTCAATGCATTGCTACTAGGTTGTTGGTTATGTTTTAGCAAATTAAGTATGGCTATAAGTGGTAACGAAATCAAATTAATTTAATGTATTTATGTATTTAGTGTCGATGCAGTAGGACTTTTGTTTTTAAGGGTAGACACTTAACTTGCTTATTTGTGGTCACACTTATGTACGATGAAGGGATTGACAGATAGATAAACAATTAAATTGTACATAAATTATTTATTTGATTAAACAGTAGGTATTTAAGTCACTGACAAAAGCTGTGTTCATGTTTTAAGGGCTGACCGACACCACTCTTTTCTCTGTGCGAGTAGAAACATTTTGTTAATTTGATAAAGCTTTGTTACTACAAAAACTTATTTGATTGTTGTGTGTTAATTAAAGTGTAGCACGTGGCAGTGCTGAATCCGTGAGCCTGTCCAAAATTTGAATTTACAACACAAAAAAACAGATGAAAATGAAACAAATGGCAGCCGATTACAATTTTTAAATTTAGAAAGCTCTTCACACATTTGAATAAAAAAAAACTCACTTTATTCATACGGAATTGTAGCAAAGCGACTGTCATAGTATTAATCAACCTGTGCATGGAGAAGCTTGAGAGAAGCTTGCCAATGTAATAGGAATATGCCATAATGCCATTTGATGGTTAACAAAGGAAGTTGAATGTGGCACAATATTGGCATATAAGTACGCTATTGATGACGCCACTCTGGCTGATGACCGCTTAATAGTAAAAGATACTCAAGAGATAGTGGACGCCGTGAGTAAATGCGCCCGAGTAACGACCTTGAGTTTGAGAAGGGAGCCTTTGTAATTTCTTAATTAGAGATGAGATCTTGAAAATGGCAATGTGAGAGCCCTGTTTTAATGCGATTCAATAACGACCGACTTGCAAGTGCAGTCATTGTCAATCGAAATGAGGATAGTACTGTGTGCTTTTAGAAGATCGATCTCGTATGGGAATGAAAACGCTGTACACCTTTTTGAGAACTGCTTATCAGGATCTTTTTCTTTGAAGTAGGACTCTGTCAGTTCCGTCATCGCTTCTTTTGGAACTCTTATGCAAAATGAAGACAAGCTTTACATTTCCAGGCGATGTAAATTGTTTACTTATTTCTAGCAGAGCTTGGGGTTTATCCAGAGTTAGGAGTCTTAAGTCATCTTTTGACGTAGACATGTCAACAGAGTTATAAAGGTAGTCATAAAAGACCAACACATTCTCGCCGATTATGGCCGTGTTGGTCATATTTTCCTCGTTTGTCTCTGGTTCGCGATCCACTCGATGTTGGCGAAAGATTTCGATTTTCTGCTTATTTGTTTTTGGCTTTGATGTTGGTCATGAAGAGCCATGCTAGCGAATAACTTTCATTTTTGTTGTTGTATTTCTAGTATAAAGAACCAGCACGAAATCAATGCTCGCCAAATAAATTCGCCATCTGTGGGAAAGACGAGTATGTTTTGTGAACATGTTCGTCATGCGTGATTTCGAGTCCCTATCTGCGGGCATATACTTTTCTTTTTTAGCCTCCAAGATTCATCTGAACGCCACCCTCGAGGTTATATGTAAAATGAATCACCTTATTTGCATAAAAAAAAACCGGACCAACAATTTTCTGCCGGTTCCGAATGGCTAATTGAGAAAGCGCTTTTCATGGCAATGAATAAACTATCGGAGGACTTTACAAGTCCAAGCTCCAAGCAATAGAGCGGATAGAGACTTGGGGCATAGCGCATTGCTCTCAACCGTACCTTTCGACGGAATGAAATGGACCAAAAAAAAATCTTTTGCCGATTCCAAATGACTTTTCAACAAAGCGCTTTTCATGGCATGAAACTACTGTTGGAGAAATTGCTAACGTTTCGCGTGATAACAACGGAAATTAATCAAGTGAGGGAAAACCTATAAACAGAATGATTTGTGACATGGCATTCCCATCATATAATTGCGGTCAATGCGACCCCAAAATCAGCTGTGGCTTCCTTAAATAAATAAAAAAGACGAAGTAGAATTTTCGGCAAAACTACCATCTCATCATGAGAGGTAATAGGGAATTTTAGAATTTAAGTGGGTCTTAAACTTAAAATTCAGACAACGGTCTTGTCACTCGAAAGCATCGCATCGGTTCAACAGAACCGACAACTCATGATAAAACTGAATCGTGGTCACACTGCAAGAGCGATTTTTTCGAACAATGGCCTGATATTTGGGGATAACTACGCCAACATCCTAATCCTAATCCTAACTAATATTATAAATGTGAAAGTCACTCTGTCTGTCCAGCTTTCTATGTTACCGTCTCCTGCCCAAACTACGGAACTGATTTAAATGAAATTTTGTACAGAGATAGTCTAGAAACTGAAGAAAGAGATGGGAATGGGAACGTATACGGGAACTTAGAAGCTACAACACCGATTTCAAAAAATTTTCCACCGATAGAATACTTTACTATCCCTGAGTAACATTAACTTTAATTCATCCACATATTCCTACGGGAGTCCTTACTAATATAATAAGTGTGAAAGGAGCTCTGTCTGTCCGTCGTCCCACCATCTTTACGTTACCATCTCCCGCCCAAACTAATAAACCGTTTTAAATGAAATTTTGTACAAAGATTGTTCTGAACTTAAAGACGGACATAAGCTGTATTTTATTCGAATATTCCCTCGGGAACCAGTCCTCGCTATTATTATAAATGCAAAAGTAGCTCTGTCTGTTCGCCTTTCTATGTTACCATCCCCCGCTCAAACTAATGAACAGATTAAAATTTACTTTTGTACAAAGATTGTTCAGAACCTGAGGAAGGACATAGTCTATATTTTATCCTTATATTCCCACGGGAGTAGGAACGTATACGGGAACTTTGACACTTCATCACCGATTTCAAATATTCATCCACCGTTGGAATGCTCCATAATCCCCGAGTAACATAAACTTTTACTCATCCCCATATTCATTACGGGAACGGTCACCATGTTTCCATAGGAACGGGAGTCTTTACTTATGTTATAAGTCCGAGGTTAAATCTGTCTGTCAATTTCTCTTTGTTACCATTAACCGCCCAAACTATTGAACCTATTTACATGAATTTTGGTACAGAGACAGTCTAGAACCTAAGGATGGACATATATGATGCAGTATGTCTTATCCCTCTATTTCCATGGGAACGGGAACTTGGAAAATACAGCACGCATTTCAAAAAAATGTCTACCGTTAGAATACTACACTATTCCCGAGTAATATAAGCTTTAAGTCATCCTCTGGAAACGGCCTTCATATTCCCACGGGAATGGAAGACTTAAGTAACATTATAAATCCAAAATTAACTCTGTCTGTTTGTTTTTCTTTGTTTATATTTACCGCCCAAACTATCGAACCGATTTATATGAATTTTGGTACAGAGATAGCATAGAACCTGAAGATGGACATCCTTACTAATATTACAAATCCAAAATTAACTCTGTCTGTTCGTGTTTCTTTGTTACCATCTCCCGCCCAGGCCACTGATCCGATTTAAATGGAATTTTATTCAGAGATAGCCTAGAGCCTGAGGAAAGACATGGGCTAAGTAAGTAATCCCTATATTTCTACTGGATCGACATCGTAAACGGGAACCTTAAAACTGCTGGGTCGATAAAAGTTCTTTCACTGCGGGGTGATTTCTGGCAAACTGTGGAAAATACATTTGACCTGAGAAGAAATGTCTATCTTGATCTTCAAATAGAAATTGGCAATCGGGAATGGCCGTGTCGAAGGTCGATTTCGACGCCGACTAATGAGATAGTTAGTTAGTAAACTAATAAATTATTTTTGACGTATTGGGATTTGGGGGATGTTGGCGAATGTCTATATCAGTAGACAATATTATGGACACTGAGCAAGTCACATCATCATTATCCAATATTGAGTAATCCAGAATTGTACACAGCTAGAAAAGTATTAATAATGACTGGAACGGCAGAAGGAGAAAACGTTTTGATTCCCCGTTTTCAGTAAAAGCTAAAAACAAAAACAGAAAAATTAAAAAAACAAGTAAAATTGAAAAGTGGCATTAAAAACCAAAAAAAAAAACATCGAAAAATATTAAAATGAAAAAAATTAAGATGAAATGAAGCGGCATCGAAAAAAAAATCGAAAGAATACAAACAAAAATCATAAAAAAATTATGGAAAGCCTTGAAGGCTGCTGGTTTTAATTAGTTTTTAGTAGTTTAGAGAAAAAAAAAACAAAATAATGATCTGTATAACAAGAGTTTTCCCATTTTCTTAGTCATAATTTTAGTTATACAAAGTTTGAGATTTCATAGAATATCTTTAGGCTGAAAGGCATCACCGTTAAGATATTGAATAATTTAGAGTACCTACCAGTCAGTAAGTTAATTTAGTTAATTTAGTAGTTAGTTCAAAATTTTTTTTTTTTTTGCATGTAAGCCGTTTTATGAGAAAGAAAAGTAAAAATGAATTTAAAAACTAAAAAACATCGGTTCACCTTTGAACACCGCAATTAAGTCGAGTTGGCCCTGTTAGTGGTTAGATGGGGGATCGTCTAAACGCACAACAGCGCACTGATGTCATTTGTTAATTATTGTTCTGTTGTGTGCGACTCTTGTGTGTGTACTGTGTATCATCCGACGGTCTTTGCAACCAGTGCTGTGCTAATTCGCTTCGTTTCGTTTTTGTTTTAATTCACACGTAATAATCCGACGCTCTCCCCAAGCTTTCGCGACTACTTCTTCATCTTGGAAATTATTTCTTGTTACTAATTCCACGTTTTATGTTCAAAGAAATTGTAAAAAATGATAAAATTTTCAACACACCATATGCAAGTTTCTCGATTTCAAATCGTTTGCGCCTCCTTGAAAGTCATCAGTCTTTTTTCCACCCACTTCACTATTAGATTTTGAAAAATGGTTAAGTGTGTCCCTAAATTATCCTGATTTTCTATTTTGACCTTAAGTCCATAGAAGGGAAAAAATAATTGGAAAAATAAACCGATTCATATACCAACACCCATCATTGATTGTCCTTCTACATATTCAGTCAATAAATCATTGAAAACGAAATGGAAGAGGAAAATAAAATAAATAATCTCCCCAAATTGATTTACGCAAACAAATCTTTTTTGTCTTCACACATTTCTCACAGCTCATTTGTCGTTGCTGTTCCCATTTATCCTTCTAAAATATAAAGAAAAAGAAGGACAAGAAAAAAAAAATAGGAAAAATTTCAAAAACAAATAAAAGCCTTTTCCACTCAATTCACTTGTCTTATTCTATTGAATTTCTGACTTGGAAAACAATTTTCATGCCACATTACCATGACTCTTCCTGCCTGATCCCATAATGGTATTTCAATTCAAAACATAACTAGCCCTTTATCACAAAGTTCTCTCAAAAATTCCTCCTCACCCATGGGAAGTCCTTCGTTCCTTATATTATACGAGGTATATGGACTTTTTTGTTTGATTTACATCATCGACCTCACTCTTTAGTGAGGAATATGAAATCTCACCTCGATAAATTGTTTTCCCCTTCCTATGCTCTCATAAGCCGTGCCAAAAATCAGGTTTTGGACATGACTTTTATTCGATCCGATTTGCATTCATTCTTAATATAAACCCTCGTCCTTTTGAGTTGGCTGGGGCGTTGGGGGTTCTTTTTATATTTTTGGCTGAAAGTTTTCTGCAATGTCGTTCAGGAATTTAAATTCATTATTATTCATCGATGCGGTCACCCATCATTTTTCTTGCATGTAGGAGGAAAAATCCCCGATGATCCCTTTTTGTCCTTGGTGGCTGATTTTGATGAAGAGGGAGACAGAGAATTGCATGGGCGATGCCTGACCTCCCCTGCCAATGATGATAAACGACCTTAAGGCATCGAATGGGGAAACACCTGGAATGCAGGTTCTCGAACATTGCAGATTCTACTGTGATGACCACAGGATACATTCTGGCTAGAATATCATTACTCAATGATGTATATGGGTGGCGTTGTCGTAGTTGGTTTTGATTGATTAGCTGGCCGAAAGGGCTTTGTTTATGTACGAAGTGTATGAAGAAATTTGTTCTTCCGTTGGGTTGCGGAGGTCCTTCTATATCAACCAAGTGGTAGAATGATGAAACTCTCGTCGCCCGGCCTCCTCCTATCAAAGTAATTGTCGCCTTGGGGTGTAGCTGGCCAAAAAGTTAAGGGAGGGTGACGTTGTGACAATAGTCTGACGGGAGATGTTCGTCGTCGTTTCGCCACAATTCAGTTCTGACCCCGATTCGGTGCTGGTGTCAACTCCCCCTTGTGTTGCACTGGTTCGTCTTAAGGGCACAGTTGTAGATCCGGTCGTTGTACCGGCATGGCTGGCTACATATGGTGGTGGTGGTGGGGGTTTCCGGTAGTCCAAAACACTGGAATTCTTTTTTACGGTGGGTGGTCGCTGGTACGATCCTGTTGAAGGATAACGCAGCAGTTGTTTCGCCATCAAGGAGCTTGACTTTTCGTTGGGTGGTGCCGGTGGCGGAGGGGGTGAGTCTGAGCCCCCAGTTGGTGGTGACGAAGCCGGTGCCGGAATACAGGACATCTCTCGCATCAAGTCCATATATCTGGACTGTAAATAGTCCGTTGTGGACCTACTGACATGGTCGTATTTATTTTTGGCTAAATTGCTACTGTTACTGTTATTTGCATATTGGGCTGTGGTAGTTGGAGTGGCATCTTGAGTAGTACTTGAATGTTTTATTGTTGTTGCTGCAGATGATGTCAGGGACGGGGCTGTCGGGGACTCTGGACGAAAGTTGTTCGAACTGTGTACCTGATGATGGTGGTGGTTGGAATAATGATCCTGAAGCCTTTCCCTGTATGAATTTGTATGATTCACTGCTGTTGTTGTTGCTGCTGGCGCTGCCGGACTATAGAGACTGCTATTGCTGTGACTTTTACTGTTGTTTCCGAATGAGTGCTGGGTAGTGTGGGGCAACAAATCAGGTTGATATTCGGCTGTGATGGTTCCATCTGCATTTTGGTGATGACGTTTCAAAGGTGCGATGCGATTTATTTCCGACATATTGGGACCGTGTGGCAGGTACACCGTGTGTGAGGAAATATGGAGAGAATCTGAAATATGACACAAAGAAAAAATAAAACATGAGCTTTTTGTTGTTCTCCACATTGACGTCAAGGAAAAATGGGTTGTTATTATTTTATATATGGGGAATCAGTTTGGAAATTAAAATGTTGAGCGCTCGAAAAAAAAAGAAAAATTATGAAATTAAACATATTGAAATACGTATCCCGTTTTTAATTAAAATTGAAAAGCAAAAAGATAAACAGTGTTGGGGTTTTGCTAAAAGCAAGTGGCAAGTTGGGTGTGTGTTCAATCAATATTGAAATCTGGTTGTGGTGGTGAGGAATATCTTGCAGTAAGATAAATGTTACTGACAATTTAAGACTTTGTAATATCAATTTTCAAAGACTTTTGTTTGAGCACACTTTAAACTTATTCTGCTGCCTCTCAAGCCAGAAAATCAAATTTGTCATTTGAGAGATCCTTTTTTAGTATAAGGCTGCAAACTGCAAAAGCTTTCAAAAAGTTGTAAGAATCAGCAATGCTATAAAGTCATGGCATTTTTTTTTTTTTTTATAATTAACGCGCACATCAAAGGGTTATGACTACCCTTATGTCATTAAACACAGTGCGAGCATTAAGGTAAATAGGAGAGGATTCGAAAGGAGACATCGATGCACTGTGCTTTTGAACTTTCGTGAATCGTAACGCAAGGGAAAAACAGGGCCAGGTAGAGCATTCCAAATTCGGGTGGTGTGACTGAAATACGAATCTCTATACTTGACTGTACCGAAGTTGTGTTCAAGGTAAAACTGATGAACATTCCTAGCGAGGCGGGCGTTGCGGCTAAATTGTTTCAGGGGAGGAATGCAACTGGCTTTTCCACTTAAGCACTGTTTATGGAAAAAGCGATGAAAGAGAGTGAGACAGGTAACGTTTAGCAGATGTTCAAGAGAATCAATCGATTTGTTCAATCGTTGACCTCAGAAGCAAGTTTGGTGAAATGCACTTCCGCATTTTCCTCACTGGTACCCGTGGCGTAATGGTTAGCATGTCCACCTGCTAACCCAGAGGTTCGAGGTTAGAATCCCAGCAGAGGCAAAATGCAAAAATGTTTTTCCACGGGTATCGCCTTTCGCGAGGAATTGGCAAGTCCTCCGTTCGTAAATTCATTGCCATGAAAAGCGCGTTCTCAATTAGCCGTTCGGAACCGGCGAAAAATTGTAGGTCCCCTCCAATCCCTCGAGTTGAGGTTGAGTTTAGGATCGAGTTGGTCTATCTAAAGAATTTCCAACAGCAATGGGGCTGAAACAAGGCGGTATTCAGAGTGCTTTGCTTTTCATTTTGTTCATAAATGAAATAACGGATGCAGTCAAATGTGGAATAAAGATTGGAGGAGTCACGATTCCTGATCTAATGTATGCAGATTATAAAGTGTTTTTCACCGACTCCATAAATGGAATGCAATTAATGATGAACAGATGAGAAAATAACTGTAAGCTCTGGAATCTGGAAGTTAATAAACAAAAATCAAAAATGATGGTGTTCGGAGCGGTAGACTCACGAGAAACGAAAAATGGACGTTAAATGGGGAAGCCGTTGAAACTGTGCGTTAGTACAAATAGCTCGGAGTTCTTATAACTGCAAACCTAAACATAAAGAGGCACTTGAAGGGAAAATTATATCAGAATCAAAAAGAGCCATTTCTGCGGTATGGCAGCTCTGCAAGCGAGCAAGAACTGTATCGAACATAGTGCAAAGGTTAAGTTATTTTGCTCTACAGCAATGGCGATTCTCTTATATGGAGCTCAAGTATGGGAACATCGTTCTTTTGAAGAAGTAAAGACATTTTTGCGATACTTTCTTAAAAGGATTTTTCATCTGCTGAAAAACACGCCAAGCCACATGCTTTACTTAGAGACTGGGACACCTCCGATGATTATGGGAACTCTGAACACTTCAACTATATCGCTAAAGTTATGAAGATGAAAGATATAAGCATATCTAAGATTATTCTTAACAACAAGATTCGTACGAGAGGATCAATGGTGATAGAGTGGGAGAGTCTGGCGACCGAATGTGGTACTAATTTGACGATTGAGCCAAATGAGCTAACGTTGAACTAAGTTCAACACCTTGCTTAAGAGTCTCGAAAGTTTCCTGTATGACAGAAATGTAGCTCAAGCCAAATTCTCGTTGTTCAGAAACATATAACGGGTGATTTTATAAGAGGTGTAGAACTTTTTTAGAAAAAAAAACACAAAAAATTCGAAAAAAATGAATTTATTTGAATCGATAGTTTGAACCTTGCAATTTAATGTTTAAAGATAATTTCATGCAAATGTTGAACGTGGCTGCGTCTCAGGTAGCCCATCCGATGAGTCCAATTTTGGCATACTCTTTCACACATACCGGCCGGTATCTCACGAATGAATGCATGGATGTTGGCTTCCAGTCCATCAATCGAAGCGGGCTTTGTCCTTATAGACATTAGCCTTGACATACCCCCCCAAAAAATAGTCTAATGGTGTCAAATCGCACGATCTAGGCGGCCAATTGACCGGCCCGAAACGTGAAATAAACTGAAGGTCGAGAATGCCGACCATAAAATGGAAGCAGCGCGCGATGAACATTTCGAACCGAGCACGAATTTTGATAGTGAAATTCAATAATTTGCAAGCGTTGTTCATTTGTAAGACGATCCATGGTTAAATTGCAAACCAAACTGAAGCTGTTTGACAGTGACACAAGGTACTAAACACACGTCAGCTGTCAAAACCAGTGTTGCCAAAACCAAACCAGCCAAAAAATCACCCGTTATATAGTTGTCTTGAATATAACCTGGGAAATAACACCTACAGAACAGCAATCAAATCAATAAGCCAAACATAGTTTTCAAAACAAGAGGCGAATTATTGGATTTGAACTACAAACCGCACCGATCTGATCTTCCTATACTTTGCAGCCTCTGTAACATGAAAACGCGAGAAGATACATATCATTTCATTGCAATATGTCCTGTGTTGAAGGAGTTTCGGATTAGGTATTTAAAGAAGAACTTTCTAAATGATGAAGAGTTGATAAATGTATTAAACGGAGAGAAAGGATGGGATGTACTAAATTATTATGTTGCTACCGCTCTACGTTACAGAAATCCTATTATTGAAGAAAGATTTTAAAATATTAATTATAATTTAAAATTAACATACATACATACATATAAAAATCATTTTTGCTTTTTATTCTGATATATTTATTTTCAAACTGTCAGTCCGGTAGACGGCCATAGGCCAAACCATTTTAGACTTATGTATATAAACATCATGTGAAATTTTTTATATCTTCAATAATGTCATTTAAGTAACTAACTAACTAACTAGTACGATATCCAAACTCGCTTTGGCATAGCATGACTTAAAAAGGCCAAAATGAAACAAAAATACAAAAAATTTTTTGACATCTCCTTCCGTTTTTGAGATATCGATGTTTGAAGTCACAAAAAATACAAACATAAGTAAAAAAACGTTTCCGACTTCAAGTATCGATATTTGGAGAATGAACGAGAAATCGAAAAGTCTCATTTCACATTTTTGTTTTATTTTTCCTAATTAAGCTGAATTCATTGTGAGATTAGAGCCTTTCACACTGTACAATTAGTTGGACAGACTTTGGCTTGAACGCCCAATGCTTGACAATGTGAACCCTCAGACGACCGCTTGACCAACTTGTTGGAAGATTTATAAATATTTTGAAAACTTTGAAGTTTGGATGCAGCGGAGGAACATATGACATAAAGTTGGACGACAAGCTTGATAGTGTGAACGCAAACTACATCCGACCATCCAACCTCCATCAAACGAAGTCTGTTCTACTAATTGTACAGTGTGAACTCGGCTATTGCGGTACTTATCCCATACTTACACATATAAATAAAAGAAATAGGCTTCAAGTATCGATATCTCGAAAGTAATAATAATAATAATAATAATAATAATTAATAATAATATTTTTATTTTATTTTTACATGATTAATTTTGATTTAGACGATTCTTTAAGAGCGCATAACTCGACAAATTCACATTATGTAATATGAAAAAAAATTCGTTTCGTATTTATATCTACTGGAAGTATAACTGGACCTAATATGAACAAATTTCAGAACCTCACTTTTTATCCTGTCCGCTTGTCGTGAAATTCGCCAGTTAGACCTTCATTCAAAAAGGTTTATATTTGTTTAAAATCAAGAAATCACCACAAAAACTAGCAAGTAATCAAAAGGCATTTAGGTTTTTTGGAAAATGATCAGGTTTCAGGTTTATTAACATAGTAGTCTTTAAGGATCTTGAAGTATTTTTAAATGGATGAGGTAATAAATGATGTTTTCGTAGACATGTGATTTTCAATTAGAAATAAAACGCAAATTATTCAATTTTATGGCCGAGAACTGATGAAGATATGGCTCGTCATTGAGTAGCAAAAATGACTTCGGGCAAGTGGCTGATATTTCGATTTTCGACCACTTATTGCAGCATTTGGGGCCGTACATTAGCAATAACGTGGCGATTATTCAATTCTCTTTCAATTCGTCAATCGCATCGGATTCTTCCGCGTAGACAAGCGACTTTACATAACCGCACAAAGAACATTCGAGCGGTGTTCAATCGTCCAATCTTGGAGGTAATTCACAGGTTTAAAACTCAAAATTATTTAAGATCGGCGTCAAAAGTTCTTTCTTCTGAGACAATTTACAGAACGTACGCAGTACGCAGTGGTCGTGTGGGGTTTAATTCTTCTACGATGAAAAGACAAACTGAAGCTAAAGTGACAGCTGTTCAAAAGACCAACTCGAAAAAAGCATTGCCAGATTCAAAATCAAACGTCTAAAAAACGACCTTTATAAATTGCTAAGGAATTTACGCTGTCTAATGATAAAAAGAATCTTTGAATGTTAACATATACACTGATTTCCTACAGGTGTCGTATGATAACATCGCGTCTTTTTTAATTTAGAAACGCAGTACACTAATTTTTCGGTCTAAGCCCCAACGGCATTACCTCTCACCTCGCCATTAGCATAGCAATCATGGGTCTCATTGAACTTAGTTATTCTTCGTTCTTTTTGTTTCATTATATTATAGCTATCAAGTTACAGTTCCCTTATGTAGAGTGAAAGACAGTCAAAAATTCATTTACAAAGACCTTATTTAGTTGACATTTTTTTGAGGACAAGTCCAAAGACTGTTAAGCTGATTTACATGCTTAGTTTTCTACAACGAATCCAAGAATTCAGATGAAAAGTTAAATTTAAAAAAAAAATACCATCAACTGAACAGAAACTGCTTTCTGTCTGATTTAAGTCAAATTACACTTCAGAAATGAATGTAGCTTGCTAAAGTGCAAATTGACTTTATACTAATTTTATTTACCATAAAAGAAATGCATCGCACTTCATCACGGACAGTTTCCGTTCTTTGTTAGCTCAAATACTCGAGCTCAATTATGAATTCAACATTTTTGTGGTCAAGGCAAACGACACTAACATTCCTGAGGATGTGCCAGCTATGCAATTATTTGCCTTTGTGATTTATTGGATTTTAACTCTCTGCGAAATTGTCTTTGTTTCTGCGACTCCTTCTGACTTTAACCAATGCAAGCATTTTTTTTTTAATTTTAATCCGTTTTCTCTCTTCGTTGTTGATTTAAGTAAAAGTGATAATTCTTGGAATTCTTTTGAGCTTCTGGATACAGGAGTAGAGTTTCGTTTTGCATTTAAGGTCTTGTCAAATATGAACTTTAACTTCGTGTAGAGAAAAAGGAAACGACAAATAATACAGCGTAAAACCTACTAATTCTTCCTGAAACAGAAACGCAATCTTCATTTCTGAACATTGCCCTTTGAGATATTCTCATTCCTTTGGGAACATAAAAAAAGGTGGTTTGTTGGTTGTAAAAATGTATAAAAATATTTTATAAAATGGAAAGCATTCTAATAAATCTTTACTTTACTTCGTGCGGAACCATGAAATATTTACAAGCGTTGAACCATGAGCAGAATTTATTAATAAATTTTGTACGTTTCATTTTTCTGAGGGTTCTATTGAGTAAGCAAGCATAGCCGGCACTCCACCGCCATCACCGTCGCCGCATGCTCAGGTTTTTGGCACTCATAATTCACGTAAGGTCCGCCTAAAATGGCTATAAATCAAAAAATAAATGAGCCATAAAGAAACAATTGGGACGCGCTCTGCCTTATGGAAGGTACTATGAGTGCTAAAAGGTAAGCTCCTGACCTATATCATGGTTAAGGCAATACCCATAGCTTACAAGATGTGGAAATTTGTAAGTGAGGACTATTTTTAGGTGATAAGGAGAGATTTATGGGTAATTGAAGAGCCCTATCAATTGTCAAAGAAGGTGAGTTTTATTGAGAATTTTAATTGATCGGTTTGTTCGAAATGGCTTTTGACAACGGGACATGTGTTTAATGGTTCTAATCTACTATGGAGTCAAGTTCTTTGTTGTTAAGGGAAAGCTGGGGCAGACTTCTGAAATAAGTTATTATGTGCTCTGGCATAAGGAATGACGTGACAAATTAATACAATTTATAGCCTAAAGTAAGAGAGCTTGAAGGAGCATGAATGGTAGCAAATCATCTAAAAATCACGAGGATGGGTCTGTTGAAGGTGCGCAAAAGGAACGAGGTGTCGAGAGTTTTAGCAGAAAAGCTAATGTGGTGATTTGAGTAAGTGCTAAAGGTTTGCTAATGGCAGCAGCCACTATTTACAATTTTCGGTCGATCCATCTCGTGACTAAAAGTTTTAAAGTTAAATGTATCGTGATAGGCTATACCGACGCATTTGTAACTCTGGCAATGCTTGAGTCTAATAATAGAAAGTTGGTATAGGTTCAATTGGTTCTAAGCTAATTATCAGCACGGCAAATTGTTTGCGTTTATGATTAGCTCGATTTGGTTTTGATAAATTCTGCGAACTACTAGGCTTTGGGTGTCCTGATCGCGTTATAATTATACAGTTAATTTGATACTTATTGTTAAGGACGGATGCTATGCAAACATAAACCATTTCATGCTTCATAAAGATCAAGGAGAGTGGAAATACCACATAAACTGTGAGATAAATAGCAGAGAATTATAAATTTGTAAGGCAGAAACAATTTTGTGTTTTGTTTTAAGGGGATTATATAAAATTAACTTCTTTTTTCGAGATTAGTTTTTGTATAAGTCAATCAAATTCAATTGAGATTTTTTTTATATATGGCTTGGCACAGACTGATTCACAATAACTACTCTAATACCATCTGCTGATTATTTTGTACACAATCTTGTTTGATGTGTTAGATAATCTGAAACCTAAAACTTATTTTGCAGAGACACAGGCGCTTTATTTTAAATCTCTTAAAGAGACTATAAATAAAGAAGAAATCCTCGTACAGTGTGATTTTGCAGAAAATTATAGTTTTGTTGTCCATGATTCTGGTCAATCTTTGCATTGGAGTAACGATTAAGCAATGCTCTTGACTTCCGTTTTTTATTATAGAGATGGCGAAGTGAAATAAATCATGGCAGCATTTTTGTGATTTCAGATGAATTAAAAACATGATACAGCCACTTTTTACGCTTACCAAAAACACTACACAAACACCTTTTTAAACTAACAATAGATGTGTCTAGAATTATATACATAACATACGCGACAGTGCCTCTCAAGATTTTAAAAATAGATTCAAATTTTATTAAGAAGATGATTTACATAAATACGAATGCAGAAATAAATTTTCAAGCAACGTCTCATGGAATAGGTGGCTATGTGATGGTTTTGGGGAGAACCTTAAACGTTTAGCGAAAATTACGTGCAAGTAGATCAATTCTTTCGCCAATGCAATTATATAGATGGCGATTCACTACTGCTCCAAAGATGATATTAATCACGAAAGGATTTTTTTGCGATCCCGGGTTGAGTCTGCAATAACCATTACATGAACTAAAAAGTTGCATGCCTTCATTCCAACAACTAAAGTACTTCTTGTACAAAAAACCAGTTGCATAGATTCTCAAAGTAAAATTGTAAAAATTATAAATTAAAATTGTTTTGAAATTGTTACTACGTTATTTCATTATAATATCATTTGATTTCACAGCAGTTTTAAGTAGGAGTCGTTGTAGTTTCTATAAGTTCCGCAGATTACCCCTACCTAACTAAACTAACAAATAAACATAATCTTAATATATATAAATCACGTGTCACAATGTTTGTCCGCGATGGACTCCTAAACTACTTAACCGATTGTAATCAAATTTGTACACCGTGTGCAGTTTGATCCAACTTGGTAGATAGGATAGCTTGCATCTCAATTTATGGTCGACCACCATAATTACGTGTCACAATGTTTGTCCGCGATGGACTCCTAAGCTAATTAACCGATTTTAATAAAATTTGGATACCGTGTGCAGTTTGATCCAACTTGGAAGATAGGATAGCTTATATCTCATTTTAGGATCGACAACCATATGTTGTTGAGACTAAAGTATAATTTAAATTTATTTTAAAATGAACGAAATACAGTGAATTTTTTTTTTTTTTTTTTTGGAGTAATAGCCGGCTAAGTGTAGCTTGATTTAAGTATAAATCAAATACAAATTAAATTCATATTATAGTGAACATAATCAGCGAAATTATTTATGCTTTTTGATAATTGGTGTTTCGTTATTCACGCCACGCGTTGCTGTGGCTAAGGTAAGATATATTATATACAGCTATTCAATGCGCTATAATAGCATGTTTTTCAGTTTATTTTGTAACGATAAAATTGTTATTTTCAGTTGAATGCCACCCAAAAAATCTAACCTCAACAACAAGAGGAGCAAAGAGACACGAAGCAAACGCGTTGAAAGAGCTCATCAGTCGGCAGAACAAATCACCACAAGAAATGGAGCTCAAAGAGTCAGGATAGCAGAGCTTCGTGCACAAAAGTGTCAAGAACAACGTAACGAACGTATGCGACAGAATAATGCAAGAATAAGAGTAGCACGAGAACGAAACATAGCTGCAGCAACAATACAAGAACAACAGAGGCAGCGGATCAGCCGCTCATTAACACGTACATCATTTATTCACCTTGCTTTCGAATATGCACCAAATATTAACTACTCTGCGCATTCAAAAATTGCTATCGGTGCAATGAATAAAGTATGTCAATATTGTCAGGCAGAATTTCTATTTATAAGAGGATATAAAATTCTTATATATTTGTTAATTTTATTGATAGTAGTCGATATTTGCTTCTGAAAACTTAATTTTGTATCTATCATAATGCCAATTGCCAAGATATCTGGAGTGTTCAGACCAAACCGCCCATTTAAAGTTGAATATTATTTGGTAAGAAACACTCTTCGATTGACCATAAACATGCGCGTGAGATTGCAAAATGATCCATCAGCATAAATATTTTCCAAACAGTTACTAGATGTTGGGAACGGTGAAATAAAGCTGCAACCAAATACTCAATGCATTAAACTGCCAGACAATTTCTGCACTGTTCTTCAGGAAAAAATGAATTGATTCAGAGTATTTTTTCGGATATACAGAGTAATTACTTGAATCATAACTGGCTCAGTCACCGGGCTATTTTGATGTATTTTAAATCAATCGATACTGTTGATGCCACCACATAATCTTCGATTAAAGATGGGTTCAACTATTATTCTCCTGCGTAATTTAAATCCACCTCAATTATGCAACGGTACACGTTTGGTCATTAAAAAGATAACCGGAAATATTCTGGAAGCAATCATTTTAACTGGAAAATTTAAAGGAAAAGTGGTCATGTTGTCACGAATTCCAATGATACCATCAGATTCTACCATACCCTTCAGAAGGTTACAGTTTCCAATTCGTTTGGCTTTTGCCATGACTATAAATAAGTCTCAAGGCCAAACAATGTCCATTTGTGGATTAGATTTGGAAAATCCATGTTTTTCTCATGGGCAGCTATATGTTGCATGTTCACGTATAGGAACGCCGTCGAACATATTTGTCTTAGCAAAAGACAGGTTAACCAAAAATATTGTGCACCGATTAGTGCTAAATTAAATTGAAATTAAAAGTATTTTTAAAGAAGATTTTAAACTATCCAACTAACCAACCTCATTTATAATATTAATTATCACATGTTATTTATGTAATTCACTCATTTGTTACAAACTTGAATAAAAATAATAAACAATTTTAAATTTTATTCTTTTGTTGTGATTATTGCTTTATATCAACTGTAAGAAAATTTTGATCAATTATGTTCAAAGTCCTTCCCCTTCAAATCCCAAACCAATAAATTTTTATACCAGCTTTAACGTTTCCGTCTTCTTTCATAAATAATAATTTCATTTTAGTAAGAGGTAACGGTAGTAGAGAATTAGTTATGAAGGTCCCTATGATTTTTTTACAAATAGCATCTATGTGAAAAAGCATTGTGGTACCCAGGTCTGATGTTCTCCTACCATTCCAATTAAATACTTAATAATAACATCATATGAAAAAAATGCTAGCTACAGCAACGCGTGGCCGGGTCAGCTAGTTTCTTTATAAAATTAACACTTCATTAAATAAATAACTCTATTCGCGCGAACCGGCCAATCAAATTTTGATTTTGTTTTATATGAAGTTCTAACTGTCAAATATTAGAAAGAAAAAAATACAGTTTTATTTTCAAATTATGACAGTAAGAAGTTTCTGAGAGTATGGAGGTAGAACCGCAAGAGCCCCTTGATTTAATAAAAGAAACCGAAAAATCTTTGTAGTCTGTCATCTGCTATCTGTCAGCTGTCATTTGCTTTCCTCAGACAAAAGAGTTTTGAGAAAAAAAACCCTCCCTAGAAAAGCCAAGTTAATTGCTTATCGAAAGCGAATGAGAAAACCCTTGGCCGTTTAGATAGGAAAATAGTCCGAATGATCTTTGGTCACATGTGCGAAGACCGTAAGGGTATTCATGCTTCGCCGTAAGATCACGTTATGTGTAAATATGTAACTTTAAGCGGACTTTCCATGAATACCCCTTTAAGCTACTTTCTGTAAGTGGTGTAAGAAACTTCAAAACTTTGTTTTTAATTACTTACTCCACTCATTGTCGTAGTTTAGTTTTAGTGTAGTTTTACCCGTTTTACCATCTCGTTTCCGCATCGAATTCGTTGGTAGTCTTACCAAATTTGTGTAAAACATTTTCCATACAAAATTTGACAGTTCTTTTACCGTCTGGTAAACTTACACGGACTACATGGTTTACCCGGGTTTTACACTGATGCATGAATATGAATACCCCTAACGTATGGAGAAGAAGATACAACGACGAAGTGTATGAGCTGTACCGTGACATAGGCATAGTTAGAAGAGTACGGATCGCAAAAGTACGATGGCTAGGACATGCTGAACAGATGGTTGATGTCCATCCGCCTCGGCTCGACTTGTTTTCAAAAGCACATTACAAGGAAATCGCGGAAAGGGAAGACCTAGTCTTAGGTGGTGCAATCAAGTAGAGGAAGTCATCATTCGACTTAGAGTGCAAAACTGTAAAGAGCTCGCCCGAAATCGAGGTCACTTTCGAAAGATACTGATTGAGGCCCAGGTTCACCCCCAACTGTAGTGCCAACCTTAGTAAGTATGTACTATGTTATATCAAATTATGATTCATTAAGAAAATAAATTTACATTCCATATGACCGCAAAGGGTATTCTGGAGCTCAATGGAAATTAGACTCAATCAACAACAATTGTATGGCTTAAGTATTTAAAGCAAAGGACTTCTATAAATAATGATGTTTTGTATGAGATGAAAGAAATGCTCAGGACAGATTAATAGGGTCTAGATGAAAAAGAATTATTAGGAAGTGGGTCTTATCTTATGCAAAAAATCCTCTATATAGATTCGCATTCACTATCTTCCGTTACTCAATCGGTGAATAAACAAAAGCTAGTGTCACATTAATGCATGAATGAATACTTAAGAAAAAACGGACAACAATTGTAAGGCTAGAATATTTGGGTTCAACGAACATTATATTGAATTGCCTTGACCAATGTAGAGCATTCAGTCTAATGCTAAGTATAGTTGATCATTTACATGAAACAAGTGAACAAAGAGTGCGACAATAAGTATAGTTCCTAAGGCCAAGTGAAAGTTGTAATTCTCATTTAGTTAGTATTAAAAAAAATTCCTTGATACCAGCAAAAGTCTATTTAAAGACTCTTCAAATGCGAAGTGGATGGCTATTCTCTTGCTCCACGATGACGATGATGTTAATGTTGAAAAACACTATTTAAGAATATTGTTACGAGTATAATACAATTAACAATAGAATAGTTTCCAATTTTTTTTTTTTTTTTTTTTTTTTTTTTTTTTTTTTTTTTTTTTTTTAATAAAAAGAGGAAACTTATATGCTAATCTGGAGAACTCAGACCTAATTTCCGGTCCATTGTACTACCAGCGTAGCAGCCTTCCCTTTAATAGTTTGCAGTAGTTGGAAACAAGGTGTTAGCAATTTCACATATAACCTCCATATGAAACTTGGAGGCTGAAAGAAAAGTAGATACCCAGAGCGGGATTCGAACCCACGCATCCGGCCCATCCACTGAACACTCTACCACTGCACCACGGCCGCCCGCCTAGTTCCCATTAGTTCTTACCTAAAATTCAAGTGGAATAAAAGTTAGAATCGAGGTACCTACATGCTATAAATTTATCTCCTTCCCCAAATTGTGAACATTCTAATTTCACGCCTCAAGCTCACTTGAGACAAAAGTTAAGAAAAAACAGAAAAAGCTCTGCTTTTGAGACGTATTTATTGATATCACCCAACATAAATGCCACACTCATGTCTTTCATCAACGAACTTTCAGTTGTAAGCCATACACCCAATATTGTTTCAGAAACAGTCAACTTTCTCATCATACCAAAAGATAAAAAAATAAAACCACAAGAACAGCAGAGCTCGGGGATCCCCGTCTAGCACTCATCTCTATGACAAACCTTGCGTGGAATTTAGAAGACCTGCACATTTGCTACGACTCTGAATGGCTTCGCAAGGAAGCGCTTTTCATGGCAGTGTTAATACTCTCGAAAGACTCTTCAATCACTTGTCAAAGACGATACCCATAAAAAAATTACTGCATGCAAATGAAATTGGAGCCTTGAACTCCCACACAACAGCCTTAAATCTGCTTGCTTGCACAACCATCGTATCAGAAAAGTCCTGACAATATCAATGAAAACATAGCGATATTAAAATCATTTATATGGCTTTAGTATTTGAAACAAGGCTCATTAGATTCAGCCTCATTGATCATGTGTTCCATAATTTGTTATGATTGTAGAAATTTGAGACCAATTTGTATAATGGAAAGCATATCAGCTGTGACTGCGTTACCTGTTAGACCACGAAAGAACTAAGTTGATGAAAAATCTGTCGTAAGGATTCCTATCCCATAAACCCTACAAAAAGCAATAAGTCAGTCGGTTACTACTTGAAACCCACTACAAAAATCGCCCATGGACATCAGTCAAAATGGAAACTAAAACCACTGCTTCACAAAGTACATTTTATCCGCTAATGAGATGACAAGTCATTCCTTGGATTATGCATCCACGAAACATCATACACCACGTGGCATAACCCACATCAAATTTCTACTCATTAGAAAATAAAAAGAACGCACATTTTAAAATAAAATTATCCCACAAATTATAATAACAAAACCATCCAAGGGACCAAAAACTCAGCTGTTCAAATTTTCATTCGTCCATTTCTAGTTCCTGACTATACTATGAGCTCTCTACAATTATTCTATTTTCATTTCAAAAATTAATAATTGCAGTCCAATGGAAGTATTTCCAGAGCAGGGAAAAGAGCTAGACAAAACATCATAATCTCTTCCGGAGGATTTATTCTGTAATGCTCGTAATCCTGCCCAAAACGAAATTTCCGACCCCAAACCAAGCCCCACAATCCGAATTCAACGAAACCACAACCAGCAGTGTCATCATAACCAGACCAATATCTTGCATAATATATTTTGTATGCACCTCTCTCCACTTCGCTCGTGAAAAATCTCATGTCTCTTCAAATTTTAATTAATTCTTGGGGGTAGCATTCCAAGCACGCACCACAATAATCCATCAGATGAAAAATAAAAACAAAAAAATAAATAAAAATAAAACAAACAGCGTCTAAGGACATAACGTTTGAGAGAGACACAAAAAGGAGATGCAGAGTGAGAGAAAGAGATAGAGAAGGACCACTTCGTTTCTTACCTTCAATGCTTTTCTCCAGATAGATTTTTTCGGAATGAGGCAATTTCGTGTCTGTCATATCAACCCCCATCATGTGATGCTTCAGTTGCTGATGGTGGTGTAGTCCACCATTCCCTCCAACACTGCCGCCCTTACCCACTCCATTCTCCATAATTTTAATTGCCGCGTATTTATCCCCATTTGTCGCTTGATGCTGACTCAAGGCCGAACCGCCACCAAACCCTTCGACCTTTTTTTGGTGAATCAAATGGCCATCTCCTCCATGTATGTGATGATGATGAAGATGATGTTGACCCACTGATGTCTCACTACCTGCTGCAGTGGTCGTTGTTGTCGTTGTCATGCCCAGTGCTCCACCGCCATGGCTATGAAAATGTTGTTGTTGTAAATTTATTGCCTTGAAACGCTTGTAAATGCAACACGTGACCATGGCCAAAAATACAGAAGCCGACAGCAGTCCCAGAGCCATTAAGCAAATCACGATGATTAAATTGCTCTGCAGTAGCAAATCCTTTGGCGATTGCTTCTGCACAAGCAGGCTCATTTGGACGGCATCCTTGCCGCCAGCATTTTCAGCCAGGCAGGTATAAATGCCCTCATCACTCTTTTCAGCGCCAAGGATGGTGAGACGTGAAATGAAGATATCGCGACCGAATTCCTTGCCAGAGTTTTGCTCTTCGCGAAGCAATTGAATGTGGACCCGGCCAGGATGGTTTCCGTTGCCATTGCCATTGCCACCACCACCACTGCTACTACTTGTGTACATCTGTTTGTTGTAGTCCCAGGCGATAAGAGTGTTCGGTGAGGCGTGCACCCGACAAATCAGTGTCACATTCTCTTTCGAAGTATTAATTGAGGCACCTCGCGAGGGATAGATAATCTTAGGCTTGCAGGCAAACGCTTCAGGTTGGTCCTCAATCCACAGCATTCCCCGGAGATGGGTGGGATAATAGCACGATGTCGGTGGAGTATAAAGATTACGCCGAAAGGCAAAGTCTCGGAATATTTGAAGCTCACACGTACAGTTCCAGGGGTTCAGTTCCAGCGAGAGACTTGTTAGTCGCTGCAGACTCTCAAATGATTCTTTTCGCAGAAAGCTAAGGCGGTTACCACTCAAATAGATTTGCGAAAGCAATGGCACATTAATGAACACCGCTGTTCCCACCTGGGAGATGCGATTGTCTTTCAACTCAACCTTGTGAAGATATTTCAGATTTTGAAAAATCCCATCGTCCAATGACTCTAGAAGGTTGCCATTCAAAACTAAAGCTCGCACCTTCACCAAATTTACAAAGACATTGGCCTGCAACCGCCTCAGCAAGTTGTTGGACAAGTCCAGCTCTATGAGAATTTCCAGAGATCGCAACGACAAGGGATCCAAATTTTCCAACGAACAATTTCTCACAAAGAGCTTATGCAAATTTTGTAGATCTGCCGTTAGAAAGGCATTTTCTTCCAAATATGGAATTTTATTCAATGACAAATCGAGCACCTGGAGCTCGTTACTGAGATTCTCTGGTACACTGGATATGCTCAGATTTTTACAGTCGGCTGTCTTCTTGCCTGAATTCCATTTACATTTACAATCACCGCAATTCATCAGCCAATCG
This sequence comes from Melanostoma mellinum, assembly GCA_914767635.1. Lineage (NCBI taxonomy): Eukaryota > Metazoa > Arthropoda > Insecta > Diptera > Syrphidae > Melanostoma > Melanostoma mellinum. The sequence goes on from OU612059.1 coordinate 32,395,217, forward strand.
CCACTCACGTATGCTACTTTCGTTGTTAAAATCATTAGGATATGGAACGTTGCTATTGGGACGAATAGTTCCCCAGAGACACGCATTTTTGTATTCATTCTCTAGACGTGCTGGTTTTTAGCCACAAGTTGATGGTTTCATCCTTTCTCTTTTATTTTTTCTTTTTGTTTTGTTTTTGGTTTGCACTATGATTATGGGTGATTCGTTTTAGATGCCATACTCTACCCTCAAGTGAACTGGGAAAAATTTCTCCTTCCGGGCTTTTTACACTTCCGTTTCCTCTTTTCGTTTTTCCAATGTCCTTCCGGCTTTGGATTTCTTCTTGTCGTTGCTTGTGTGCATATAGGTTTATATGGGTTTCGTTCCTTTCAATGTATCTATCATTTAGTTTTATAGCTTATCCGGTCTTGTCTTGCCTTTTTATTCCTTTTTGGAACCTTGTCGCTGGTTGCAATCTGGAAAAGAGAGAAGAAAATCTATTAGATCCTCGTACACACATAGATTAGATTGGGATTTGCAGAAGAAACTATTAAGGAAGACAGTTGGGTTTTTCAAAAGCGCTTTTATTCTCTGCGCTTTGGTATATTAAAGTTCATAGAAACAGTTTCGTAACAATTGCTTCTTTCAATGATTGATAGGATAAGAAAAAGAAAAACAGAGAGAGATTGATAAAGACAAGAATTAAATAGATTCCCGATGGCGATGGGAAAAGAATAATGTATCACCATGGAGAGCTTTTGTTTAAGATGTTTGTTTAATGTTACTTTGAAGAGTAGTTCTTCATGGGGTAGTCAGTGCCTGCTCGCCTGATTAATTGGCCCCATTTAAAAACGTGCATTGAAAACAAAAGGTATCGAAAACCATAAGAGAAAAGCTGCAACCCTTGTATTTAAATTAAATAAAAAAGAGATTGAATTGAAATTCAAATTTTTCATTCACTTTCCCTATGCTCATTCGTATGCTGTTTATGTGGGGCTTTCGAATTGCTTAACAACTTTCATTTTAAAAGTTATAACAGATATTTTAAAAGTTAACGTATGAACTTGAGGTACACTCAAAGCATTTATGAATGGAAGTTGATTTTGTTCGTATATGGAGACCGGGCACGTTTGAAGCGGTCAATTCGTTGGATCCCATTCCATGACTCGCACTACTCATTTCGGGCGAAACGGCCTCTATTTCACGTTCTATGTAGGCTTTGAGCTCTTCCAACATCGTTGGATTTTTGACAAAAATATGGCCCAATATGGCCGCAACCAAACCGCATTAAATAGTAATTTTTGTGAATAAAGTGGTGATTCATGCAACACTTTTGGATTTTCCCCCGACCGACGATCTTACTTACTTACTAAGGTGGGCATTACAGTTCGGGATGAACCTGGGTCTCAACCAACATCCATCTGTAATGACTTCGATTTTGGGCGAGCTCTCTCCAGTTTTGCACTCTAAGTCGTTTGAGGTCTTCATCCACTTGATTGTGCCACATTAAGCGAGGTCTTCCCCTTCCACCAGCGTAGTCTGGCGATGTGTACTCTTCTGGCTTATGTACAGCTCATACAGCTCGTTGTTGTATCTTCTTCTCCACACATTGTCTTCGCATAACGCATACCGGACCAAAGATCATTCGGAGCATGATCGTTTCTTTCGAAACGAATAAGGGTTTCCTCATCTGCTTTCGATAAGGTCCATGCTTCCGCGCTGTAAAGCAGAACTGGAAAGATGCAGGTCTTATACCTTGGTTTTTCTGGAGAGGGTTTTGTTTCTCAATAGTCTTCTTAACCCAAAGAAGCAACGGTTGGCATGAGTTATTCTCCGTTTGATCTCCGCAGTGATGTTGTTGTCCGAGTTTACAGCGGTCCTTGGTAGACGAAGTCCTGTACTACCTCGAAGTTATGTCTGTCTATTGTGACGATTTGTCCAATTCGTCGATGTTCTGTGTCCCTGTTTGATGACAGCATATAATTCGTTTTGCCCTCATTAACCATCAAATCCATTTTTGCCGCTTCTGTTTCAAAAGCACATATGACATCACGCTTTTTTAATCCCATTACCTCAATATCGTTTGCATAGGCGAGTAATTGTACAGACTTTTGAAAGATTGTTCCTCTGGTGTTGACGTTTGAGTTTCTTACAATCTGTTCAAGTATGATATTGAAGAAATCGCATGACAGTTTGTCGACTTGCCTAAAACCTATTTCGACATCAAAGGTCTCGTTGAGTTCTTTACCGACCTTGACGGAGCAGCGCGAATTCTCCAAAGTCATCTTGCATAGTCGTACGAGTTCATAGTCGTACGAGTTTTACAGGTATGCCGAAACTAGACATGGTTATGTACAGCTCGTCTCTGTGAATACTGTCATACGCAGCCTTGAAATCGATAAAGTTCGAAAGTTCGGACATCTAGCACACTGGAAGAGTGCCTTGCGTCGATCGCAACATGGTCAATTTGGTTGACGGTTAATTGATCTGGGGATCCGCCATGTACCTTTATGAATTTTGAGACGCGGGAAGCGTGTACTACTTACAACTAGATTTAGCCCCGCAGCAAAATCGAAAATCGTTTTCGTAGGTTTTAGCGTGGAGGCTATGCTTACCGATTGTATTTCCAAAGATGTCCTCCTTCCCTAGTTTTGCGTTAAAATCGCCAAAAACGATTTTCACGTCGTGTCTAGGGCACTGCTCATACGTTTCTTTGAGGAGAACGTAAGGGGGGCTGGGGCTGTGCGCATATAAGGCTAATGTTGGCGAATTTAGCCATGATGCGGATGGTCATTATACGATCATTGACTGGATTTTGGCTAACCACCTTATCCCTGAGTCTTCCTCAAACGACAAATCTGCACCCAAATAAGCGCTGTTTCTGTTGTCCGTAGCAGTCGCCATAGTAGATGTCACAGTTTTTCATCTTCCTTATGCCCGGTCCACCCCATCGCCCTTCTTGGATGGCGGTTATGTCTGCTTTGCAGCATTCCAAGGCGTCCGCTAATTCTCCCGCTGCACGTAGTCCGAAAAGAGATCTTACGTTCCACGTGCAGATCCGGAGGTCATTGTCCTTTTTTCGTTTGCTTGGGTCTACAACTTTGAAATTATTATCGTTATCCGAGGCTGTTTGTTGTTTCGGAACCAGATGACCGATTGATCGATCGATCGACAACGATCAATTACGCGTATTTTGCTTATTGATGAACACATTGAGCCAAAAATGATCTTCGTCACCGAAGATGAATTAACGATGAAACTCCATATCTTGAAGCATCTTCTCCGGAGACAAGTCGGAGAACGTATGTCGCTTCAATAGTTCGTCGGCTTCAATTCTTGAGTCAGCTTGATCTTGTTACATGAAAATTATGATCGTTATGCAAAATATCCCATAATGTGGTGTGAGTGATGCGCAATTCTTGAGAACGCCATGGAATAGACTGATTTGGATATTTTGCTACGGGCGGACTCCTGAAAGGCAGGCGATATTTCTGACACTTCCACCAATCTTTTGTCTTGACACAAACAAATGTGTTGACTCAAATTTTTGCACTAAGTTTAATGTTGCCTATCTACTAGGTGCATTGCTGAGTTGCGATAAAGTCGTACCAAATATTGTCAGACGATTTCGAACTTTCGTGACTGAGCACATGCAAACCTCCAAACTTTTTCCTCAAATATTTTACACACTCTTCCCATTCGGTAAAAGTAAATCAATGGTTTTCACTCAACTGGACAAAAAACAAACAAACAATTGCAGCAAAATTTCTATTGGTCTTTGAAGAATACCAAGAATTGGCAGAAATAAAAAACTCATAGGAAATAAAAAAATTTAAAGTTTTGTGCAGTGTTCTTTTTTCTTTTTTTTTTTAGTCCTAAGAAGTTGTCTTGGAAAGAAAACGATACAGGACTCGACGTGTTACCATAATATAATGGCGTGATGCACAAGTTTAATGAACAAACTGAAACTGTGAGTGCTTTGGTCTGGGTTCGGGTTAGAATGAATATTATAGAGATTGTATACTGTACAGTGTGATGGCATCTGTGCCATTAAAGGGACGGAAATGGTTTTCTATTGTTTTCGAAGGATAAATATACAATGGTTTTGCCCCGAGGACGGATGAGCAACCGGCGTGGTACACAATGGTACATTTAACGGTTCACAATATATATAAAAACCACTTTGATATCCACCATATCTACTGCTTGTCGGGGGTATACAGGTTTAGGTGGGCACAGCAGAATAGAGCACAAGGACAACGGATGGGAGGATATGAATTCGTGTTTACGATCATGACCATTACAAAAATTGTGCGCTGTAATAGTTTGTAGTTTTTCTTTTTTTTCCTTTTTTCTTTTTACTTATTCCTTTTCCTCTCCAAAGAGTATTAGGTGTGGGTCTTGTTTGGCGTAGGAACACCCATTTTATTACAACATGAAAGTTCCCACTCACTAATGTCCTAATTCTAGACATCAATATTAGAGAAGCAACGGGAAGCTAGTTTTTGGGTAACTTAGTAGAAGCAACACTACTACTGCTACTAACTACTGCTTAGAGTGTATATGTAGAGCATTCGATTTAAAATTTACGGTAATGAGTTTGTAATTGAATATATCTCCGGTAAGTCAGGTGCAGGCTTGGCTCTCATTGATTTTAACCGAAAAATAGGAACATGTAATTGGTTTCAAAATTAATTACATGTTTTTCTGACTTGACTTGCAGTCAACAGACTTTTTAATCGTGTTGCACGAGCAGGAAATGAACCAAAAATGAAATCACTTCAGATTCAAGTAAATCTAACGAACTGTTTTTGATTATTAAAGAGGTAAACGAGGTGAAAGGTAAGTTAGGTTAGGTTGGATGGGGTTGGCAGCCGCAAGCAACGACACTTCATTTGGATCTCAAAGATTCCATTACGTCGGCGAATGAAGTAAAAGGGGCAGAGGATGTTTTTTGGTTTTTTGGTCACTGCGTTGTTGGGTATGAGGAAAGAGATTCCCAACCAGTAACGTTGCTGTGACATCTTTCAACTATCTTAGATCTTTCATTACGAATGTTATGGCTCTTATTCTTACCTGACTATATACACGTTATGTCGATGATTTCGTAGATTTTGCGTAGTGAGACGTTTCACGGCTCCACACTCCACAGTCTGCAATTACTTCTGCTTGAAGGAAACTGCAGGAGTCTAGGAGCTTTGTTGACCAATTAATAGTAGGATTTTTGTCCGAGCAGATATCTGACTCTACCTCTACGCCTGCTTTGGAACCGTCTGTCAAGACAGAGACATGATATGACTGCATTGAATTTTTTGGATGGGGACGATGATAAAAATTGTTTACTCATCTGAAGTGGCTACTTTAACAGAATTTCCGAAAGATCACCACAAGTAGTAAGACAAGATTAATCGAGAACAAACATCCACAATGAAGTTCAAAAACAAACTTAAGCATGCCTTCAAAACACAGGAGGGCACTTTGAGCACTTGTTATAGCTATGTTCGTATGTACAATAAGTTAGAAACTACTTCTATCAGTTTTCACTTCAGAGAAAAAATCAGTTTGTTCTGTTTTTAATTTAACCTATTTCGTATTTTTCCAAATATCATAAAATGTATGAATTTTTGAGTGTACTTACTCATGAATTATTTTTTTTTTTTAACTATTGTTTTGTGCATCAGAAAAAAAAAACAATTAAACTTTATATTTATTAGGCATATTATAAAAAAAGAGCTCAAAATCAAAATTTTGCTCCGGGAAGAAAATTTGAACACTATTTAAAATTGAAAATCTGGCAACCCTAAGATCTTATGAGCCCAATTTCTCTTTGAATATGACCAAGAATCACATTTCAAAGTATGTCACAGGAACTACGTGACACCCTGTATAAAGAATAGTAAACTCGATTTGCTTTTTGACTGGTGGCGCAACACGTTGGTGCGGTGATATTGTGTTCTATTAAAAAAATAAGCTTGTTTTTAATCAACTGTAACTTCAGTGTGCATCAACATTCCAAAAAATGTATAGACCTTCAAATCTTGCTTTTTTTTATATACATATTAGAGTGGGACAAAAAAGTCGATTATGCTTTTTTTTACAAATGCTACAGAAAAATAGGTTGCTAGACACCTTAAAAAAAATCTCAAAAAGTATGAGCTCTTAATTTTAATATTTATATCCTCCGCATCGCAGTTTTGTATATTTTTCTCAGTCCAATAGAAAAAAATTCATACCTCATCATTTATCGATTGAACAGAAAAGTGTTTCAGGAGAATATTTTAGGAAATTTAACGTTCTTCAAAAAAGGTATCTTGTATTTTTTTCGTAAACCTCACCATTTGAAAGATATTAAGGATTTAATTTTGATTATTTTAAGATAAATTTCATTTTTGTTTATGAATTTTATAACTCGGCAATAAACGACTTTTACACGATGCGCAATAGAAATTTTTAATGGAAATTAACTGCTCTATAAGAATGGTGTTTTATGTTTTAGCGCTAAAATTAACCGTTCAAAAGTTATTCATCATCAAACTTTTATGTGTATGGATTTTTAAAGTTTTGATGAGATGTTCGAAAAATTTCAATTTAATTTATAAATTTTATATGAATTTCAATTCTTGTCATTAATATGAATATTATTTTAGTTTTATTTTCACAATTCAAACAGATGAAATGAAATACAAAACAGAAATTCTCTAGTAGAGAAATTTTTCCTAAAATCGTGATTTCTAATGATTAAAAATAAAATGTTTAGAATAATTGAAGAAAAAATTTTAATAGTTGTGAAAATAAAATTCAAATAATACTCATATTAATGACAAGAACTGAAATTCATATAAAATTCATAAATTAAATTGAAATTTTTCGAACATCTCATCAAAACTTTAAAAATCCATACACATAAAAGTTTGATGATGAATAACTTTTGAACGGTTAATTTTAGCGCTAAAACATAAAACACCATTCTTATAGAGCAGTTAATTTCCATTAAAAATTTCTATTGCGCATCGTGTAAAAGTCGTTTATTGCCGAGTTATAAAATTCATAAACAAAAATGAAATTTATCTTAAAATAATCAAAATTAAATCCTTAATATCTTTCAAATGGTGAGGTTTACGAAAAAAATACAAGATACCTTTTTTGAAGAACGTTAAATTTCCTAAAATATTCTCCTGAAACACTTTTCTGTTCAATCGATAAATGATGAGGTATGAATTTTTTTCTATTGGACTGAGAAAAATATACAAAACTGCGATGTGGAGGATCTAAATATTAAAATTAAGAGCTCATACTTTTTGAGATTTTTTTTAAGGTGTCTAGCAACCCATTTTTCCGTAGCATTTGTTAAAAAAAGCATAATCGACTTTTTTGACCCACTCTAATACATATGTATATTAGAGTGTTCCTTATTTCACTTTTTTGCGAAAATTGAGTGCGACGCCCCCTAAATCGATTCTAAAAAATTAAAAAAAATTCCTTAATTTTTTCATATTTTTATCTCAAACCCTTCCTGGCCCTATTTTCCTGTCATTTTTGAACTAATTAACGGAAAGACTTCGAATTAGGCTCAAATGAAGCGTCTCAACAGCGGATGATCGAAAAAACAAAAACTTTTTAATGAAATAGGGTCAGGAAGGGCTAGGAATAAAAATTTGAAAAAATTAGGGAATTTTTTTTTTCCTGATTTAGAACCAACCTGGGGGGCGTCCCAAATTTTTTTTTTCTAAGGACCACTCTAATGTATATATATCTCGTAGTCAACATTCCCGATGTTGAAATGGTAGACACGTGCACCCAAGAGGACCCTAGCGTTCATAGGTTTATCTAAAAACCCACCTCTGTCTATCAACTCCTACTCTCACCTCCACGTGGTGAACATCGGGTGCCTAGTACCTCAACTGGAGATTGGGTCTCAACCCTAGTGGAAGGTTGTTGGTGGCAGCAAACGAGAGAGGGGGGGGGGGGCAGCGGAGGAATTTCCTAGATGGAATCAACGGTGGCGTCTACAGTTCCAGTCAGGTTGAACTACTTAGTGAACACCTTATAGGGCTACTACAACATATTTGGAGCTCAGGCCTATAAGGAACGGTTTATCTGGCTCCCCATCTTTGGAGTTATACAAGGATCTGGCCCTCCAGGTTGGGGGTCGTGCTGTCGGGGTGACTTCCCGGCCACGTAAAGCAATTCTTAGTTGCGAAGCACCAACAAGCCTCGGATACGGACGGATTTACTGATGACGAACCCAGCAAACGAAAAACGGACAACGAGTTTCGGATCTGTACGTGGAGTGTTAGGTCCCTTAATAGACCACGTGCAGCCGAACAATTAGCGGAAGCCCTCATCTGCTACAAAGCAGATATTACCGCTTTCCAAGAAATGCGATGGGATGGACCAGGTAGACCAGGTACTACGGCGATTACTACCGGGAACAGAAGCAGCGACTGTTTGGATGTGGATTCGTTGTTGGAACTAGACTCAGGCAAAAAGTCTTGAGTTTCAACTATGTGAACGAGCGCATAGCAACAATCCGCATCAAGGCTAAATTCGTCAACATAAGCCTCATTTGCGCACACGCCCCCACAGAGGAAAAGGATGAAGACACCAAAGACATATTCTACGAGCTCCTGGACAAAACATATGAACAGTGCCCTGGCTATGACATTAAGATTGTTCTAGGAGATTTTAATGCCAAGCTAAGAAGAGAGGATATCTTTGCTGGAATAATCGGAAGATTAAGCCTGCACGACAACACCTCCGATAACGGATTCAGGCTGATCGATTTCGCTGCGGGGCGAGATGTTCTGGTAGCTAGTACGTGGTTCCAGCACCTCAATATCCACAAAGGGACATGGAAATCGGCTGATCAATCAACCGTCTATCAGACTGACCACATTGCGATCGACGCACGACACTTCTCCAGTATAGAGGATATCCGAACATTCCGAGGGGCCAACATTGACTCGGACCACTACCTTGTTGTAGTCAAGGTACGACTGCGGAAGTGCGGATATCCCGATCCAAGCCAACACAAGGAAATACTGTGAGAAGATTCGACGTTGGACGACTACAATCGCAAGAGATCGCCAAGTCCTTTTCCGATCGAGTCTCTTACAACCTCTCAAGGAGTCTTATGCCGCCAGCATCAAGTATAGAGAACCAGTGGCAGCACTGCCAATCAGCCATCAGAGATGCCGCCTCTGAAGTGCTGGGTTTCACACGGCCACCACAACGAAACCCCTGGTTTGACGACGAATGCCGGCAAGCACATGCAGCTAAACAGGAAGCATACAAAGCGGCGCTGCACAAAAAGACTAGAACTGCTTATGAGCTCTACAAGCAGAAGAGGAGAGACGAACACCGGCTTCTCAGACGGAAAATGAGAGAGCATGAGAAGCGCGCGATCGAAGAGATAGAAGGGTGCCACAGCAGGAATGAGGTTGGGAAGTTTTACCAGAAAGTAAAAACAACAGCCTCGGGCTACAAGCCCCGAGCCAAAGCCTGCAAAGACGATCAACGGAACATCGTGGTGGAACCGAAGTCAATGCTGAGGGTATGGAAAAGCCACTTCTCCAAACGGCGATGATGAACCCAATTCCGCTGTTAGAGAGATAGAACCATTCGATTTAGGCGACGTAGACCAAAAATTCCGCCAACCCGACTTGAACGAAGTAAAGACAGCAGTATCCATGCTAAAGTCCAACAAAGCTGCTGGAGCTGATGGCCTCACTGCCGAATTTTTTAAAGCGGCAGGCGATGACCTGGTCAGGAGTATGCACCAGCTCATTTGCAAAATATGGTTGGGAGAAAGCATGCCCGATGAATGGCACCTCAGCATTGTTTCCATGGTCCTCAAGAAGATCCTCTGAACTGCACCAACTACAGAGGTATCAGTCTTCTTAACATCGCATATAAGATCCTCTCTGCCGTATTGTGTGAGCGTCTGAAGCCATACGTCAACAACCTGATAGGTCCTTATCAGTGCGGCTTTAGACCAGGAAAGTCCACCATAGACCAAATCTTCACACTACGGCAGATCATGGAAAAAACCTAGGAGCTTTCAATCGATACCCATCACCTTTTTATCGATGATAAGGCCGCGTATGACAGCATCTATAGAGAGGAGTTATATAGAGCCATGTCTAGTTTTGGCATCCCTACCAAACTTGTCCGATTGTGTAGGATGACGATGGAGAACGCACGCTGCTCCATCAGGGTCGGAAAAGATCTCACCGATACATTCGATGTCAAAAAAGGTTTTAGACAAGGCGATGCACTGTCATGCGACTTCTTCAACATCGTTTTTGAAAGAATAGTGCAAAACTCCTACGTCAACACAAGAGGCACAATCTTTCAAAGGTCCGTTCAATTGCTCGGATATGCCGACGATATTGACATAATTGGAAGAACGCAGCGTGATGTCAATGGCGCGTTTATGAGCATTGAGACGGAAGCGAAGAAGATGGGTTTGGTGGTAAATGAGGGCAAGACCAAGTATATGCTGTCATCAAGAAAGGACACCCAACACCGACGTATTGGACAGAACGTCAAATAGACAGCTATAACTTTGAGGTAGTTAAGCACTTTGTCTACTTAGGAGCCGCTATTAATTCAGACAACGACACCAGCGCTGAAATCAAGCGAGGAATAACTCTTGCCAATCGCTGTTTCTTCGGACTAGGTTAGGTTAGGTTAGGTTAGGTTGAATGGGGGGTGCAGCCACAAGTGGCAACACCTCACTCGGATCTCGAGGATCCATTGTGCTCCCCGGGAAATCAGAGGATGAGGAAATGGGAGGATTGGAGAGGTGGATGGTTATTGTGGTAGGGAACTCCCACTAAAACATTTGGAGCCCTGAGTAAATTTCAGGACGTTGCTCAGTGGGAGGTTAGAGGTGTCGCCCAGTTCGTCGAAGAAGTATTCTCCGAGGGTTTTTTTCCGAGTGGCCAAGCTAGGACACTCACAGAGGAAATGAAAGATCCCTCCTCTGCCTCCTCATCTTGGCATCCTCTACATAAGTCAGATGTGCTTATGCCCATTCTCATCATGTGGGTACCCAACGAGTTGTGACCCGTGAGAATGCCAATCAACAGAGAGAGCCGAGGTCTGCTTAGCTGGAGTAGAAATTCTGTTTTTTTCTTGGAAATATCTGGCCAAAGGTTTCTAGAGACTCGGCATGTTTCTAAAGATGACCACCTGTCATTGGCAATTTTTAGAAAATTGTGTTTGATTCTGCTTTTTTCTTGCTCTAGTGGCTTTAGAACTGAAGTGTTCGCTTCGCTGGATTCGAGTGCTGGGGTTACCATTTCAGAAAAAGACAAATTGGGAACTTTGAGTTTTGCTAAGCGGGACAGTTGGGTTAGGGGGACAAAATTAAAAAAAAACCACTTTTTTAGTTTTAGATATAAATAAAAACAACTTAATTTTTATTATACCTTTGGTTTTAATTAAAAAATAAATAGAAAAAAAAGATTTAAAAAAGGAACATAGGCTCAGGTATTCATGTTTTCCTATACACATTCAGTGAGATAAAGGTAAGAATAAATCCTTTACAAATTATATTTATCTCCAGATTTTATTTTTTGTAACAAACTGTCATTTCCATATATAAATTTGTAAAAGTCATTGCAACTCAATTTGTAGTTATAGTATATGTATGTGACCAAAAACATTAAAATATGACAAAAACATATCTTTCTAAATAAAATTTAGAATAAAGCGGGCAGACTGACAGAAAGAGAACAACTTTTGCAGTTGAAATTGGATACGGTTCGTTGAATGGTATAAAATGAATGTATCCAGTTTTAGGGAAATTCAAAGTTATGATGGAAGTATCCACAGAATTACTTAAGAAAACAATTAGAACAGAAAATTACATATTTAAGAACGCAGTTTTTTAATAAAATGGTGAAAAATTAAGGATGTGTAAAAAAGGGGGACATTTGCGTCCCCCTTAATCATTTCCTGTTTTGGGGGACTAGTTTCTTGTTGAGATGAAAATGAAGGACTGTCCCCCTAAAAGGGGGACGAATGGTAACCCTAGTGCTGACCCGATTTTTGCCAACTTATCCGCCATTTCATTACCGATAATGTCACGATGTCCTGGAACCCAGGTTAAACTAACTGTGTTTGTCTCACTGAGGAGTCTAAGATTACTGCGACAGCTGTCTACTAGCCTGGATTTTGTGATAATGGATGAGATAGCTTTAATGGCCGCCTGAATGTCTACAAAAAAGTCAGGCGGACTAAGAAGGCAATTGAGTAGTAAAGTCCTCTCTCGAGCAACTAAAGTGTCCCTGTATAAGACACTTAACATCCCGGTTCTTATATATGGTGCAGAGGCATGGACCTTGTCAAAGGCAGACGATAACGCTTTAGGATGCTTCGTGAGATAAATTCTTCGGGTGATTTTTGATCCCGTCTGCATAGATGGAGAAGAAGATTTAACAACGAATTTTACGGGCTGTACAGCGACACTGACCTTGTCAAACGAGTCAAGATCCAGCGACTTAAATGGCTGGGTCATGTAGAGCGAGTGGACACCAACGCTCCGGCCCGGAAAGTCTTCGAATCCAATCCCGAGGGACGACGCAGTAGAGGAAGACCGCGACTCAGGTGGTGCACGTAGGTAGGAGAGGACCTCAACCAACCTGGCGTGCAAAACTGGAGGCAGATAGCTAGGGACCGAGCTGGCTGGAGAAGCATGTTGGTGGAGGCCCTAGTCCGACCTGGACTGTAGCGCCACCTTAAGTAACTAAGTAAGTCAACATTCCCAAAAAAGTGCCCAAAGATTGGCTTTTTTCAAAAACTCAAAATTTGAAAGGAATGTAAAGCACATTAAAAAAATGTTGTTTTCATCAACTTTGGATTTTTTATTTTGTACTTACTGTAAGGTTAAATTAGAGAAATTTTTAGGGACTTACTATCGATATTTTAGGCACATGACTACTTCAAAAATGGAAAAAATGTATGTAAAATGTGTTGATTTCAAAAGGATCAGGTTTCTAAAGCAACTCAAATATCTTATAACTTTTAACTGATTTGCTTTATTAGCTTTAAAATGACACCTTAATAGTCCTATAATAGCTTGAAAACAGACAATTTTAGAATGCGAAGTCTGAAACCCATAAAATCACTATGTTTGGTTCTTTGAGTAAGGCTCGTTTGACTATTTCATATTTCGATAGCAAAGGAACATTTCTTAAGAGTTTGAGCAAAATCGGAGGTTTAGAAACATTTCGGATTGACCGTTTTCATATGGAATGGCTCTTAGGAATTTTAAATCGTCTGCAAACAGTTTGCGATGTGAATTTGAAAGAACATCAGAAACAAGTCATTATTAAAGAAAATGAATAAAAGTGGTCCCAGATGGCTTTCGTGAGGAGCAAGAATGAAAACCAAATTTTTCTATCTTGCCTATCAATGTAAAGTAATGATTAACTCTGTCGAATGTCTTCGCAAAGTCCGTGTATTTCACATCTATTTGATAACCCTGCTCTAGCTTATTAAGAAAAAAGTTTGAAAATTGATGGTCTGAGTTTGAGTTTATTGGTCTGAGGTTCTCTTTACTGAATTAAAATTGGTGTAAGGATTCTTCACTTCCTTTCACGGAAATAGTTTTATTTTTAGCACAGGTACGTTTATGTTTCATTACATATTAGGTATATGGAAGTCTATTCTTGGCAATTCATCAAAAGTGAAGTACCTACTTTATATCCCAGGTTATGGCCTCCTTACTCACCAATTTGGTGAATCGATTCTTCCAAATGTTTTGCTCACTCTGTGTATCATCATGATGCATAAAGTTTTCAATTGTTTTGGTACTAGTTTCAACCTTGTCGTAGTTATAATTTTTAAGTACTCTCTTGACATGTGTGGTTTTTTATAGCACTTTCGCCAGTCTCTCTTCAAGTTTTCGGTATCTTCTATACCTCAACGGAAATATAAACGATGGAGGAAGGATTCGCGTTTTGATAATGGCAAGGCAAGCCGGATGGTTTATCTAACAAGCTCGTATTAGAACTTTCATGTGCGCAAAATTTAATAACCAAACAATCAATTAAACCAGCTAAAGGAGTAGCAACTATTCTTAAGGTTCTCCTTATTTTTAGGCATCATAATATCCGTAATTAGTCTTGTTCTAAGAGCTGTTTGTACATTCAAACAATTAACTGCCTAATGAAATAATTTTGCTACGAGTGTTTTTTTTTCTTTTCTACATCGACCACGTACGTTAAACCTCTGCAAGTTTATTTCAATATAAAAGTAAATCAGAACAGTGGGCCTTAATAAGGCAATGCAGCAAACTTGAATTGCCATATCAAGTAAAAAGGCCAAGACCAAAGGCATGTACGTTTTGCTTCCTTTTTTTTTGTAAAAGTTTTCCTCCTTCATTAGACTAATTCACAAATTATTGAAACACGTTCCTCAAGATAAAACAAGTTAGTAAAAGAGAAAGCAAAACGCAATCAATCCTGCACGCGAGCTACACCAGCACCAAAGTAAGCTGCCACGAAAAATTAATTAGGAGCAATTTAATTTCAGCTGTGAGCCACTTTTCGTCATGCCTCTGTTCTGTGTAGCTCTTATATACTGGCCATAAAAACGTAGTAATTAAAGCGATATGTTAATTTTTCTTCGTCCCTGTCAGTATTTTTTTTTTTTTTTTGTTGTTGTTCTTTTTTTCACTTTATATTCGTTTCACTTTATTAAATTCTAAGGCGGTATATTTCATCGGCCCTATTGTCATGTTAGTGGCTGAAATGCTGTTACCGAGGGGTATATCCTTTTAACACAGGCGGATTTAGATGTGAGGAGGAGGTACTAGTTCTTTTTTACACAGAAGGATAAAATAAATAAAGGACGTAATTTGACTAATTAATGAACCAAGCGCCTATATCTTATTGAACATGAAGAAACTGTTAAGGTTACACAAAAGCTCGTAGTCTTAGGGCGCCGACATGACGAAATCCAGCTGAGGCTTCAAGGAAAAAATATGTTCCTGAAACAAAAATGTTAAAACAGCAAACCCTTTCCCAAATTAGGTTGCAAAGGTTTTTGATTTCAATAAAATGTAATTAGGTGCTAAGGAAGGATTTATACGAGAAAAGTCTCACGTTGGGATGAAAGAGGTGATTTATTTTCATTAATGAGGAGAAAATATTTTGCAAACACATTTTACTGGCGTTTTTATATAAATTGAATGTCTATGGTAGCAGCTTTTTTATCAAGCTGATCAAGGACAGTTCTAAGGTTCTGATAAATGATTGCGTTGGTTTTTCTACTTAAATGGTGTTTTGACATGCTGTCGACGAAAGGCAATGACACTTTAAGCTGCAATACATTTTTAAAAGTCTGTTCTTAAGACGTACCACCCATTAAACTGACACTTGCATTAAGGTTGACGTCATTAGTTCTCTTTGTATGTCTTAGAGTTGCTGTACCTGAGAATTTTAATAACATGTTCATTTAATGAGGCCAAAAAGGCTTTACTTTAAAATCTATATTTAAAAGTCTTTTTGACGGATATGATTCTTTAGCTGTTGATTTTATAAGAAAAAAAATAACTAAGCAACTTCTTAAAGTCTTTCCATATTGTTTGCGATAGTTATGTTTTCAGCCATGACTTATGATAATGATGAACTAACTGTTTGGTCATAACACCTCACTCAATAAAATCACAGCTTACTAAGTTGACCCTGTTAGAAAGAGAATTTTTGAGAACCTCGTCATAAGAGCAATATCATGCAAACTGTTCACTCGAGAAGAAACAAAGGCAGGCCAAAAAACAACTGGCACTAGGAAATGCAAATACACGAGCAAAAAATTGACATAGGCTTATCATATACCGAGAGGTTTTTCTGCGCAATCGGAGTGAGGCTTGTCGTACCTCATAGCTGGATCAGTAGTGTGACTGTGAAGCTGTTAAACGCTGAAGTGTAATGACTACTTTGAGGTTTCAATGCTCATTGCGTCATGTAAGGAAAAGAAGATGAAAAAATTACTAAGCAATAGCACCGATGCTGTTCTTTTTGTTCACAATTTTTTTCCAAAATCTTTTTACTCATTGAAAAAAGTACCCAGACTTCTATGCTGAAGAATTCCTTTAGCTACAACTCTTGCAAAACTAAATGTATCTCCATTTCACACTTCTCCCTAAATAATATTAAAACAAAAGATGTTTAATGCACCCAGTTGATAGCGGAATTACAAAGTAAAAAAAAATATTACGATGGTTTTTCAACAGGGACGTTACAAAAGTGGAGCGACAGAGACAGCAAACGACGCGAAATTTCTCTTCAGTAAGGTTTGCCATTTTATGATAGAAAGATAAACGAGCCAATAACGAATCGAAATTATTAAAACTTACTACCAAAATCCGGAGTCATTGGCGTTAACGATTAGAGCGTTGAAGTTCTCAAGCGTTGGTCATCTCTTTGACGTCGTTGTGGCGAATTTTGCGAAAAGATATTGGCCTACATTCTTACAAGATTTAATTGACGCAAGAACTGACTACTGTACTCCATGAGTCATCATTAAAAATAAAAAAAAATAAAAATAGTGTGGCGCAACAGAGCGAGAAGCCCCTGGGTCTAACGCATTTCTCACAACTATGCCTTGTAAGGAAATGGAAGGGACCTACAATTTTCTACCGGTTCCGAACGGCTAATCGAGAAAGCGCTTTTCATGGCAATTAATACTAACGGAGGACTTGCCAATTCTTCGCGAAAGGCGATACCCGTGGAAAAAACATTTTTGCCTCTCTTGGGATTCGAACCACGAACCTCTGGATTAACAGGCGGACATGCTATCCATCACACCACGGGTGCCTCAACTGTTTGGTCATAAGTGAGTCATCATTGCATTCCGAAAAAATTACGTTTTGGTGTGCCCGACGCGACGACGACGGCGTTATTGGGCCGTACTTCTTCCGTGATGATCAAGATAGGCACGTTACTGTGAATAGGGATCGCTACCGTTCAATGATAACCGAATATTTTTGGCCCCAATGAATGATATGGACTTGACGGACATGTGGTTCCAACAGGACGGCGGGCGCCACAAGCCTAACATAGAATTTCACAATCAATTTATTGGAAACCAAGTTTGGAGAACGTCTTATCTCACGAAATGGTCCAGTCGCTTGGCCGCCTCGGTCGTGCGATTTGACGACTTTAGACTATTTCTTGTGGGGCTACGTCAAATCTATGGTCTATGCCAACAATCCAGCCACGATTGATGAACTTCGTTTGAATATTTACAAATTGATTACTTTTTCTAAGGTATTATTCAGACTTGCGTACTTTTGAAAGCTTGGATTGGAATTTGTGAGGCTTCTTTGTCCGTGGCTGGGGTAGAACTCAGCGGACCCAGGGTCTTTCCCCGAGGAAGCTCGAAGACTCGGGCTGCTTTAATCCAACTTCTTAATAAAATAGGCGACACACGGTGAATACGATTTATAATGTGTTTTTAATAACAGGTTAATTTACAAAGCTTTTACAAGAGCGTTCTAAGTCTGTTGTCTGGCGGAAAATGCGTTAGCTTTACTGCTAGCACGGTAGGGGCGGCAACTACTCGGAATACGGCTGCTGGCTTTCCTTCTATGCGATGGAGGTCGGTATGGCCTGGTTTAGCTTATTTACGACTGGGTCTGCTCCTGGAAATAAATAAGTTTAAATGTTAGGAACGATGCCCAGGGTATGGCGCACCGCTTCTTGAAATTGACGAAGAGAAAATATGGAATTTACCAATGAGACCGGTATGCTGGCCACCACTGGCAAATTCAACGTCGACGAGGAGAAAATATGGAATTTACCAACGAGACCGGTATGTTGGCCACCACTGACAAATTCAAAGTCAACGAGGATAAAATATGGAATTTACCAACGAGACCGGTATGCTGGCCACCGTTGACGAATTCAAAGTTGACGGCGAGAAAATATGGAATTTTACCAATGAGACCGGTATGCTGGCCACCACTGACAAATTCAAAGTCAACGAGGAGAAAATATGGAATTTTACCAATGAGACCGGTATGCTGGCCACCACTGACAAATTCAAAGTCGACGAGGAATAGAGAAACGAAAATATTATTAAAGAGGTATTCCCCCAATTAATAATGGTGATTGGTGATAGCTTCTCTCCTTTTTTCGGCAAATTTCACTTGCCCTTATAATGTTTTGCCCCACAAGTGAGTGTGAGGTATACGAATTAGCGAAATCTTTCCATTGTTTTACCCAACCCCACGCTTACCTATCGTTGGTTAGCTGCCACCGCACATGAAAAAAAAATTTATTCCATCGCAGATGGCAGAGTGCTGGTCGCTGTTGTGTCGAATTAATTTTTGCATAGAGCCGCAGTTGTGAATTGTGATGTTTACCAACCGAATACTGCATATATGCACCCACAATGGGTTTTCGGTGTTTGTTGTGATGCGGTGTATGATTTCACTTGGCTGCGTGATTTATTTCTATGCGCTCATGTCTTACGTGTGGCCTTCGTGATTATCTGGTCGTAGGGTGAGGTTTCGGCAATTCGGCGGTTCGGCGGTGGCAAAAGAAAATATAAGTACAAATCCTGGATTTTCCTTATACAGATGGATTTAGCACAATTTTGATTGATAAAAAAAGGTTCCATCCTTTGCTCAAACAGAAAAACGAAGAAAAAAGAGCTCTTTTGTATATCTAAGGAGACTCATAATACAGATTATGAGTCTGTAAAAGTCAATAACAAATCCCTAATCTATCATTGGATTTTCAATATAGCATTGTTGAGTTATGTTTCAAAACTAAACATACAAATGGTTTTGTTTTCAACTCAACATAACTATCGAAAGTCTATTCCGGTCATCAAAGTGAACTTGCAATGATACTTGACTGTCACCGCACCACAGGTGGAGTCGATTTATTCGACCAAATATTTTCGATTTACTATCGCACATGCCATACAAAACGCTGGCCAATGGCTGCGTTGTACAACTTAGATAATAGACGTAGCAGCTCTCATCATTCTGTAACAGTTCAATCTACACCAACTGAAATTTGCTAAGCAACGAAAAGAGAATCTCTGACGATTGAACTTATGGAACCTGCATCAAACAACAACTTAAACAAATCTGAATCCTATGGGGAAAGTTTTGGCAGAATTACGATAAGTCTCTTGAAGGCTCCATAATGAAAGGAGGCAGATGTCGCTTTTGCCAAAGAAGCAAAAGCACCTGCGATGGATGCGGTAGGTATTTTTGCCTTTACACACTATAGAACCCTTTGCGTACAATGTTTCCCAGAACTGCCACAACTTCGAGCTAAGTTTGTATTATACTAACACAATATGGCTTTTTAGTTATAAGATATTCAATTGCTAGGACTCGCCCGGCACGCTTTGGTCCCAATTGACTTTTCTCGTGAAAAAAATCATAACTTTTGAATGCATCGGTTTATCTTTTTTTTTTGTGTCTTTTAAAAAAAAAATTTCTAGGGCTTTAAAAGTGGTGACTGTCGAAAAAAATCATTCTGGTGTTTCGCAATCTTTGGCTGAAGTAAGATTTTCGTAAAATAAGAATTCAACCACATATAAGGCATTAAAATAAACCATTAAAATTAAAAGTCTAAAACTAAAGGTGTGTCCACACCAGAGAAACATTTCAGGAAACATTTTTTCAAAAGCGTTTCTGAAATGTTTTTCATTTGTCTAAAAAAACATTTTAGAAATATTTCTGAAATATTTTTTTGTTTCTGAGATGTATCAAAAATGTTTCATTGGTGTGGACATACCTTAAGAATCAAAGAACGATTTAAAAGTTTTTCAGATGGGGAGTAGGTATGATTTTTTTTAAGTGTGAATTGATTAATTTTATTCGCACCTTTTGTGAAGTATTTAGCATACCTTCTTTTAACTATGCCGTAACATCCTGAAATGTTAAAGCATTAGCGGTAAGAGGGTTTCCCCCAGAACGCCTTTAGGGAAAAAATCATTTCGTGGTGTTCACTGCAACTTGGCCGAAAGTCATCACAGCAGAAACACCTTAGTGAGATGATTCTCTAATCTTCCCCCAACAATCTCCGATAATTAAAAACTAAAGCGATATAAAGTGAAAACTAATTTCTACCTCCATGTAAAAATAATTTGATTAGTAGTGGGGAGGTATTTAATATGAAGTGTAAATATGCAAGGTTTGAAATAAATCAATGAGGTAGTTCTTAAATGGCAGTGAACACAGATTTTGAAAAGTAGTTTTAGGAAATTGCTTTAAAGTTTAACGCTCGCACCCAGCAGATTGTGAGGACAAGGGATTAGTGACCAGTGAGACAATAACTTCATGTATTTTGCTTAGATGTGCTTAAAGTTTCAGGAAAATATTCTTAAAATTTTAAACAATATGATTAGATTTAAAAAAATCGATTTTTTTAAAGTGATAACCAGAACACCTCTCAAAGAAAAATGGTTATTAGCCGAAATAGGAACACGACTTTTTTTAATGAATTTTAATTTCTCCGAAAGTTCAAGTCAACTTATATGGTCGATTTTCTGCTTGACTCTTCCAAACTTTCTTGTATTTAAGCTCAAACTGAGAAAATGTCTTTTTCTTAATTAAAAATACAGTTCTTTATTTATATAATCTCTAATTTTTTAGTATATGAGGATGTTGGGCAAAAAATATAACAAAACAAATAAATAGGGTGGTAGAATAGAGCGAGGAGCTCCAGGGCTTAGCGCATTTCTCACAACCATAACCATTGTAAGGGACCTACAGTGTTCTGCTGATTCCGAACGACTGATCGAGAAAACGCTTTTCATGACAATGAATCCACTATCAGAGGACTAGCAAATTCCTCACAAAAGGCGATAACCGAGAAAAACGTTTTTGCCTCTGTTAAGAGACAAACATCACGCCATGGGTACCAAACTTCATTTAAGAAAACTGAGATTGGTCGTAAGATATTTCGTAATTGCAAAAGAAAACAAAGAAATTTATTTATTCCGCTTTTTTCACCGTACAACAAAATTGGCTTACTTTGAAATAATCTGTAAGTCAAGATGGTATTCAAAAATTTGTTCTGTTTCTTGTTGTTAAACCTGTTTGAATATTACTTAAAGAAACAAAAACAAAGCAGTGAAACTAACAAATCGAATTTTGAATTTGCACCACGAATTTTGCTTTTTAGGACCAGAGTGAGGCGTAGTTCTTGTCATTGGCATGGAAAAATGGCGTTTTAAAAATTTTGCATACTGGGGTCCATATGGACAATTGTTTTCATTAAAAAAAATTTCAGGCAAATCTGCAAACCTCCAATGATCGTTTAACGTAAAAAGTTAGCAGAAAGTTGAATTTTGTTTACTGAGTATGAAAAAAAAAAATGGAAGCAGATTAGTTATAAGAAAGTGTTCAAACATGTACCGGAGGGTTAGTAAAAACATAGCATCAAGAAGCGTCAGCTTTAGTATGTAGGAAACTTTCTTAAGATAACATTGTATTTCGGAGTGAACTTAGGCAACACCAATCAAGCTATCTCCAGTTTTGCACTCTAAGTCGGTTGATGCCATCTACGACTTGATTGCGCCCACCGAAGACGACGTCTTTCTCTTCTCCGACATCTCTGTAATGTGTTTTAGAACACCTCTCAAGCAGGAACGCTGGTGTTCATTCACTCTACTTGTTTCAGCTCCCAGTCATTGTAGTCTTGCGATGTATACTCTCCTTTCTGTGCTTCTTCGAGTCTTGTTGAATTTTAATTGAAGTTCTAATTTTCTTGGGCTATTATCACGAACACTTTCCACTCTGGCAACAGATTCAAACTAAGCAAGTCAATAAAAAGCACAGAGTATCCTTCGAAAGAAAAAGTTTTAGGTACTTCCATTCGTTCTCTGCACACTACCTCCACAAAGTAAACACATCGTTGAGAGAGATAGTAAATATTTCTAATACCAAAGGGTTCTAATAGAGCTCGCAAATTTAAACTTCTATTCCTAAGCATTTTGAAAGCATTAACATAGTTCGTGACTCAGTGAAGTGCTAAGCTTGTGAAATGACTAAGTCGAATAAAGTACATCTCATAAAGGACCATTTTTTTGGAAAGTCTAATTCTATATTGATTTTCCCCTTGGTAATGATAAATAAAAAGCCCATAATAAGTAGTCAATAATGACAGAAAATGATAACCCTCTCAATGGTTCCATTAAGCCAGAAATATTTCTCAAAAAACAACCAGCATTAATGTCATTCAAACTGCCAACTCCACATATCAGCAGCCATTAAGTGTTGTAACGCATTCAACGAACTTTTAATCCTTCTACAAATTAAACCCTGGTAGTGCTTATCGGGCTTTGGCCGCAATTGGTCATTGAACAAAGAATATTGTATCGGGATTATATGTATATTGATTGGAACTCACAGCTGACGTAGTTTCCTCCACGAATTATTGCGCAACAATCTGATCCTGGCTCTTTGCAAGAACAAAAGCAATCTTTTCAAAACAAAAAAAATTATAGACAACGAACGTTTGGAAAATTTGTCTGCCATTCACGTTAGAAGGAGGAATATTTGAAGTAAATTAGTTGAGAGGTGGGCGTTCGTTTGCTGTCAGAGACGACTCAACATTGTTGAAACTTTCTTCCACTTCGTCTGCTTATTCTTCTAGAAAACCTATCGTATAAATTACTTTTCAATCAAAGGACTGGGAAGTGGATATTCTCAATAATAACAGTATGGGCTTTTGAAGAAGTGCGTGCTTGCCTAAGGCCTACGCAGCTGCGAGACATAACACAGCAATCTATTTTATTTCACTTTGCTCAAAAGACTGGCAGCACCACTGATTTAATTTAAAATCAATGAAATGCTTGGGTGTTCCATGTTTATATTGCCATAGAAAAAGAGAGAGTTCTTAGCTAAAGCTCAAGCAAGCCTTGGAATCAATTTACAAAAGGGTTGCAAACTATGTACATATTGATTTTCCTCAAAGAGAAGGCACTCAATTGCTTTTTCTGTGTATTTCCATGAGATTATGGTGGCTTATGGACGTTGTCAGGTGTTTTTAATTCTTCCGCACAATCGAAGGCTTGCAAATGTTTTTGATTTAAAAATATGTATATTTTCTTGAAACCGAGGTTCGTTGTAGATATAGGTGTAGGTATTGTGTGCCGTGCCCTATACCAATATTAGTTAAAGGCCATGGAAAATTAAGTGCTCTTGTGAATCTGATCGAGGGCTTATGTTAAGCCCAATAAGTTGTAATGGAATACGAAACGAAAAGACGAAAAGTATAATCCCATTTAGAATAAAATACGACTAATTTTGCCACTTTTGTTTCCAAGGGAAGGACCGCAATTGGTTGTGGCTTAGCATTTGAAAGCGAACCAGAGAGAAAACCTTCTTAATTATTGTTGGGGTTTCTTGTTTAACGAACAAATAGAAAACAGTTTGATGTTGAATGTAATACTCTGTGTCTACCCTTGGTCGGGGCAAAAACTATGGAACACGTTAATTGTGGTAGGTACACAAAACATTTTGTTTTGAAAAGGAGGGGTTGTTGTTCAGGGCAGGAATTATTTTAATTTCAATTTTATGCGAAGGAATGCTTCAAGAATGCTTCATCTTGCTACGAGGCAAAACTCTTTGTTCTTAGAATATGGATATTGGTTTTGTCTGTTCTTCGAAATGATTTCGAATTTAATTTGAAATCCAGAGAAATTGATTTATTCTGCTGTGTGCACCTACGCAGGAATATGGAAGGTTGAAAACAACGATGATTTCCTTAAACTCTTTATGAAACTACATAATATAACTAGATGTGGCGTCAAATTGGACTTTGTATTTCAGTTTCTCTTAAATAGTGTACTTCGAACTCCCATGCCAACCATTACGCCACAGTGGTTATTGTAGGACGTATTCCAGAAACATATGATTGCTTTTCAAGCATCTTTCAGGTGAAACTGGCAAATCCTCCGAGAGCAATAGTAGAGAATAGCACTTTAACAGATACTACTTACTTGCTTACTGAAACAGGCATTATAGTTTCTGGAGAACCCGTACTTCAGTGAACATATTTTGACAACAATCTCTACTTCGGGCGAGCTCTTTCAAGTATTGCACTTCAAGTCCGGTGTAGGTGTTCTTAGCCTGGATTGTGGTACCTTTGGCGAGATTTCATGATTCCCTTCAAAAAAACGTGGAGCCGGAGCTATGATACCCCATAGGTCTACAAAGCTCAGTCATTTTTCGAAGTGTAACTTACATCAGATGTTGCGGTACAGAGTATGTGGTTCGTTGTTGTAAACGAGTATTAGTTCCCGAGTACTTTTCTTTCAAAACGTCCAATGATAAGGTAAATGCTTCCACGCCGTATCAATGGATTGTGAAAATCATTTTATTACTTGTGTTGGAATAACAGTTCGGAGTGAACGTGAGCCTCAACCAAAATCTTTCGCCAACAATATTTTGGTGTCGGGCGAGCTCTCTCCAGTTTTGCACACTTTTTTTTTTTTTTTTTTAATTTTTAGGGTGAAGGTAAGCACGTCGACCTGAAAGATCTTTTGTGCTGTTCCCTTAGGTTTAATTACACGAAGTGTATAGGTTTGTTCATTCGAAGCTGAGTTCATGTAAGAACCTAAGAATCTTCGAGGAAGAGGTGTTTCTGATATCAAGGGGACAGGGGAACCCTTTATTGAATATTTTAAGCCTGGATCTAGCTAAGGCAGGGCATTCACATAAAATGTGTTCAGCTGTTTCTATGTCTTCAAGACAGAGACGACAGGTGTCATCTTGGCTGATGCCCATGTTTTTAAGATGATACTTGAGAGAGCAGTGTCCCGTGAAGAAGTCCGTAAGTAACTTTGCCTCACGTTTGCTCATGTCAAGAATTTCTTTCATACGTTTGTGGGATAAGTCAATGAATAGTTTTGACTGACGATGGCCATTTGAGTTGTTCCAGTCGTTCCCAGGTAGCTAATTCGTTTTTTAGGCTACTTATTGGGAGACCACAGTAGGGTTCGGGGCCTTTGAATTGAGACTGAGAGCCAAGTCTAGCAAGTCGGTCAGCCTCTTCGTTACCCGGTACGCCTTCATGACCAGGCACCCATGAAAGAGTTATTTTATTGTGAGTAGCTAATTGAAGTAAACAAGTCAGGCAGTTCCAAACTAGTTTGGATTCGATTTTTGTCGAGGACAGAGCCTTTAGTGCTGCCTGGCTGTCAGAGCAGATTAGGATGCTTGATCTTCGGAGGTTTCTTCTAATGCATTCCCTAATGCAGAATTCTATAGCCATTACCTCTGCCTGAAAGATAGTAGTTGTGTTACCAAGGGATGTAGATGATTTAAAGTTGGGACCGTAAATCCCTGCACCTACACCGTTGTTTGTTTTTGAACCGTCAGTATACCAGATGTATTGGAAGTTATTTGTAAGAATTACAGGGTTCTTCCATGCTGAGCGGTTTGGAAAGATTACTTCAAAGGGGTGGTGTAACATTATGCGTTTAGGCATAAAGTCCGAGGAGTGTGCTGCAGGCGATTTCAGTATTGGGAGCACCTGCAGAATACTCATATGTCCTTGTAAGTTTTCCTTCCTTGAGTAGTTAGTGAGATGAAGCTTTAGTCCGCTTAGTGCAGCAGTCTTCTTTACTCTTTGATGTAGCGGAGGAAAATTTAATAAACTTTCTAACGCTAAAGTTGGGCAGGTGCGCATAGCACCTGTGATTCCTACACAGGTTAGTCTTTGTAACTTTTGCAAAGATTTGCGGGCATAAACTTGTTCTGTTTTTTGCCACTAGACCAGCGAAGCATAGGTTATGTTGGGCGTGATAATAGTGAGGTAAGTCCAGTTTTGCACACTTAGTCAGTTAAGGTCTTCTTCTACTTGATTGCGTCACCTAAGATGAGGTCTTCCCTTCCGGCAATATGCTTTCGAAAACCCGACGAGCTGGAGCGTTAATGTCCACCTCCTCTTCAAAGAAGCAACGTTTGGCAGCAGTTATTCTCTCTTTAATCATCTCACTGATGACATCATTCCGTTGAATTTGAATGTGTACATCGATATTCTCGGGTTTTTTCCAATATACCTAATGTGAAAATTTGGTCTATTGTGGTCTTCTCTAGTCGAAAATCATATTGATAAGGACCTATGTTGAAGTGAGGTTTCAAACGTTCACATATTACAGCCGAAAAGATCTTATAAGTGACGTTAAGGTGGCTGTTTTCTCTATGACTTGCGCAATTGTGATTGCCTCACATTTTAGGATCGGCCATACGATACAGAGGTTCCATTCATCGGGCATACTTTCTTCCAACCATATCAAACATAGAGATCCAACAGATATGCAGCTGCCTTCAAAAGTTCGGCATCCAGTCATCTCCACCTGCAGTCTTATTTGATTTAAGTTGGAATATGGCAAGCTTAAATTCTTCATAGTCGGGAGGACGTCATTTTTGATCATCGACCAAAGTGAACTGGGCATTCTGCCTGACAGCGGAATTAGTGTCTTCTCTTCATCGCCGTTAAGCAGTCTGCAAAAGTGGTCCTTTAAGACTCTCAGTAACGACTGCGTCTCTAAAACTTTGTTTTTCTGCTGGCTTTTGTGGGCTTGAAATTTGACTTTTTCCGCCCTGACAAGGGCCTCTTACCTTTTGGTAAGACTTCCGAACCTCATTCCTATCATGGTATCTCTCAATTTCCTCAAAATAGCGCTTCGCATGCTGCTTCTTTTTCTTTTTGAGAATTCGGTGGTCCTCCCTTCTTTTCTCCTTGTAAATATCGTTGTACAGGTTGAAAGCAGTCCTTGTTCTCTTTTGCAGCAACATTTGTCGTGCTTCTTATTTCGATGCATTTGCCTGCATTCTTCATTATGGGGCCGAGTAAGACTCAGAACCTCAGAGTTAGTGGTTCTGATGGTTTTTTGGCATTGCTGCCACTGGCTGGTGCCATAGAACTAAGGGATAATTGAAAGAACACTCGATTGGAAAGGGCACTGGCAATGTCTTGCGATTAAAGCTGCCAACGTCATATATCTTCACAGCGTTAGTTCGTGCGAGTCGTGAACGAGATTCAAGATATCATCATTCGTCCCTTGGGTACAAAAAGGTAGTGTTCCAAGTCAAAGTTGGCCGCTCGAAAAGCTCGGAAATCTACCACACTGTCTTGATTCGGTCGAAAAATGATCAATATGGTTGACGACTTACTGACCTGGGAGTCACTATGTGCCTTTATGAACTTTGAGATGCGGGAAACGCATGATACACACAATAAAATATAGTCCCGCTATAAAATTGAAAAGCCTGAATTTGTTTCGAAGGTTTTGTCAAACAACCACTGTTTACCAATTGTGCTTCCAAATATTTCCTTCTTCCGTGATTTTGCTGAGAGCATATCAAGGTAATGTCTAGTTAATGAGCGTGTTATGCGAAGATCCAAATAATGACTGTCCCCATCAGGCTTTATTCGCCTATTAGTCTCAGAAAAATTCGCACTCAAAAAAAAAAAAACATTGTTTCTGCTTTCCGCATTAGCACCGCAGCAGATGTTGCCCATTTTATCGCACTTCTTAGATGGCAATTAAATCAGGCCTGGAGCAGCCTAGGCTCTCCGCTCATTCTCCGGTTGCATGTAGTCGGTTAAGGGATCTTATATATCAAGTCTAGATCTGGAGGACTTTTTTAATCTTTCGTTTGGTCGTCAATTTTGAGATCTGTTATCCGAGGCTGTTGTTTGTTTCGGAACCATAAAACTTTTACGTTGTTGGATAGCTAACGCCAAGCGCACAACCCCCATTCTGATGGGCCATGTTTTTTTTTTTTTTTTTTTTTGAGTCATAAAAGGCTGAATAGTTAATAATCATTTGTAGCAGCAGCCTGCTTTAGGTGTCCGAGAGCTATCGTCCCAGCTCTCTATTCCAATACCCTGTTAAATGAGTCTGAAAGACCTTAAAACCAAATATATCAACTTGTTCTGGGGATTATGCTATTTAACTGCTGAAGTCCATCGTTAAGTCCAGTTCACTCACTACGTCATTCTTCACTAGCTCTAACAGACCACCGATGAACGATAATTGCATTGAATTGAATTGAATATTCGGGAAGTATGTCATTACTCGCAAGATATAAGATATACCTAATCTGGTTCTGGCCAATACTCGGACTTTCTAGTTTGTAAGTCTACTCCGGTAGGACGAGGCCAGCAAATTTGATATGTTTTAATTAAAAGTTTCAATACCTCGATCGCCAAGTTGACACCAATCAGAGCCTTCAAGAAAAAAAACGCTCCCAATCACCAAATTCTGTGACCCTGTAATTTTCCTTTTTGACCGACTCAACGAAGCGACATGACTTTTGTTAAAAGAAAAAGCCTTATGTAAGCACCGAACATAGTATACAAATATCAATTTCCTTAGCTTCTACAAGAGAAAATAAAGAGTATAAAAAGAGAAGGAAAGGTCTCATACCTTAAGATTTTGACATCTTTTTTTACAGTCCAAGAACAAAATTTAACAAATTTTAACTTAATAAGCTCAGCACAATAAATTTGTAGTACAGTAAGTAATTGTTGCTTTGAAACGCCTTATAATCTCACAATATCTTCTTTGAGCTTCCAGACACTCAATTTTTTACGAGTTTTCGTTTAAAAATTATTTCGTGGGTACTTGACTCCATCGGCAAAAGAAACGATTAAGCCAAAGTGAGCCTCATTAGAATTTAAATGTGTGTGTCTGTACTTGGCAGCCTCAAAGCCTAAAAAGAAAATGGGAGAGGGGGAATGTCGAAGCTTTTTACTTCGTTTGCTTTTCCATTGAAAAAAAAAGTAGAATTATCGGTTAAATTTTTCAAACCGCCTTGCCTGTCACTCTTTACACCGCTACGTAGGTACTTTAAAGTTTCATTGAAGAATTCGATAAATAACGAGTTCTTATCGATTTGGTTTCAATCAACTCTTGAGTTCTTTTTGCCATGAGAGCTGTACCTATATCTACCTAACTCCCTTTCTCTTCCATATAACAACCAACTCTAACGATTGAATCTTACTTTTGTAGAATGCTGATACACCACCCTTCGAAAACATTAATATAATGATGCATCCACAGTGTATGATATGAGGGTACCTTCCAATATAATTACCATCTCTGGTAATGGATCCATCATTATAAATGGCTCCTCGGGCGTGTGTGTATATCGTTTCAATTTATAATTGCTGTAACTTAAAAAAAAAAAACCCATGGGAGTCTAAAATTTCGTTCGTTTGATATGTGAAAAGCGTGCGAGCGCGATGGATTTTCGTAATAACTTTCTGTTCTAAAGACTTACGTCTCTTTATCTTGTGCCAGGCTAAGTTTGTTGATGTTAGTTGATGTGTAATTTAGTCAAGATAGTAATTGAACGAACTTTCATTGAGAACACGCATATAGCTATGTGTCTCTTGAATGTAATTACTTGCGTCTCGTGACACTTTTAGAACGTTGTCATCGTCATGTGCATGGTGATGAAAGTTATAATCGAAGAAACTCTTTCAGTAAAGAACATGCATCAGCTACAACGAAGTCAATTTTCAAGAAATTATCAAGGACCTTATGCAAAAATGATAATAAACAGCAAACTTCGAACGCGAGTTGAGCCCGTGGGGTAGTGGTTGGCATGTCTGCCTTGGGAGAACATGGGAGTTCGAGGTTCGGCACAAGATTGCTTATCGGCGGTTATTGCCCTTCGGAAAAAATTCAAGCAAGCCACCCGAGAGGAATTACAGTGTCATGAAAAGTGTTTTCGCATTCAGACGTTCGGGTGGGATCTGGAAAGACTTGTAGATACCTTCCTATGGTCGCTAGGTTTGGTTTAGAAATATTGGCTTCGCTCCGAGCTCTGTTGTCTCACAAAACAAAAGTAAAATCGTCCAAACTATTTCGTTTTATTTCACATCTCTGTTTTTTACTTACCGAAGTAGTACAATCGTCACACTGTACAGCTTATATCTAATTTCGTCGGTAAGGTAGTATATAATTCAACGAAGAAGATACTCATCGATACCAAAAACACACATTTTCGAAAAAAGATATTAATGCCAAAATCTATTAAGCGTTAAGAAATATCAAGCTGAATAAGATAACCTTCTCCGAATCAGTGTAAAGATTGTTTCGCCTTTTCGGTGAGATAAGCCATTAGATGAGCAGTGGATTTTATGTAGTTTTTATTAGACGTGGCAATACTTTTTTCGCAGTTGGTCTTTTTGACAGCTGTCACTTGACTTATTCCGCGTTAGGGTTGCCATTTCATCGTAAAAGAATTGAGGCTACACGACCACTGCGTACGTTCGGTTAATTGCCTCTAAACGAAATACCTGTTGATGCCGAATCTTACATAACTTTGAGATTTAAGCCACTGAGTTAAATCCAAGGTAGGGTTTTAAACACTTATGGGCTATTTTTTGTGGAATTAATTGAAGCAGCTTGTCTACGCAGATAAGCCCTAGGCCATTTATGGTTTGGAAGAGAACATTCGACTCGTTTTGCTGCCTCAAATGCTGCAAAAATCGGTCGAAAATTGAAACTCTCGGCTGGAATTTATTCGATCCAGTTGCTAAACATAGGCAAACCCTCATCTTCATAATAATGGTTAATTGGCTATACAATTATATTATGTGCGTTTTATTTCGAAAACGACTAGTCTTAAAAAGCCGTTCAGTCGGTCATTAAAAAGCTCTTGTTTTCAAGAAGTGAGGTAAATGCAACTGAAGTGCAATTGAAATGGGAGGAAAATTCAATTTATTTAGGGGCATGTTTGACCAAATGCTGTTTTCATCGCGATTGTTTCGGTCGACGTTTCGATTCGCGATTGATTCGGTCTTTTCCACCCATTCACATTCACATTCACGCCACTGAAGGAAAATGAAATGAAATTATTTTACTATTACATGCTCTATCTGTATGAGATGGATGAGGACGACCGAGACTGAAACCAAGCATCAGAGCAGGAGTTGCTCAAGGAACGTAGCTAAAGGCCAGTCTTCTTCAACATAATGACGTCGGACCAGCCTACCCCAAGGGAATGCAAAGACTTGCTTTACGCTGGCGACTCTTAAACATACTGCACATCTTTATCGCCATCCATAGCTGCCCGGAAAGTGGAAACTCACATCCAGAGACTATGAGCCTATTATAGTAAGTGGGGTATACCGGTCAACTTAACCAAATCAGATCTCTTCTGCTTGAGAAGGCCTGGAGTCAATAGAAATTACAGTACTGCTGGAAGATGCAGAGCAACATCACTATCGCTACCCAATGGAACCTGACTGACTGCCCAACTGAACGCGAAGTATCTAGGCATCAACTTTAACGAGGTGCTTAGATTTAATCCGCACTCACGCGCTGCACTGAAGAAGGCCAACTTTGCTTTCTACCGACTTTACCTTTTCATGAGAACAAAAAGAGGACTAAGTCAGTCAACGAAACTGTTGATTTACAAGCAACTGCTGAGACCCGTCATAAACTACGGCAGGCCATAGCCCAATCTGGTTTATCATCTCCAAGACAGCGATGAAGGAGCTCTTACTTTTCAAAAGGAAAGTTCTGAGACTCTCCACCGGCCTCACTTTCTACCACCAGCACCAAAGACACTTGTGTACGAAAAAGCCAAAAATATGCCCTTAGATCAATACGTGTTATTGATAGTTAAGAAAACGGCTGCAGGTATCAACAACCACCTGAATCATTTGGTGAGAAGGATGACCAGTGAGGACTAGCACCCCGAGCCAAAATACCGTGATGAATACTTTGGACGAACCAACTCCCCATGCCGTGGGACGACAGCGACAACCCAGACAGTACATCACACGATTTTTCAGCTATACAACATTAAGTTATTATTTAAGTTCTAGACAATGCATTTGATTTGGCCCTCTATGTACCAAAATTTTTACATCATCTTTTTTGAATTTTAATTATCTATTGTATATAAATTTATAACATTCAATAAAATAATAATCTCTCTATCTCTCTCTTTATATATATATATATATATATAAATAGGCTAAGGAAAATCTTTTTCTCTGTTGTTTTCCAACCGATTCTCTTAATTTTTTTTTTGTGGTTTGGTATTGATGAGAAGAAGTGTCATCAATCATTTTTACCTGTGTCTACCTGTCCTAATTTCTTAAAATCAACAGGTGTGTTTTACAAGTATTTTATATGGGAAAGAAATGTTTCAGAGTTTTTTGTTGTTTTCTTATGTACAGTGTGCTTGTGCAGTGTGTGTGAGGAGTGTATGTGTAGTGTGTGTGTGCATTGTATGTGTGTGTGTGTGTATGAGAGAGAGAGAAAGAAAGAGAGAGAAAGAAAGAGAGAGAGAGAAAGAGAGAAAGAGAGAGAGAGAGAGAGAGAGAGAGAGAGAGAGAGATGTATTTTAAAGCATTATTACCCTCTAAATGCATGTTCAGTGTGTGTGTGCTGTGTGTGAGTGCGCAGTGTGGTCGAATTTCGACCACTGCGCGACCCTAGTTATTATTATTAGAAATAGAAATTTACAAATACAACTTGTTTCAAATGATTGTCTTCAGTTTCGGTAGTTCCTCGTTCTCGTGCGTCTATTGGTTTCAGATTCAGTCGACCCTCTCGGTCAGTTCGGTCAGTGATTGAAAGATTGATTGATTGAAACTACCGAATCATTCCATTGAACGATTGATGATTGAATCGTTCATTAGAAATAAACGATTGACACAACCTTAGTTCACACAACATGGTCTTACAAGCGTATAGGAACATCTCTTCAGAACAACCACGGAACAGAATACCACCAGCGTATTTATGTAAAGTGGAGGACTAGAGGACTCTGACAACCAAGAGAGTACAAAAAATGTTTTTCTAAGGTAAATCTGTGAATCTTGTGAAGCTCGGGAGGAGGGGGAGGTTTGGGGGGAGTTTGTAAAGCAAATTGACCTGCCATTGAATTGGTTATGTCGATCGAACTGACATACGAAGAATGGTCATTGAAGGCGAGTCTATAGACCGATGGTGTACTTCAATTCCTAATTTTTTTAACAAAACACTAGTTTTCGCGGAAATAGGCAGGTGCCATGACAGGAACGAGATTCGGAAGTTTTACCAAAAGGTAAAAAGATCCTGCCAGGGTGGCAAACCATGAACTCAAGCCTGTAAGGCCCAGCAGGGAAACATAGTTATAGAGTCACAGTTGCTGCTGAGGATCTGAAAAGATCATTTCTGCAGACTGCTTAACGGCGATGAGGACACAAATTCCGCTGTCAGGCAGATTGAATACCGCCGTCCTCCCGACATACAGGAAGTTAAGCTTGTCATATGCAAACTTAAATCCAATAAGACTGCAGGTGCAGATGGCCTTGATGGCGAACTTTTCAAGGCAGCTGGAGATCAGTTGGAAAGGAGCATGCACCAGCTGATTTGCATGATATGGTCGGAAGAAAGCATGCCCGATGAATGGAACCTCAGTATCGTATGCCTGATCCTAAAGATAAGAGACCCTCATAATTGCGCCAACTATAGAGGGATAAGCCTCCTTAACGTCACTTATAAGATCTTGTCTGCTGTAATATGTGAACGTCTGAAGCCCCACGTCAACAACTTGATATGTCCTTATCAATGTGGTTTAAGACCAGAGAAGTTCACAATAGACCAAATTTTCACATTACGGCAGATCTTGGAAAAAACCCGAGAATATAATATCGATATCTACCATCTTTTTATCGATTTCAAGGCCGCGTATGACAGTATCTACAGAGATGAGCTGTACAGAGCCATGTCTAGTTTCGGCATCCCTGCAAAACTCGTACGACTATGCAGGATGACTTTGGAGAATTCACGCTGCTCCGTCAAGGTCGGTAAAGAACTCACGGAGATCTTTGATGTCGAAAAAGGTTTTAGGCAAGGCGACAAACTGTCATGCGATTTCTTCAACATCATACTTGAACAGATTGTTAGTAGCTCAAACGTCAACACCAGAGGAACAATCTTTCAAAAGTCTGTGCAGTTACTCGCCCATGCAGACGATATTGAAGAAATGGGAAGAAAAAAGCGTGATGTCATAGGTGCTTTTGCGAGTATTGAAACAGAAGCGGCAAAAATGGGTTTGATGGTTAATGAGGGCAAAACGAAGTATATGTTGTTATCAAACAAGGACACGGAACATCGACGAATTGGACAATGCGTCACAATAGACAGACATAACTTCGAGGTAGTATAGGACTTCGTCTACCTAGGATCCGCTGTAGACACGGATAACAAAATAAGTGCGGAGATCAAACGGAAAATGAAAATAACTCTTGTCAATCGTTGCTTCTTTGGGTTAAGAAGACAATTGAGAAACAAAACCCTCTCCAGAAAAATCAAGGTAACCTTGTATAAGACCTTAATCATCCCAGTCCTGCTTTACGGCGCGGAAGCATGAACCTTATCGAAAGCGGATGAGGAAACCCTTGGTCGTTTCGAAAGAAAAATTCTCCGAATGATCTTTGGTCCCGTATGCAAAGGCAATGTGTGGAGAAGAAGATACAACAACGAGCTGTATGAGCTGTACCGCGACATGAGCACAGCCAGAAGAGTACGCATTGCGAGGCTACGATGGTTGGACCATGTAGAGCGGACGAGACGGAGCGTTTGGGTCCCCAAACGCTCCGTCTCGTCGGGTGTTCGAAAGCACATTGCTGGGAGATCGCGGAAGGGGAAGACCTCGTCTTAAGTGGCGCAATCAAGTGGATGAAGACCTCAACCGACTTGGAGTGCGAAACTGAAGAGAGCTCGGCCGAAATCGAAGTCGTTATAGAAGGATGTTGGTTGAGGCCCAGGTTCACCCCGAACTGTAATGCCCACCTAAGTAAGTAAGTAAGTTTTCGCGTTACTTTTGGTCTTGTAAAAATATTGTCTAGCTTATGTCATCATTACAAATATCCCGGAGGCCGGAATCTGTAACGTTTTACACGACTATCGTCTGAATTTCAGGCAGTAAAGAAACGTGTTTAAGTCCCTGAACAAGTTGCTTAGATTTGTAAGTCGATAGTGAAATAGCTTTCCACCAACTACCGAAAGCAAGATTATATGAAACAATCTTTTGAACGAAAATCGTCCGAAAAGTTACGAAGTCTGGGAACTGGCCGCACCCATCCCTTATCACTACGGAACAATGGAAAACAATTTTGAATATGGAGTCAGATACCACACCAAATTCATTAAAAGTAGAACTGTCATCCAAATTGGGGCTTCTGTAAACACAACAGTAACGAATGAGATGCTCACGGATGCAATATTTGAACCACATGATGTTAAAGTTTATGAATGAGCTTGGACCGTACTGTGTGTACATATTTATCGTTCTGCATCTGCATATCTCAAGCTTTTTGGCAAATGCTCGAGTTATTAAATTTAAATGATATTTTTGTCTTCCGTAAATTGCTGTTACTTATAAATTAAACATGCTGTGACTGCATGTATAATTCTTACAGTCGCGCAGTTAATATACAAACAGTTGTTGTTTGTAATGTCGTGTAATTTTTATGCATTATCCCTTTTCGTGTTCGCAAATATTGTAAAATGTAATCCGATTTCAATTGTCCCTAATTGGAGGCAAATAAAAACTGAACAATGCAAAATGTAGACAACTCGTAGATATAGTTGGTTATAGTCCATGCTTTACTTGCTGGTTTGCTACTTTGTTTGTCTGCTTGTGTTTTTTTTTTTTGATTATTATTTGAAAACTGTTATATGCAAAAACATCAACCTGCACTTAAGGGGAGTCATTAAAATAATAGAAACTGCTAGTTTCTGTCACGGATACGTGTTGGATTCACTGTTGAGTGGCAAAAGTCTGGGTTTAGTTTTGCATATATGTATCATTTATATGAATTTAAAACAATGAAATAGTCAACCATCGACCTTTTTTTTTGCGTTGGAGAAAAAAGTTAGAAGTGTAGTAGTTTTTTATTATTAGAAAATTAAAAACACATATTTGAATTGTTCCCGATTGTTATTTTGCTTTGAAATTTAGAAGACTAGTTAGTTAGAGGGCTGCAGAAGATTTGTGTGTCACGGGCAATTGGAGGTGGTTGTGCAATTTTCGGACTGATAAGTTCATTTTACTTACAGATTTCCACTTTGTACTCAACGGCCAGCGCTAGACGTAAGTATAATTGCTAAAAAGAAAGCAGCCACCAGCAGTGTTATCTACTTTTCTTTTTTTTGGTGTTATCATTTAAATAAGATAAAGACAACGGGAGTAAAAACGCTCGATCGTATTAGAAGGACCAAGATCGGTGGGAACCTTCACGTCAAAGTCACCATTATGGGGAAAAACAGGGTACTATTGGCTCAGTGGGCATTGGCATGTTCAAAGGAGAGATTGAGGGAACCAAGGCAAAGTAAAACAAAAATCAGACACCATCGTGAGGGAAGAAAAAAGGCTGTCTAAAAAAGCACTTTTTACACACAAATGCAACGAAATCTACATTTGGTTGAAGTCTGAGTCGGAATAGTCCAAGTCCGAGGAGGTTTCGCCTAGGCATTCTAAAGTCAACATGGTATACCCTACAAGTCGATCACTAATGCAAAGCAGTTCGTAAGTGAAAGTTGCAATTCCTTTTAGATCACAATGCTCGTAACACCGGAAAAAGGAAAAGTAAAATGATTTATGATTACTAAAACAACAAACTTTTTAAACATTCCAGAATTGACACTAGATACGCTACATTTAGATCAACACAATCACCTTCTTAGGCGAACAGAAAATACCAAAGGAATACCAAGAAATTCTAGAATGTTATCAACACTTTTTTATATTTTTCAAGTCAAATGTGCCTTCTGTGTCTTACATAACAAGACCCAAATTATGTCTATCAATGGTCAATTGTAGCTCGGCTTGTGTATTGACGGCGACGGCGACGCCGACGGCTCGATATTGCTGACATACCGCCCCAAATACTGCAAAAGTGGTAGTCTCTGGGCTGGAGTTTATTTGATCCAGTCGCGGCAGTAACTTGCTCAAAACCACCCTTTAGCTGGGTCAAACGTGTGTATCGTGTTGCATCGTGTAACACGATCTCAATCGCTTCATTTGAGCGCGGTTATCGTTCCAGCTCTGTATAAGAATACTATACTAACTCCAAAATTGTTTTTCGGTTCTACTTAGCGAAACCGATCGCTATCAGAAAATTAAAGTGATGCCAGACTGAACCAACTTTTATTTGTTATTTTGAAAATTTAATTTTTTTTTACTTCAGGAAAGCTACAATCTTCTTGGGAGTTTCATTTGAATTTCAATCACGAAACTTCTCGCCTCTAAAATTTCGTTTACATCCCGTCGGGTTACTTTGTTTGATCCCGGTTTGCGTGTAACTGTAGGGTCAGTATTAGTGTTACACTTTTAGTTCCTTGGTGGGATAGTGCCACTTATATTTGTGGGTGTGTAAATCAATGAAACAACAAAATATTCGTGAAATATTTTCGGTTTGCATTTTCCGCCATGCGTATGGATGCTTTCCTTCATTAAGTTCGATCTCTGTTTTAACGTCTCTTACCTGATGTTTATAAGGAATTTATAAAGGAGAGGATATTTTAACGAAGCTCCTCTCAACAAACCTGAGTTTAACCATTCTTCAACGAAAAAACATGAATGTATTTGGTCTTCATACTTTTGAAAAAAAAAAAAGTGAATCCCTTACAAGGCCACACAGACGAAAAATTTTCGAAAAAAAACTTAGAACCTGAATGAGTTCCTTCAAAGCAGCTTCTGAAACTGCTTTTGAATGATGTTATACAAAAACAGAATGTTGAAGAAACTTTTCTCAAGAAATTTCCGATACGTAAAAAGGCATTATTTAACTTTAAAATGTTAAAATGAGAATTGTCCTTGCAATTTAAGAGATACGAAAATATTTTAGCCACTTCCTTTTTGATCCTTTCAGTTTAAACATTATAATTTTTTGGTTTATTCGAGCTCTGTTTCCTAACAGAGGCGAAAACGTTTTTCCACTGGTGTCGCCTTTCGCGAAAATTTGGCAAGGCTTCCGTTAGTAAAATCACTGGCTGTTTTGATTAGCCGTTTGAAACCGGCAGAAAATTGTAGGTCCCTTTCACTCCCTAACAAGGCGTGGTTGTGAGAAATGCGCTAGAACATGGGGCTCTTCGCTCTGTTGCGCCATTCTAATTATTGGAGCTCAAACAGCCTCAATGCCTCATGACCACGACTGTAGCTTTCACCATGACTTTGGTTAGCATTTTGTGAAACTTTTTTTGTGTGGGCGTTTTTTCGTTTCCAAAAAAACGTTTCCCACTTTAATAAAAACCATTTAAGTAATTTGAGATGGCAAATGAATCGAATTGAACCTGTAAGTTTGATTGAAACTCTCAATTTAAATTTTGAGTGCATTCAAGGTATCTCGCAACTGAATTGAATTCTAAACAGAAGGATACGGTGCACAACTAGGCATTCCATTAATTTTCTGAGTCTATACCAAAATTGGAGAAAACACTTCTACTGTGAAATTAGCCAAGAATTGAAAAAAAAAAAAAAAATATTAGAAATGTAGTTTCCACTAACTCTTTCACCGATATATCAGAAAAAAAAAATGTCTGACTAGAATTTAAGTAGGTAGAATATGACCGCGAGCTACATAGCTACAGTGCTCCCTGCTCCTTCTCGTTTCTAAAATTTTTTTTTTATTGTAGAGCACATTCAAGTATTTTCTCCGATTACGGACGTTAAAGTCGATGTGGCCTGCATGAAGATAGAACAAATAAATAACTTCAAAATATCTCCTCTATATCGAAAGCAAAAATTAAGTACATGAAATTCCTCAAATAATTTCACAAGCACAGAGATTCGTGGTTCTGGTTTAAATTCTTCTAAAGCTTGTAATGCTAAGATTAGGTTTGAATTTTATGCTTGTGCTCAACTCAATTTACCCAAAACACAAAACCGCATCCCAACGATACGAAAAAAATCTCAGACTTAAAACTTGAAAGCATGAAAGTCATCTCAGCAATCTTGAAAGCACTCTCCTTAGTTATACGTTTGTGTGAGGTAGTGAAGTGCATACTGAAGGTACAGGGTACAGCACTTGGTTATTCCATTTTTAAAACTAAAACTCCCGGAAATGGTGCGCAGCACACCGTTACCGATTCGCAAGTATGTACCGGCATTCTGCATGAAGAAAAATGATTACGTTCATGCTTTGGTGCATTTTAATTTCACACTCATTTTCGCTGTATTGCTTTGCTACAATGGCTGCCATGCTTTGGAAATCTCTGATTCCCTATTCTTCCCTTGGTTCCCGGTATAAGTTGGAAAAAAAAACATAAGTTGAAATAAAGAGGTGCACAAGGACGTTGTTGGGTGCCAACTCTCTTAGAACAAGAATTTCCAAACATCGAAAAAAACACGATTCAGTGGAATAAATCCCATTCAGTAGGATTATAACACTAACAGCAATCTCTGTCATCATCCTTGTGACTGCGGAAGGCTGTGTATGGCGCACCACACTGGCACACCACCGCATTCAACTCTGTCCGAGTTTCGTGTCCTAGGGAGACCTGACCTCCTCCCCTAGTGCCCACCCACCGCCGAACCGCCTCATGTCACCCAACTGAACTACTACATACCACCACCACCAACCAACATCTCTCCACCTGGTGCCAAAGGACATCGCCCCATTTTCTTAATCTTGCTCTTCGTGTCTTTCCTTTCTGCAGTCATAGTGTGTGTAATTGATAGCACACAAGTAGGTGACATGATGAAGGAAGCAGCCGGAGTTTTTCGTTCATGTCATCCTTGAGGCACGTTGCACACGATTGCAAAGCTTCCGCACAAAAAAAAAAGTCAAGAGAAAAGAAATGAGATATACGAGTATTTATACAGCGCTCCAAACCATCGCCATCAGTGCCAACCAGGTGTAAAGCCTCTGCTGACACAGATTGTGTGCAAAGAGATACAAACACACGACACAGAACGATGTATGTACGTAACTGGGTTATGTAATTGGCATGAATTACATCCTTTTTGTGGTGGGTAACGGCGGCGACGGGAATATGTTACACCACCAACCTCATGATGATGATACACACCGCAAACAACTTGATTGGGTAAATAAATTTGCATTTCTTCACATTCAACTCCGTTTTTTTTTGTTGTGTGTGTTGTCATCTTCATTCGCCTCCTGGGCCACAAGGACACAAGGCAAAATCTTTTTGTCCTGATTTAGAATTTTTGGTTTTTTAAATGTTATTTATATCCATCCCATCGCGGCACTGAAATGAACAGCATATTTAATGTCGTGATAAATAAAAGGAAGAAAAAACAACAAATCCAAAAGCTTTCTGCTCCCATATACGCGATGGGACTAAGTAACTATGATATTATGGCTTGCGGTTGCCACTTTGGTTGCATTTTTTCTTCCTTTTAGATTTTGGAATCCTACCACCAATCTAATGGAGAGTAAACCACACTTATAGTTAAGACAGCGTATTAGCGTCGGTCGTCGCCAAGGTAATTTCTACTTAGTTCGAGGTGCTTTGTTTCCATGACATTCTTCTCAAAATAGAAATGATGTTTCCTAAATTATACATGGTAACTGTATTGTACGACTTTAGGAGCCAGATTCTGCTTAAAAGTCACAAGTCACAACGCTATTACCTGTCTAGAAGCACATTTCAATTTGAATATTAAGTGGAAAGTTGTGACTTGACTGGAACGTTAATACCTGTGAGGTATCATTGATGTTGGGCAGAATCAAATCTTCCAGGAAAACGTTTCAGACGTCTTTTCACATAATTGAAGGAAAAGTCGTTCAAAGATATTTCAAAAGAAACGAATGTATGTTTGTGTCAAAATACTTTGACTCAATGTTCCGTCATGGCATTTTTTCAAGCTTACAGTGGACCCACTAACTGATGCTCAATTGTATTGAAGCACACAAAAGATCCATGTCTTCTTAGCCAGCTCTTTTTTTTTACTTCGATGTTCATGGGCTTTTTTAATTATGATTTGAGGAATTTACAATTAAAAATGTGTCGATTACACTTTTTGCTCATTTTATTGTGATATTCGTCAAAAACTGTTACAAGTGAACTGACAGACCTTTTAAAACGACAATCAAGAAGAGTCTTAAGAGTTTGCGATAATATTTAGCTGACAGCGAGTTTCATAGAAGACACCAATATCTTGTGCACATTTTAAATAAAAGGATATTAAATCGATCTAACTTTTCTTAAAAGTTATAGGTACTTCTTTTTGTATGTATTTACAAAAATTGTAATAGGTTAATTTATACAATGCTACGCTCTACGTAAATGACACCTCATACGTATTTATGTAGCACATCACGGCAGCCAAAAAAAAACAGCATAATTCAGTTACCTAAGACTTTAGAAGCTATAGGAACGTTTTCTATTATTTTTTTACCATTACAGTGCTACCTCTTTTATAAATTTGTCGATTTTTTAACAAACAAAAAGTTGTGGCCTAAGGGAACAAATCTTCAGCTATTTTGGTTTTGATACTCCAAGGAAGTTTAACTTTTGTCAACATAAATTTCCTAAACGAAATTAAAGCTCGGTAAATAAAATTACAAAGTATAATAACAAATCTTGTTGTAAGTAGTACACGCTTCCCGCATCTCAAAATTCATAAAGGTACATGGCGATCCCCAGATCAATTAACCGTCAACCAAATCGACCATGTTGCGATCGACGCAAGGTAGTATTCCAGTGTGTTAGATGTCCGAACTTTCCGAGGGGCCAACTTTGATTCGGACCAGTACCTTGTTGTAGCCAAGGTACGAATGAGGATATCGTGTTCATGACCTGAACGAACTAACTCTGTACAATCGCAAGAGATTGCCAATCTCTTTTCCAATCGAGTGTCCCTTCAATTATCCTTGAATCCCATGCCGCCAGTTTTAAGCATTGAAGACCAGTGGCAGCAATGCCAAGAAGCCATCAGAACCGCTGCCTCTGAGGTTCTGGGTTTCACTCGGCCACCAAAACGAAACCCATGGTTCGATGAAGAATGCAGGCAGGCAAATGCAGCCAAACAAAAAGCACGTTAAATGCTTTTGCAAAAACGAACGAGAGCTGCTTACGATCAGTATAACGAGATTTACAAGGAGAGAAGATGGGAAGAACACCGACTTCTCAAAAAGAAAAAGAAGCAGCATGAGAAGCGCTCGTTTGAGGAAATAGAGAGGTGCCATGACAGGAACGAGATTCGGAAGTTTTACCAAAAGGTAAAAAGATCCTGCCAGGGTGGCAAACCCCGAACTCAAGCCTGTAAAGACCAGCAGGGAAACATAGTTATAGAGTCACAGTCGCTACTGAGGATCTGGAAAGATCATTTCTGCAAACTGCTTAACGGCGATGAAGACACAAATTCCGCTGTCAGGCAGATTGCCCCATTCAGCTTAGACGATGATCACGAATGCCGTCCTCCCGACCTAGAAGAAGTTAAGCTTGTCATATGCAAACTTAAATCAAATATGACTGCGAGTGCAGATGGTCTTGATGCCGAACTTTTCAAGGCAGCTGGAGATCAGTTGGAAAGAAGCATGCACCAGCTGATCTGCATGATATGGTCGGAAGAAAGCATGCCCGATGAATGGAACCTCAGTATCGTATGCCCGATCCTAAAGAAAGGAGACCCTCACAATTGCGCCAATTATAGAGGGATAAACCTCCTTAACGTCGCTTATAAGATCTTGTCTGCTGTAATATGTGAACGTCTGAAACCCCACGTCAACAACTTGATAGGTCCTTATCAATGTGGTTTTAGACCAGAGGAGTCCACAATAGACCAAATTTTCACATTACGTCAGATCTTGGAAAAAATCCGAGAACGTAATATCGATATTCACCATCTTTTTATCGATTTCAAGGCCGCGTATGACAGTATCTACAGAGACGAGCTGTACAGAGCCATGTCTAGTTTCGGCATCCCTGCAAAACTCGTACGACTATGCAGGATGACTTTGGAGAATTCACGCTGCTCCGTCAAGGTCAGTAAAGAACTCACCGAGACCTTTGATGTCGAAAAAGGTTTTAGGCAAGGCGATAAACTGTCATGCGATTTCTTCAACATCATACTTGAACAGATTGTAAGAAACTCAAAAGTCAACACCAGAGGAACAATCTTTTAAAAGTCTGTACAATTACTCGCTTATGCAGACGATATTGACGTAATGGGAAGAAAAAAGCGTGATGTCATAGGTGCTTTTGCGAGTATTGAAACAGAAGTAGCAAAAATGATGGGTTTGATGGTTAATGAGGGCAAATCAAAGTATATGCTGTCATCAAACAAGGAGACAGAACATCGACGAATTGGACAAAACGTCACAATAGACAGACATAACTTCGAGGTAGTATAGGACTTCGTCTACCTAGGATCCGCTGTAGACACGGACAACAACATCAGTGCGGAGATCAAACGGAGAATAACTCTTGCCAACCGTTGCTTCTTTGGGTTAAGAAGGCAATTGAGAAACAAAACCCTCTCCAGAAAAACCAAGGTAACCTTGTATAAGACCTTAATCATCCCAGTCCTGCTTTACGGCGCGGAAGCATGGACCTTATCGAAAGCGGATGAGGAAACCCTTGGTCGTTTCGAAAGAAAGATTCCCCGAATGATCTTTTGTCCCGTATGCGAAGGCAATGTGCGGAGAAGAAGATACAACAACGAGCTGTATGAGCTGTACCGCGACATGGGTACATAGCCAGAAGAGTACGCATCGCGAGGCTACGATGGTTGGGCCATGTTGAGCGGATGGACCCAAACGCTCCGGCTCGTCAGGTGTTCGAAAGCACATTGCAGGGAAATCGCGGAAGGGGAAGACCTCGTCTTAGGTGGCGCAATCAAGTGGATGAAGACCTCAACCGACTTGGAGTGCGAAACTGGAGAGAGCTCGCCCGAAATCGAAGTCTTTATAAAAGGATGTTGGTAGAGGCCCAGGTTCACCCCGAACTGTAATGCCCACCTAAGTAATTAAGTAAGTAAGTAATAACAAATCAAGTCTGTTTTGCAAATTTTCAATTAAATTTGAATAGATTTTTTGCTAGCATATTGAATGTTGTGGGCATCAAGGCCAATGGATTCCGCACAGTTCCGACCTAAGCTTCATTTGCATG
Source organism: Melanostoma mellinum (assembly GCA_914767635.1). Taxonomy (NCBI): domain Eukaryota; kingdom Metazoa; phylum Arthropoda; class Insecta; order Diptera; family Syrphidae; genus Melanostoma; species Melanostoma mellinum. The sequence goes on from OU612059.1 coordinate 32,439,290, forward strand.
TTTCTCGTAAGTTTTTGTCGCTTTCAATATGCTTTCAATTATGACTGTTCTTAATTGTGTTAAATTAACTACGAACGAGCAATAGGAAAATAGGAGAGGAATTAAAAGAAGATATCGATGCACATTTAGTATTAAATTTCGCATTCGAGTGATAAGGGAATCTCTGTATTTGACAATTCGTCCAAAACTGGGTTCAAGTGTAAACTGAATGACATTCATAGAAGCGCTTTTGTATTATTTGAGGGAAAGGATGCAACTGGCCATAGGCATTAGACGTAAGAAACGTTGGCAAGTCTGATTGAGCGAGCCTTTACATTTCTAATAATTCAAAAGAATTCAAACAAAACGACGCCTCGAATAAAATCTTTCTCTTACAACATCAACTCAAATTCATATAAATTTGATTTAAAAAATGTTGTAAATGGAGGGCATGTTCAGGATTTAATTTTACAGAAGAGTTGAAACTAAGCCTATGATTTTTAATGCTAAGGCTAAACATAGTAAACATAGCAGCTGCGTTGCATGTAGCGTTGTGGTTATTTAGTCTGACTGTTACTAGGAAGTTCAAGGTTTGAATTCCAGACCCGTTAAGTTGTTTCTCAACAGGCATTGCTTTTCGCGAGGAGTTGACAAGTCATCCGAGAGTTGTAACCATGCCATGAAAAGCAGCTTTAGCCTTTCGGAATCAACAAAAACTTGTAATCGATATCTATCCCTCTCAACGTATTGAGAGCAATGCACTAGGTTTTGGAACTGCCTTACTACTGTTGCGCTTTCTTATTTATTAATTAATATTTTGATAGAAACTATACAGCATTCTTAAAGAAATCTAGTTTGATGGCATATCGCAGAAAACTAGGACAGCTTTCGATTAAGTTTGATCAGCATCTTAGGTTGTCGGCTGGAACAAATTGTCAAAGAGATATATAAAAATGGCCAACATATGTATATAATAAATAAGATGGCGCAACAGCGCGAGGAGCCCCATGGTCTAGCGTTTTTCTCATAAGTATTGCCTTTGTGTGAACAGGCGAATAGATGAATAAACAAAAATTTAGAGCCCGTATCCCAGTCCATCTCAGTCAGAGATTGTTTTTGAATATCTATATATTAATCGGCAAGTAGTTTTTTTGTGGTACATTTTTACCCCACTTAACGATGACGCACCCGCATGAAGTATATATTTTCTGAAAGGTATTTAGCCATAGAATGGAAGAATATACATTTTTTCCGGATCTGTTAACGTTTACCCGGTTAAATTGCGATAGAAAAATCGTTTAAAAAACAACAACAACACTGTGTTTTTTTACACTGTGCATTACAATCTCATAGTTCTTGCATACATGAGCGCATACAAGATTACAAGTGGAAGAGGTGATTTTACGAACAGGTAATGCGATGCTGAAAACAGAGAAGTGTGTGTGCGTTTATTCCGTCTCAGCTTTTGTATTGTCTCTCGGATACGTCAGCGTTTGGTCAATTGGACATTATTACCATTGGAATTGTTGAATTTACGAAGAAGTGGTGCGACGCTGAAATCGGAGAAGTGTGTATGCATTTATTCCGTCTCAGCTTTGGTACTGCCTTTCGCATACGTGAGCGTTTGGTCAATTGGACATGATTACCATTGGAAGCGGTGAATTTACGGCGACGCTGAAAACGAAGAAGTGTGTGTGCGTTTATTCCGTCTCAGTTTAAGTGTGAATGCAAAACTGTTATTTTTTCTTTGAGCGTTTTCACTGTGTGGAAAAAGCTAAATATAAGTTGAGTTCATCGGTTCAGGAGAGTTTGTGTCTTATTAAACGTATTTTGGATATTTAATTTTGCAGAAAAACCTAATTGGACTGGCGGCAGAAAAAAGATTTCATTTGGATTTTTAAATACGTACCAAGTTTGACGGTTGATATATTTGTTGTCTTCTTCTTTATTTCAATAATAAAAAAAATTTTAAAAATTAAAAAAATTAAAAAAATAACACTTGACACATGGAGTCATGACAGATTCGAGATAATTTTTCTTAAGTAAACAAAACAAAACAAATAACTTAAGTGGTCGAAGCTCGACCACAGGGCGAAACTAGTATGTATTTAAATTCTTAGAAAGTTACAAAGTTATTTATGTATAAGAATCTATGTTTAAAGTTGTTCATGTTTTGAAAATAAAAAATTTACTGCAGAACAGTTGAATCTACTGCATTATTGTTTCAAATCTACTTCGGACATTTTTCCAAGAAGTCCCATCACTGACGGTGATTGCTTCCTTCATGTCAAAATTCGTGAAGTGATATGGCGATCGCCAGATGAATTAACTGTCAACCAAAGTGGCTATGCCAACTCTTCCAGTTTTATTGATGTCCGAACTTTACGAGGGGCCAACTTTGACTAGTACTACTACCTCGCTGGTGACAAGGAACGAATGGGATAGTCCTGTTCACAACTATTATGAACTATTACTATTGAGCATCCTCCCCCCCCCCCCCCCCCCCCCCCCCCCTTCCCTTCAATCAGTCATTAGAATGAAACCCACGATTCGGTTAAGTATGTATGCCGACAAGTCAGCAAAAAAAAAAAAATCACGGCTTAGCGATATTTTCAAGCAACATTTTAGTCGCGATAGAGTCGGGACATTTAAATGGGTCCTTTCGGATTTTTCCTTTCCATTTACACCCATACTCAGTAAGGCGTGTGCGATAGCTGGATGCATGCATACCGTCTACCCATACAGCAAATAAGTAAATAATAAATAAGATTAGGCCTGTAGCATTTCTCTCACCTTTTCCATGTGAAGGAATGGAAAGGACCTACAATTTTTTATCAACTAGCCGCTCGGTAGTCCAGAAAGCGATTTTCATGGCATGAAATTCCTACCGGGGAATTCGCCCATCCTCGCGGAAGGCCGATGTTCTTCTTCCTTAGTGTTTCTCAACTGGAACTTCGAACCTAGTAAGTAACAAGCAGACACACCGATTATTTCGCCACGGGCACCGCTTACCATATTTAAAGTGCTCAAATATGTATCTTCACGTAGGTTGGCTCTATAGTCAGCAAAGGGAAGTTGATGTTCTTTGTTGTCCGCTGCTTAAACTTAAACCCTTAAGAATGATTAATCTTTTATTTGTGAAGGCTTAAAATCACTGACTGAATATCGAATTAGTCACCCACCTACAATTCAAAAATAAAAGCGAATACAAATCAAAAATGCTTGCAGATGTTTTATTATTCCTCTCTCTGTGCACTTGGAAGGTCGCTTTTTAGAGCTCATACCCGTTCTCCACATCAAATATAAATTTTGTATGATGATTCTGATTCTGATATTTGTAAGACCACCCACAGTTCAACATTTATGTCAACATGGAGTGGTGATGGCTTTTAAATACCACCCCCTACAGTGGTTACATTACACGATAAAAGTCAGTATTTGTCATACTATTGTGCAACATAATGTTTCGATGCATAGGACATGCTTCATTTAGAAACATAAATCACAATTACGTACGCTTCAAAAATATTTTGTTGGTTGTCCGTCAATTGTTTGTTCCGGAGCTAGTGAGCACTGCATAACAAATTGGGTGATTTAATGTTCAAAATTAACTTCGAGAAACTAAATAACTAATAGCTAGAAACTAATGCAAATCAGTTAATTGCACTGTGGGCTAAGCCTTTTTAGCCCTGCCGCTGTTAGCGTAACTAAGGCTTACTGCCATCCTAAGCTCTTTTCTTGCGACAGCAAACTAGTGTTTGAGGGCTTTGTTAGTGACATTTATAAGTGTTCAGATGTTTCTAAGGCCAGAGTATATGATCTGTTTTGATTTTTCTAAACAACACATTTCTAGTCCCTCATCAGTTTTAGGTTTAATGCGTTTTCAAGTTAAAACCTTGGGTTTTAAGATACTTCTTGTATAGAGAAATGTAGAAACACACTCAGAGCCAAGTGTATTGATGCCGAAAAAGTTTAAAAACAAAAATATATAAGTTTGTAATGAAAACATTGTGGTATGTCGAGTTTTCTATAATGTCATTGTGCCTGAAGCTTATGGATCTCCTCTTTAGTTTCGAAATGATTTCCTGTTGAATATTTGTGATGCCCTTCATCATTAAAACTAGTAAATGGCTATATGTCATGTTCCAGATCCTTTGAATAAACATTAATTTTAAAATGCTTCCCTCACCAGAGGTAAGAAGTTTTTTTGTAATGAAAACATTTGATTGTTGAGCTTTCTGCGGACCAATGGCTTTTGACTTTTGGTGCGGAAAACAACAGGTTGTTTTGTAGTCTGCCTTCACAGTAATGGTTTGCCCGTTGAATATTTGTGAGATATTTCCGAGAGAACTGCTGTCATTGAAAACTAGTCAAGTTCTTAGCGAGCCTGATTAGGCTGGTGGGGTATTCACAATCTAGTGATTTCTAGTAATGAATGTTCCATCTGTTAATTATTGTTGCATGATTGTATATGATTTTTATAGTAGGGGAGCCCAAGAGGGGATTTTGGGCGTTACTCAAGCGCGTCAGAAAATCATATGAGGAGAAACCTTGCACCATGCAATATACTCCTACCATATATTAAACCTTAATGCGAGCGCGTCAGATTAAGAGATGGTAGGTTGATTACATCGAGAAGAATGTATATTTCAATATTCTGACAATTTGAGCGGGGCCTTCGCAAGTAGGCGAGTCACAAAGATGTAAAAAAATCGAAATACTCGAGCGCGATTAATTTTTTTTTTTTATTTTGGAGGTAATTTTATCAGGATTACGGAAAACATATAATCTGACATTTTGGTTGGAGCGATCAGGTAAAATAAAAGGTATTATATATGATGGTTAATATCTCGCTTAATATTGATATTAGCAATTTGGTTCAAAGGCCTTTCTTGTAAGAAACTAAATTTTCTACAAGTTTGTTTTTTATAATTTTTCCGTAGCTTTTGTTATTTACGAGATAACTGCGAAAAAATGTAAATGGAAAAATCTGGTTTAGTGGCCCGTACCACCTGGCCGGTATGAGTAACAACTTTGCAACAAAGAACACTTTTGTAGAGCGTTCAATTTTGAGAAAAAAACATCTTTTGTTAAAGTGATTAAATGGAATACCGCTGAGTAATAGAAATTTAAAAATAGAAAGTCAGAGCTTCCGTGTATTTTCAATGGGAAATCTTCACACCTTTTGATCGAGGACTTAAAATTAATATTAAGAGCTCAAACTTTCAGGATTTTTTTTAAACGTATTTTCAACAAAATTTCAATACAAAATCTTTAAATATGTACATAATATGTGTACATATTTTTTGATTGCATCCAGTAACAAAAAATAGAAACAACAAAGAATTGTTACTTTAAAATTGTCAGACTAAGAGTACGCCCCCATATAATTGTCAGATTATCATCCTGGAGGACGAAGACATCAAGTTGATCACTCTGTATAAAAATCTGACGCGCTCGAGTATTTCAAGGTCACGTGTTTTTTTTTTTACATTTTTAAAAGTCAGACATGACTGATCGCCCCACTCAAATTGTCAGATTATTGAAATATGTATACACTTTTTAGAGTACGCTTAACATTCACTTTGAAAATCTGACACGCTCGAATAACTTTTTATTTTTTGTTTTTTTAACCTCTCTTTACGCCCATTTGCCTCCAGTAAATCGTCAGATTAATATATATCCGTTATCAGAAAGACAAAGCGCGTATACTCTATGAAAATCTGACGCGCTCAAGTATTTCAATTTAACTGTTTTTTTTTTTACATTTTTAAAATCTAAAATGAAAAACTGCCATACACTTTTTTTCGTTTAAGAACGTAGACTTCACAATCCAATAAGTCCCCATGACCCTTTAGTAACTGCAAATTTAGCATCTGCGGCTCCCCTACTTCTACTGTTATGATCGCGGAAAGCTTTTTCAAAAAAATTTCCTTATTTTTTGTAAGCCCGTTTCATTTTTTGAAGTGGAAGTCAAATTTGCAATATGTAGTTTTTTTTTTTTTTTCAATCCAATTGATTTCCCCTCTTTTTTTTCAAAATTGATGTTCCTTTATAAAAAAGGGAAGCGTACTTCAATGCGAATTGCACGGTTTGGCGCTTGAACAAGAAACGTGATTGGCAACCATGCGAACATTTTTTAAACCGATTCCTATCCTTGCCGCAAGTGTCTTCATATCGCTGACATCCTGTTTGCTGCTTCTTATAAACATTTCGTTGAAGAAATAATATTGTTTTTTTTTACTTTTTTATTTTCTGTTCATCTTCCATATGATGTGTCAAAAATGCCACTCGTTCGGTTTGTTTGTTTGCGTGCCACACCTGCTTTTCAAACCTGATCCTTATCCAAAAAGGGGAGCATCGCAATGTGGGCTGTGAAATGTAACTTTGCATGTGGGGCAGAGCGAGCTCGTTAGAAAAACGTTATGAGAAATGTTTAATTAGAGAAATATGTTTAAACACAACTTTACATTGTGCCATTAGGTGTGAATTTGGGCATAGCCCAGAGGCATGGATGGGATTACTTGCACTCAAACACACACACACACACTCATTTAAATAAAAAATTAAAACAGAGATTCACCAAGGACTGCTTTCTGGAAAGGTTAACGTTAAAAAGGATTTACTTAAACTTTTCAGTTTGATGAGGTTGCTAAATGGTGTTTTCAAAATGTTTTCCGTACCTATACCTCGCATTAAGACAACATTAAACTTGTTAACAAGGTGTCCTTTAAATGGAGAGATGCGATGTGATGGAAATTTTTGCTCATCTCAAGAGATCTCCGGGGAGTTATGGAAACTCACCAAGTGTTGTGTGTGTGTGTGTGTGTGTGTGAGTGTGTATCTGATTTTGTGTGGATATGTTGTTAAGGAGTTATAATGTTTTGCACAAAACGTGAGTTAAAAACCACAAATCCACTTACTCTAATGCAGTTTGTGGTCGTGTTAGTCCACTTGAAGGACTTGTGGTGAAATAGTTTCTTTAACGGTCTCTTATGTGAGGCAATGAACTGAAGAGAGAATTTTGGGTTTCTAAAGGGAAGTCACTTAAGTGAAAGTAGTTTTTATGTTATGACTGTTGGATGATATTTTGACCGAAAGGATTAACCTACAAAACTTGAAGAATGAAGTTAAGCAATAATTTTTGGTACCCAGTTCATTAATTCTAATTGAATTTCCTTTCGCAGTGTTGGTGAATAAGAGATGTTCTATATGTGAATTAACTTGGAATACATTTGAATAGTTTTGTTTTGAAATATTAAATCAAAATAGTTTAACTAAATTACACTTTCGTTTTCACAGACCCTGTCATTCCCAATGATTGTGTTTCTTTTACTTCAAACATTTTAGTTCTTTTGCTCTGTCAAAAATTATTTAGTCAAAGTGTCTGTCATTTTGGAAACTACAAACAGAACAAGAGATACATAATAATATCTCTGTCAATTGGCAAACTAATTGAATGTAAATTGAAATCATTGATAGTTGAGAAATTTGAAATTTGAACAAAATTTTCAAATTCAATGGAAAAATCAACAAAAGTGATAGTTCAATTGTCGAAACAGAATTGTGTGTTTACCTAGGACTAAAGTTACATGTACCGTTGTATACAAAACCACACACTAAAATTATGTAGTATACTGTATACAGCATCCCATATCAGAAATGTATTTATTTCACTTACCTAATTTCAAATGTTCATTCAGCTTTCAATTTCTGTCTGAAATGAAATAAATTGATTTTTATTGAGAATATGGTTGAGAGTAGATATGTGTATGTAAAGGACAGATAATGGAAAATGTAGCGGGTGTTTTATTTTTACAATTCGATCGACCAGTTTCTGGTGTAGGAAAATAGGGTTTTTTAAATGATTTAATTACTCGGGAAAGGTGAATTTTGCGGAAAACCGAATCGGGGCTCGAACCATCAACTCCCACGTTACAAGCAGACATGCTAACCAAAATCCCAATGACGATTCTAAGGATACGTTAAGTTATTGATGACATACTGGCGCAAATGTGAAATAGGTAAGCATAACCGGATTTTGACTTTCTAGAAGTCTTTGATGACTTAGAAACATCAATGCCCAATGAGTCGAACAATAAACTAGATAAAATGTTGTTTTTGGGATTGTTTATTTGACAACTAACGGTTTATTTGAGAGCAAGACATTTTGCCTTTTCACATTGAATAAACTATGTAGCTACCGATAGACAGCCACAGTTACTCAAAAGTGGCCCAAATTTGACTTCCTGATTACGCTTCTAGGCCAGTGGTGGGGCTTATTTCCTTAAAATTGCTTTAAAGCAAATGGAACTAGATTACCTGTTCCTTAGAGTTCTCTAAGTCAGTAAAACTTATTTCAACGTGTTTTTCAAAGTCCATTGCAATTCGAAGTCAAATGCGCATATATGAGACGAGCTAATTTTTTTAATAAAGATATTAGTTCTTTAACGTAGATTCAATATAGCAACGGACCAAGTAATGAGCCCTTCGGTACACCTGAAAAATTTGAGCGAAAACCAGATAGATTATTCGTAATTCCAACTGCTTGCCTTTTATCAGTAAAAAAAAAACTAGCAAAATTAAGCAGTTAATTAAAAATTAAGTTTGTTTCACGATTAAAGCAATATTTTATGCTTTTGTCTATTATCTTGTCCTCATGGCTATACACTGTTTTAAAAAAAAAAAAAAAAAAAAAATTATAGAAGAATTTTAGTGGAGGGCCGTAAGCTTTTTACCTAGGAATCCAGAGCAGGTCCATGGATTTTCATGAAATTTTCGGAAATGTGTTTTGAATGGTGTATAGAAAAAAGTTAAAAAAGAAAATTTCACCGCTCTCAATTTTTTAATTATTTTTAAAATTAATTATTAACTTTTGGAGTTTTATTTTATTTATTTACGGTCTTTTAGATACCGTCTTCCAAAGGGTAAGAATGGATAGGTTTGGTCAAGACAAAAAAAAAGTTGTGTAAGAGGGGGGTCTATATCCCTCCGTGTAGGCGAGAGGGGCAATCTAGAGTACAAATCAGTATATGTGCTCTCCTTTGAGACCTAGTTTTAAAACTTAACTTAAAACTAATATAATCAGAAGATAACTCTAAAATTTTAATAATTATTTATAATTTATATCAAAATTAAGATCATAAAATTTTTTTTTTAGTTTTTTTTTATATGCTATTTAAGACACGTTTCATTTTTCACTTCTAGGAAAAAGTTCAATTAGCGGGAAATTAACGACATTTTGTTTTCAGGAAAAAAGTACCTTTCGTTTTTTTTTAATTTCTCTTAAACCAAGAAAAATTTTTTTGTTCGGTTTTTTGCTCTCAGTAAATATTAATTAAAGCATTGAATATGGAAAGAAAAAATGGCCCTTTGTGGGGCAAAATTATGAGAAAAAAAAATTAATCAAGAAAAAAATATTTTCTTTTTTTCGAAATTTTGGTTTTGAGGCTTGATCTCTCAAAAACTTTTCATTAAGTGAACTCAAATTAAAATTTTTATTAAAGAACAAAGTAATAGCTTTCAAAAACTCTAAAGTATGAGAAAGTAAGTGGCTTATTTGATTTTTAATAATTTTTTTTTTTTGAATGGAGTAAATTTCATATAACTTTTTTTTGTCTTGACCAAACCTATCAATCCTTATCCTTTGCAAAACCGTATCTAAAACACCCTAAATAAATAAAATAAAATTCTAAGAGTTAATAACTAATTTTAAAAATAATTAAAAAATTGAGAGCGGTGAAATTTTCTTATTTAACTTTTTTCTATACGCCATTCAAAACACATTTCCGAAAATTTCATGAAAATCCATGGACTGGCCCTGAATTCCTAGGATTTGCCTTTTTTATGTCTAACGGTCCTCCACTATTTATTATTATTTTACGGAGCGTCATGATTTTTAAATCAAAAATGAAAAAGTACAAATATACACTTTTTGGCTTGTATTTGTATAAGTTACGTTTAAAAGATCGATGATTCAAGCTTTTTCGCTGCACAGTGTTGTAAAAGAGATCCCAGCTTGTCGATAAGTCAAAAACAATTTTGGATTTAAAACAAGGATTTGCCTTCCCCTTAAGTAAATGATTTTTTGCTAGGTTTTTGTTGGATAAGCATAGCGATTAAGACTTTCAAGTGATGCGTGCCGCGCAAGAAAAACAATATAATATCAAAGAAATGCAGGACTCAATGACAGCGTTATGTTATGTTATTATGTTATTTGCTGTTCTTTTATCATTCCTACTTTTAAGTTTTTTGACTGATTTGGCTTCGAGCATGTGAGCTGTACAGTACAATAGGTACTTTCCTAGCTCGTCTGCGGTTAAAGTGAAAACAGAACAGTCTTCAGAGATAAACTTATTTTTTTTTTATAAATGGATCTGCTTATACAGGGAGTCCCGTAATTCAAAGGTAATACTTTGTCTGCTGTTCACCCAGAGCTTTGTGGTTCGAATCCTAACCACGGCAGAAATGTTTTTGAACGGGTATCGCCTTTCGGGAAGAATTGGTCTCTGTTAGCAAATTCACTATCATGAAAAGCTCCTTCTCGATAAGCCGTTCGAAACTGGCAGAAAACTGAAGGCCACTTCCATTCCCTCACAAGGCATGGTGGTGAAAAATGAGCTAGGCCCTAAAGCTCTTCGGTCTGTTGCCCCAGCCTTTTTCTTATTTTTAATAAAACATTGGGATAAAGTTTTTGGTTATTCCTTACCAAAAAATTGAATCGTACCGAGGGTCAATCTCCCTATGGGCTTTGTATAAGTGTTTTTTTAAATAAGGTATATTTTTATAAAATTTCTTTTCCCGCTCAAACGAGGGGAGATCGACTAAAAGTGATTTAAGACTTTGCAACCCTATGCCACACGAACCAAAAATCACATCCCAAAGTATTGAACACAAATTATGGAACATCTTCATATATTCTAGAATCAACAGTAACATTTTTGGTTCAAATCTATGCATTATTTGTAATTTGTTTTTTAACATGAAACAAAATGATTTTTCATTTACTGTGTGCTCACTTGCATAGAATGAACCTTCAGCTTAATCAACTCAATTGCAATATGATTTTTAAGCTACTGTAATACTTTCAATGGGGTCACAAACAAATTGATTACGCAATTCTTTAATTTCTGAATCACCATGCGCACAATTAGCCAGAGCAAATGTGTGATGGCTCGTGGTTACAAAAAAAAATTCTATGAGCAATGATTAATCTCTCAAGTGGAAAAAGCTTTGAAAGCATGGTTGCCCATTCAAATAAAAAATCTTACCAAGCTTTCATAAACAATCTCCTAATTCATTGAAAAACCAATTGAAGCTTGCGATATTTTTTTGAAATTAAAGATTTTAACCAAAAGTTGATAAGGACTTGGGTCAGAAAATTTGAATCTATTGGTTCAACTCCTCTCAATCAGAAGTCTTCGAGACGCTGAAGTTCAACAGAAATCAATAAACAAGTTCGTATTTCCTTGAAAATCAACTGGGTCAATCTGTGACACTGAATTCGGCTCGATACAACGCCATATTGCGAGATTTTTTTTTTTCTACACTGAAAGAATTCGAAGGATATAACCGTTCGACATGTAACTAACAAGATTTCGCGACATGCCATAGATCTAAGTATGCTCGATGTGAGTTTTCGGGCCCACTCTGTTTAATTAAAAGTTTGGAAAGAAAATGATATTTCCTTCTCAGACGTCTGGTTTTCGAAAAAAAAGACACTTAAAATTTCATGTTATGGGCAAAAAATCTCCTTTCTTATTTAGATAAGGGTTTGACATAAATTTAACGGCTGACGTCCAATTTTTGAGCACTTTTTGCAGCGCTTAGGGCCGTATGTCAACAACAATGCGCCGAAGATTCTCTTCCATTAGACTAGATTAGACAGACGACTTTACATAACCCCCATCGGTGTTGAATCTCCCGATCTTGGAAGTAACTCACGGGTGGTATAAAAATCGAAATGATGTAAATAACGGAGTCAACAGCAATATCTTTCTCAGACAATTTACTAACCACACAATGGTCACGCGGCTTCAATAGAATGTAAATAAAATAATAGAGAATTTACTGTCAGAGGACTTGCCAATTCCTCGCGAAAGGCCTTCTATCTTTCTATGAATATAAATAAGAAAAAACACAATATATACCTTAGCTTTCCAGTGCTAAATTATAAAAATCTGTTAAAAATATCAAAATCGAACTCTATATATATGTATAATTAAGAGCCTCATGGACAATGGCTTATTTATACTTTATGCGTAAAGAAAATTTGTTCATCAATAAACTACCACCAGCCGTTGTGAAGAAAAAAACATTTTGCCAACGATACAGCCTCAGACTGTGTGCAAATTCTATATAAGCATGACTCGCACTTTCATTAGGTTTTGTGGCTTAAGACTTTTAACTCAGCATTAAAAACGATTTGAAGTTATCTGGAAAATATTGTTGAAATAGTAAGTATACGCCACAGTGAACGATTTTGGGACTAAGGTCCCAATAGTTTTGTTGTGCAGCACTGTTTGATAGTTACTAAATACATTTTGTAATATATCCCTAGATTTCGCTTGCGAAAGTAAATTTATCAATAATTTGAAACAGTCAGCACAATAGCCAATTCTACTTCTAAAGTTGAAGAACCCAAAAAGCCCACAAAAAAAAATGGAATATATTCCATCAAAGCTTATTTTACCTTCATATGCAAATTTTCAATAAATTCGAAATTTGTTGGAGTTTATTCTTTAAGAAGATTTAGTGTATTTTGAACCGGAAACATCGTTAATAGTATATTTATTCAAAAAACGGTGAACCATTTAAATGTAAGTCAACTACATACTCACACAATCATAAAGAGTATTGATTGTTGTCCATAAGGACTTTGCTATTCATTCAGCGCCTTGCCCTGACAACAATTGAAATGAATTAAAGGTTCTTTTTCTGATTTCCATATGTCAAGATTGTAAAACTGGAATAAGTAGGAAAATCCATCAGCTATCGTTTATGTTTCAATCCGGAATTCTCCTTGGTCACATTTTAAGCTATCGAGGTCATTCATTTTGTGAGGGTCATTTTTCTGTAAAATGCCTAACCAGAAAGACACATTCAGTGTGCAAATCAAGTTCAAAGTGAAACTGATCCTTTTATTCAATCCTTACCTCAAACCCAAGGCAAAGTCCTAAGGTTCTCAACTTCGTGACGCACTTTCCTACGAAAAAGTCTTTGATTCGTTGGGAGTAGCTAGCTATCTTGCATTTTCACAAATGAATATGAATCGTTTTCATTTTCATTGGCAAAGTCTAAGGATGGCAGTTTTCTTGGTATTAATTTAAAGTCAGTACAACAAATCTTGAACCCATTTCGAGTTGTCTACAAATACAGCAGTTGTATCATGAAAGTAAAAAAAAAATAACGTAAAATAGAAAGAGCTTCCAAAGAATCAAAATTTAGCAGGAAACATACCATGAAATTTTGATAACTTCTATGGTAACCTAGAGCTTCTATTTATAAAACGCCAACATACAAGGATATGCGGTAATTAAAGACATTGACAAAGACCTTGAAGTTTGACTGAAATGAAACAGCGTTTCGTGTCTTCAGTAACGACACACTTCTTGTTGTTTTCATGCTTCTGTGTGGTGGAAGCAAGGCAATCAATAGAAATATTTGTTGATCTTAATTTCATTCATGGATTTTGCGAATTCTGAAAGGACATGGTATACAAATACAAATGTGATTTAAGATAAGCCATTTCTAGCCTTCAATCAACCTTAACAACACATTCCGTTGTAAAAAGCTTTATGAAGTTATGGTCCACACAAATTTGAATTTCGAGACATTGAATATCGTGGCAAAACACCACTATTTTTCTTTAATCGGCTTAAAACTTTCGGTTTCCTTTTATAAATAAATAAAATAATTCAAAAGTGTGAAAGGCTCCTCCATTTTGAATTAAAAAGCTTCTAAGGTTCACCCGGGTGTAGAACTCTCAGATTTTTCATTTCCTTCTTATGATTAATGTTTGTGTAAATGAAACTCTTTATGTTCTTATTTAACTTCCATTTGCATTTGAGTTTAGGCCTAAGAAAAACAAAAATTTGAATTTTTATTTGGTTTCCATTTCATCTACCGGAATATAAAGAGGTTCCCCGTTTTCTTTGAATTATTAGCACCCTCACACAAATAATTGTTTTAGAAGAAGTTAAAACTTTATTTAAACGGTTTTCTTTACGATCAATAATGAATACACATAAAAAAACTTTCCTTCTCAAAGCCGCAAGTGCTGCAAAACAGCAAAACTAAAGCAATTACTATTAAAAATCCAAGCCACCTATCTGTTCAATTCGAAATGGCTATTCCCATATTTTTCCCTCAGTTCTTTTCTTTTTCATCAGTTTTTTGTTTTATTCAACAAGCGTACGAAAAACTTCTTCTATGCTTATATACGTACATTCATACAAGAAAAACAAATCTCAAGGATAACAAAAGTCTGCTCTGGTATTGTTCAAGCAAGGAGCTCGAAGCAAAAAACAAAAATTAGAGCAAAACTCTTCTGTTTAATAGGAGGAAAAATACTGGAAAACTGGAGACACTCATAAAACAACAACGAATAAAGAAAATAAAAAAATATAAATTTAAAAAAAAGTTCAACGAAAAAAAAGTTCAATCTGAAAAATTAATATTGTATCTGGAGTACCTATAAGGTGGGAGGATTTAGTGTCCATGAACTTGCAGCTGCCTCATCCTTTGGCTCTTTGATCTATTATTTTCTACTTTTTTTTGTCTTTCTTGTTTGCATTTCCAATAGTTTCTGAATGAATTGTTTGAGCAGAAGGTTGGATAAGCAGTCTCTCGTGAGAGTTGAGAAACTATGTCAACAGAGGGTACTCAGTGTAGTATATATACATATATGCATTCTCATTTCATGGATTATGAACTAGTTTTGGAATCGATTTATACTTGCTTTTGAAAGCATTTAGATTCACATTGGAATCGTTTGTATGGCGCAGGGACATGTACACATAAACGGAATTAGAGATAAGTTTTTGAATCTTTGTAGGTGGAGAGATATATAATGGTTTGAGCCTTTTTGTGTGTAGGTGTTCCTATCTATGTTAACAAGATGCTGTGTGGCAGTCAAAGGATTTCTTTTGGGACTAAACCCCAAATAAATTGGATTTTTTTGGTGTTTAAATGTCAACAGTGATCGCTTCCGCTCGAGAGAGTTTATTTAAAATTACATTTTTTACAGTAAATTATGACGAGATAAGTTTTTTTAAAGAAGCTGTTTTTTCTAGAATTACATGTGACAGTTTCCCACTACTTGTACCTCCTGTATCGATACCGTCGCAAAATGAATGTTAACCATATTATCAATACGAACATGATACGAAGATGAACATAAAAATGAGTTAATTGTGACGCAGTTCTATTTGTGGGTCTGTATGTCTATCCAACTTCTGTGCTAATGATTTCTTTCTTTTGCAAAAAAAGCAAAACTTTGCTCTCGGTTAGGCTTCCTTTTTACTACCGACAAAAGTTGTGGCGAGCTAGATTTCCATTATTGTAAATTTTTGGAACTGTAAATACCGATTTCGTTTCTGTTTTGCAGTGAACCGAGATGGCCGGGAGCGAGAGCGAAACTCTACGAATTTAGTCTTCTCATCGTATTCAGGTCGGTCTCTTTAATCACTTTCGACGCAGTTAGAGGTTTAAGGTTCTCCCAAATCAAAAGTTTTTGAAAGAACCCACACCAACGCGACGAAGTACTCTCATATGCTGCTGTGTAAACTAGTTTTGACAACTGCAATTTCCGCTGCCGCAACTTCAAAAACGCTTAGGCTTAGGAGAACGTTTAAGTAGAACCTTAAGCACAGCTTGGCTGTTGCTGTGTAAGTGTGTATACAAATACTTCGTCACATCCAGCCATTCTTTGTAACTTTGCTCAAAGCCGTACGACTCTGCTAGAAAGACGGTTTGAGGTGTGTTGTCGTATGTTATCGCTCTCCATTTTCAAAAAGGCTAATGACTTTCGTATACCATTTTAGAACCATAAATATTTTATAGTGAATGAGTTCTCCGAAGGAAAATTTATCAGGAATTTTTACGCAGGTTGAGTTTTAGGATCAGCGTATGGAACGGCAATGAGAAAGGCCTGAATCAAAATATATGCTTCTTGAAAAATTCTCAAATATTTCTGTATAAATGCTATTGAGAACACCATGATGTGATACCTGTATTCCTACTTCTACCTATCTAGGGGAGGAAAACTTTGCCGTGCGTTGAGTGAAGTGCTGGGGAAGGCCTTAGTTCAGCCAAGACATATTGTTCTTTGAAATTTGGCAATTTGGGGTGTTCTCTAAAAAACGATCCAAAAAGCTTTTGGTCCTTTGTAAATTCTAAAAAAAAAAAAATCAGACGGCTATCTAGCCGATTTTATTTATAATACAATTTCTTTAAAAAACAATCACGACATTTCGTCAGCGGAAAGCTCAATTGGTCTAAGTCACAAAAACAAAATTTTACAGGGGACGATATTTTGTCTATAAATTGAATTATAGTCACATTTTTTAGCTCATTTCTTGCTCATGTAATTTTTTTTTTTTGTTCTCTTGCCATTATTTTGTCTAAAACTAGTAATAAAATCCCTATAAATCCTTTCTCGCTATTTTAAATATTCAAGAAAGCCAATAACCTTAAAATGGACATAGAACAAGCCACCATATAAGTATATGCATTCTCCTGAAAAAGAAACATGGACTTAGAACAAAAATATGGATTTAGAACGACTGGTCATATATGGTCTTGCAATAAATCTATTTTACTCTTTTCTTCATGTATTGTTCTTAGTCCAATAATCAATAAAGAATTCTTTGGCGCTTAGGACAAAATGACTTTCTGAATGTGTGTGCAAAATTATTCTGCTTCATACAATTTTGTCTCTTAGATCAATTTAGAATTAACTTGAGCATGAAAAATTTGGCGCTTAGAACAAAGTGGGTGTACATTATCTGAAAAACTATAAAAGATAAACAAAAACAGATTTCAGATTCGGAAAGAGCATAAACAAATTAGTAAAACTGCATCATTAGTTCATTTTCGAAAAAAAGTGGACATAGACCAATTGAGCTTTCCGTTGACGATTTGCAATGCCTTTGCAGACCATTTTAATAGGTCTTTTTGTAATACAAATCTAGAAATTGATGAAAAATACTTTGAATATTTAACTCACTGCTTATAAGTGAATTTTAATAATATCCCCCTATTCAAAGAGATAGAATTACTTACTACCTCTCTTCTCTCAAAGATGAGGTTTCTCCTGGTCCGGACATGATTCCGCCAATTGTTTTAAATAAGTGTTTCTCACAATTATTATCTCCACTTGAAAATCTTTTCAAGCTTTCATTAAAATCTGGAATATTCCCCACTCTTTGGAAAAAATCTTTTATCACACCTGTTTTCAGAAAGGTTGAAAGATTCGATATAAGAAACTACAGACCTATTTCAAAGCTCTCATGTATACCAGGTATTTTGAACAAATAGTCTGCGAAAGCGTATGCTTTTTTCAAGGAATGTTGTCTCCCACCAGCAGTACGTAGTCCCACAGTATTTATTGCTTGGATAAGTTCCTACCTAAAAAATAGGTCTTATGAAGTCAAAATTCGTAACGTTTTGTCCAAACCTTTCAATGCTATGTCTGGCATGCCACAAGGTAATCATCTTTGTCCCTTGCTTTTCATTGTTGCAATAAATGATGTAATTTCTTGCATCTCCTATAGCGACATTTTAATCTTTGCTGATGATATGAAGATTTTTAAAATCATCAAAAATGCTTCAGATCGCGACTTCATATAAAAAGATAATGATAGTTTTGTACTATCCACATAGGATTCATACATAGGAACATAGGAACTCACCATCTACGTAATTTAGAGTTTAAACATCGCTGCCACCACCGAACTAACTTTGGAATGCATTAGCCATTAGTACGCATGAGTAGGTTATTAAACTCTAATGCTTTTATTGTCGATTTCAACATCAGTAAAAATAGCTTGAAATTAATAATAATAAGTATACCATCTGCATGATTCATGTTTAGTAGATTTTTTTTTTATTGCTGTAGTTAAATCTCATTTTTAATTTTAAACCTTGGTTAGTAATGTTTCACTATTTTAGTTTGTTCTCTTAATGTTAATTTAATTTAAGTTTTACTTTGTTATATTTTGAAATGTTTTTTTTATTTTTCATCGTATACGTTCTCCTTGCGGTTGTGTTGGCGTTACTTACTTACCACTAACACTTGCATTGATTATGAAGAGCGTAGATAAGTGTGTACAAATGAGCTTGCTCTAAGTTCAGTGCCACTTAAGTCTGTGAGATGCAATAAATCAATAAAGTATTAACATGACAGATTCTTTCACCAAACAACTATCGCATAAGTGATGATTAGTCCTATCATAGTCGTTTAGTTTGAAAAAAAAATTTCAAGCACTGACAACATGTCTTGTGAAAAGCTTCCCTACTTTGCCTGAAAACTGACAACATGCCTTAGAAATTTTCGACTCGACGTGCTTGGACCAAAAAAGTTTGATATCAAGGAATACTGCAGGAAGTTTGACATCAAATAAATCGATTTTCTGCGTCTTGTGAAGAGAACAACTATGTTTTCAAGAAGATTGGTAGTGATACAGTTTCAAGCACACTAGGTGTCAATCAAGTTGTTTAGTGTAGCAAGTGTTTTTTATCAAACGGTATTGAAGCTGAATTAAATAGAGAGCACGGTGACGCCCTCAGTTATGCTTAGGCGTACGCGTGACGTGCATTGAGAGAGCATTTCGATTAGAGAGCACGATCAGAATGCACCACAGACGAGAATATAGAGGGCTATTTTGTAGACAACTTTTATTCACTCTTGTTGTTACAAAATATTGTCTACAGTCCGCTTCAACGATCTTTGTTCTAATGATTGGCATTGTTTTAACCCAAAAGACTAATAATTCATCCACACCATATTATGCTCTCTAGAAGCAGTGCATATGACATTAAAGCTAACTTTGTCCTCTGCCTCTGACAAAAATACTTACCGCTTAATCTATCTTGTTGAGAGTCTTGAAAACAAGCCAATGAAGTGCGGTGTCACAAGATTTTCTTCGACAGAAAGCGTGTTTCATCTGAGACAGAGTGTTTATTTACAATTAAAAAGCCGTTATCCGCCTGAAAATCACAATCATTCTTTCACGCGATTCCAGCACGAAGGAAGCAAGGCTGATGGACCAAAATCTCTTAAAGATTCAATAGTCTTGCTTACCAATTTGTGGAATCAAAGCAACTCGTGCACTCTGACAAGGAGTTGATATATAGGCTAATGCTAGACCGCCATCCCGTGAAAATATTTTTGAAAATAGGTAGCCACAGGTCCTTACTCGCCTGTGACATAGCTAGAATAAATGCCGTTGGTACCAAGCTGTAAAAAGAAATCCCAACATATTTGACAGCCTTGTCAGTAGTAACTAGCGAGTATTAAGGACTCTTTGGCAGCGACCAATATAAACGAGTACAGTTGCAGTATTAAATGCATGTTGCTGCCTTAAAGGGTAATGTGCTTAGCAAAACGCTTAAATATTCATTCTGCAACACAAAAAATTAAGTCTATTACTTTATCAAAAAATGTTTCCTTTAATAATGTCTAGTTACCCGTTGCAAAGTGGATGACTTTCTGTTTTCCTAGTTTTGGAGAATTTTAAAGTTTTGGAAGTTGGGAACAGATTTTACTCCTTAAAATGTTTGATTATCATCTACGAGCCACATCTAAGAACATATCAAAAATTTAGAACTACCCGACCTTTTAAAGGGGACAACCCTTTTGTTTTACTTTTTGGTGGCCCTTTAATCCCAAACTCAATTAAGGCAAAAATAAAGGCGGCGTAATTTATCATGGTTGAAAACTTGCAAAAGATATCTAAATCCATTAGCCCTCCACTCCAGTTGTTCCTAAAATTTCATTCTTGTTAGACACGATATTGTCCTGAGAAAAGAAGATTTCGTAATGGTTACGTCAATGATACTTTCCCACAACATTTGATCTTCCAGTTAATAAATTAAATAAGTCTTTAAAATTTTCTTGGATTTTAGGAAAATTATTCTCATTTTCTCATTACCTTTTTTTCAAGCCTATACTGTACAGAACAGTATAGATTGATTACCTTGATACAGAACAAGTTCCATTGCCGTAGAAAAACAATCGGGGTTCGTTATATCGTAAGTAATTAGTTCGTAGTATTAAAATTTGGATGCTGGGTAAAAGCCTTTTTTCAACTTGAATGCTGTGTTAGCTGCTGTCTTCAAAGAAAAAAACAGGGCTTATAAGCGGTTTGAAGTTAGCATTCATCTCTTTAACCTCTTTTACATGAAAGTGTTTAGGAAAATTCCATGTTCCAATATTGTATGTGAGCCAAAAATGAGAACTTTTTTATCCGAGCGCACTTAAGGTTTCAACCAACAAATGCTTTTTCTGAGTATCAATAAATGAAAAAGCAATCAAGTGAGGTGAAATATGGGATGGACTTACGTATTAGTTAAATAAAGTGTCCTACAACATCTGAAAAGAAATCCTGCATTTATATCTGCCTTTCTAAGTCTAGACAATCAATTAGTAAAATATTTTTTTTTCTCTGGGACATATTTAAGAAAAAAAGAAAATTCTGTTGCTCAAACGGAGATTATCTCATCTGAATATAAATACGTAATGAATGAATTGAATCCGAGTCCGACTAAACAGATTCCGAATAAACAGATTCGAATCCGACTAAACAGATTCGGTGTACCTTACGAAAAATGGTAGCTTCGCATGTGGAAAAAATTCATATTACTGATAAAAATACGGAATCAGTGTTTTTACAAGAGTATTGTGTGTCAGATTTTATAAAACCGTTTGTAGTCAATTACATAGCCACATTGCAAAGGGCACTTTTTCTTACATACTCGCATGCAATCAGCCATATCAGGAAATAATTAAATAGAGAAACACAGCTTAAGATAAATTATAAGAGCCTACAACGTTTTTTTGATTTCGAAATGCTAAGTGGGAAAGCAATTATTTATTTCAGTGTAATTCCAATCGCAGGACTTATAGTCTTAGAGCTGTAACGAAGTCATTACCCCAATTTATTCCCATGAATACTAAAGGATGATTTTTTAAGCGTAGTTTTTTTTTCAAGATGTTTTCAAAATTTTTATTTGAATCTATGAATTGGCTTTTTCCAAGATAAGTTCATGCAAATAATGTTTTGCGGTTTCATTTCAATAAGTCCATTCGGGAGGTCCAATTTTGAGTCTTTTTTTTCGAGCATTACGAGTTGTATTCCACAAATTTCGAGTGTTATGTTATTCTGCAAGGTTCAATAGTGTTTGGCTTGTCCACACAGATTAACGGTTTTATATGACCCCGCAAGAGATAACTAAGATGCGTTGTCTTACCTGATCTTGGCGGTAAACTCATAGGGCCATTTCCAGAGATAAGTTGCTTACCAAACAAAATCAACATGTTCATTTTTGCACGAGCTGTGAATTTGGCACAGTCTTGATGAAACCACCAGTCAATAAAGTTCAACTCAGCCAACTGGGGCAATAAATTAGCGTATCATGGCTCGATATCGTTCTCCGTTGACAGTAACGTTTTGTATACTGTAATCTAGGGAGAATAATGTGCCGATGATACCACCAGCCCACAGCCACTGCTCGAAACTGTCCAATTTTCGGGATACATCGATAATAGTTCTTGTTACCGTGGCGTGATGGTAAGCATGTCTGCCTGTTAACCCAGAGCTTCGAGTTCCAACAGAGGCAAAAATGTTTTTCCACGAGTATCGCCTTTTGCGAGGAATTGGCAGGTCCTCCGTAAGTAATTTCATTGCCATGAAAGCGCTTCTCGATTAGTTGTTCGGAACAAGCAGTAAATTGTAGGTCGTCTCCATTCCCTGGTTGTGAGTAACGTATTAGGACTTGGGCTCCTCGCTCTATTGCGCCACCCTATATATTTTTTATTTTTATTTATTTATAATTCTTGCATGGCTCCTACAGTTTAACTTATTTACATATCCATTGAGTCAGAAATGAGTCTCATTGCAGAGCACAATATTTCGATAGAACGGCGGGATTTTTATGGAGCTGTTGTAAAGCCCATTCTTCAAAAATGAGAGGTTGCCATTGGTCAATCTTAAAATTTTCAATATGGTTGAGTCACACATCTCCAATTGCTGAGAATGGCGACGAATTGACATTTCACGATCATCGATAATAAACACTGGACGCTACGACTGCAATAATCTAATCGGAACGCACTGTATTCATTTGATTCTATGATTTAATTTTGCAACAAAGTAAATTTGATGTGGAATTCGGTGATAATAGCACGAATTGTCGATACACTAAGTCGATTATGACGACCATTACATGGTCCTAACGAACGGTGTAGCTTTTTCACAGAGCACGAATTTAAATTATGAATTTCAACCATTTGCAATCGTTGCTCGTTTGGAACTTGGAAGTCTTCCCATGATAAAATAGTTGAATATTTTGAAAACTTTTTGTTTTAGCAAATGACGTTTGAACCCCATTACCAATCAGTGCAGCCAACCTGAAAAACTCAACTCTAAAAAATCACTTTTTATTTGTAGATTAATGCATCATTACAAATATATCCTCAACAATAGGAGAAATCCTTCAAGTTTTATTTGACATTTAACAAATTAATTTTAATTAAAATACAAAATTTTTTATTAAAATACTGATCCTATCTAATATTATAAATGTTAGAGTAACTCTGTGGAGTTAGGCGCGGCTCGGTGTGACGCGCAATTTTTTTTTTTTTTTTTTTTTAATTACGTAGTTTTTATTTTTAGTCAAACAGATCGTTTTATCTTAATCTCCAAACCATCTAAACATTTTTTGATGAAATCATGACTCTTGCTAGCATCTTGCTCAAGGAGCACTCCAGAAAATTCCAAAGAGCTTGTTGTTCGGTTCATTGTCATATAGCAGGATATTTGATAGTTAAAAAGCAGCGGTAAGGACAAGATAAGCCACATTGAACTGTATAAATACAAACTCATTGCCAATCATTTCTTTTTTCTTTTTCTTCTCTTAAATTTGATTTTATTACTCAACGAATTTCGACTTTATTATTTCTCAACTTTTGGCATTCTTATTTTTGTCAAATATTTTCGTTTTTTCTTTTCAACATTTTTACCTTTTCAATAGGAAATAAGGTAGAAAAATATTTTTGTTGTTGTTTTCGGCCTTATTTTCCAAAAAAAGGTAATAAGGCTGATTTCATGGCACCTTACTATATTATTTGTATATCAAAGTTTATTTTCTTCAAAAATAAAACAAATTTTTGGGTCAACAATCTTTTCTACTCCATCTCATGTACGTTTTCGTGATTCTGATACAAAAATCAAACGTCTTCAGAAGCAAGCCACATTTAAAAAGAAATAAGTATATTAATTAATTAATTAATATAATAAGCTCTTAGGCCCTCACGATATTCCGATTGCGACACCATCTTTGAACATCCGCTATTGAAATAAAGCGACTATGGACATTTCATTTACAAACAAACGTTGGCGTTGTAGCATAAGGAATGAAATCATTAGCCATATTCGTTCTGTTACGCCAAAAAAAAAAACTATAGCTTTTTACGTGCGACTTACCTACACAAACATTTTTCTTTTTGTTGGAGGTGCTTTTAAAACTCGATAACCTGAGAACTTTACTTAAGGTGATCGGCTAGTTTCTCGAGCTGAAATCTAGGTGATTTTTTAAAGACGTGAAAAAAATAAAGCTTCAAATATCCTGTAATCTTAGTAGTTTTTTATACATAAATTCATGTAAATTGTCAGGAAATTTCGAGTTAAGAATTATTGAAGTCCAAGAGAGATATGAGCCATGTCTTCAACTCCTTGAAATTAGAAGACGTCAATTTATCGCATTTTTTGAATTTCTCTGGTACCTGTAACAAGCAAATAAAAACATGGGGTTAAAGTAAACCCTTTTTCTCATACAGCCATCTATAATTGTAGTGAAAATTGGAAATTGACGAAATGGCCGCAATTAAAAAAAGATGTCCAAATTTCGTAAAAAAAAATCGTCTTTCGATGGCAGCCAAAAATACAATTTTTATCCGATCGTAAAAGTTGTAAATGGCGGTATGTAAAAACAAGCCACAGGCAATACAAGGAATTTTAGGACATTAAGGACGAAGCAGCTGTCGGGCGCCCCGCCGCGTTGGGATGGGGGGAGTTCGAACGCTCGATATGCCTCTCTTCTATACTCTGCCATTTCAAAAATATCCAATTCTAATATTTAAGGAATCATTTTTGAGACGTCTTCCTATCAAAAAATAAAAAAAATCGATTTTTTTAAAATGAGAAACTAGCCGAGCCCCGTACTAGTATTTGTACTATATCAGATAGGAACTTCATTGTATCGATGCTATTATACTTTAACGCACCAGCAAATTCACCATTGAACATTTGCTTCACTTTCTGTGGGCTTTAAGATTTTGTATATGTACCTGAAGTAACATAACTAACCGAAGCCCAAATGATCTTGTGTCAAGTTTGGGATTTTAATGTCAACCAAAGCTAAAAAAAGAACCTTTTTGATCCTCTTCAATTTAACAGCTCAAAGATACAGCAATTCTCATGCAGCCTTTTTACGAAACTTGAATAAAAAGCAAAGTCCAGAACAGTCAAGACAGTTAAAGAAATATTTACAACTAAAAATCATTCTTCGGTTGTCAAAACAAAAAAAAAAACTCAATCGATTCCGTTCACTGATACGAATGAGATATTCAGAAACAAACACCAGTATTTTTCCAATCGCGATAAATACAAAAACAAAATTATCCATCCCTTTGACTACATCAGAAAGGATGTCTACACGAAGGTATAACACTTAACACAATTCCAATGAAAAGTATTTTTTTCTCGAGCTTAGATTTCGTCTCCTTTGAAGTGGAAATGTCTTTTTTGAAAAACACACATGTGATTCCAAATCGCCGATATCTATTCATCGTATAAATACGGTGTTTGTAGTCAACTTAACTCGTATACCTTAAAATGCCTTCATATTTTCTTTTTCTCACTTCCTTCTCGATGGATCCTATTTTCTTTTCGATTTATCTTTCAGGACCATCTCAACATCACCTGGATGATTTTCTTTTCCCAGCATAAACGTATCATTTTACATCAAATCAGATGAGGGAGGGTTTGTGTTTTTTTATAAAGAAAACAGTCCATTTCATGGAAGACTTCTGCATATTGGCTTTTCGAAAAAGATTTAAAGACAGAAAAAAAAACTCACGATTGAATGAAAACGGTTGGGTGTGAAGGAATGATGCGCAAGTATTTTGCTTGTTGTGCTTGGGTAATGTTTGTACGCACCATTGTAAATAAATTACATTTTCCACCTCACCAAGCATGAAAACCATTGCTTGCAACTTAAATTTCTTATTTTTGAAAGGTGTGACCATGTCAAGTTGTCTATTCGGCTTCTCAAATATACCAAATGCTTGTCAGAGTAGTTTTTGACTGAAGCGGTGATGGCTTGAAGTAGTTTCAAAAAATTCTTGAAGCAAAAACAAAATGAAACAAATTTATCTGATGATATAAGTTATCAAACTGATCTGAAATATCACATCAATCAAGAAAATGATTTAAGAGCTAGTTTTAATAGACTTTCAACAGTTGAAACCTTTTTTCCAGCGCTGTATTTAATGAATTGTGAAAATCCAAGTCTTGTTGAAAAGGCAGGAACTAAGAGATGTGCACAACATAAAATTTGTCTATATTGAGTAAAGAAATGGCTACGAAACGGTCAAATTCCATGACACAGCCATACTTGGGACTGCATGAGTATATCGGTAGAGGCAAACTGTAAAGCTATTTCACCTGAAATTTTAAAATAACTTGTATTTATTAGAAATTCTAGCTTAAAAACCATAATTATTTCTTCCTCGGTTCTTAACGAGTTCATATTTTTCCACAGAAATTGAAAATATACCCATTAAATGTTAAAAACCATTTTCGTCAGTCTCTGTTGTTTTAGGAAATTAAAACCGTTGCACAAACCTTTGAGAAGTTTACTAGAAGAATTCATAAAGTCAGAAAACTGGCACCAATTGAGTTCTATTCGATTGAACCACATTTTCATCGAAACCATTGTACTAAGAATTCAAAGCCTACCAACTACTCTGGTCACACTTTAAAAGTCTTATCTCAACGTCAATTCAATTTGCTTCCGCAATTTACGAACAGACACACAAAATATCTACTTGGTGATTCATAATCTACGGACCATCAATGATAGAGAGAGTATGAGTGATTTGGTGTTTTCTTTGAGAAAGCTGGAATTTAATTTCATTTATTGATGACGACGGTGATGATGACAAATAGAAAAATGAAAATGAAAGGGCACCCTTCTTAAAATAGCATTCCATCAGGGCTGAGCTGAAAAATGTTAGCCTGCCTTTAATTATATTTGTTTTTTTTTCCTCCCTCTCTCTCTTTCTCTCTTCTTTTTATTTTGCTTTTTTTGGCAAGTCATAGTCGTGTTGTGTTGTGTTATATTCGTCGGTCAATTTTGGTGGTGAATTAAGGGCGCATAATTTACTCTAGCCATGCCATGATACAAAACAGTTAAGGGTGTAAATATTTTTTATCCATGAACACTGGTGGATCCATCGAGCAAAAACCTTTTACACAGAAGTAAAATTGTGTGTGATAATAAACTGCGCGTGTTATGGAGGAACCATGACCATCATCACAGCCTGAGGCTATCAGAAAATTGGACTTAATTAAACTGGACCCACAAAGAAATGGAATTGTTAAAAGCTATCATAAAAATTGGAGCTCGTATAAGACATAAGGCTATAAGTAATATCCCCTTGGAATCATAAAACCAATGGTCACATACTGTGTTTTCTACGAACAAAAGTTAGGTGGGAAAAGGTTCGAAATTAAACATAAACAACGTTACCTTTTTTTCTTGCTTTTTTTCGCTTTGCCATTGGGATCAGCAGCACATCGACTTCAACAGGAAATGTAAAAAATCTCGGTCCTTCACAGCGACTCAAGTAACGACTTATCCCGGTAAACAGAGAAAGGAAGTACCCACTTCGCTGATTTCCTCTAAGCATGTTCTTCAAATGTTTGGATCTAAGCCTATAAATCACAGCGGTCCTTCAAAGATTCTATCCTCGACACAGTTGCAAAGTTTAAGTGCTTTC
This sequence comes from Melanostoma mellinum, assembly GCA_914767635.1. Taxonomy (NCBI): domain Eukaryota; kingdom Metazoa; phylum Arthropoda; class Insecta; order Diptera; family Syrphidae; genus Melanostoma; species Melanostoma mellinum. The sequence continues at coordinate 32,466,552 of OU612059.1, forward strand.
TTTTTTCATTCTTTTTTTCTTTTTGTTGATGCCATTTTTGTTGCTTTTGATTTTGTATAGAGGGGTGCGATAAATTTATAGCCCATCGGTTTTTGCTCGATGGTTCCATTTTATCAAAACAAATAAATCATAACTTGCTTGTGGCTTTAAATTGCTACGGGCATATTTGATATTCGTCTTTAGGCAAATAATATGCACATAGTTTATGTGTAGGTGTCAGAGCTGAATAAGAAATATATTTGCAGAACTTCTGTCTGTGCTGATGCTGGTCCGTTTTGATATTTCATAAATTACCAAACTGTTTTGAATGCATGAGAGGAAATGAGAACTGATATCAAATGTCACATGCTTATCTCGAAAGCAATGATATCCAAAATCTGTTGACAATTAAGGTCGTTTACGTTTATAAATCATAAGGAGCTGGAGCAGAGACAGTTATTCCGGCAGTGCTTTTTGCGGAGAGGGAAAAAATATGAACGATTGTTTGACGGGATCTCTTTTTAAAGCAAGAAATATGGTTTCAATATTTATTAAAATAGGGAGTCAGCAAAAATTGAATTGGTGAATGATTTAGATGGAAATGAAAATACGATACGCCCAAATGAGACTTATAAAGCAGACGGTGCAAAAAAGACAAAATAGCAAGTGGATAAAAAAAAAAGTCATGTAACACTGTTGCAAATATGCGAACTCGGAAGTTCAGAAGTTCTTTGCTTCCTTTATTTTATTTTGTCTTGATAGGAAGTAAAGTTCCGAAAAGAAGAAGAATGGATGAATAGAATGAATTATTACAAGGATGTATCAAAAACAAAACAAAATACTCAGAGTGGTTCTAAAATGGTTTTTCAATTTGTCTTTTAGGTAATTCCAGTTAAAGCTTGTTCGTCGTTTTTGCAAAAATGAAGGGGGGACAGATTTCGAAAAGCAGGCTGTAGAATTATCTATTACAAAAATAGATAGTCAGACTATCAAACATCGGTTACAAAACAGAAAAGAATGGGGCGTGAATAACAAAATTTAAATTAGATCGGTGTATATTCTTGTTACCCTGATATCACAGATTGCTTTTCTTTAAATTTGTCTACCACAGAGAATTGATCGAAAAAATCTTTCTATTGGTAGCCGTTTAACTTCGCGCCTTCGGGCGTATTATTATTAATAACTATTTTTAGTAATTAGAATATTATCATAAAAATAAAAACAGCTGTTTTTTTCGTTATATTGGCCTCGACGCGTCATGAATCAAAGTAGAATTTATGGCACGATTTTTCAACTTCCGGTACTTGAAACTTGAAAACAATCTTTTTTTTTTAATCCGACTACGATAAGACACAAGCATTTTGAAAATTATAAATTTTTACAAAATGGTAGGAATTTAAAAAAATAGTTCTAGTTTCCACCCTTTTTCTAGTTTAAAAAAGCAGTAAGAAATTTAACAAAAAATTCGATTTTCTTAAACCGCGAAGGTAGACAACCGCCTTACTTTTTGAGAAATTAAAATAAAATAAAAGCTATGAATTTCTTTTCAGAAAATCCAATTTTGTGTGTTTGCCGCTGGTTGTACTTTATTTTCTGAGTGAAAATAGTGTTTTTGGACTACCATTTGTTTTTCTTAATTTCTCAAAAGCTTTAAAAGGATTTTTCGTTCCGTTTTCAGTGTTTGACTCGAAAATAATAAAAGCATTTAAGTTAATGTGTCACTTAATTAGCAAAATTATTTTTAGAGAGGCCTTGGTGCAGTGGTAGAGTATTCAGTAGAAAGGCCGGATGCGTGGGTTCGAATCTCGCTCTGGACATCAAAATTTTGACTTAGTGACATTATTACTCAAAAACTATTTGCTGAGTCAACTTGAATTAAAATGTTAATTTAAGAACAACGAAAAAATTTGTCTACCTGTTTGTTTGTCTGTATATGCATCTACAGCTTAAACCGATGGAACGATTTTCTTCTTAAGTCTTAAGTCTCTAGGTCTAAAAACAACGGTACCTAACACACAACCGATATGATAATACTTAATTTTCTCTAAAACAGCTCCAACGATTTCGATAAAGTTTTGTGTGAATTATATCGAAACACAAAGTGAAAAAAGTAAAAAACTAAGCTTTGCAAAAACACCCATATTACTGCTCGAAACCTGTTGGCAACATTAGAAAAACTCCGAAAAGCTTTTTGACGGTTAAATATTTCAAAACAAAACAATAAACAATTTGTCAATAAAGAAAAATTTCTGTTTTCGGGAGCTGGTAATGGTTAATGTTCAATAAATTTAATTGAATATGCTTCATTTTACTTAAAATTTGAAAACACAGTTAACATTTACTTCAATTTTATAATTATCACAATTGGTTTGAAAATGTGAGAGAGCATTTGTTAGAAAACAACAGGATTTTAGTAATGAAGCGCAACCTTTCAAGAAAAATAAACAATATTGTTTGATTGTTTGTGTTTTCAAAAAATGGCCTAAAGTAAAAGCTTCGATATGTGCGAGTTTTTTTCAAACACACTTTTTGAAACTGAAAGGAAGAGATTCAAATTTGTTTTTGATAGAGGAGTTCGAAAGATCTTTTGTCTTTAGCCTGAACTACATCGAAACACAAAGTAAAAAGTTTCTTGAAAAAGTCAAATGATTTTCCGAACTCTTCTATCAAAAACTAATTTAAATCTCTTCCTTTCAGCTTTAAAAAAGTGTGTTTGAAAAAAGCTAGCCTATGTCGGAGCTTTCACTTTGAACAATTTTTTGAAACAATCAAATAATTTTGTTTATTTTTCTTGAAAGGTAGCGCTTTCATCACTAAAATCCTGTAATTTTTATAACAAAAGCTCTTTCATAGTTTCAAACCAATTTTGAAAATTATAAAATTGAAGTAAATTTCAACTGTGTTTTCAAATTTTAAAGTAAATTGAAGGATATTCAATAAATTTTACTGAACCTTAACTGTAGCCAGCTCCCGAAAACAGAAATTTTTCTTTTTTGACAAATTGTTTATTGTTTTGTTTTGAATTATTTAACCGTCAAAAAGCTTTTCGGAGTTTTTTTAATGTTGCCAACAGGTGTCACGCAGTAATATGTGTGTATTTTAAAAGCTTTACTTTATTTAGTTTTTTTACTTTTTTCACTTTGTGTTTCGATGTAGTTCAGGCTTTTTTTAGGAAACTTTTTACTTTGTGTTTCGATGTAGTTCAGGCTATATGATGTAAAAAAAATTTTTTTGAAAGAGCCAAAAAACGATACATCTCATAGAACCGATTTTTTCAAATTCACCTTTCTTGTTTAAGAACGATTCCATTACAACATTTCAAAAAATTTTATTTATTTAATTTTTTATAAACTTTTTAAAAAATATTGATTTTTAGAAATAACTTCAAAACTACATCTTTTATTTTTTTCACATTTTTTGCCAAAACAGCAAGATCTTAAAATTTGCATACTTGACTTTAAAAAAACTCATTTTAAAAAAAAAAAAAAAAATCATTTTTTGAAAAAACTGAGTCCGACGGTTTTGATTGATTTTTTGGCGTTTATATTTATTAGCAACTGCAAAAGAATGCCATTTTTAGACTTTCGCTCGCAACTTTTGAAATATTTTATTTAATTTTTTTTTTTAAGTGAAACTTTTTTGCAACTTTCAACTTGGTTGCGTTAAACGTTTAACGCGGATTTTCGATTGCATACTTTTCAGCACTGCTAACAATTTGTTGATTTAACAGTTGTATCACTACAATTAAATCTTCCACGTTAGGAAGTTTCTCTTCTTCTGCAAGGAGAGACTCTCGGAATTTTTTTTTTAATATCTAGCGTCATTCAATAAAATTGTCATAATAAATGTGTAGTTTGCATCCCTGTACCACCAAATAAATTATGAAGAGCGTGAAACTTGTTCTCAACCTGAAGACTTTGATACTTTACTAAGCACACGATTGCAAGTTCGTGCGACTTATTCGTGGCAATCGGCTTTCTGATTAACAGCTTACTCGATTTTGACAAAAAAAAATTTAATCCTTAGGTTTTTTTTATAAAAATTGCATATCGCTTGAAAAGGAGAACACAAGTTTAGTAAAATATTCTTAGGGATTGATAGAAAAACATGAGTTGGTTGAGCTAAGGTTTAATTACGATTGTGATTTCAATACGATATGTTAAGCAATACAGTAGTTTAGTTTCAATTCCATTTCATATTCAAATGGTTATTATAACGATCACATGACCCATGTAAATAATTAAGATCTGTATTACTTATGAGGTTATTACGTATATATAAACAAGGAGAAATACAGATTTGATTTCAAGATAAAATTTAACAAACATTGCAAGTCTTTTATTAAATTTGCTTTATAAAAAGAAATTCAATATTCAAAAGAAAAAAAGAAAAGAAAATCTTAACGTAACACTAATATTAATAAAAAAAAATGATAATTTAAAAAATTAAAAAGATAAATACAGTGCAATCAATTACTCTAACCATTCGTTCAACTCACTGCCAAGTATGTGAAAAGCAAGCATTTGCAGCCATAAATTTGTTTCGAAGAAGTTAACACCGCCATATCGGCGTAGTTTTAGCTACCGACTACTTCACATCCATTAAGTAATACCGTACATAATAAGGTGGGTCAAAAAACTCAAGTTCTTTTTTTTAGGTACCTCTAAGAAGTAGTTAAAAAATTTGAGCTCTTGATATTAACAGAAAAATTATGCTAGTTTTCCATTTTCAATTTAGTATCATATATAAATGGTCGTATCTTTTTCACAATAGATTTTTCAACCAGTCACAAATTCAATATTTAAAAAAAATTTAACGTTCTACAGAATAGTCTGCTATATTTTTTTCATAAATCTAACCATTTAAAAGATATTCAAGGTCATAAATTTAAGTATTTTAAGAAAAATAACTTTTTTGTTTTGAGTTTTGTAACTCACTAAAAAATTGTATTTATCGAATGAATTTAAAATATTCTGATAAAAAATTTAACGCTCTACAAAAAAGCTCTCTTGTTGTTAGACGATAACTCTAACCATTCTAACTATTCAGATTGTGCGATTACGAACCACGCCCAGATTTCTAGCAGAGCTAGTAGGTATTCATCATTTGACAAATTGAAATTTTTGTAAGTTTTCTTATAAAAATTTTGTTTTTACATATTTTCAAATCTTTAAATTTACTTTATTTTTAAATTGTTTGTCAGGAAATCAGGCAAATTCTTAGGACTAGTAAACATGATTTTTCTAAAACTTAAGTCCTCCGTTAGTATTTATTGCCATGGAAAGCGCTTTCTCGATTAGCCGTTTGGAACCGGCAGAAAATTGTAGGTCCCTTCCATTCCCTCACAAGGCATAGTTTTGAGAAATGCGCTAGGCCCAGGGGCTCCTCGCTCTGTTGCGCCACCCTATTTTTTTTTTTTTTTATTTATTGGAAAATAAGAAACCGGTTTCGAAATAGACTGGTCTAACGATTTTCATTAAATTTTATATTATATTTATTAACAACTTCAGAAATGCCTCTTTTTTCTTTTCGCCCAAAAACTTTGGAATATTTTTCTTTTATTTATGTTTTTTTTTTTTTCATTTCTTATGTGATTTTATTCATTATTTTTCACTTGTACTCAGCATCAGGATTTTTATATTCTACTTATCACATAATCACACGTTCATGAGACACAGTTATGCCCATTAAGATGATGTGGCAAGTAATTGAACCGTTTGTAACAATGTTTGATAAATACGTGCAACTTTAAAACAAATGCAAATTATAACTTAAGAGAAACACATTATCAAAATAACACTTCTGAAAATAAGGAAGGGCATATTGCAACCGTCTTACCCTTCGAAGTGATTATATTTCTATGTAAAAATGCGCCAAAAAAGTAACGTACAAAGGCCAGCCTTGTGTCGATCGAATATTTTACTCTTATTCTTTTTTCAATGACTCTTCTGGTCCTTCAAAGAAAATAACTGATTACAGTCATTGTTTTTGTACTCCGTTCATTTTTAGATAAAAAAAATCTAATTTTATTCAGTACTTTTTCAATGTAAGCTCAATGAGTCACAGCCAAAGAAGTTTTTCATTTATTCATCCTGGTAAATATTAAAAGTCTAGAAGTGTTTTATATCAAAGGGAAAAAATATTCATCGTTCAAATCAAATCTGATCACAGAAAACCACCATTTTAAAACGATTTCAAGTTTGCCCTTTCAAAAATAGTTGTTTTTTTTTTTGTATTTCAATATTTCCATAAATGGTGTTATTTTTTGGAAACACCTCTTTTGCAACTATGCCTCAAGCTTGATATTTTATATCTGTTCTATGTGTGGATTCATAATAAAAAAAATAAACTTGACTGAAGCAAACGAATCTGTTTATTGATTGGAGAATTGGAGTAACAATATTTCAAAAATAATTTTCACTCAAATGCTTCTACTACAGGAGCGACGCTAACTAAAACTAGCAAAAACTTTACTCAAGGCAATGGATTAAATGTTGCCCTATATGAAAGTTAAAAAAGCTTGCAATTAAAGAAAAAAAGTGATCGAACCAAATCAGTCAATCAAGTTAACCATGAAGCACTGCTTTAAACATTTAAATAATGGGGTTTAGTGAATTTTTTTTTTTTTTTTTTGATTCTCTTACAATGTAACACACCACAACAACTAAAGGAAACCCACAGCTATGAATAGATACACCAAATATAGCAATGAAACAATCTTGATTTTGGTTTATTTGTTGTGCGGTATGCCAATAGGGCTTTGAACTTCATTCTCTTCTATTCTATTCTATTTGGTTTGAACTCAGCCTTAAGGAACGGCAGGAGACTTAAAATTTCCATAGCAACTTATTTCAGAAAAAAATAAAATTAAATGCACAACCTCGAACCGTACGTGGGTGATGATAATCATCGGATAAGGAAGAATTTATTTGCACACAGTTGTACATGTACAAATACACAAAACAAATATTCCATATTTAATATAAGAAAAAGATTTGCTTGGAGCCGTTTTCACAATAAAACAGCAGTTGAAAACACCATCTGGAAGAAAAATTTTATAAGGAATCATTTCAGCATTTTTGAATAAATCAAGGAAACCAAAGAAGTTTTCTTTGATGATTAATCTAACTTTTTCTAATTTTAGAAGGGTACCGTTCAAGTATGGATATTAAGGCAAAGAAAGTTTGCAAGTCATATCGAATTTAAAAGGGAAAATCTAACCCTTTGTAAACTTGTGGTGCTTTTCAAAAAATCATTCAAAACACACACAGAGAAATTTATATATACAATTAAGTACACATTTAATTGTAGCTAGTTTCTTGTAATGTCACAAATATACTTTATGAACTGAAACTAACTAATTTTTGGGTGGCTGATTAATATGTGCGACTTTTTTTTAATTCCAACATGGAAATTTTGGGGAAAACACCTAAGAACAAATTTCTCTGACTTTTGAGCCTAAAGTTCTCAAAATCAATATTCAAAGCTTGAAATAGTCGCAAAAAGCATGGTATGGTTTTTAACCTAGCCATTCTTTTTTCGGAATTGGTCTTTTGACAGTTGTCACTTGATGAAGTGGATGTAGTCTGTAGTGGAAGAAGCCGCATAATCACTGGGCACTTTGCACGTTCGGTAAATTTTAAACGGAATCACTGCTGACATTAATTTTTATAAATATGTAATTTCGAGTTTTAAAACTGTGAGTTACCTGCAATATCGTAAGATTTAACACCGTTGGACTAGCCCACCACGAAGGCCACTTGCCCCGAAATCATTTTTAAAACACGATTACGAATTATTTTGTCCTTATACTTAAGCGGAACTCTTGGCTACAACAATAAATTATCTAATTTTTTGAAGTGAAAACTTCTTTAGGCGCGTTTGGCACTTTTGTGATGGGGGTAAAGCAATGAATTCGCGACCGACACCATTTTTTTTGTTGCATATTTTTCGGCTTCATTCCGAAATGGCTGGCCACACATACACGATACACCACTGAGCAGATCAGAGAGCAATGAATGCAGATTATTTAGTATTTGTAGTGTAGTGTGTAGGTAGTAGTCATTTGCAAAGCTCGTAGTAAAATGCAAAGCTAATTCTTTTCTTCATTCGGTCATTGACAGTCAAAGTGTGAAGTTCTTTTTAAATAAGCAGGATCTCAATTATTTGTTTGAGAGGAAAAAGAAATAATTTCCCCACCTGCTTACTAATTAATTAATTTTGAACTGCTAAATGACTTCAAAGAATGTAACAGCAACATTACCTAGTATACTTTTACCGACTCGGAGAAATACAGAGAAGAAAGAAAGGAATTGAATTGAAGGACAGAGAAAAATTATTGCAACGCAGAAAAAATAAAAAGCACCAAATATTTAACTACCATTTCAATGAAGTGGATGAGTGAAGCTGGAATCATGGCAGAGTAGGAGACGCACTGGTCGATGATTCGAACTTTACAATAAATTAAAAGAGATCAACAACTCATCGCGATGATTTATCGATGGAATTGAAATGGTTGCATGCAAATAGTTTGAAAAACCATTACTCAAATATTCACTAATTTCGTTTCTAAACTTAATGCATTGTCCTTTCATTTTATTGTCAAAGTTTACGAGCGCAGTTACAAAATCTGTAGACACTATCGACTATCGTTAAAAAATTGAATGTATTGATTTTAACAGAATTTCGCAAGGGTGACGAAGAAATATAGATATGATATTCCAGATTTCAATTTAGTTGCTAGTTTCAGAAGCCACGATCGTCCAGCAGCAGGAGTAGCTATCTATAAAAGGTTGTCTGATACAACTGCCATATTTTGCTCAAATCATATGGACTTGCATACGAGGTACCTACACTAGTATATGTTTAGTAGTAATGTTTTTGATATCGGCGATTTGTGTGTTTATCGTTGCCTTTCTGGAAATGGACAGCAAGTTATAACAGTAGGGGTTTATAATTCACCGACTACGTCTTCAAGTGCAATACGACAGCTTTTATATAAAAATTTATTTATTTAGTCTGAAGACGCTTCTGCATACCTTCACGATAAAATTGGGGAGAGATTTGATGAATTCCCAATGATTTTGAGTGGTGATTTTAACATCAACTTCGGCGATGCTACAAATTTGCCACTTTTTCAATTTTTAAAAGAAGAATACTATTTTACAATGACGAATGACCGCAGCCTTAGTACAACGAAATATAAAGCGACAATTGATGCAGTCTTTGCGATATATTTAAATAGATTTGAGACAAAATTGTTCGTTTCCTATTTAAGTTACAGTAGACCTATTATTTCAGTTTTAGAATACGATGATTGTAGAGATGATAAAAGAAGAGATGAAATTGTGAATGAAAACTCATAAGTTTCATTGATGTTCTTCTATATGTACATCTACATAAGTATATTATAAAATATTTTCCTGTACCTACATTAAAATATTTACTGAAAATTCAATTCTGTTTTCACTTCCGTCGGCACTCCCGGAGTGCTTCTTTTTTTTTTTTTTAAAAAAGCACGTCTAAAAAAGCACCCTTTATAAAATGATGAGTGATTTGAAAATTGAGCACTATATTAACAACAAAACAATTGTTCGCGCCCAATATCAAAAAGGATAAAATTGTGCCATTATAGTACTTTTCTAACGCAATTTTCTTGCTTAAATACTTTACAATTATCTTTAGCAAAACTGTTAGGAATCTAATTTAAAAATTATAAGTCTCTAATATATTAAATTTGAATTCAACAATGTTAGTTACCGTACTCCTCAGAAACGGCTTTCCTGATTTATACCAAATTTTATATGCGTATTCAGTAGGTCTGAGAATCGGCTACTATCTATTTTCCATACTCTAAGATCTAAGTGATAAGGGCCAAAAAATGTTCGCGTTGACTCTTTGTATTATCCAATCTGTGCCTAAAAAACTCTCAAATTTATTTCGAAGTGAAATCAGAAATTGTGCGATATTTAAATTAACATTTCTATTTGGCTACAATTGAGTTTCATTACTTTCGCCTTCTAATTCGGTAGCAGAAACAGTTTATTCCAAATGGGGACTATTTCTTTCGGTCCAGAATTGTCGGTTCTAATCATGCTAATAGGCACAGAGTAGAACCAAAGAGTTTAATGCAGCAAGGTAGTGTTATTTTGTCTACAAGCTAAATTAGACTGTGAACCCAAGAGGACTCTTTTTTGTCGGTTGACGTGATTTCTATATTTTAGGGCTTTTAACGAAAGCTTCATTCAAGCCTGCAACAGTAAACATTTGGTAGCAAAGTGAAAATTACATTTAAAAAATTGGAGGCAATGAAGCACAAAAGCAGCCTTATGTGACCACTGCTTGAGAAGCTATCTTTGATTTCACCGCAGAAAAAATTTGATGGTGTTTCATTTCAGTGTCTGTGACCTGTGATTTGAACCAGAGAATCCGAGAACAGCTCCAAGGTAGTGATATTTTGTCCACAAGTTAAACTAGACAGGGAACCCTCGACCAGGAACAATCGCCCCATTTTTTTTTTTTTTTTTTTTGTCGGTTGGTTTGAAATTGATTTTGAAAAGTCAACTATATTCCCATTCTTTCCTCTATACATATACATATATTCCCATTCTTTCCTCTCTACTAGCTTCCACATAATTTTAATAGGAAAAAGAAAGGGAACCGTTACGGGAACGGGAACTCTAAAACTTACATTATCCCCTGAATAGTCTATGTTTCATGCCCAATGTCCATATACCTACGGAAACGGAAAACTAGATTCATTCTTAAACTTAGTCTTCTTAGTTTTCGTTTCTTGACAGTTTTGTGTGAACAACGCTTTAAATAAGTAAGACCCGAGCAACACCGGGTGGGTGAGCTAGTAATAGATATAAAATAAAATTTTGCTTTGTGCACTAGAGTTGAACGCAATTGTTTTTCTTATTGCAAAATTTTTGATTTTAAAATAACATTATTTTACCTTACAAATACTTTAAATTTGCACAAATTTTTCCACCAATCTCGAAAAATTTCTAAAGAAGTCTTTAAACATATCAACAACTTCTCTCGAGCAAAAAGTAAAAAAAATGGACACCAAAATCTTAAATCTTAATTTTTAGTATTCGGTCTTCATAATAATTATATTGGGTGGTACAGGGTTGCTTACTACACATTTGTTATGATTTATGAATATTGAATCAAATCACTCAAAATATTGTAAAAAGTTGTACTAAATATTCGAAAGGTTTCAAGTGAAAATCAAAAAATGGCATTCTTTTGCAGTTGCTGACACATAAACGCTAAAATTTTAATAAAAATCGTTGGAACGGTTTTTTAATTGTCACTTACTTATAAACGATTTCTTGCAAATCCAGTATGCAAAGGTTAAGATCTTTCCGGAATTTCTTTTGATATTTTTTTTTTTTTAATCAAAGATACAATTTTGATGTTATTTCAAAAAATTTAAAAAAAATGTTTAGTAGTTTCCAAAATTAAAACTTTTCAAATGTTTTTTTTCATAATTAGCGCGCACATCAAGGGGTTATGAATACCCTTATAATGTTATAGAACACAGTGCGAGCATTTAGGAAAATAGGAGAGGATTTAATAGGAGACACCGATGTACATTGCTTTTGAACTTTTGTGAATCGCAATGATGGAGAAAACAGAGCCATGTAAAGCATTCCACATTCGGATGGTGAGGCTTAAATAAGAATCTCTATACTTGACTGTACGCCCGAAGTTGGGCTCAAGGTAAAACTGATGCATTCTTAGCAAGGCGGGTGTTGCGGTTAAATTACTGCCCCACAGACTCTAACTGCAAAGAAATTAGGTTCAGCGTTTCAGAAAACGCGACTTTGATCAATAAAATGAAAAATGCAAGAAAAATGTCTTATTTAATGGAAAAGCTCTCTGACAGAGCTCTGACAGAAAAAAAATTTCGCAATTTAGGCACACCTCGATATTCGAAAACAGCACCGTGAATGTTTAGGATGGTCTCAACAACCTTACTCTTACGAAGCAATCAAGAAAAGTAACAAAATTTAAAAAAAAATAACGTGTTTTCTAACGAGGTATATTCGCCCAAACAACTAATGTATAGTGACGGTTGGTCTCTCATAGCCGTATAAATATACTACATCATCTAAAAGAACACTTTCGGTTTCGGACCCCGTACCTTGTCGAAAGCACCCATGCATCGCCAGAAGACTGACAGTGCCTTAGCAGTCAAATTGACGTGTATGGACCAAAAATGCCAGTGAGGTATGATTGCTCCGAAATATTTCCCATCATTTGTGCGAGGCGGAGCGCCGTCGGCACAGCCTAAGCTCAACCACAATTAAGGGCAAACTATTTCTAAAACGATCATCAAAACGCAGAAAAGAAGACAATTGTTGCCATTAAATTGAATTAGAAACGATTTATCTCTCAATTTACCTTGGTGCCAGTGAAAAAGGAACTGTAACAATATCATTGCAAAATTTATACATAGTGCTACACTAAAGGGCTCGGCTTAGGGATGTCAAAAATATATCGATATATTTCGTTCGATATATCGATATATATCGACGATATTTTTTTCACCGATATATCGATATATCGATATAAATATTCATGTATCGAAAAGGTATAAAAAACGATACTTTTTTCGGGTCCTTGGTACTAGAAACCAACCTGCAAACATACCATTTATTTATTGCAAAAAAAAAAACTTTTCTATACCTTTCACTACATTATTATCTTAGACAGGAAAATACCCATAAAATGTGTGCAACCTTTCATTGACCACTTAGCAGTTGTGAGTTTTGATAATTTCACAGTGTATGGTAAACTGGGGCACATTCGTTACTTTTTTTCATAGGCCCATTTTGCCGTTTTTAAAACCTTCAACAGAACTTGTTTTTTGTTCTCCAGGTAGTTTTAATAGTGGTAATTAATTCTTGGAAGAAATATTCTTCATATTATTCACCGTACTGGAACTCTAACCATTTTAAAAACTTACCTCTGTTTGATGAAAGTGCCCCGGCACGGGGCAGCTTCGTCATTCAACGGGGATCATTCAGCATCCTAAAAATGTCAAAGAAAACATGAAGAGTTCACTATCCATTTCATATACATATCGTCGGCTGTGTACTATCTTGTTCAATAGGCCATTTTGCACAAAATTCAGTTCGGTATTGCAGATTGGCGCAAACTATTTTGTTCAACATATCTCTTTTAGTTTTTCAAGTTATGGAAAACAGCTTTGTTCAATATGACACATTTCTAACTCTTTTGGGTGTCATTTTTGTTCATCTATTTTGGTCAATGTCCACTGTTTTCTTGTTCAATATTAAAAAAAAATTTCCAACTTGTCATTGCTCCATACAATATTTTTTAGTATCCATAATGACTTCCATATTGATATTAATATATAACTCATTTAGAAGAAAAGCAAAACATTTAGTGTGACTTGTTTTAAAACTAAAATTGCCTTTACACGAGCAATACTTATGTTTTCTGGTTTCATTTCTCTTCAAAAAACTATAAAGCCAATCTTCCTAAGCATCTTTAGATATATCCATATAGATATGTTCTTCAGCGCATATTCATACGCCAGCTTTCAAAACGAACTGTAAGTCAACCCAAAGTAATGAAAAGCCGACTTCTTAACATTAGAAACGAGTTCTTCCTCTTGAACTCTAGTGAAGACTTGTTTGGAGGTATTCTTCGATTGAAATTTCACTGCACTTTCGGAGTCTGATGGCTCTTCCCAAGGGTCGCGTTTCAAGCCTTGATTGCAAGGTCTGATGTTTTATCATGTATTTTCTTCTTGCAGATGAAATAGTTTCATTTTGCATTAAGACATCCGCAACTGTCTTCTTCATGAAATTTTCGTTAATGGAGTTTCTATTGATTTTCCTTTTATAATTTCAAACCATATTTACACTAAAACTAGAAAGACTAAAATCCAAAACTTATTATCGGGGTACATTCGGCACCTGCTCCAACTGCCCCAAAGCCATATGCCGAATCTTCCCCGACGTCACAAAAATGCTTAATTTTTCACATGTGCTTAGCAGTTTTAGAAACAAATTGTTCCCTTTATTATATTTGACTTCCTAACGTATAATACGTGGTAATGAATGAAATCTGCATTCCTTATAGCAATTTTTTCACTTAGAAAATCACTACTTACCAAATATCCAAAATAGCAACACAAACCTGCACACAACTTTCTTGAATGCGAGACTACTAATGTCAAACTAGGAATGTGTTCGTGATTTCAGTAATAGATGCATTCAACGCAATTTTTATTTCTTAATTCAGCAAGCATCCAGTCGAAAATAGCTTTGACGAATTTGCCCCGATAATGAATGTGCCCAGTTTATCATACAGTAATAAACCAAAATATCGAACACAAATAAAAAGGATTTGTAACCTATGTGGTCAATGAATGGGTACATGAATTTTATGGGCCTTTTCCTATATAATGTAACTAATATACCTTGCATACTTTTCTCATAGTTGGAAAACTCTTTTCTATACCTGTCCCTGCTGTAAATCTCACAGTGCCCAACAACAGAAGTCTGCTCACAGCTGAACACATAAATCAATAAGTTTTTTTTTTGCTTTGTTTGTCTGAAAAATATTGGTCTAATTAATAAAAATACAGAAAAAAATTAATTCTTTATGTTTGTTTTCCTTACAACTTTTTTTTATTATTTTTCCTCATTTATAAGGTCGCACATTTCATTATTTAAAATATATCGATATATCGATATATCGATATTTTTCTGATTCGATATATCGATACTTGATATTTTTTTTTGATATATATCGATACGATATATATCGATATATTTTACCATTTCCAACATCCCTAGCTCGGCTAGTTTCTAATTTTCAAAAAATTGATTTTTTTTTTAATTTTTCGATAGGTAAACATCTCAAATGATGTCCTAAAATATTGGTATGATATCTTGGATATTTTTGAAATGGCAGAGTACAGAAGAGAAGCATCTTGGGCGCTCAAACTCCTCCCATCACAACCCGACAGCTGTCTCGTCCTCAATTCCTTGTACTGCCTGCGGCTTAAATTTTTGAATGCTCAAGAACATCTAGATTCTTTGTACTCCTTTCCTGTTAGTTGAATCGAAAACTGCTCGGAAACCTTAAACGCGTTTTTCTCGAAACTACATTTTTCAAATTTGCCGCAGCTGTAACTCACGCAAATATAAACGAATCGACTTGAAATTTTAGCTGCATACTTTCCATATGTTACATACTCCAATCTACAACTTTTACGATCGGATGAAAATTGTAAATTTGGCAGCCATCGAAAGACGATTTTTTTTTGACGAAATTTTGACCTCTTTTCTTAAATTGTGGCCATTTCGTCAATTTCCAACTTTCCACTCCAATTATGGATGGCTATATGGGAAAAGGGTCTAATTTAACGCATTTTTTTATTTTCTTGTTACAGGTACCAGAAAAATTCAAAAAAATGCGTCTTTTAATTTAAAGGAGTTCAAGGCATGGTTCATATCTCTCTTCGATTTCAATATTTTAACTCGAAATTTCCTGACAATTTACATGAATATATGTATAATAAACTCCTAAGATTACAGAATATTTGAAGCTGCAGTTTTTTCACGCCTTCTAAAAATCACCTCCATTTGAGCACGAGAAACTAGCCGAGCCCCTCAACACATCGGCAAATCAGATGTACCAAAAAAAGTTTATATAATTTGGGTGAAATATAGTCTTACTCGGGGACAATGGGGCACTAATACGGTGACTTTTGAAATCGGTCCAGTATTTTCCCGATTATATTCCCGATCTATTACCGCCTGCAAGAGTATATGGGTAGGAAGTATAGCCTATATCATTTCGCAGGCATTAGACCGTCCATCGTTCCAAATTTCATTCAAATCGGGCCAGTAGGGTGTAACCTATACAATACAAACAAACAATAAAATCTTTCCTCTTTATAATTGTGTATAGGTGAATTCTATCTTGTTACATATACTTTTGTTACATATACTGTCTTTCGACTATTCCTTGTACAATCCGTAAATGAAACCTGTCTAATCTGCTTAATCTTCTTTAACATCTTATCGAGTGTCATTAATATTCCTGTTTTCAAAGTTTTTGGTCTGTAAGTCCCGCAAGGAGATCACTAATGTAAATCAGTCAAGTGGGAGATTCCCACACTCATAACGTGGCTGACTTTAAAAGCAAAAGGACGAAATTTATTATGCAAAAGATTGTTCGATCGAATTTTCAAAAGTTTATCCCCGATGGAAGGCTAAAATGGGAACATAAGGCATGCACCTCATTAAAACTCCCTTCAGTTATCAACAACAAAAAAATTCATCCAATTTGCATAAAAATGGATTTTCAATTCATAAAAAAAACTTTAACGGATTAAATCACAAAAGCTCGCCCTCGAGCATATTCCCTAAACAATAATTCCGAACATCAAAAGCGATTGTGGAATGAGGTGTCCTTGAATTTTCCATCAACTCGCATTTTCCTCTCAAAGGTTTTCCATTTTTCAATCCCTCGCTTCTTACGTAACAGACCTGTAACCACTCATGATCAATTTTGCATCAAAAATACTCCAAAAGAAAATTAACCTCAATAAAGCTGTGCCAAAATATTCATTCTAAACCTCTCCGGAACACCCACGTAATAATAAAAGTTCGTGTCAACAATCCACACATTATCGCTGATGGTATGGTTTTCAATACATCAAAACGAGCTTAGTGAAAACCACTTAATTTCAAATTTAAATACACCTCGAATCGACTCCACCGTAGCATGACTGACTGTGTTGTGGGGCAATCGTCCATAATTATGCCAAAAGCTTTAATAATAAAAATCATATGCACTTAGTAAGCGAGGGGTATCGTGTACACAATCACATTCGTGGAATTATTCATATCATTACGAATCATTTGACTAGAACACAAAACACTCTCGCTCGTAAAATCCTTTAATGACAGTCAATAATTGACACACCATAAATAAAGCTTATCGATGTAGAAGGATACAAATTAGCAGGCATAAAGGATAAATGTGGGATTATTGGATTCTGATACAAAAAAAAAGTCTTTCTGTGCGAGTACGAAACTCACCCTTTGTTTCTTCTGTGTGTAGCAAGGGATGGAAATCCAAAAATGTTACAAAATCCTCCGGTTAATCCTTAAATCGATGTGGCGGAGGACAAACAAAAAAATATTCCAGACACAATTTCAATCCAGCAGTGATTTTGATTCTTAAAATTGACTTTTTCATATACAAAAGACAAAAGGCAACGAAACAAAAATTCGCCCGACAGTACACAACACAGCATGCAGCTCACGTCGCGTCGTTGAATGGCACACTAAACACAACAAGAACACCCAAGCACCAGCTCCAGCATATCCAAAGAACACGGCACAACTCGAATCATTATTCGCACTTTGGCCTAAGCAAAAAACAAACACTGAAAAAAAGGTTAGAAGGTGGCTGTGGTGGCGGCAGCGGCGAGACACAATCTCCACCTTTGGTCACACTTTAAAGAATTGCACTCGTACACTTTTTCTCTAACAATCAGGGCCCGCACTCTACTTGCTCAAAGACACTAAGCCTTCTTCGTTGTTTCCTTCGCACTCTTATTCTATTTTCTGATTATAATTAAGGCTCTTTCCTCTTTGTTGTATCTGTGTACTTGACTCTTACACCCACGGTCTACTTTACACAATAACATTGCTTTTTGTTTTGCTTATTTTATGCACTATTTGCCCTAATGAGAGGTGTAGTAGGGGCTAATGGGTAAGGGAGATAGGGCTGTACTGACCATAATTATAACACTTTTTTGGTTTCCGGGAAACGTGATACTTTCCAATGCCGCCAAAAACCAACCCACTACCGTGCGTTTGTTTGTTACAGATTTCTTAAACAATGCGTACGATAACATACACGAGCCATCATTGTCAAAAGGTTGATTTTTTCGCAAACGTTGCTCATGCCTTGGGCAAGATTATCTGTGTTATCTATAAACTTGCCGATAACCCCGGAGAGTTGTGCTTTTTCTTTTCTTCGATGAAATGAAAGTTTGTATCTCGTGACGACGACGCCGGACAGTTCGATTTGACGTACGGATATGGACTAAATTTGAGAAGGAGATGCAGTGAACTTTTATAATAGAGAACATATTTGAGTGAGCTTTTTGCAGATACTGCCTTACCGACGACACTGTTGGGGGTGGAATGGGGATGATGAAGCTCATTTTTGAGTGTAAAATCGTATCAGAGAAGAATGGAATGGAATTGTCTCGTCTCTCGTATATCTTCGTTGTTGTTCGGATTCTCGTATAAAATGTGAATGCCACTTGCAGAAGGGTCTAAGGAGACACAAACCCACCGAAAAACTCATCACTCTTTTTTCGACAGTTGGTGAGTTGGCCTTCGGCTAATTTTTAGTCTCCATTACTCCTAATATATGTATCAGCTAAAATTCTGAAATTAGTTAATATTCTTGCGCTTAGGCGATGGATGTTTAGTGCCTTTGAAATTTAACGGTTGGGCGCTTCGGATTCATCATTTTCTTTTAAACGGGTAGTATAAATCAGACCGTGAGAAACATCAATACAAAAAGATGGGAGCTCACGAAGTCAGCAGCAAGGATATATACAAACATTTTATTTCACTGTGTTCTGTCTTATGCCTAAACTGAGGCTCAACGATTACAAAGCACTTTTTTATAGACCACTGCTTTTATGACGGTCGTCTTTTTTTTGTGGGCTTAGGAATAAGGTGCAAGAGCAGGTCGATACCATGGTTTTTATGTCAGTATTTATATATTTGATGTCAACGTGTTGCGTTTAGCTTAAACGGTTCGAACTTTAATAGGAAAAAAGGGGCTAAGGTGGGGAGTAATTCTACACATAAAATTCAAAACTTCAGTTTTCGGAATACTTTATTTCTTAGATGGGCATTACAGTTCGGGATGAATCTGAGCCTCAACCAACAATTTTCGCCAACCATTTCGATTTCGGGCGAACTCTCTCCAGTTTTGCACTCTTAGTCGGTTGAAGTTTCACTTGCTAGCATCACTTAAGAATAGGTCTGCAATGTGATCTCGAAAACCTGAGCTGAAGCATTGATGCCTATCTGCTCTACATAGCCCAGCCAACGTAGCCTCCCGATGCGTACTTTTTTTTTCTAAATACTAGTTTTAAAATAGTGAAAAAAATTAAAGGATCAAAAAAAAAAATCCAAATTTTTTGGGGTTGTTGTAATTCTATAGTCGTACAAGAAATTCAGAAAAGCATTTTGAAGCTCAAAGCTTCTAGTTATGAGATCTAATGACAAAAAATTTTTTCAAGCTACGTAGTTCACTCAGTCCTAATAAATACTGTGAACAAATTCTTTTCGAAATTTTTTTGGTTCTTTTTTTTGGTGTATGAACTTGGAAATTTTTTTTTCAACTTAACCACTAAATGGACTGGATAGCTTGTTTGTTTAGCTTGAATTTGGTTTTTTGAAAAGTTCGATTTGACCTTTTCTCATTGAGATATCGATTTTTGAATGAAAAAGCGTCTGTTTGTCTTTAACCATCAATATCTCAGCAGCAGGTGATTGTACAAAAAAAAAAAGGAAAGTTTTGAAATCTTGAATAAATTTCCAACAAAAATCATTTTGGTTTTTACGAAAAAAAAAAAGTCTTTCTAATCTGTACATTAATTTAAAAAATTAAGAAAAATGGGCTTTTGGTGTGTTTTGGGACAATCAAGCACCAAGTTGAATCTGTTAAGAAAACCGGTCATGTTGAGCGTGCCTTTTACAGTTTAATATGTCCACAAACACCTCACAAAGTTTCGATTCAAAAATTAAAATTTATTTTTATTTCATTTTCTTAAATCAACTTGGAGCTAGCAAAAATGTATAAAGCTGGCTTATACTTAACTAACTTACTGACCCTAAGCGGGTACTATAAATTACTCAATATCTTAATTCACATGCCCTTCGGCCTAAAGATAACTTATGGATTTACAAACTAGAACTAGTTTAAACTAAGAAAATGTGCGTACTCTTCCAACTGTGCTGATGTTGCGGAACAGCTCATACAGCTCGTTGTTGTATCTTCTTCTCCACAAATTGTCTTCGCACACGGGACCAAAGATCATTCGAAGTATTTTTCTTTCGAAACGGCCAATTGATTTGTTTTCCTGTTTCCTTATGCGCCTTCAATAAAGTCCACCCTTCCGCACCGTAAGGCAGGACTTAAGGCCCCATGGCAAAAGCTAGTCTCCGTTTAATCTCCGCACTGATGTTGTTTTCCGTGTCTGTATCGGATCCTAGGTAGACGAAGTCCTGTACTACCTCGAAGAAATGTCTGTCTATTGTGACGTTTTGTCCAATTTGTCGATTTTCGGTGTCATTCTGTAAGCGAGTAATTTTACAGACTTTTAAAAGATTGTTCCTCTGTTGTTGACGCTTGAGTTTTGTACAATCTTTTCAAGTATGATGTTAAAGAAATCGCATGACTGTTTGTCGACTTGCCTAAAGTCATTTCCGACATTAAAGGTCTCGGTGAGTTCTTTACCGACATTGACGGAGCAGCGTGAATTCTCGTAAGTCATCCTGCAAAGTCGTACGAGTTTTGCAGGGATGCTGAGACTTGACATGGCTCTGTACAGCTCGTTTCTGTGAATACTGTCATTCGCGGCTGTGAAATCAATATCAACATTATATTCTCCTGTTTTTTCCAAGATCTGCCGTAATGTGAAAATTCGATCTTTTGTGGACTTCTCTGGTTCTATCTGGGACCTATCAAGTTGTTGACGTGAGGTTTCAGACGTTCACATATTACAGCAGACATGATCTTATAAACCACGCTAAGGAGGCTTATTTAATTGGTGCAATTGTGAAGGTCTTCCATTGTTAGGATCATGCATAATGAGTTCCATATCATGCGGATCAGCTGGTACATGCTCCTTTCCAACTGATCTGCCGCCTTGAAAAGTGCGGCATCAAGGCCATCTGCAAATAAAATAAATTGTTTGACAGCTACGCTAGGCACGGTTGCCAGTTTGGTCATTTGTGTCCAAATCTGGTCATTATTTTTTCACTTGGTAACATGGTCACTTTTTATTGCATTTGGTCATTTTTTCAACGAAATGAAATAAAAGAAACACTTCAGTTTATAGGCTTAAAATTTAAATGAATACGTAAGGCAGTTTTCTAATCGAATTGTGTAAAAAGTGCATCAATAAGATTGTTCTTTCAATCCCAAAGATTGCTCTGAGGTAGCCGCAATGAGTTCTCTTGAAAAACCTTAGTTTTCTCTTAATACCGAGCTAGGTGTTTTTTGAGTTCTGCGGTCGCCCTGAAGTAGAACTAGGATTTTGTTGGGGGAGAATTCAAGTAGCAAACAATGATTTCAAATGACACATGCTTTTCTTCAAATGACTGGCATGTGTGGTGACTTCGTAATTGAATCTGTCTTACGAACTGAAAACCTAGGTTTTTGCCAATTGGACATGATGCTGCACAATTTGTTTCTGTCAATACTGTCTACGCAAGATATCCCTGTGCTGAACAAATTTGTTGATGTGGGGGGTTTTCAGACTTTCACAAAGACAAGACATCGCATCTGAAGTTAAGGAGTAGTATTCCAATTGTTAGATTTTCCATTCATTGAACAGCTTTCTCCCGACTAAATCATGCAGCTGGTGTATTCTCCTACCAAGCAAATCACTAGCTTCCTTGAAATTTGCGGCGTCGAGACCGTGTGGAAATACAGATTTATTTGATTCTAGCTAACATACGAGTTTGCAACCCTAACTTCTTCTGATCTGGAGTATGGCATTCTTCATGATCGTCTAAGTTGAGTCTGCACAGTTATCTTTTTCAAGATCATCAGAGATGAATGCGGTTCTACAGCTGTGTTTGCTTGGTGTTCTTTACGGGCTGGTTCTTAGTTTTCCAACCTGGCATGATTATTTAACTTTTGGTGCAAACTTTGAAGCTCATACTTTCATGAAATTTCTATATTTTCTCAAACAAGCGCTTCTCATGCTGCTTTTTTCGTTTGAGAACTTGGTGTTCTTCCCTTCTTTCTTCATCGGAATCAATCATAGTTTTGGTCATTTAGAGCTAAGTTTGGTCATTTTTATTTTCATTTTTGGACACATATTTTTTTGGCAAGTGGCAACCGTGACGCTAGGGCTTTCATTTTTTGAGAAGTGGTCTTTCCAGATCCTTAGAAGCGACTGGGTCTTTATTAGTATGTTTTCCTGCTGGTCATTACAGACTTCTGTTCTAGGTGGCCACTCAAGCATAATCTTTTTACCATTTGATGAAATTTTAAAATTTTATTCTTAACACGGCATCTCTCCTCCTCAAACACTCGCTTCACATGCTGCATCTTTTTCTTGTTGAGAATTGGGCGTTCTTCGATTCCTTTCTCTTTGTAAGTCTTGTTGTACTGGTCAAAGGCAGCTCTTATGTTCACATTTGCATCAACAATTATCGTGCATTTATATGGACTGCATTTGCTAAGAGACTGCGGTTCTAATGGCTTGTTGGGATTGTTACTACTATTCTTCATTGCTTAATGCTGGCTTAATAGAACTTTCAAGGATAGTGTAAGGTGCCCTCGATTTTATTGATATTGGCTGTTTCTTAAGTTTGTAGCTTTCTGCCATCGTATCGTTTCACAGCAATAGGTTGTATCTGTCGTGAACAGAATAGCCTCATTCGTACCTTGGCTACAACGAGGGAGTAGTACAAATAAAATTTTACCTTCAGACACCAATTGCATTGTAAGAATGGCCAACTTGCCTGTCTATCAATTTATATGTGCCTTAATTTATTTTAAGATGAAAGAAGCTTGTAAAGTGTGTTTTTTATAGACATGTAGTTTTCACTTTTCAGAAAGAAATAAAATGCATGGAATGTGGTTGAATTTTGCTTCATTATAAAGATGAGGGCTTAGCATTTTGTTTTAAAAATTATTTCGAACAGGTAAATAACAACTGAGAGACCAAATTTTCAAAGTTTAGGGCCGTATGTCAGCAATTACGTGCCGAATATTCTCTTCAGGCGTCAATCGTCTCGGGCTTATTTGCGTTGATAAGCGACTTTACATAACCCCGTAAAAAACAGCTCGACATTGGAGCTAACTCACAGGTATAAAACTAAAATTGTGTGAAAATCAGCGTCAAGAGCGATCTCTTTTTGAGGCAATTCACAGATACGCAGCGCCTAGGTGTAGTGCGGCTTAAATTCTTCTACGATGAAATTACAAGCCGACTGCGCTTGCCCTAAATCTAATTTAATCTAATTGAGGGGTGACACCCATAAGCCATGAGAAACATTTTCGGCTTCTTTTGGGATTCCAATCACGAATCTTCACTGTAACAAGAAAACATGTCAACCATCATCCACGGTTACCAAAGCATTGTCATATTGAAAGCAACTCGTCTAAAAAACATATACTGCTTTGCTAGCCCCGCAGAAAAATCGATTATCCGGAGTCCATTTCCGAAGGCTTAGTAACGTAGGCTATGCTCACCGATTGTGTTTCAAAAAATGTCTTCCTTCCCTAGTTTTGAGTTTAAATCACCAAACGCGTCATGACCAAGGCAATGCGCATATTTTTTTTTTCGAGTAGCTCATACAAAAAGTCTTTGTAATTATAACCTTTCTCTACTGTGTCGGCTTAGGCAAGTGTCAGGACACAATATTGGGAAATTAAGCCCTGGTGCTCTCATTTTACTAGTTTCGAGTAGTAACCTTATATCTGAGTCAAACACTAACTACAAATCTACAACGAAATAAAAGTTACTTCTATTGTCTGGCTGAAAATTAACTTGAATATTTGAATCCCCATTTAATTGCATTTCTCTCTAGTTTTGCTAGAGTCGAGACCGAGAGAATTTATGATTCTATTTGCAACGATGATGGCTAAAGCAGAAAAAAAGACAACATACCTCTTCTCCAACTACGATTCACTGCATTGCACATTTGATTTCCACTTGAATAAATACGAAACAAAACTAAACGAGAAAAAACTTAATTTAACAGAAATTCCGAAAAAAAAATTCAATCAGAATTTTCCAATTGAATACCTTCATTCGGTTCTTCTTAAACGCTTTTCCTCACATTCTCATACAGAAAACACACACAAATAAACATGTAGATGATGTTTGTCGAAAACGATTTAAATACAGCAGCTCCATCGATGCAAATTCCTCGATTTCTTTCTGAATGCATTCGCTGCTTGTCTTTTTCTCGAATCGATTTATTGATTAATATAGGAATGTAGTACTTATGTCTATGGTGCTGGTTGATAGAACAACAACACCAAGGACCTAGCACATGACAGGATGAAATCAAAAGAAGTTTCCTTTTGTAGTAATTTACATTTTTTCTTCCGATCTTACTGTTATTTTTTTCTCTTTTTTGTGTTTTGTGGAATGTATTTATCCCTCCAGAAGGATTGTTCACCCACGCCCACACCCACATCCATATATTGATTCACGGTGTACCACTAACACGGATCCACCCCCATCATAATGGCTTGCCTTACAGAGTTCCTTCTGCTGCTGCTGCAAGAGCTGCTGCAGTGGTTGCAGCCAAAGAAGAAATATATTCGCCATCAAGTAGGTAAGTTTATTTATGCATTTTCTCTAGAAAAGTGGTTGGGCTGAATGGGGGGGTATCTTAGCTTAGTCCTTTTTTGCATAAACGATGAAGATGGTTTCAGATAGCCGCCTGGGTTGGCAAAAGATGCGAAAAGGGAAAATCGCCTCTGGCCAAGTCCATTTCCCAAAAGAAATAACTTATCCTGCCCGTTTATATGCCTTCCTGAATGTTTGTCCGTCCGTCTGCCGGTTGGATAGTCTGTCTGCATGCATACCTACCTATATATCCCTTCTGCCCAAAAAGACACTAGACTGGACACAGAGCAGAGCTCCACTGCAATTTACCCTTAAGTTTGACTAGTTCTGTGCCGGTACGTATACGGATACGGAAGGTTATGGTGGCTGGCAGCATTATCTGAATTTCATGCGAACCAAAAAAATAAGGAAAGGAAAAGATTTTTATTTGGATTACTTATGTATCGCTCGCTATGCCTTCGTTTGGCAGGACGAAATTTTTCTTGTTTGCTTTTCTGGGTTTTTGTTTGATCCTTTAAATTCCCTGCAATTCTTTCTGGGAGTTTTTGCTTCCATTCTTGTCATGTTTTTATTTTTAGACTCACTCGGTTGGGTTTTTTTTTTTCTTTTTTTTTTTTTGAAGGTAAAAAGATTTCTTAAATAGATTTACTTTTCCTCAACTCTTTTGCAAAACACACGCACACACAGGCTCTCCGACTAGCAATGTAAGGGAAATCCCAGAAATGTCAACTATTTTCTTTAAGAAAAAGAAAAAGAAAAAAATACAACAAAACATCCTTTTAACTGAACGTATGCTAAGGTACGGGAAAAAGCAACCACGACGATAATGGCAACTCATTCAAACAGCTTTACGAGGGAAGGATTCTTTTGGCGATCGAGATCAAAGAGATTTCCTGCTTAACCACACAAACGATCCTTTTTGTTTTTGTTTATATGAAAAAGCAGAACGACGGCAAACGAATGGCATCATCTCTCAATAGAATATATATTTTGTAATGGCAGACACTTCTAGTGTCTTTAAGTACGAAGAATGTGTCATAGTATTCACATACACTTGACAGGGTCAAAGAGCCATCTTAAGTGTCTGAGAGTACGTCACAAATGGTTTTTATGTGATGGAAAGATGGAAAATGAGGTTAATGGTTATACTATGTGGCATATTAAGAGAAAGAGACATTTTTTTACTGTCGCAATACTTTAATGGAGTAGGTGTTAGACATTTGATTTCTTGGAATTCAAGGATTTTTGTTTTAGGTTTTCAAAGCTGGTTAAAAGAAAAGGGATGTGTAGTTTTGAAGCGAACGCTAAGGTTTTTATTTTCGGTAAGGATTACTTTTACTCATACGACTTGTTTGGTATTATTCTTTGGGATTATTTGAATTAAAAACATTGAAAAAAAGATAACTTTAACTCAATTTTTTACTTGATGGCTTGGAATACAACTGCAGCCTCTCCACGTTTATAATAAGAGGTGACTAAACCAATGCTTTTAAATTTCTCAAGAAATAACATAGGATATCTCATTCCAGTTTTCGTCAAATTGATGCAGTACCCGGGCAGTGGATCTGAGAATGGAAACAATTTGATGTCTATAAAAACACCTTCATAAATTTTGCATAGATAGTTCTACGAAATGGACATAACAATATGTGTTTTGCACTTTTTAACTTTTTTGCAAAGCAATGTTTAAATATTTTAAGGATCAAGAACGAGTATCAGTAAAACAAATGAAATTCAATGTTAGGTTTAAATTAAAATGAGCTAAGAATTTTACAAACCCCTACATTACTCTTTCCCTGTTCAACTCATCATGTTCAAATCAGCTTGAATATGCTTTTCATATAGTCTTTCTTTCCTTTTTATGCAGTCCACAATTTAATGATAGAGAGTATACCACAATTGGTGTTTTCTTAACGGGCGTCTTTAAATTGTTCTTTTTGGCTTTCTACAGAATAACCATCGTATTCAACTTTTGCAGATGCAACTCTTTTCGCATGAACGAATAGATAATGATTTAGTTTTTCAATTCATTTATTACTAGCTGTACCCCGGACTTTGTCCGTGTGGAATAGTGACTTTCAGCAGCAGGCTGATTATTTGCAAATAAATTTTTTTGGCTAATTTTATGCAAATAAAACACATTCATGCAATTATGTAACCTATTGCTATGAAGTCAAACTTCTTATGCTACTTCCAAACATTGATGCGTAACACGTTTAACGCGGATCATCGATTGCATACTTTTCGGAGAAAATCGAATTAAAACTAGTTCTTTGTTCTTTTTAATGCGTTTAGTATATTTGTAATTCATTTCTTAACAAAAATCTCAAGATCTCATTAAATTCTTCTAAATAGTTTCCCAATTTGTTCCGCGTGTGTGAAAATCGTGTCTGTGTTTGCAAAATCAATTTCAATTGGTTCATTGAAAGTAGTGTTGTGTTTTTCTTTCTCCTCAATTGAAAAATAGAAAATATTTAATACCTAGTTTTTGAATTGATGTTTCAGTTCTTCCGCGCGAAGGGAATCCAAGCCTTATTTTTTTTTTTTTTTTAGGCACATGGCGATCTTACTTTTCCATTTTTTGCCAAACAAAAAGGTTTTGCAGGTTTGATACACGTGGGTGTATGCCATGGGATTTTTTTTGCCTAAACGATCACCTGCAACTTTAAGCGTCTGAGATTTATTTATACTTACATCAAATACCGGTTTCAGAGGGAGTTAAAGGAATACCGGGAACTAAATCACACGATTCTCCGTCGTCATTTCAGTCATTATCAAAGCTTTTATAGTGCCGCATCCCAGAAGTGTAAATGTGAACAATTCTAGATTTCTAATTATTGGGACTGGAACACTAAATTTGCAGCCACTCCTGATACTCCTAAGGAATTGAGAAACTACAGAGTATGGTGTGTTTTTCTCAGTGTCCATAATATTGTCTACTGATAGACATTCGACAACATCCCCCACCACGTCTGACATAATTTATTGGTTTATATGGCTAACTTTCTCATTAGTAGGCGCGGAAATGGACCTTTCACGCAACCATTCTCAATTGCCAATATTTTTTGAAGATTGAGATTTTTTCTCAGATACACTATGTAGTCGACAGTTCGACAGAAATCACCTCACGGTGAAAAAACTTTTGAAATCGATCCAGTAGTTTACTTAGCGATTCCGGAAGAATTATAAAGATTTATTTATAGCCCATGTCCTTCCTTAAACTCTAGGCTATCTCTTAACAAAATTTCATTCAAATCGGAGCTGTGGCTTGGGTGGGATATGGTAACAAAGAGACACGGACGGACAGAGTAAGCAAGGACTTCTGTTCCGTGGTAATATGAAGGCAGGTTCCGGAGGATGACTGAAGGGGGAGACCACTTTTGGAACGTAAGAAATATGCTTTTTTTGTGATTTTTTTTTAACGGAATAACCCAATCACTTTGAAAATTATTGGAAAAGCTTATTTATTTGAGAAACAGTATCCACAAAAAAAAATATATTTATTCGATGACAAACAAAATTGCGGCGTTATTGAAGTTTTCCGGACTCCTGTTGCCGGTGACATCGTAAACTACTGCAGTTGCCATTTTTTTTCGGTTGATCTGAGAAAGATTTAATAGGGTTCATTCTTTTACTTCTTTTACCTTTATATGTATAAAGGGGAAGGATATACCTAAAAAAGAATGAAAAAGTGCAAAGCTCTAAATTCTTTACTTTAAAATTTGAATTTTTGGCAATTTTTTCGACATATTTGACCCCGAATTTTCAGTCTTCCTTTCAAACTTTAGGTATATCCTTTCGATAATATTACTGAGAATAACGTCCCAAAATTTCTTCTAAAGCAGTATCTTTTTCGGTCGATTTTTGAATAGTTTCGAAATAATTACGTTAGAAAAAATTATTATTAGTAGAAACTTACGGATTAATCGGCAATTATACAATAGATCTTTGACTTCCTTCTCCGAAACAGCTGCCTTACCATACAAAAAGACAACATTAGAGGGTATTGTGAAGCGAATGTAGCTCCTCCTCTAACGGCCCAAGCTACCTGACTCGTTACCCGACCGCATGTTGTTCTCGTGCTCTAAATGTGATAACTCTGCAGCTATTCGATATTTTGATTATAACATTCTTTGGATATCATACTTTCGAAATATGTAATAAAAAAATTGATTTTTAAAAATTTTAGAGTGGTCTCCCCCTTTATGGTATATATTACTCGGGAATAGTGTAGCATTCTAACGGTGGAAGTTTTTGAAATCGGTGGTCATGTTATCAAGTTACCGTTTCCATGGGAATAGGTGGATAAAATATACAGCCTATGTCCATC
The DNA here is from genome assembly GCA_914767635.1 of Melanostoma mellinum. Lineage (NCBI taxonomy): Eukaryota > Metazoa > Arthropoda > Insecta > Diptera > Syrphidae > Melanostoma > Melanostoma mellinum. The sequence goes on from OU612059.1 coordinate 32,495,495, forward strand.
CACAGGATCTAAAATAACTCTGCACCAAATTTCATTTAAATCGGTTCAGTGGTTTGGGCAGAAACGGTAACATAGAAAGCCGGACATACAGAGTTACTTTCACATTTATAATATTATTTAGTAATCGAACTCTCACACAACCATTCCCGATTGGCAATATTTATTTAAAGAATGAGATTTCTACTCAGAAACACTATGTTGTCTACAATTCGACAGAAATTAGCTCACGGTGAAAGAGCTTTTGAATTCAACCCAGTGGTTTCAAGGTTCCCGTTTCCGTAGGAATAGAAAGATTACATTTATAGCCCATGTCCTTCTTTAAACTCTAGACTATCTATGAATAAAATTTCATTCAAATCGGAGCAGTGGTTAAGGTGGGATATAGTCACAAAGAAACACGGACGGGCAGAGTTAGCAAGGACTTCTGTTCCCGTGGTAATATGAAGGCCGGGTCCGGAGGATGACTTTAGGGGGGAGACCACTGTAGGAGCCTAGTTTTTTTTGTGATTTTTTTAGAGAGAATAAAATAACCCAATCATTTTCATAATTAGGGGAAATGTTTATTAGAACTGTCCAGTATTCACTTAAATTTTATCTATTCGATGACAAACGAAATTGCGTAGTTATTGAAGTTCTCCGGACGACGCCTATCTCCGGCGGCATCGAAAACTGCTGCAGTTGCCATTCTTTTTCGGTTGTTCTGAAAAATATTTATCAAAGTCCATTCTTTAACTGACATATTAAGGGGAAGGATATACTTAAAAACTCTATACTTAAACTCTACATTTGCAAATTTGTTGGATGTATTTGACCTCCGAAAAATTATTTATTAACAAGCTACCTTTCAAACTGTAGGTATATCCTTTCGATAATATTACTGAAAGTAACGTCCCAAAAATGTCTTCTAAGTCGGTCGCTAACTTTTTGAGCTACAACTTGAGCAGTTTTTGAACAGCTTCGACACAAGAAAACTATCGGCGATTCCAGCCGCGTACAGTAGACCTTCGACTTCCTTCCCCGAAACAGCGGCCTGACCATACAGTCAACAGCAGAGGTTATTTTAAGGCGAAGGTCACTCCTCCTCTAACGGCCTGAGCTACCTGAATCGTCACCCGACAGCATGTTGTTCTCGCGCTCTAAATGTGATAACTCTGCAGCTATTCGATATTTTGGTCATAACATTCTTCGGATATCATACTTTGGAAATATGTTATAAAAAAAAAATGTTTTCTAATTTTTGAGTGGTCTCTTCCCTTAAGGTTTATATTACTCGGAAATACTACAGCATTCTAACAGCGGAAGTTTTTGAAATCGGTGTTCTAGTTATCGAGCTCTCGTTCCCATTAGAATACAGGGATAAAATATATAACCTATGTCTATCCTTAGGTTCTAGACTACCCCTGTACCAAAATTCATATAAATGGGTTCATTAATTTGCGCGGTTGATGTTAAAAAGAAGAACAGACAGACAGATCTAATTTCGGACTTATAAAATTACTAAGGACTCTCGTTTCCGTGGGGATGAGTTAAAGTTTATGTTACTTAACCGTGGAAGAATTTTGGAAATCAGTGCTAAGTTTCAGTTTATGTTTATGTTAAGTTGACAGAGTTACTTTTATTATTAGGAAAATATAAAATACTTAAGGTATGAAAGCTGCAAAAATTTGTAATAATTCTCAAAAGTATTGTACAGCAATCTTGATTCGCGTCCTAGGCTGCCAACTTTAGAAAAAATATTGCTTTCCGAGTGTATTGTCACCCCTTGTGTAGCAGTTGTGTGTACTTACTTAATTGAAGATGTCACATAAACGCCAAATGGTTTAACTGCTGGAAAACTAGATCTCAATTTTATGTTCATCTATATTAATTTAGCAATCTTACTGAAAGAATGGAAGATGCCGTGCGATGGTAGCAATACTCTTCTAAAGAACGTATATATAGCCAATTTAAAGATCAAAAACAAAGCCCTTTAACTTCAAAACGTCAAGCAACCTGTTTGAGGTTATACCCTTGAAGTAATCTAACAATTTCAATCAAAATGTAAAGTCAAAATATTCGTTTAACATAGATTTTAATCCTGACTCCAGATGAAGTTGTTTACTACATTAAAACGTCTTCATAAACACCATAGACTTAACCTAAATGACAAAATAAATAGATTTATTCAAATGATCGTTCCATCTTGACGACAGAACGTTCATAAAAACACCACACACTGCAGGTGTATTTGACATTGAATTTGCATTTGAGGAACATCTTTTCCTCGTAACAGACTCATTGCCAACACTGCCTTGGATGTTCTTGAAATAAGAACTTTTAGTTAAAACTTGAGATGAGTTCCCTACTTCCTCATCAGTTTTGTTATTTAAAATCCCATTTTTAAAGATACATCTCCGGGCTTAGTTTTAATCTTTCGCTTTCTACCGCATAAAAGAGCTCCAACTTGACTACCTCTCTCCCTCCAACTTTGTTTGCTTCTCCATTCCATTGTCTTAAAATTCAAGAACTTAACAACTCATTTGCACTACGAAAACGCAATCGCTCTAGTGTAGATAGATGTCATACCCGCATAACTTTATGTATTGTTACAGGAGAATCGTAGAGTTGAAGGTAGATTTCTACTTCATAGTCGTAGTCGTGTTATCTCTTTCAAAAGTTTTCACACACAACGCAGTTGAAATTTAACCCAATGCAGAAAACTTCCTCCGCAGCAGCTGCAAGGCGTAAAGATTCCAAGGAGTTCATTTTCTATGTGTGTGTTTGTTATTTTTTTTTTTACGTTCTATAGTTTGAAACTTGAATTAACACCAAAAAAATGGATCTTAATTTAATACGATAAAACCCTTTAGAATTGCGAGCACGGCCCAAATATTAAATGTGTTTCTGCGTTGTAGAGCTCATTTTCAGGCTCTTAAACATTTTTATTTTTTTGTACTTTTTTTTTTGTGTGACTTTTCTTTTTAATGAAATTTTACGAATAATTTCGCACTCCTTCGCGCTGCGGGAATATTATCCTACACACACATTTCAGATGAGAGCACATTCACAATGAATGATTGTGAAGGGGTGCGGTGAGGGAGGTTGTGTAGAGAAACAAGTCGTATAAACTTTACTAGCAACACATTCCTCGTTATGTAGCATACAATAACGTCAGCCGTGAGATTTTGTTTATAATGCAGGACGTTCCTTTACGGCTAGATGGAGATGATCAGGGCTGAGAATTGTTTGGGGAATGCACAGCAACAAAAAAAGGGGAGGGAATAAAGAAACAGCAACGCCGACGACCGACGGTGAAATAAACATCTTCTGGTGATAAAGGTTTTGTGTGCTTTAGAAATAACATTATTTATATTCGTGTCATTTCAATTTTACATCTACATTAACCATGAACAATTTAAGGTATGCATATTAATTTTGCAAATAGCTCAGTGGATGGCCAAGTTCACAGTTTATTAAATTAAAACAATAAATAAGAGGTTATGGCTTAGTTTGCAACGATAAAAATACTAACGTTAACAAAAACTTCTTTAATCTAAAACTTTCTTATTCTTTCGTAGTATATAACAAATTCGCTTTCCGCTGCCTGCATGCTTAGATCTTGAAAACTACGCAAGGAATTTCGTTGCGTTTTTTAATCGATAGAGTGAACCTAGAGAGAGGCTTGTATATGTATTTCATTACCATATTCACACGGGAACGGAAACCGATTTCAAAATGCTTTCACACTTAAAATGAGCTTCGTGTTTCTATTTAAAAGACTGCAAAACTACTGAGTTGATTTGAGTGAAATTTAGAAAAATAAATGGTCTTGAACCTGAAAAATGACATAGGCTATATTTCTTTTCCATATATCCTCAGAAACGAAAACAGGAAAATAACCGGGAACTTAGAAAATACTGGACCGATTCCGAAAATTCTCTCACCGTTTGAGTGCTTCTATATATATATATATTTCATCCCCATTTTTTAACTGGGATGGAAACTTGGGAACTATTCTAATAATTTCACTCACTCAATTTCACGTAGATTATCTCAACTATACAGTTCATTGAAAAGAAGCAAAATTATAAACAAATTGAGAAACAAAATTAACTTTATCGTAAAAGCGCATTTATTTTAAAAACAAGTATTTGCTTGCAGAAAGTGAATCTTTAATGTATTGAATTGTATGAATTGTAATTCACGTACACACAAGATTTTAGTTTTGGAACTTTTTATTTCAAACAATAAACAAATGATCTACTTCCAACTTCACGCACATTTTTTTCTTTTGTAATCAAAGCATCACGTCATTTCGCACGTGAATGAGGTTCAATACTCTTGAACGAAAACTCTCCACTTTGGTCTAAGAAACGCGATGGGATATACCAAAATAGAAAAGATGAAAAAATGTGATATTTACTACGGCAACTGCTATAAAAACTACACATGTTGCGTGCGGTTTCGTCTTGAGAGGTGGACTCAAAGGTTATAGTCCGGGATCCCTGGTCCAATTTTTTTGTGATTACTATCAAGCTAATTTTCCCTGAGTGGCTTCATTTTGTTGAGACGCCCAACAATTTTCTAACGAAAACTTTTGACTGTGGTAGCTAACAATCTGACTGTTAAATTATATATAAATGTTAAATAAGTAAAAACCAAAAAATCAGCTTGTTAGTAATCACTTTTTTGACCTCGTTATCGATACATGTTTGAGGAATGGGACTCTTAAGATCAAACCATACAATTTGTAGGACAAATATTTTTTTACATAATTCAGTTAATTATCTTGAAGTTTAACTAAGAAAGAAACTGTTACTAATAAATTTTTTAGTATCATGAAATCGGCATATTTCACCCTTGCTACCTATGTTAGCTACCACATTCAAAAGTTTTTGTTAGAAAATTGTTGGGCGTCTCAACAAAGTGAAGCCACTCAGGGAAAATTAGCTTGATAGTAATCGCAAAAAAAAATTAGTCCAGGGATCCCGGACTATTACATTACTTTCCAAAATTTGGATGGTGAGCGTATAATGACAATCCTATTCAAGGTTGATTACTCCAGCACAAGTGTGATATGCGTCCACACCAAAAAGAGACGATAGTTTCAAAGCATATGTCTACGTCTAGTTCCACAAAAAGAAACCTTCAAGCAATATCCAAGACATAATGTGAAAATTTTCATTGAAATACAAATCTAGGGAAAGAGGACATCTTTGGAACCATAATCGGTAATCATAGCCTTCTCGAAAAAGCCTCCGAATCAGTCTATAGGGTTTTGCTATTGGGTTAAATCTTCTTGCTAGTAAGTAGCACTCGCTTATCTCGCTTATCGCTATCTTATAAGATTTATCGTAATATGTTTGTTCCATTATGAATTATAATAAACTAAACTAAACTTAAGAAAAGCTTTTCTCTTGTCAGAATTCATAAAAGTACATTTCGATCCCTAGATCAATCAACCGTCAAGCAAACAGACTATGTTTCGATCGACGTAACACTCTTTTAATCTAATTGATGTCCTAACATTTCGATTGCACTACTTGGACTACTATTATGTTGTAGCCCAGATGCGAATGAGGATATTCTTTTCGTGACCTATATGACTGTTACGAATCTAAACCATCGCACCCAAACAAAAAAAAAAAAGTATTTTGTTACACCCTGTTTTCTTGAGTAAAAAATTCTTTTGTGGGTCTTTTTCTTTTGATCACCAAGCCAGTAGGATCGTCTCCTCAGGTAATTAAATCAATTTGCGAAAAAAAACTTAGAAGTATCTTCTATAAGGAAGTCTATTTTAGAATATAAAAGAAGCAATTCCCTCTGGAGCTAGCGAACAAACAGAATAAATAAGTGGTCAGGAGAGTAGAAAATTAAGACGCAAGAAGTTTTAACTTCAGCCACAATATTCAGTTTTTGACACTGCACCACGTGCCCCTACTCCCTGGTTTTTCCTTGTAAGGTGTAGAGAAGAACGACGAAGAAGAGAAAACGAACAAAAAATTTCAAGTTCAAGGCCAAGGCCAAGGTCTTCGCTTCAATCGTCTCATCTTCCAGTTGAGTAACGGCATCCTTCCCGGAGCGAAACACTGAGTCAAAAGTATCAGCACCCAAATAGGAAAGCCAGAACCCAGAACTCAACCTCAGTCAATCAAAGATCGCGAAACCAATCGGCTCGCTAAGTCCCGATCGGGTCACGTAAGGTGCGGTGTAGTGCGGTGAAGGAGAGGGGGTTGCGGGACGTTAGTGTAGCCTACATACGCATCAGGTGCCAGCTAAATAAAAGCTTTAAGAAAGAAAAAATCAATAAAATATAAAATAAGAAAACAAGAGAATAAGTTTAAAGTAAGCATAAGAAAAAAAGAGGAAAGAAAACATAGTGAGTGCTTAAGAATTGAAATTGGAACAGTAAGCTTAATAATAATAGTTGCCGACACGCCAACACCTGTCGCCATTGAAATTGGTAAGGTAAGAGAAGATATCCGTCCGCAGTCAGGAAGTTTTTATAAATCTTGACATGAAGTAAGTTTTCCTTTGGCGCGACTGGCTGCCTATTAGCAAGAACTACTCCCCAATCCGACGTCTTAGAGCAAAATGTCTTCGGAAAGAATAATCACGAGCGTCCCTCCATATGTCCTTAAATCCAATTTACTGCAGGATTATAGTTCAAAGAAACAAGCTAGTGTATCCAAATAAAAAACAGGACCACTAATCTTGATGCAAAAGAGATCAAGGGCTGCCATTTACCAGGCAAGATTGACAAGGAAAAAATAAGGGAAGGAACACCAAACTTCCAACAAGAAAAAGGAGCAGCATGAGAAGCCCGGGTTGTGTTACCCGTAGTGTGATGGATAGCATGTCCGCCTGCTAATCCAGAGGTTCGAGTTCGAATCCCAACAGAGGCAAGTCCTCCGTTAGTATTCATTGTCATAAAAAGCGCTTTCTCGATTAGGAAGTTTTATCAAAAACCTGTGAAAAAAACACAGACTCAACCCTGTGAAAACCAAACCGAAAAACACAGTGGTAGAATATTTCCGCTGTCAGAAATAATGCCTTATTCAACTTGATGACCAAGAATAACGTCCTCCCGATTTAAAAGAACCCAAGCTTCAATATGTAAGCTTGGGCCAAATGATTTTTAGTCTGACACTCACTTTATAGATGTTGGTGTGCTCCAGGGCTCGGTTCTATCTCCGCCTCTCTTTTTTATTTTCGTAAAAGATCTCTAATCTGAAGTTTCCAAACGTCTTGATTGTTATGTTGACGTCTCAACCCTCAGCTTCTCATATTTGTTTCAAAGTTCACGTTCCTGCTATTCGATTGGGCAACTGGGACGGTTGCGTTCTAAAATCTACATTCCCCCTTAACTGGAGTACAGCTCCCATGTTAAGTTAGATGCCTGTCAAACATCCGTGCACCTACCTGATAGGGTAAAAAAAGAGCTAAGAAACTAATAACTCATAGTGCAAAAGGTTGAAGAATAAATTGATTTTCTTTAACATCGTCGAAACGTAATATGTCCCACTGTCTTTTACCTCTTTTCTACAAACAGCGTTATAAAACTAATAAACAATTGCATTTCTCCTTTGGAACCGCAATACCAGCTTAACCAGGAAGGCTCATAGCTTTTACCTTGAGTCCAAGTTAGGATGCGCATTCAAGTACTGAGATTCGTGTTAAGTCGCACAACCCAGAGTGCCACAGCCTCACTATTATTCACAAAAGTTAAAAGAAAATATGTGCATCGGTGTCTCCTAACAGCATCTTCTACTCTAAAAATTAATATTTTGGCAGACCAGCTAACAGCACCTCAAGTCGTCACATGGATTTTTCTTAATGATTTCCGTTTGGATTAAAAGGAAAGTACATTTTTTCTTCTGGTTCAAAAAATGCTTAGTGAGAAAGCAAGAAAGAGTGGAAACTAGCAAAAATTGGCTTTGAAATCGTTTTTTCATTTGAACTACCACGTAAAGTGTAGATTTGTGATTCTATGCATATCTGCTTTCGTACTTCGAATCTTTTAACAATATTTTTATGAGAATACAACTTTTTTTACATTTTCGTGAGTAACAGTAATTCTTTTTCATACAGATAAATCTCATCTGGTGCAAATGCACCTACTAGACACAAGGTTCAAGAAACATTTTGTTACCTCTTTACGAAAAACTCCACTGGCTGAAAAACGAGAGACCATAAATGTTATTTTATTTTATCTGATTTTATCTTGTTCCCATCCCTGGTGCCAACCAACTCAAAAAATACTGATTAAAATGTAATCTCTCAATGAATAAGGACTCGCGTAAATTTAACTCTTTTAGAATGGGGTGCAAGTGTAGCCATAAGCAGATAAATCTCGCTTTGAAAAACACCACCTTTTGCAATCTCTTTCTATTTTTTTACTTAAGTTCATATAAAATTGTATATGAAAAAGTTTATTGTTGCCAGCAATAAAGTTTGCTATGAAGGACATTAACCCAACATTAAAGGGTGGGGATAAACAACCCGCATGCTGCTTTAAAGACTTCAACAAAACTGATAATTATTCTCATGTGTTGCATGTATTTAGTGTTTATTTGTGTAAATGTGTTTTTCTAGTGGGTGGCCAAAAGAAGGGCGTTAACTGCATACAATACATGTACATATGTGTGTCTCCATCCATTGTTTATGCAGTCACTTTACAGACAGCAGACTGGTTGCAACTATTCACATCCATTGTTTGGCACAAGTAGGGAATATACTTTGTTTGCCTGGTATATGTGTTCTCAAAATGTTCAGAAAATACGTACAGCAAACAAAAACGGAAATGGATATTAAATAGGGGCTTTCCACAAAAGGCACTTTTCTTCACATTTGTTGCCATATGAATTAAATTCTGCATATTGCATATTCATTGCAACATAAAGGTTGTGCTGTGTGCTAAAGTAGTCACTTAGGTAATTGTTTCCCAAAATTTAATTAAGAATTCTCTTTTGAGATTCGAAAGTGAACTTCGGAAGTGTTTGTAAGGTTAATGAAGTTGTGAAGCTGTAGATCAGAATCAATATTTCCCTTAGATATTGCAGTCATTCGTTTTATAGAGGAGTCGATATGGGAAGAATAAATCTCCAGAAGTCCTCTCTAATGTCTACAGAAGTAAGTAACAATACCTTATATTGGTTTCTAATCCTTGTAACGCAAAACAAGTTGGCCATTTACAGCAAGTTAGTATTTAAATGACTCAAAGAAAATATTTAGTGTGCTCCGGGTCATCTTTCTCCGCTCCTTTCATATCATCTTCCAGTGTCCCTCAAGGCACTCACCTTGGACAGCTATTTTATTTTAGCGATAAATGATGTTTTTAGAATTCTCGCTTGTAAGATTTTATATACGCGGATGATACGAAAATACTCATTCTCAGAAACTCAGGTCCGCATTCTTTTTCATCGTACAAACTACGGGTTCCACAACCCTACGCCAGGTTTGTAAGGCAATAATAACGACTGCTCGTAACTGTTTGTTTTTCATACCTCAAAATAAACGCATCGTAAATCTCCTGCTTCCCATTTGCAGTAAATAAAGACCTCTGTCATCCATTTTCCAAATTCCAGGTTTTCCAGAAATGGCATTTTGTTTTCCTGTAGTTTACATTATCAAAGTTACTATGAACTGCAAGCAATTAGTCGCAGAAATGTTGTTTCGATTTATTTGTATCCTTTTTCATTTAATTTCAAAGAATTCAAAATCAAAACTGTTTACTTCGAAAGTAAAGCTGCTGTACAAAGCGAAATTTAATTGTCTTCCTCTAAAATGACAATAACTAAGCTTTTAAACATTTACACAGCATCTCTGTTTTTGTCAACAACTATTCTTGGAAAACCTTTCAAGTTATTTTTATGCTTCAGTGTAAACAACCACATTAATAATTTTATTTGTGTTTTAAGTTCAGTTCAAATAAGAAGGTAGATTGTTGGACAGTTGCTGTTTTTAACGACCAAGGTGAAACATTTCGAAAATTATTGGAAAAAGTTCTGTTGACGGTTGTTGCAAATGGATGGAAAATTTCGATGTCTTCCTTATATTTGCTGATATTCTGTAGGAACAATTTTAAGTATTTGAATTGAGTGGAGAGACAAGACAGTGCAACGGTGCTCCATCATCAATTAGGAACCTGTTTACCTTTTGTATGAAAATAGAAATCATAATAAAACAGACTAAAAAAGAATATTTTTTAGGGAAGTCTTTCATACGTCAATTTTGTTATTTGTTTATTAAACGGCTGTTAAAGGGTTTTGATTTTGGAATCAAGCATAAGGAACTGAACAAGTATTATTACGTTTACGTCACAGAAACGACAGGAACATTTTTTTCCAAAATTTTTTCAGTCAGCATTTTCAACCAAATATTTTTACAGGGCAATTCGATCCGCCTCATTTTTCACTGAAAATGGTCTTATGTGCGTTGAAGACAGTTTTTGGCACTATAAGACAAAAGCAAAGCTTTTATATCATTTGCTTCAATTTTGCCCTCCCTGTAGTTATTCACTTGTCAACAACCACAAAATATAAAGAAATAATTGAAAGCAATTCTTTTAAGAAGGTAATTTTGAATTTTCAAAACTTCTTGGGTAAAAATGGAAACTTTTTTATTACCCACGGCAGAAAAAAATATGGGCACGATTAGCAAGTTTCAGTAAGTGGATTCATCGCCAAGAAAAGTGCTTTCTTGATAAGCCGTTCGGAACCGAAAACTGTAGGTCCCCTCCATTCCCTCACAGGGCATAGCCAGCTCTCTCGGACTGATCTGGAAGGAAAATATTCAATACGTCGTCAAATTTGATCCCATCGACTTGAAATTTTGACACAATATTTTTGAGGCACTACGCATTCGTTAAAAAATAAAAAATAAAAAATGTATAGGTTAATAAAGAAGACTAAAAAACATTGATGTAAATTGGTCCAGTAGAACCTGAGTAATAGTTCCAAGTCTCCCAACTTTATCAGCTGCTAACTTTTCTTTGTTTTTTACGTATTGTATTTTTAACTGTATTCTTTAAATGTTAATAAATACCTTAGAAAATATTATTGACTTCTCTACCTCTACACAAGAATATCTCCCTTGAGGGGCTGCATGGGTTTCAAGGGGGAAAAAAGCCTATTTTCTACAGCTTGTTTTGAAATTTATAAAAAAATATATTAATTAAGCACACCTGTTGAGAGTCTTGATGACACTAATTTTTTTAAAGTTTTGATAAGTAATGGAGGGCCGTTAGACATAAAAAAAACAAAACCTAGGAATCCAGGGCCAGTCCATGGATTTTCATGAAATTTTCGGAAATATATTTTGAATGGCGTAAAGAAAAAAGTTGTTAAAAAAAAAAAATTTCAACGCTCTCAACTTCTTAAATATTTTTAAAATTAATTATTAACTTCCAGAATTTTTTTTTTATTTATATAGGGTGTTTTAGATACGGTTAGCTACAAAGGCTCAGGATGGATAGGTTTGGTCAAGACAAAAAAAAATTGTATGGGAGGGGGGGCCTGTATCCCTCCGCGTAGGCGCGAGGGGCAATTTTATGAAATTGAATTTTATGAATTTTATGAAATTGAAATTTACTCAATTTAAAAAAAAAAAAAAATCAACTAAGCCACTTACTTTCTCATACTTTAGAGTTTTTGAAATCTAATACTTATGTTCTTTAATAAAAATTTTAATTTGAGTTCACTTAATTAAAAGTTTTTTTATAGATCAAACCTCAAAGTCAAAATTTTGAAAGAAGAAAATATTTCTTTCTTAATTAATTTTTTTTTACATAATTTTGCTTCTTTAAGGGCCAGTTTTTATTTCTATATTCAATGCTTTTATTAATTTTTACTCAAAAGAAAAAAACCGAACTAAAAAATTTTTCTTGGTTTAAGAGAAATTAAAAAAAAATTAAAGGTACTTTTTTCCAGAAAACGAAATGTAGTTAATTTCCCGCTAATTGAACTTTATTCTCGGAAGTGAGATATGAAATGTGTTTTAAATAGCATATAAAGAATTTCATGTGATCCTAGTTTTAATATAAATTATAAATAATTATTAAAATTGTAGAGTTATCATTTAACTATATTAATTTTAAGTTAAATTTCAAAACTTAAACCTATTATTAACTTTAACTTTGGTCTCAAAGGACAGCACATGTACTGATTTGTGCCCCAAATGCTGTTTCCGGTCAAACGAGTTGATGAATCCGAAAAAATATGGCTTTTTGCTTCTTATTAAGTGAACAAGTTAAAATTTTTATAAAAGAACAAAGCAATAGCTTTCAAAAACACTAAGGTCTGAGAAAGTAAGTGGCTTAGTTGATTTTTATTAATTTTTTAATAAATGGAGTAAATTTCACATTTGCCCCTCGCGCCTACACGGACGGATATAGACCCCCCTCCCATACAATTTCTTTTTTGTCTTGACCGAACCTATCCATCCTGAGTCTTTGGAAAACCGTATCTTAAACACCTTACATAAATAAATGAAAATTGTAAAAGTCAACAACTAATCTTAAAAATAAATAAAAAATTGAGAGCGTTGAATTTTTTTTTAAATTTTTTCTATACGCCATTCAAAACATATTTCCGAAAATCTCATGAAAATCCATTTGCTGGCCCTGGATGCCAATGAAAAAAAAATTGATTGCCCTCCACTAAAAGTTAGTATTCGCAACACCGCAACAAAAAAAATTATGTTTCAGTTAAAACTAGAATTTGGACGAAGAATAAAAAAAGCAAATAATATTTGGATTTTTGGCCAACCAGCATATGAAAATTGCAGTCAAAACATCTCTACAATTCTTTGAAGACATAAATCCCATGTAACAACTCAAGCATCGCTTTCGCATGCAACCTTCTAGAAATGATTTCAACGTTTTTTCAGCCACCCATATTTGTCCGTTATTGATTTTCATTGGCTAACTGATTTTGGTGAGTGGTGTCATATTTGATTTTAGGCCGCCACTTTGAAAGCTCATACAAAGGTTGACAAGGTTTTGTGCTCACCGAACTCCTCTTTCCGTTTGTTTTTTTAGTTATTGGTATATTCCAAGCTTGAAACTAGAATCCATAACCATTGGGATACTTATTATGCTACTTGCGGAACCATAATGGTTAAAAAGTACTCTTTTTCCCATTGCATTAGCAATTTTGAATCCTCTTCTAATATTTACAATAGAAAAGATGAATCCATGCGGAAACAAACAAGCTGCAATAAGAACATTCATTACAACTTCTTTAAATATTCCCTTCCTATCATTTGCAAACATAAATTCCATTGACCAAAACAAATTATTTTTCGATTTTCACTACCAAGACTGACATTCGTTTGTAACTCTTTGGCATCCAAAAAGTCCCCAGGGGCTGTTCAAGTATTACGTAAGCACTACAGGGGGGGGGGGGATGACATTATTTTGGATGACATAGGGGGTGGGGGGTCTAGATGATGATTACGTCATCCTGAGTTTTTTTTATTCAAGACTGTTTTTCGCTTTCTTAATCTTCCGGTTAATTTAGCACTACGCTTAAGTGCTTCACTGAAAGATTTCCGGCAAATGCACTACGATTATTTTTGTCCGACGGTAAAATTGAGGTTATCAAGTCGAACATGCAAAACGTGTGGTCTTTACCATGCTTCCGTCAAGTCACTAAATCGTCATATCGAGAAGATCCATAAGAATGTAAACACACACATTGAAAGGAAAGTAGGACCTGTAAGAGGTGCTGCTCGTCGTGCTAATGAGCTGATGTGCATTATTCAAAATTTAGAGCACCATGATGTTGAATGGCTCGATGAGAACGATGTAGACATTCCAAAATCGGACGAAAGTGAGCAGACTCACAACACTGAGCAGCAATCCAAACAATCCAATGTCATCGATAATTTAGAGTCATGTATTCGGGTTTCATGGACTGAAGACTGTTATTTTAAATTTAATATGTATGAATTTCAAACATTAAAAAAAAATATTGTTATGTTCGAAAGTTTATTATATTTTCTTTCACTTACTTAATATGTTGAATACCGTATCAATAAAATCAATTTCTGTCTTAAATCTGTTTACTTATTTTGAAAACTATAACTATAGTAATATAATATTAACAAAAAAAAAAATTAATTCATTAAAAGATGTTAGACGTTAGCATGGGGGGTATGTTCTTTGCTTACTTTTAATGACAAGAGGGGTGGGGGGGGTAAATAATTGCAACAAATCTGCTTACGTAATACTTGAACGACCCCCCATTTGTTATTCCTTAGCATACAAAAATTGGTCGGTCTGTGAAAAGCATTTCATTAAAATGATTTTTGGCCCAGACGAATTTTATATTAAGAATCGCTTTCTATAGGTAGGTAGGTTGAACCAACGTAAAATATTCAACACAAAGTTGCACATACTTTGAGGTAAAGTCCTATGCATTGACTTGTACCTACTTATTATTTGACCAAGAGTAGATGGAATATTCCTAACGGAATAGAAAAGCAGCTTCTTTGTATTTGTTTATATTAGCACGACTGCAAGATTTGCTCATCAGTTCAAGTAGAGTCTTTCATTATAGGACAGACGTCAAGAACAACGACCGACGTCTAACAAAAGATGACAAAAAAGCTGTTGTGGACAATAATAACAAAAATGAAGATTGTAGTACTTGTTCTATATTGAGATCGAAATAATAATAAAGAATTGGAAGAATTAACTTTCTCTAGGTCGAATGATTCTTGATGAGTTTTTGATTGCTTTGTGAAACTAAGGACTTATGTGAGATACAAATTTATTAATATTGGCCTAGCTTTTCTCATTACATTTCTAATTAATACTCGTTACACTTTTGATACCTAAAAAAAAAATTAAATAGCTTAATCTTTCTCAAAGAACAAATGCATACAAGGATTATAGAGTAAAAATGGAAGATAAGCTTATAAGAAAATCAACTGTTTGCTCTGCAATGTTTAAATACTAGGGGAGAGTTTGCTTTTACAATAATTGGGTCAGTGCGGGGTCGAGGATCTAGCTTTTTTATCAAAATAAATTTAAAAAAAAAAACACTACTACGCACCATACAATGGGAGACGTTTTTTGAAAATTCTCCTTTTTGAAAACTCCTAACATGGAGTTCAAAGAAATTTTTTTGATACCAAGTTAGAAAGAATTTTAATAAGTCTTGTTGAAGCAGAAAGATATCGAAAGTAGTCGATATAACCTAATCAACTTCATTGACGGCAACGACAAATAAAAGTGGGCCCAGGTTACCTTGAGGATCACAGCAGATATGCAAATCGATAAAACGGAATACTACTCTATAAAAACATTTTCTTAAATACGATCTGAACTGTTGAATAAATAGCGCCTGAAAAGCAAAGGATCTTAACTTATGAAAGTCATGAAGGTGAGAGATTTCATCAAAGGCTTTAGAGAAGCTTACTGTTTCTACGCTGACTTCGTAGTTTTGTTCAAGCGAATAGAGCGCTTTGAGTAAAGTTCGTAGTAAATGTAGATCAACCTTTTGACCTTCTCTGGCGACCGGGGAAAAGCTGTTGCAACAGAACTTTCCGTTTTCAAATCAGAAAACAGCGGGAAGCTATGGTGCAGACGATTTTTTTACAAATCTTTTTTACAACACATTTTTGGAGGATCAGAAATAGTTCGGATATTTTAAGAGTAAGTGAACGTCATGCGATAAATAGCAAGACATTTACATAGGAAGTGCTCTACAAGATTCACAGAGTGTGGTCAAACATGTTTAAGTATTCGGTTAAAGATAAGTGCCCAAGGGCAACGCCAATGAGCCTTCAACATTCTTTTTTGCTACGGGATAACAAAATGTTGCAGTCATCTTTTTAATGTTGGGGATCACACGTTTGGTATGCCTGCATCTAATGAAGCCATGCCATCTACGGTTGTGCTCTTGACAGATCCAATCGTTGATTATATGCATCACTGAGGGCCTTGCAGATCTAGCGACGGTTCAGGTCTTGAAAAGCTCTCTGAGATCCTTGCCTTGCAAGTAAATCCATTTCCAGTTATGCCGTGATGCCCTGGAACCCAAACGAGATTCAAAGAATTTAGTCTTCCGACCGCATTCAGAGAGCTCTTGCATTCCTGGATCACTTTCAAAGTAGTTAGAGGGTTGAGAATGGCCTTAGGCACAGCTTGGCTGTCGCTGAAAACACAAATACTTTTTTAGTAACGCAGCTTATATCCATTTAGATAGCAATAGACTCCGTTTGGAGTACGGATGTGTATGAGCCTTAAGAGGCGTGCAGTTGTATGTCATCGTTCTCCACAAAGGCCAGCGCCATATTCATCATCCATTTACGAACCATCTATGAAGATTCGATAAACAGAAGGAAGGTTTACGATGTGTTTTTGACGCAGTTTGAGCCTTAGGATCATAGTGTAGGACGGCATATTCATTAGACGTGAGTCAAAAGATATGCTGCTCTGCAAGTTCCTCAAAACTCCTGTGCGATTGGTACTGGAAACTTCATCTATTTAAAAGAGAAATGGTCTTGAGAGTACACCCCGTGATGTAGGTTTCAAGGGGAGGAAGATTCAATAGTGCGTCGAGAGCAGCACCCAGAATGCTAAGGAACGCCCAATACAGCCAAGACAAATTGTTCTTTGAAGTTTGGCAAAGGAGGCAATAACGTATTTAGGCGAGAGCTTGTTCCACAAAGCGACTGACATGACGCATGATGGGTATACATAGATCCAAAGGACCCTTTTCGATGAAAAACCGCATCGCTAACCAAAGACTCCCTTACATTGCCAGAAGACTGACAGTGTTTAGCAGTCTTTAACTCGACATGCTTAGACCAATGAAGCTTGTTAACTAGGATTACTCCAAGATGTTTGACTTCCTTTGAAAATGGAATATTGACGCCTTTAAGTTTTAGCTGGGTCAGACCAGTAAATTTTCGGCATTTTGTAAAGAGGACAACCTCAGTGTTAAGAGGATTGACGGAGAGACCGTTCCTGGTACACCGGGTATCAATTAGACTTAACTTTCTTGCCAAGCGCGCATTTAATTTTACTAAAAAGATTTTGAAGCGCGGACTCACAAGATTTTTCTCTTTGCTAAGCATGTTGCATCTGAGACAGAAATTGTATTTGGAGTGGGGTTTTGCGTATGAAAATCTCAACCATTCCGGTTACACTCAATTTCGTCGACCACATATGATTGACTATGAAAACCACCGAAGAGCCTAGCGATTACTTGACAATCCGAAGAAGAAGTTTTCAGAAAACTGAAAGTCAAGGGAAGGCCAACGAAATTAAAAATCATTGAAGAGAGAACACAATATCATAAGTAGTCAGTGCCTTCCTATTTAATCAACTACATAGTAATTCAATTGCAATTTCATTTAATTGCGTCATACCTAATTGATGAAGTTCGTAAGATTTAACTGACAAGTATCAGACAATTGCTATCTTCACAACCTCGCTCCTTACAACCCAACTTTCATTTCCTTACCAGAAGACAGCAATATCGGCAAAATTGTAACCTACAATTACGTAGAACCACTACCATTACTATACGACAAAGCCAATTACTCCCACTAAACGTAATAACCACTTCACATTCTTCTCCAGTAATAGCTGATTGAATTAACTAGACAACTTCACCGTCACTCCATGTTGCATGTAGCAAATTACAGCTGTAAGTTAGAATTTTTACACTTAATCTAGGAGTTGACGGTACCTAAGGACTAATACACGCTCATTTACATTCAATGACATGTGGCACAACTTTGCACTATATTTTCATATTAACATGTCAAAAGCGTTTCTGTAAAATGCCATTATGGGTATGAGTATGTCATTGTTTCCTTCTTTTTTTTGTCGTTCCAATGAAACAATGTAACTTGTAAAATAGTAACATTGCTTTTGAATGCTTAGTTTGGTGCATGTGCATGATAAAACATAAAAAACGTGATTAATCATAATGCAGCACACAATCGTTAGCTTAGCTATGGAAATTCACGAATATGTGACAAAACGAAACGAAAAAGCCAATACAAGAGATATGAAATGAATTTAGAAAAGAACTTCTTTTGAACAGGTTCTTTTTTAGCAATGAATTTGTAATACCAAAATAGTCATGGTGTTCTATTTTGGAGAGTATCTACATAATTTGATTCGTTTAATGAAGTGATTTCTTAAGATTTTTAATGGTTCGTGAGAGTCAGTACTTGAATAGAAAAGTTCGTCGGGAATGACATAGCATATTATTATGAGGACGTGAACATATACCTAAATGTTTCACTTCACAGTTTTTTCCCCTGCAGCCAATGTTGTAATTTCAAAAACGATTTAGCTGTACCAGTACGAAACAGCAAATAACTTAATGGAGGGTCTTCATACCAAAGGTTTTATTTTGGTTTGCCCGCTATTTCAACAGATGTCATGGCTCACGGTTTCATTACTCGCCAAATAGTAGGGGAGCCCGAGCCGCTAAATTTGCAGTTACTAAAGCGTCATGGGGACTTATTGGATTGTGAAGTTTACGTTCTAAAACGAAAAAAAGTGTATGGCAGTTTTTCATTTTAGTGGGGCGATGGGCGTGTATGAGCTTTTAAAAATGTAAAAAAAAACAGTTAAATTGAAATACTCGAGCGCGTCAGATTTTCATAGAGTATACGCGCTTTGTCTTTCTTATAACGGATATATATTAATCTGACGATTTACTGGGGGCAAATGGGCGTAAAGAGAGGTTAAAAAAACAAAAAATAAAAAGTTATTCGAGCGTGTCAGATTTTCAAAGTGAATGTTAAGTGTACTCTAAAAAGTGTATATTTCAATAATCTGACAATTTGAGTGGGGCGATCAGTCATGGCTGATTTTTAAAAATGTAAAAAAAACACGTGACCTTGAAATACTCGAGCGCGTCAGATTTTTATACAGAGTGATCAACTTGATGTCTTCGTCCTCCAGGATGATAATCTGACAATTATATGGGGGCGTACTCTTAGTCTGACAATTTTAAAGTAACAATTCTTTGTTGTTTCTATTTTTTGTTACTGGATGCAATCAAAAAATATGTACACATATTATGTATTTAAAGATTTTGTATCGAAATTTTGTTGAAAATACTTTTAAAAAAAATCCTGAAAGTTTGAGCCCTTAATATTAATTTTAAGTGCTCGATCAAGAGGTGTGAAGATTTTCCATTGAAAATACACGGAAACTCTGATTTTTTATTTTTAAATTTCTATAACTCAGCGGCATTTCATGGGATCGCTTTAACCGAAGATGTTTTTTTCTCAGAATTGAAAGCTCTACAAAAATGTGCTTTTTGGCAAAGTCGTTACTCATACCGGGAAGGTGGTACGGGCCACTTAACCAGATTTTTGCATAAAATTCACGTTTTGTCGCAGTTATCTCGTAAATAACAAAAGCTACAGAAAAATTGTAAATTACAAACTTGTAGAGAATTTAGTTTTCTACAAAAAAAGTCTTCTGGACCAATTGCTAATATCAATATTAACCGAGATATTAACCATCATAATTATACATTTTACTGACGATTTTACCTCAATCGCCCCAACCAAAATGTCAGATTATATGTTTTCTGTAATCCTGATAAAATTACCTTCAAAATAAAAAAAAAATTTATCGCGCTCGAGTATTTCGAAACATCGATTTTTTTTTACATCTTTGTGACTCGCCTACTTACGAAGGCCCCGCTCAAATTGTCAGATTATTGAAATATACACTCTTCTTGATGTAATCAACCTACCATCTTTTAATCTGACGCGCTCGAGTATTTCCGATGATCGACTTTTTTTTACTAATCTGACGGGCTGCTCTCAGCGAACGCCCCAACATTTAGGTTTAATATATGGTAGGAGTACATTACATGGTGCAAGGTTTCTCCCCATATGATTTTCTGACGCGCTCGAGTAACGCGCGAAATCCCCTCTTGGGCTCCCCTACTAAAATGACAATGTAAAAACTAGATCCAAAAAAGTGCAACATCAAATCCTCATGGAGCCCCGGGGCCTATCGCTTTTCCATATCTAAGAGGAAATGTAGAGGACCCACAAAATCTTCCCTCTCGATACTAGAAAAAAATTGTTTATTTCGAAGACTCGAACCTGGAACTCCAACGCAAGGGGCCCGACATGCTTACCATAACACCACTTTCATCACTTTTACATTATAAAAACTACGATATCAATAAAAATGAGACGCTATACGTACGATTAAACATCGGAGTGGAACAATGAAAATTCACTCTGAAAGTGATGAACGCGGTCACAGTTCTCAAAACTTAGGCAGTTCCATGCTAGCATTATGAATCAAGTGGAAAATTTTGAGATATTTGAAGAAAATCAGTGATGGAAAAATGGTGTATGTCCAACAAGAACAACTCAAAATATTGCTGGTGTAGTGTTGAGTAAAAGGCAGGATTGTTCATTTAATGTCGTTGTTAAGAATTGAGCATTCTACAAACGAAATAACTCAAAAATTTGCACAAAGACTTAGTTCTTAAGCTTCCTAAAGTTTCCTTTAGTGCTCAAGTCTATAGAGATCGACTGTAAAAAAATTTGTTTCTTTGCTGATAAGGTCTTTGCAATGCATCAAAATGTTGCGAAATTCCCTCCCTAGAAGAATCATATTGATCTCAGACGGTACGTAAAATAGGAGAATTTTCGAATCTAGGGAACAATAAATTCAGAATTAATTGTTGAATAGAATCTCCATATGCAAAGTGTGACGATTTTTACGTGGTGATGAAGCTAGATCAAAAAATACTGTGAATGGGATGCACTATCGAAAAATGATTGGTGGTGTGGTTCTTGAAAAGAAGATGGGCATCTCCAAAAGTAATTTTATTAATTAAACCTTGTTGATATTGATTGATGAATTATTTTTCCAAATATCTTCAAAAACCATTGGATAGGAAAAAATAGCATTTTCCTCAAGCACACCTTGTGAGGGAATGAAAGGGTCCAACAATTTTATGCCGATTGAGAACGGCTTATCGAGAAAGCACTTTTCGTGGCATGAAATCACTATCGACGAAACTGTCAATTCTTAATAAAAAGCACAAACCAATTAAATTTTGATATTTCTGGGATTCGTACCCCGAACCTTTCACGCAACCAGGCAGACACGCTAACCATTACGCCACGGCACCACAAATCTTTTCTTTGAAAAAAAAAACTAGTTGCAAAGAACAAATATTGCGTCTACGAGTTCTATGCAAAAACCCTGAGGGTGTTTAAAACGAATCAACAAAGAGCTCGTCCGGCAAAAAAATTTTATTTGCTTATATATATACAGATCATAGAACTCTAAGCGTAAAAAGTGATACTTTGTCTTTCCAAATCAAAAATTATCTGCAATAACCAAAGTTTAAGTAGTAAAAATAAAGAATAGTTGAAATTTGGTTTTTTGCAAAAATTAGGTGTTTAAGCTGGTAAAAGTTTTCTCTTCGATTTTCATTGCACGAATTATGTTTACAACGTCGAAATGTTTATAAAAAAATTACACGTATGAACTTATCTCACGTTATTAATAATTCAAATGACTGTTTATATACTTTTGACTTTCGAAAGGCGAATTTCGATTTGCTCTCGAATGAATTAAGCAGGGCTGGTATTGAAAATATATCAACCATTGCAAATATTGACGAAGCAGTCGCTTGCTTTTACTCCATTCTAGAAAATTGCATGGAAAAAACCATTCCCCAAAAGACGCTCAGAAATGCTAGTTTTTGTCAACCGTGGTTTACCAAGGAACTAAAGGCTCTGAGAAATAAAAGAAACAAGGCTTGGAAGACCTATTTAATTACTCTTTCTCCAACCGACCACCAAATATTTATGAGTTTTTTTGAAGACTTCAAAACGCTTTCTCAGAATCTGTACTCTAGCTACGTCACCCAAATGGGCTGTTCTCTGAAAAACGATCCAAAAAGCTTTTGGTCCTTTGTAAATTCTAAAAAAAAATCAGACGGCTATCCAGCCAACTTTATTTATAATGCCATTTCATTAAAAAATACTCCCGACATTTGTAATGCCTTTGCAGACCATTTTAATGGCTCTTTTTGTAATACAAATCTAGAAATTGATGAAAACTACTTTGAATATTTAACTCACTGCTCGCAAGTGAATTTTAATAATATCCCTATTCAAAGTGACAGAATTACTTACTACCTCTCTTCTCTCAAAGATGACGTTTCTTCTGGCCCGGACAGGATTCCACCAATTGTTTTAAAGAAGTGTTCCTCACGATTATCCTTTCCACTTGAACATCTTTTCAAGCTTTCATTAAAATCTGGAATATTCCCCACTCTTTGGAAAAAATCTTTTATCATACCTGTTTTCAAAAAGGGTGAAAAATCCGATATAAAAAACTATAGACCTATTCCAAAGCTCTCATGTATACCTAAGGTATTTGAACAAGTAGTCTGCGAAAGCGTATCCTTTTTTCAAGGAATGTTGTCTGCCACCAGCAGCACGGATTTATGCAAAGAAGATCGACGGTTACCAACCTTCTATCCTTTCATCATAAGTGTTCCAATGCTCTTGAATGTGGGAACGAGCTTGATTGCATTTACACTGACTTCTCTAAGGCGTTTGACCAACTGTCTCATAACATCATACTTTATAAACTAAAAGCTTTTGGATTTCCCACAGTATTTATTGCTTGGATAAGCTCCTACTTAAAAAATAGGACTTATGAAGTCAAATTTCGTAACATTTTGTCAAAACCTTTCAATGCTATGTCTGGCGTGCCACAAGGTAGTCATCTTGGCCCCTTGCTTTTCATTATTGCTATAAATGATGTAACTTCTTGCATCTCCTATAGCGACATTTTAATCTTTGCTGATGATATTATGAAGATTTTTAAAATCATCAAAAATGCTTCAGATCGCGACTTCTTACAAAAAGATATTGATAGTTTTGTTGTATGGTGTTTAATGAACGGACTAACTTTAAACACTTCCAAGTGCCAAAGTATGACTTTTTCCCGCAAAAGATCTCCTAGCATTGGAGAATATTCAATATCGCAACAATCTTTATCACAAGTTTCTAGATTTCGTGACCTCGGTGTTCTTTTTAGTGCCAACCTCGAATTTAATGAACACATCAACCTAATTATTAACAAAGCTAATTCAATGATTGGCTTTATTAAGCGATGGGCAAAGGAGTTTAATGACCCTTATGTCACCCTCTCTTTATACAACTGTAATGTTCGTCCCCATCTAGAGTATGCTTCTCAGGTGTGGTCACCATTTTATGATATTCATAAATCACGAATCGAAGCAATACAGCACAGATTCATACGCTTCGCTCTCAAAGGTCTTCCTTGGCAAGATCCTTTCAATCTCCCTCCTTATGAAAATCGTATTCGCTTATTAAATCTTCAAACCCTCTCACAGAGAAGAATCTACAATGATTTAGTATTTTTTCATCAATTAATAACCGGTATAATTGATGCTCCCGACTTGCTCTCCCACATAGGATTCAACTATCGTGGAGGAACTCACCAACTACGTAATCTAGAGTTTATACATCGCTCCCACCACCGAACTAACTATGGAATGCATGAGCCATTAGCACGCATGAGTAGGTTATTCAACTCTAATCCTTTTATTGTTGATTTCAACATTAGTAAAAGTAGTTTAAAATTAATATTAAGAACCAGTGTACCATCTGCATGATTCATGTTTAGTAGATTTTTAATTACTGTAGTTTAATTTCATTTTTTATTTAAAACCTTGTTTAGTTATGTTTCACTAGTTTAGTTTGTTCTCGTAATGTTAATTTAATTTAAGTTTTACTTTGTTATATTTTTGTAATGTTTTTTTATTTTTCCTCGTATACGTTCTCTTTGTGCTTGTGTTGGCGTTATTTACTAACCACTAACACTTGCATTAATGATGAAGAGCGTAGATAAGTGTGTACAGACGAGCTTGCTCTAAGTTCAGTACCACTTAAGTCTCTGAGATGCAAAAAAAAAAGAACTTATAACAACTTGTTAACCATGGCTTCCATATTGACTCTGTTGACTGTGTTGACTGCGTTTACTGTCTGCATTCGACGTTCTTTATATCAATCCGTTATTGCTGGGTCAGCTTTTAGTGAACTCTGACGAGTCAAATCGATTGCGTTGGTTTTTTGGTAACTGCAGCGGTGGAAATATCCGTTGCTGGTTGGTTCCCTGACCTTGATATAACCCATGCTATTCGTGATCGGCCATGCTAAACTCTTTAAAAAACAACAGTTCTCGTTCAATTTCTCTGCTGACGCAATTAAACTAATTAAGTCTTATTTAAGTGGCAGAATGCAAGCTGTCTGTGTTGATGGATGATAAAATTTGAGGATTCCTTCCTGTGCCACGTGGGGTCCTCCAAGGATCAATATTGGGACCACTGCTCTTCTCTTTATACATTAATGAAATTGCGTCCATCATCACCCAAACAGCTTGAAACTTTTACGCCGATGATATCCAAATTTATAAAAAAATTTCACTCGGGCTGATTGAGGATTGCGTCGTCACAATTAATGAGGAGCTTGGTTCGATTTCTGACTGGTCGATTAGTAAGGGTTTGAGTCTAAGTCCTACTAAATGACTTGGAACAATCATATTTAATCAATTGTTATAAAATTTAGTTCTCCGTATTTTATTGCCTTGTCAACAATTCACACCCATTAATACACGAATAATTGCTTGCAAAATCCCTAAACATGCCAGTGCTAACACATGGCTATGAAATATTTCTCAATTCTGAGCAAAATTAAAAGTCGCATTCAACAGCACTATTCGTTACATTTTACGGACTTCGAAAATATGATCATGCCTCGCATTTAAGTATAAGGTTTCTTAATACATAAATCGTTAAAAATTCTTTACAATATTATACAGTCGCATAGGCGACAGTATCTTTACGAAATTCTTCACTTGCTTCGCGGAATCAAATCGTTCAACCAAACTTATTTTTCCCAGATTAATTTGTCTAACAACTGAAAGACTATTTTTCCTCACCGCAATCCGTCTCTGGAACTCACTGCCTTCAAATTTGATGAAAAACAAAAGTATGGAAGAGTTTCACAAAGAATTATTTGTTTATTTAAATAACCATAGCAACTAGCTTAAGCTGTCAGCCTGATTTAATTTATTTTAATTTATTTTCTCCTCAGCCTTAAAACCCGAATTAAGCCTTGCCCAAACCAACGCGGTGAGCGCGTGCGATGCGATTGCGATAAGTCAAATCCCAATGTAATCTTATGGACGTTTGACGTAATACATAGGGATTTGACTTATCGCAATCGCATCGCACGCGCTCACCGCGTTGGTTTGGGCAAGGCTTTACTCTCGAGAGACTTAGAGTGAGTGACCAATTACCTTAGCTTTTCTTTCAAGAACTTGTTCGTCGAATGCTTCAGTAACCAAAGTAATTAAGGATCTGAAGAATTTTGCAATTGATCTTATGGATAAACAATTTTGGTATATGTCTTGTGGTCGTTTTTGGATTTGAACTTTTTTTGTTTGTGTACATATGTATGTACATAATGTATACATCATCCTTTATTTTGTCAATTGACTGACAACACTTTTGTCAGGATCAAAACTTTGAGGTTCTAACTGTTAATCTTGTTTCTTATCCTTGTGAATAGTTTACCTCGTTATCGAGAGTAATTTATTTATCAGAGTTTTGGAATATACTTATCTTCCTTTGAATCCTGACTCCTTAAACTACATCAGCAATGAAGCAACTTGTTTCAAACGAATTCTACAATATTCAATGAATTTTCGAAATGCCTACCTATGCTTTGCATTTCAGAATTGAGAAGATATATCATTGAAAAGGTAACCACTTTCTACCAATATTTCAACATCTTTCGAAACGATATCATGCAAATGAAAACATTCTGATGTCAAACCTGCAGGATTTTGTTTTGCACCACGTATGTATAGTTAAATCTTTGTGGGAGATCTAGGAAGAGTCTCTTTTTGCTTTGGGAGAAAATAACCACTAGTACAAAATAGTAATGAAAATATCCTGGCTTGGCCAGACAAAAAACAATTCATGCCACAACAGATGTATGCATACAAAGTATTGTATTACAGCTTCTTGTCTTCTTTAACAATTCAACTTGCATGAAATGTTCATCCACCCCACAAATACATGTACATCAAAAAAGCAAAGTACTCTAATGTTCTATTTCATAACTGTGCATCTGCACGTATGTCATCAGCAAAATCTTAACAAACAAACAAACTGACAAAAAAAAACCTGTTAAAAAGCAACTGCACACACACAAGTAAAGCATAAGCATTAAGGCAATGTAATAATATGTCCTTGTTCTTCGCTCCCTGCATGAATCGAAATGCATGCCAGGAATGTGAAACAAGAATTCCAATCGAAAAACATCTGAACAGGGAAACACATCAACAACAGCTAGAGACAGACACAGTAGAAAATATTATGAAACAAGCAGTAAAACAATGCAAAACATGAAATTCTTTTTGCAAAGAAATTCTTTGCGACATACCCATCCACCTACATCCACTTCCAGACGACTACTGCTCTCTGGGAGGGCAACAATGTCATTGTCCTAATTTATCATCTTTTCTCATCATCTCAATCATAAAGTTGTATTTTTGCTATTTTTTTTTTTTTTTTGTCTACAATTTATTTAGTAGCAAGAAACAAGATAACAATGTTTGATTTATGATGACAGTATGCGTGGAAAGGAGTGAATTTTCCTCCGACGGCGACGGACGACAGTTGGAATCTGAATCACCAATTGGTTTCATTTTGTTGTAACCCTATAACTCTACCTCTTTAATCTACAGAAAAATGCAGTTCTTACAAAAAGAAACTCTCATATAAATATATAAGGTCAACTTCAAAGCTCTCATGTACTGCTAAGCTGTTTGAATAAGAAGTCTCTCAAGGTATTTCCTTCTTTAGAAGAAGTGTTAAATGCTATTAGAAAAATGGATTTAAGCAAAGAATATTCACGGCTAGCAGTCTTCTTCTTCTTATCGCAAATGCTCCAATGTCCTTGAATGTGGGTATCAACTCGACTGCAATTACATTAGGTTTCTTCTCTGAGGCCTTCGACGAACTTCCTTACGATAAATGTTGTTTTCATAAACTAAAAGCATTTAAATATCCTTCAGTATTCATTGCTTGGATGAAGTCCTACTAAAAGAAAATCTATTATAAAGCAAATTCTCGTAACGTCTGGATGGAAGTCACCTTGGTCGGTTATAGAGAAAAAAGTTGTGCTTTGATATGGTATCCACGTGCTGCACTGCTTTGAGCAAGGTGTGATAATAATAAATGTACATATTATTACAGTTGAAAATGATTTAGATTAAACCTTAAGTCGGACATCTGCAAGCTTGTAACTTACAGAGTCCACACAAGTTTTGTAAAAAAGTCACAACTGAACGTGGTTTTGTATAGCTTGCCTTTGTAGACACTTTTAATCGATAATGTAATTTTGTATATCGATATCGCATTCTCCGGTTTTTTCGAAGACTTGTCTTAATGTGGTACCCTTGGCGTGCTAACCATATATCTGCCTGCAAGAGGTTCTTGGTTCGACTCCCAACATTCGGAACCGGTAGAAAATTGTAGGGTCATCTCCATTTTCTCACAAGGCATAGTTGTGAGAAATTCGCAAAACCCTGGGGATCCCCGCTGTTGCGCAACCCAATTTATTTATTTATTTACTAGCTGGCCCGCCCGGCGTAGCTCAGGCCCTACGTTAATCAAATAAAGTAAGTTCAGTTAAATAGTTTCCAAATTTCCATTCTAGTGGGAGAAGGGGGAGGATGAAATATAGTTTATGTTACTCAGGAACAGTTTAGCACTCTAACGATAACATAGTTTTTGGAATCGGCCCAGTACTGCAAAAGTGAAATACGCATTGAAATCGGTAGAGTGGATTTTGTTTTAATTCCCGTTCCCGTTCCTGTAGGAAAATGGTGATGAAATATGTATAGTTTAGATTGCTCAGGAACAATGAAACATTCTAACAGTGAAACATTTTTTGTTATCGCTTCAGTACTTTCCCGTTTCTTGGTTATTTCGCCATTACCGTTTCCGTTCCCGAAAGAATATGGGAAGGAAATTAGTCTTAAATACTCAGGAGCAATGAAGCATTAAAACATCGAAAGATTTTTGGGAATTGGTTCAATATTTTCCAAGTTCCCGCTAATGTTGTTGTTCCCGTCATGTTGCTGAAGCTCGTGACACTTGTTGAGTACATAAAGTGCCAGCATCTGCACCGTTCAACATGGTCACAGAGACCACCAAGTGGTTTTACAATACCCTCATTGGGTCTGAGCCAAAATTAAAATTTTCTTCGAACCTTTATTACTTTACTCATTTCTTCTTGACTATATAATAGCCAAAGAACTTCGACTTCATTTAGAACCCTATATCCCTTCGAGATCCTTATCTCTACCAAAGGCCTAGAAGACTGTTATTGCTTAGGTCAAAGTTTATAGTATAATTTTAAATAAATTCCTTTTTTTCGAATGTAAATAAAATTCAATGTGCGGTCATTTCATATGAAAAAATAGTTTGGATTATTGTAAAAGTAACACTTTTAACTAAAAAAATCTTACAATTTGTTATTGAATTAGCTGAGCCGCTTGGCGTTACTCGGTTCTGTAGTTTTAAAGCTCCCGTGCTCATTCCTGTTTCTCTTCCCGTGGAATTATAGGGACGAAATATACGCTAAGTTACTGAGGGATTATGTGGCATCCCAGTGCCGAAAGAATTTTTGAAATCTGTCAAGTAGTTTCTAAGCTTCCATTTAAATACCCGTCCTTGAGGGAATCTTCCATTCCAGTGGAAATATGTTAATGAAATATAAGTCTATGTCACAGAGTGATAATGTAGCATGCTAGAGTTGAAAAATTTTGAAATCGGTCAAGTAACTTTAAGGTTCCCGCTCTCGTTATTGTTTCTGTTCCCGTGGGATTTTAGGGATGAAATAAAAGCTTTCAAAGCTTCCCTAGACCTACATGAACATTTTAAGATCAGGATAAGATAAATCCGTTCAGCCGTTTACGAGTTTTAGCCCGACTAACGAACAGCAATTCATTTGTATATAATATAGATTGTCGTAATGTGAAATTTCGTCGACTCTAAAATTTTCTGGTAAGGAACAGCATTTATGAAAGTATATCAAATAGTTAACGTGTGGTATCAGACATATGTGGGGATCGATCGGTAGGACACTGAGGCTCCATACTTCAGGCATGGCCACCAATCATGCTCCTTTCCGATTTGCGTCTTCATCAGCACTAAGCCATCTTCAGAAATATTTTTAGCCTTTATAGTCTTTTGTTGGAGAGCTACTACTATGGGATGATCTTTTTACATTTTAATTTAATAACGAGTACTTCTAATGCTGCTTCTTTTTCTTTTCGAGAATTCGATGTTCTGGTTTTGGAATCTTTTCTCTTGTAAATCTCGTTGTATTGGTCGAAAGCAGCCCCTGTAGTCTACTGCCTCAACATTTTTCGTGCATTTTTCATCGAACCGTGGGCTTCGTTTTGGGAACAGAGTGAGACCAGAGCGGTACTAAGAGCAGAGAAAGGCGGTACTAAGAGTTTATTTGCATTGCTGAAACTGATCTTCAAAATGCTCGCGGCATAGGATTCAAGGATATGTTATACGTTAGGTTAGGTTTAATTGGCTGTCGGGAAAACAACTGACACACTTTGACCAAAATTAGGTTCATTGTGATACCAAAAGAACTGTGTGATGGAGTACTTCAATTAGCTAAACCATTTGATAAAGCGAATAAGGTGAAAGGTATCAGTGTTCACCAGATCGATTAGATCCGCGAGGAAGTATTCTCTTTGATGCAGTTTTGTTTTATTTATTGAGAGCTCTTCTAAGCAGCTTATGCAGAAGCTTTTTGATATTACGAAGCAAGTGTCTTCTGTGTTTTAGATGTTTACTTGTCACTCAAGCACTCAAGTAGTGGTGTTATTCCATGTAGATATTGGTGGAGATCAGTGAACTGTTCCATTCCTGGCGACTTCAGTGGTTTGACAGTTTCTAAAGATAAATGTATTTGTGATTGAAGGACTACTTAAGAGGATGGATCTATTGCAATACGCAAGTGGATATCAAATTGTTGTTCAGCGTTTTTAGAGGGAATGAAATATGGGGATGAGATTTTATAGATTAACTTGGATTCAAATATAAGTATAAGTGCAACCTTGAGATGTATTTTAAGTTGGTACAGCCGTTAAGAATGTATGGGTCAAAGCTGTTAATGACCCAAATGCAGGTTTTCCCTTGGGTTCGGTCAGGTTTGTTTGTTTGGTTTTATGCTACCAGTTTCTATAGAGTCAGAGCTGGTAAGTTTTGAGAGCTGCCGTAAAAGTGAGCCTCCAGTTGCTAATTGAGTGTTCTTCGCAGCATTGTGTCCATCAGATTTTTTCAAACTGCTGTGCTTGGTTGAACTTTTTGAGAAGATTTTTCTTAACTTCTTCTAAAGTGTCATCTGTTTTGCCACAGAAGTTTCTCAAAGAGGTTCTTTAACTTTCCCCAGTCGGTATTTTTGTATATTTTGTGGAATCTCAGTCTGGTGAGATTTTTGAATGTTTAGCTAAGTTGAAAAGTTTTCTATATTCTTTACCTCTTACTTTTATAAGAGAGCTGGACTTACTCAATGAGTGGTTAAGGGCGGTGGAAAAATCGCAAAAATAGCACTGGAAGAGTATCTTTCTTCTATAGAACCATGGTAAATTTGTGTTGACGCTTGATTTATCTTAGGAAAACCTGTGATAGTAATAACCTGATTTAGACCCGCAGCAAAATCGATTAACCTGAGTCCGTTTTTTGAGGTTTTGCCATGCATGGCTGTCTTTACCGATTGTGATTTCCAAAATGTCTTCTTTCCCTAGTTTTGTGCAAAAGTCGCCATAATGACAATTTCCACGTCCTGTCTAAGGCGTGGCTCATATGTACCTTGGACAAGCTCGTAGAAACATTGTTTTTACTCACTGTCGGGAGTGGGGCTTATCAGTCGTAGATTGGCAATTCTGCCCTGATACAGATGGTCATAATACGTTCATTAACTGGACTACAGCGGCTTTATCTGCCTTGCAGCAGTTAAACGCCTCTGTTAACTCAACGGCTGCACTTGGTTCGTTAAGAGATCTTGCGGTCCAAGTGCAGATTCTGAGTTCTTTGTCCTTGCTTCTTTTTAATAGTCGTCAACTGTAAAAATCATATTTATTATCTGAAGAAAACGTTTTTACTGAAGGTTTTGGTTGCTTTGGAACCAGAGAGTTTCTACGTGGTTGGGTCGTAAACTAAATGCACAGCTCTGGATCTGAAGCGTCAGACCATTTGGTATCCCCTTGGAAATGAAGGGCAGCTATTCCGGTGTCGGCACCCTACTGCTGGGGCTCACCGGGAGCTCATCCGCCACCATCTCTCTACTTTTCTACCCTTATCTTGTATTGAAAAAACCTCGAAGGCTATTAAACCAATAATGTCGCAGTAGCTTATTCAAAGTGCCTTTCAAGCCTTTTTATTGCTTGTCGTAAATTTTGTAGATCAAATTCAACCGCTACGAGATTCTCCATAAGTTTCGACTGACTACCTATATTCAAAGAATAAGTCATTAATTTTTTTTCTTTGGTTATTGTTCAAAATTCGTACTCACTTCTATGGACGCAGATGACCAGCTGGACGACCAGTACGCAATGCCACCGCAAAGAGTTGACGGTATTCCAATTGACCTATACGTCTAGGCGGCACTAATTTGATACTTAATTTCAATTGCATGTTCCATTTTCATGCTAGTTCATGTTAACACATTTCTGCACTAATTAAGTTCCTAATAAATATGCAAACACACACTATTCACCTTATCTGGTCAAAATATCAATCAATAAGAATAAAACCAAAAATTAATATTATTTTTTCCATTTCGTTACCTACACAAAAAAGAAGCACATTAAAACACCCTGAACCGTCAGAGTAATAAATTCAAGGAAAAAAATATATTTATGTCAATACTTCCGGTGCAACATGCCAAAAAGCACTTTCCAATACGATATAGTAATAAAATATCAAATTTATCTCGCAATTATAAACGCATAAAATTTCGAATGGCCACTTCGTATAGTTTGACACCAAACGCAACCTGAACTTTCTTATCCATCAGCTACTTAACTTTGCAGCAAAAAGTTATTTGATTGCTTTCAAATGCTTAAATTACAAACCTTAAATTTATTACTTTTTCACCTCGTTAGACTATAAAACTGAGTAAAGAAAAAAAAAATCATGGACTCGTATCTAACTGCTTAACTTTTTTTATTATTTTTTTTTTTAACGTTTTACGACACTAGGACCTAGTCATACTCGCTTGAGTCCTATCGCCCCCATGCTCGTCAAGAACATTTACTTTTTTTTCTTGTTTTCAAGAATCGTTTGAAATTCATCAGCATTTTAAGTAGAAAAAAAAAAACTGCTCTAGTATCCTTCAGACGAAAAGCACATAAAATATAACAGTGAAGAGGAATTTAAAATTCTTTTTTCTTTCTTCTGAGAGAGGGAGGGAAAATAATGTTCGCACCTTTTATCTAAATTGGTGTTCGCGATGAATGCGTTCACTCTTCTTTTTTGCACTACACTCGTCGTATCCTCGAAGTAAGAAATAGTTTACAGAAAAAAGGGGAATAAAATAGGAAACTTTATAGAGCATTGAGTCTCATACATAAGTGAATAGGAGTTCTTCTTTTTCTGTGCGCAAGGCTGACTTGGATCGCATATTGAATTTCATTCGTTCTCTGAATGTTATTAAAATGCAATTTAGAAAAAATGTGTCATCAAACAGCCGAAATACCTAACAATCTTCTTCTACCTGTGCTTGGAAGATTCGAGAACAATTTTTCAAAAGCAGAATCCCAATAATCTTTTCAATTAGATAGAATTGTCGACATCTCATTGTGTTCTGCTTTCTGTATGCCCAATTACAGTTGCCACATAATAAACCCAGCAAGTGGTGGCTCTACAGTTAAGTATCAGCCAGAACCGCAGTCATTTGTTCAATATACGACTGTTGCCACAAATACTGGTACTCGAACAACCACTAGTCAACAAAACGTTCAAATACGAAATTGAATATGCTAAGTTTGACATAATTTGCAGAACTCCACTTAATTTGTAATCTGCTTTCAACCCGAACCCCGTTTTTTGCTTGAAGAGTCATCTAGATGACACACACCCCGTATATCGACACAGACAGACTGCATGAATGCACCCTTTTAGTATACAGCATTGAGTTCCGTTCCGGGTGCAACATAATTCTCATAATTCATGCGTCAAATGCCGCATATGAGTACTAGCATTTATAGGGAAAGCCCTTTAAGTAGATTTAATTTTACTACCATCGCATCTCATCATCGCTGTTTGAGAACATCGTTGCCACATGAACATAGTTTTGATATTTTTGAAAAAATAAACTCTCTTTTGAGTGTTGGCAAAAGATCAACACTGTAATATTTTGGCAGAATAACGGTGGACTTCAGCAGTCGAAAAACAGAAACACCTGAATCAAGTATGTATTCCGACATAACTGGTTCAAAAGTCTTTCAGGATCTTTAAATACTAGGTCAAACTGCGTCAGAAAAAAATCAGTCAACTTTCCTTCGGTTCAGGACTGGTTCACTCCAAAATCTGAGTCTGGAAAGAACTATTATCGAATCTTTACAGATGGTTCCAAAACCGTCGAGGGATCTGGCGCTGGTTTTTTTGTGGAGAACGACGACATACAACTGCATGCCTCCTTAAGCTCATACGCATCCGGATCCGAGCGGAGTCGTATGCTATTCAAATGGCTTTAACCCACTTTACGAACAATGGCAGTGCTTGCAGTGACAGCCGAGCTGTGCTTAACCTCAACCCTCAGCCCTCTTACTACTTCGGAAGTGATAGAGGGTTTCAAGAGCTCTCTGAATGCGGTCGGGAGAGTTAATTCTTCATTCATCATGGCATAACTGGAAATGAGGTCGCCGATGAACTTGCTAAACAAATATCTCAGACAGCTTTCTCAGGACTTCAACCGTCGACAGGTCTGCCAGTGTCCTCAGTGAGAGCTTCAATAAACGATTGAATTTGTGAAGAGCACAACCGTAGATGGCATGCCTCCATCGGATTCAGGCAGACCAAACACATGCTCCCAAACG
The DNA here is from genome assembly GCA_914767635.1 of Melanostoma mellinum. NCBI lineage: Eukaryota > Metazoa > Arthropoda > Insecta > Diptera > Syrphidae > Melanostoma > Melanostoma mellinum. The sequence goes on from OU612059.1 coordinate 32,529,672, forward strand.
TAAATAAAATTATTGCAACATTTTTGCTTTTGTGGCACCCGTGGTGCGATGGTTAGCATGTCCACCTTCTAATCCAGAGGTTCGAGGTTCGAATCCCAGCAGAGGCAAAAATGTTTTTCCACGGGTATCGCCTTTCGCGAGCAATTTGCAAGTCCTCCGTTAGTAAATTCACTGCCATGAAAAGCGCTTTCTCAATTAGCCGTTCGGAACCGGCCCAAAATTGTAGGTCCCCTCCATTCCCTCACAAGTTTTGGTTGTGAGAAATGCGCTAGGCCCAGAGGCTCCTCGCTCTGTTGCGCCACCCTATTTATTTATTTATTTAACATTTTTGCTATCCTGTTGCAGAAAATGCTATAGATGGCTTATTGGCGTTGCCATCGGGCATTTCTCTTTGCAAAGTATTTAAACGTGTTAGGCTTAAGTGACACCACGCTCTGTGAATCTTGTGGAGAAGATGGGGACACCGTAGAGTACTTCTTTTATGAATGTCCTGCTTTTTCTCGCATGAGATTACAGATACTCAGCGCAGACATGGTGAGAGCTGATAACTTAGACTACTTATAATGGCAGCGTCTTTTGGGTTTTCTGCGTACATCTGGAAAGCAATGACAAATAGAAGTATGCTATCTGGTAACACATACAATGGACCGGTACATAGGTCTGAGTGCTCCAGCTGGTATTTTAAAAAGCCTCTAACAAAAAAAAAAATTGGAACTAAGGATGGTGGAGGTGAACTCCTGACGGCATCTATGAAAACAGAACATTATATCCAAGGGGATCTCGAAAGGACCTGGTATTCCAGGTTGGTTGTTGTTAGTGAAATTGACAATCAACGACAAAGAATTTTTCCGGTTCCTAAACAACCACAAACCATTAACCTCGGTTAAAAACAATTGATTCTCCGTTGTAGACCCTAGCTAACAAAAGAGGGACGAAGACCTCCGGATCTGCACTTGGAACGTAAAATCTCTTAACATGCAGTTCAAGAAATAGCGAAAGATCTAAACTGCTGCAAAATAGACACAGGCGCCACCCAAAAATTGCAATGGAATTGACGATTTTAGACGATCTTCCAGTGTTGTTGACTTTAGAACTTTCCAAAGGATCAACTTCCAAGCGGACCTCTATCTGCTTCTACGAAGCTAAGATATGAGTAAGTATATCTTGTTCATGACCCGCTTGAAGTTACGCTACGAAATATGAAAATATATGTCATCCGGAAGCAACAATTGCAAGACATAGCCAATGCCTTTTCCAATCGAATTTCCTTCCAATAATCTTTGATTACTATGCTACCCACATAAGCACTGAAAAGCAGTATGTGGCGATAATGCCAAGAAGGCATCAGAACCGCATCCTCTTTTGGTTAGCTCGCATAGATTAGAGCAGTGATTCCCAAAGTGGTCCAGGTTGACATTCAGGGGTCCACGGGAGACTTGCTGGGGGTCTACGTAGGCGTGAACAAAAAATGGGGGTGCATAAGATGCAGATGGGGGTCCACGAAAATGTATCTGCTTTTGATAGCAAAGAGCAAAAATGTAAGCATAGTTTTTATAAGGGCCTACTACCTACATTGATTTAAGTACCTAACTAATCAGATAATATTTCAATAAGGCAAGCGACTGTTACTTGTCCAAGCTTGCGTATTCGATATTACGTACAATTTCGTGTGCAGACTTGTAAAACACTATCCTCCCGACAATGCTTAGTGCTTGTTCAGACATGAACTTGATCTACTGCACTATAAATACTTGATGCCGAAGGCGAACTCATTCATTTGTTTCCGGAAATTCGAAAAAAAGGTGTGATAAAATTTATATCATCAGTGTTTGCTAGTGCCGGAAAAAAGTAAGAACCTACCTTTTTTTGAAGTATTTTATTTACGTGTACTAATCGTTTGATCACAACTGCTCGATAGGTAACTTAATAACTTACAGATATTTTGATTGTCCTCTTTCGATTTGAAAACAAACACAGCACGTTTTATTCAATAGTTTTTTTTTCACGAGAGAAGCACTGCCTCTCTAAAAAGGCCGAATAAACAATATTTCAGAGCAATTAATTTTGTAATTTTTCTTTCAAATAACTACTAATTTTATAAAATAGTAATACAATCATTTTAAATTGATTTTGAAGTAACTATTTTGTCAAATTTCCTTTTCGGAAGAGCGGGGCTTGAGCTTCGATACCAGTTTGTCACGTTTTAACAATGAAGCCGCAGACAAAAAATACGCAAATACACGGAGCGCGTGAACTCATTGAATTGATGAAATGTTAGTTATCGTTTTTATGGACAATCCACTCCGAACCTTTTTGATCAGAGTCTTCTAATTCAAAAAAAGAAAAAAAAATGACTACATCGAACTTAAATTGCTATGCAAAGCAAAAATTATAATGTCAATTTCAAAATCCGCAATGACAAAGTATGACAATCGGGAAATGAGTTTCTGATTCACGCAACTCCTTCTTGAACTGACTGTATTATTTCTATAGCCTTAACGCTTCTAGTCCTTAACTGCTGATCATCTCTCAGAGTGATGTCAGAGCAGTATAACATTCACCTGTGCTGGGTGATGGGGCATAGAGGCATTCCAGGAAACTGCAAAGCTGATATAATCGCTACAAACAGAAAGCTTCTGCCCTTCTCACCAATAACGGAGAGTATCGGCATTCCAATTGCTACATACAAACTCTTGCAGCTTATCGTATGCAACGCAACGAAATAAATCTGGATTAAGTTAGATCTGAAGCGGTCAAACGGCTTAATCTCTCTCAACAGAACACATCTGTCTTATTTGAACACATTCCGCAAGGCTAGAAGTCATCTCAAACGATTTTTGCAGAAGCTGTTCATGTCCAGCCCTAGCTCACAAATGTAGGATCCACCTAGGTTTGTATTTCATTGATCACCCTATTGATATTACTCACATCGACGCCCTACGTTGTTCCCGCTTCATTGTAAGCTCGAAATGGTTTCATTGTCGTATCACAATGTGTCCAACGAGTTAAGTGCGTTAGTCGAGCTGTAAGCCACTTTAACCTAACCTTACCTATAGCCTTAACACTGACTTCTTCTTTCTATACAGACCAGCTGGATGACAAAACGCGGCTTAAAAACCCAGATGCTATGATCAAGCAGCTAAAGTTATCGAAGTGCTTATATAAAAAACTAATGTTCTCAGATGTTAAAGATATTATTTCATTGCAGTTTAAATCAAAATCATTGGGCAACTTACATCTATACACATAGTATCTGTATCAGTGTCACAATTTTTTTTTTCTTCAAGCTAAGCAAGCTTCACACAGAACACAAATAATTACTTTGCAAGAAAATATTAATTGAAATTCCATTTGTGATTTATATGGAGAAAGAAAAAACCCACCCATCTGGCATCGCTGTAACCATCACCACCATCTGAATTGGGCCATATCCCTTGATTACCATGCTACACTTACATAGAGAGGCAGTCTTTGCCTTGTGTGTATGAAAATGTGCATATATCAAAAGTGGGTACTCCCTGGTAAATTTATTGCTTTCACAAAGTCCTCATATATATGGTGAGAGTGTGGTAGGATAAGACTGGATTGTATATTCTCCTAGCATGCAAATCAACGGCATTCGAATTGCAATTAAATGCACACCCGGTGCCTTGTTGTGTCACAACCACATACTCCCATCAAATTTCTATAAACCTTTTTCCTTCAAACCTATTGGACCGACCTCTCATCTTGGTTTATAAGCATTTGAAGAAGATTAAAGTTACAAAATTGATGTGAAAAAGAAAATCTCATGCACACATTGATGCCAGTCAGTTTATATTTCAGTCACTATTTAATCGCTTGGAAATTTCCAATTTCGTGCACTTTTCTAGAGCAGCAAAGTGATGGACAGTGTAACCACTTTGATATTTATGGCTGTAAAAATTAAACAGTCGATTGGGTTCCAATCGCACGTCGAGTTTTCTTTCAGCCTTAGTTTCATCAGAACGTCACCCATGAGGCGGCAAGTATGGAATAACAACCATCCCATTTCCATCCACTGTGACAGAAAGAAGTACAAATGCTAAAAGCTACCGAAAAAAAGCTGATAATTGGTCAGAGTGCTTCTCCAGCTTAGTATAAGCCTCCTTCTTAAAGAAAAGCACTTTGGTGGACGAGATATACCGGCCGCATTTTCGATGGGAAGTATATGTTTTGGAGTCAAATTGCTATACGAAAGAATGATACTTTGAGGTTTGAATTCAAGACCAAATTTATTTAACAGAGGATATCATCTCAAAGCAGTAAACACGATTTTAAAATCCATCAACACACTTCTCAACGGCTGAGAATCAGTGAAGGAATAAATAAATAGAAGTACAATAATAAATAGTAAAATTAAAATAAAATTAAACAAAATTCAAACACACCCTTTACAACTGTAATCCACATGGAATACCTTCAAGTGGAAACTCTGGCAAAAAAATCCTATAGTGCATTGCCTGACGACGACTTAGTCGCTCTATTTCCTTCGAATCGATGGCGGAAATGTCAACCATCAATTCTCTACCCCTTTTCTTTTTCTCTTTCGACAAACGATGACTTAAACTAGTTTTCCTCTCGTTTGTCATTGTTGTCATCATCATTTCGAAATTTTGGTGAGCAAAGTTAGTTGTTGCTCCTGTGCGCTTCTGGGTCTGCAAATGAAAAGGAAAAAACGCTAGGCTAATGGACCAACGTTATATGCCAAAGGATGTGGCAATTATGTGGGTTCAGTATTTTCTTCATTCAATTCTTTTGCTAAGCTAAGTCCTGGGGCGGGAAATTGGTTTCCTTTGTGGAGACTACTTTTTGATGTAGACTTTTATATAACTTGAACACAGTTCATGAAGCCTGCCAAAGAACGACTGGTTTTCTTCGAATGGTTATAATGATGCCGTGTTCGTTGGTGGTATGAGGGGAATCGGGATTAGTTAGTTGAGTTGGTATTAACAAAATGGGTCGGAAATGACAGAGAGCTCACAACAACTAATATCAATCTTTAATGAAAAAAAGAGTTCAAATGAAAAGTCATACAAAGGGTTTAAAAAAAATAGTACGCATACGCCATAGTGAACCGAGACCTTTTTCAAAGAAGATGTGATTTTGAGGTCGAAGACGAAGAAAAAGGCATCATTGACAGTCTTCAAAAGGCAATAAGTACAAAATGACTATTTCTTGGAATTGAAACCAGATTTTACAGTAGAGAGAAAGTGGAAACGACAATGACAAGGATTATAATACAACAAGGAGACAAGTTTGGCACAAATACTCAAAATGATCTGTAAATTTTTTTATCATACTTCTTATGTACATTACGTTTCTGGTTCAGCTAATCATTTAAATTGTTTAAGAAACTTGTATATGGCTGCAATGATGGTGTCTATTGAATGGAAAAGGATGACAAAATCAACAGCTTAAATTTCGAATAAAATACCTATATTTTTTAAAAAATAATAATTTAAAAATGAGAAGTTAGTTGAGCATAATGTTTTAACACCACTCTTGATACTTGCTCGTCAAATGGCGAGAAGTGTGGTGAATAATGATTAGGTTCTCATTGGGTCGAGGAAATAACGAAAGTACATTTCAATATGCGACACCATAAAGGAAAATAATCGAAGACCCGCCGGAAAAAAAAACAAAATATGACTGAGTTTTTCTTTTAACTTAAGAATAAAATGCGGCGATAATTAAGAATTTTTCGTTAGCTAAGATAAAATAGTCTTTTGGAAGGGATTAAAGTATGCTGAACCCAAATCCGAAGTGAAAGAAACTGTACCACTTCAAGCTTTTGAGGCAATGAGGTTGTAAACTTTTTGTGGAAACAGATTGGTATTTTTTGTGAAGTGAGAAGTCTAAGTTACCAAAAATCAAAAAAAAAAATTATTTTGAACACAATTTCCAAATCTTAAATAGTTTTTTAGTGCATTGATCACATCTAGCTCTAAAGCTCTTGACGCATATCGGTAGCAGCTGCATAATGGAAATATACTTTGAAGTATAAGCAACCGCCATTGACATCTGTCAGTTTTGTGAGAAAGTTGAAGTTTTTGTGGCGCTCTTGATATTTTATTAAAATTTAAGAAAATTAAGTCTCATTAATTGAATTTTATAGTGACAACATATCTTTCGAATCATTTTTCATCCGTAAAGTATTTATTTTGATCAACCACAATTACAAGGTACAATTTCTGTAATTATAATTTTTGGGGGATATACAATATACATATCAACCAACAACAAATCGACTTTGAACATACTGCACATGCAATCAAAACGAAATTTGCAAGACACTTCACTGGACCAGTTGCAAAGTAGTAAGAAAATTCAATTTGATTACCCCAGCGAGATGGCAGTGGGAAATATGTCAATCGAACAACTTAAAATTCTTTTGGACGAATGTTTAACCCCGAAATTGAAAGACATCGCAACGAAGAAAGAAGTCTTAGCGGTCTCAAATGACATCCAGTCTCTACGGTCACAAAATGTCTACCTGTTGAACCTAATTGCTAACATGGAAAATTATTGCCAATTGTTGGAGAGCCAGCTAGAAACTCTTTCGCGAAGAGAGAATGAAAATTCTGTTGTTATGCACTTTCAGAACGGAAAACCAATAAAGTTGAGTTTGCTAAACAAACTTGTAAAGGTCTTCTCCAACTCCAAGAAAATGCGGAATTGCCTATTAAACAAACACAAGAATTCACAAATCGTAACACTAACAAAACCACAGTAATTATTAATTTTCTTCCCGGCGGCAACACTGCAAATAAACTAATAGAAGCAACTCCGAAATTGAGAAACACAGGAATTGTAATTCATCGCGAGCAATCAATCATAACACGGAAAAAAAGAAGTGCACTTTACCAAATCAAAACTAAGCTATTAGATATGGCACCTGCAGCAAAGATCGTTATAAGAGGTGTAAAGTTAAACATAAACAATCTTTCATTTGCATACAGCTTTTCGCGAGGTTTAGTTGTAAACAATGCGGATGAATTGACGTTTATAAAAAATACGTTTGGAGAAGGTGGATTGCAGTTCTTTGACATTGATAACATCAACAGCAACAACCGTCATAATATGCAGAGCTATGCGATGAGAGCGCCAGTTTCTACACGAGGTGAAGGCAGCATGCAATACAGTCAACATCGAAATCAAAGTTAGGATAGGATTGCCGTCTGCCATTTAAATCTAAAAAATTTATGTTATAATGTGTCTGGGCTAAAAAACAAATTATTAATCCCAGATTTTTTTAAATTTATTCTTACTTTTGACATTATTATTTTAATAGAAACATTTCTTGAAGAGAGTTGTGAAACACAATTTATAAAATATTTAAAAGAATTCTCAGTTAAATTTATTCCAGCTACTAGAGTTAATGTTTTTGGTAGAGCTAGCGGTGTCATTTTAATCGCATGCAAATGTAATCTAAATAACTTTATAAAAATGAAGTCGATAAATAGGAAAACTGTTATAGAGTTAAGACTAAGGCATGACCCCTATTACATTATTCCAACCTATATTAATTGTAATAATTGGATAAGTGATTTTAATGACTTAATAACCTTTTTTAATGAAAATGAGCTACAAAATGTTTTGGTACTTGGTGATCTAAATGGAAGAATCGGTAATTTTCAAAACCCAGCTTCTCTGACGGAAAATGTGTCGCATGTGTTTGAAAGTGTGAGAAACTCGATGGATAAGACTGTTAATAGGTGCGGAGTTTATCTTGTAGATTTTATTGAAGATTTCGGTTTTATGGTTATAAATGGGACAACTGGAAGTGATAAAAGACGGGAACTTACTTTCGTTTCGGGTCAAGGCACTTCAGTAATAGATTATTGCTTAGCGAGGGGTAATTGGATTGGAGCTATTGAAGATTTTGAAAATTTAGTTGCTAATTACTCTGGTCATTTACCAACTGTTACAATGCTTAAACTTGAAGATCTATCGTTGATGCCCAGGAACGCAATTAATAAGTTAAAGTGGGTAGATAATCGTGCTGATGTGTTTAAACGAAGGCTAGATGCGAAATTAATCTGCGTTCCTGCTCAAGAACATCGTAATCAAACAGCTGAATTTATTAAAAAATGTATTAGAGAATCTTGGATTACCAAAAATACTCACTCTGGGAATATGTTTGCTGCTGAGTGGTTTGACTGGGAATGTAGGAAATTGCATAAAAAATCTTTTGCCTATCTGAACCTTTTCAGAAAGACTAATTCAAATTTTTTTAAAACCCTGTTTTTAGATTCGAACAAGCTTTATAAAAATCTCTGTGTTCCAAAAACAGAAAAACTATATTACTAATGTTGCTGTCACCCTTTCATCGTGTAAGAATTCAAAAGTTTTCTGGGCAAAGGTGAGACTGCTTGGTGGCTGTAAGGCTGTGTCATCTTCAGTTATTGAAGTTGAAAAACTCGCAGATCACTTTGAAGAGCTCCTAAACCCTGTTACATCTCACCTAGTATTCCAGTATGCGTTACCTCTAGTCTTTGTTCCTGAACTTGATGGACCAATTACAGCAACAGAGTTACAAGTTACGCTCCAGTCAATGAAAAATGATAAAGCAGCAGGGGTTGATGGGATTCCCGTTGAATTCTATAAGAATTCAACACCGAGTTTTTTGGAATTAATTAACTCTTTTTTTAACAGTCTTCTTGAAGGGGAAACAATCCCAAAATCGTTTTTAAAAGCTCGGATTTGCGCTATTTTTAAAAAAGGTAATGTAAGCCTTCCCAGTAATTATAGGGGTATATCGATCCTACCTTGTCTTAGAAAAATATTCACCCATCTTTTATACCATAGGTTGACGAGATGGTTTGAAGAGAACAAACTCCTTAGTGTTTTTCAAGCTGGTTTTAGAGCGGCACTATATACGGTTGATCATATATATGCGCTAACAAGTGTAGTCAAAATGTTTTTGGACAAAAAGAAGAAAGTGTATGCTTTTTTGTCGATTTTAGGGCAGCTTTTGACACTGTAAATAGAGCTTCTTTGATTTATAAGCTTTCAACCTTAGGTTTATCGACAAAGTTCCTCAATGTATATAAGCTACTTATAACCGATACTTCTGCGGCTATTTGGAATGGAATATCAATGTCCGATTTTTTAAATACTAAAGCCGGTGTTCCTCAAGGTTGTGGGTTAAGTCCGATTATGTTTGCTTTGTTTATTGATGATGTATCAAAAGATTTCCCGGGAGGAATTAAGTGTGGTGAAACTGTTATAAAGATGCTTCTATATGCGGACGATATAGTCATATTGGCAGATAATCCTATAACTCTACAACTTCAAATAAACAAACTGAAGCGATTTTGCGACTTATGGGAGCTTTCAATTAATGTCACAATGTCCAAAATAATGATATTTGAAAGCTCTCAGCGTAGAAGACTTCCCCAAGAAAAGTAGTTTCTAGAGGGTGAAGCATTAGAAATTGTCAGCGTGTATATATACTTTGGTTTCCTTATAACATAAAATCTTGATCTTCAACCACATGTTAAAGATAAATGTGTTGCAGCAAAAACAGCAATTATAATTTTATGTGGAAAAAGTTTTTTTGCAATAAATATGTTGATGGATCTACCAAGTTTAGAGTGTTTGAGGCAACCATAAGTTCATGCCTTTGCTATGCAAATCAGGTATTTGGCTATCAAAATATTGAGGGTTTTGAAGTTTTTAAACGCATTTTTAAGCTTGCCAGTACTACACCCAACTATGCTATCTAGGTTGAATCCGGTATACCTCAAATATTCTTAAAGAACATTATATATATAAAATCAAATGCGGATTATTTAATAAGAGAAATGAATAGACACGACACAAACCTTCACAAACAAATTATGCAATACGCTCTCCGGAAACAGTTATCACCTTTCAAAGAATGGCAAGAGTTGGCTAATCGCCACTGCCTGAATCTTGATCTCTTGAATACACCCTGACCAATTGGCAAGACGCATTATATAGATATATAACTAAGGTGAATGACTCACTTTATCTTGAATGTTTGAATAGAGCTCAAACATCTACAATAAGATTAATTTACAAAGATGTAAACCACGTACTGTACCAAAATAATAATTTCAATGATAAGCTTTCATTTAACCAAATAAGTATCATTTTCAAAGCAAGAACTGAGATGCTCAATCTAAATTATAAACCACACAGAAGTGACCTTCACCCGTTATGTACTTTGTGCAACCTTAATGAAACTGAAAATACGTACCACTTTATAGCTGTATGCCCAATATTACAAGAAATCCGCAGTCTTTATTTTTCGAAGAGCTTTCTTACACTTGAAGATACAAAACAGATTCAGATTTTGAACGGGGATTTTGGTTGCAAAATTCCTTGTTTTTATATTAATCATGCCTTAGGGTATCGTAGCAGCTTTTTAGACTGATTAATGAGATCGTAAGTGTAGGCTCTGTATATTATGAAATTCAATTTTTTAATTTTATATATTTTTATTGTTTAACCCTCGTTTACAAACCGGCAAAAGTCGTGTCCACCCGAACTGGGGTCCAAATGGACCCCACGATTTTTTCTTCGAAATTTTTTTGATTTCTGACTTATATTGTTCAGTTATAGTTCTTCTGGCTATTGTATGAATTGTTTCTAAGTATTATATATAGCAGGGATAAAGAAATTTAAGCAGAGATGTCATTATGCTGGTATGTAGGAGGTCAGCAATAAAATTTTTCAATTTCAAAAACGATGGAAATTGCCTAATTTTGCAAATCTGGGATTCCCGCTTATCCCTTTCGATATGTCTGTTTTACGTAATTACTGATTGTAATATTGATGCATATCAATGTTCTGCCAGGTCCGCCTATCAAAAGAAAAAAATAGTAATTATTTCACTTTGTTCAGGTAAAAATGATTGAATTTCCCCAATACATGCCAAGCAAGCCTGCCAAAAATGGCTTGAACTTTAGGTGGATGTATGAAAGCTCAACGGGCTATCCACTGAAGTTTTCTGTCTACACTGGTAGCTCTGACCAAAGTACAGGACTTGGTCGTGGATATGATGTGGTGATGTCGTTGATGCCATCATATTTCAATTCTGGACTCAACCTCACTATTGATAATTTCCTTACGTTGGTGGATTTGGCATTGAAGTTGCTGGGTAAGAAGAGCACTATTCTTGGCACGACTCGGAAAAACAAAAGAGATTTGCCTAAACCTTTTGTAGCGAAGGAGGTTCTTGATGAGCAGAATGAGCCTGTAAAGGTCAATAACAAAAAGCAGTATCGTCCAGTCCACTCATCCATTTTTGGATTTTCTGGAAAAATGGCGGTGGTGAGTTATGTTCCGAAGCCAAACAAACAAGTGGTATTGCTATCAACACAACATAACTGTGAGAAAGCCACTTCCGGTCATCAAAGTAAGCCTGCAATGATACTGGATTATAACAGAACCAAAGGTGGAGTCGATGTATTCGACCAAATGGTCTCTGTTTATTCATGTACACGCAAAACAAATCGCTGGCCGATGGTTGTATTCTACAACTTACTGGACATAGCAGCTCTAGCAACTGTTATCATTTTTCGACACTTCAATCCACCTAGAAGAAACAAAAAATTGTACAGAAGTGATAAACTCATCGAACTAGCGGAGGAACTGGTTGAGTCAGAATTGAATAACCGTTCTCAACATGCAACACAATCTGGAATTGGAAAATCTGCAATGGATGCTCTCTGTATTTTGGGGAGAGTTCAGGAAAAATTACCAACAGTCCCCGAAAGGCTCTCTTGTAAAAGAAGCAGATGTCACCTTTGCCCAAGAGCAGATGACAAGAAAACCAGAACCACCTGCGATGGATGTGGCAGATGTTGTTGCCCTTGCCACACTAGAACCGTATGTGTTAAATGTCTCCCGAAACTGCCCACAACTTCAAGTTAAATTCTTCTAAACATAAACTAGGCTGCTTTTAAAATAAAATAATTATTTATTAGAAAAAATATGATTTTTCATAGAATTTCAGTACTGGGGTCCAAATGGACCCCAGTTCGGGTGGACGGGTTCTTTTCACAAAAAAATCGCAGAAAAATCTGTAAACATCTGATAATCGTTTCAGCTTAAGAAATGAATAAAAAATTGAATTTTGTTCACTGAGTAAAAATCCCATTTAAAAAAAATGAAAAACAAAAAAGTTATGAGTGTTCAAACATGCTCTGGGGTCCAAATGGACCCCAGTTTGTAAACTAGGGTTAAATGAATTCACGCAACAATCTATTTTTTATTCTAAATTTCTATAATTATGTTTTCTTTAACTTTAACTTTTTCCGTTTTGTAACAAATCTCGAAATAAGTCAATCGAGGCAGACGGCAAATTTTGCCATGCAATCATTCTTAGAAAAATATAAAATGTTGTAAAATATCGAGAACTTTAATAAAGAATTTATAATAATAAATATAATAATAATAATAATAATAATAATAATAATAATAATAATAATAATAATAATAATAATAATAATAATAATAATAATAATAATAATAATAATAATAATAATAATAATAATAATAATAATAATAATAATAATAATAATAATAATAATAATAATAATAATAAACAACCGCCAAAACAAATATTCAAAAATATTTTGTAAAAGGAGACTTAAAATTGAAAAAAGAAATATCGCACCTTTACCTTTTTTGACTGTTCTGGGTCCGCTAAGACCCCTGGTAACAAGAGCTGTAATATTGTATTTCTATGTACGTTTATGATCTTTACATAATATATAATAATAAGTATGTTCTGAGTTGCAAAATAATAATAATAATAATAATAATAATAATAATAATAATAATAATAATAATAATAATAATAATAATAATAATAATAATAATAATAATAATAATAATAATAATAATAATAATAATAATAATAATAATATAAATAATAATAATAATAATAATAATAATAAACAACCGCCAAAACAAATATTCAAAAATATTTTGTAAAAGGAGACTTAAAATTGAAAAAAGAAATATCGCACCTTTACCTTTTTTGACTGTTCTGGGTCCGTTAAGACCCCTGGTAACAAGAGCTGTAATATTGTATTTCTATGTACGTTTATGATCTTTACATAATATATAATAATAAGTATGTTCTGAGTTGAAAAAATATACAATAATTTCAGTCTGTGGTTGGTTATTAAAAACAAACTCTAAAAGCATTTTGATAGTATCAGAATCAAATGGAATGCTTATGTTGAATTCAAAGGTTTTCTGAATCTTTGATTGGTTATAAATGAATCTGAAATTCGTTTCATTATATCCCTTGAAGTGTCTTGCCTCGATTTTTTTCGACTGAAATGCTGTATGTATATTTTGAAGTCCTTATTCCGGGCTCCAAATGACTATCTTCTCACAATACTTTAATATGTAAAGCACTTTAAGAAACAATTTCCTATTCATGAGTCAAAATTTTAATCACTGAAATTGTCATATAATGCAAAGGGTACAACAATACAAACAATTTCGCAATACCAAAACAAAACCACTTGATGAACACTGCAGAATCATTTTATTTAATTAGATTACCATTTTTTTCACTATTTCATCACAAATAGTGTAAGCGTCGTGAACGCATTTAACCTTAGTTCTGCAGGCACATGACTTCCAGTGCAATTCATCAATTGTCATTGTAATTGTGTCAACGAATATTATTAGAAAAAGATTTCGCAGATCTCCAGCTATTTGCATAAGAAACACGTTTCATGTTGGGCTCTTAAGCACAGTAAAAGTAAATGGTTTAGTATTTTGCCTGATTCGATTTTAAGGACGCGTATGACAGCATCTATAGAGAGGAGTTATATAGAGCTATGTCTAGTTTTGGCATTCCTACCAAACTTGTCCGATTGTGTAGGACGACGATGGAGAACGCACGCTGCTCCATCAGGGTCGGAAAAGATCTCACCGATACATTCGATGTCAAAAAAGGTTTTAAGCAAGGCGATGCGCTGTCATGCAACTTCTTCAACATCGTTCTTGAAAGAATAGTGCAAAACTCCCAAGTCAACACAAGAGGCACAATCTTTCAAAGATCCGTTCAATTGCTCGGATATGCCGACAATATTGTCATAATTGGAAGAACGCAGCGTGATGTCAATGACGCGCTTATGAGCTTTGAGACGGAAGCGAAGAAGATGGGTTTAGCGGTCAATGAAGGCAAGACCAAGTATATGCTGTCATATAAAAAGGACACTCAACACCGACGTCTTGGAAAGAACTTCGCGATAGACAGTTATAACTTTGGGGTAGTTAAGGACTTTGTCTACCTAGGCGCCGCTATTAATTCAGACAACGACAACAACAACAACGACGACAACAACAAGTAGTAAAGTCCTCTCTCGAGCAACTAAAGTGTCCCTGTATAAGACACATCCCTGTTTTTATATATGGAGCAGAGGCATTGTCAAAGTTAGAACGGTGAAACAGATGCTATAATAAGGAACCATACCTAATTCAACAAGCTCTATGTAATATTTTTACCAACAATAAATTTTTAGGATGAATTCAATGCAATTTTGACTGAGCTGTCATCTTTGATGTGATGGAACCATTGACTGGGAATAGAGTTGTTCTTAATCATTTGAGGAATATAACCAACGGGTATTTTTTCAGAAATTTGTTACGTATTGAAAAAATTAATTCTCGCCGTTTGTGCTTAACCAAGATCCTACAGTGCGTCGTATTTGACGACTCCAAAACAACTCCAGTTCTGAATACCTCAAAGCCACTTTAAAATTCACCGTGATTTTTGTTGTCGGAAAAATTTTTCGACAAGGCGACGCACTTTTTACCAAAATTCGTACTTAAAAAGATTGTGTACGACAAAAACATCAACACAAGGACAAAAACTATCGACGAATGGTACAAAAAACAACGACAGCCAAACACAACCAACCTTAACAACTTTGTACAAACCATCATCATCATCGGGGATCAAATAGAGAATTGCTCTTGCCAATGACTGTTAGACTAGAGTTGCTTTTTATAAGACCCTAACCGTCTCAGTCTTGTTAAACAGCACTATAAGTATTTTGGTCGCTTCAGCTACGGATTTAAGTTCTTTGTAGAACTTTGATTCAAGGCCTTTTTGAAGCTCTTAGTTATTATTAGTTTGAGTGCTTTTCAGTTAAATAAGTTTCCACAGTTTGTTTGCTGCGATAATTTATCATTCACCTCTTAAAAAGTAACTTGTTGGATGTTTTCGTATTGATTGGAGATAGCTTATTGAAAACCATACTATTAAAGATAAAAGTCAAATACTTTGTAGTCAATTCAATTTGCTTCTCCACATTCGACAATACAGGCTTATGGACGTTTAAGTGTCCAAGACTTCCTAAGGCCCATTGAATTTCTGTCCCTGAATTTTTTATGGTTTGAAGTCTACTAACTGAAGCCTATGCCATAAAAATACTTCCTCCAACACCTGTTATCCACATGAAACTCTGGTCGTTGACGCTTTACCAAAACACCATTTAACTTGTAAGCTTCCATTTGACCACATAATACTCAACTGTAATTGAACACATTACCATGCAATTATGTAAAACTACTCCTTGAAGCTCAATACTATCCACCGCAAGGGCAGTGTAAAATAGAATACACGTCAAACTTTTTCCTTCTTGCATGTGCGTCTCTTTTCGATTTTGCTTTCATCCTTCGCAACAAAAAAAAATAAAGTAAGACACAAATTCCATTCCTTGAACAGCCCCTCAGCACAACTATTGTAATGGTAAAAGTTTTTAATTACTAATTAAACTTTCGTCGTTGCACTAGAACAGACTGAAAATGTGTTCTTTTATGTTTGCCACAGATAAGCACACCATCCAATGGATATTGTTCCCAGCTTCATATATTCTCACAGTTTTCCATTTTTCTCTTATTATTATTATTAATAATAATAATGATTCAAGGAAACAAACGGGAGGATGAAAGCGCAGTTCTATTATACAGCTCCATCGATGTTTGAAAGACTTTTTGATATCACATCGCTAGTGGCGACAGTGACGTGTTATATCACTGTCAACTATTATATAGCAGTTCGGTGTCTAAAACGATAGAGAGTGAGAGACAAAGACCCAATATCCCGTCAAGTGTAAGGTTTAGCGTTGATCCTTTAAGCCTATTAGCTGTATAATTTTAAAGACTTGCTCATCAAAGATTAATCTCGCAATGGAAAATGGTTATTATTATTATTTGCTTTCTAGCTATTCGTTTATAAGATGGAAAAAGGAAATGCAACCCAACCCAGGCAGTCAACCCATTTGCGGAACCTCATGATTGTGCAAACAATGGAAAACTTTAATCTATAAAATGCCATTTATTACTACTGCAATGAACAAGAAAGGAATTAAATCCCGAAAAGGCAACAACGAAGGTCCTTCGTTGCAGATGCAATTTTTTTTCTCCTCTCTTTCTCTTTCAATAAGCTCATTGAATATTCTTTGTTTTTTTTTTTTTTTTTTTAAGAAAAAGTCAAAGCAAACTCATTTATTGTGATCGCTTTTTTATTTTATTTTTTTATTTTTTCGCAGGCAGGTGAATAGTTGACACTTTTGCCAATAAAAGAGCTCATTCATCATATAAATGAAATTTCTTGAAAATTAATATTCAAGCTTCAGTAAATTTATATGGAATTTGCTTGAGTGGACGGCTTATGGATCCTTAGAGGATTTATTTTAAAATTTTTTATTTGTAAGGTAGAATTGTGTGAAAAGCCAACTCGTATTTTTGTCTGCTTATTTCTTTGACTGGTTGCGTATTCATTCTTACCTTTGGTTGGTTTAAACTGAAAAAAAAAAAACATTATTTTTAATATAGATTTTAAGGAAATTGATACTCTATGCTTTTATTTGCTTGTATCGCCATGCTTTTATCTAAAAGGCACCAACTTACCATTGGTAGGGGGGAGGTAGTTATAAAGCCCAATACTTTGTATTTTAAAAGAAGTATAAAAAATTTGTGGTACCACTGGCGTGATGGTTAGCATATCTGCTGTTAGCCCAGACGTTCGTGATTAGAATCCCAACAGAGGCAAAAATGTGAGCTTTTTTAATTCGTTGTATGGTGAGAGCATCAGAAGGGTTGAGGACAATCAAGAGTCTGTTTTGAATTTCTTCAATTGAGGTCATGTCCGGGAGATAAGACATTCAGTAAAAATGTGCCAGATTGTTAATGGTCCCTGACAATTTCCGCATTCCTGGGATGGTTTCTTTTTGAAGTAGTTTCTACTTGAGAACAAGATTTTTCCAACTCTTACTCGAAAAAACGTTACGCACTCTTGACAGCTTAGTTTGATATTGTATGGCGGTCGATGTTGTGAAAATTGGTGTGTTCGAAGAAAGGTTACTTTGTGTTTCTAAGCCTTATCTAAGCCATCACTTTCATAAGCTTCCAGAGTTCTTTTTATGAGTTTTGGAAGGTTTGGAAGTTCTGTTATTAGAGGATAGCGCGTAACTTCCTTAGCTGCACTGTCTGCAGTTTTGTACCTTTTAATACCTGCATGTCCTGGAATCTATGAAACCATTTTATGCTTGTTGTTGTAGGGGATACTTCGCATACATTCAAAGGCAAGGCAGTGGTTATTATTGGTTTTTAATCTATTCAAGACCTTACGGATGTGGGTAAGTACAAGTGTTTTTTTTTTTTTTAAGTAAAGCTGTAATTTCAGCCAAGAAACTCTCTGGCAATATACCTTGGAAGCTGTCTATTGTTTCGTTGCCTTCCGGTTCCACAATAATATATTAGTTAAAAAATTGTCTTTGAAGTAGCCATCTGTCTATAGTTTGGTGGATGTTTTCGAGATTTCTATAGTTTGGTATATGTTTTCGAGAGTTCTTGAAAAAGTTTTTGATAAATACAATTACTTGTATTTTCTTTTGAAAGCTGAAAAGACTAACATTTATGGACAAAAGATGTCTTTTGCATGGTGGTGGTAGTGTGCTAAGATTGGACTCAAAGAGAATAATGAGCCTTTTCGTTTCGCCTTAGTTATGTAAGGTCCATCAAAGTAGGATTTAGGGGATGATTGCTGTCAGAGATAACTTTTTGCTGATTAGATTACCTGCTCTTTTTTTGCCTAGTTGCAAGATTGACGTATGGCTGGTTCTTAAGGCTTCCGATCGCAGTTCTGTAACATTCGTTGACGGCCACATCGATGCTTTGTAATTTTTTTTTTCGAAATCCACATGTAGCTTGTAAGACTATGTTGAAGGGCACCTTCAACTAGGGTTTTAGTTATGTTTAAGGCTGTTTCAAGGTGAGGTCCTTTTCGTCTAGAGCATATTAATTTCAGCGCATTGTTACGATTTTTTAAACTTTTTGATAGCATTCTTTACATGAATATCCCATTTAAGATTCCTCGTTAAGGTAATTCCGAGAACTCTTATTTCTTTTTTGAGGTGGGAAACATTTATTTTGGGACACAAATGGAGAGCTTCAGTTTTAGATAGATAGATATTTCTTTATTCCGTATAAATTTTACATAAAAGGTTTGCCACCGCACATAATATAATACAGAGATTTGATTCCTATGATCTTTCTACTGAAATATTATCTTTATATTACAATGTATAGGTTTATTATTAGAAAAATAGATATTTTGTTGGAAGAAACTACGATCGAAAAACTTCCATTTCAATTTAGAGATAAAAAAAATGACTAGAAATTGCTTTAAATTAAATAAATAAATAAATAAATAAATAAATAAATAAATAAATAAATAAATAAATAAATAAATAAATAAATAAATAAATAAATAAATAAATAAATAAATAAATAAATAAATAGATAAATAAATAAATAAATAAATAAATAAATAAATATATAAATGAATAAATAATAAATTAATAAATAAATAAATATATAAATAAACAAATAGTAAATTAATAAATAAATAAATAAATAAATAAATAAATATAATTCCATAAATAACAATAACAAAAAATTACTAAATACTTCGATAACTTCACAAATAAATAGTTACTCGTAAACAATTTTAGAGATTTTCAATGAAAAGAAACAAAAAAAAAAACATAGAAATATAAGAAGTTAGATGACAATTTGGACTATAAGTTACAGGTTATATAAATTCAGTTCGTGAATGAGGTCATTTTCAGCAAACATACATTTCAAAAGAAATTTATCGGAAAGTTTTGAAATTCTATCAACAATCAACTCAACATTCGCATGTTCATGCAACTCGTGTGTTGAATAGTGCCATGGCGAATTCAACATCATTTTAAGAATCTTATTTTGTTATATTTGGAGCTTTTTTAAGTGACATTTTGCACAATTTCCCCATACTGGACATTCATACAACAAAATAGACTGAAAGATAACTTTGAATATAATGATTTTATTTTTATTTGAAATCTGTGATTTACGATTTATGAGGGGGTAGAGCATTTTAATGGCAATCCCTACTTTTTTTAGTGTTTGAGAAATATGGTCTTGGAATGTTAGTTTGGAGTCAAGGTATATTCCAAGATATTTGACAGATTTTTGCCAATGAATACTGCATCCATTAACTTGAAGCTGATGACTTGGAAGAAAGCAAGATTTTCTTTTTCTAGAGAAAAAGATGGCTTGCATTTTCTCCAAGTTAAGTTTTATTTTCAATCTGTTATAGTAATTTTCTAGTACCCTTATCGCATTTTTAAGATTCGTTTCAATTTGGAAACTGACTTTATGCGACGAAAGTATTGCTGTATCATCAGCGAAAATTGCTGATTCACATTCAGGCAGATCCGGAAAATCAGATGTAAATATATTAAATAAAGTAGGTGAAAGCACGGAGCCTTGGGGAACACCAAAATCAAAGTAGAACAAATTTGACTTTTCACAATTTACATGTACCTTAAAACATCTATTTGACAGGAAACTTTGAACAATTTTACACAAATGTGGTGGGAACTTATACTTTAAAAGCTTGAAAATTAGCCCATTATGCCACACGGAATCAAACGCTTTTTCTATATCAAGAATTATCATGCCGCTGCACTCATCTCTCGTGCGATTCGTTTTGATAATATTACAAATTCTTTTTACTTATGTATTGTGAAGTTGTCTAAAACCGAATTGTTGGTCTGGAAGAATTTTATAGCTTGAGAGAAAAGTAGACAATTTATTTTTAATGATTTTTTCTAATATTTTGCTGACACAGCTTAAGAGGCTTATAGGTCTGTAACTATTTGGGCTTTCAATAGGTTTACCAGCCTTTCGAATTGGAATTACCTTAGCTTCTTTCCAAGAAAGTGGAAAGTAATGCATTTTGAGGCAAGCGTTTACCAGAAAAGTAAGATAGGTGATTCCGATAACAGGTAAATTTTTAAGATATATGTTTTGAATAGTATCTAGACCACTTGATTTTTTTGCCTTTAAAGCCTCAATAATTGTTTTAATGTCGTTTTCTTTCACGAAAATGGCTCCATTTTTCTGCGTCCAGGCCAAAATTTGTGAATTCGCTGATTGCATGATCAAGTTTACCTTTGAGGGGCTTCCAGACGCGGAAAGAAAGATATTGTCAACGTATACCCCAAGTAAGTCAAGCTCAAAAGCAGGTTTTTTGAGCTCATTGTTCAGAAAATAAATGTAGGGGTTTTATAGATTTAGATAGACTGAGAGAGGGATCCTTGGGGTATACCGTTTTCAAGTTTCTGAGAATTTGAAGTGAAACTGATTAAATTGGTTTTAAAAGATCTACCAATTAGGAAAGAAGATACTTCTTAAAGAATTTTTTTTAGAGCTCCCCATTTATGGAGTTGAACTATCACTGGTACTTCGTCAAGAGCTTTTTTAAGGTATCGTCCGATAATACTACACTGTGTTTAAACGAAGATAATTTATCTGACAAAGTGTGTTCCAAAAGGTGGACAAGGAAATGTACAACTCTGTGTGGTCTGAATGCGTTTTGTTCGTTTGCTGATTTTTTCTCCACCAACCGTCCTATTCTTCTGCTTATGATTTTTTCGAAAATTTTTGAAAGAACAGGCGAGAGCGAAATCGGGCGATACCCATTTGTTTGATGATGGTTTTTTTCTTAAATTTATTTATATAAATAGCTTAGAACATCATACCTTCACAGTTGTAATCTATCGATTCTTCGTTATACCAATGACGCAAATGCAGTGAACACTCATTTCAATACTACTTTAAGTGCCACACATTGTAGCGTTCAAGAAAGAAGAGTACTATATCTACACCTAGACCGAGTTTCAAGTGGAGAATCGAGAATATATTCTGTAATATTTCAAAACCAAACCTGTTATGTAAGTTAACATTATGAACATTGATAATCTGAGGCCAGGATCTGTTGTTGCCATCAGAGTACCTCTCAGCTTAGCAACTCGTTCAAGTTTTGATAAGCTTCATAAGGCGTCGGATCAGCTTTGCACAGATAGTTTGGCCCAATTAACGCTGAGCTGGCGACAATTGTTTCCAATGCAGACTTGCTCTCGATACAATTGTTGCGATGTAGTCTGATGGTTGGTGCAAGTATGAACGTCGATGTAGCTCCCATAGGAAAATATATACTCAAGAAAAAAGTATCAAGAATCTTCATAGCAGATAATTCTCTGCACCTTCCCCGAGCATGACATGTTCCTGTACGAAGAGATGCAAGAGGCACTACTGCTACATTCTGCTAAAAATTAAATTCACATGTTTTGACCTGCCCTGCTGAGAACCACATCACAATTCGAGTTTGAGTGGAAAGTTATTATTCTACTGGAAATTTGTGACTTGTGTGGCATCAGTGGCTTTGGACAAAATCGGGATGTAAGTGGACAAGGCCTTCAGTGCCGTGAACTCAATGCCGTCTATGAAAATTGTGCTCACATGAAAGATAGGAGCTTAAACAAGCTGATGGAGCCAGTCCTGATACTGGTTTTGTGTTTGGAGGAAATGCTGCAAACTGTATGCTGCGAACTGTGCACATGATTAGAAGATGTTTTCATCGGAAAAAAAAACAATAATTGGGGTAGACCTGTTACACCACTTGAGAGATCGAAAGTTCAATTGATTGGTCTTCAAATGGCTGCTCAAGATTTATGGAGCAGTTTACTAAGGATTCATTGATCCCATACAAATCAGCCGAGAGAAAGTATATGCAACAAACATTATTTAAAAACACAGTAAACTTCATTTATAACTTCAGTCTATTCACTTCTAATATTTGCAAATTCAATTTTTTTTTTTTTTTTTTGGCTGAGAACAAACTTGTCCTTTCTTGGTAAATAGCAACCAAGAAGACCCAGGGTCTCTTCTCTTGACCAAGTCTTTCTTTTGCTAATAAAAACCACTTTAAATAAATTTTATTGATTTGAAAACACAAGAAAAATACCCTTGTTCTTTGTCTCCCATTTATAAAATGCAAAAACTGTTTTTTGTAACTGTGCTGAAGAGGGACTATTTTCAATTTTAATTGCTTTGTCCAACGGAAGAATTTTAAATTTTTCATGTACACCAACCGTGGAAGCACTTGCAGCTTATATCTGCTTAAGGAATGAGTTGGGATGTTTACTCCTACTATCCGCTTATTTTGTTGCGAATTTTAACACGCAAAAAGTTTGAAAAGCGTGTATCCGCGAGCAAAAACCCCTATAATGTTAGCTTTTTATACAAAATCTCCTTTAAAAAAAGTTCTGAGTTTGCTTTTCTTGTTGACACCTCGTTCAGAGCAGAATAATGAGTGAAGATTGTGGAATCATGTTTATCTACGAATGGTGAAGATATGGTATTGTTAATGTGATATTATTACACACACTCTCGTGTAGCATTAAGGGAAATGCAATACCCTTACACATACTTTGAGTAATCAAAAATAACAAAGTAAGCTACATAATTTGAAAAGTTACCTCACGAGTGGTGTCAATTTCACCAGAGCATGTTCGCTGTCAAAGCCTGAAGGTACAGTTTATTTCTTCAGTTTTTGTTTTCTTAAGCATATTAATTTTAAAGCCTCCAAAAGGATTTAGTTAATGTAGCTGCATAACCATTTTTTAAGACCTTCTACCACAGGAAATTGGTTGAGACTTCGTTGCTTAAGGATGAGATATCAACTATGTTAGCCAGTTCGCATGTTTTAAGACGATCTTAAAGAAAAATAGCTACATGTTACTTATTGTGTTCTGATTCCTAATGCGTGTAATGTGATTCAGCAAAAACTTCAGCTATTTCATAAACTCTTTTGTTGCCTTATCCAAGCGAGGAAGTCATCCTTTATTTCCGTCCGTTATTTCCTCCATGCAAAGCAACGGTAACAATAGTTCACACACGACAGAACACATTCCACCACAGTCTCTATTCCTATTACACTTCCACGAGCACTGATAACCGCCGCTAGCATTCAAAATCATAAATCATAAATTTCTTCCGACTCAGCACTACTCAGCGGCGAATTATTATCGAAAGCACAACCAGAAAACTAACCTCACTGCCATTTTTCCCCGCAGTCCTCTAAAATGAAAATGGTGCTACATTTGTTCGTCGGTTTAAACAACAACAAAAAAAACTGCCAACAAAAAGAAGTAGTAGTAATACGCACCATTCATTGTCGTTTGTAAGGGGCAACTAATGAAAAACCTAACTTCACACCTCATAAATTCACTGATAGGCCATAACCTTTTTCAATGATCGTAATCACAATCCAATAAACGTGTGTTTATTATTCTCTTGCAATATACAGCTACAACATTTACTCAAAGGCCCTCGTCCCATGCGTCTCTTGCGATACTACAAATTTTCCAATATATTTTCGAACCCCATATGGATGTGTATTATAGAAATGAAACCAGTAGCGTTTTTGAATTCACCATCAGTGCTGCACATTGGGAAAACCAATTTCCTAACCAATGTATTTGTTTATGCCTAATAACAGATTCGACTCCTGCAGCCATCCTATCGGAATCCATTTGTGGTTACCCTGCGAGTGGATGCTGTGTGGTGGTGTCTATGGCATCTATTAAAACGAAACCCAGTTTTAAGCAGGAAGCCAGCCCCTAGCGACTTGGAAGGATCCTTAGTAGAATCAGAAAAGACCAGACACCCCACTCCCTTTTGGATGGGCTTCATTTGATTCTATGTTAGGTTGAGTCATCGTTAGGAGTCGTGGTTGGCCTCTGTGACACACCATCCCCCCACTCATTGCGAATGTATAATAAACTCTTATTGGGATCGGTTATAAATTTTCTCAAGCGTACATATACCTACACAAATGCGACGATGTCTAGATATGGTGGTGTTTTGTTTTTTTATTTTTCTGATATGAATTTGTCCAAACTCATAGTTTATAATTATTATTTATTATAATTATCTTTAATAATTATATAATAAGTTTAAATTTACAAAAAAAAATAACAACGTAGTAAATTTAATATTTTTAGAATTTAAAAAAAAAGAATCGATTATTTTATCACATCAGTTATTGAGGTTTAACAAATTGAGTTAAAAGTTTCTTGAAGCAATAAAAATTTGTCTCGTTTTTTGTTAGCTGGCAAAATATTAAACAGTTGTAATCCACGGTACATCACTGAGTTTTGTGTGCTGCTAAGATTATATCTCTGTATCTGTAGTCTAAAGTAAGATGCTGATCGAAGATTGTACGTCTGCGCTTCATGTACATACTGTAGATTGTAGTTTGGTTTAATTTAGACTTTACTTTAATTTAGATCGCACATTGCTTGGGTATGTGTTTAAATCAGGGATGAATATTTGCTACACATGTAAAAGATCTACTTAAATTTTTTACTTGCTAGGTACTGTAAGGCAAGTCTTGCAATCGTGCTGAAAAAAAAATTTGAGAAAACAATTAAACATGATATTACGATGACAGAGAACGCGAAAAAGGTGAGTCCTGCAATTCTGTCTGTCTGTGTGTCTATATGTGTATATATGGATCTACAGTCTAAACCGTTTGACCGACTTTCTTCAAAATTTGCAGTTAGGGTCAGTGGGGCAGCCCACAGAGGGGCTTTTGGAATTGGGTCCCAAGGTCTTGAAATAACATACCTACCATACAACCGATATAATAATATGTACCTATTCTTCTCAAAAACGGCTGTAAGGATTTAGGGTTTAGGTTAACTGCAAAAGAAAGGCGTTTTTAGATTTTCGCTTTAAACATTTGGAATATTTAATTGAATTTTTTCAATATTTTGCGTGGTTTAATTTAATTTTCATAATTAAGGTGTAGTTGACAATCATGCAGAGCGAAAAATAAACTTTTTACTCAGCCTTAAGACTTTGGCATTGCACTTAGCACAAAATCGCAAGTTCCTGCGACCCAGTCGTGCCCATTTTTTTATGTTCACTGTATTGTATTAAATCGAGCACAACACTAGAACGAAAGGAAATAGACTACCGCGTCATCGGGCCCAACGCTTGTCTTCAATGACTCTACGTCAGCTCCATCGACAAATCTAATTTACTGGCAGCCAAGATCGCTGCAAGCTCCAAACAGTATATTTGCCTTCTGGTATCCATGAGTCTCTTCTTCGTTGTATTAGAAACTACCTTTCGAACCGTTCAATACAAGTTTTGTTCAATGGTTTCAAGTCTGATAACAATTTATAAAAGCTAGTGCCCCAGGACTCCATTTTGTCTCGTTTTGTTTTGTTTTACTGGCGACTTAACCCTCAGCTTTTAATATTCGTTTCCAAATTTACGTCCTTGTTCTTTGGATGTGGAAATAAAATGGCTGCGTATGATAAGCTCATTGAATTCTAACCTTGACAGCATTGTTTCATGGGGTAATAAAAACCGAGTGGAATTCAATTCTTCGAAAGCTCAATGTTGTCGTTTGTCGTTAAAGCTTAATATCCCCCCGTTGTCATTATCTACGAATGGTACCTGCATCTCCAAGAAACCGAAAAGATGTCAGTACTTGGTATGTATGTAATAGATGATCTTCGTTGGAATGACCACATTTTTGAAGTCGCCAAAAATGCTGCAAAATGCTTAGGTTTCTTAAAGCGATGCAGGAACTTTCCAAGCCTTCTAATCTGATTGCAATTTATAAAGCCTACATCCGCCTAAAGCCAGAGTATAATTCTCAGGTCAGGTGCTCCCCAATCATCTTTGCGCCTACCTGATTGTGTACAACACAAAGCGTTTAGACTGATAGGCGATACATAGTTCAATATTGTAAGATCGATTGATTGTCAATCCAACGGTGTCGTAACGTTACCTGTCTCACTCTTCTTTATCGCTTTTTCACAAAAAATGCTCTCGTCAAGCCAGCTGCATTCCTCCCCTCAATGTAGCCGCAACTCCTGCCTCGCTAGGAGTGCTCATCAGTTTGATTAGACAATGGTCAATTTCATAGAAAAGCACTTTTAAAATTGTTCTGTCGGAATGAATAAGCGTAATCGAGAATAATTTTTTAATTGTTGAATATGTCAGGTTACGAAAATTCAATGCCTAAATATTGTTGTACTTTTACTCTCCACGAGTAAGAAATTTATTTTTCCAAATAGCTCTTGAATCGAAAAACTTTCCGTTACATACATTTGCCCCATTTCTTACGAATTCACTACCAAAGAAAAGCCAGAAAATATTAACAACTACCTTATTGTATAATTGGAGAACATAGAAGTAAATAAAAACATTGCCAATAACGGAATAGAAGAATCAATAAAAGTCATTGAGCTAACAATCACCTACGGCTTTGATGAACACAAGAGATCGAAGAGACCACAATTTTGCAAAGGAGATATTAAGACTTTACGCTTATAGAGCCAGCAGAATCGAATGACACAAAACAAACAAATGAAAAGATGTCCTGGGCCCTATTGTACCAGTTTACAAATAACAATCACAAATTTGTATTTGTAATCCACAATTTTTGTACATGAATTTGCCTTGCACGAACTACTAATAAGTGAATTGACAAATTTGTGATGAGAATTACAAATTGTACAGATCACCTACAATTTTCTGTTGCACCATTTATGCTCGGCGCTTGTAATTTACAAATTTAATTCACAATTTTGTTGAACGTTGAGGCGAACAAGACTATGAATAACACCGGTCAGCATAGGCATGACTGGCATGGGATAGGTTTTACCTAATATATTTTGATTTATAAGCAAATCTATGGGTTTCAAAGTAAGAAAAAAGACCTTTTGTGAATTTTTTTCTTTAATATAAATTGAGTAATTTTATTCGGACCCTTTGTACATTATTGAGCATATTCTCGACAATATAGGGTAATTTTAATAATAATTAAGTAATTTTGTCTTCCAGCTAAATTATTGGCTCGAGCACTCACTACCAATCCAAAGCTAGTGCGGTGTACGCGCCAGTTACCCAACCCAGTCGAGCTATAGGTAAATTTATTAAAGTCTGCAGTTTGTGCGAGATCTTAAGCATCATTGTTGGAAGGAACATAGAAAAACCAGTAGCTTAAACTTTTACACAAAGCATCCATATGAAACACATATCCCTTACTTCCAACACTCAGTATCCTTTCTTTGAACCAAAAACACCGCAAAATAGTTTTTTTCTCAAGATGTTCTATACTATGCTATGCTAAGCTTATGCTTCAACTTCAATAATTCTGCATGAAAAAATTACCCTATATTTGGTCGAAAGTATGCTCAATAATGTACAAAAGATCCGAATAAAATTTTTCAATCCATATTTAAGAAAAAAACTCGCAAAAAAGTCTTTTTTCTTACTTTGAAACCCTAGCACCCGCGTCCCCCCTTTTTTTGCTTGGAAAGAATGGAGGCACCTATAAATTTTTGCTGATTCCGCAATCGACAGTGTAATTATTATCATCGAAATACTTCTCAATTCCTCGTGATTTCGCAAATTTAGCTAACTGTAACTATACAAGCAATACTTAACACCAACTTCTAAGGGTTTTTTTACTTACCATCGAATCAGGTACTAGGGCGGTTATGTTATCTTATGTTATGTTCTTATCGCAAGACAGTTTTGAGCAGAAATCAAACCAACTCGATATGAATTTTGGTAAAGACAAGAAGTGAAGTAGCATCAATTGATTTACTGAATTGAAGAAGTTCACATGGAAAAATGAATACCATAAATTTGGCTTTCAATCGTAATATGATATTTACCGTACAGTTTTCCATCGAAGCGATCTAAGATGTAATTTTAAGTTTGAAAAATAATTTGGTGTCATATTTTTACTTACATCTCCTAGCGAAATTCTCCTTTTCTATGATGGTTCATATCGAATCTAAGCGAGAATAGGACAAAATGCTTGAGGTAGGTATATTTTGTATTCTATTATGACGTGGGTAAAAGGAAAATTGTAAAGTTAAAATGAATTTATTTCTGCTTAGAGGTGGAAGGGCAACTCGCGGGGGCAGAGTCTTTCGGAATAAATTAAGTTTGTGTTTTTTTTTCCTCTTTTCTTTTTTTTAAACCTTTTTTGTGCATTCGTGTGTCCTATTCCTGTGTATGTGGTGTAATAAAGATCCTGGGAGCGGTTGATTTTGCTGTTTATTTATTTGGCTCTATTGGGCGGATTTGGTGCTGATTCAATCCACCAACCTCCATAATGACTGGCTCATTCGAATGTGAAAAGAAACAGCAGCCTATGTTGTTGGATTCCGGATGTGTATATGCAAGGCTTTTTTTGGGGGATAAGCTGGAATTCCAAGATAACTGGTGAACCTGTTTTTGTATTATTTTTTATTTTTATTTTTTTCCTCAAGACCTATTATTGAAATTGATGCTCGTTCGGTGAACAGAATGGAAATTGGCTTATTCATTCCCTAGCGCCTGGAATTGAATAAATCATTTCAGGGTCAGTGAGTAAAATTTTGAGGACATTCACGCGAAGTTCACTGAAAATGGATATTCGTTTTTAAAATTTGATTTTCATTACATCGTTTGTGCAATTTAATGAAGATATGATAAGATTGAAACAAGAGAGACAGAAGCCACATATGGTAAATGTAAGAAGTCATCAAGAATGGAAATGTGGTAAACATAAAAAAAGATGCTCTCAAATGTAACAGTTGAGTGCAGTTTAAAAATCGTATTTGTTGAGTTGCCTGCGCGTCATAGTGTTGCACAATGAGGTTTTACAAAGTTAATATTGTTTTTGATTTATGTACACACAAATTTAAAATAAATATTTATTTTATTTGTGAACAAAACCACACATAATGATCTGCCAAAGTAATTTACCGCCACAAACAAAACTAAATGTATTCGTTATGTAACTATGTCAACGGCATTTAATTTTAAATAAGCAAAGTTTTTTTGTTTTGTATTGATTTCAGTTTGATGAGGTAGGTCACCTGTAGTGACAAAATAATTTATGCAATCGGACACTATAAAAACCTCAAAAAAGTTCGTTTATAACCAAATATTTTTGGTTTAATGGATTTACATTTCAAATCATTTCAGCCTCGATACACAATTGAAGGGAAATTAAAAATATTTTTAAAGTCAATGCTCATCATACAAATTTAATCATCAATTTGAACGAGGATTTTGCAGTTTGCAGTTATGATATAAAAAAAATCATAGTTTCATAGTTTTATAAGTAAATACTACTATTATTAGAAATCTGTGGTAAACTCTTATGATACTCTTTTTCCTCTATAGCTGGGGAATGCTCGTGGTGGCAATCAACAGCTCAATCGCTGTCAAGTCAACAGTCAAATATTGCCATCAACAGCTCACCCGCGGGTAGGTCAAAACCCAAAAGCCGACCAGTCCACAGCCAAGCACAGGCTTCAGAAAATCAGTATCTTTGAATCCACAACTCGTTTATATCAACAGCTGAATTGAATGAAAATCAACAATCAAATGCTAGCAAAAAATACCCAAAAGCCTTTAAGGCTTACAGGAGAGTTTATGCCTCTAACTTCAAGGAAACTGGCTCAAAACTGGGTATCTCCGCGAACATTGGTTACCTGGTATTCATATTGTAGGATTAGCCTGTATAGCATACGGATGCTATGGTGGGTTTTAAACTTCTGTACTTATTTTCGATAACGAAGCCTTCCTTAAAAATACTATTTTTGGTTGGTATAATTCACAACTTCTTTTGTTTCTGTTGGAGGTTTCTAAAATGAGAGCTGAACCACTCAGACCTAAATACCGGGGCTTGCAGTACCTAATCTAACAACCTCTTTATTGTATGTAATAGCTTTCCAGATAAAAAAAAAAGAGTCAGAAGAAAAAGACGCTGCCATGATAAGGAGCTTAAGTAACCAGCTCTCACTATGCCTGCACCGAGTAACTGTAACCTTATACGAGAAAATGCAAAGGGAGTGCTCCGCGGTATCATCATAAACTCTAAAGGATTCATAGAGCGTGGTATCACTTTAGCCTAACACAAAATGTTGCAGTCTTCTTATTAACTTTTGGAGCAAACGTTTGGTCTGTCTGCATCCACTGTAGGTATGCCATCTACGATTGTGCTCTTTACAGATCCAATTGTTGATTGAAGCTCTCACTGAGGACCCTGGCAGACCAAGCGATGGTTTAGGTCCTGAAAAGATGTATGGAACCTTGCCTAGCAAATTCATCGGCGATCTCATTTCCAGTTATGACGTGATGGCCTGGAACCCAAAACGTGACTCAAAAAATTTAGTCCTTCGAACACGTTCAGAGAGCTCTTGCAATCGTGGGTCACTTTCGAAGTATTTGGGTTGAGAAGGCCCATAAGCACAGCTTGGCCGTTGCTGCTACTGCAGATACTTCTCCTCACCCGGTCATTGCTCGTAACATAGCTAACATTTGAATAGAATACGCTTCCGCTTGGAAACGGATGCGTTCCACAAAGGCACCAGCGCCAGATCCGTCACCGATTTTGGAGCAATTCTAAACCGAATACTGTGTATTTCTGACGTAGTTTGAGCCTTGGCATCATCGTGTCCTCAGAGTTAGCTTTTACTTCTCTTCACTTCTCTTCTTTCCTCTCTTTCTTCTTCGGAATTCATCTCATGGCTTTAGCCGGTGTTAAATAGGGGCCAGCGCATTCCTCACAACCAATGCGTTGTGCAGAAATGGAGGGGACCTACAATTTTGTGCCGATTCCGAACGGCTAATTGAGAAAACGCTTTTCATGGCAATGAATTTACTAACGGAGGACTTGCCAATTCTTCGCGAAAGGTGATACCCGTGGAAAAACATTTTGCCTCTGTTGGGATTCAACACATGAACATCTGGGTTAACAGGCAGGCATGCTTACCATCACACCAGGGGTGACTTCTCAGACTGTTTTTGTATAAATTGTAAGAGTTGTAACAATATGTATGGATTTAGTACTAAAATTAAAATTACAATAAAAATAAATAAATAGGGTCGCGCAACACAGCGAGGAGCCCCAGGTTCTAGCGCACTTCTCACAACAATGTGAAGTAATGGAGAGGACCTACAGAATTCTACTAACAGAGGACTTGCCAATTCCTCTCGAAAGGCGATACCCGTGAAAAAACATTTTTATTTCTGTTGGGACTCCAACCACGAACCTCCATGGTACCACGGGGATTAGAACAAAAAGTTCACGATTTAAAATTGAATTGTAATTGTTCTTAATTCCAATTTATTAAAGTCTGCCATTCATTTAATTTAACACAAAGATTGCCCCAAGATCTCTTAACAGTCAAACTGTCAAATCATCGCAATTATAATTAACTTTACCTGCCTGCTGTTTTTTACATTTTCTATCTCTTAAAACACTCCAATTTCTTTTCTCATAGTTCTTTTGTGCAACTTGTAATCCACAATAAAGCACTGTGAGATCTCATTCTTTTTCTTTTCTTTTTTTTTTTTTTTCTTAAAACTTGGTAGGAGCGAAACAAGACAGAGAACAAGAGTACCTACCTTGCACAAATCCTTTTAGCTATTCCGACGAAAATCTTGTGCTAGTCTCGCAGATATGATAGTTTATTTCTACTAAGATGTCGGGGAAAGAAGCGGCACTAAGGACTGCAGCAACACAAGCCCTTAAACTTAATTAAGTGAATGCATGGAATCCGTTGAATTATTCATCCTTTTTTACGCGATGCACCAGCATAGGTTAGGTTAGGTTAGGTTAAAATGGCTGTCAGGAAAACAAACTGACACACTTAGACCAATATTAGGTCCATTGTGATACCATAGTTATTATGCGAGGGAGTACCTCACTTAACAAAACCATTTGGAGCTTTTAATAAAGCGAAGGATATGCAGGGGATCTGTGTGTGCCAGATCGCTTGGATCATCAAGAAAATATTTTCCTAGATGCCGCTTTCTTTTAGAAGAGAGTGCCGGACATGAGCAGAGGAGGTGTGGGATTGTCTCCTCCTCCTCCTCATCTAAGCAACTTCTGCAGAAGTCATTTGAGGGAACGCCAAGTCTTATGGCGTGTCTTCCTATCAGACAATGTCCGGTGATGACATTGATTACGGAGCTAATTTGCAATCTGGCAATAGATAACAAATGTCTTGTGCGTTTTGGATCTAGACCTGGCCATATCCGTTTTGTTGCCGCGCACGTGGTGATATTGTACCACCTATGATTTGTTCTATCCATAGCCTCTTGCTTTAGCATAAGTTTACATGTAGCGATTGGTATACCAATATTCAACCTGCTGGTTGAGATCGGTAGAACGGTTCCTTCTCTGGCGAGTTCATCGGCTTTGCAGTTACCCACGATATCTCTGTGCCCCGGCACCCAAATAAGGTGAATATTGAACTGTTCAGCCATCTCCCTAAGAGATAGGCGACAGTTAAGGGCGGTTACTGAGTTTGTAGAAACAGCGCCGAGTGATTTGAGGGCTGCTTGACTATCTGAGAAAATCCGGATATTCGTTGAGGATATCACGTTTTCTCTTAGCCATGATAGGACCTCTTTGATCGCCAGAATTTCCGCTTGGAACACGCTACAATGGTTTGGAAGGCGGAACGAGAGACTTACGTTAAGTCGATTTGAGTACACCCCACAGCCTACCCCTTCTTCGGTTTTTGAACCATCTGTATAGAAATGAATTGAATCATCTCTCAAAAATTCTTCGTCGTCCCAGGTCGTTCTCGGTGGGATTGAGACTTGGAACTTATTATCAAAAACCAATTGGGGGATGGTGTAGTCGGAGTGACAGGGGATTGATCCGAATGAATTCAGGATTGTAACGTGACCGATGTTGTTTTCGGTCCATTGGGAGATAGCTCTCATACGAGTGGCTGCACTGGCGGCCATTTGTTTGCTGAAGATATCTAGTGGTGTGAGGTTAAGGAGTGTATTTAGTGCACCAGCATAACAAAGCAAACAATTGAAGGCAGAGCCCTGAATATTCACTGACAGAACATAACACAATTGGGCTATGTAATGATAGTGAGCTTTGCTCGTATTGTATTTCAATTCTTTTGTATACAAAATTTGTTTTTGAACGTCGCCGTCGTAAAAAGACGAACGACGAAATATGTATTGTTGGGTAGATTTTATTACTCTTGCAAGGTAAACTTCAGAAAGGAAAAGAAAGTTAAACCGAAAGACTTAAGAAAGAAAGTAAATCTTTCGTTTTCGAAGCAGTGACAGAAGTGGATTACGAGATTACTCAGTGAATTTTGTTAAAGTTATTTTCAAATTACCATTACAATTTTAAACTCATTTTTTTTCTATGAATACTCTTATAAGAGCCAAGTTTCATTGGGAATGTGTATTCACTTCAGCAAAACATCGTACATGGGAAAACAACAACTTTAAAGTGGACAAAAATAAGTCACTTGCAGAAATGAACAATAAGGGTGGCTGGTAAATTAAGTTTATGGAATGAAGTTGTATAAGCGAGTACAGCGTTTTATTGAGCGCCTAAGTGAAGTGAATATAAAAATTCCCAATTAAACTCGGCCAATATCACTTCTGAGTCTATCTGGATTAGATGTTTTTCTACGTCTACGTCAAAATTTTGGTGCGAGGCTTTTTTTGATAGAAAAAACTGTAAGGTTCTGCAAAATATATTTTAAATAATAATTAATGTACAGCCACATAGGTGGAACTAACATATCGTTCTCCAACAATTTCGATACGCACAATTCCTCTCTAGTTGTGCACTCGTTTGAGTTATTTTCCACTTAACTAAACCATACAAAGTCGTGTCTTTCCCTTCTGCGACTGCCCAGCAAACTGCCGTCGAACCTGAGTGTTGATGTCCTTCGAAGTTTCGCGATACGTACTCTTCCTAAGTCACGGTGCATCTTCTTCTCTACACATTGCCTTCACATATATCAGGACTTAGATGATCAACGTCTAATAAAGGATTACCTTGGTTTTTGAAAGAGGTTTCTATTTCTCAATTGCCTTCTTAACTCAAAGTAGCGGCGTTTGGCAGGAGTAGTTCTCCGTTTGATCTCCACACTGATCTTGTTTTCCGTGCCCATAGCGGGCCTTACGTAAACGAATAACGAAGTCGTTTAACACCTCAAAGTTACATCTGTCTACTTTTAGATTTTGTTCAATTTGTCGATGTTCTCTGTTCCCGCTGACAGCATATGCTTCATTTTACTCTCGTTAGTGCAGCTAATAATGTCAATATTGTCTCCGTAAGCGAGTAACTCTTCAGGCTCTTTAAAGATTATGTCTCTGGTGTTCACACTTGAGTTTTTGTACAATCTTTTCAAGTATGTTTCCTAATAAATCGCATGACAGCTTATCGTATTGTTGAAATATCTTTTCGACATCAAAGTCTCGGCGATTTTCTCTAGTGTGAATTCTCTTAAGTCTTCCTGCATATTGGCACGAATCTTTCACGGATTCTAAGACTAGAAATGGCTGTGCACAGATCGTCTTTGTAAAAACTTTCATGCCTTGAAATCGACCGAAAGGTGTTAGTATATTCCTAGATATTCCAAGGACTGCATAAATGAGAAAATTTTATGGATTGTTGGCATTTCTGGTTAAGACTGCATTGATAAAGAACGATCAAATTTTGAAGTGGGGTTTCAAACGTTCACAAGATTTACAGCAGACAAGGTCGACTTTAATCAGGCTTAATGTTCTATAACTTACGCTTTTGCAAGAGGTTCCTGTTTGGGAGAGCAAATACGATACTGAGGTGCCATTAATAGGGGATGGTTTTCTTGTCATATCCTACATATCAGTTGGTTCATCCCTCTTTCCAAATGTCCTCCAGCTACCTTTAAAAGCCTGGCATTAAAGCCATCTGCAGCTGCGGTTTTATTTGATTTAATTAGAATGGGATTAGGGTGCGAGGATGGCATTCTTCATCTTCGACCAAGTTGAAAAAGTCATTCTATCTCACAGCGGAGCTTATGTCTTCAGCTACACTAAGCAGAAGAAGTCTTAAAAGACCCACACAAACGACGGACTATTTTCCCTGCTAGTCTGTTCAGAATTGAGATTTTTGCTTGCCACCCAGTCATGATTTTTTGAAAACTGTCGAATTTCTATCAAAAGCGTACGCGTAGAATAGCTACCAGTGGCGTGGCGTCCATATAACACGATTCCTATCGTCTTACCTTTTAAAATTTGTCCCTCGTTCATAGAAAAAACCAGCAACATTTATAAGTCTACTGTCTACAACAAAGCAGTCAACAGCCTATCCCCTATCTTTGCCCATGCACACAATGTTCTTCAAGCACTTTTAAATTTGCGAGATACACACACAAGGCACAATACACAAAGCACACACAGAGCATTGAAAATCGCCTCGCAGAACATATTTTATGTTTGTCCCTGTCTTTCCTACGATATACTTCCACCCCGGTGCACCGCGGTGCCACCCTTTTCAATACACGTTCTCTTATTGAAGAAAGTAGGACGATAATTTTCGTCTTCCTGCAATGTCTGCTTGGAAAAAATAATACAGTGTTCGCCTTCGAGTAACGTACGGCGAATTCGGTTTTGTTTTACTTTTTTGTTTTGTTCTGCTGATCATTGTTTTGGATTATTTGCAAGTTTAAAATGAATTTTAAGTAACATGCATTTGTAAAACTGTGAAAAAAACTAAAAATTTTGAAAATTGTGAAAAGTTAACGTCGAAGAGAATTGTTTTGATTTAATTATTTGAATGGATTTGCTTAGTGTCGATAACCTTTAAGAAGAGAAAAATCTGTTTAGGAAGTTAAAACTTTATTTTATTTTCTTGCATTTCCACATAGGCTTCTTTTGAAGGCGCTTTTTTTGTGCTTTAAGCTCATTATGAATTTAAACCTAAATGACCTAAATGACTAAAGTATAGAAAAGTTGATTGGCTTCCATTAATCCACGTTTGGAATTTAAGGTACCTTCTATTTATTCCTTATTGTTTTGTGTAGGTGATTCATTTTTCTCGACTTACCATTTGAAAATATCCACGCCACGCCACTGATAGCTACAGGCACATATTTCACCTTTGCCAAACTTGACTCAAGGAGACTTAAGGTGGTTATAAGAGGAAATAAAACGCATATATTTTAAAGTTTTAGCCAAAAATTATAAAGAAATTGGTTGCCACTACATTTTAACAATAATTTCGGACAAGTGGACTCCGCGACTGCCTCGGCTGAATTCCAGATGAGAGGCCCAATTTTCCACAAGCTTTTGCTGTTGTGTGTCAGCAATAATCGACTGAATACTCTCTTCCCCACAAAAAATAGTCCAGCGGTATTGATTCACTTGATTTTGAAGGTACCTTACAGGATTAAAACTTTAAAATATGTTAAAATCTGCGTCAACTGCAACCTCGTTTTGAGTCAATTTACCGAACGCACACAGTGCCCAGTTGTCGTGCGGTTTCAAATCTTCTTCGATGAAATGGCGAACCAAATCGATCATAAACCAAATGACAGCTGTCAAAAAGACCAACTCCATAAATGGTATTGCCAAGTTAAAACCACACATCAAAGAAAAAACACCCTTTACCTTCAGTGGATTCAATGGAGGGATGAAAATGAAAATGACAATGCGTAGAACTTTCCCTGCGACTTTCTTGAATTGAATTGGATCTGATAACAGCTGCTTGACGGTGTAAGCTATTAGCTTAGACTCCTTACCATGGCAGTGTTTTCTGGCTTTTCTTTGAAAATCATAAAAAAAATTTAAAAAAAAATTTTTAACGAATTAATCAAGGTTATTTATAAAGCCTTCCACCGAAAAAGAAAATACTTATCTGAAGCTGGCTAGCCTGAACAATAATAATACCGTGTCCGTAGGGTAGTGGTTAGCATGCCTGTCTGTTACGTAGAACTCGAAACCCATGTTTGAGTCCTAGAAATATGAAATTGTTTCTTTAGGTATCACCTTTCGAGGGAATCAGCAAGTTCTCTGAGAGTAATCACATAGCCTTGAAAAGCGCTTTATATTATAGCCGTTTCGAATCGGTTTGAAATTGTGTTTCCGCAAAATGTATTGAGCCCCGAGTTTCCCTAAGCGTTGTTGCGCCACCAAATTTTATAATTTTTTTTACTACTTTTATAAATATACACACAATAGCTCACCTCCTCTTCAAGACATGCTTTAATTTCTTAAGAATTTCTATATCATATCAAACTGAGGATACAATTACAATACTTCCGCAGTCTTCCACGTGCAACAGCGACGACCTCTGAAAAGCTTCATTAAAAGTTTTCCAACTTTTCTGACATGAATGGATTGACATTACATTTTACATTTAATGGTGACAACAACGCACAAAAAAGATCCTCCTAAAATTTTATGTCAAAATTAATGCACCATACACATGGGACGGGAATGGCATCAAAATTCATAAGAAACACCAAACATGGAACAAACAGCACAAACCTACATAACATGTATGACTTTTTTCGGAACAAAAATTCCTATCAAAAAAATTTCGTTTTTGCGATAACAACCCTTCCTCCTTCATTCCGCCCCCATTTCATTCTTAAAAGTTCTGTTTTTCAAAAGGAAAAAAAGTACCTTACATGTGTAAGAGGAATATGACAATGTGCCCTGTCAGCGATATGATACTCAGCGTTCAGCTCGTCATGTTTTATTAGATTTTTTTTTTTTTTTCATATTTACAGGATGCTCTTCTGCAACAAATGTTACTGTGTGTCAGAGTAGTGGTGTGTCTGGGGAGTTGTTTCTATGCTCCGAGGACAAAAAGCGAGAAAACTCGTTGAAATTTTATATTTGTGTGCTCAGCAGGTGTATCATATTACAACAAACTGCTTTGCTAACAAAAAAAAAAAAAGACGGCGAATCTTTCAACCAAAAATTATTCCATCAACAATGTGCTACTGAAGATTGAATTTGAATATTATATATGTATTATGAGGGTCCTTTTTCTCTGCAATTTGTTATAACTCACAATATTTTGTTCGTGTGTATACCTTTTTGCATACAATATATATTTTGACTTAAAAGAAATGTCATCGTGCTTGAAACATCTCTATTACAGGTTTATTGTGATGGGAAAAAATAAATCCGAATGGGGTTCATATTACAACCATGATTCCAATAGCGAGGTGTACGAAACTAGGAGAGTTTTCATTTTTGTGATTTTGATTGCTGTGGCGGGCGTAAACCGGGTTGAAAATAATGTGGAAAGCTTTCGAAATTGATTGATGGTTGGATTTAAAGTGGATATAATATACGTGACATGAGACGGAAAAATGTACATATGTATTTAATATTTGAATAGGTACTTCAGTTGAGGATTGAGAAAGTGGCAGTAACAGTGATGACCGTAACAGTAGCAGTAGAAATAGGAATGGTGGCAACGGTATTGGAAGCCCTAGCGGTAGTTATGGTGGTAGCCATAGCAGTAATCATAACCCTAGCAAGAAAGCTAGGGAGGCAGTTAAAAACTCCAAAAAAGGCAAAGCGATTGGGCCAGACGAGGTACCATATGAGTTTTGGAAAAATATGGGAGACATCGGGTTGAGATGGCTCACGATTCTCATCTCCAAACTTATAAGAGGTGACAGTTTGCCTAATCAATGGA
This sequence comes from Melanostoma mellinum, assembly GCA_914767635.1. Lineage (NCBI taxonomy): Eukaryota > Metazoa > Arthropoda > Insecta > Diptera > Syrphidae > Melanostoma > Melanostoma mellinum. The sequence continues at coordinate 32,568,589 of OU612059.1, forward strand.
GGGAAAGTTTTCTTCTTCCAATGTAAAAAGGAAAGGGAGATACCAGAAGCTGTGACAACTATCGTTTGATCAAGTTGATGTCCCACACTATGAAGATCGTTGAGCGGGTTTTAGATAGCCGACTGCAGAAAATAATAAGGCTGTCTGATGACCAATGCGGGTTTGTTGCGGGTAAGTCAACTACAGACGCAATCCAAAGTATAAGGATCATTATTTAAAAACACCGAGATGCCTTAGAGGATTTGTATTTAGTGTTGGTCCAAATAACAGTAGGTGTACATCAGGGAAGTGTCTTGAGTCCATTGCTCTTTATTGCTGTTCTGGATTATTTGCTCGAAGGAAAAGTAACGGACAATAAAGTACAACAATTATTCTTTGCTGACGATGGAGCCATCATATGCGAGGATCCTACATCCCTGCAACGAGCACTTGACGTTTGGATTGATGTTCTGGAAGGAAATGGGTACCGTATAAGCGCTAAAAAGACTGAATACCTGTGCCGCCCTTTTTCTGATCCAGACACGCCTATTCCAGACATTTATTTGAATGGAAATGTGCTTCCCAAGGGTGAAAAGCGTAGGGTGGATGAAGTGGCGAGAAAACTCCGCTATCTTCTGTGATCGAAAAATGCCCCCTAAGCTGAAGGGAAGACCCTACACAGCAGTTGTCCGTCCAGCTCTGACATACGGTTCACAATGTTGGACAATGTACAAAAAGTATGAGACCAAATTGACGGCAGCCGAGATGAAGATGCTTCGGATGACATTAGTAACAAAGCTAGATCGAAATAGAAGTACTAAGATCCGTGGAAGCCTTCATGTCAAAAGTACCATCTTGGACAAAATTCAGCACGACCGGCTCAGTTGGTATTGTCAAGTTCAAAGGAGAGATCCGCAGAACCCCGTCAAAAAGGCAATATCGTACAACGTTTCAACAAATTCGCGACGAAAAAGAAAAGGCAGGCCAAAACACTCCTGGTACAAGCAAATGCAAAAACAATAGCATTTGGTTGGCCTCAGACATGGATCAATTAAAAACATGGAGGCTTGCCGACGCTTTCTGAGGTCAATGCGGCGTACCCCACTTCTGTGAAGCAGAAGTGAAGCAAAGTGCGAGAGTTGTGATCGCTTCAAGATCATTACTCGTAACGCCAGAAATGAAAAAGAAGAAGAAGAACCAGTCATGAACCAAATAAGTAAAAGAAATGCTCTCTGATATTTACTACCTACTTCCTACGTGAATTAAGTTTTATTAGTTGGTACTCACAGGATTGTACAATTAAACCAACATTATACGCGGAAAATACAAAGTCAACTTCATCTGAAAGAAATTATTATTTCGGCAAATCACGTAATCTTTTGGATTTTTTTTTTTATATAAATTTTCAAAAAGTTTTTTTTTCTACGTTTCTCGCATGGCTAATAATAGGTAAACGTGCAAGAAAAAGAGCTTCGATCCAGCTTTCCATCACATAGCACAAAAGCCCACACATCAGAAAAAGACATAAAGTCTTGATGCATTATTATTCAGCGAAAATTTTCTGCGCAATGAAAAGGACAAAAACAAATGTTTTGAAAATTTAATTAACAGTTCGCAAATTGAACCGATTTCTAAAAATAGGCCTAGGGCGACAAGACGACACGTGGGCATCGTGATAGTGGGCCAACAATTGTGCAAAACAACTTCACTGGACCGTACGAAGGATATTTTAGAGTTCTTTTGAAATTCCGAACAATTTGAGATCCGCTCCTTCGTGTGCACTTAGATGGTCTGGGAAAACACGATAAATATACAAGTTCTTGCTTTGAAGTTTTGACAAAAAAAGTGTTAGCTGAAATCGAAGATGCAAAATTATTCTCTGTGCTGACGGATGAAACTCAGAACTCAGCCACTGTCGAACAAGTTTCAAATGGTGATCAAAGTGATCTGGAAATTTCTTTTTTGATCGGCTAAGGAGCAAGCAATATGTCTGGTCGATACCATGATGTTCAAGCGATTATTCGATAAAAATTTGCTCCGCATTGTGCAGCACATTCTTTAAACCTTGCTATATCTGTTTCCAGAAAAATAACAGCCATTAGAAATTGCCTTACCACAATTGAAGCAGATTACTGTTATTTCAATACACCGAAGATAAAAAATATGCTGCAAAAAACAATAAGCGAAAGCAAAGAAACTCCACAAAAAAGGCATTAAAAGGGCTTAATCTGACGCGATGGATCTCAAAATATCAAGCAGTTGAGTAGCTATTTCAAGATTTTGAGTAGCTATTTCCGTTTGTGTCGAGACTCTTGACCAAAAACGAACATTGAAAATGGACGCAAAGAACTTAAAAAACGCTATTGACTTCAAACGAACTCTCGTTGCCATTGTGAAAATCAAAGAGTTGCAGAGTTGGTCTTAGTTATGGATCTCGCCAAAGATTTAAGGGATCAACTAAAAATTAAACGGGCGGAAGACGATTCATTTTCGAACCCATCGGTTCAAAGTACCGAAGAATATTTTCATGTTACTGTTTTCAATCCTTTTCTCGATTTCTATGAAATAGACCTCAAAAAAAAATTTGCAAACCATGAAAAGATATATAATAGAAGAGTTTTCGGTTCTTCTCAAAAGTTCTTCGTCTGAAATAGACAAAGCCATTAAAAAACTTAATGAAACTGTTGTGTTTTACCAAGCATATTTTGCTGCCGGACCATCTTCTGTTCTTGAAGAATTAAAAACTTGTAAGAGATATTTGATACGAAGGAGTAATACTTCCTCTAAAAATTCATTGGAAGCACTCGAAAGCAGCTCCGAAGAAAACTATCCTTATATATAAATTTTATTAAAGATGTTATTTAATAAAGTCTTGTTATTTGTTTTTTTTTTTTAATTGTTAAAACTTTTAAGAATATGAGGTAACTAGATCTATCCCTCCCATAGCGAAAAGCTATCTACACTACTGAGTAGTACCCGTAGCGATATATATAGCCATAGTCATAGCCATAGCCGTAGCCATAGTCAAAGTCTTAGCCATAGCCTAGCCAACGAAGCGTTGAAACATCATCAGTAATCGCAATAAGGCCAATGACTTGCAAATCGTTTACACAACTAACAAATTTCTTTATTTACCAAACTCCACGACGAAAATTGCACTTCAAATTTTAACAAAGCCAACTGCAATTCAAAAGCGTTTTCTAGTCTGCATCAGAGATCCTTAACAAACCGTCTTTTGTCATAACCTTATCTTTAATGTCTTTTCATGTGACTTCTTTTAATAAAAAGAAAAATTATTTATTGTCACTTTTATTCCATCTCACGTGCAACTACTTCACTCCACTACGGGCCCTTGCTAGCAAACTAAAAAACCCGGAAAGTATATCCTCAAAACCTTAATTAATGTGATGGCAGGGATTTTCATTGCATTCTATCTGTCGCAACCCCGCTATGTCAGGGCTATTATGCTGAATGAAAAGCAAAAATTAAATAAAAATACTAAAACCGCAAGTGCCAAGTGCAGGCCAGGCCGTGAGAATAAGTAGGTACACCATACTGTGCCATCTACTGTCGGCAAAGTTTTGAGAGGCAATTGAGTTGAGGACGTGACCAGAGAAAAAAAATATATATATATATTAAAACCTTGTAAGAATGCTACTTTTCCGGCTTTCAATTTGCCGTTGTAAGTGTTGCAAGATGTCCTTAGAGTGGCGATGGCGTCCTCAATACAGGCGTCTTTTCTGTTGCCTCGTTTATTGAGGAAAAATTTTTTTTTTTCCTGTTTTTTCTTCTCCTCGGCTCTGCTTCAAATGGAAGAAGTTCTTAAGTCTGATTAATTTTTATATGGCAACTTATTGGTCTTATTAGTAACTGCAACTTTTAATATTAGCAACAACTTCCAAGTGGATAGCACTTAAGTTGGAAAGACCTTTTAATGCAATTAGCAGTAAACTGCAAAGGAAATAATTACCGTTAATACTGATATGTGATATCCAACTAGAAAGTTTGATTGAATTCATATGGAGAAGGACAGTTTCATTGGTTTTTATTACGTATATCCATTCTCCAACAACCATAAAAGCTCATACAACTGAAGTTTATTGTTGCACTCTTCAAAAAAGTGTCTCATCACATGTCCAGAAGTGGCATCCACTCACGCCGGTCGGAAATACGTGCATTTATTTTGTCATCCATGGCATTTTCATGCTACAGTTGTTTCCGTGTCTGTCATCAACTTTTTTCTTTTGTCCCACATTTTGTGTTCTACACCCGCTCCTCCTAATTGCCATATGAAAAGGAAAGTTTTCTAAAACAAACTGGCAAAAAATGACACACAAAATGGATACAAATTGAGGATACAACAAAAAACACACAAAAAAACAACATAATGACACAGAAGTAAAAAAAAAAAAAAAACTACAGGAGCAGGCAAGCAAACGAACGAATTTCCTCTGAAGCTTTCAGAGATGAATCCGTAAATGGTTGAACTTCTCTTTTTTGACGTTCATTTAAGTGTGTAATCAGTACTAATCGGCTCTCTGATCTGATCAGACGTTTCTCTTCTGTGCGGTACTATCAAAAAACAAGATTCAAAAAAGAATTCGATCCCCTTCAATTGTGGAAGACTTTATGTCTTTCAGTACAAAAAACCGTAAAATGAGTTCTCTGGACAAAAATAACTCTAGATTCGGATACTATACTCCTTTACAAACACTACAAGACCCCGGCAGTGACATTGATTGTGATGAGATAATTCCTGAAACAACACCTAAAATAAAAATACCATCCATCTGTGTTCTGCAAAAAACAGCTGAGAATGTTCACTCATTTCTCAAATCAATTAAAATTAGTGACTATAATATTAAAAAAATGTCAATTGGCATAAAAATAAACAGTGAATCTAGTGAAGACCACGCAAAAATATGTTCATCTCTAAAAGAAAAGAATTGGCAATTTTTCACCCATGACCTTCCGTCAGCCAGATCATTTAAGGTAATAATTTATGGCCTTGATGAGCTACCCACTGACACACTTAAAAATGAACTTCTTGTTCTTGGTCTCAAGTGCCAGAACGTTAAGATGATTAAAAAACAATATCAACAATACACTGATATATTTTATATAGTTTTTCTTGAATGTGGGTCTGTGAAACTTGCGGATCTTAAGAAAAACTTTAGATCTATATTTAAAACCCAAGTAAAATGGGATTTTGCACGGCGACAAGTACGAAAAGTCACACAATGTTTTAACTGCCAAATGTTCGGGCATGGAGAAAAAAATTGTCACATTAAGACCCACTGTGCAATTTGCTCTGAACCTCACGAGACCAGTAAGTGCGATTCAAAGACTATTAAATGCGCCAACTGCAATGAGACGCACACCTCCACTGACCCAGCTTGCCCGAGTAAAAAATTCTTTTACGAATTAAGAGAAAAGATCTCATTAAAAAACAAAAGGCAACCGGTAGCAACGGCAAATCCTACATCACCTCATGCTTACCACTGTGCAAGCACAAATGCACCAAACATGTGTGATTTCCCCCCACTGCAACGTCATCGTAAGAATCCGTCAAATGTTTTGCCAACTCCGGCTGTGAGTGCGAATTCGCACAAACCCAATGTGTGGGCGAGTAACAGCCCCAACAACAACACTATCAACAGCTCCAACATCAATAAGACTATCAACACTGAACCATTGGGGAGCAGCGCAGATCTCTTTTCTTTGGAAGAAGTAAACGCTCTCACTGCTGAAATGATAACACTCCTCGGCAATTGTAAAAGTAAGAGTGAACAATTTCATTGTATTGCACAATTAGCTATTAAGTATTTATATAAGTCCAAATAATGAATAGTACAACCCTTAAAATAATTTGTTGGAATGCTAGAAGCATTCGATGTAAATCTATTGAATTCTTTGCTTTTTTAAGCAAGCACAAAGTAGATGTAGGCTTAGTATCTGAAACATGGCTTAAATTTGATGATAGATTATCAAATGTAGAGTATATATGCTATAGACTAAACAGAGAAGAGAGTAGGGGAGGTGGTGTTGCCGTGGTAGTTAAAAGGACTATACAGCACAAAGTAATTCCAATTGTTAATACTAACGTAATTGAAAATCTTGGAGTTGAGATTCCTTTTAGGAATGGTTCATCAATTAAAATATATTCTGCTTATTTTCCGGGTCGAGCCGCGTCTCCTCAGAAGAAATTTAACTTCAATAACGATTTGCGAAAATTGATAAATAGCAATGATATTTTTCTTATTGGCGGTGATTTCAATTGTAGACATAGGAATTGGGGATGTATTCGAGCGAACACATGGGGAAATATTCTTGCCAATCTGAATTTAAGCCATCCTTTCGACATTTTATATCCTCCTGAACCAACCTATTATCCAGCAAATAACAGATCTAACCCTTCAACTCTGGATATATTTTTAACCAATATGCCAGGGCTGTTTAATCAGCCGATGGTGATTAATGAACTTAGTTCAGATCACCTACCTGTGGCAATAAGTGTATTTTCATCACCGCTGCACGAAAGAAATGAAATTCTTGACTTCAAGAATGCTGATTGGAATGTATTTAAAAGAACACTAAAAAGTAAATTAAATAATGTACCTAGCCTTTCAATTAATGAAGTTAATGAAGCAGATATTGACAGAAATGTTTCCTCTTTTAGTTCCGCAATAATTGAAAGCGTAGAAAACTCGGTTCCGAAGAAAAGAAAGAGTATGACGAGTAAAAATCCGTTACCTCCATATCTAATCGAACTTATTAAAGTCAGAAATAGTTATAGGTCGAAGTGGATGCGTACAAGACTCAATATGTTCTACAACGAAATGAAAATTTTGAACGCCGTTATAAAAGATGCAGTTTCGTCGTTTAAAAATCGGGCCTGGAACCAAAAGCTACAAGGACTTCAAAAATCCAGTAAACCTTTCTGGAATATAGTAAAAGTCACAAAAAAACGAAATTTTCAAATCCCTGCACTTAAAATAGGAAGCGACATTATGTTATCTAACAACGAGAAAGCGAACGCTCTAGCGCATTCATTTTCTAGAAATTTTTCAGTTTTTACTAATAATAATGGTAACACAAGTGTGGAGTCCTTTGTAAAACAGTCTATTGATATAATAAACTCTAGTGCTGTAAATGGAGATGTTGGGCTTATTACTGTTGAAGATGTAAAATCGGTTACTCGAACGTTACAAACTCGAAAAGCAATAGGTTTAGATAATATACGGAACTTATATTTGAAAAATCTCCCAAGCATAGGTTATAAGGCACTGCAGAATATGTTTAACTGTTGCATAAAAATTGGTTACTTTCCAACAGAATGGAAAACTGCAAAAATAATTCCCATACTCAAACCAGGAAAGAACGCAAACTCACCAGATAGCTATAGACCTATAAGTTTATTAAGCTCGCTTAGTAAATGCTTCGAAAAAATAATCAAAATTAAAATGGTTACCTTTACCAACTCTCGAAACATCATTCCTCCTGAACAATTTGGTTTCAGGGAATTCCATAGTACTGTGCATCAAGTACATCGAATTACAGACCATGTTAAAAGACATTTTGCACTCGGACAAAGCACTGGTATGGTCATACTCGACATTGAAAAGGCATTTGATTCGGTATGGCACCATGGTCTTTTACATAAGCTCCTTACCCTAAATTTTCCAATGTACATTATTAAGATCGTCCAAGCGTTTTTGTTGTCTAGAAAATATATGGTGTCTGTTAACAATTTTTTGTCTGAAACTTGTGTCTGTTCTGCAGGAGTTCCCCAAGGATCTGTCCTAGGCCCAATACTCTATGTTCTATACACTTCAGACTTCCCTCAGTTATTCAACTGTGAAAAAGCTATTTTTGCTGATGATACCAGTATCTTTTCTTCTGATTCGATCGGTTTTAATATCGAAACCAATCTGCAATCAGCTCTTAACGTACTTCAAAATTATTTCAGCAAGTGGAAAATTAAAATTAATGCTGGTAAGACCCAGGCTATCTTTTTTACTCGCAAAAGAAAAGTCTGCTTCTTACCAAGCAACAATCTGCAAATTGATGGCATCAGGGCTGAGTGGAAAAACAGCGTTAAATACCTTGGAATTAATCTGGATAGTAAACTTACGTTTGGTATACACATACAAGGAATCATTAAAAAAGTTAACTCCACCATTAAAATTTTGTATCCATTTATAAATCGAAGATCCAAACTAAGTAAGGATAACAAGATTATAATTTACAAAGCCATCTTTCAGGCGATCATGTTTTATGGGTCACCGGCGTGGGGTAATTGTGCAATAAGTCATATACGTAGGCTACAAATTTCGCAAAACAAACTATTGAAAATGATTCTTAATCTTCCATGGCATTATTCTACCGTTGAACTACACTCAATTGTGAACATTGAATATGTTTCGGATAGAATTCTTAAACTAATGGAAAAATATAACATCTCCTGCCATTCGTCTGACAATGCCTTAATTTCAAGATTGTCTTCTTAAAGCAAATACACAATATATTTATTTAGTTTGTTTATTTATTTGTTTATTTATTAATCTGTTAATTTATTTATAGTGTTGTTGTTTATTTATTTATTTTTTCTATCAATTTATTTATTTGTTAATTTATTTATTTGTTTATTTATTCAATTGTTAATTTATTTATTTGTTTATTCATTTAATTGTTAATTTATTTATTTGTTTATTTATTTATTTGTTAATTTATTTAACTATTTTTTTTTTATCTATCTACTTGTATATCTATATATTTATTTATTTATTTAAAGATTATTTATTTATTTATTCGTTGAAAAAGACTGATTTATTTTTTTACTTTTATTTATTTATTTATTTATTTATTTATTTATTTGCTAATATTTATTCAAATTGTAATTATTAAACTTTTTGTTACTTAGTTATTTATTATTTATTATTTGTTGCGCCATAATGTAAAAGAAATTTTGAATCTGGCATTGTTTGGCACCACCTCTTCTCTCTCAGGCTTGCATAGTCCGTGTACCTTATCAATTTTCATATATCACCATATTCGTGTTATTATTCACCGTTTTTTTTTTTTTTTTTTTTTAATGAAGGTTTTAAATTGTAGCTTTCCTTCAATATTTGTTGATACATTTTGTAGATTATAAGACTTATTATATCTTGTCAGTTGTAAGGCAGCTTTTATACCAATCACTGTAAATTGTGCAATATCTTTTAAGAAAAAACAAAAATGTATAATTTTGCTACAATAAACAATATATATTTAAGTGTGTAAGAATGAGGTTTGTGGTTGTTGTATTTTTTTCTTTTGTTTTTCACCTACATAGTTCATTAGAAATATTACATTAAATTCCCTTTTTTCTGTGCCAGCGGTCTATCAAAGCATTAGCTTGGAGGTTTAAGGATTTCGATTTTTGTTTCTCTCGAATGGGCTTTTAATGAAAATGCTCCTAGGTACACAGCATTCACATGTATAAGGTGTCAGTTATGGCTTGACATACAAAAACACATAAATCTGTTTTTGTTACAAACGTAAAACAAAAATATTTGCATTGAATCATTTTTAAGAAGTTTTAATGGAAAATATCATTCAGTGCAGAACTTTGTCGTTGAAAACTTTGGACATGTATAATATTTAGTATATGGGTGTTTGTGGAGGGGTAAATACAATGGAATTTGACAGAATGTTGGCAGGAATTGTTGTGAATGGAATTTATTAGATTTTATTTTTATTTGTAGAGAGATTTTGATTTAAATTTCAAGAGAAAATGCAAATGCTCACTTGAAGTGAGGAGATTGCGGTGACATGGATAATGTCACTTGAAACTTTATTCATAACTGTCATGATTCTGTTGCTGATAGTTTTTTTTTTTTTTTTTAACTTTTTTTCTATGTTGAAAACTAATGGGGTTTCTTTTCAAAAAGGTGACTTTAAAATGTTTAACTCTCCTTAGCTAAAATTATTTGATCATTATAGCCGTATGCTGACACAATTTTTGAACCAATTAATTTGATTGCTTGATATAAAATGATTAATTTTGATTCAAAGTACTTCTGAGATCACATTAACTGTAAAGCGATGTCTCTTGGAATAATTCTTAGGTGGATTTTGTTGTCTCAGCGAAGGACACAAACTGAAGTATGAATTTTTGAGAATCTAAGCACAACAGGAGATAATGTCAGGAGTTTTGATCAGCATTTAAGCTTTACTAAATGTAAGCGTTGAGACTCAGGGCTTAGCGCCTTTCTCTCAACCATGTCTTGTGAGGGAAATGCAGGGTATGTACTTATAATTTTCTGCCGATTCCGAACAGCTAACTAAGAAAGCGCTATTCATTGCAAAGAAATTTACTATTGTAGAACTTGCCAAAACCATGGTCTAAGTTGGGATTCAAACGTCCTACCTCATAAGGAATACTTAACTGATTTTAGGTCATTCTACCTAACAGCGAAACTTATTTCAGCATCAGCGCCATATGGAGCAGAACAGGAATTCTTGAGGCATAGCCAGTAAAGTTAGAACTTTTTTCGAAAAACATCTCGAAAAGATCTTAAGATCATCTACTTTATATTTTTAAGTGCATTGACCATTTATGTTGGCTTTGACCAGGCCCTAGAAAACCCGAAAAGTTTTAAGTTCGAAGGAAACATACCTAATTTTTTTATTTTTGTTAAAAATTTGTTTTGAATTATGACAAACACTATTTTTTTAATAAAAAAAGAAAAGTAATAACACGTTTTTAGAGCACAATTAAGTAAAGTTCTTAGAATTTTTTCTGCCGAAAAGCATTTGAGTTGCAAAATTCAGTTCAGATAGCGATGTAAATGCTCTCAAATTTTGAGCTTTTCTTATTATACGTAACGAGGCTTTCATGCTACTTGTTACTTTTGGTAGCTTTTTGGTACCAGTAAGTAATCATACCACAATATACACCCGGAGTCAACAGCACTGAACCACGAATGTACACAACTATAGTGCGTATAAGGGTTGTTCAAGGATCGAAGCTAGGACTTTCCTGTATAGAGTCTTCACATCAAACCCCAACCAGCAAACACCACCAATCCTATATCTTTGCGGATAATGCTTCCATCGCGTCCATCCGTTGATGCGCAAAAGCAGTAGACTTAGCCAAAAAGAAACAATTTTACTGCTCTAAATGCATTTAATAAGTCATCACGTACTGCTTTCCCACCTGATGGTTCACAATATCCAAAACTGTTAAACAAAAACTGTATGGCTGTATTCGAGACGAAAGTTCTGCGCATCTGCGCAGGGCTTGGCTACAATCCCAGACGAAGGAAAACCGTCAGCAATAAGAAATTCTATGAAGAAGCTAGTACCTATCAGGTCCATAGAGAAGCACATGTTGCAAGAAGAAGACAGACACCCGGGTACGAGATACACCAATGCGTTGACCCTGGTGGACGACGACAGAATTAACAAGGATTAATCAATGACCGTCTGCGCTGAAACAGCTTGACTTTGGCTAGTTACTGCGTTCTCTAAGCTACCAGGGATCGTAAATAAACCTGCTGATCCACTAGAATTATGGCCTGGTATTTTTTCGACCACCAGGGACTGATCCACCAAAGCTTTTACCTGACCTTTTGTGTGCCATAAATAAACATGTACTTATCCATTTGTTTCAGGTTATGATATTGCTTTTGCTGTCCACAGCTAGGAAGAAGACCGTAAGTTACCGCATGGACTGTACGGCACCGTGGTTAACTTTTAAATTTATTCATTATGCCTCTAAAGACTCTAAAGAGTTTTTGTTTGTGTTTTCATACAGAATTCTAGTCTTGGAGAAAGACCCTAGCTTATCCAACATGCAAAAACTACGTCATAACGTTCAGTACTTTTTCCAAAAGGAACAATAGGTCCTCCACGCTTATAGCCCTCTTCGGGTTCTAAACAAAAGCCAACAAACGTATCAAGTCAAGAAATAATCAATTTGAGAAATGCCTCATATTTTCTAAATGCGTAGCTTAAATGGAAACTAAAAGTACGATAATGGTTTTTTAAAAGTTTTTTTTTAAAAACGGAAAATATAGATGTTTATATTATTATATCTAATAAGATGTATACAGAATTTTTCTGAGGGAGGATGAACTTAGGGAAAAGTCAAAGGCATCCTGCTGTATTCGCTGAACGTAGCATTCTGTACATACTCGTAGTGTTAAAGTGTAATCTGTGCGTAGAGTAAAGAAATGGAAGATGAGGACAAAACGTAAGTTATGTTGATCTGTGTTTACGTAAATCAGCTCTAGTAACTCCACGGGGTAAATGGTACTAGTTAGAAACTGATGGGCGAAAATTATGTCCGTGATACGACGACGTTTCGAGAGGGTGAGCATGTCAATTAATCGTGAACGGTCTTCATATAGAGATAAAACGAATGGATCACACCAAAGCAACCTACGCAAAGAAGCCTACGTTGCACCGCTTCTATTCTACGAGATTGAGATGCTCGCATATTCAAGTATAAGCCTGACGTATGTATGTATTGGATAATGATTTAGTGAAGTAGGGTTGGAAAATTCACAGTTTCGTCAATATTGTGTTAGCCATTAACGAGAAAGTCGGTTTTGGAAAAATGGTACTATGAGATGGTATTGTTTTTAGACTTTTCAAAAAATTTTTTAACATCATAAGAAAGACAATCCAAAATTAATCCTTCACACAAAATTTTATCTAAATCATTGGAGCAGTTTTCGATAAAAGTAAGTATTTTATAGCGGTTGTATGGCAGCTACCGTTATTTCAAGACTAAGAAACTTATTTCCAAAAACAACTCTGTAGAATATCTTACAAACCTTGATTGCAATCGGTCCAGCGGTTCAGGCTGTCCATATACAGACAGACAGTTAAACAGATGGACAGACATAAAGGCAGGATCTGCAAGAATCTGGCTGAACCTCTTTTTTCGTATTCTATATCATCGTTATTTCATGTTAAATTGCTAACTCCAAATTTTTTACTGCACGATTGCAAAACTTACCTCAGCTATAATCGCAAGAAAAAACACTTTCAGTTTGAACGAATGAAATTACATTCAAACCCAATCGCCTACTGGCTCACTGACTCCTTAAGGAAAAATCTATCTTCTATAACTTTTTCGTTTCGTTTAAAAACCTTATTAAATCAAACAAACTTTAAACTGATTAACCAAGGATAACTTGTAAGTTTTATTGCCCCAGTTGCAAATATCAAAAATCTTATTTATTGCTTACGACTTGCAACTGGTCACCAACCCGACTAGGATTACCACACAAATTTGCCCACCTACACGACAATATTGAGCAACAGTTTAAAACTTAAATACCCATGCTCTACTTAAGCCCCTTGAAACTTTAACACACATACACACAAACACAAACGATACACAGGACATTATAAATGTTGTACGCAACCTTTTACACAACAATGACGAAATTATAATTTACTATGATATTGCCTTGTTCCAAAAGGAACTCCCTAGTCTTGCCAGGACTCTTTAACATTATGGCAAACCTAACATGAGCTGAAATATTTCCCCATGGAGAGCAAGTATATATTATTATAATCCAATAAATATGTTTTGCTTCCTAAGCCCAAACATTTATGTAGGTAACTACCTACCTAAAACGTTAACCTAAAATAGAAGCTTGTCTTTGATGTTTAAGGATTGTTGCTACCGATGTTGCATATTGCTGTTGGCAATGGTTTATGTGCATGTTTCTGTACCTTATAGCTTGCGATATAGGATACCCTTCAATAATGGCTTTACAAGGAATTATAAAATGGCTTGACGGCTTAAGAGTATGATAAGTATACACAACAGCATCAGCGACAGGTCTCTCAGGGCCACATTGATGTTGCCATAGGCCTTTGGGGTCAACTTCGATGTTGATTAATTTAAGATAGAAATTAGAATTTCGGACACCTTATTTGAATGATGATAGAGGTCATCGTGCAAAATCATGCTCCCAACAATAATCAAATATACAAACACAAGATGATATTGAATAAAGTACTCCCTATACACACATATTATGTACGTGGATAGTGTTAAGTGATGCAACCCTACCCCAATATGATAATTTATTTTGATAAAGTGACAAGGCCAAGTCTGTTGACAGCTCCCTTTATGGTTTCTATTGAATTGTTGATGTCCATTCTTAGCCCACAAGGCAATGGTACGTTATTCAAATAGATCCCTGTCCACTTGGTGTAAAAAAGTTTACATGAAGTCGAAGAGGGCTTCCTCGTTTGCTGCTTACATTGCCATTTTAACTAAAGACCTATGCGAAGTGCTGAAGATTTTTTTCTAAATATTCGATTAAAATTGTTACCTTCTACAGAGGAAAAGTTTTTTCGACTTTAGTATTTCTTATTATATTATGCCTCCGCGCTCCATAAGCAATTTTCAGTTTGCCTAGGACCGATTTGAATTTGTTTGAGACAACTTTAACTGGCCTTTTTGACGTTGATAATTGCAGGAGGGTTAATTTTGTAATAATCCCAAGATTGTTTTGGTTGGTAACTGAGCATCTTACTTCGTTGTTTTTCGCTTCTACATTTCAAGTTCTTTGCTGAATACTTTTCATCCAGTGGTGGACTTATCAAAAACCAAGGTTTCAAAAGGCGGGGTACTTTGTTTCGAAAAGCCTGTAAATACGAAGCAATAAATGAAACGATAGTACTTTGTAGTCAAGCATTTTTGGCCTCGATACATGCTTTTAATCCAATAATGACACCCTCAGCCAATAAACTACAAACGCAGCCGGGAAACGACTTCTTAGAATCACCCTAAGTTTCTATTAAGGACGCCTATTTATTAAGGTAGGGAGGGCACTCATCTGGGTGTAACACAGCCGCATGTTAACAGAGCCATTTCTCACACTGTGCAGAAAAGCTAGCGTCTCTACAAGAAAGAGAAGTTAGTGTAAAAAGTCGAGCACATCATAAAGGTAAGATCGACTTCAGACAACTCCTGGTAGGATCAAAAACTGTAGCACACAGTATCACCTAAAGACTCCAGTTACCTTCACCGCCAGAGGTATATAACCTTTATCCGTTGAGCCATCATGGGACACGTATAACCTGTCAGTCTACCAGACATGACAATTATTAGGAATAAGATAACAGGAGCCGTTCATAGTATCAGCCGTTTTTTGTTGTTAACGCCAGAGGCCCCACCCTTTCACCACCTTTGACCGTATTAAAAGTTTTTAACAACTAATTTATCTCTACCGGTGTTCAAACCGGTCTTGAAGTATAAATCTGCTTTCCACGCAGAAATCTTTGGATTGGAATGCTTTAAATTGAATTCAAAAATAATAGACTTAAAAGCCCAATAGGGACACAACAAAACTCGGGGGTCGTTGGGGTCTGTAGCACATTAAAAGGACCTAAGAATTCATGATGAATTCGAAGGCTAATAGGGCCCATACACTACACATGCATGCATGCGCAATCAAGTGATTGCGCATGCCGATTGAAGGTGTATGGTGTTGACTGAGTGGTTGTGCATGCGGCATGAGCAAAATCAGAATTTTCTGATATTTTCTTGTTTGCGCATGCATGCATGGTGTGTGGGCGAAATTGCTCAGTCAAGTGATAAAATGAGAATGAAGAGAAGAGCAGCAGCGGAGTTTTGGCTTGACATCCTTACAACTTGTCTACACGACTATAAAAACACAAATGAAGATTGCGCAGTTTGCATGAGTAGTGTATGGCGAAAGCAATATTGCGCAATCTTCTGATTGCGCATGCATGCATGCGTAGTGTATGGGCCCTATAAGTGAGATGGGGCTTTTCTATGTAAAGTTGTTCTCTTGTCTTGACTTGATAGTTCCTCACGAAAGACAATATGTTTTGAAAGGTTTCCGAATGATTGACATATAACTTTGTTCCTTCGCAGTCCTCACAAGAAATAGTAGAACTGGGTTAAATTGCAGCTCCGTGACATCTAACTAACACCTCTAAGATGACTGATAACACGATATGGAAGTTAGGAGTGAAAAGTTTTGACTGTGGCATAGACTATGTGACATGGCACACCAATAGGGGTTGCTTGTATCTGTAATGGCCACTGATAACCAAAGGGTAGAAAAAAGTTTAATCTCTGCTGCAGCTGCAACATTTTTGTCTGTACGGAACCTTGACAATGCGCTGGGTGGGTCACTTCAGCCAAAATTTCTTTCAAAATTTCTTGAACTATTAAAAAACTCTCAAGAGTTCGAATGTGAAGCTAATGATGATAACCCATAATCAAAAAAAATGCCCAAACCTTTACTAAAATAAACTTTTTTCAAGGAAATTTTGGTTTCGTTCTAGTAAACACAGCTGACAAAAAAAACACGCACCTTACCAAACGAATATGTGTACCTGTACAGCCTCAAGCAACATTGTTAGTGCTATTTGGCCCTTAGACACTTCTACAAAGCGTCATTATACCAAACCCTTATGTTTTGCCCAATATCACTATGCACAAGCGTCATTGTGCCAAATTTCTACATTTGGCACAAATTTCTACATAGGTAAGGTTAGGTTGAAATGGCTGTCAAGAAAACCAACTGACACACTTAGACCAGTATTTGGTCCGTTGTGATACCATAAGGATTAAGTGGGGAAGAACCCCACTTAACAAAACCATTTGGAGCTTTTTATGAAGCGAAAGAGATGAAGGATATCTGTGTTCGCCAGATCGTTTAGATCATCGAGGAAATATTTTCCAAGATGCCGCTTTTTTTTAATGGAGAGTGCAGGACATGAGCAGAGGAGGTGTGGAATAGTTTCTTCCTCCTCCTCATCTAAGCAACTTCTACAGAATTTCTACATAAGGCACCGTTTTGTTATATGAAAAATCGTAAAAAGCGTTAGGGTAACAAATTGGCAATTGGTACCAAATTGACGCTTTACAAAAGCGATGCTATACCAAACGCTAATGTTCGGCCCAATGTCAATTTACCAAAGCGTCATTGTACCAAATTCGTGCATTTGGCATAATGTCGCTTGGCACAATGGTGCCGTAACACGTGCCGGCACTGACTGGAGATCTACAACTGGTTCGATGAAAAATCATATTTTTTGGTCGAAATTAGTGAAGAACTGTTGTTCATCGTAAGCTTTTAAGAAACGTTTTTCTTTGAAGGAATGTATCGAAATGATTTCAAGATTGGCTATATTTTCTTTAGTGCTTTCTTTTTCTGTTTGATGAAAGAAAGGCTGTCTTTGCTCCTTCGAAAATAGACGAGTTCTTAAGACTTACAACACCATTTTGAAAGATAACAGCTCATTAAGTCATCCCTGACAAGGAATCAGCTTCACAAACTTAAAAGATAATCTGAAATTAGTTCAGATTGGGCGCCTTAAAACTCAACCTCAAGAAACTGTTATGAGCTGGGAATTTTATCACGTATTGATTTTCGTAACTTTCAATTTACTAGTGCGTACAAGCACCAAACATCAAGGACTAACCCCAGTTGTAAGTTGCACATTTGCCCTTCGCATCGGTGGTAGCTAAGGATAGATGCTATCAACCAACCATACAACCGAACATTACCAGACCACCTCTCATTTCGCGAATGATTCTCTGATCAGTGTCCAGGATTATACTTCCAGTTGCCATGAATCGGAGGAACATGTCATCCTTAGCCTTGTATTCTACCGATTGTTACCGAAAAGGGTCCAATTGAGTTATACAGCTTTGATAAAACCCATATCATCCTATGTGCGTCAATTGGTTTTGGAGCAAATTCTGACGGAAATATTTTATTGCCTCATTCGCCAAACTAAAAGGAACAACATTTTTTGAGTCTCAGTTGTACTGCGCCTTCTATGATCTGAATCTTCCTGCGTTTGATACCCACATCATGAGATTTTCTCTGTTAACTAAATACTTTCCGTTCACATAGAAATTGTCTTTCACATTTCAGCTTTGGGTATTCTGCGATCAGCTTTGTATATGTATTTCACGTTCAATGATATGCCTTCTGATAATATGATCCCTAGGCTCAAGTTTCGTCAAAAATACACGCACAAATCTTCGTTGATTCAAGATCGATTCACTCAAGAATCAGAAGTAGAAAAGGATTGTTATTAGATATCCTCGAATGGTTTCAAAAGCTATGATTAATCTGACACTAGTGTCTTTGTGATAGGAATACGATCATACATACCGTCTGTCTTTAAAGCGGAGTCTTTTAGTTTTTTTGGGTTTGAAGACATCACGGAATAGCTAGATACAGTTTTAGAAAGCTTATCGGCGTTGCTACGAGGCACGTTTACTTTGCTTAAGTGATAATGCTCCAGATGACGACACCTCGGAGCACTTCGTCTGTGAATGTGCCGCATTTTCTCGAATCAGGCAGATATACTCAGTGCAGATATAATGAAATCAGGTAACCAAGTCTCCTTATCATGGCAGCTACATCTGGTTGTTCAAGTTAGAAATCTCTAACAAAAGAAGGTTGCTGTCTGGTAGAACGATGGACCGGTTTTTAAGTAAGCTGAAACACTTAATCTAGAGAAAAGCCGTTTCTTAAAACAAAAGAAACTATATACTTGTTTTGATTCCAATCGCTATGTATACGGAAAAGTCATTCGAAATAGCTTATTTGTTTCTGCGTCTTTATTTTATGACTTTTCCAAATGCTCTTTATATTATCAATCATCAGTTATAAAAGCGTGGTACCCATGGCGCAATGGTTAGCATGTCCACCTGCTAACCCAGAGGTTCGAGGTTCGAATCCCAGCAGAGGCAAAATGCAATAATGTTTTCCCATGGGTATCGCCTTTCGCGAGGAATTGGCAAGTCCTCCGTTAGTAAATTCATTGCCATGAAAAGCGCATTCTCAATTAGCCGTTCAGAACCGGCGAAAATTGTAGGTCCCCTCCATTCCCTCACAAGGCATGGTTGTGAGAAATGCGCTAGGCCCAGGGGCTCCTCGCTCTGTTGCGCCACCCTATTTATTTATTTTTAGTTATAAAAGCACTCAACTACATCTTGATCATCAACGACACTTACTTGACACATCTAAAATGAAGTGCAACAGTTAAATGAGCACACTTTTACGGCCCGGTTGAATGAGGCCCATGATTAAACCAAATACTTCAAAAAGAAATAATATTGTGACCCAACGGCCATATACCTCTCAGCTCTCACCCTTATAATGCATATTCTTCTGCATGTTTGAGAATTGAGTGCTAGGATTTGTTGTGGCCGCTCCATAAATTTCGCACATGCTGCTGCTGTTGTTGCTTGTATGATCCACTTGAAGGGCTACACGATGGCAGGCAGTCATTTCAAAAGCATTACCAGCAGCAGGTTACAACACAACGATCTGTTGTATGTTGGCTATACCAAAAACCTACTCGTGAGATAGTTCAAATCCATACAACAGCACTGTGGTTGTAAGTGGGGTAGTACTCGCAGATCCCTCCTTAAATTAAATTCAAAATTTTACACAAAAGGGGATGGTGATGATGATGGCCTTGTATCATTCAACAGAATATTATACTCGCTACAGGGGCGTTTATATTGCAGGGAGAAATGTCATGTAACGTATTAGCATATAGTCATGGGCCAATGGGCCACCTTGAAACAGTACAATACAAACACCTACACCCCCCTCAAAATAATAATTTGTTACTTTTTTTGTTGCTGTTTTTTTTACATCAAACGCATGCAAACACACTTATAGCAACACTAGCATTACGTTTTTCTTGCCCAACAAACATATGTTTGTGGAAAGCAAACATAGGCTCATGACAGGGCGAGGTTAGGGCTTAAAGTGGTTATTATCCTTAATCGCTTGGGATACAAATTCAGTTTTTTACGAGATACCTTTGTACAGAAAAGTGTTCCCATCGTACATGGTACAAATTTGGAAAGCGTTTGGTTTTTATTACTATTTGTCCATGTTTTCTAGCAACTATATGTTTGTGTATGTACCGTTCGAGAATAACATGATTCTGCACCGCTCAAAAGTGGTAGTGGCACTATGTGTCCTTTGTTTAGTAGACCAAAATTTAATATCGCATGATGTTGCTTTTGAAATAAATTGCTACAGCAAGCCAAATGGTTTTAATGTTATTTTTTGGTGACATTTTTGCATTAACAAACATTTATTACGTTTGCCTAGTGAATGTTAATGTTATTTTTTTAAGTTTTTTTTTGCAATTTTGACATTGGTGTTCGGCGTATGGTGTTTATGAAGAAATGAATACCAAATCCTGTTCTTCTTAATTGAAGAAGTAAGGGCAACCAGCTGTGGTTGGGTGCTTACATGGGTGGTATCTCAACGTGTGTTGCAATACATGCGATTTATAAATTTATGTTTTTACCAGTGAGTTTAGTGGAAGCCAGAAGCAATTATTTCCTGTAACTGGAAGAACTAGTACGACAAGAGTATTTTAATCATGATCTCTTTTAACGCACGTGTTCTCATAGGGTGGTATTATTTTTGCTCGCCTTCATGTACTTTTCTTAATCATCAGCCAAGTTCTTAAAAGATCCTTACCAACATAACAGATCTCACCGCATACTACCATACCTGCTTCTTTCCAGATGCTACTGTTATAAGCTAGCTCTACTTTCAAAACATTTTCTTCCAGCAAT
Source organism: Melanostoma mellinum (assembly GCA_914767635.1). NCBI lineage: Eukaryota > Metazoa > Arthropoda > Insecta > Diptera > Syrphidae > Melanostoma > Melanostoma mellinum. The sequence continues at coordinate 32,589,182 of OU612059.1, forward strand.
TTTGTTTTATAGACGCTTGCACACATTACCAACTTTCAAGAAATAAATCCCTGCAGCTCCCAGGTACATGAGTATATCGACTTTAATTACATGTACCATCAACCATAAATTCGTAATAGCTATAAATACTTTCCGTGAATGGTTTTCCTATAGGAAATTCATGGAAAGGAGTCTTTATCAATTTTTGTATTCTAAACGTGTGGTGGTGCCGCGCCGTTGTCACAATGGTTAGCATGTTTGCTTATTAAACAAGGTGTTCATTGCTCGAATCCCAACACAAACCGAAAACTATGTTCCACTGGTATTATCTTTCGCGGGGAATTGACAAGTGCTCCAATGGGAAATACATTGCCATGAAAAGCGCTTTCTTAATTAAAAGTTCGGAATAGGCAGAAAATTGTAGGTCCACTCCATTCACTTAAAAGGTAGGGGTGTGAAAAATGTACCAGGCCTCGGGGTAGTATGTAATCGTATAAACTTTCATCGTTGTAGACTTCATGACTTCTTGGCAGCCATTAGATACCATTTTCTCTGCCGTAAAACAAGGCCTAAATTTGTTCAAAAGGGCTAGAAATATCAATGATGTTCATTTGTTCATATACAAAAGGCCTAGTACTTGCATGACCAAAAGCAAGGCAAAAAATTCTGTAGTGTCCAAAAGGAAGCAAAAACTAAGAACTCCACTACGTCATCGGTCCCAAAACTCGTCTTCAACGACTTTTCATATGCCAGCTCTTTCGACAAAGCTTTGCTGTTAATTCGACACTTCTAAACAGTATAATTGTCCCTCCCGAACTTGAGAATGTAGATTTTACAATGAAACAGATTTTTTTCGTACTCGCTCTGTTGCGAGACCTCAAAGACCTAAATATTATATACCCGTTGTTCCAGGTTGTATCCTGCGTCATTCTGAAGAAGTGTTGTCCTACGCTGGCAAAACCACTGCGTAAGCTTTTCTATCTATCCTAGTCTTCTAAGCTCTTCCCGAGCAGGTTGGACTATATTTGTCCAACCTGTCCCTTAAAAGGGACGAATGTTCCTTCCCTTCCAATTACCGTAGAATTGCACCAACATCCCTTCCTTCCAAGGCTCTGGAAACATTGATAAACCGTCAACTCAAGAAATATCTTGAAAAATATGAAAGCTTCTTAGTGACCGATAGCACAATTTTCGTATCATAAGGTCCATTGGTGATTTGATGGCATATCTCATTAAAAAGTGGAGCCAGTCCTTACACTGTTTTGGAGAAAGCAAAATTATAGCGCTTGATATTTCTAAGGCATTTGAAAGAATTTAGCATCAAGGTCTTTTATCGAAAATACGTGCTTTTAGTGCCGATGACTCTCTTCTTCGTTGGATTAGAAAATACCTTTCTGACCGGTCAATACAAATTGTTTCGGACGGTTTTAAGCCTGATACTCACTTTTAAATGCTAGTGTGTTCCAGGGCTTCATTTTGTCGCCGACTCTCTTCCTCATCTTCTTAAACGATCTCTTGTCTGAAACTTTTAATCCTCTCAATTGTTTTGACTCAACTCTCAGCTTCTCAGGGAACGGTTGTGTTTTATTAGCTCATATCACAGAGAAAGTTTAATTTTCCTACCTATTTGTATTGATTTTAGGAATAAATGTAAATTCATAAGTCTTACAGCGATATGAATGCAAACACCTTCAAAGGACACAGTGGTGCAGTAAAATTCAAATTGTATGGAAGTTCAGTTTCTTTCCAAGAAAATCGTCCAATTATTTTATTCATCTGAAAACTGTAAAGCATTTCCATTTTCTATGTCTCACAAGAGCAAGAGTGTTTTCTCCACAAGTGTGTATAAATTGGTTTTGTTCATCATAAGATCAAAGCGTTTCATCTTCATGAGAACAACTTCAAGACACTATTTTACAACTTGATACTATTAACTGATAAGTTTTCTGATTGAGATTTAAGAACATTAGATGTTTTGGGTAACAAGGTTTTAAATATACAACACTTCAAAATCCTTTGTTTCTCTGTATTAAACATTGTTTCCTCGCTGATTCTACAAACTGAATTAAGCTGAGAGATGTTGAACATCTCAAAATTAAGAGTTGGTTCAAGACTATTACTATGAAGTAAAAACTATTCGACAAGTTATAAAAATAATCTCTAACTTTCAAGAGAAGAAAACGATAACAGCTTTCTGGATTTGCTTTAAAAGATAAATCTATATGGAAAGCTGGAAAGAGTATGGTTGGTTTGTTTTTTGTGATCTCTCGTGTTGTTGATTTTTTTGTCTGTTCTTATATTATGAATAACCTTACCTAAATCTTCTGTTTTAGTTCACCCTTTTTTTGTGAACTTTTTATCTTATACCATATCCTTTCTATTTTTATTGTTGCATTCCTATTCGAAGATTTCATGAAGAAATATAAAGTTTGTGAATAAAAAGTGAATCCATTCAAAAGAAATAAAATTCTTTTGACAAATTGATATCTTTCTTGTTTTTTTGGATCAACATAATTTGAGCAAAATGGAGTTGAAGTTGTGGAAGTTGTTTTGAAAAGCATTCAATCAATTTCATGGAATTTAATAGTCGATTGATGATTTGATTTTTTCAGTTTTTCTGTGATTTCTTGGATAGTGAAATTCAAGAATTTAACAGATCATTAACTAAAACGATTTCTGAAAAGCCGGTTGAAAAAAAGTTTTTTCATGGGAGTGTGTTGTTACACTTGATGGACTTGGCGATTCCCCGCGAAAAGCTTAACCATAGAAAACATATTTTGATGATTATTTGAACCTGGAATTTCAGACGTAGCAGGCAGACATGCTTAGTATTACGCCATGGGCACTATCAACTTGCTTATGGTGTTGTAAATTTCATATATTTCCTGGCAAAACTTCGAAAGGAGGCTTACGGCGCTCTGCACTTACCTATCTCAACCAACAAGAACTAATTTTAATCCACCAAATTAGTAGTGAGACTGCGAACAGTAAAATAACACATTTCGAATTCTCATTCGCTGACTCGGTGAATGATTCCGAGTCTTTGGATACCTCATTGAATAACGCTTTAATAACCTGTCTGATAAGTCATTGCATAATTCATTGGACATTCGTCCTTAATGCTTCAATCGATAAATCATGGCCTCATAAAACCAATGCATCACTCAATGAGCCATTCAAGGAGTCATTTAAGCAGTCATTCAACGAGTAGTTCAACGGTTCACTCAGTGTTAAATCAGTCAACCGTCCAAAGATTCATTCAACGGCTCACTCAGTGTTAAATCAGTCAACCGTTCAAAGATTCATTCAATGAGTTGAGTCATTTGAAATACGCTTTGCCAAGGATTTAATGACTTATATAATGAGTCATTCAAAAAGCCATTACATTCAATGATATGTACCTGTACACTTATGTGTATCTTATAATGAATCAATGTTTGAGATATCCAGTAAGCCAATAAATGTGTCGTTTAATGAGTCGTTCGATAAATCAGTGGATGAATCATTTACTGAAATATTTTATGAGTTATCCGAAGAGTCATTCAATAAGACTGAGAAATTAGTTCACATACATCAAATTGCGTACAGTTTAAATTCTTTTACTTGTGACGTGATTTTTGCTTTCCAGTCGAGGTTTCGCTCGTCGGATTAACCAGGGTCTTTCTGAAGAAAAACACGAATCTTCAGAATAAATGTAGGTACCCTTAACCTTAAATGTACCAACTCTTTATTACAAACACAGCTAATTATTCTTAATACGGTATAACTTGTAAGCTTAAATCCTACGGTGCCGTAAGGACTTACGGTTAGGTGCTTTATCGTAGATAACGCCTTGACCTGAAACAAATAGAGAAAATCAGGTATATTTACGGCCCCTTGGTGGCACGGAAAAACAGCAGGCAATAGCTCTGGTAGATCGGCAGGTTTATTTACGGCACTTCTATGCACGGAGAAACAACAAGCAATAGCTCTGGTGGATCGGCAGATTTATTTACGGCCCCTTGTGGCACGGAGACAGGCAATAGTCTTATTGGATCGGCAGGTTTATCTGCTTATTTTGGCACGGAGAAGCAGCAAGCAATAACTCTGGTGGATCGGCAGGTTTCTGTAAGGCCCCTGGTGGCACGGAGGACGTTAAGAAGCTGCGAACTGGGGTTTTCGGTCGGACGGTTTTCAGTCGGCAAAAATAAAAGATAATTAAAATACATAGTTTCTAACCGAGTTCCTTGGTGGTTATGGCTGCTTAATATAAGTTGACAGCGCCAACGGCGGGAACATGCATTTTACACGAAATTTAGGTTGTCTATATAAATATTACGGAACGAACCATGTGTGAGTTATACTCGGCGAGTAAACACTCTAATGTCTTATGCTGTTGTGTGGGTGGTCTGGCGATGATACGTTGTACATTCGTGATTCAGTTCTGTCGACTCCGGATGTACGTAGGTATGGTATCAAAAGTACTTGATAGCAGAAAAATATCAAAAGTTAGAGCTAGCTAGTTACATCCTATCAGATCACTATTTATGAAAAGCAGTAAACAATAAGATTTTTTTCTAAGATTGCAGTGGCATGATATCGACAGCAAATGCACCTTGGCTTGAAACAAAAATATTTACTAGAATCGGCTTCTGAAAGTGATATCTAAGCTCTGGATGTAAATAATTTCTTATGCAGCACCATTTGCTAAAAATTTAATAATCGCGGATGACTTTTGATGTTACAACCGATGCCTCACGTTAGTAATTCGTCTAAACGTCAGTTTTGCTATTTAGCAGCGAAATGCAATCAGGAGGTGGTGTAGTTGTCGTCAAGCAGATTGAAGAAAGGGTTTGCTTATATAAAAACCCAGTTTGGTAGAAATTCTCAAGTATAAAAAAATAAAATTATTTATTATGTCAGTTGCAATTCACGAACTTCAAATCCCTAATTTCTTTATTTTTATTAGCCGGTTGCCAAGCTAATATCACAATTGAGGGTTTCACTGAAATCAAAAATGAATTTTACGCACATCTGTAAGGACAAACCACAGTGTACTCATCTTGGTTAATTGGTACATTTTTGAGTCTGATAAGTTGTCTCACAGAGTGGTGATTCGCTCTTAAAATAATTGCATTTAAATTCTTAAAACACTTCCATCTATTTTCTTGAAATTTAAATTAAAACACAACATCTGCACCATCCGTTGTTAGTTGTTCCGACAATATTGTCTGTTTAAATATCAAAGCCCAAACTAACTTTCTATTAAACAAAATCCATGTTCCACATAATAATTTTATCCTTCCTGTCCTAATTGGCTTTAATTTCCCCAGTCCCAAAGGCAATTTTTTGGTAATAATCCCTTTCGGAATCTAATCTGAAACTTCTTTTAAAGTTAAGTATACACAACCGCAAAAACCACTTAACATCATTTAATCAAACAAACTTAGTAAGTCTCGCACAAAATCACCCCGTAGCAAAACAAGATAATAAGTGTTATATAAACGCTCATTAACAAAAACGGTACCTATACTCATTTCTGTGTTAGCCAGTCGCCATCTACCGCACGACCAATTGTCATTATCCGAACTCATCAACAACCAATTACAACAGAAAGTCTAGTCGTAGGATTTCCAAACCCCTCAAACCACCACTTCGACGCCCGCCGACGGGTTAGTGACATCGGGCCACAGAGCGTAGCCTTGTATAGCCAAGAATGCCACTTAATTTTACCCAACCAAGTCTTAATTACTAGTCATTTGTATGTGAAGATGGGTGAGATACCCGCCCATACAATTCATACTGGTGGTCAGAACAAAACACGCTTGTTGACAAGAGCCAGATGCCCTACTGTGCCATTACACTAGATAACTTGACTGGCTTTCTGGGTCTTGGTCGATTCCTGAATGCCTCTAAAGGTAGTGCAAATTTTACAAATATCCCGTTTTGCTTCGAAAAATTCAGGATTATGATTCAAATTCCATCATTGCCACCCCTAATCGAGTCTCTTTTAGTCCGCTGTTAGCCGTCCTCACAAAATCCTTTTAGTCGAGAAAGTAGTTCGTGGTAATTTGCATTCCATTCGGATAGTACTTCGAGTTCTTTTTTGTATTTTCAACTCCTTCTTTTGTTGCCGGGCTGTCGTCATAGCTTCATTGAATTTAAAAGGAATCGCGTTTAGCATTTCAAAAGAAGACAACCAGCTTTAGAGTGGGAGAACGATTCAGAAACAACACCGGTACGGTGTGGTGTTAAAGGAAAATGTTTGCATTTTTTTTATTATTATTTCTTCTGTGAAGCCAAAAGGAAAAGTTTGCGTCTGGTTTTGTTATGCAATTTTTTTCGGAAAATTAATTTTTAATTAAACAATTTTCCACCCTGTCACAGGGCTTGAAGTAAGTGGGTAAAAGCCATCCACGCCTAAAGATTAAAAGGAGATTTTTGTTTTATAAATTAACCCCTTTTTAGTGTAAGGGGTTGATGAAGGCTTTGGTTCCGGTGAACGAAGATGATGGGTTTTTGAAATTCAAATTGTTTTGTGTTAATTTTTTTGTATATGTTTTTGTATATATTTTTATTTCTTTTCTTTTGTTTTACTTATTTTACCAACGAATTTGTTTTTAAAGCTTTTGACATTCACGACCCTCAACTGTGTCGACAACTTTCTAAAGTGGGGGTGTCTTGTTTTGCGAATTGTTATCCACTTAAATAAGTGAAAAATTTTAAAATGGAATTATGTCAAAATTTGAATTTATTTGGGATTAAAAACATACATACCGGCTGCATTTAGGACGTGCCGTTGGAACGTAAAGGGATTTATTAACATGCTCGAGTTTATATTTAGCAAGAAAAACCTTTTTCAAGGGTCATTAATCTGCTGCTGTGAAAGTTTATACTTTTAATACCGTTAGGCAGTGTTAAATTGAAAAGTTAATGTTTAACTTAAGTAGGTAATTTCCTGGAGTTTAAAAGAGTCTTATTGGTATTCACTGAGAATAAGGAAATTGACGCTTAAGAAAATGCTAAGTTTTTACGATTTATTTTTTCGCGAACGTGCATCTTTGATAAATTGTTTCAAAAAACAAATTCACCCTCAATTTTTGTTTTTTTTCTGCTTTGAGATGAAAAGATGCTGCTCGAGTTTTGTGCAGTTGGATGTGTTTCCGACTTTAATTAAGTCTCGATTAAAACGACTACTTTTTCAAATAAGTAAGATATTGTACTAACAATGTAGATATTTGGAATATCTTTTTATTTTTTCTTTTTAAATGCTACGCATCGTGATTCCGGAGGTACTAGAGCTTTCGCACTCATCCGCTTCACACTAAGGATACGCCCGAATGCTTAGTTTACCTCAGAGTGCGTCGGCAATCCACCCGATTTCGGATGGCTCCATGTCTGAGGCTATAACCAAATATAGATATCGTTGCGTTTGTCCGTACCAGTTTCTTTCTTTTCATTCGCTATCATGGCAGAACGTTGCTTTGTTGGGAAGCATATTTCTACTTAAATTAGTCAGATTTTTCAATTTCTTATTAAATCAACCAAACAAAATTAACTTCCAACTAAAATGCTTCTTGTAGGGATGTAGGCCCTCACTTATGACGACTCCATCATCACTAAAGAATTGTTGATGTACTTTGATGTACTGTACTTTAACCTTAGTCAAAGACTGTAATAACGAGCAGAACACTCCAGACACTTAGCTGGGTATCTTATTTTCGTCACTGCTCCTTCATTCATATCCTTAATTATTCGTACGTAGGCCTCTGGGACACATCGCTGTCTGAGAACTACCCCCGTGTTAGATCTTGTGGTTGTTAATCGAACGCTTTCTCAAAATCAACCATCACAATCCTCCCAGAAATCAGTATGTTTTTCAATGTTGATCCTCATACTTTAGATTTTATCAGTTGTTACTTACATACATACATAGAGTGGCACAGCAGAAGGAGGTACCTCGGAGCCAAGCGCATTTCTCACAACCATACCTTGTGAGGGAATGGAGGGGACCTCCATTTTTCAACCGATTCCGAACGGCTAATCGAGAAAGCGTTTTACCACAAGAAGATGTAAAACCAATGAAATGTTAGAAAATCAAAAATTAGAGTACAAATTTTGGATTCGATGAATATTGCGCGGTCATGTAATCGACACAACTGTTTGATAGAAAAACGCACTTAAAGTTACACTGCCAGAGCGAAAAAAGTCATGCATAATCGGATTCAAAAAACTGGTGTGGTTTATTTTCTATTACAGGAGTCAAAAGATGAAGATCTACTAGTTAAATGTTGTTACACCTAGCAGCTGCCAAAGAAACAATAGTAGATATGAGGCAACACCTTCACAGAATGTGTCAACACCAATCGTAAAAAGTTAACTTGCCACTCAGTCCGTCAGGCAGCACCATAACTGGTAAGCAGACGTCAAAATGGGAGAAAGGAGCTGTTGTTAGTTGCAGGAGAAAAAAAATTCTGTTCAGCAGATAAATCTATCTTTTTTCATTTAATTTCAGCTCATCTGTCGGTTTTCACAAATTATTTCTGTAAAAAAAATTTCTCTATATGAGAAATTGAGTTTTGGTAATCTCCAGCATTATTATTGAAGATTGCATCTTATGTGATAGTTGTTAGTCAGCCATTCTCCTATCGTTGGAAGGCACAAGCTAGACATCCATCCCTAAAATAAATAAAGAGTTTATTGCAAAAACTTTTAATTAGTCCCGCACACTTATGATGAACTAAACGAGAATATAACTTTTTAATTTGATTTTAAATTAATTGACCGTAAAAAGGACAGCCCAGACTTCCTGTTACAAACTTCCCTCCTTCACACTTCGGAAATATTTGTTTATATAAAACACAAGGTCTTAGTACTTCAAGACCACTAAGAATTTATATGAACTTTGTGAAGATTGAAAATTTTCTTCAGGTTCAAAAATTCTCCGCCAATATAAAATATTAAATCAATTTTCAGATTCCTTTTCCAAACATTGACTCTGCTTCCTTTACACAATTCCGGAAGTCAACACAAATATCTTTCATTTGGGTGAAAAATTCCGTCGTCATTTCTCTTGAATCTGATCTCAGTTTGAAATGTTGTTCCGATCGCCATAAACAACAAAGGTATTTGTCCTACTTTTCCAGATAGCTAGACCACATCCTTCCTAGAAACGGATAAATTCTCAGACAGCACTTCATTTAATGCTTCATAAACCAGAGCCAACTCTCGAGACACCGCACATAACTCGGCGGAAAGGAGGAAAAGGGATTAAGGGTAGCATTCACGCAGCATAAAATTATTATACACTACCCTAAGGTACAATACACATCCAGCTCCAAAACAACTATCCAAACAGTTCGAGTGGGTATATAACATGGATAGGTATTCCTCTGTAGGGTTTTAGTTTCCACACCATATTGTACAACAAAATGAAATATTTCCTGTCGTACATCCTTCTTAGAATGAGAATGAGAGGACCTCTCATTCTATCTCTTTTGTTATTCATCACGCGTAAGACCTTAATAACAAAGTCTACCTGTCAGGCGAAACATACACCTCTCTACTCAACCATAGTTGAAGCAAATAGAAAAAAAAAATAAACCTATACACATCCTCATCTCAGACATTTAATACAAACTGAAATCCTTTTTCCAGCTTCTACGCCCGTAAGACCGACCACTTTACTTAGCCCAAAGATTATGAATTGAATTTCATTAGACTTGGGAAATCCAACTTAATTTTAAGTTCATAATGAGGTTAGGCGGCTGCATAAACGTTGTTAAGGTGCCTCCAGCCTTGCCTCAGCAATATGCCTGAGACTCAATGAACAAACACAAGGAGTTCGTTCTGTACGGTTAAGCACTTGTGTGGGTGACAGAAAGATTATTAATTCCTCATAATGAGTGAAAAGATACTTAAGGATACTTGAGGGAAGCATCGACAACGGTGTACAACAAGCACATCCGCACCTGGTTATCTGATGCAAAAGGACGGAATAATCCTCTTTACAGTGCATCTGGGGCGTATGCTTTTAGGAATCTCTGCACAAGAATGCGGAAGAACAGGTATTACTTACTAAAATCCAAAGAGCAAAGTGTATTAAGTAAGCATCATCTACTTTCCTATCCTAGACGAAGACGAAAAACAATTTTAAGTTTAAGTTTACGCTTAGTTGCAGCTATTATTCAACAAAGAAGTTTGTGGTTACTGAGTGGATGTGGCATAAAGGCAAAGTGGCAAAGTGGCAGAGTACAACAGTATAGAACTGCCAAGACAGTAGTGAAAAATGAGCTCGAAACCGGAAACTCTCTTTCATTATGTGCATTAGCGTGCACTTTATCACGATTTTGTTCCTAGCTTATTTTTGTTCGTTTGTGGGTTTCCTTCCCAAGTATTTTATTATTTAAAAAAAAATTTATTAGATCAAAATTAGTGCACATACTTTTTTAATCGAAGTTGTGGTAAGAAATTTGCTGAGGTATACTAAATTAATTGACATAAACTAAAATCCATACCCAAATTATCTTTCAATGCAAGAACATGATCTGGAAATAGTGGTTGAGTTTCCCGGTAGACATCGACAGCTCTCAAAAGCCCTGATGCATGATACTGACTCCGGACTATCCGGCCATTTTCGTCCAAAGCAATTTCAAAAAGACCTGGCCTAGCAGGTGGAGATTTATGCGCGAATTTAACTACCCAACTACGTTAATATTCCTGGGTTCCAAAACAAACAACAGCCTTAAATAATAATAATGATTTCACCGTTGAAAACCTTAGTAAACGAAAAGAAGACAAAGGCTTCCAGATCTTCATTTGGAACGTAAGGTACCTAAACAGACTTCGTGCAGCCGGAGAATTAGTGGGTGTCCTAGTGGGCTAATTAGACCAGTTTAACGAGGTGTGCAAAGAGAAAGGAATACAATAACACCAAGTTCGGTAGAAGAAAAAGAAACAACATGAAAAGCGCTCGTTTGAGGAAGTTGAGAAGCATTAGATAAGAGTGAAGTTCAAAATTCTTGCGGAATGTTGGAAACACCGCATTAGTTACTGAGGTTTTGGAAAAACCAATTCTGAAAGCTGCCTAACGACAATGAAGACACAAATTCCTTATCAGGCAGAGTGACCAATTCATCGCGGTTTAAAAGTACCTCAATATGTTGTGTCCGATCCGAAAATTGAGACCCTCAAAATTGAGCCAGTTGTAAAAAAGTATGTCTCTATCACGACGCATATAAGAAATTGTCTGTTGTAATCTTTTATCTACGCCCATGTCACGGTACAGCTGATACAGTTCTTTGTTGAATCTTTTCTAAATATGTACATTGTTTTCAAATGTGATACCTACGATCATTCGGAGAATTTTTCTTTCAAAACGTCCAAGGGTCTCCTCATCAATGCTTCTGCGCTGTATAGCGGGAGCCAAAATAGCACCGATTGGCATGCATTCAAAACGAAGGGCACTTTGAGCACTTGTTATAATAATTGTATTTGTATAAAATACATAAGACACTACTAAAAGTTCTTTTAAAACTGCTCCCTTTGCAAGTTGTTGCAATCAAAAAATAAAAAACCCAAAACCTGTTTAAGTTTTTTCCAAGTATCATAAAATGTATGGGCTTTTGAGTGCACTTATTACTAAGTTTTTTATTATTATTGTTTTGTTCATCTGTAAAAAAAAAGAAACTTTAAATTTATCAGGCATTTTCTGAAAAAAGTGACCTCAAAGTCAAAACTTTGTTTGGGGAAGAAAATTTAAACACCACTTAAAATTTAAAATCTGGCAACCCTAAGCCTATAGAAGCTCAACTTAAATACAAAGATTGTTATTTCTACAAAAAATTAAGTCTAAGACTAGGTCTCTATCATATTCACAAAGATATCGAGTTTAACACAATTCAGGGTACACCAAATTTAGCCTTTTTTAAATTGTCAAAAAGTGATGTCAAAGTTGAGATACGAACTTAACTGTAGAACATGACCAAGAATCACACCCCAAAGGCTAATACACGAATTAAAGGACATCCTGTAGATACAATATACAAATACATATATATATATGAATATTCCGTGAAACGTACGTCTTATTATACATATTTTTAAAAAAGAATGACTAAAATTAAGGAGAAAAAAAGGATAAGAAATAATGCATAACGTTGAGTCTATGACCGATAAATAAATGATTCAAATCACTTGGTCAGTCTCAATCAAGCAAAAATTAGTATAACAATATTCATAGTTTCATAAAATTTTTTTTTTTTTTGTCTCATTTAAGTAAAAAAAAATGGTATATTTCCAAGGCCAGAAGGTGGGGTGCACCCCATGCTCAGAAAAGTAAGGTGGGGCCTATACCCCAACCACCCCATATCTTCTGCCGTCCCTGCCGTATACTTCGTTTTGCTTTCATTACCCTTTGAACCTTGTTTCAAAGCTCACAAAAAGTAACCTTCTGTGTGCGTAAGTGATTTTTGGAAGTCTATGCCTCAGGGGCTAGATTCCGCAAGAGTGAGTATAAAAACCTCACACTCACTGCCCTCTGAAAACTTACGCTCTGAAAGACCGTGAGTAAATTTGAAAGATAGTGTACACGTCTTCTGTCAAAAAAAAACTAACCTTCACAATTGCGGAATCCAAATTGGAGTGTGTGCACAATTTTTCGTGTGCACAATAAAAATTCACTCTTGCGGAATCTAGCCCCTGGTGTTGATTGTTCGAGTTTTGAAAAAATTTTCAACAAAAATGTTAAAGAAAATGGCGTGTCGTTTTGTCTCAACATCAAATGTCTCGACTTTGACGGAGCACCCTGAATTCTTCAAGTTTATCGTGCACAGTCAGTTTTTCTGTAACCAGACAGCAAACATGGCTCTGTACAGCTAATCTCTGTAAAAACGATCACATACGGCCTTGCAATAGATACAATACATGGCGTACATTGAAGTTATTTTTTCTGGCTTTTTCCAAGATGTGCCGTGATCTAAAAATTTGGTCGATTGAGGACCTTTCTGGTCTATAACCGCATTGATAAGGACTCCAACAATTTGTTGATGTTGTTGACGAAGAGTATCTCTTTCATGATTCGCAACAGTACGATGGCTGGGATATGTTTAGAGCGGATGAGCCCCAACGCTTCAGCTTTTTGAATTTTGAAAGCCCACTGCAGGGAAGTGTCGAAAAGAAAGAGGACTTCATTTGACTAAGAGAGCAAACCTGGATGAAGCTTACCCGGAATCGAAATTGTTTGCCAAATAATATGTTTTTTGGCGAACCCCGAATTGTTATAGGTAAGTATTTTTGAGTAGTTCTCAAGGCTTCAAATTTACTTCTTATATTTGACACATTTCCAAAAAAAAAAGTCTTTTGCTTTGACAAGTGTTACATTCAATCAATGACCAAACACAAATTCCCAAAACACCGTCCGGAATATGAATTACCTTTGCCATTTATTTAAGTATGCGTTAACTTCAAATCATTTCGTGCCACACATCATTATCCTAAGAAGAAAGGAAAACAAAGTGCCAAATAGCAATTTCTATTCATCATTTTGCAACCCCAAACAGAGGCTGATGGTAGAATTTTCAAAAGCCCATTAAAATCTATGGAATTCCCTGCCTAACTTTTCCCATCCATTTTGCCGTTTAAAATATAAAATGCGTAGAGGTATATAGAATATGTGCTTCTCCTAAAGTAACGTTCTTTTGAGTGAGTGTGTTCAGTACCAGCGATCGTATATGAGTTGAAGAAGCCATTAATCTTTTTGACAAATGTCAAAAACCATGACTCCACCACCCCCTCCCCTTGTATTTGCTTCTTTAAGCATAATGCAAAAAAAGGGAAGATTTGACGACAAATAAAAAACGACCCAGTCTATTGGCTTTGTAGTCCTTGATTTGGCAACAAGAACACAAAGAGTTTATTACTGATACAGAAAGAGACGTGATTGTTTATTCAACTAACATAAGTCGGCAGAAATGGATTCCTCGAATATTATCTAAATCAAAAGAATACCATTTTACAAGATACGGTCTGTGAGAGCACACAAAAGACAAAAAGCCTGTCCTAAGCACACGCAGTAACAAAAAAATATGGTATGATAAAAGATTCAATGTCACATGATCGTTTGACAAGAATTATGACGTTGAAAATGTGAAACAATATTTTGCAGAGTTTCGTTAGCAGAATTGGGTGCAGCTGAACATTTGTTTCGCTCTCTTGTATCTTCTTATTATTTTCATCGCAGTGTTTTGTGAACGACATGTATTTTTTTCCCTTTTAACTTCTGCGTTGTGTTTTCTAACAAATACATACCTACAAGTGGAACGTCTTGGCAGCTTAGATACACAATCGCATCTACTCGAACGGATAAGGGTAAGTTCTTAGCCCCGATAAGGCAATCAGCATATTTCGGTACGTGCTGGAATGTGAATTAATAATGTTATAAAGCATTGCAAACGAATATTATATTCAACGTGATGGACTTTAGGCTGTGAATATTTTGTCCCTTTTTGGAAGAAAAAAAAAATACATGGCAATTTGTAAGCTTAGGGTAAGTAAACTTAGAAAAATGTCCAATAAATTTTTGTTAACAACATAAAATAGACTTATGGTCTTCTGATATATCCTTTAAGAACCTCAAAGGATATGGTTACTGGTTTCATAATTTTATGTAACGATGAAATGTTATATCTTTGGCATAAGTAAGTTTCTGATTTCTGCAATTTTAGGCACGAGCATTAACACATTTTGAGGATTTTTGGGATATTATGTGGCAGCGTATCAAATGAAAAAAACCAGTTCAAGAGTTTAAACTTAAAAGTAAATGTTTTAGTTTCCCATCCATTAATTGTGAAAATGCACTTATGTTATTGATGACGCGTGGTAGAGTTTCTTTCAGTTTCAGATGAATTGAAATTGTTTTTACAAAAAAAAAAAAATAGGGTGGGGCAACAGAACAGGGCTAAGCTCATTTCGCTCAACCATTCCTTGTGAGGGCATAAATGGGACTTAAAATTTATTCCTACTCTGGAGGGCCCCGGGTCCTGGCGCATTTCTCCCAACTATGTCTTGCGATAGAATGGAGAGGACCTACAATTTTCAGTCGCTTCCAAACGGCTAATCGAGAATGCTTTTTCATTGAAAAAAAAATTTAGTATAGGAGGACTTGCCAATACCATCCGAAAGGCAACACCCGTGGAAAAACATGTTTAGTTTCTGTTGGGGGGAGAGTACGATAACTTTGGCGACAAGAAATAATAACGGTTTTTGGTGGAGGGGTTCGATACAAGCATTACAAGGGGAGGGGAGTCTATTTCCCCCCGTTTGGGTGGTAGGGGCAATTTTATAAAAATTTACTTCAAATCTAAAAAAAAATAATGTAGAACAATGGAAAATTTACAGATACAAATTATACTTTTTATGAAAGCCAGAAATTTGCACTTTATAAATTTTAAATGAAGTGGTTTTAATTTATAGATTTTGAAATAACTGACTTCAAAATTAAAATTTACGAAAAAATTAATCCATGGCCACCATAATTTTGTTTTCCTTACCTTTTCCACATCCTACTCAAAAATCTTGCTCTGTTTGGTAAGATAATTCTTTTGGGACATAAAAGTAACAATGTTCTAGCTTCCAAAACTGTTAAAATGAATTTATAAACTACCACGAGAATAACTTAATTATAAATAGAAGACGAAATTAGGTGCACCAAGGAATACCACGTTAGAGCAACAATGGTGTTGAATCGCGGAAGAGGTAAAGCGAAAGATTAAAACAGCGAAATGATTAGGAAAGATTAAAAACAGATTAAAAAACTAAGTTGAGAAATGAAGCTTGAGCTTCTGAGTGTACCAAGTAGAAAACTGTGGTATTAGTTTGACATATAATTGAAAAACATTCGTAGGAGTTTTTGTATCATCCGAACCTCTTAATTTGATCCACAACTGGAGTGTGGAACAAAAATAAGTGAAAACAATCTTCTAAGAGAGTCTTAAATGCTTCATTAGGATTGCATTTCTTACCAAAGTCAGTGCAAGAACCTGGAAAAACCACTTCAGTAGGCTGCATAAATAACAGTGATAAAGACACAAATTCAGGTTAAGTAGTGGCATATTTATTTCTGGCATCCTTGCAAAATTCGTACTACTGTGCAGGATGACTTTAGAGAGTTTACGCTATCTCCTCAAGTTAGGTATAGACTAAGAGTTTTCGTTCCGAAAAGGTTTCCAAAAAAGCGAGACACTTTCATATTGCTTTTTAAATACCGTACAGACAAAGATTTTCTTGCAAAAGCCTGGTCAACTACTTGTCTGCGCGGACGATATATTGGCGCAGAAAAAAGAATTTTGCGCGATATAAGGTTATTTTGAGAAAAGGGGCAATAAGGAATTTATTGGTTAATTACGCGAAAAAGGAATTGTAAGAGACTTCATCTCTTATAATTATTTGATTAATACATAATATACTTACAAAGTGGCAACCCGTTTACGATATTATGCACTTGCCGTAAATGTCAGATAAAAGCTTTTAAATGTTTCATTCTAACTTCAAATCAATCACACATAATTATGTATGTATTCATTTCTGTGATTTCTCTTAAGTAACAGAATTATCGCACGATCTTTGGACAGTTTGTAAACTTAGCTTACTGCATTGTATTACAGTAATTAACAGATAAGAATTATGTTCTCTCTATTTTATAACGTTGTGATATCGAGTCAGTCTCAATAAAGCCTTTGCAAGAAGAAGTGGTCTTATGAATTTATTGGAATTTAAAGTAATTTTTGGATCTATTGAAATTAATTAAAGTCTTACAGTTTTCAGAAGTGGGATAAAGTACCCAAGATTTAATACGAGTAGAATTGTTACGAAGTTTTGGCTAGATTTCAAAGAATTTTTTTACTTTTTCTATAAAGATGAATGCTAGTGCACGTGCATTGAATTTTTTGCAAAATGCAACTGTGCTCAAACTCAAGGCTAAGCTAGCCGAAATGGGCTTGGCCACACTTGGTACAAAGGCTGCACTTAAGGCTCGCTTGAATGAAGCCATTCAAACTTTTGACCTGGACCAAATGGAGAATTTTTTTCCTGGTGATGTTGAGGAAGAAGGCGAGGAAAGTGGTAACGATGACCTGGAAGACGAAGAGAGCACTGTTTCGCAACGTCTAGAGAGACTCCGTGAAATTGTCAGGAAAAAGGAAGAGATTTTTGCACTTGAGAAACGTTTGGCTGAGTTGAATAGCCCTGTTAGTGAGTTTCGACATGCTGCTGCTGCTGCATGTTCGTCACGTGATGTTGAAGATTCGTTGCCAACGTTTTGTGGTGACGACGACTATCCCATTAAGAAGTGGATACAACATGTTGAAGAAGCAATCATTACTTACCGCCTTAGCCAATCAGAGTCTTTTATTTATTTTAAAAGGCTGCTCAAAGGAACCGCTAAATTGTTTCTCAGGTCTAGGACTTTCCGTACATGGGATGAGCTTAAAAGTGCTCTAATGATAGAATTCCATCACTACATAACCGCTACAGACGTCCATAATGCGTTGCGAAATCGCAAGAAACGTAGTGATGAGAATTATCAGCAGTATGTCCTTGCTATGCAGGAGATAGCATCATCAGCAGAGATTTGTGAGCAAGACGTCATTGCTTACATTATAAAAGGAATTCCAGATTCCATGTGCAACAAGCAGCTTATGTTCGTAGCAAACACCATCGCTGAGCTAAAATCCGTCCTACGTAAGTACGAAAAGATGAAAGCTGAGCTGCGTCCATCAACGTCTAGCCACAATAAGTCCGCAGAGCACCCAAAATATTCGACACGATTTGAAACCAAAGTTAAGTGCTACAATTGCAACGAGGCTGGTCTCACATCTCAACAAAGTGTCCCAAACCACGTAGAGAAAAGGTGTCGTGTTTTCGTTGCGGCGAAAAAGGGCACATTAAAAGCGATTGCCCCCAATTATCTTCAGTTCTCTTGGTTCGAAATGATGACCTGCCGATGGAACCAACCTCTACTCTGATGACCGATTTCCATGGAGTTTTGCAGTTTGAGTTTGAGACTGCAAATGCAAGTAAGGAAGCTGAAATTCTTCGAGTTTGTATGCGCATGATGACCGTAATTGACACCGGCAGCCCGATAAGTTTCATCCAACAGCAATATATGCCCCCAGTTATGATGACATCTTTAGAATCACCAACATGTGATTTTGTGGGTATAAATAACTCCAAATTGGATATTTTAGGTAATTTGTTGTGTAATGCTAAATTTGATGGTAATTATGTTAAGATATGTCTATCTGTTGTGAGAAATAAGACCATGAAAGATCCAGTCGTGCTAGGTAGGGACTTTTTGATTAAAACAAATATTAAGTTGACCATTCAAAACGATAAAAACGATGAAGATTATGAGAAAGTTAAACATTTTGACGATAATAATGATTTTGACAATTTTGAAAAAGAAATATTAAAAATTGATATATGTGATATCCGCGATGAGAAGATTTCTCTCAATATAAACGAAAATTTAAGTACCAATGAACAAATTAAAATAAAAAATCTAGTTTCCGGGAGTATTCCAACTAGTTCAAAGTATTCCGATAGTAGTTACGAAATGCAAATCGTTTTGACAAACTCCAATAGTTTTTTTAGTTGTGCTCCTAGGCGTTTACCGTACGCTCATAAAATTGAGTTGCAAAAGGTCTTAGACAACTTACTTGAAAACAATATCATTCGCGAAAGTAATTCGCCTTAGGTATACATCGCCAATAGTATTGACTAAAAAGAAGACAGGTGAAGTCCGCCTCTGTGTAGATTATCGCCACTTAAACAAGGTAACGGTCAAAGACAATTTTCCACTACCACTAATAGATGATCATATTGATAGACTTCGGAACAAAAAATTTTTTTCGCTGCTTGATCTTAAAAGCGGTTTTCACCATGTGAAAATGGCCGAAGAATCAATAAAATTAACTTCATTCGTAACTCCTATGGGGCAATTCGAATATTTGCGCATGCCTTTCGGGCTAAAAAATGCCCCTGCAGTGTTTCAACGCTACATCAATAAAATTTTTAAGAATCTTATAAGTTCTGGAAAACTTTTAGTTTATATCGATGACCTTTTGATTGCAACGGAAACTAAAGATGAACATTTTGCTGTTCTAGAAGAAGTCTTACAGGAAGTTAAGAAAAATAACTTGCAATTACGTTTAGACAAGTGTGTATTTATGTTTGAAAAAATAAAATATCTGGGTTATGACGTTTCTGCCAATGGAATTGGTCCTAATTGTGACGGTTTGAAAGCCGTTGCAGTCTTTCCAATACCTACAAATCAACAGAAGTTGCATTCGTTTGTGGGTTTGTGCTCGTATTTTCGAAAATTTATAAAAGACTTTTCTTTGTTGGCAAAACCAATGTACGATCTTTTGAAAAAAAACACCCCCTATGTATTTACCGCACAACATTTAGAAACTTTTAATACTTTGAAGCAAAAACTTATTGATGCACCGCTTTTAAGCATCTTTAATAAAACTGCAGATACAGAGCTTCACTGCGATGCAAGCAGCTTGGGCTTTGGCGCTGTATTATTACAGCGTCAAGACGATAAACAGTTTCACCCGATTTTTTTTCTTTTCAAAAAGATCTACTGATCAAGAATCTAGATACCATTCCTATGAATTGGAGACTCTTGCCATTATTTACGCATTAAGAAGATTTCGAGTTTACCTAACAGGTATTCGGTTCAAAATAGTCACTGACTGTAAGTCACTGACTCAAACTCTAAATAAAAAAATGTTAAACCCTGAATCTCGCGCTGGGCATTGGAGCTCCAGGATTTTGACTATGTCATCGAACATAGAGACGGTAAGAGAATGGGTCATGTTGACGCTTTGAGTCGGTGCCACAACATTTTAATCATTGAACCCGAGACGTTTGAGCATGCGCTTGCTTCATCGCAACAAAAAGATCCGGTCATAAAACGGTTAGTCGACATGTTACAAAAAAGAGAGAGTCAAAATTACGAACTAATAAACGGATTAGTTTATCGAAAGATAAATAAAATGGTTTTCTTTTATGTTCCTTCTTCGATGGAGAGAAATGTCATTCAGACACACCACGAAAACTTATGTCATCTAGGTGTTGAAAAATGTCTAAATTATTTGAGAAAAACATACTGGTTTCCAAATATGAAAAACAAAATCAAACAATATATTGGTAGTTGCTTAAAATGTTTGCATTTTTCTACTCCAAGCGGAAAAAAGGAAGGGGTATTGCATAACATCCCTAAAAATGACAAGCCCTTCGAAACTATACACATAGACCATTATGGCCCATTACCACCCTCGAATTCAAATAGCAAAAGGCATATATTTGTAATAGTTGACGGTTTTACAAAATACACAAAACTTTATGCAGTCAAAAGTACTACAACTAAAGAAGTAATCCAGTGCCTCGAATCTTATTTTTCATACTACAGCAAACCAGCACGCATAATTTCAGATAGAGGTAGTTGTTTCACCTCAGATGACTTCTACAGTTTTTGTAACAGATATCAAATTCAACACGTTAAAGGTGCCACAAATTCGCCCCAATCTAACGGCCAAGTTGAACGAATCAACAGGTGCCTAACTCCGATGTTGTCGAAGGAAAGCGAAGTTGATTCAGGCAGTTGGATGAACTATTTGCAAAAAGTTGAATTTGCACTCAACAACACAGAAAATAAAACTACTGGCGTAAGCCCTAGCATGTTGCTTTTTGGAGTAGTTCAAATGGGAGTTATCATGGATAATATACGCAAGTATTTAATTCAAAACATAATAGAGGTACAACCAAGGAATTGAGACCTTCTTAGGGAAAAAGCAAGTAAAAAAACTATTGAAAGTCAGAATCAAAACAAATCTTATTTCGATAAGCGCCATAAAAAACCGTTTCAATATCAAATTGGTGATCATGTTTTAATTAAAAACGTTGTCAATACTCCCGGTGTAAACAAGAAGTTTTTAGCTAAATATAAGGGACCTTTCGAAGTAGTAAAGGTATTACCCAATGACCGGTATATTATCAGAGACTTAGAAAACTTACAAATAGCTCGTGTTTCGTACGAAGGAGTATGTTGTCCCGAAAACATGAAACCTTATATTCAAATATAAGTCATCTTTGCATATATCAATATTTAATATCGCTTAAATTAGTTTTATACACATGAAAGAAAAAAAATATATCGCTTTATGACTAATAATTAACGATCTTTTTATATTAATCTGTATTGACGTATCATTGGTAAATGAATGTATTTGTATCCGATAAATATTGTCTATTTATTAATTGATGTACAAAAATTACTAAGTAATGTCGTTATAAAATGTATTTAAAAAAAAATTGATTATTGATTTGTATTCTACGCAAGTGCATGCAATCATAAATCGAGGACGATTTATTATGTCAGGACGGCCGAGTTGTAAGAGACTTCATCTCTTATAATTATTTGATTAATACATAATATACTTACAAAGTGGCAACCCGTTTACGATATTATGCACTTGCCGTAAATGTCAGATAAAAGCTTTTAAATGTTTCATTCTAACTTCAAATCAATCACACATAATTATGTATGTATTCATTTCTGTGATTTCTCTTAAGTAACAGAATTATCGCACGATCTTTGGACAGTTTGTAAACTTAGCTTACTGCATTGTATTACAGTAATTAACAGATAAGAATTATGTTCTCTCTATTTTATAACGTTGTGCTTGTGATATCGAGTCAGTCTCAATAAAGCCTTTGCAAGAAGAAGTGGTCTTATGAATTTATTGGAATTTAAAGTAATTTTTGGATCTATTGAAATTAATTAAAGTCTTACAGAATTATGTATATCCTATTATCAAAAATCGACGAATTGGGCAAAACGTTACAATAGACAGACAAAGCTTCGAGATAGAAGATAGTACAGAACTATCCGCTATTAACGCACGTGTCTAAATGCACCCTACACGAGCTTACACTAGTCATTCAGAGGCGCAAACGGGTGGTGTAGTTCGTGCTTCGTTCATTTAGCAGCACTTTTTGAGTAATTTGATTTAAGAAAACACATCGTGTGACTCGGGTTGGTTCGTTTCAAACGGGATTCTCTTCTTTATCTTCTCTGAGTTGGAAACCTTGTGGTGTTGCTCCAGTTGACTTTAATAGCTTGACGAAAAGGTTTAAAAAGATTTAATTGATGTCCGAGATTATGACACGATGGGCGTTGCGTAATGCGTAGCGTGTTTGTCTGTTACGTTAAGGAGGTGCGAGACTCGAATCCCTGTTACGTCCAAGAAAAATATATTTTATATGTCATTGGATTTGGCGTGGAACTGGCAAGTCATCAGAAAAACACGGCCATGAAATCCAATTTCTTACTTAGGTGTCCAGAGTGGGCATGAAATTGTTAATCCTGGAAATACCTTAAGCTCCGAGATTTCCGTAACTTTCATGTGCCATTGTATTAGTTTACTCATTTACTTATTTCAATTCATCATCCCACTCCTACTGCACTACGCAGAATCATGAACCTCATCTAAAGCGGATGACCCTTGATCAGTAGCGTAGCTAGCATGGGTGGCACCTGGGGCAGCAATTATAGTGTCACCCCCAGAATGTAAAACAGTAAAATAAATGAAATTTCGCTAATCTATATTTTACGATTTCTTTATTTAAATTTAAATAAAAAATTTAAGAAAAGGAGAACAAAAATTATTGTATCTACATATTCACATTGTTAAAAAAAATAGAAAACGTTAATAAAACGTCTTCTTCTTAGCTTTTAAAGCAGAAAATTCGCGTCATCAAAATTTATTGCTGGGTCGTCTCATGTTCAATTGACAAAATTCACAGATTGTTGAGCCTCTTTTCCGTCATTGTGCCCGCAAGTAGTTTTTAATTAATTTAAGCTTACTAAAACTTTTTTTCACATGACGCAACTAACACACATATTGTCATTAACATTTTTAATGCGAATTTCATACAATCTTAAGATAACCAATTAGATGTTGTCACTTAAGCGGCTTTCAAATGACTTCTCAGCCTTAGTATCTCTGTGAGAAGTTCTGACTCTAACACCTCATCATAAGCACTAGCGAATTTTGAAACAGCTATTTTCAAAGCATTAATGTTTGCTAAAAGTAAAGTAATCGCCTGTACAACTTCAAACAATGAAGCCACCTCCGTAATAGACTCTGTCCAGTGATGAATCGATCAAGGCACTCGAACATGTCTTTCCGTAGTTCAGCGCTGATAGAAAGTCCTGCACCAGTTGCTAACTCACCAGCTATTCGCTTTTTACGACGAATTCTTCTTTCTGTTGGAATGTCGTATTTCTCCGATTTTTTTATTACAAGGTTAATTGCGTCTTCTACGGTCTATAACGCCATAGTATACAGGGTGTCCCGTACTTCGTGTATTATCCTTTGGGGTGTGATTTTTGGTCATATTCTAAGAAAAAAATTGTTCTACAGTAAAGCTCATTTCTCAACTTTGACATCACTTTTTGACAATTTAAGAAAAGGCTAACTTTGGTGTACCCTGACCTGTGTTAAATTCGATATCTCTGTCAATACAGATGATAAAGACCTAATCTTAGACTTAATTTTTTGTAGAAAAAACAATCTTTTGTATTTAAGCTGAGCTTCCATAGGCTTAGGGTTACCAGATTTTCAATTTTAAATGGTGTTCAAATTTTCTTCCCCAAACAAAGTTTTGACTTTGAGGTCACTTTTTTTCAGAAAATGTCTTATAAACATAGAGTTTCCTTATTTTTTACAAATGAACAAAACAATAATAAAGAAAAAACTTGGTATTAAGTTTACTCAAAAACCCATACTTTTTATGATACTTGAAAAAATACAAAATGGGTCTTACATGTTAAGAATTGTGTGGAGAAGAGGATTCGACAATGAAATATATGAGCTGTACCGCGAGCCTAAGAGCTAGAAAAGTACGCAAAGCTAGTCTACGATTGAAATGTATTATGTATAGCGGATGCAAACCAACGCTCAGTGAAGTTGCTGAAAAGGGAGGGCCCTAGGTCTCAGGTGGCCCATTCAAGGAAAAGAGGACCTGTGCAAAACTGGAGAGAACTCACCCGACAGCAAAATTTTTAGCGAAACTTGTTGGTTAAGGCACAGTTACACTAAGTATGAAAGTAATTCAGTGGTTCACGATTTCTTTGCACTTCCAATAAGAAATAACTATGCAAACATTCTAAAGTAGAAACACATACTTCAAATTTGCACAAATTTTAACCTCTTGTATGTAGTTCAACACAGTTCCTTCCAAAGTATTGTGCATTGAAATATCGCAAACATCAAATGCAACATACATTCATTTATTCTCAAAGGAAGTCTTGTTGAATAATACACCTCTTTTCTGTGAAATATCCGCACCTCAAAGGAAACACCTTAAAAGCGAAAAGATGAATACTTTATTTCGCTTCCTAGGTACACACTTCCTCGTCATCAATCTTTTGGCATAGCATCGATCTTTAAGGGAACCTTTTGCCAACCATATACTATTCACAAAAAAAAAACTTATGTACGATTGATTTATCCTTTAAAACTACCGTTAAAAGCTCACCACTTGCCCCAGTTTCTTACTTGTTTTTCCGGTATTTATCCTTTGAACTATTAAAACAACATTTTTGTATTTTCGCCTGCTAACTTCAAGCATATTATAGGCCGAGATTTCAGTCACCTTTGTCAAGCTATATGCATTAATCTACATTTTTTCCTTTTGCCTTGTTCTGGGGCTTAATGCAACACAAACAACTCATAGCCGAGTGTAATCTTTTGGATGTCAGGCATCATTACAAAGTAAATATTTTCATCAAAATGTAAACATCAAACCCGGATGAATGCTGGTGATAGTAAAGACATGAAGCAGACCCACTTACATTATTAAAACGTCTCTTGTTGTTTTTGAAGTTTCCCTTTTTAGAAATTACTTCCACTAGTTGGGATTAAATTTAGCGAATCATAACACTGCTGCAAATGCCGGAACGTATGTATACGTTCAACCAGCATAACAAAAGCGTTAAGATGCATACAAAGAAAAAGAAGAGGAAAAAAAATAATTCATGTAACTTTTATCCTTACGCTTCCGTGTTTAGTATTCATATGGACATTATGAAGAATGGCAGAAGCACGACGTGCCACTGCATTCAGGTAAGTCTTAAGGAGCCCAGATTAGGTGAAGGTACTTTTGTTAGTTTGGGTGCAAGTCCTTACATTTTAATTTTTTTCTTCTTTTTTTGCACTTTTTTTCATTATTTAAAGATGCGGAAGGACTCGTAGGGCTTATGCTTATATTTAAGAGATGCAAAGCAAATGCGGGTGCACGAGCGCTTTTTGTGTTGTGACACTACAAACTCCTGTTATGCTAGTTTCAAAGCCGCAACATAAAATAGAAGACTGTATTATGTGAAGGAGTTTTAATAAAAAGAAGTGGCTTATGGTTTTTTGCCTTCCTTAATAATGATCAATGGTGTGCTTTTAAGGATAGGGAATAAGTGATAGAGGAACAAGGGAGAACGGCTTTATTTTTCATTCTTCCAAGATTATGACTTATGTTAGATATAATGAGAAAATCAATGGCACTGCCACTTGGGAATGGAGACGACGTTACCAAGCATCATTGAAGAATACTTTTGAGAGAAAACTTTTCAGAGCAGTAGTTGATTCTCGTAGTACTAGTTGAGCCAATTCATGCGAGTCTTTGGAGTATGGTCATTTTCTTGGAGTCTGTAATGATATCCGTGGGGTTATGCTATGGATCTACATCTAGTGAATGGTCTTGTGACGAGGTCATTATTTTCTAAATAGTCTGCTCAAAGTTTAGAAAGTTTAGGAAGGCATATTCCTCGTTCCTTTACTTAAATTTACCTCTCCAGTCAAGTTAAAAATCTAAAATGATACAAAGACATTCTGTCGTATTAGATCAGTGAACTGGCATACCATTAATGGGTAGAATTATATCCTTTACGCTTTCATACATGCATAAGGTGGTGCCTTTTGAGGGAATAGAGGTTGTGTCCGACCGAAGCTTCGGCTTCGGCTTCGGCTACGGCTTCGGCTTCGGCTTCGGCTTCGGCTTCGGCTTCGGCTTCGGCTTCGGCTTCGGCTTCGGCTTCGGCTTCGGCTTCGGCTTCGGCTTCGGCTTCGGCTTCGGCTTCGGCTTCGGCTTCGGCTTCGGCTTCGGCTTCGGCTTCGGCTTCGGCTTCGGCCACATTCGGCTAAAAAAAATACAATCGGCTAAACCTTCGGCTTCGCCCAAATTAGGCCGAAGTTTTGGTCGAAGCCGAAGGTTTAGTTCTTGGAGGTCGTGCGTTGTAGTAGGGGCTGAAAAAAAAATTCAATTTCGTGTTTCGTAGAACGTAGAACCGTGTTGAGTTATTTGTTGTTCTTTTCCTTAATTTTAATAAAATAGTAATTCTAGTTCAATTTGTTATTATTTTTAAAAAGTTAATTTACTTTATCCCATTAACTTGGTTACTGCATGAAGATTCGTTTTGAGCTTTACCCAGAGTTGACCCAGGTTTCCTTGAGAACTCAATGAGTCCTCAAAAAGCACTAAACCACAAAATCACCACACATTCCTGTCATTTGAATAAAAATACAAGCCATTTGACAGCCCTCAACTCGCCCAGCAAAAACCTAGCGCGAATATTTTTGCACCAAACCCAGGTCAACCCCAGGGCTCAAACAACACTCAGTTTGACATTCAGGGCGAGCTTGGGTTTTTCAAAAAAAGCTTTGTGCGACCACTTGGCGGCTTCAACGAACGAACTTATTCTAGACAAAAAATCCAAAAAATCATTTTTTTCGTTTTTAGTTAATATGGAACGAAAATTCTTCAAATTATTGAAACTTCGGCTTCGGCTTCGGCTTCGACCGAAGGTTAATGTCAAGCCGAATAATCGGCTTCGGCTTCGGCTAGAACTCGACCTTCGGTCAGACACTAAATAGAGGGTACCTACAATTTTCTGAGTTCCGAACGGCTATTTCTCCTCGCTTTTCCGTGAACTGAAAACGTTATGCTTTTGTAGGGCCTACATTTTTACAATAGCAAACTGGAGAAGCCTACAGAGAAATGTCATGTTGACTTTTTTATCATCACAAGCCACGGTTTTGACGCTGGACAGGTTTAGTTTAACCAGGATCTGGTTAACAACAATAATACTCCACCTTGTGCAGTGCCCACCTCTACAAATTTTGCTTTTATAGCGCCTTTTCCTATTAAAGTTTTACTATTCTCGTTTGGAGCATGAAGTTTATTCAGTTTGACAGCGTTGGCTCAATTTTGATAGAGTTTAGTACTTTGCAAATAAAACTGTCTCCAACATTATGAAATGCTAGCGTTCAGTTCAGTTTTAAATTCATTTTTGAACTGAACTGAAACTGAAACTAGCGTTTACTGGATTGATTGCTCAATTGTTCTGACTAGCCTTTCTGAAGTCTTCACCAGGAAGGAGGAATGGTTTTGTATTCTGAAATCAGTACTTGGGGAGCTTTTGGCATGAAAATGAATTAAGGGTGAAGTGAAGTCTAGGCTGCTCGGAGTAACTCAACAGGATCGGCACAATCATGTCTTTCGGACTCATTGGAATGATGCGGACAGAGTCTGTGAATTTGTATACATTGAAAATTTGTAACTAGTATTGCATTGCCTGTTCTGGAACTAAAATTTGTGTTAGGGTAATATAAATGTGTGTTGTACCCGTGGCGTGGTTAGCACATCTGCCTGTTAACCCAGCGGTTCGTGGTTGGAATTCCAGCAAAGGCAAAAATGTTTCTGAGTCTGAGCCTCAACCAACATCTTCCGATAACGACTGCGATTTCAGGCACACTCTCTCCAGATTTGCACTCTAAGTCGGTTGAGATCTTTTTCCACTTGATTGCGCCACCTATGATGAGATCTTCCCTTTCCGTGATTTTCATGCAATGTCCTTTCGAAAACCAATCCAGCCTAAGTGTTGATGTCCATCCGCTCTACATGGCCCAGCCATCTCAGCCTCGCGATGCGGACTCTTCTTGCTATACCCATTTTGCGGTACAGTTTATTGTTATATTTTCTTTTCCATAGATTGTTTTCGCATTCGGGACCTTAGCTAATTCGGAGCTCTTTTCTTTGGTCTCCGATTTGAATATAAAGTCCATTGTCCACGCTTTAACACTGTTAAGCAGGACTGGGATGAATAAGTTCCAATAAAAGACTACCTTGATTTTCTAGAGAGGATTTTGTTTCTTTGTTTGATGACAATATAGGTATACTTCGTTTTACTCTCATTAACCATCAAACCCATTTTTACCAGATATGCTGAAACTAGACATGGCTCTGTACTCTGTAGAGGTCACATTTCGTAGTACAAAAAAATGAATAAATCTCAAGGTCCACAAACAGTCAAACATGTTCCAAATCTTACCCTTCGTTTCCTCCAGCTAATAAAACCGGCTTTGACTTGAACACTATGTGTAGTACTAGGTCTTCTAAGTAGAGACAGAGAAGGTTATTTGGAGGTTTTGAAACCAGTCAGGAGCATTTAAGTCCCTGATGTGGACACAGCTTACCATGTCTCTTTATTAACATTAAAGGAAGTTATATTTATGGAATCATATTTAAAAAAGCCACAAAACAGGGCTAACATCCGCCAAAACAAAATCAATGGAACATGCAACAAAATTGATGCTGATTTGATTTCACGTCTCTAAAAAATTTATTTTTATCCCAGCATTGACACTCAGCTTCCTCAATCAATACTTATGTATACTCAGGGACGGCAGATGATATGGGGTGGGTGGGGTATAGACCCCACCTAACTTTTCTGAGCATGGGGTGCACCCCACCCTCTGGCATTAGAAATATACCAATTTGTTTTTACTTAAATGAGGCAAAAAAATGTTATGAAATTATGAATATTGTTATACTAATTTTTGGTTGATTGAGACTGACCAAGTGATTTGAATCATTTATTTATCGGTCATAGACTCAACGTTATGCATTATTTCTTATCCTTTTTTTTCTCCTTAATTTTAGTCATTCTTTTTTAAAAATATGTATAATAAGACGTACGTTTCACGGAATATTCATATATATATGTATTTGTATATTGTATCTACAGGATGTCCTTTAATTTCTTGTATTATCCTTTGGTTTGTGATTCTTGGTCATATTCTAAGAAAAAAATTGTTATA
Organism: Melanostoma mellinum; assembly: GCA_914767635.1. Taxonomy (NCBI): domain Eukaryota; kingdom Metazoa; phylum Arthropoda; class Insecta; order Diptera; family Syrphidae; genus Melanostoma; species Melanostoma mellinum. Next base: position 32,618,359 of record OU612059.1, read on the forward strand.
CAGTAAAGTTCGTTTCTCAACTTTGATATCACTTTTTGACAATTTAAAAAAAGGCTAACTTTGGTGTACCCTGACTTGTGTTAAATTCGATATCTCTGTCAATACTGATGATAGAGACCTAGCCTTAGACTTAATTTTTTGTAGAAATAACAATCTTTGTATTTAAGTTGAGGTTCTATAGGCTTATGGTTGCCAGATTTTCAATTTTAAGTGGTGTTCAAATTTTCTTCCCCAAAAAAAGTTTTGACTTTGAGGTCACTTTTTTCAGAAAATGCCTGATAAACTTAAAGTTTCTTTATTTTTTACAGATGAACAAAACAACAATAATAAAAAACTTAGTAAAAAGTGCACTCAAAATCCCATACATTTTATGATACTTGGAAAAAACTAAAACAGGTAAAAAATCTAGTTTTGGGTTTTTTACGGTTTTTTATTGCAACAACTTGCAAAGGGAGCAGTTTTAAAAGAACTTTTAGTAGTGTATTATGTATTTTATACAAATACAATTATAACAAGTGCTCAAAGTGCCCTCCTTCGTTTTGAATGCATGCCAGAGCCCGTTTTTGAATTTCATTGTGGATGTTTGCTCTCGATAACTCTTGTCTTACTTGTAGTGATCCTTCGAAAATACGTTGTTCTAATTGAGTTAAGGTTGTTATTTCAGATGAGTAAACTTTTTCTTTCATTCGTCCCCATACAAAAAAAATCCAGTACAGTGAGATCGGGAGATCGTGCAGGCCAGTGAATTGGTCCATTTCTGCCTATCCATCTACCACCGTATTTTTCATCCAGCCAATCCTTAACTTCACGACCATAGTGGGCGGGAGCACCATCTTGTTGGAAATATGATGAAACTTGCTGACGCAGTGGAACATTCTCCAATCGTAGTTCCTGTACAGGTGTATGGTGATATGGATGCATATTTTCGCCATGCAGTACTCTGGAGATTCTGTCTTTGGAAACATTATACTGTAGAGTGTAGAGCCATGCGTCTTATGCTAATGGAAGGATTGGTTTCAACAGCTGCCAGTATTCTTTCATCGAACGAGACTCTTCTTATGGTTGCAGCTCCTGCGTTAGGTCTTTCAGTAAATACTGATCCAGTTTCTCGAAGCCTCCGAAAGGTTCTTCCAAAAACATTTTCAGAAGGAAGTCGTCTGTTGGGATAAGGTTCCTGGTATCTTCGATGTGCTCTTCTTGAATTTCCATTGCAAAACCGATATACGAATAAAATGTCTGCGTATTCTTCTTTCGTAAATGAAGGCATTTCAAAAAGCTCTCCGATCAAACACAATCGTGACTTATTTTGATAAACTGATGAAAAAATTTGTTTTCTTATTCTTTTATACGACCCATTTCACATTCATGCCCCAAAAATTTCCATGAGAAGTTAATTAGGATTTTGGTAGCAGGTCAAATACACTTTCAACCCTTTTCATCAGTGCAAAGTCATTAAAATTGTCTTAAAACAATCAATTCTTGGAAAACTACTCAATTTGCAAGTTGTTGCAATAAAAAACCTTGAAAAACCCAAAATTAGATTTTTTACCTGTTTTAGTTTTTTTCAAGTACATATCATAAAATGTATGGGTTTTGAGTGCACTTATTACTAAGTTTTTTTTTTATTATTGTTTTGTTCATCTGTAAAAAATGAAGAAACTTTATGGTTAACAGGCATTTTCTGAAAAAAAAGTGACCTCAAAGTCAAAACTTTGTTTGGGGAAGAAAATTTGAAAACCACTTAAAATTGAAAATCTGGCAACCATAAGCCTATAGAACCTCAACTTAAATACAAAGATTGTTATTTCTACAAAAAATTAGGTCTAAGACTAGGTCTCTATAAACGGTATTGACAGAGATATCGAATTTAACACAGGTCAGGGTACACCAAAGTTAGCCTTTTTTTAAATTGTCAAAAAGTGATGTCAAAGTTGAGAAACGAACTCTACTGTAGAACAATTTTTTTCTTAGAATACCAAGAATCACACCCCAAAGGATAATACACGAATTACCGGACACCCTGTATATGTATATTAGGGTGGTCCTTATTTCACTTTTTTGCGAAAATTTAGTACGACGCCCCTTAAATCGATTCTAAAAAATGAAAAAAAAAATTCCCTAATTTTTTCATATTCTTATCTCTAACCCTTCCTGGCCCTATTTTCCTGTCATTTTTAAACTAATAAACGGAAAGACTTCGAATTAGGCTCAAATGAAGCGTCTCTGAACACTCTACAGCCGCGTTTATGTTTGATAAAATTTAGATCATCTGTTTATACTCTATTGTTAATAAACAAAAAGGCTGATTTCTTATTTCGCTCAATTTGCCAAAAGTAAGCAACATTTTGACATGGATTATTTTTTCAAAGATATCTACGGCAATTTTAATGACCTAACATTAAATTAGATTTTTTTTTATTTATCATTTCATTTGTTTTTAACAAAAAATCGATAAACAATTTTTTTATAACAGCAGCCGTTTTTGGACGGATGATCGAAAAAACAAAAACTTCTTAATGAAATAGGGTCAAGAAGGATTAGGAATAAAAATTGGAAAAAAATAGGGAATTTTTTTTCCTGATTTAGAACCAATCTGGGGGACGTCCCCAATTTTTTTTCCTAATGACCACCCTAATGTATATATATGCATATATAAAACTACCATACCTTGTTTTATTCTATCATGCTCCCCACCTAAAAAAATAGTGTTCTGCCGCCCCTGTGTATACTATAGCATAAAATTGTCTTCATAAACTCATCGAATAGGTATCATTTTTACACTTCGTCATTAAATCTGAAAATGTATATCCTTCCTCCTGTTCTCAAAAGGTGATTCTATAAACGGCTTTAGAAAGAAAAAAAATCAACAACATTGAATCATTCCCTGAGTTGTACTTCTATGCCCGCAATCACACAAAAATAACACATACATAATATAATGAGCCCAACCAGAAACAGGAAACAAAATATAATAAAAAGAAAATGAAGAAAAAGAATAATCCAACCAAAGATCCTATCCAAACAAAATAACGAGATTTATTTCATTGGTTTTATTTGGATGAGCATTGAGCAGAGACCTGGGAACTAGGATACAAGATTGATGGTTAACATATAGCAGTGTCTATGAATATCTGCCATCGGATACAAATGTAAGGTTAAGTTGATTTGATATTCTGGTATCTGACCCATAAAATTAAGGGTTATCCCTTTTACTCCATTTTACTACATCCAGCAATCAGTTACGAATAGTGAAAATAAAATTTGTTGAGACTACGTTAAATTTAACTAAAATTACTTGAAATTTATAGCTGTTACGCTTTATTAAGTGTTTATTTGTTGACCCAAAACAAAAATCAAAAGCTAAGCACCCAAATCAAGTTTTTACTGCAGAAAATACTCATAGGAACTTTTTAAGGGAAACACGAATAACGATTTTAAACTAGAAATGTGACGTTATTCCGGAATACCTATACTTTATTTCTTGTAGAAGAGCTTTGGACACTCACCTTTTCTTTTGACAGCATGAACTAAACTGATCAATTTTTCGAAACAAAATCACTATAACATTTAGTTTCTTTTTACAAAACTGGATTATCTTAAAAAATAAACTACATACATACTTGTCCCGTAAGCATTGCCCAACATGGAATTTCTCTCCCAAAGCTCCCACTATATCTGCAACCAATTTCATTAAAAATGACTTCAATAAAAAAAATCTTATCGTTATCAATAATATGTCAGTTTGTCAGTATAGAATTTTTCTTCTTTTAATATAAATGAGGCTAGCATTTCCAACGATGAAATATGGTGTAGTTTTTAGTTTATTTTAGCTTATTACATCTAACAAAGTATATCAAAACTTCTGTGATTACTAGATTATAAATAAGTACATAAGTAAAAAAGTATTTTCAAATTTTTAAACAATTCCACCATTGGGGTTGCTTAGCAATAATAAAAGATTTGACTTAAATACTTGTCTACTCATATTGAAATCTATCACATCGAATATTGTATTTGTTTCTCTTAAACGCCTGGATAATGGTTCGTTGGCTGCATACACCGTTCTGTGGTATGGGATATTAAAAAACAATTTGTTTCTAAGCAATCTAGCAGGCACATTGATACCGATTATCGATAGAATGGGAGGACAATCAATATGATCAGCCATTACATCGCGAACAAACATAATTGCGAAAAATTTCATTCGCGTGTGAAGAGGCAATATTCCGAGTAATTTGCATCTTGTATCATAAGAAGGCATATCTATATTCCATCCATGTCTTTTCACAACGACTCTAGTAAAACGTCTTTGGATTTTTTCTAATCTTAAAGAGTGAATTGAGATCGAAGGGTTCCATATGGTATTACAATATTCCAATGTTGACCTAACAAATGCAAAATAAAGACTTTTTAGAGTATGGGGATCTTTGAAATCCTTTGAATTTTGTAAAACAAAGCCCAGCATTGAGCTGCTTTTAGCAACTGAAAATCAAAATGTTAAAGTTTTTGATTTCGTAGTCCTACAAAAAAATTTGACGGTTGCGTGTAGTCCTTCGATTATGTAGATCATAATAGGTCCGTTCGTTGAACTTTCCCCAGGGTCGACCCAGGTTTTCTTGACAACCCTATGAGTTGTCAAAAAAACCTGGGTTTTCCAGTCCTCAAAAAACACTACACCACACATCCCTGTCATTAAAAAAAAAAATACATGCCATTTGACAGCCCTCAAATCGCCACAGCAAAAAGCTAGGGCGAGTTTAGGGAAAACCTATGGCAAACCTGTGGCTCAAAAAACACTTAATTTGACATTCAGGGTGAATTTAGGTTTCTCAAAAAACGCTTTGTGGCGACCCTAGTGCAACCCCAGGGCTTCAACGAACAGACCTAATCATCACTTAAATTACGAAAAGTGATTAAATTGCTAAGAGTACTGTTACACGGTGCAATTTGTTGCATGCAGTATTGGTTTTCCCTCTTGTTCCTTATTCCTCTTAGATGTTTTCAAAACATCGCCACCACATACATCATGTTGTTACAAGCATAAGATTATTGTGTTGTTATGACCTTAAAGAAATGTAAAAGCTCCCAATTTCCGGTCATTCATCTTTAATCGAACAGTTCATTTAAACTTTTATGTTATTACCTGTCAAACTCAGAACTTTCACGTTTCATCCGAACCCGATCAACAAATCAAAATCAAAAAAGTAGTTTGTGTTGTTTGTTCAGTTTAGTTTTCGTTCATTAGTTCCTTCTATAATTATCTATAAAATTTGTTTTTAATCTTTCCAACATTGATAATGGATTATAAGGTAATTCATCAGCCAATACAATTCAAGAACTAAGGCCGGCTACGGCTATTGACGGCACAATATAACTGCGCAAATTGGAGTTTGCGCAGTTCAGTTGGGCTGTGAATGGGGTTGTTTCTTGTTTGTGCAGTTAACTATGTAAAAATCAAAACGATTTTGATTTTTGCTCAAGTCAGTTTGCGCAGTTATATTAGGTCTGTTTCTTTACTTTCTGGGCAAAGTTTGAGAAAAAGCCCCGGAAAAAGTTTGAGCTTGAGCTTTTTAATATTAGGTCTGTTTCTTTACTTTCTGGGTAAAGTTTGGGAAAAAGCCCGAGAAAAAGTTTTGGCTTGGGGTTTTTAATGTTGTTTTTGTATTCTCCATCCGAAAATAAAAAGTAAAGATACACCTTTTGGGATGTTTCTTGCTGAATGACATTTATCATGCACTCTTCGTAGAGATGTTAAAAAAAATACAAACAATTTTGTTTCAGAAATGTGTTAAAAGGTTTGTTCGTTGAAGCCCTGGGGTTGCCCTAGGGTCACCTCAAAGCGTTTTTTGAGAAACCTAAATTCACCCTGAATGTCAAATTGAGTGTTTTTTGAGCCATAGGTTTGCCATAGGTTTTCCCCCAACTCGCCCCAACTTTTTGCTGTGGCGATTTGAGGGCTGTCAAATGGCATGTATTTTTGTTTTTTTTTTTTGAAAACCCAGTTTTTTTTGACAACTCATAGGGTTGTCAAGAAAACCTGGGTCAACCCTGGGGAAAGTTCAACGAACAGACCTAAAATGAGCTCTATTGCATTGCATTATTTAACATTATTTTGAATTTTCAAACCAACAAAGAGAGATTATGCTTTCCATTTTTCATTTAATTTCAAATATAAATTTGAATTCAATCGAAATGTTTCGATCAGCTGATTTCACAAAGAGCCGATTTGACAAGCAATAAAGTGCACAAGCAAATTGTTCGGGTAAATTTTTACTGGAGGGGAAGTGTCAAAAAAGCAAAAGCTCTGCCACTTTTACGTAAAAAAAAAGTAAAGATACACGTTTGGGATCCCTCGGGTTAGTAAAGATCGTTCAGGAAACTATCAGATAGCCTATCTCGAATAGCCGTATCTGAGATATCTTTTTGAACGATTCGGGTATCTTTTTCCAGATAGTTGCAAAAAACAGCTGTGAAATATTAAAATTCGACTTTTGTAAACAGGAAAACATTCAAAATATCTTTGCTAGACGATTACCTATAATTTATTTTTTTCGATTTCCCATGCGTTTTAAAAGACTTTAATTTGAAAAAATGAACACCAAAACAAAAAATCAATATGAAAAGAAATAAAAATTAAATTTCTATCAGCTGATCACTTGAATGGAAAGGTATACCAAAAATACTCGGATACCTTTAGATAGCTTTTTAGTAGAAGTAGGTTTGTGACTCTGCTAAAAACACGTAGACAACTACAAAAAGCTATCCGGATACGATTCTTGAGCGCCCCCATTGTGTCGTCAATGACCGGCCTGGGCCGGCCTAAGGTAAAGAACATCTAAGTGCTGGGATTGGATAAGCAGATACACATAACGGAGCTAGTTAAGATGAAACTAAAAAACTAAAGGGCCAACTATAATGCACTTAGCTCAGCTTAGGCTAGTGTCAAAAACCAGACGAAAAGTTTCCGAAAGTGTTCGTTAAACAAAGAGCAACTATAATGGATTCTGGCTACTTAACATGTAAACATGCGTTGAGCTGATTTGAGTTCAGTTGATACCACAGAAGAGATACACAAAAAAAAGGCAAACCACACCACACAATGTAGACAAATGGCAGTTGCGGAGCAAGAGAAGTGTTTGTTTTCTCTCTTCTTTTCTTCCCCTATGGTTGATACGCTTTAAATTTGACATTTACGTAAGTTCGAGCCAATCCAATGGCTCTTGCTTAATTGCGCGAAAGTGAGCGAAATTTAACGAAACTGAGTAGAACGTCTATTATAGTTACTGTCATATAAAATAGTGTATTGGCTCGCTCGCGTAAGTAGGCGTAAGTTCGGCAAAGTGCATTATAGTTGGCCCTTAAGTACCTACTGATTATTTTAGTCAACAGTAAATATGTACAGTTTAATTATGTTTATTTTATGTTTGTAGTCTGTTTGTATAAAAAAAAGTCGATCTTTTAAGCTCTAAATGAAAAGCTTATATAAATTCAGCCCAGTGCAGTTGTTTACCTAATTTTTGAATGGTGTATCTATAAGCGTGTTTTTTTTATGCTAGTATATAGTACAGTAAAAATTTCCCTTGGGGAACAACAACAAATCATTTTACTGTCGTAATTTTCCACAGTGAAAACAGGGATGGCATTGCTGTGGATTGATAGTTTCCAGCTTTGAAAATAAGATGGCACCACCAATGATTTCAGTTCATCAAAGCTTTTTCGAAAGGACGTGTTCAAAAAAAAAGTGGTATTTGCAATGAAATTTTTTCTCTCGATTAAAAATTAAAGAAAAAAAAAACTATATTCATTTTGAATTTTCGCCCTGTTTCTTCCCTGGTGGTGTATATAATACAGGATTTTGCACTAGTTCTGTTTTGCTGAAGCTAATAGCTTTTCTCATGGAATTATTTGACTAAAAAATATAGCCCAATGCAAGACAAATCAAACAAACAAACGAAGCAGTAAAAAATGGTCTTAAGAGAAAGATATATGTATGAAAATTAGACATTTTTCAATAGAAATTCAAGTTTGGGACTAGCAGTACGTGTTTCAACTTAATTTAATTTGGGTTGTGTTTATTTGTTCGGTAATATTATAGTTCAATTTCACGGTTTTGTAAATAGAATCAACTTATTTTGTTTCTAAACCTATCGAAAAGACTGGTCAATAGTGTAAAATTGCTTTACCACAGGTTTGGATAAAAAATAAATTGATTCTGTTTGCCAATGGAAAATCTCATCAAAGATTAGTTTTTAATATCTTTTTACATACTCCCCGAACATACCCGAAAGTTTATTTCAACAAAACAGCTGACTTTGCCATAGAGCTTTCTTCACTGCTGGACGATGCCTCCAAAAATAGTAAAAAAGAACTGTAGAGAGAATCTGATGTATGGAAAATAAGAAAAAAAAAACAAATTCATATCCGGCTTTGTATCGAAACAAACCTGGTATGAGTTTGATTTTGTTTCATCTTGAATTTCACAGAGAGCTTTGAAAAGTAGCAGCAAGCTTTGACGTTGAGCTCCATCTTGTTGCTGAAAATAGAACTGAAAATACTGTGGACAGATCGTTTTTTTTTAACTCGAATGCTGTACTATATACTAGCTTAAAAAAAAACACGCCTTATATAGTGCAATTAATTAGACCCAGAGTAGTAATTGGTCTTACTTTAGAAATGAATAAGATATTTTCCATAACCTCTCAATTTCCGTTATGTATTCTTTTATTGTTTGATTCTTCAACCTTTAATCGATACAAATTACTTCTATTTGAGATAAGTATACTCTGTTTCGGATACAAGCCCTTTCCGAAAAGTGTGCCTGCCCATATAGAAGCCAGTTGAGGGCCAATTGATTTTTGTCTAATTTATCATTGGATAGTTCATAACTAACTATTTTATTACTATGCCTTTTTCACCCACAGGAAATTCCAACGGTAGTCCCAGATGCACCGTTTGATGATGCACTTGATGGCCAAGCAATTCGTGCCGCCATGAAGGGTTCCGGTACCGATGAGCAAACTATAATCGATATTCTAACTGCACGCACCAATAGCCAACGCCAAGAGATCATAACTTATTTCCGCGATGAGTACGGCAGGGACCTGGATTATAATCTGATAAAAGAACTGGGTGAAAAATTCGAAGATGTTATTACTGCCCTGATGATGCCGTCTGGGGAATACCTATGCAAAGAACTCTACAAATCAATGGAGGGCATAGGCTCTAACGAAGAAGTACTTGTTGAAATCCTATGTGCAAATTCTAATGAAGATATTGCAGAAATTGTTAAAGCCTATGAAGACGAATACGACTGTCCATTGGCAGAAGATATGTGCAGTGAAACTTCAGGACATTTCAGGCGTCTCTTAACCCACATCGTCACAGGTGTTCGAAATCCAGCTGGAACTGTGGATGCTGAAAAAGCCAAGGAACAAGCTGCAGCTCTTTATGCTGCAGGTGAGGCTAAGTTAGGAACCGATGAGGTGGTCTTCAATCGTATAATGGCACATGAAAGCTTTGCACAACTTCGTTTGATTTTTAAAGAGTACAAGGAGCTGTCAGGAATGACTATGGAGCAGGCAATCAAACACGAAATGAGTGAGGAGCTGCACGAAGGCATGATGGCGATTGGTAAGTAAAAGGTTGATTCTTCGTTTCTCGAACTAAGATTGTTAAAAAAATTGCAGTTGAATGCGCTCAATCACCACCCGCGTTTTTTGCTAAACGTCTTTTCAAAGCCATGAATGGTGCTGACACCGATGATAGGACACTTATTCGAATTATTGTCAGTCGATCCGAGATCGATTTGGGCAATATAAAGAGCGAGTTTGAACGATTATTCAATCGGACCTTAGTCAGTGCTATCAAGGTAAATTGTTGTTAAATTTATTTTAGTCTTCTTTTCATAATTTTGATTTTAGTCTGAGGTGTCGGGTGACTATAAACGTGTTCTTTGTGCTCTAATCGGAGGCGCGTAATGAATTACACTTTAAAAATAAATAAATAGGGTGGCGCAACAGAGCGAGGAGCCCTTGGGCCTATCGCATTTCTCACCACCATGCCTTGTGAGGGAATGAAGGGGACCTTCAATTTTCTGCCGGTTCCGAACGGCTAATTGAGAAAGCGCTTTTCATGACATTGAATTTACTAACGGAGGACTTGCCAAATCCTCGCGAAAGGCGATATCCGTGGGAAAACATTTTTGTATCTGCTGGGATTTGAACCTCGAACCTCTAGTTTAGCAGGTGGACATGCTAACCATCAAGCCACGTGTACCACATTACACTTTTCATCATGTAAAAACTCGCCTTGCTACTGTACCATCCCTGTGAATCTCTCCTACTGAAATGCAGTGAATATCTCATGCACGGAAGTGCCTCCCTAAGAAATTTAATTTAATAATATGTTGTTTATGTTTAAATGTGCTTTAATTATTCTGTCCGTAAAATAAAAACTCTTCACAAAACAAAATTTGTTGTATTTGTTTGTCTTGTAAAATCTTCTCTTCTCTAAAGTTTACGAAATAGAATGAAGAAGACCTTTAAAAGGCTGAGTATTCAGATGATAGAAACGTAACAAATCCCAGTTACACACGGTCATGGACTATGATGCGCGCTGCTGGTTTCGATGGCATAAAATCGGCCCTATCATTATAGTTGGCTTACTTAACCCGGGGGCTACACGATCAAGATATGGTAAGCCATTTACAATACATTTAAATTTTCTTACATATACAATCAAATTTTTCGAAATTGAAACCCAGCTGGTATGGAATATTGAAAGCCACCCGAGAAGCAGTTTCAGTAGCCATGAAATTGACAGCTTCGTCCAATCCCCTCAAAAAGAGAAAAGAGTGCCTGGAAAAAAACTTTGAATTTCAAATTTCTTGTGGGTGCCATTTTGAAAATATATAATGACATGTCGATTGAAAGCCATTTGCCTGGCAAACTGTAAGTCGCCTACGTCACAGCCGAAACACGAACAGGAATTTGACATAGTGTATGTGTAGGCTGATGGCTTACCATATCTTGATCGTGTAGCTGCAGGGTAAGCGATAGTAAAACGACTCGGCTCAGAAAACTGTATCGATAGAAAAGAAAAGCGAATAGAATACGGAATTTTCATTTCCTTGACTTGTTGTGAAGAGTGGTGTCGGTAAGGTTTTCTAGTCGTGTAAAAAGGAGATATGTCGACACAGCATTTCGCGGTGTGTTGCACCGGCAAAGTATGTCGACGTGATTTGTAAAAGGGAGTGGAATGCTTTGCCGATGCGGTTTCTGGTTGTTTTGTTGGTTTGTCTGGTGTTGTATTTATTTTATAGGTTTTTTGTAGTTTGCTTGGTGCTTGGTCGATTTTATTCGGTATTTTTTTTTATTATTGAATTAAAAGAAAAAGAACGAGGCTGATAAGTTCATCCAATAAATTTATTTTTCAAATTTTTGGCAATTGACTATTGACAGCCCCACACCGGCATAACTGCGTGAACACAATGAACTACATTCGCAGACGGAGCCGGAGCTGCAAGAGTTGAATCCAACCATTAAGGGTAATTTACGCTGTGTCTCCACTTGCTTATGGTGGATTTACATGCATCTGCAAGTGCGGAAGTGCAGAAAAGTAAAGCGAGACGGATGAAGATTATAAAACACAAAAGTTGAAAAGAGAGCCGAATAGGATTATGGTTGCAGATGAAAAATTATGGTTGCAGATGAACATGTTCATCTGCACCCATAATTTTTCATCTGCAACCGTAATTAGGAAGTTCGTTCCCTCTCTATCAGACAAGTATGAAATTTACATCTTGTGTCTTTTTCCGATTTTCATCCGCACTTGCAGATGCATGTAAATCCACCATAATGTTTTCAAAACATCGCATCGCCATCACTTACATCATGTTGTTATTAGCTTAAGATTCTTTTGTTGTTATAACCCTAATGTCGATTTCCAGTGCTACACAAAAGCACTTTAAAAAGTGCTTTTTTGCTCGAAATACGTTACATGTAGACACCAGATCACTTTTTTTTTGCCCCGAAAAAGCACTTTTACGAATCTCGATTCAGGGGCAAGATTTACACGCACTTTCACGTACACCAACGCAAAACATTTGACGTTTACCAGTTTGCAGTTTGATTATTTTGCATTTTTGGTTAAAGGACTGTGAAAGAGAGATACGTATTTTACGGATATAAGAAAGTCTCATATAAGAAAAACTCGCTTATAAGATAGGCAATCGAAAGCACCGTGTCTTTTCCTTTAGTATCTCTTCAAATTCAAACGTATAAAAGAAACTCGTATATAAGAAAAACTCGGTTAAAAGAAACTCATTTTAATGCACTCCTTTAAAATTTTAGAATAAAAGAGCACGCATATATGAAACTTCATGAAATTTTTTCCTTCCGCAACAGTGTCTGTCAGTAAAAAAAGGATGAAAATCGACGATAAATGTCTATGTTCAAGTGACAATATTTCGGTGAAATTCAAACATAGAAAGTTCTCTGTTAAAGCATTTCTAAGAAAATTTTATTTACATTCTTTTTTATGGAGCATTGCCTATACTTATATGCAACCAGAAAGAAATGCCATTAAAAAAACTGACAAAACTCAAGAACTGGCAAAAATTGACTTTTTTTCTGTCGGGAATTTTATTATTTTAGATAAAAAGTTGTTCTTTATAATTTTGAAAAAAATACATTTCGATGGGAAAATCTGCTCTCTAAAAAAAGATGCTTGGAATTGCATCAAAATTTTGCTTCGTTCTCGAGATATATTGAAAAAACGAATGAAGATGGTTTAGAACCCATGTCTCCGAATCGCACCATCTAATTTAATTGCACTTTCGGTTTTTTCTCTAAAATTAACTCATTAATCGATTCAAGCAATAAATCTCCATTCAATGTCGTGATCCGAAAGACATAATCAAGGCTGGCTTAATAGATGGAAAAAAGCCAGAATATTCGTTTCAAAAAACTACACGAAGAATCCCTTTCTTCAGATGAGAATGCAGCTCTAAATTTCAAGGATGTTGTCATACCCAATTTACTAGAAAAATATTCACTTGAAGACACTCATATATGAAAAAAATGTCTGTGTAGGGACTTTGAGCACTTGTTATAATTGTGTTTGTATGAAATACATAAGAAAAACTACTAAAAGCGCCCATATTATTATTTTATTCAAACAAACCTCAAATTGAAGAAACCTTTTTTTTTAGTTTAACCCATTTTGAATTTTTTTTAATATCATAAAATGTAAGGGTTTTTGAGTGCACTTATAACTGAGTCTTTTTTTATTGTTTTGTTCATCTGTAAAAAATTAAGAAACTCTATGTTTGCATTTCCTGCAGAAAAGTGACCTCAAAGTCAAAACTTTGTTTCGGGAAGAAAATTTGAACACCACTTAAAATTGAAAACCTGGCAACCCTAAAAATATGAAAGTTAAACTTAAATACAATCTTAAAAGTTGTTATTTCTACAAAAAATTAAGTCTAAGATTAAGTCTCTATCATCAGATATATGATGATAGAGAATATATATATCGAATCGAATTTTACATAAGTTAGGTACACCAAACCTAGCCTTTTTTTAAATTGTCAAAAAGTGATATCAAAGTTGAGAAACGAGCCTTACTGTAAAACAACTTTTTCTTAGAATATGACCAAGAATCACACCCCAAATGCGTGCTCTTTTATACACGAAGTACGGGACACCCTTTATAAGAAAGTTTTTTTCTTATATCCGAGGTTTTCGTATAAGAAAAACTCGGATATAAGCAAAAAAAATTTGGCATTCTCGGAGTTTCTTATATCCGTGTTACACTGTAATTAAAATAAATAATAAACTATTTTGTGAAAATGGATCGCTCAATTTTAGCTGAAATTATGAAAATATTTATCAGTCGTCATCTAGTTCTGATTCCAACAAAGAAGTGTTTGAAATTCTGAAATTCCTTACACAAAACGAAAGGCATTCTGTGAATAATATTGTTCAAAGTGTTGTGTACAATTATTCGGATGAGGAGGTTTCTTCCTAGTGCATTTATTAATAAAGTTTCTGTTTCTGCTGTCAAAAATAGCACACATACAATGATAAAAAAAGAATTTTGCTTTTCTGTTCCAGTGAGCACGAAAAAAAAAGTACTTTTTTAGAGTGCTTTTGTTTTTGCAAAGGAAATCGACATAAGAAATGTAAAAGCTCCCAATTTACTAGTTCTTAAATCGAACAGTTCGTGAAACTTTTATGTCTTATCTGTCAAACTCAAACTTTCACAATTCACATTTCACCCGAAACCCGATGAAAAATCAAAAAAGAAGTTTGTGTTGTTTGTTCGGTTTAGTTTTCCTGCATTAGCCCTTCTATAATTATTAATTACATTTGTGTTTAATCTTTCCAACATTGATAATGGATTATAAGGTAATTCAACAGCTAATATAATTCAAGAATTATGGTAAGGAAGATTCTTAGTGCTGGGAATGGGTAAGCGGATACATGATGTACCTAAAAAGCTAAAGTACCTACCTACTGGTAATTTTGATCTACAGTAAATAATGTACAGTTTAATTATGTTTATGTTACGTTATGTACTCTCTTTGTAGGTATATAAAAGTCGATCTTCTTAGCTCTTAATGAAAAGCTTCCGCTTATATAAATCCAGCCAAGTTGTTTACCTAATTTTTGAATGGTGTATCTACAAAGTGCAATTAGATCCAGAGTAGTAATGGATTTTAATTTAGAAATGAATGAGATATTTTCCATAACCCCTCGATTTCCGTTATGTATTCTTCTTTTGTTCAATCTTTAATCAATACAAATTACTTCTATTTGAGATAAGTAAACTCTTTCGAATACAAGTCCTTTCCGAAAGGTGTGCCGATACAAAAGCCAATTAAGTGCCAATTTACTTTGTCAATTTTATCATTGGAGGCACGCAACTTTATTTTATTTCTGTGTGACAACTCCTCTCTATTGTCCAAGTTCAAAACTAAATATTGTATTATTATGTCTTTCTTACCCACAGCCAATTCCAACGGTAGTCCCAGCTGCACCGTTCGATGCTGCAGCTGATGGCCAAGCACTTCGTGCCGCCATGAAGGGTTTCGGTACCGATGAGCAAGCTATAATCGATATCTTAACTGCACGCACCAATAGCCAACGCCAAGAGATCAAAGCTTATTTCCTCCATGAATACGGCAGGGATCTGATTGACGACCTGAAAAGTGAGCTGGGTGGAAAATTCGAAGATGTTATTATTGGCCTGATGATGCCGCCTGTGGAATACCTCTGCAAGCAACTCCATAAAGCAATGGAGGGCATTGGCACCAATGAAGAGACACTCGTTGAAATCCTATGTACAAAATCTAATGAAGAAATTGCAGAAATTGTTAAGGCCTATGAAGACAAATACGAACGTCCATTGGCAGAACATATGTGTAGTGAAACTTCGGGACATTTCAGACGTCTCTTAACCCTCATTGTAACTGGTGTTCGTAACCCAGCTGGAACTGTGGATGCTGAAAAAGCCAAGGAACAAGCTGCAGAATTGTATGCCGCTGGCGAGGCCAAATTGGGAACCGATGAGCAGGTCTTCAATCGTATAATGGCACATGAAAGTTTTGCACAACTTCGTTTGATTTTTGAAGAGTACAAGGAGTTATCGGGAATGACTTTGGAGCAGGCAATCAAACACGAAATGAGTGGGGAGCTGCACGAAGCTATGATGGCGATTGGTAAGTAAAAGGTTGATTCCTCGTTTCTCGAACTAAGATTGCAAAAAAAAATTTCAGTTGAATGCGCTCAATCACCACCCGCGTTCTTTGCTAAATGTCTATTCAAAGCCATGGATGGTGCTGGCACCGATGATAGGACACTTATTCGAATTATTGTCAGTCGATCCGAGATCGATTTGGGCAATATAAAGAGCGAGTTTGAACGATTATTCGATCGGACCCTAGTTAGTGCTGTCAAGGTAAATTGTTGTTAAATTAATTTTGGTCTTTTTTTCATAATTTTGATTTTAGTCTGAGACGTCCGGTGACTATAAACGTGCTCTTTGTGCTCTAATCGGTGGCGCATAATAAATTACACTTTACATCATGTAAAAACTCGCCTTGCTACTGTACCATCCCTGTGAATCTCTCCTACCGAAATGCAGAGTGCAACCTGCACGGAAGTGCCTCCCTAAGAAATTTATTTTAAAAATATGTTTGTTTTTGTAAAGTTAAATAAAACAATAGGCGTTTTTCTTTTTTAGTTCCGATCAGAGAAGTGAAACGTCAAAAACGTAAGAGTATTTCTTTTTCAGTTCAGCGACATCTGAACGCTCAAAGTGCTTTTCTTTTTTCTTCAGAACACTACGCGAGCGCGCTCTACGTGCTCGAAATAATATGACGGGGCATCTAGAGCAAGGGTGGTATTCACCAAACAATCTTAAGAGCGCTCTTAAAGCTAAGAGGCTCTTAGTTTTAAATTTGGATGTGCTATTCACCAAGCAATAATAGGGTCTAGTCTAAGCTAATTCGAATATTCGAAAAATAAAGGTTTTTGAGTCTCTGAACGCACACTTTTCGAACTACTTCGAAAATTTCAGTGTCAATTGTCAAAATCAGTCAAAAACAGAAAAAATTATCGGAAATTTAAGAAATGGTAGAGCGTAAAATTAATTCATTCTGTGTATTGCAAACCATAATTCGAATTTTTTATTTTTTTCAACAGTTATTTATGATTTTTGAATAACAACCACAAATGACGCTGTCAGTAAATTTCGAATTTTCGAAGTTATTTAAAACAACAACCGCTCATAACTTAAGAGTGGTAGCGACCACTCTTAAGTGTTATGAGCGCTCATAAATCTGCACTAATAGTGGTCGGTGAATAGGTTTATGAGGCACTTAGTTTAAGATTTCTTGGTGAATACCACCCCAAGAGTCTGAGCGCAGCCAACTTCACATAGCTCAGTTCAGAACACGTTCACGCTGTTCGTTCTCCGTTCAGTGCACGGTACTGAACTAAAAAAGAAAAACGCCTAACTGCGTGAACACAATGGCTGCAGAGACGCAGCCGCAAGAGATGTCAAAACATTAAATACAAGCGAATACAACAACAACGCAAGACGGAGCCGGACAAGTTAACTTGATTTTAACTCTTGCGGCTCCGGCTCCGATGCGTATGCGTATGCATTGTGTTCAGCCAGTAATACGTCAGACACTTATCAGTCACTTGTCAGTGACATATACTGATGGTAGGATTACATCCATCTCTCAGTTTTCTCATTTTTTGTTGCTGGTGTATCTGTATACTCATTCCTAAATGTGCTTTAATTATTCTGTCCGTAAAATAAAAGCTCTTCACAAAACAAAATTTGTTTGTAATTGTTTGTCTTGTAAAATCTTCTCTTCTTTAAAATTTACGAAATAGAATGTAGACCTTTAAAAAGCTGAGCATTCAGATCATAGAAACGCAATAAATTCTAGTATCAGTGCCTGTCCAGACGGGTTATGCTGTCAAGGTTATGCTGATAACAACTAGTGTCCAGACGTTGTTATGATTCCTCGCACAAGTTCTCCATTTTGTGTTGGAAATTGTATTGAAAAAAGCATAACGGTATGAGCATAACACGTCTGGACACGTAAAGTGTACTGCTTAGGCAGATAAATCAGATTTCCTTTTCTTCCTCACCCCTTTTGCCCAGAAACAACTGCTATAACGTTATGGGCATAACACGTATGGACAGGGACTCTACAGTTTACACACGGTCATGGACTATGATGCGATGCTGGTATCGATGTCATAAGATCGGCAAATCAGCCCTATCATCATAGATGGCCTACTTAAACGATAGTAAAACGACTCGGCTCAGAAAGCTGTATCGATAGAAAAGTGAAGAACGAGTAGAATACTGAATTTTCATTTCCTTGATTTGTTGTATCGAAAAATTTGCTCACTTTGAAAAAATCTCGCTGTTTTTGCTGCGACAAAAATTCTGTCAACGACTTTTCTGTCGCTATCGCGACTGCAAAATCGCTTGGTTTGGGAAATATATTAATCTTCTTCTTCTTTTTCATTTCCGGCGTTACGGGTAGTGATCTTGAAGCGATCAAAACTCTCCCACTTTTCCGTTTCACACTAGTGAAAGTGATCCGCCTGTGGAGTACGCCGCGTTGACCTCAGAAAGCGTCGGGAAGCCTCCCGGTTTTGGATTGTTCCATGTCTGAGGCCAACCAAATGCTGAATATATTAATAAACGTAAGAAAACCTATATACAAAATTTTTAAATACGCTTTTATATTTTAGACTTGGAAATCACAATTATTGCGAAAATTCGTTTAAGGAAAATGTATTTTGAAGTGACAACTCTGGTATAGTAAGAAAACACATCTCTCAACGACACATTTTATATGGCTTTTCAGTCACTTTAAAATTTCTTTATAAATGCGTTTGTAATACTTAGGGTGGTATTCACCAAACAATCTTACGAGCGCTCTTAAAGCTAAGAGGCTCTTAGTTTTAAATTTGGATGTGCTATTCACCAAGCAATAATAGGGTCTAGTCTAAGCTAATTCGAATATTCGAAAAATAAGGTTTTTGAGTCTCTGAACGCACACTTTTCGAACTACTTCGAAAATTTCAGTGTCAATTGTCAAAATCAGTCAAAAACAGAAAAAATTATCGGAAATTTAAGAAATGGTAGAGCGTAAAATTAATTCATTCTCTGTATTGCAAACCATAATTCGAATTTCTTATTTTTTTCAACTGTTATTTATGATTTTTGAATAACAACCACAAATGACGCTGTCAGTAAATTTCGAATTTTCGAAGTTATTTCAAACAACAACCGCTCATAACTTAAGAGTGGTAGCGACCACTCTTAAGTGTTATGAGCGCTCATAAATCTGCACTAAGAGTGGTCGGTGAATAGGTTTATGAGGCACTTAGTTTAAGATTTCTTGGTGAATACCACCCTTAATTCGCTCGTTTGAAGAACTGACGTATACGATGACGGATATGACGTACCCATTCTGCAACGCGTTTGGTTTGTCCAAAAAGTTCTTTTTTAAGCATGGTACTGCTGCTTGGCAATTTCGAATTCGAGTACGAAATTTTCGTGTTCATCTTGTCTGGCAACTGAAGTTGTCACTTGGGCTGACAAACAGTTTTTTCGCTTCTCGCATTTTTGTCACCGTAGTTTCAATTTTGTGAAGAATATATTCCATCAGTTTTTATAGATTTTCTACTTTTCTAATCAATTAAATAACAATGTCTGCAAGATACGATCGTGCTGTAACAATTTTCTCACCCGATGGCCATTTACTTCAAGTAGAATATGCACAAGAAGCCGTACGAAGAGGTTCAACTGCGGTAAGAAATCCATTCGACTCCAAACAAAGCAAATCCTAACCTTAAATTTTGATTGGAGCAACATCGAATTTTTGTCTGGTCATTACTAATTGTATGTTTCACTTTTTTTTGAAAATTAATTTGCACAATTCGAAGGTTGGAGTGCGAGGGGCCAATTGTGTTGTTCTTGGCGTTGAGAAGAAATCTGTAGCAACATTACAAGAAGAACGTACGGTGCGAAAAATCTGTGCTCTTGATTCTCATGTTGTGATGGCATTTGCCGGTCTTACAGCCGATGCTAGAATTTTAATTAATCGAGCACAGGTTGAGTGTCAAAGTCACAAGCTTAATGTCGAGGATCCAGTTACTTTGGAGTACATTACCAGGTAAGTGTTTCACCAAGTGAAACATAAATATTATGATGTCATCAAATGCCTACTCTGCTTTCAGATTCATTGCTCAATTGAAGCAAAAATACACACAAAGCAACGGTCGTCGTCCGTTTGGTATTTCATGCCTTATTGGTGGCTTCGATTATGATGGATCTCCACATCTGTATCAAACCGAACCATCGGGCATTTACTATGAATGGAAAGCCAATGCGACTGGTCGCTCGGCAAAAACAGTTCGAGAATTCCTCGAGAAACAATACAAAGAGGAAGAAGTTGCTGAAGAAAATGGCGCAGTGAAGCTTGCAATTAAGGCACTTTTAGAAGTTGCGCAGTCGGGTCAAAAGAACCTTGAAATTGCAGTAATGGAAAAGGACAAGCCACTCAAAATGCTCGACGCTGTGACCATCGAAAAATATGTCGCAATTATCGAGAAAGAAAAGGAAGAGGAAGCCGAAAAGAAGAAGCAAAAGAAATGAGTTGGTAGCGATGGTTCTTTTACAGTTATTTTTAAATACACAATTCTAATGTCTGCTTATTTGTTCTAATTTCTTAAAAATAAAATTATGCTTCGAGCAATGGGAAATACTTCGAGTTGTTGATTGGCGGTTTGTCCAAAGCTGAAATTCGGTTTGTGTGGAGTTAATGGAAACTTTGTCTTTTGCAGAGCTGATCCATTTCTATTGGACAGTCTGATCCACTGCTATCGGACAGTCTGATCCACTGCTATCGGGCAGTCTTATCCACTGCTATCGGAAAGTCTCATAGAAATTGTATCTCATAACTAACGGGTAACACCGAGCGATACATGGTTTCTAGTGAAAAGGTTATAATCGGCCTCTCCGACCGAAGAATCGTCCGCAAGGTCGCCGTCGGACGAAATCGCAAAAACGCCGTCAGAAATTTCACAAATAAAGCACGTCAGGTGTGTTAAAATAATAACTTCTTACTTTTTGAGCCCTAAAAACTCGATAAATCGATTCATAAAAGAAACCTCATCCTTCTTCAAAACAATAAATAGTTTGAAGACGGGTTTTTGGAGGCTAATTCTTTTTTTTCTCTTTTCTTTCCCACTTATCTGCTTCAAACTAGTAAGCTACCAAGAGATACGCTCAAAAATCGTCGGTAAGCCTCCAAGTTGGGATTCGATTGCAAATAGAAATAGAGCTTGGATTCAAAAAGGTAAAGCAGATAAAGCGTCTTTGTTATAGCCAAAAAAAGAGGAGTACAAAAATGAAACCTGGCCTGAAACAATGATCAGTTTTTATTGTTGTGTATTACGTCACAGATAGTTTCATTGCATATGCCGGGAGTTCCTTCCTAATTGACAAAAACGAGATCAATTTGATCTACAAGTCTTCCTTCGTTGTGATGATTTGTAGCTTGAAAACCCCAATACTTGAAATCTGCTATCCTTATAATTTTATTTATTCTTCTATTTTCACTTTCAACAAATTGGGTAGATGTGTATATCACAAAATATAAAACAAAATAAAAATAAAACAAACATTTGTACATGTCTCATCATCATCAAATGAGATCACTTGGGGAGAGCTGCGATTCACCCTCGGCCACATAAATTTGCATTGCCTTGTGCAACAATGCTACACCCATGCATTTTTTTGAACGCATCGTCCATGATTGTGGTGGACCGTAGTAGTCTCCGCGTTTCATATTTGTAAGATGTTGTAAGCTTAACGCATCAATAATTGCGGCTTCTCTTGTGTATGCCTCGGCAGGTAGAATGTTATGGAAAACATGCAGACATACTACGCCCTTCCCATCTGACCAAATGTCTAGAATTCGATCAAGTTTTTTGCTGTCCTGGGATTGCTTGGTTGGAGACTTAAGTGCTTCTATTGAGATAGTTTTTACTGAAAGAAAAATTATTATGAAAAATGTTTTTGTTTCGTGCAACGAATTGAAGACTAACAAGAATTGCCTTTAGATGGATGGACTCCATGCAGCCTTGAGAACTTTTTCATGGCTTCATACAAATGGGAGTAGGGCCTTGAAGTTTTCCCTTTGCCGACGTAGAATATCGCCCGTAGAAATCTTTTCCATACTTCGAATTTCGTCATAAACTGGAAAGGATTCGTAAACAATAACCATTAAACTCTTCTATTTAAGGCGGAGTACATTTGATGATGTCCACACATTTCTGTACTACTTACCGAACTCTCGCCTGGTAAATTGCAGGAAATCCTCGGATCAATGAGCATGTAAATGAAACTCTGTTTCAAGTGACCTTCTCTGAGGCGTTTGGTGTTTGGATTGTTTTGGAAATACTTAACGAGTTGCTGTTCAAAAGGCACGTATTCGGAAATCCGTTCAAATAAATCTACTCGTCGAATAGTTCTGTCCAGCTCAACGGAGAATTCTTTAAAAAAAATTTGATGGATATCAAATAAGAAAAAAATGAGAAACATTTTATGGGACACACTTTGGGTTGAGACGCAACGGAATTTGACATGAATTTTAAATTTGGAAAATAAGATAGACATTTTAAATAAAAAATTAAAGAGTATAAGTAAAACAAAAACCTACTTGTTTTGTTATCTTCATTGGCGTTGAGTTGAGCTTTCATCAGAGAAGTGTTTCGTTTGTACTTGGTAAGGCGTTTTATGTAGAGTTTTTTCGTACTCTTCGTTATTGGTCCTGAAAAAAATAAAGTTGAAATTTTATCAGTGAAGAATATATGTTGATGAATTTACCGTTATCTGCAGTCGTTAAAAAACAAAATATTTGGGAGTAAGCCCATGCCAAATTAGCCATAGTCAAACAGGATGATTTTGGTTTTGCATCATTTGGAGATCAACCGCTTTGTTTTGTGAGAGGCTAACTTATCATGTTTTCCTACAGAAGCATGCGGCTGTCATTGAAGGCACTCACCTCATGAGCTTTCGTAATTTTATTTGCACTAAATCAATACTGAGTACTTTAGACCATTTGAATTTGAGTTCAGTGGTAAAGTGCATTGCTGGGCTGATTATAAAATTGCTGAGTTGCCACAAACACGCGTCTAATGTTATTATGACAAAACCGAAATGATTCATGCCCCGAATACTTTATGTTCTCTTTGTTAAGATTACTGTGTGGCCATAATTAGCGGCAGTTGCATTTATGGTCCTGGTTGAAATAAAGTATGAATAATAATTAAGTTGTGGACGACTTGGAAAAATTCTCCGAATGATCTTTGGTCCCGTATGCGAAGACAATGTGTGGAGTGGAGAAGAATATACAACGAGATGTATGAGCTGTACTGCGACATGGGCATAGCCAGAAGAGTTCGCATTGCGAGGCTACGATGGTTGGGTCATGTTGAGCGGATGGACCCAAACGCTCCAGCTCGACGGGTTTTCGGAAGCACATTGCAGGGAAATCGCGGAAGGGGAAGACCGCGTCTTAGGTGACGCAATCAAGTGGATGAGGGCCTCAACCGAGAATCGACTTAGAGTGCGAAACTGGAGAGAGCTCGCCCGAAATCGAAGTCGTTTTAGAAGGATGTTGGTTGAGGCCCAGGTTCACCCCGAACTGTAATGCCCACCTAAGTAAGTACACAGCAACCCATTGGCACAAATTTGTTGTTGAAAATTACAGCTTGATGGGACATTTATGAATGCGGTCACAGGACTGGCAAAACAACCATTGGCGGAACCTTAGCACTTTGTTATAATTTGGAAACGAGGTGAAATTTTCAAATTAACACCCACCAAACGAAAATTGTAGTCGTAATTGGCAGTAGCAATAAAAATCTAGACTTAGTATCGTCATCCCTGGTAAACTCGTTTCACTGTACGGGAAAAAACCGTACTGATTCTTTTTATTGTCGTTAAAGACTTAAGACAGGGAGACAAGACAAGCCATCAGGTAACGTCCTTAACAATATTCTTAAAGCAATTATGTGGCCCGTTTAACTATGCGCTCACGCTGATGATATGGTTTTAAGCTGTAAATTACTAGAATTGATTAAGGTTTCCAAAAAAAATGAGTCTTTGGTTCCCAGAAAAAACGCTTAGACACCAGAATCAATCAAATGCTTGTCACATACATAAAAGAAAATTACTAGACAGTCCTGTTCTTTAACAGAAACATTGAGCTTATTTAGGGCAAGGTCATTCTTTGAAAAAATGTCTGAAGACAACATCTCTAAACGACACTTGCTAATCACTATTTAGGGCTAATAAGGCATAGTGAAAAAATCAGTGAGACGGCAAATAAAACGGCGACCATCACGGTAATGCACTATGAGCTAAATGAATGGCTGTATCCTGTATCACAACTGAATGAACATCTGATAAGCTGCTTTAAGAGGAATATTCTCCGCGTAATATTCATTCAAATCACGAAGTACATAAACCGGACAAAAAGTTAAAAATACAGCGATAGTATTTGAATTTCGCTACGAACTGAATATATTGCGCTCTAGAAGGTTAAGGATTTTTTGGAACAATTAGAACGAAGCGGTTGGATGTTTTCAAATATAAAAGCAGATGATCTTATCAATCTATGGTTAGTTGGATTCAGTAGCATGTGCTGTGCTTTGATTTTCATTACACCAGCGAACATGGATATTTCTATTTCTAGTGACCAGAGAGTTTTTGAAAAAATTTGGATAAAGATAAGAGACCAGAAGTATGTATAGGGAACAAAGACAGTTGAAAACGGGCAACATCTTTTAGAGTATCATTTGATTTATTGAGTAAGAGAAGAGGTTTGATGTATTGTTCTAATACCAAGCGAGTAATTTTGAGAAAAGTATGTATTTTTGTCCAAACTTTAGTAGTTTCGATATAAAACTGTTACTTAGAAGTTTGATGTTCGGTTTTCAGAACTATACAAACGTTATTTCCACTGACTCTTCAACGGGTCTCCACTTTGCTGTAGTGAAGATACTTACGATGAAACCTAAAGTAGAATTGCTACGGTCTCATGCTCCAAAGCAGACAGTCAACTACCGGCTAGAGTGTGCGCAAACAAAGTGCGATCACCCCTATGACTATTATGGAAAGAGCACACAAAAAACAATAACAATAGCGGAGCTATACCCTAAAAAGCCAGCAGACGTCACGGCTGCTGGCTTGGGCTTTACCTTTCGTTCTCAATATCGAAACGTAAGTTCACCACTGACTGACTTTTTTTATTTAATTTTTTGTTTGGTTTGTTTATGATTTTACTGATAATTTTGGATCCCTTTCTTTTTTGTTACCTCTTCTTTTAGATTCAACTTTCAACCAAGTCACAACAAATTTTAACAAATACAAAATAGAAAAACAAATTTAAATCATTGTGAGAAAACCTTCTCCTCGACCCTTTCTTCAACATCGATATGGAAGATGGAGCCGGTAGTGGAACTATAGTCGTTGATTATGTCAGTGACGCTACCTCCATCGGTAGCTCGGAAGTCTCTAATCTTTCCTGAGTTTCCAGGCAGAGTAAAATCTCTAACTGTAGAAGTACGATGAAGAGGCTGGGGAAAGTAGACTGCAACGATATTACGGACATAGAACGTAAAAGACAACATACGGGCCTTTTTGAACAGGGAGAGCTTGGGAAAAGATGGGCCAACTGCACCGCATAGACTAAATCATACATCGTCCGAATTATAATCGGCCGAACTCTGACGTTCGAACCAAACATGTGTTAAACAAAGAGAGAGCGTACACCACTACAACCGACAACGTCAGATGTCGCCCTATGTCGTCCGACTTCATCCGATCAACAAACAAATCCGAACTTGTTTGGATTTATCGGACGTCGGACGTCAGTTTGCCTATAAAAGTACACAATGGATATTGAAGAGTTAGTAAATTTCGTTTTTAGTAGGACACCACTGTGGAATAAGTTTTCTAAGACGTATAATAGTATAGATGTCACTAAAAATCTCTGGAAAAATGTTTCAATTGAACTGAAATAAATAAATTCAATAACAGGCTGTCTGTCAGCTATCGTCAGAGAACGGCAGCAGTTTATGCAGACGAACGTCCGAGATTGTCGTCCGAACGATTCCGATCCGATATCGGCCGATAAATCGGATTCAGTGTACACGAGCCGTAAGCAAGGGTTACCCGTCGACGGCTTGTAAAAGAGCTACAAATGACACAGGACCCAGCACGAACGACAAACTGACTGATCCTAAAGCATGGAAACACAATAGAACTTCTAGCTCAAACAGGAGCCATACATTGACTGTAAGGAGCTTAACTGAAAAATTCTAGTAGTAAATCAAAGGATTTTTCTTTAGTTCGATGAATAAAAAAATTTCTTTTGGACATCTCACAATAAACTTACCTGGTGGATCACCAAATTGGGTAAGCTCGTTTCTCAGCGCTTCTGTTTCGTAGTCAAGCGGAACTGTAAGGTTTGTTGAGGCACTTGTTATAGACTCATCATTATTTCTTCTATTTTCATTGTCCCTTCAATAAACAAAATTTATCAAATAATCAACCCAAAACTCAAACTTTTAACTTACTTCTTTGGTGAATCCTTTTTAACTTGATTATTCAGCAGCTTGGTCTCATAGAACACCAAACCATTCTCGTCGTCTGTATGCACATAGGCCTCGGTCATTTGAACAATATACTCAGTATGTCTAGGCGAGTGTATAAAATCACTGTCGTTTACTTGAGTAGACTGCGCCTGGGGTACTGCCGTCTCATTGCAATCGGGTACCGTGTAGAAGCTATCTTCGATTTCTGTGGGCACTTCTTCAATTGTCTTTACAATTCGACCAAAGCTGGTGTTGTTAAATGTTTTTTGCTTCTGTTGTAGCGTTTCTTCTTCTTCTGCTTCTTCTTCGTCATTCAAATCCAGAACGGTGTTTGTAAAATCCAATTCTTCATTATTCATAATTCCACTGAGGAGGTCATCGATATCATTGAATTTTTGCAAGATTGACTGTTTACTTTTCGCACGTTGCACTTTTTCTCGCCATGCGTTAATCAAAGACATTGGAGATGTGTTTGCTTCAGCAGATATATCCTTAGATAGTTCTGAGATGTTTTCTTTGGTCAATGCGAAAATGTTTCGGGGTGCTTCTTCCTTAGTTATGTTTATATCAGGCGGATCTTCGTCATCCTTGGGAGGACAGCATGTGCACGGATCAGGTTTGCGACGATGAGTAATGTTGATGTAATAAGGGCTTGTGACATCGTAGTTGTAGTTTATGCGGTTTGGGGTGAACTTCTTACTCTCCATTTGGGTAACAGAGAGATGGTTGTTTTTCAATGGTTTGGGTGTATTCAATTTGCAGAGATCCTGGTGTTTCTTTTGGAATTTCAACTCAAAAATGTGATCCTGCATAACTTTAACAACATCGAAGTGGCATTCATGGATCGCATAGAGAATGGGAGTCTTTCGGTCGTCGTCGACCAAGTCCAGTTTTCCTCCTTTTTGCTGGAAATGCATATTTTTTAAAAGATTTTCAAGCACAATAGGAAAATTGAACTTACTAAAAGCATTTTAATAATACTAGCGCGTCCGTGGACGGCTGCAACATGCATTGGGGTCATATTATCTTCGGATAACACATTAGGATCTCCTAAATATGATAAGCATAATGTATAAGGCATGTAACTTTAAACACAGAGCCAATTACCTCCTCTTTCAAGAAGCTGAGCTGTGATTTGTTCGGCTAATTGGATATTCGGCATCCCACACGAATAATGTATGGGAGAGATTCCTCTGTCTTGTATAATGATGTTGGGATTGATATCATACTTGCAGAGCACGTCTTCTATCATTCTTTAAAACAAAACAATTAGGAACAACAATAAACAACAAATAATGTGCACACTGTTACTTTGGATCTTCATCTTCCATGGCATCCAATAGGCAAAGGGCAAGAAAATTAGCACGTTGTTCCATGGTTATAATTGAACAAAAGCACTTAGTTTATTTTACTGAAATAGTTTCGCTTATATTACGGAGAATTTGTTATTTTTAAAGCGGTACATTTTCACAAATTATTTTCTATTTATGTTTTATGCAGTGCGAGTGCATTATGCATTTTTTTGACGTTAAATATTTTGAAGTTAAGAAATATTGTTTAACTTGCTATTCGTTACAAGGTGGCGCCAGCAAAAAATAAAATGAACTATATACAGTATGTTAGTGAAGGCAAAGGAACATTCTTCATAGCTCAGAGAGTAGGGGAAGGGGCCCTCGGGGTATAATGGGCCCCCCTGGTATTTCCTGATTGAGTAAAGTGGCAGCTCCGATTTTGCGTCTTTCTTTTTCAAATTATCTGCGGCAATACGCGGGAATCCCCTTTTTCAGTGAAAATGACATCTGCGGTTCGTTGAGAAAAAAAAGCATTTTTTGGTCTATTGATGTTATTATCAAGTGAAATAAAGTGCATGTTTTTATACGTGGAGTGAATATTAAATTCAATTTTTCTCTTTTAACATCAAAGTAAGTTTATTTATTTTGTATTAATCTAGTTATTTCATCTAATTTAGCTAGCAGAACAACAATCTACATTTTTAGTAAAAAAATAACACATGGGGCATAATGGGCATGGGTGCCCATTATGCCCCATTTATATGTTATTTTCTGTTTCTTTTTTATATGTTTTCTGTTAAACGCAACACACTTTTTTAGATAGTTCGCAACTACAAAAGAAAAACTATGGGACAAAGATAATTTACGTCGAGCTGTTGAAGCTGTTAGAACAAAGGAAATAAGCTGTAAAGTTGCTTCTGTAAACTATGAAATTCCCCGGAGCACATTGCAACGATTTTTAAAAAAGCCGAATTAAACCCCCGAATTCCACTTGCAATAGAAAAAACCTGGAGCTTTCAAACCTGTATTCTCGGTGTCCCAAGAAAAAGAACTGATCAATTACCTCAATGATATGGAAGGTCGTTTGTTTGGGTGCTCTATGAAAGAATTTCGGCAACTTGCATTTGAACTGGCAGAAAAAAATAAAATAACAAACAACTTCGACATTGAGACACGAATGGCTGGAAAAATTATTATTCACCATCTCAAATCAGTGCCATTCCAAAAGCACCAGGAAAAAAAAGAGTTTCTGATCGCAGAGGAAACGGCTGTAATAGCCGAATCACCGTACAAGGTTCAACTTGAGGCTGAAACTCTAAAGCTGAATCCTGCCGCAAAGAAAGGAGAAAAGCTCGCTGCAAAAATTAAAAAGAAGAGAAAATAGAATTTTCGGAAAGCGAAGAAGATTAAGAATGCCTTTATTGTGGGCATTTATATTCCGAATCAACAGAAGGATGGGTGTCTTGCAGAGCCTGTGGAAAGTGGGCCCATTGCTGTTGCGCCGGCTAGGAGGATGGAGATGATGAATCGAGCCACGTTTGCACACGTTGTACTCAACATTAACTCAATACGCACCGTTCCTTACCTTTGCCCATTATGCCCCATGCACGGGGCAAAATGGGTTTATGAAGCACTTTTTTAAAATTAATACAGATTGAAGAATTTTTAAGTTTATTTACTCTATATCTTTTTATTTAATGCATTTAAAGTTCCTTTAATGAATAAAATTGTTTTGGACATGATAAACATGTTTTTGATGTTTTTATTATCAAAAAACCTTAAAGGGCCCGTTATGCACCGCCTTCCCCTATTTAGAAACTCCCATTGGTTATGGAACACAGCGTGGTTCAACTCGGAGTAGTTGAGTTTGGACTGCAGCTCATCGATTGCTTGGAAGATATTATGGTCTTGATTGATTTGGAGTGATTGTTGGCATAACATCGGTTCTTCCAGGTCCCCCATAAAAAGTACAAAAGATTGTGGTATTTTTATTTTAATAAAGTCTGTTTAAATTTAAAAGGCCGATGTTGAATATAAACATTTACAGCCGTATCTATAAAGAACTTTTAATCATCGATTAGATTTAATTGCCCTTTAAGTAACACTTAAGTAACGAATCCGTATCGATAATCAAATTTCACATTTAAGTAACCTTGCTAAGAGGCCTCTTAACTTAAATGCCAAAAATGACGTTTAAAGGTCTCTTAAATCCGAATTAAAAATTCATTCTGACGTTTCGGGAAAATCGGTGTCAATTTTGATCTGTTGTTTTGGTAATTAATTTCTAAAAAAGAAAAGTTGGTTGTATCGTTCTGGAATTATATTTATACACGTACGTACGAAGGTAAGTAAAGATATATTTGTTTCTTATTTATCAATTTATCATATTTATTATTTCAGTGGAAAAGCAACCTTCGTAGTACAGCAAAAATTCTGGCCAAAGTCAACAACATCCTTTCATCAACAGAATGGAAAAAAACACCACTCCATACCGCATTCATTTGCATTGGATCCCCAAAGTCAGGATATAAGAATGTAGTTGTGGGAAAGTATAGCCCAAGAAGCTCCACAGTGCTACAAGGCCAAACGCGTTGTTCTCGCAACAACCATTCTCGTGAGTACGGTTCTGAAAGGTTAAATTGCATTTTTCAAGTCATATTTTCCTGCTGCTGAATTCTTTATTCTTTAAACTTCTTTGTATATTTCTTGCTGAATATTTTAAAGTAATCTCGGTTTATGTACACAATTCCTAACCTCTGCTATTAACGATTTGTCTTTACAGATTATTTCTCCGGCAACTCTTACACAAGTTCCACATCGTTATTCCAGCTTTAGATCATCCAACCCAGTTGCTGATATCTCAGAAAACCCCGAAGTCGAGGTCATTAAAAATCCTCCTGAATGGAAATTTGTCGAGCGACTACTGCAAAGTCCAAACGTTCCAAAGCCTATCGCAAAAGCTGAGTACCCATGTGGATGGAAGCCACCACAGCCGGCAGCGAAATTAAAACACGATTATTCTGTTGCACGCATCAAAAACTATATGGTTCCTGTTTACTTGCAAACCAAACACCGTGGTCTTCGTCGTTTGACAATCATCAGATACATTCAGGAAATAGCAGTCATATAGCAGTCGGCCGGAAGAGAATACACTCTGAAGGCGAAACAGAAGTCCGTGCTCCCGCCTGGAATCAAGTTACACCAGATACCTCCAAGTCTCATTCCACAGTCCTCGTTTCAGATGAACTCTCAAGCGGCGGCTTTTGCTGCCCTTACTCTTCGATACCTATTCCGTCGACAAGTGCATCGGCAGTGGAGTCTATTCCCCCTCCACCAGGGGCTCCGATGCACTACCCCAGTCAGGATCCGTCACGGTTAGGAGCAGTGAAAAAGTAAACCAAGTAGACAAATGAAGTCAAATAAAAAATATCTTTTTAGTATTTTCAAATGTTTTTATTTAAAAAAAAAAAGAAAATGTTACAGCAGTTCTAGCTGAGTTGTGTGCAGAGGGAAGTCTTTTACTTTGCTTAGCGGTACTTGAACGAAGTATTTGTTGCAGTAGCTTGGGCGCTGGTCGATGAGGACTTCTCTGACTTGAGTGGCATGTTCCCTGCAATCCTGTAAGAACGGTGAACCTCTTTAAGCGCTGTCTCGACAAAAAACACAAATATTCTGAAGCGCTTGATGAACTGGATTTCAGTGCGTTCATTGACCCGTTGAGAAAGGACTTAGAATCCCACCGCAAGATGATGAAGGACAAAAAGGATTCCAAGGCTAAAACGTCTAAAGACGATGCCGCACCCGATGTTCAAGAAATGAGCGATGAAGAGGATTAAGTGAGGTATCATTATGTAATAATAAGGATTTTTGTATTTTGTTAGTTGCAACAATAATAATTTGTGAAAAAAAGTCGTGTTTTTGTTTCAATTTTATTTTGCCAACTGGTAAACGCCTCCACTGAAGATTAGTTTATGCTCGCGCACTTTGCGCTGCAGGAATTTCTTCAACTCTTCCTGGGAGAATTCTATACCCGGACCATGAGAAGCGAACATTTTCAGCATCTGGTGTATTCGCTCAATAGGAAGCGAGTCTAAATTCGTCAGCATTCCGACAATATACGACCAGAACACCTACAACGACCAACGATTGTAAACAAAAAAAAAGATAAAAGGTTCAAGTAAGAAAATACCTGAAGTTCCTCTTCCCGTTGATCACTTGCTGATGCCATGGCGCTCTCACTCTCGTCGTCTTCTGCAATGTCGGTGGTCTGCATTTTTTCGATTCCTCTTCCACCAGTTTCTTCAATCAGAACATAAACATCTGGTTGGGATTCTCTGAGTAGTCCCTGGGTTTGCCAGAACCCGATCCTCCGTCGCAGCACCGATGGCGGAATTTTCATGACCGCGCTTAGTTCATCCAGTGACCATTGACCTAAGGAATACTTTTCTAAGCTTTGAGTTTCGACTTAAAAGAAAATGTTTGTACTTTTAGTCTGAAAATGGTAAATTATAATAGCTTGTGTTGGAGCTGCCGTTATTTCGATTGTTCGGTTGCCGAGCTCAATTTCAAGCTCGACTCTTCCAGTAACATTTCGCCAGCATAATGTTCTGTTTCCCTTATATGCTTCGTATGATTTTGTGAATTTCTTAAACTCCTCTTCAATTGCCTCAGGGAGTTCTAGTGTTTCCTTATTAAATGCTGGCCAGAACTGGGATGAGATAATCAACGATTTCAAATCGAATGATCGGTCTAAAACAACAGAGCGTGTTAGTAGTGTGGAGGAAGGTTTTAAGGCACTACCTACTCTCATTATAGCTGATGTCTCCTTGAATGTGTCCATTGATGCGCTTCGAGTCACTTATGTCCTTCAACATTACTTCACAGCTGTGCAGCAGGGTCTCTCCAAATCTAAGTTTGAGCAACTCAAGATTACGTATTTCCCTGTCTGGATTAAAGTCAAGACTTGACAAAATCTATCTGCTAGAAGATTGCGGTACTCGTTCACAAAGAGCTCCTTACTGCCGTAAATGTCCACCACCATCGAAATGATGTCAGCCGAGCGGTTGCTTCGAGGATTTTGAGTGAATGCTGCTGACAAATAAAATTTATTTAAACATCGCACGTCTATGTGGTATAAGGGAATAACAAAATAATGTTTACCTGGTGTAGCGTCCACCGGATCGGGCTGCCAGTTTTCCCAGTTTGCCATTTCATCCTTGCCAGCAGCTTCTATATTTTCTTTAAGTGCTTCACTTTTGGCCAACTCTTCTGCCAAGTCTGTTGGGCCTTCCTCAGTCAAACCGGTCACTACCCTTCTCACCGTGTCACTGCGTTTCCTTAGATACTCCTTGACCGGTTCGGTAACTGTTTCCAATATAACCCCACTGCTATCCAAATGGCGAATAGTCTTTATTGCCGCAACATAACCAGTCAAAATATCCATGGTGTTCACACCCGGATGAAGAATTCTAGCTTCTAGAGATTCTTTGAGTGACTTTATAAGATGCTTCCGCAAATCGATTTTTTCTAGGCAAATCTTTAAATCATCAATTGCGGGAATAGAATCGGGATAGTCTATGCAAAGATTAAATGTCGGTAAAATGTTAAATAATTTTTTAATAACAAACCAATGATAATGCTCAAGAACTGCTCTATGATGATATTCGCATAGGTTTCATACAATAATAAATAAACTTATTCATGAAGAAGTGCTCGCTCTTCCTTTGTGAACGTGGACTCGAAGTGGAGATCACGAAAGTCATCAGACTCCAGGTAGTTGTAGAGAATTTTTTTGAAATATTGTTTGTCCATTTTGGTAGAGCTTGTTCCCAAGCCGGAGCAATTGGTCTTCAAAAGGTATCTGCAAAAGATCCCTTGCAGTTTCAAGTTAAGGCTCAATGCGATTGTCTTACCTTATATACATAGACATAATATTGAACATCTGGTTGCTGATACTTGTAGGCAGTTTCTTCCCCCAATAAGATAGACAACAAGACTCCCATATTTCAGACCAGTCATTAGATTGGCTTCCTGTCGTTTTGCTTTTTCGATAGCCGGGTCAACACTAGAGCTTTGACCGAATGTCGGTCTATTGGTCATTCCTCTGCTTCTGTCATCTCTTCCACCTGCTACTGGTTGTGTTCTTCTCACTAAAAGCACACGATAGATGAAAAAGAAGCATTTTTAAGAACAAAATGTTATGGGTGCACTCACTACAATTCAATTCTTTCGTCTACCTTTGGCCCGTGCTTCAGCTGCATCAGAAGCTTTGACAAATGTCCTTTGAAGTCTCTCCGCTCGTTGGGCACGGAATTCCTTTGCGACTTCTTGTGACAATTCACCAACCATTCCCATTGTCTCGTCTGGATATTTGCATCCTATGAATTCAAAATTTGTGAATACTTGCGCTAGGCAAACTTCATCTTCGCTGAACTTGTCTTTGTGTACTTGCATGAAACGCTTAACGGAGATTCCAGTGTTCCTCGCTTTCGTAGTCACTAGACAACTGATATCGGCTAGTTTGTCAACTAAATCGAATAACTGGCTGATGTCATAGGTTATTGTTGGGGTGTTTGGATTGCACCACTTAAGGTGCTCCTCGTAGGTCTAACAAACTTCTTCCATACAATCGTTCACACTCTCGTATCCACAGCAAATATGGGTTTCTTGTCGCACGCCAGGTTGAACAAGTAGAATTGCTTGCAACATGGTTTTTTAGATTAGAAGAATTATTGAGAAAAATAGGAAATTTTCAGATGACGAAGGCGGTGGAACAAAGTGTTAGGTTATCGGAAATCAAAACTCTTGGTTGAAATATTAAGCACTTTGGGATTAATGAATTTTTCTCACGTTTTGTTTGGATAAAACATTTTCAGGCCATTTGCTTTGCCTTTGTAATTTTTTTTTTTTTTTTTACAAACGAATGGTTGTCAAAACTCAGTTTAAATTGGACTAGATTTCTGTTTTTACTACTTTATTTTGACACAACTATCAATTAGTTTAGCATCAGCGTAGAATCGATTATCGATAAGAATTTAATCAACCTCTCTTAAGTTCCAATTAAATTTTAATTGAAACTTAACTTATCAACGTCTAAGAGACGTCTTAAGAAAATCTAATAAATATGGCTGTTATTCCTCAGCGTCATCGAAAATTTGCAGCATCGGATAGAGGTGTGCCACCGAGGTCACGGCAGTCATCTGGCCGATATTTTTTTCCATACACAATTGAACTACACCAATATTATAATGATAAAAAGAAATGATAATAATTTTCTAACTAGTTTGTGTTTTATTCAAAACTAGCTGAGCCGCCCGGCTTTGCTTGGGTTTTAAGGTTCCCGTTCTCGTTTTTCCCCTTCCGTATGAATTTGGGGATGAATCTTACTGTGGGACTATGTGGCATCCTATTGCTGAAAAATCTTTTGAAATCCGTCCAGTAGTTCCTAAGTTTGTGGTACCCGTGGTGTGATGGATAGCATGTTCGCCTGTTAATCCAGAGGTTCCAACAGAGGCAAAAATGTTTTTTCCACGGGTATCGCCTTTCGCGAGGAATTGGCAAGTCCTCCGTTAGTATTCATTGTATTCATTGTATTCAATTGTAGGTCTCTTCCATTCCCTCAAAAGGCATGGTTGTGAGAAATGCGCTAGGCCCAGGGGCTCCTAGCTCTGTTGCGTCACCCTATTTATTTATTTATTTATTTTATTTTTAAGTTTCCGTTCCCAACCCATTCCTGTTGGAATCTTCCGTTCCGTGAAAATATGTGAGTGAAATAAAATCTATGTCACTGAGGGATAATGTTACATCCTAGAGTTGAAAGAATTTTTTAAATCGGTCAAGTAACTTTTAGGCCCCCGTTCTTGTTCCCGTTTGATAATAGGGATGAAATACACGCCAAGTTACTAAGGGATTATGTGGCATCCCAGTGCTGAAAGAATTTTTGAAATTTCTTGTGGGAATCTTCCGTTCCCATGGAAATGTTTGAATGAAATGTAAGCTTATGTCACTAAGGGATAATCGATAATGTGACATCCTAGAGTGGAAAGAATTTTTGAAATCGGTCAAGTATCTTTGAGGTTCCCGGTCCCGTTTCTGTTCCAGTGGGATTGTAGGGATGAAATATAGTCTAAGTTGCTGATGAAGGAGATAATGTAGCACCCCTAGCGCTGAAAGAATTTTTGAAATCTGTGGAGTAGTTTCTTGACAGGAACCATCTCTGGACTAAACTATGTCTACCCTGAAAATTTCATAAAAATCCGTTGGGTGGCTTAGGAGCCTACACCGGACATACATACATACATACATACATCCTATTTTTACTATAGATCAACATCGGCCCTTAAGCGTTCATTCGAGCATAGAGTTCACTGGCTAATTCACTTTTGAAATGAATTCATGATTGAGTTGACCAGTGAAAGCGAGTTAAGATTTTTCAAAAAATCTTTATGGTGACCATACGCCTAGAGCTTCAACGAACAAACCTAATAAAGTATAAGAAATTTTATGGAAGGCTTCTCTCAACAAAGTCTATGAAAAAACAGTTTCTCTTTGAAGCTATTACAATATCACTTCGGTAAGTTGTTACCAAAACCTTTACAAAGTTAGAATCATAAAATTGTGCTTATCGCAGATTTTACTGATTGTGCATATAACACTTTGGTTAGCAAACTTTATAGAGATGTAGGCCTTATAAAAACCTGCATTTTTCAGACCTCGGCGTACTTGTTTGGAAATCGTTTTTCAATGAACCATAAAACCTCAAGCACACTATATTTTCCTTAAATTTTTTATATTTTCCAATTTTAAGTATGAAATCATTTTAAGTAAAATTAGTTTCCTTATTGTGTTTTTTAAAACAAATCACATGTAAGTGACGAAACGAGACCAACTATTGCGTCAGTCAGATTAATTGCTATAAGCGCACGTTCTTTGAGTAGGTATACTCATTCATGTATCATACACTCGGACATGAATTACTTTATAAAAAATTGTTTATACAACATTAAGGCTGTAACCTTTAGCTTTGTTATTTATAATTATTGGTGATACACTACTCTTCATACTTCCAATGAGGTAATTCTGTCTTCAATCTTAAATTACGGTTATTGATAAAAGAGTATGACTTTGCTTACTTTTCAGTTTCTGTTATTTTTATTTTCTCGTCTGCTGTCTATTTACTTATTACAAAAGTAAACAATAATTTTGTTGAAATGACATGGCGCCAAAGTGTCTTGGCGTCTATTTTATTCTTAATCTACAATACAATAACGCTTGGCATGATATGGTTTAAGCTTATCTGTAGGTCTAATAGTTCTATCTAATAGCATTATCACTATCCAAAGACCAAACCTTGAACAACATACTTCAGCTATACGGAGGCGTCTTAGGAGAACGAACCAAGATAATTTGATTAAACTTCTGAGTGTCGTAAACGAATAGTTACGGTGTTACCAAATCTCATTGCATTAACAAAGACACCTATTGTTTCTGGTTAGCCTTGACATCAAAAAGTGGCTGCAACTAAATAGCACTTCGATTAAGTCAAGTTAATTCAATTTCACTTAGTTTCTCAGCGAAAAACCGAAACAATAACTCCTCGCTGCTTAAAATATTTATCGAGGCAGTCATGCACGAAACAGCAATTAATTTCTACCATCAAACGGCTCAATAAAAAATGGTACATCGTTTCAGAATCCTAAGGTACATCGTTTTAATTTATAATCATTCAATACCCGCATAAAACACGTTTCTTTCACATATCAGATTATGAGTACATACGTATTCATGTTTCACTTATATAAATCTGACCGGGACCATCCAGACAAAAATGTCCAGATTTATGTCTCAACACCACGCTTATTTGCTCCCCACCTTCAGCGAAAGTTCATTGACGTTAGTTGACTTGAATTACTGTTTTAAAGTTACCGGCTATGTTGTGTCTTGTGTGTCATGGCCTTATCACGAAGCTTTAATAACCACAGGTAATACACTGCAATTAGAAACACCTTTTTAGACTGTGAGAGTTTGTTGTCTTTCTGATTGTGTGAAAGAGAACAAAGCATTTGAGGGAATTGTCTTATCGCCATCGGAACAAGCTCAAAGCTTCGACACAATCTTTTCATGCTAAGCACCAAATCGGATCCCCGTGCAAAAATTTGTATTCAGTCAATTCAGATCTTTAGTCGCATTAAGTTTAGCATGTGGTTGTTCGCGGTTTTCGCACTTGGATGTTTAGCGTACGTCTTTTCTCAATTGAGTAACAAAAAAGATTCTTTTTATTAATTGAAGTTAAATCACAATTAACAGCAGCACATTGGATGTGACACAGGCGTTTGATTATAAATGTAACCTCACAGCAAAGGGAAGTCCAAAGTTCCCTGATAGTTTTAAATTCGGAGCTTCAACGGCAGCTTATCAGATTGAAGGCGCTTGGAATGAAGATGGTAAAGGTGAATCGATTTGGGATGATTTCACACACAATTTCCCAGACATGATGGATGACAGGTCGAATGGTGATGTTGCAGCGGATTCCTATCATAACTTTGATAAAGATTTGGCAGCTTTGGTGGAGATGAAGGTATGGTACTTTGTTTCACTGTTGTCCTTATCATCAAATACGAAAACTGTAGTGAGTAATGTTTGAAAAGCGTTTCCCCATGTAAATATCACGGTGCGATACTGCGACCGCGAATGAGGTCGATTGGTGTCATCAAGTCTAACAAAATAGGTTCATCGTTGTTTATTATATTTCTGATTAGAAAATTTAATGAGGTCTAGTTCAGCAATATTCATTCGTGAGACACATTCAAACATAAGTAACAGTTTAATGTGAGTCAGAAGCTTAGAAATAGCACGATTTTGTATCTGGGCTTTACAAGAAGGTGGAAAATATCAAAAATAGGTTCAAAGACGGTTATCGACAATCGTCAACCGTCGATTGTATCCGCAAAAAAATGTTTCATGTGACTTAGCTCTCAACGATTGAAAGATAGCTAATTTACTTATAAGCTCTTTCCACTGTTTGAGGTTCTAAAACAAGTTTTTTTTAATACCAAAGACTTAGGTGCTAGTCGTCTCAAAAGTTACTAATCAGGCCCAGAGTAGCGTATTCGCTACGTTATGTTAAATTTGCTGATTTTGAAGGCATCGATCGATATTACAGAAAATAATTGCTACAGCTTAGCTGGAATTCCTCCTTATCAGATGCAATTTAAAAAAATACACGGTTATAAAAAAAAGTTCAAAATATTCTTACAAGTTGCTTTTTCTGTTAAAGTTTATCAATTTATACAGATAACTTCTCACCAGTAGTTCGAAAAGTTTTACATTTGTTAGAACCGTTTCTGTATACCAAAATGCATGAACCGGAAGTGTGATTTCTGGTAGGACAATTAATTTTCTAGCAGTTTTTTAAATTGTAATTTATTGTATTTTGCTACATAGTTTCAAGTGGTCACTTGAATTAATTTAGTACTTTATGATCAGTAGCTTGTAGGCTTTTTGAGTGCAACTTTTGATATAAGCAAGTCGTCGCATTTTCGTGTTACAGCTTTACATTCAGAAAACTATATTTTAGGAACGTTAATTTGTTCATTGAACTTTACCAGTCAGTCAGTCAGTTATCTTGATAATTCCATTAATCTGTTTTTCTCCAACTAAAAACATTTTTAACGCACAATCACCAGATAATTAAGTCTTCTATAGAAATCAAAGTATCATTCTGCAATGATTTTTATTAGCATAACCTAAAAATTCCAAATCTGACTAAGGGTAAACTAAGAACAGGGCGAAACAGAATGTGTTTCGATTTTTAAATACAAAACAATCGAACAGAACGAATAAAATAC
The DNA here is from genome assembly GCA_914767635.1 of Melanostoma mellinum. Lineage (NCBI taxonomy): Eukaryota > Metazoa > Arthropoda > Insecta > Diptera > Syrphidae > Melanostoma > Melanostoma mellinum. The sequence continues at coordinate 32,657,704 of OU612059.1, forward strand.
AGAACAGCGAACCTTGATGACTCCCTTGTGGTACTTCGCTCTTTGAATGCTCTCTAGGAGCAGAAGAACAAACTTTTTGTTGTAGAAGCACTACTTTTGTTAAAAAAAAAAAGGTAAAAAACCCAAATTGAGTACTACAAACTACCGCAAAGCACTCAATAAATAAGATTTTGGTAACCCAAAAGGCAACTGTCAATATAACAAGAAGGTTTCAAAGGATGGCCAAGTCTCAAAAGCTGGGTTCAGGGATATGCTAAACTCGCTGGTCGCTGTTTCCACTAACAGCGCGATTGCTTCCTATCAAATTCACGCTTACAAGATTCTTAAAGAGGTCGAAAAGACCCAAGAGGGACCAAAGGAGAATGGTCAACTGCATGACCAGAATATAAACGTTTTTGGTTGCACTTAAATCAAAAATAATTCTGCAAGAGCTAAAGAGAACATAAAACGGAATAGTTTTATGAAGAGTTGATAAGGAGCATGTTGCGATCTGATTAATTTTTGGAATAACTCTTCAAGATCTGCGGTGTGTTTCTTCGGTTTATTGTTACACAAAAAATTTAAATGTCTGCTGTTATGTAATGCATAAATGATATAGTCAAGTCAAGAGTACAATTCTTTATTGATGTTCTTAGTTCAAATGAAAAGAAAGACTGACTAGCTTACTGTCCAAATATGTAAATTATGTGAGACGTATATGTATGCAATACATACATACGACACACATATGACATCTGCTAGAGGTGGAATTGGCAATTAAGGCTCGTAATGTTGAGTAAGAAACCTGGAGAAAATAAGATGTTTTTTCGGAATAACAAAAGTTGCTATTCCGCCAATATTAATTCCATTTCCCAAAATTTGATGAAAAGGGAGTTTGCCTTTCGGTTGTAAAAAACCTTTTTTTTATTTTTAGAAAATTCATAACTCAACTTCAAGTTCAAACTGAGTGTTTCTTTGAGTCCTAGGCTTGCCCGCAATTCAACCTGAAGCAGCACTATTTTTTGCTGAGGCGAGTTCAGATAGTGAAAAGGTCTGCTAAGTAGCACGTACCGTCTCTTTAACTGACAAACATTGCAGTAGTTTCGTGGATGAGCGTTTTTAGGAACTCAAAAACATAGTTTTTCTTTTTGATAACTTGGAGAGTTGGCAGAGAAACTGTGGTGAGCTCTGGGTGAAGCTCAGCGAATGAAGCTTATGGTTTTCAAAAAATTATTATAGCGCCTTGGAAAGGTAGCATAAAAAGCCAAATATGTTTGTTGGTTGAAGCCCTGGTTTTGTGATTGCCACAAAGAGTTTTTTGAAAAACCTTAATTTGGCCTGAATATCAAAATGAGTGTTTTTGAGCCGTGTGTTTGCCCTCAACTCGGTTTAAAGTGGCACTTGGTTTTTGCTGGTGCGAGTTTAGGAAGCGAACACACCATGTATGAGGTAGTGAAGTGATTCGTGGTCTAGCGATTTTTTAAGTACGAAAACCTATTCTTTTTTGCAATTTATAAGGTGGCCAAGCAAACCTTTGCCAAACTATATTAACCAATTATTCAAAACAAATTTTGTTTGGTTCAAAAAGATTCAGATTCAGATTCTATACAAATTGCTTTAAGTTTCAAGGACCGGTTTCGAACTTTTAACTTACAGTTCCAAAATAGAGTCATGTCCTTACAAAGCTTTACGGAACAGTCATTGAGCAAACACATCGTCTTCCCTGATCTTGTCACACAATCACAATCGTTGCGTTTTACTTCATTAATGACCGTTTGTAAAGGTTGTCGTGTAACTTTTTTTTTTAGTCAGATGCCTGCCTTCCTCCAAATTGAATTAAAAAGCATTGTCAACAGGTGCCTTTTATTGAATTACAATAAAATCTGGAATCTGGTCAGTAACTGAATGTCGTGTCAGTAAACCGATTTAATTGAATCAATTAAATTTTCATGAGATCAAAAGTTGAAATCCATGGTGGCTATAGAGTCCAATATTCGCTTATGTTTCCAACTCAAGTTTTGCTTGAATAGCCTTTTTTTACGTGAGGTTGATTTATGCTCAACCTTAGTTAGAACTTTTTGCAATAAAAAAGGTAATGCAAGTTTTTTCTCCGATTTTGTATGGTTTGAATGATTAAAAACTAACCGCAAATGGGAGATATTTGAAACAAGTTCAGCTATTGGAACCTGTTTTAAGAAAAGATATAGAGATATATCCATAGAAGTATTTGTAAAATACTCTGTTTGATTTTAATAGACAAACTACTATTCTATGGAGGCTCGTCGTCTCGTAAAATCTTTGCTGCGGACGTAATGTTATTTGAAACATTTATTTAAATAAATTAAAGGCCGACCTTTGCTTGTTATCGACGAGGTTTTTTTGTGAAAAGGGTAAGAAATAAAAGAAAATTGTTTTTGCTGAATTTTTGCGAGAAAACACTTCTGTTGACATTGATATGATAACCTTAAAACTTTTTTTTTTGTTGAAATGACGGAAACAATATTTTGACCATTCATCCCAAATAAACACTTCTGTCTTATCACATTAAATAACAGTTTATTGACGGAAGCAACGCCATCACCGATGAAGTAAAGTGGTAGATAGGAAGGTATAGCTTCGTTTACAAAAAAGACGTTCATTGCACTCATATTGCATGATAGGTGCTTAACGATCTGGGATTTTGAACAAGTGCAGTAAATAACCGAACAACTGTCAGGAGATAAATACGATGCTGTTAAAATGACAGATCAAAAATTATGAGGACCTTTATCAATGCAACACAATCAAGCGCTGATTGGATTTTGATAGTTGATGTGGTCACAACCGCCATTTCTAACGTGATATGAATTCCTTTCTTCTTTTTGAATTTGTTCATTGCAGCAGTTTTGAATGAAGCCTTCAACATTCTGCAAAATGGAACGATGTTGCCGCAGTTTACTCTCTCGTTCCACTTTGTGGTTCAGAACTACCAGACCACCACTACAAGAAAGCTTCCACTTTCGAATTAAGAACTCAAAAATGATTTCACTTGTTTTGTTTTTCTGACACTGTCGGCGATGTCATAGGGATAGGGGTCAGCAAAAATTTTTAAGAAATGCTTTACCACATGCTTCAGATTATAACAAAAAATGTGTGTCAATAAGTCAACTGCTCCTAACATAAGATTCGTAATCCAGCAGCGGAATTATCTGAGGTTAATAGTGCTCCCTTGCCTTGACCTATTTTTGAAAGAATCGAAAACACTTCCAAAGCAAAACAAGCAATTCGAAAATTCGTATAGTTTTTATTAAAAGATAACGATAGGGGTATGGTTTATGTAGGCTCTTGCCGAACTCGTAAAAATAGTCCCGAAAATGATAGGCCTATCTACATGACTTCAAAACTAAGTTAAATTTAGCTCTCATTTTGATTGACTCTTATTCTTTTCTATCGTTTAAGTTTTTAAATTAAAAAGAATATGAGGTTTGAGGTCTATTATATAGAAATAAGCTATTTTTGAAATGACCCTTAATTAAGAGGCGTAGTTTGGTCCCTGGCATACTCAAGATAACTTATTAAATACACTACCTCACTTATGTGAGTGATCTAGTACCTGTAACTTAATTGTTAACATGTTTGCCTATTGGGTGAGAGTTGGATGTTTGAATCCCAGGGACGAACAATTCTTTTTCCACTGGTATCACTCGTGGAACTGACAAGTCCTCAAAAAGTAATTATACAGCCATGAAACGGCTTCCCCAATTAACCGGTCGGAATCAGTAAAAATGTGCAAATCCTCCCAATTGTGAAAGGGTGTGATTGAGAGGAAAATATGCTAGGGGCTGCCTGAACCCGTAGAGATTGTACAGTGTACACGCTTTTTATTTAGGTGCGAGAGAAGTTAGTGTCTATGGATCATTTTCATCTCCAAGAGATCAAAACTGTCCCAGTTATCTGCTCCACAGCAGTGATCAGGGGCCACTGTAACACAAAGCTACAAGTTTGCAAGCGAAAAGCCACTTGTAGGATTATGCCCATTACATTTGTAGAAGAGCAAGCAAACTTTTAGCTTAGCATTACAGACATTTTTAATACTTTCCACAATTCACTTGCACACCAAGTACTTGTAAGTTTGTTTTACAGGCCCCAGATCAGCTCAGGAGTTGGCCTGGTAGAATCAAGCAAGCATCACAGCTTTCAATTGTTCCATTCCTAAGGCCAACCAATCGCTATTGCTAGATGTTAATTTTTTTGACAGAGTTTTCAGAATTCATCCTTTAGACATGTTGATATCAGCTGAGTGTGTGATAGAACATTTTTTACTATAGATTTTGTTTTTGAATTAACTAAAGCTAAAAGTGCTATCGTTATTCTTTTCTACTCGGTTTTGAACTTGAATTTATGAAAAAAGTCAAAAATATATATGGAGGATCAAGGGATCCAGTGACCTTCATTAAGTTATTGAACAATAATTTAGAGTACCTATCAGTAAGTTAATTAAATTGTTATATACGCAGGCTTTAACATTTTTGTTTGCATTTAATTACATAGTTGTAAGATAAACAAAATAAGAATTTAAACATTGAAAAAAATGATCCAGTGACCTCAACTACATGGACCTACAAGTCAAGAGAGCCAAATAATTGAAAAACTGTCTTGCGTTTTCTTACCGCAAATTTAAAATTCCAGAAAAAACTTTGCTTTTGATTGTTTAGTTGACTGAAGAGCTGCAAAGTGAAAGAGGAAGAATTAAGACTCAGAAAAAATTGAGGAGACGATTTAAAATTATTTGAAAGGGTACTATAATACCGATAATGAGCACTTCTAAAATAAAATACTATTTTGACTACGTATAAGCTTCAAAATGGTGATACTAAAATCAGTTTGGCACTGTTATTCCCTTGAATTTTAAGGATCAGCATTAATGATTTAATACCTTCTTTTCATTCTTAAATTCAATTTTCTTATAAATGTTCCTTTATCGGTGGGAACATCTCCGATATTTATTTCCTGATTTGAAAAGCGCTTTTTTAATAAGGCGTTCGGATTTGGAAGAAAGTTGAAGGTCCCTGCCATTCCGTCATGAAGTATGGCTGTGAGAAATGAGCTGGGTCGTGCGGGGACTTCCACTCTGTTGCGCCACCTTATTAGTTAATTTATTACTTTAGATATGTTAAGATACCTATATGTAAATTTACTGAGACATAAAGTAATTTTTTATTCAAATATCAGCATTGCCATTAAGAAAAATCAAATTTACTATAACGAGATCCAACCACAATCTAAATTCAGCGAAAAGTAAACAATAAAGACTAAAAAGCTTGTTAAGTTAATGAGGTGAAGTTATCTCCGCTCCGTGTCTCTTATAACCCTAAACACCAAATCTCTCAAGACTTGATTAGCAAATTAAAATCTATTTAAAGCCACATACCATCAAAATTCAAACGGGGAACAGTCTACACGATATTTGAGGTATAACATGTGTTTTTGACTGTCAACAATGATTAATAAATTAATTTATGATCTTAAAATGCAAGTTAAAGTGTGTTTGTATATGAACTTGATTGCGATTAGATCACGTAGAAGTGTTCGAGCACGTGTAGAAAGAGTCAAAGGCAAATTTAAATAACTTACTGTTGATTTAATTAAGCATTGAGTTTGCGCCAAAATAAAACACATAATTATATGCGAATGCGAGTAAATTGCATGAATTCTTGTTAGTCAAGTTCAATAATTAAACATGACTGGCTTTTCAATACTCTCACATTGGGTTCTTTTGTTACTAAGTATTAATGAAAAAACTACAAAACAGATTTAGTTTTATAGAAGGTCTATGCATATAGGTTAAATCAAATAAATTGATGTTAATACATGCAATCCTATGCAATCGTAGCCGTTTATGGAAAAAGTACTATGATAAGATAAAATAATTTTGATATTTTTAGGTTAATATTCATTATCAGTACGAAACCAAATATAATAAACCAAAGAGACCGGCCTTCATAGAAGGCATAAGGAACGAATTTATTTTTCAGTCTTAAAATTTAAAGTAAAAAGCTTGGTCGAAGATAAGAAGAACCAAGGCCTGTGTAAGTCTTTACGTCAAGAATACCATCTTGTGAAAGACAGAGTACGACTGGCGAGAGATCCAAAATTAGGTCAATATCAATACGGCAATATCATAGGTTCAGACCATTTTTCGAAGAACCAAAATGAAAGGCAGACAAAATCACTCCTGGTAGAGACGAAAGCAGCGACATCTACATTTGGTCGGTCTCAGACATGGAACATTCTGAAACTCAGAGGCTTGCTTACGCATTATGAGGTCAACGCGGCGTATTCTATCGGTGGATCATTTGTGTGAAGCAGATAAGTAGGAGATCTGTGCATATCTTCGAGATCACCAATCACTCTCCATTGGACAAGGAGAAAAAAGAAGAAAGTTGGTACATAGACGAGTTCCTGTGTTCATTGTAGACAATGATATGAGAATAAGGAGTTTGTCTAAGACGACTAAAGGTGTTGCTTAGATTGACACAATAGGTCGTTTTGTCCAAGGCTGTGCACCGTACTGCCACCCCTATGTTAGTATCGGTCTTTCGAACTCTGTGTAGAACCAGGGAGAAATCTGTAGAGGCAAACCCCATTTGTTTGGAATGATAGATATATCTGCACATTCATCTGCACAATTTATGGCTCCATTGCACAGAGCCTTTTCTTACTCTTTTTACTGATTCCCAGCTAAGCTTTTTGTCAACGATTAGTACCAAATATTTCGCTTCGTCTGAGAAAGTTGGTGCAGTCTCAATAATAGAAGAAATTTCAATCAGTGGAATTTTATAGCTTTCTGGGAAGAAGACGAGTATAAATTTCTGTGGGAGTTTATATGCAGCTTTAGTATGTTGGAGGCAATTTGAGTAAGTTCAAGGGGACTTAAGCATACTTTACTAAGACTGCAATGCCTAAGTCATCAGCGTATGCCATTACTTCGAATGCACTAGCTTCAAGTTTCTCTAAAAGTAAGTTGACAACATTATTCCAAAGAAGCGGCCATATGACTCCCTCTTGCGGTATGCCTCTATTGATAGTTCTTTTAGTAGAGATGAGGCTTCTCTGGATGCGTTGAGTAACTTGCTTTTAAGCATAGGGTTGAATAACCCATCATTGAGCTGTTTACATTATGTGCCGTTGTAATTGCAAGGTTGTCAAGTGCTCCCCTGAAAAATAACATTGATTCAGTATACATTTTGTTTTTAGAAAAGTCCTCTTAAAGAAAAAATCTATAGTAAAAAGTTTATAAATGTGACTATATTTGGCGTTTTGAGCGAGCAATCGTCGTCTTAAAGGGAAAGACAGAATAAGTCTAATTTATGCCTTTTAAATAACTGCAAAAAAAAAAAAAAAACTCGCTAACTTTCATTAACAATTCTTTCCAGGCCAGTCACTACCGCTTCTCAATTGCTTGGACCAGAATCTATCCAAATGGTGACATTTCATCGAAAAATCAAAAAGGAATCGATTACTACAACGGCGTAATTGACAAACTCATCGCAAATGGGATAACTCCAATGGTCACAATATTTCACTATGATCTTCCCACAGAAATTCAAAAACTTGGTGGTTTCGCCAATTCACTGCTCATCAACTTGTATGTCACTTATGCCATTGAGCTATTTGAGAATTTCGGAGACAGGGTCAAACATTGGGTGTCATTTAATGAGCCTTTTGACTATTGCAAACCAGGATATGCAGATGGAAACTATCCACCACAGATTCGTGCTCCCGGTGTCGCAGACTATCTTTGTATGGATAACTCTCTTAAGGCTCATGCTGCTACCTACCGAGCTTACCGTGCCAAGTTCTACGATAAGCAACAAGGCAAGATAGGAATTACTCTAAGTAGTCGATTCTTTTTCTCACATACAAATGATCAAGAGACCATCTATCGGGGGATGCAGTTTAATGTAAGATTTTAGAATAATTTCAAAAGATTTATGGAATCAAAATCTCTTAATTCCGTTTTCAGTTAGGTTTTCTAGCACATCCAATCTTTAGCAAAGCCGGAGGATATCCGAAGGCCATGGTTGATGAAATCCAAAAGAACAGTTTGAAAGAAGGAAGAATAACATCGCGTTTGCCACCACTTGAAGGAAGATGGAAAGATATTGTTAGAGGTTCTGCTGATTTCTTGGGTCTCAATTATTACACATCAAGATATATCAAGCGTGCCAGTTCACCAATGGGGGAGAACCCTTCATGGGAACGGGACTATGACTCAGACGCGTATCCAGATCTCACGTGGGTTAAGGGAAAACCCGAGTGGTTGTATTGTGTTCCTGAAGGCCTAGAAGGCATCCTTAAGTACGTTAGAGCTTGGAAGACATTTATTTAGTTTCATAACATTCTTTTTTTTCTTCATTTGAAAAAGGTTCATTCGTGACGAATATGATAACCCCGAGGTAATCGTCACAGAGAACGGATGGTCCGATGATGGTGACCTCCAGGACGATGACCGTATTCATTTTATTAAAGTAAGAGTTTGTCAAGAGACAAGGAAAACATTTTTCAAAATTCTTAATTGAAATTTTAACGCTTTCAGGCTCATATGCAAGCCGTGCTAAATGCAGTTAATGATGGCTGCAATGTTACAGGCTACACAGTCTGGAGCCTGATCGACAACTTCGAATGGCAAAAAGGTTATACGTAAGTTTTTTGCTTATTTGAATATTAGTGTATTGAAATAATAAACAAATTATGTATTTACAGCCACAAGTTTGGACTATACGCTGTCAATATGACCAGTCCAAATAAGGAACGCACACCAAGAAAGTCCGCAAAGTATTATAAAAAAGTCATTGAGACAAAAACCCTCCCAAGTATTTTTTAATTATTATTATTATTATTAATAAAATTTTGTTTTAAATTGTCCATAACAAAAGATGTTTAATGTCGTTTGAAAAAGGTTTACTAAAAACAAGTGTCGATGTGGAAACCTTTTCTAGTTGTAAAAAGGTGCAAAGGATTGTCTTTGATAAGTATAATGTGATTAACAAAGAGAAAGGAAGGGAAAATATCGAATTTTAAAAAAAGTTGGCGGTATGAGAAATGCACGTTTGATGAAACTGACAAATGTCTCCACAGGAATTAGTTTCAAAAGTCTTGCTAAAAATGTAAAAAGATCATTTCAGCGTGGCAAACTGCGAATTCGAGTCTGGACTACAAGCAACAAAAACGAAATCCAAAGCATTCTCAACTTAACGATATAGTTTTTACGAGTATCGTTATTTGTAATACGAGCCCTGTTAAGACCGACAGGGAAACATAGTGACAAAATTGCAGTCGCTTTTGAGAATTTGAAAAAAACCACTTCTTCTACTATTGTTATTTTTAATTTATCCATCTATATTGTACTATAAAAGACTTACTTGCACACCTGCATTTAAAAAATTAAACTGAGTTGAATTGAATTGAAACCACTTCCGCAGACTGTTTAATAGCAACGAATACACAAAATCCGCTTTCTGGTAGAGTGTTCCATTTGACGGACGATGATTACGATTGGGGTCCTCCCGACCTTGTTAGCCAGATGGAAGCTTAAATCCAACAAAACTCTAGGTGCATATCTCTTTGATGCCGAGCTTTTCAATACAGCTGGAGATCAGTTGGAAAAGAGTATTCACCGTCTAATCTCCAGGATGTGGTTGGAAGAAAGCGTGCCCATGGATGGAACCTCAGTATCGTATGTCCTTTGTCCGACTCTAAGAAATATAGGGAGACCATCACAATTGCACCATTTTTAGAGGAAAACCTACTCATAGTCGTATATAACACCGTGATGGGTCATGTTAGGTTAAGGTTTGAAAATTAAACTTCAACAATCTGATATTGGTCCTCGTCAATGCGGTTTTATACCAGAAATTATCGAATTACGGCAAATCTTGCGTTTTTCAGAGAAATGCACCATCTTTTAATCGATTTCAAAGCCGCGCCTGACAGTATCTACGACGAGTTGTCATGTCTAGTAATAACAACTCTGAAAAAACGTGGTACTATGCAAGATCATTTTGGAAAATTCACGCTTCTCCGTTAAGTTCAGTAAAGAATTCACAGTGATCTATGATATCCAAAAGCCTTTCGACAAGACGATACACTGTCCTGCTATTTCATATTTGAAAAGACTGTGCAAAACTTCAACGTGAACATTAGCGGCATAATAATTCATAAGTGATTACAATTACAAAAGATTACACAGTTTGCGAGCCTTGAAACAGTAGCAGAAAAATGTGTTGTTGAGGGCAAAAGGAAGTATATGCTGCCATAAAACGACGACAAATTGGAAGAAACGTCACATTAGACAGAAATCAAGCTGAGAATTACCTTTGACCGTCGCTGCTACTTTGGGTTAAAAAGGCAAATGAGAGATAAAACAATGCTTAGGGAAACTTGATCATCTCAGTCCGGCTGTTCGGTGCGGAAGCATGGACATTACTTAAAGCGGATGAGAAAACCTTTGGTTTCCTCTTTGGTGAAGACATGGTGTGAAGAAGAAGATTCAATAACGAACTACATATATGAGCTGTACCGTGACATGAGCATAGCTATAAGACTACGCGTCGCGATGCAACATTGGCTGGGACATGTTGAGCGAATGGATATCAACTCTCTCCTCTCTGGCTCGACGAGTTCTCGAAAGTACGTTGCAGGGAAAGCACAGAAGGAAACACCTCATCTTAGGTGTAATTAAGTGGAACTGACTTTGAGTGCAAAACTGGAGAGAGCTCGACCGATATCAAAATTGTTGGCGAAAGATATTTGTAATAAATTCGAAGCTTATGTCTTCTGATTAAATCTCAACGCATAAATAAAACTTTTTTCTATTAGGGGAGCTACCCACATGTTGAGTCTTTTTTTATAGAATGTATTTTTTTTTTTTGCATCTCAAAGACTTAAGCGACACTGAACTTAGAGCAAGCTCATTTGTACACACTTATTTACGCTCTTCATCGTTAAACGCAATTGTTTGTGGATTGTGGTTAGTAAATAACGCCAACACAAGCACAAAAAGAACACATGCGAGGAAAAATAAAGACGTTACACAATATAACAAAGAGAAAATTGATTAAAATTAACATTAACAGAACAGACAAAACTACTGAAACATTACTAAACAAAATTTTATAAATAAAAAATGAAATTATATTACAGAAATAAATTATCTACTAAACAATACAATCATGCAGACGATATACTGGTTCTTAGTTTTAATTTTAAACTATTTTCACTGTTGTTGAAGTCGGTAATACAAAGAGTTAGAGTAGAATAACCTATTCATGCGATCTAATGGCTCATGCATACCATGGTTAGTTCTATGGAAGCGATGTATAAACCCTAAATTACGTAGTTAGTGAGTTCCTGCGCGAAAATTGAATCCTATGTGTGAGACTAGGTGTGGAGCATCAATTATACCGGTTATTAATTGATGATAAAATACTAAATCATTGTTGATTCTTCTCTGTGAGAGGGCTTAAAGATGGAGGGAAAATGAAAGGATCCTCCCAAAGAAGACCTTTGAGATCGAAACGTATGAGCCTGTGCTGTATTGCTTCGATTCAAAATTTATGAATATCACAAACCTGTGACGCATATTTTAGATGAGGACGAATATAACAGTTGTAATGTATAAAGAGAGGGTGACATAAGGGTCATTAAATTCTTTTGTCCATCGCTTAATACAGCCAAACATTGTATTTGCTTTGTTAATAATGAGGTTGATGTGTACATTAAATTCGAGGTAGGTGCTAAAATAAGTATGATATCCCGCTAAATTTAATTGAAAATAATAATATCCCAGATTGGAGAAACCTAACGCGAAAATTCGTCCTCGATTTGGAACAGGCAATTAAAAAAGAATGCGTAACCCAAGCTGAAAATTCAACAACACGTTTCTTGTATCGTCAACTAGACCACCAACAGATTAACTACCTAAACACCCACCTCAACACTGCACAAATTTCTATGGTAATTCGAGTGAGAGGAGAACTACTCAAGCTTAACTACATACCCCATCGCGAGGATGGTCCATCAGTTTGCAGCCTATGTAACACTAGGGAAAATGAAGATGTGATGCATTTTCTTGGTTCCTGTCCTATTCTTAAAGAGATAAGATGCTCCCACTATGGAGTCAATCAATTGAGCATTGAAGATACTAAACAAATTCTGAACGATAGTGAAAATTGGACAAAACTTGTTTCTTATTGCCATACCGCTCTCAGTTATAGAACAAGAATTATAAACGAAAGTTTCTAAATTTTTGATATTTGTAATTAAAATCACTTATTTATTGAATTCTTTGAATACAAAATATTGTTTAAATTGTTGTCATTTTTCGGCAGACGGCTAACCCATGCTTAAATGTACTTATACATCAAAAAGTTATTTTTATAAAACCTTAAAATGATTCAATAAAGTACCAATTCATAAAATTAAAAAAAAATAAGAACACCGAGGTCAAGAAATCTAGAAACTTAAGGTAGGGATTGTTGCGATACTGAATATCCTTCAATACTAAGAGATCTTTTGCGGGAAAAGGTCATACTTTGGAACTTGGAAGTGTTCAAAATTAGCCCGTTTTAAGAACACCATACAAGATATCTTTTTGTAAGAAGTCACGATCTGAAGCGTTTTTGATGAATTTAAAAATCTTCATATCATCAGCAAATATTAAAATGTTGCTATGGGAGATGCAAGAAATTACATTATTTATTGTAACAATGAAAAGCAAGGGACCAAGAGGACTTCCTTGTGGCACGACAGACATAGCATTAAATGGCTTTGACAAAACGTTACGAAATTTGACTTCAAAAGACCTATTTTTTAAGTAGGAACTTATCCAAACAATAAATACTGGAGGGATTTCCTCTAAGCTTTTAGTTAATAAAGCATAATGCCATGAGAAAGTTGGTCAAACGCCCTAGACAAGTCAGTGCAAATGATCTTCAATCTAATGCAACTATGCAACTCATATTTTTTTTGTTACACATAGCACATTCAAAGTCAAAAAAATTAAGAAGATTGACTCCCGGTGAGTGTTTGCCAGTTTTTCGAGAGTTATTCCTTAAAGAAACACGCTTGTCATTCAATAAAATTATTTTTATTTAATTACTCACGAGCCTACAAGCAAACTTCATACATATATACAATACTGACGCACAAATCCAGCTTCTTAACTTCTACAATACATTAATTTCTTAATAACATAGATCCCTCATAAGCACTCTAGTGGAAGTTACACTCCATCGGGGACCGTTCCTGTCTCAATTACTTTCTTATAATATTTGGCAGACTTCTTTGGTGTTCGCTCTCTCTTCGGGCTTTTCATATTCACAGAATAAAGACCAAATTTCTCCCTGAAATTTTGTTCAAAAAAAGTATGTAAGAAATAAATCATTGGAACAAATGCTATTAAAACATTACGTGTATCCTAGGGCCCATTCAAAGTTGTCGACTAAACTCCAGGCGGAATAGGAGGTGATATTACATCCATCATTGATTGCATTCAAAACTGCTTGCAGGTGACTCTGAAAAAAAAAAAATTATATCCAACCAAATTCAGAAAGTTCATCAGAAGAAAGCGGTATTTTTAGTGTACTTTCGGTGCTTGTGTCGGTATTGCTTACGAACCATAAACACTTTCATAAATATTAAAAGGAGTGCGTTCATCAACTTTCCATACCGCTAGAGTTTATGAGATATTAAAAAAAATTCTGTAGGTACTAACCTTATAATATCGAATACGTTTATCATCTTCCAGCTCTCCGTCATCCGACCAACCATTCTCAGTGATCAACACCTCGACGTTGTCATAATTATCACGAATAAATCTAATAGAGAAAACCAATCAAATAAGTCATTTCATATGTTTCCCTTTTTAGCTCACTTCAAAAGCCCTTCGAATCCTTCCGGTACACAGTACAGCCAATCTGATTTCGCTCTTGGCCAATTGGGATCATAACTTTCATCACAGTCGTAATCTCGATCGAACGATGGATTATCACCCATCGGCTCAGTACGGCGCTTAACATCTCGTGAAGAATAGTAGTTAATTCCGAAGAAATCAGCAGAACCTCGAATCATATTTTTCCATTCATCAGTTAAGCTAGGTAGACGCGACTTCTTCCTTCCTTCCTTCATGCTATTTTGTTCAATGTCCTTCACCATCACATCAGGATATCCACCTGATTTATCAAAAATGGGATGAGCCTGGATTCCTAGCTGTAAATGTGAACATAAGCTTGAGTCAAGTTCTGAAAAGAAACTCTTTCTTGATCTTACGTAAAACTGCAATGCCCGGTCCACATCAGCGCTGTTATTTGATTTGGAGAAAAAGAACGGTGTGTCTAGTGTAATGCCCACTCTGCCACCCTGCTTTTCAAAATATTTTGATTTGTAGAGTTGATATGTTTTCGCGTGTGCTTTAAGAGTGTTGGTAAAGCAAAGATAGTCCCCAACACCAGGGGCTTTGATAGATGGCGCTAGTTTTCCAGTTCCGTAACCAGGCTTGCAGTAACTATTTGGTTCATTGAATGTTATCCAAGTCTTAACCTGAATGCAGAAATATTAAGGTATTGCCTTATTTTGAAAAAAAAAGTTTACTTACTCTATCACCAAAAGTTTTGAATAATTCATCTGCATACGCGACAAATTGGTCAACGATGAGGACATTTGTGAAACCACCTAACTTTTGAACCTCGACTGGTAGATCCCAATGGTACATAGTAACCATGGGCTTGATTCCATGTTCAAGAAGCTTGTCAATTACGTTGTTATAATAATCGATTCCCTTTTGATTTCTAGAAGAAATATCGCCATTTGGATAGATTCTTGACCAAGCGATGGAGAAACGATAGTGATCAACCTGCAAAAGAAAATTGAAACCATGTACTTTTATACGTATAAACTTAAACACGTTGAATTATTATGTTGTATCTGTCTGGGTGGATAAGTTTAAGGTTCGAATACTTAAAACAACCAATTCCCTTTCCACGGGTATCCCCTTTCGTGAGCAATAGGCAAGTCCTCCGAACTTACACTGCCACGAGAAGGACCTTCTTTCACTCAGCCGTTGGAAACCAACATAATGTTTAGGTCTCCTCCATTCCTAACCAAGATATGGTTGAGTGAAATTAGCTAGATCATGGGGCTCTCCAAGTTCTGTTTTTATTATTTTTTCATTTATTTAAGTCAATGTGTTACTTCAAAACTTATCGAATTGAGTATATGATATTTGGTAACATCAATAAATTTAAGATAGTATATCAGAACAATCTCACGTTATTTTTAACTGTCTATATGTTGTGGTATATTTTTATCGCTTTACGCTGATTAAAATATATTTATATGTAAATTATTTCCCACTGCATTTCAAGACTTTTGATAACGTTATCGTTTAGATCTTATAAAGCACGTCATGAGTGTTTTTGCGTCGAGTACAATGAAAACAGATGTTATCGAAACATCTAATAATTCGGTTAATCTTAATTGGCAAAAGATGACTTGCTCACACGAATTTGAGATTGTATGCTGACTACAATATCGAGGTCATGAGGCTTAATGCAAGTCTTTGTTTTCTTAGTATCATTTTTATGATAATTACAAACCGCTTATTTTATTAAGGCTTTAGAATATATCGTTTCTATATTTGCCAAATTTTATTTTATGATGCAGGGCTGTCAACTGCACTATAATTATGAAAATCTAAAAAAATTAAAATGTTAAAAAAAAATTATTGAATATTCCGAGTTGACTTTAATTTAATTAAAAATTTTTTATTAATTTTTCGAACGTTGAGACGCAATCTTTTGCAAAAAAACTTCTAAAATATGAAATTTTGTTAAAATCTTATAATCCACCAACGACAAAGAAAGTTCTGATAAAATTGGTACCGTTTTAATAATTTCTCTAAAATATTTTACAAGACTACCAAAAAATAATCTCTCATATAAAATTCATTCAAAATCGTAGAAGTCATTTCCGAGAAAAGAAAGTATTATCATATAAATTGTATGGCAAGCACCCTTATTTGAAGACCTACATAGATCCCTAATTCTTAAAAACTCCTCTGTAGGCTGCCTCACAGACTCTAACTGCTAATTTTTTGAAGATAACCCTTCAAGTGGTTCAGACTATAGGTTCATATACAAATGATAGAAAGACAGAAAGGCAGACGAAATTACAGAATCCACTTTTTTCGTATTTTCTTTCATCTTAATGGCATGCTTTATTGCCTTAAAGAATACCCATAATTGCAAGTAAGAAATCGTAAAATTCAAAAAATTTTAAAGAGGTAGCCTCTCCTATAGCTTTACCCCATCCATAAAAATGTTCTTAAACGGATTCCTTCATCAAGATCAGTTCTAAACCCAAACTGAAGTAAATGGTAGTTTTATTTTGTTTTTAAGAAATTGAGTTCTACTTTTCTAATTTATTGACGCTCTGACGATTTTGTAAGGAAATTTTAACAGTTGCTCATTTCACCAAAATAAAAGTTACAACTACAAATTTTATAATTCTGCTTGCAAATCAGGTTTTGAATCTTAAACTTTAAGTTTCTAGTTCTAGGTAAAAATATTCGAGACAAGTGATCAAAGCTTCTGTTGCACCAAGACCAAGAAAAACTTCTTATTTATAACAACGGCGTAGTGAAAAAAAAAACCAACACGTAAAGGTTCACTCACAAATCGATTTTCTTTGGTGAAATCGAAAAATAAGTTCTATTTTAACAAGCTTGTTACTTCTAAATTGAAACTTTAATTGTGTGTTGGTAATACAGAAAAGTTAATTTTCCAAAAGAAACAGCATAAGTAAAAAAAAAAAACAAATCGCATGGTAAAGTAAGAAAATTAGACACAAAATAATTCACCAAAAAGTAGCAGAAACATAATTCGTTTCGTCACATTTAAATAATTGAGAAGAAAACTTACCTTAAGTTCTAACAATAACTTCAAATCCAAGTCAAATCGATGGTATGAATCAGCTGCAATATCACCACTTGACCTATCTTTTATTTCATCGGGATGATTGTGTGTGTATTCATCCCAAATTGATGGCCCTTTTCCATCTTCATTCCATGCTCCTTCAATCTGATACGCTGCTGTTGCCACACCAAAACTAAAGTTTGCCGGAAAGTTTGGACTGCCTATTGCTTCCAGAGTACAATTTTCACCCAGAACGAGGTTTCCCGTTCCTCTATTAAGTAAACCAAGAGTCAACAAGTAAATTAAATTAAAAGCAAAAGAAATAAGAAAGTTCATAATTTATTTTAAACGTACGTCAGGAGGCCAATAACTACAATCAACAACCACATAATAACACAATTTGAGTTTTGAATGAAAACCGACTTTGTTTATATACCAACACGTTCGATTACAATTGATTCAGATAACAATGTTTTGTATTTCACGTTTAGATAACAGAACTAAATTTCATTCCATGAAATCGGTTCCAAGCCCCTAGATTATAAGGCTAGCAATATACGAGGTAGTACATCAGCAACAAATGAATAAAACGTAAACTGTGTCGCACGTTTGTTGATGCTGACTCGTTTGTGCGTTAATTTTGCACATGCATGTAACAGCAACGTTCGTTATTGAATGGCAACTGAAAAGAATTCCAGACAGGGTCACTTGTCGTCGGCTAAGCTGTGTACAATGTTCTTGTTTTATTCTTGTTTATTTATTGATTTATTTACGTCTAACAAGTACATTTACAATCGTTCATTATAAACACAGTACCATAAGCTGTAAGAAGCATGTAAATCAGACAAAAAATGAGTATTTTTTTCTTTGAAAAATTTATTGAAATATCTGTTTTGAAAAAGAAAACAAAACACAAGTTTGAGCAAAAAAAAAAAAAATTTGTAGAATTCTACCAGCCACGTTTTCTATATCTAAGACCAGATCTTATATTTTAGTGTCAGAACCAAAAAAATCAATCGATAAATATTTTTGTAGAATATCAAATTTCCAGTCTTATTGAAAATTTACATCACACTAGCCTTTTCCGAGAAATTATGCCTAAACAACTGGTATTTCTTTTTTCAAGAAAGCTTAATGCTCTACAAAAAAGAATTTTTTCAAATCTGTGAGACCTGTGATCCATATTTCGCTATCACGATGCTCGTGACGATAAAGAACCAATGGATTTAAATAACTACAAAGCATTTGTGATGGTTAAAAAAGCACTTAAGGTGCTTACTTACTTACTTAGGTGGGCATTACAGTTCAGGGTGAACTTGGGCCTCAACCAACATCCTTCTATAAGGACTTCGATTTCGGGCGAGCTCTCTCCAGTTTCGCACTCCAAGTCGGTTGAGGTCTTCATCCACTTGATTGCGCCACCTAAGACGAGGTCTTCCCCTTCCGCGATTTCCCTGCAATGTGTTTTCGAACACGGAGCGTTTGGGTCCATCCGCTCTACATGGCCCAACCATCGTAGCCTCGCGATGCGTACTCTTCTGGCTATGTACCCATGTCGCGGTACAGCTCATACAGCTCGTTGTTATATCTTCTTCTCCACACATTGTCTTCGCATACGGGACCAAAGATCATTTGGAGAATTTTTCTATCGAAACGACCAAGGGTTTCCTCATCCGCTTTCGATAAGGTCACACTTCGTTTTGCCCTCATTAACCATCAAACCCATTTTTGCCGCTTCTGTTTCAATACTCGCAAAAGCACCTATGACATCACGTTTTTTTCTTCCCATTACGTCAATATCGTCTGCATAGGCGAGTAATTGTACAGACTTTTGAATAATTGTTCCTCTGGTGTTGACGTTTGAGTTTCTTACAATCTGTTCAAGTATGATGTTGAAGAAATCGCATGACAGTTTGTCGCCTTGCCTTAAACCTTAACTTAAAGTGCTTACCTTTTTGAAAAGGTAGTTGATGAAAATTAAGAAAAAGATAGGACAAAAATGGCTGCTTTGAGGAAGACCAGAACAGTTGTAAACAGTTTTCGACAGAGAAGAACGGATATTAGCATTTCGTATTCAATTTTCTAAGTTACACCGACTCCAGTAAAAGGTATTCAAATGAGACTGGAGCGCTCAAGCTTGCTAAAACTGAGTGTTGAACACAGTCGAGGGTTTACCAAAATCGACAGAGATTGTGTCTATTTGTTTCCGTGTTTCCATATTTTCAAAAAATGTTATACATTCTGACTGTTAATCTGCAAAGCCGAGCTAATAATCTGGAATGAACTTTCTGACAGTAACGACAATTTCTTGGGTTGTTTAGCTATAGGCCAAATACATAGCTTAGCTAAAGGTAGTATAGCTACATAAATAATTATTTATTAGGTTTGTACAACCAGCTTCATGAATTGAACGACCACAAAAAAATTCACCTTCGGCTTATGATTTATTAAAATTTACGCTAATAGACCAAGAGCTGGAAGCAAATTTTTGGAGTATTGCACATGTATGTGTTGTAGATATACGCACCACTATATCAGATTCAACCGTCTGGCAGGTTTCTTTTTCAGCCGGAGGCGGGGGTGGGCGTTCGAAAATGGTAATTTTATAGGTTTTGAGGTCGAAGTGATAACGACATAAATGATACATCAAATAATCAGAAAAGTACCCCTCATTACAAAAAACTCGGTCCCAGACGATTTGGTTTCAGCCTACTGCTTGCCAGACGCATTTTAACACTTTGCTAGTGTGCATTTTTCAGCTTAAAGCACTAATAACTTTTTTCCTATTAAATTTAACCAAGAAAGTGGTACGCCAAAAAATAAGAAAAGTTACCCTGATTTCAAAAAAGTTTGTCTTAGACCAGTTGTTTTCAGTCTACTGCTTGCCAGATGCTCTTTAACATTTTAGTAAAATGAATTTTTCAACTTAAGGTACTGATATATTCTTTCCTATCACATATAACCAAGAAAGTGGTTTGCCAAAACATCAGAATAGTTCCCCTGATTACAAAAAAGTCGGTCCAAGACCGGGAAAGGGAAAGTTAATGCAACTTGATTGTTTCATTACAAAAATCGATGTGACCAAAAAAGCCGACGCAAAAACAGGCTTTTTTCCACTTCACCAAGACAATTTGATTGCCAGTCGAGTCGTTCAGCAACAGCTATCGAGCGTAGACGTGTTGACGACTTTAGCTGTGAGTATATTTACAAGTGGAGTGTGTTAGAAAAGTTTAAAAAGTTCAGTGAATTTCAACTAAGGCAGTAGCCGAGGTTGTCTAGCAGCAAGTACCCAGCGTGGAAGGACCCGGGATCGATCCCCACGCGAACCTAAAAGTTCAACTTTTTTGGTTAAACAAAATTGCGGAGCAAAAAGAACGTGAACGTTTATTGAAAGAAATAAGAGAAAAAATTGATGTGATGGACCAGTCTGGTCCATCAACATCTAGTCAGGCGATGTTGACAACAACAACAACAACAACCACAGCAGCGGCAACAACCGCAATAACAACAGCGGCAACAACCGCAATCAAGAGAAGGCGACGCATACAAGTGAAGCCGAATCTGGTCCGTCGCAAGCAAAAGGCGGTGGAGGAGAAGGAGGTTGAAGATATGATGTCAACCAGTAATTCTGATGAGGAAAGCCTAAACTCAACGTATGAATATGAGTCAAACGGCGGAGAAGGCCACTAAACAGGGAGCGGTAATTCTTTCGCTGCCCTAGCAGAGGACGAGGAAGAAAAAAATGAAAAAAATGAAAAAAATGAAAATGAAGATAAGCGACTACAATCGATTACTCTAATGATGGAGAAGCTTAGTAAAGAGATAAGCGAAATAAAGGCAAGGCAAGAGGCCCGCAGAAAAATTGAAAGAGAGGCAAGACAAAAACAGTCTGTGCCAAAAGAAAATGCTCCAAAGCAAAATAGAGCACCTGCAGACAAAACTGCAACCAAACAGCAGGCAGCAGCACCAAAACAGGCTGCTAATAAAGAAACTGCACCCGTGCAGCAACGCGGGACGTCAGCAAAAAAAGCTGAAATAAGTAAAAAAAACTGCTACCGATGAGCAGCCACGAGGGACCGCGGCTATAAAAGCCGCGACAATGATCCCCAGCAAGAAGCAGCAGCCATCAAAGCAGCAACAGAGGAAACAACAACAAGAGCCAGCACAACAACAGCAGCAGCCACAAGAAAAGACCACAAAAAAAGGCAGAGTGCCCCCGATAAATACCCACAGCATGGAGTTAAAAGCCACTATAAATCTGTGTAAGTCCGCCATTGGCGATAAATTTACTATAAAACGATTAGGTCAAGATCGGCATGCGATCCAATGTGAAAACATTGGTGACCATAAGATCGTTCGGGAGTTGTTGAAAGTGACAGCCACCGAACATTTTACTTTTACTCCCAAAGAGGAGAAACCAAAATGCATGTTGTTGAAAGGGGTAGAACCTACCTCTGACCCAGAGGAGCTCTTAGTTGAACTCCGCAGGTTGGCGGGCGACGATCTCGAGTTCATCGGGGTCAAGTCGTTCACCACGGCCAAGGCAAGACGGGAGAAGCGGCTATTGCCGATGTTCCTCGTCACTTTATCACCCAATAGCCGTCTGGAGAGTCTAAGGAAAATCTCCGTCCTGGACTACCAGATGGTAAGATGGGAAAAATTAAACAGGCACGGGGACATTTTACAATGTCTTCGTTGCCAACGGTTCGGTCACGCCGCATTCAACTGCCAAATGCAGTCGAGGTGCGTCAAGTGTGGAGAGAACCACAACGACAAAGAGTGCAAGCTCGGTGAGACAAGGGTCGAAGACAAGACCTTACTGAAGTGCGTTCTCTGTGGTGGAGATGGGCACCCTGCTAATTATCGGGGTTGTCCTCGATACCAGATTATAAAAAAATCAAAAAAAGCTGCTCCAACAGCAACTAAGGATGAGGGAAGGCAAACAGCCAAACCAATTCCAAGGGCCGTCGTTCCCGAAGTCTCCTACGCCCAAATGGCGTGGGGGGCTGGGAAAACGGTACAGCCTCCTCAGAAAGCGGCCGCACAGCCATCTGTGTCAAAGGCAGCTACTGGGGAGTCAGAGGTGATGGTCGCTCTGCGTGTCATTCAGGCACAAATGAGTGAACTATCACGGCAAATAAGTGAGCAGGCGCGTAGGGTGGACTTGATCTACCGTGCAGTGCCTTCGCTTGCTCAATTTTTGGGTTAACGGGCGCGCTGCCGGAGAGGCCTTTTAAGATCCTAGCCGTGAATGTGAATTCGCTAGTTAGGGTGGAACGACGAGCCAACTTTTCTGAGTTGTTAAAAGACCAACGTCCCGATGTATGTATGGTTAGCGAAACTAGGCTAAACCAGCATCACAAATTGACGGATAACAATTACATTATCGTAAGGAGGGACCGACCCAACTCGACTTTCGCGGGTGGGGTTGCGATCTTCATACGTAAGGGCATTGCTCATAAGGTAATATATAGTGGTGAAGTACGCCGATTCCAGTTGCTGGAAGCGTGTATTGTATGCATCCCTCTCCAACAGGGGAGGCGGTTGTATGTGGTCGCGATCTATGCGCCGGAGGCTTCTCAAAATTCATGTTTTATAACAGAGCTTGAAACACTTTTTCGATGTCTGAAGCTGAACTCAGAAGAAAATTATTTCCTTTTGGCCGGTGATTACAATGCTAAACACCAAGATTGGGGAAATCGAAGAGCCAATCCAAGGGGGACCCAGCTATTCAATTGGCTGGGGCTCCACAGCATTGAGTGTAAAGTCGATCTGCTGGCTACTGACAGGCCTTCATATCCTCGAAGTGGCTCTTATTTGGATCTATTGCTTTTAGACTCAAGACTGAGACTGACCGACGACATTCTTCGACGGACGAAAAATTGTTTGACGACGGTTGAGTACGACAGTGACCACTGTGGACTTGCCGCCGTTATACTGCTTCCGAACGACCTTGTGGAACTGGAGGAGTACGTGCCGACGCACTCTTACAACTACGGTAAGACACGTTGGCCGCGCTTTTCCGGTGCCGTCTCAAGGGAACTTCGCTCGAACGGTATTGCGCCACCATGCAACAGGAATCTGTCGAACGTTGAGATCGATGGATACCTGCAACGTATGGAGGATGCAATCCGTAGTACAATGGACAGGACAATTCCTAAATATAGGCAACATGACTCTACGAACATGTACAGAAACGCGACAATAGACGCACTTTACAAACAAAAAAGTAGACTCCTGTCGAGACTCAAATTCTTGCACAGGAGGTTTACTGACCGACACGATTTGGAGATTAGAACTCTGAAGTCACAGATCAAAAATCTCCAACAGTTAATTAAAGAAAATTACAGAATATCTATATCTCTTTTCTGGAACAACAAAATTCGGGCTGTACAGTCCAACAACCCGAGTATGTTTCCGGAAATAAATAAAATTTTTAGGAGAAAAGATCAAAATGACCTTCAGGGTATTAAACTCCAAAGGACGACAGAGAACAAAAACTTACTTTTGACAATAGGGATAGATCCTGATGAGGCCATCTTGGATGATGACCACTTTATAGTGGAAGATGCTCAAGAGAAGGTAGAGACGGTGGGTGCTGTTTTCGAGCGAGTATATAAGGTGAATGAGTGCATTCGCCCGAATTACGACCTTGAGAATAGAGCCTTCGTTGGACACTTCTATCTTAGAGACGAGATCTCGCATTGGCGATCCGAGAATCCTGGTTTCACTAGGTTCAATGACGACCGACTTGCAAATGCAGTCATCGCCCAGCGAAACGGGGATAACACCCTGTTCGTTTCTAAGATGGACCTTTTGGACATCTTTCACAAAATAAAGAAAAAGAAGTCAGCAGGAGTCGACGGCATACCCAATGTTGTGCTGCGAAACCTCCCTGCGGAAGCGGTGGACATATACACCACGTTGTTCAACAATGCGCTGAATAATGCATACTATCCAGTGCGTTGGAAGATGGCAGTGGGTTATCCTCTCCTTAAAAAAGGTAAGGATGGTTCCAATCCAGCAAATCTCCGGTCAATTAGTCTTCTTCCGAGTATCAGTAAGGTATTCGAGAAAGTTCTCAATAGAGCTCTGTCCACATGGGCTGAGGACAAACATATTATTCCAGAAAATCAGTTCGGTTTTAAGGCGGGCCATGATACCACACATGCCGCGTCTAAAGTAGTATCAGATATTCAATGGAACAAAGCTAAAAATCAGTGTACGGGTGCATGTCTGGTTGACTTGGAGAAGGCTTTCGATACCGTTTGGTTAGACGGTCTTTTTTATAAGTTAATCAGATATGGCATGAGTAAACCACTACTATATATTCTGAATGACATGCTTCATGGTAGAACGTTTGTTGTGAAAAGTTGCAATAGAACTTCTACCAGAACTTTTAAAATACAGAACGGTCTGCAACAAGGAGCGGTGAATTCTCCTATTCTATTTAGCATTTTCACCGGCGATCTAATTGGTTCTCTTCACCATGCTATAGCGTACGCCGACGACCTTATTGCGTACAGAACAGGTCCAAAGATCGAAGTCATCAGAATACTCTTGCAGCGTGACTTCGATAAGATCCAGCAATATTGCGATGACTGGAAGTTGAAAATCAACTTCCAGAAATCGGAAACAATTGTGTTTAGAACCTCGTTGGCTCGGGCCTCTTGGGATACGAGAAAGAACTGGCGAAAGCTGGTGATCGTTGATCTACATGGCCACCCACTGCCAAGCAAAGTAGTAGTCAAGTATCTCGGCATCTGGCTAGATCAGTATCTATATTTTAACAAACATATGGATGCAGCTCTGGCTAGGGCTAGAGGAGCTTTTGCTCTGACAAGGCGACTGTTTCACAGCAGTCAACTTGATAGCAGAGTGAAGGTGATTTGCTACATGGCCCTCATAAGGCCAATGATTGTCTATGGGTGCCCCGTGTGGTTCAATGTTACAGCGTCTCAAATGGAAAAGATTCGGGTGTTTGAGAGACAGTGTCTGCGTACCTGTCTTGGATTGCACAGAACACCAGAGTCGGAGTACAGAAAATATTATCCTAATGAGGTCCTTTACAACGGGGCTCAAATAAACAGGATCGACAACTTCATTATAAAACTGACTCGTGGTCATACTGCAAGAGCGATGACCTCGACCAATGGCCTGATATTTGGGGCTTATTACCCCAACACTGAATATATGGAGAAAACGCGCTTCAGTGGATTTGTCCCACCGGAGGCTTTCCTCTATTTTGATATGGTAGGGCTGATTCAGGATATGTTGGCGGTTCCGCTGATCTACCACGTCTGCCGGAAGTCCGTGGAACGACGGCTCCTTTACAACCGAGACGTCACCGCAGTAGGCGGAGAAGCTGAAGAGCTCCTCCGGTTCAGTAGGGCGGTTTCAGATCGCGATCGTCGTGACGTTATTAAAACGTCGAAAATGTTCTGGTGGTTGTCGGAGCAACAACTTGAAGTTGATAATGATAGCGAGTCGCCAATGGCTGGCTTACACAGGTTTAGCGTGTAAGTCTTAGGGTATGGGGGTGGGCACAGTGGCAAACAAAAAAATCACAAAAAATCCAAAAAAAAAAAAAAACATAAAATCAAAAAAAACAAAAAAAAAAAAAAATACAAAATACAAAAAACCCAAAAAAAAAAAAAAAAATTAAAAAATACAAAAATCCAAAAAAATTACAAAATACAAAAACAAAAAAAAAAAAAAAAAACAAAAAAAAAAAAACCAAAAGCTTCTGTGGCTGCCCTAGTTTTAAGTAGATTTAAGTAGTTTTAATTAGTTTTAATTAGTTTTAAGAAAACAAAAAAAAAAGTGATCAAGAAAACTAAGTTTTTTAAAAATTTTCTTAGTTTTAACTAGTTCTAGTTTGTAATTAATAAGGTATCTTAAGGCCGAAAGGCATTAGTAGTAAGATATTGAATAATTTAGAGTACCCGCCTAGGGTCAGTAAGTTAATTAAGTTATTATATAAGCTAGTTTTACACATTTTTGTTAGCATGTAAGTAGTTATAAGATAAAGTTAATAAAAATGAATTGAAAATGAAAAAAAAAAAAAAAATTTGATTGCCAGACGCAATTAAACTTAAGCATGTTTATCAAATTTAATGAATAATTACTTGTAGTATTTCATTTATGAAATTTTTGATTTTCATTCAATTTGATGTATCATTTATGTGGTTATCACTTCGACCTCAAAATCTGTAAAATAACCGTTTTCGAACGCCCACCCCCGCCCCCGGCTGAAAAAGAAAACTGCCAGACGTTTGAATCTGATATAATGGTGCGTGTATCTACAACACATACATGTGCAATATTTTTGGTTATCACTTCACTCCAAAAATTTGCTTCCAGCTCTTAGACTATAAGAGTTTAGAAGCTGTTTTGCTAAATCATCAAGTTTTTAGTTTTTAGTTTTAAGGCGGCCGCATTTCAATTTTATTTTTTTGTAGTATAATCTTTTCTTCTAAACAGAACCATGAATCCTATAGTTAGTTTATATTTAATTTTCTATATCTCTTAAACAAAATAACAAATGTAAATAGAAGTATCATCACACTACAAATTAAAAAATAAATACTCTTATAATGAACATATATCATCAAGTTAGCGGCCATATTGCATTCCGATTTTATTTTTATAGAAAAAAAAACTATTCCACTTGCCAATCCCTTTAAGTGGAAACCCGTGCAGTGAAAAAATATGTAAACCGCCATTTTGTAACGGCCATAATGGATTTACAAATGACACTCAATGTACTTAAATTTACTGTTATCAGAACTAAAAGTGAGTACCAAGTTTCAGATTAATCCGTCAATTTAAAAGGGGTCAAATTTCAATTACTTAATTAGAATTTACTCAAATTATTAAATAAGTACATAAACAAACTGGAGGACTACTTAAGTTCCTTTTAATAACATCTCGAAAATGAATGCATATTTTTAATATTACTTAAACACAAGTACAAAGTGTTTTAAATTTTGAAGTAGTCGAACTCGTGTAGTCTTACAGAAATAAATAAGCACCTACTTGAGGCTTTTATAAATAGTTTTAGTATATCGTCATTAATCAGAATGTTATCAATTGTTTTTAAACAATGGGGTTGGCGAAAACAAACCCGTATGACGTTTTTTCCAAACAATAACAATCAAATCAACGCAAAGAAGAAAGAAATATATTTGCATTGAGTACATTCGAAATTAAAAGTAGGAAGCATAATACTATATCTTCGGAAAGGAGTTTTTTTTTCCCTTGAACTATGATAACCTCTCCTCACAATGCATGACATGTCGACGCAACTTTTATTTTAGGTTCAATAAGTTCAGTAAACATCTATTAATGTACCTATTCAATATCAAAGTCGAAATAAGAGCTTACTGGAAAAAGTATAACACTCAACAAGGTCAAATATACTGGGTGCTCACTTCTGACATTAAAATGATTTTATTACTTAAAAAACTGAAAAATAAGTTCTCGCACGTCATTCCCTGTGACATAAACAAGGGAAATCATTTGAGACATCCAGATGCGATCATGACTTCCTTTATCTTCCTTATCTTTTACGGATCACGGCACTGCGAGTATTTTCCTGATTCGTTTGCTTCACATTATAGTGGTCCGATTACTTGGTACGGTGCATAACTCATTCATTAATCATTACATCCTCCTTAACTATACGACAGAGCATTTTAGAATTACCAGAGTATACGTGCCCTATAGAACACTGTATGCCTTTGATTTTTTCTTAAAAAACTTTACATTCTTTTGGGCTCAAGCTAAAGAGATGCCCACACTTAATTCACGTGTACACGTATATATACATACGTGTTACACGTGTAATTGATTGATCAGTTTATAAGCACTTGTATACTTAATACTGCACGTGTATTTGCTACTACACGTTATGACGGCTTCAGAGTTTAATTTAATAAAATGTTTTTGAACATTTTTTTGTATTTTATAAATTCAAAACAGAATTCGCTTTCAGTTCTGAACAGCCGATGATTATTTTTCACATAGAAAATGTTGCATAGCCCCATTCCAGGAAACTGCAAAGCAGATGAACTCGCCAGAAACGGAACACTTGTGCTTTTCTCACCGATAACGGAGATTATCGGCATACCAATCGCTACATACAAACTCTTGCTAAAGCAGTACGCATACAAGAAAACTAATCTGAGAGTGTCAAGCAGTTTAACGTGTAACGCAACGAAACAAATCTGGCCCAAGGGAGGTCTAAAGCGGTCGAACAGTTAGATCTCCCTAAACAGAAGACACATAAGTGCGACGATTGGTGCCAATACAGGACACTGTCTTACAAGAAGGCATGCCGCAAGGCTATATGAGTCGGCATAAACGAGTTTTGTAGAAACTTTATGGATGAGGAGGCAGAGCAGACCTAAGTGTGTCAGCCTAGCCGACAGGCACTCTAACTTAACCTTAACCCAACCTAGAAGAAACGAAACAAAACTAGTGAAGGTGAGAATTACCTTTACAAGCACGTCGACCTGAAAGATCTTTTGTGCTGTAAACAAAACTAGTACCAAATTTGTTTTTTGGGCAAACTTTAATTTCAGTAGGTTCATATTCAAAAAGTCGCAGATTTTCTCTAATCTTAATCTAGTAGAGTTAGTAGGACACTTGAAAGCATAGCTTTTATTGGAAATCGGCATGCTCAAACTCATAGGGCAACCTTGTCCTTGTCGAATTTACAATGATACAAAAACCTGCAGTTGATGGGATTCCTGCCCTAGCAAAGTTCTCTTTGTCTACATTGTTGTTATGAGGACAATTTATAGGTGAATAAAAGTATTCTATCCTTATCTAGATTTCTAAGCCAGGTCTAAAAATGGAAGCAATTTTGTCAATTATTCGCAAATCTGTAGTTTTGAGCAAATGTCTTCGAAAATTCGACGTGTAAATGATGACGTAATTCTTCTTTTGTTGTTGATACATGTGAAAGCAAAAACTAATGGAACAATTCAAAATCGGGTGACTTATCTACGCTTTCTGAGGTCAACGGGCGGATTGCTTATATAAAGCAGATAAGTGTTTGAACTGTAATATACTTTCGAGATCACGATGCTCGTTACGTCAACAAAGGGAGAAGAATAAGGGCAAGAATAATAGATCTGAGATTTTCCTGTGTGCTAAATACGATATTAAAATCTTCAAACTAGGTAAAAGGTTGTGTATTCACTCTTCATAATATATTTAGTGGTACAGGGCTGCCAACTATACATGTATTATGAAAATAGAATTGAATCTCGCAAATTATTTAAAAAAAAATCTTCTATATATAAATAGGCTAAGGAAAATCTTTGGGTCCCTTTTTCTCTGTTGTTTTCCAACCGATTCTCTTAATTTTTTTTTTTTTGTGGTTTGGTATTGATGAGTAGAAGTGTCATCAATCATTTTTAACTGTGTCTGCCTGTCCAAATTGCTTAAAATCAACAGGTGTGTTTTACATGTATTTTATATGGGAAAGACATATTTCAGAGCTTTTTTGTTGTTTTCTTATGTACAGTGTGTTTGTGTAGTGTGTGTGAGGAGTGTATGTGTAGTGTGTGTGTGCAGTGTGTGTGAGGAGTGTATGTGTAGTGTGTGCAGTGTGTGTGTGTGCAACATGTGTGTGGTCGACTTTCGGCCACTGGCGACCCTAGGTAAAATAAATACTCCAAAAATTTTCAGCGAAAATAGAAAAACGTCCAAATCGTTGGATCAGTTAAAAAAAAAAGCTTTTTATATTCCACTTTTTAACAAACCAGTCTTTTAGAACTAAAGTATGCGAAGCTTAAGATCTTAATAGATAGATGTTATTTTGACAAGAAATTTGAAAAAAATCAAAGATATATTTTTGAAGATATTTTTAAAAAACTCAAAAGTTTTAAAAAAAAAAAACTTATAAGAACTTCAAAAATTTGAATATTTTCAATCTTTCTTATACAACTTACACTTCTAAAATAAAAAATTTCGTCAAAAACGTGTCAGCCATTTACGTGAAAGTTGGCAGGTCCCTACCGTTCTTAGACTTTTTTTTTAAATTTTTTCTTACATCATAAGAAAGACAATGAAAACGTTTTCAACAAAAACAAGTATTATCATATCGGTTGTATTGCAGGTACCGTTTTTCAACACCTAGAGACTCCATACCAAAAACCGCTCTGTAGGCTGCCTCACAGACCCTCACATTTTGAAGGAAATCGGTTCATCGGTTCAGGCTGTAGATCCATATACGGACAGACAGGCAGACAGATAAACAGACAGACCGACAGCCAGATACACACACACACTTAGAATTGCAGGACCCAATTTTATTGTATTCTCTATAATCGTAATGTCTTGTTTAAGTCATAACACCAAAAAAAAAACTTTGTTTAATGATTCGCAACTTACCCACAAGTAACATTGACCTCGTATATTCAAATGAAAGTTAATGAACCAAAGACGAATTTGCAAACATTTGATCACCAAAGCCTTTTAATCATGACTATACTTGGAAAAGAGGTTAACTTTTTCAATGACACTATTTGCGTTTCTCAAACTCAAGCAAATCAGGTAGTGCAACTAAACAAGTTTAATTTCCATGTTTGATTTTTTTACGGCACTTTGTGCATATGCTTTGTGATCAGATCATTAAAACGTCAGTGAGAAATATGGGCATGAGTATTCCATAATTTCAAAAAAAAAAAACAAATCCAATGTTACACGTTTGTTCTCTAACAAACGAAAAAAAAGGAGATGAAATAAATTTTGCTCAGCTTACATCAAAATTGACTTATGTATGTAGACTCACATCAAAAGGTTTAATTATTATTATTATGCTACCAACCAACCAAATATTTCACATTGTCCTATAGGATGTTGGTAAATTATAAAACTTAACTATTACTACACATAATTTAGATGACGACAATTTAACAGCATCAATTTCATTTTTGCGAAAGACAAAGCTTGGAAATAATGTTTTATGGTTCATTTCTTGTTCTGTGGTGTAGTAAGCATTTCTCCCTTTTACGTATGAGTTTGAATCCCATTAAAATATTTTTTTCTACGATTATCACCTTTTGCGAGGAATTGGCAAGTCCTACGAGAGTAATTAAACTGCCATGAAAAGATAATGGCTTTTCACTTAACCGGAAGTCGACATACAGCCCTACTCTGCTATTCATCTGGGGGAATTTTTCTTCAATTTTCACTGAACTTTATTCTACTATTCATTCGAATTGCATCTCTGGATTCACCTTGTGGATGTCGGTAAGGTCGGTAATGCTGCGCGGTATTCTCTTATTCACGTGAACGCTTTCTTTGTATACAATTCAGATCCGCATACCAAATGTTGCGGGTTTTTAATTTAGTGGAATGTCTGGGTGGGTGGGTGTTTATAAACATTATAAACATTTTTAGGGGAAAAACAACAGAGATCAGTTTACTGACCTAATTTCTGCTATGAAATTGAATGCAGACATTGCAATAAATAATGCCAAAAGGCAACCCGAAGACTAGCGGGATTTTGGTTTAAAGATAGCCTCAACCTCCTGGGTCCACCAATGAAAGAGTTGACTGAGTGGAAGAAAGTAAGTTCTGATAAATATGTTCCATATCACTTTTTTTCCTAACAAGAAAATTTTCCAGGTACTACCATGTTCCAGGCGACTACAAATCACATCTAAAGAAAAAATTATCCCACAACAGACAAGAACAACGTGCCACAGGGGGTGGCCCAAATAAAAGTTATAAGTTTTCAGAAGAAGAGGAGGAACTAATTGAATTGGTTGGTCTGAGGGAGGCGGTGGAGGGCATCTCTAATGTCCAGGCATTTGGATGTCCACAAATTTCAAACGTGCCTTGTGCAAAAGAAGTGCCGTCGAAAAGAAATCGTCGACGAAATTATGAAAATTCATTGGACGAGAATGGTGATGATGATATTGGTGAGACCAGCTTTTTTTGTTTATATAAGCATTTGTCACTAAAATTCAATCTATAGATGTTCCAGACTTGGAAAATGTGCCCAAAAAATCAAAAAAGCAGATGACTCCATTCGAACTTTACCTTGCTCAATACGATCTTATGAAATCGCAAATTGAGATCCAATTAAATTTGAGCAATGCTATTCAAAAGTCATTAATATCTGCAGTGCAGAAGAAAACTCCAAGAATATTCAATACAACACCAGAAAAATATATGAATTCCTGGAGGAAATAAAAGTTCAGAACAATGAACACAACGCTAAAATGCGAGAATTCGCTGTGAATAAGCTCAAATTGAAGGAGCAACTTCTGGAGTTGAATGAAGTACAAATATTTCATGTGTATGTATACATACGTTCATCACTTTTGAAGTGATATATGAAGTGAAATGGCTGTTTTTTTTTTTAAATGAATAATGAGACTGGTTTTTTATTTTTTTTATAATAACTATATATTTAATGAATTTTCTTCAATGAAAACTTTTTCTTTTTTCTAAACTAGTTTACAAAGACATCATTATATCGTTCCTTGAGTTGACTGCTTGAGAATAGTAGTGCAAGGGTTGTACAACATCATTCCCTTGTTCATCAGTAGCCATATCATCTCGGTTTTCATCATCTCATTGACTAAGTCCTCTGTGGATACTTGGTAATGTCTACATACATTATGTAGAGCACAGCACACATTTATAATTTGTGCAGCTTTTTGCGGTGAATATTGCAAGACTCTGGACTTATCCAAACAACGAAATCTACTACGATTCCATCACGACATTCAAGACGTACTCAAATGTTTTTTTATTCAGACGAAAGTTTTTCACAAAGCTAGGGTTTAGAAATAGGTAATTAATTGTATCCTCGAAGAATTGAAAATGAATCAACTTACGTTTCATCCGGCAATTCCATAATATCTTTTTTGGACTTTCTCAAGTTTCCGCGAATTTTTCTGGCCGATGATGATCTTCCTCCACTGTTTGCAAGTGGGAAAAAAGCCTAATACTGTCCATGACACTATTTTTTTTTGTTTTATTTAAAATACAAGCCGAATTCGTTTAAAATAGTTTCAATTTGCAAACAAATAAATTGCTATTTTCACACGAACAGCTGTTAACTTCAATTGTCAAATTGGTAAGAATAAAGTAGTTAACCCGACGGATAGCAGAATGCATAGGTAGAGCAAATGCGGATCGAATGGGTGAATCGAATGTTCGATTCACGTGAATAGGAGAATAGGGGTGATAATTTCTTACCAAAGTATGGTTGAAAGAAATGCGCCAGGCTTTATTTACTTATTTATTTGACGCGGAAAACCCCACAGGCGGGTCACTCATTAGTAGAAGATGAGTAATATAGTGGCGAAACCTTCGAGATCGCGATGCTCGTAAATTGTATTGCCGAAATGGAAAGTAAGAAGAAGTAAGCTTCAGATTTGTATGTCCTACCCTTGTCAAATAAATAATTGAATAAATTAATAGGGTGGCGCAACAGAGCAAGTAGCCCCGGGGTCCTAGCGCATTCCTCACAACCATTGCCTTTGTGAGAGAATGGAGGGCACCTACAATTTTCTGTCGAATGAATAATCGAGAAAGTATTTTTCATCGCAATGAATTTACTAACGGAGGGCTTCCTAACTCCTCGCGAAAAGCGATACCTACCTGTGGAGAAACGTTTTTGCTTCTGTTGAGAATCGAACCATGAACCTCTGGGTCAACAGTAGACATGCTAACCATCACGCCACGGGTACCACATGCCCCTGCCACCCCATATTTATTTTAAGTTCATGAATACATTTTCTATTCTATTTCATCAAAAGTGGAGTATCCATGTCCTATTACGACAAAGACCATTTATTTTTTTGTTTGTACTTTGATCAGTCTTTAAATCCTGGCCCCGTTCTTCACATAGAGCTGTTGTCAAAAACAGAAGTTCTTCGATTTCTTCGGAAATGTGGAACGTCGTTACATTGTTTACCATAATTTTTTTCATTTAACTGCTTGGCTAGTGGAAATTCAGCAGTCAAATACTGGATTTACTTTTAGACATGTCTTATTTGAAATAAATATTTCCGGTGCGTAAGACTTTAGACCCTATTGGTAACAGTTCCTGTCTCAATGACCTTTTTATAATATTTTGCCGACTTCTTTGGAGTTCGTTCCTTTCTACTGCTTTTCATATTCACAGAATAAAGGCAGAATTCTTCCCAAAAAATTGTATTCAAAGAGTTATGATAATAATGAAATGTCGGATAAAAATGCAATTAGTCCTTACGTCCCACTCCAGTTACCGAGGGAGTAAAATGTTTTTAATCGTTGCTTTGCTTACTCAAACACACAATAAACAAAAAACCATGAAAATGGGACCAGCCATTCTAGACTTAGAGTCTTCGATCAAACCCGAATTTATTTTATGCATTATAACTTTAACAGAAAGCTTCTCATTTTTGAATGTTTTCCACGCAACTTTCCAGAAGTTGGACTTACTTTAGTTCACAAAGTGTCAAATTTGTCTCTCCGGCCTCAACAATGTCTTAAAATAATTGAAAAACATCCAACAACAAAAATCGGACAAGAGGTTCTTTGAAGATTCATTTGTTCCAAAATTGATCGTTTAGATTTAATAAAAACCACCCAGTAGAGATCTAGACTTCCAACGAAAAAATTGTTTTATTCGTTTCCTAAAGACTTTTATTGAAGCATATGAGTAGTTTAAAAAAAAAAATTTAAAACGGTTACGTCACCTCGTATGTTTTTAAATTTTACTTCTCGTGAAGCCTTACCTTAAGGTCTATCAAGCCTTTAAATCCAAATAAAATCGATAACAAGAATCAGTTGCAGTATCGCCATTTGATTCATCTTTTATTTTTCATTCGAAATAGATGGGCTCTTTCAATAAACGTTCCATCCTCCCTCAATCTGATGAGCTGAAGTTGCCACACCAAAACTAAAATCAAGTGGAAAGTTTGGGCTACCTTTTGATTCAAGTGTACAATTTTCGCCAGGAATGGGACTCCCGCTCTTTTATTCTAGGTAAATCAAGATCCAAAAATTTGAACTAAAGCAAAAAATTGTGTTTTTCAACTCACGTTAGAAGGCCAAAAAATAAAATCAACAACAACATAACTAAACTATTTGATCATGAAATGAAAACTGACTTTGTTTCAGTTTTAGAAACTAGTTAACCGTAACAAATGAACCATCACACTTAACTGTTTCGACCGTAGATTGTGTCAGAATCACAATTGTAGAAGCATTTACTTAAAACACTTAGTTCACACAAGTGTTCATTTAGTTTTCTAACTTAGTTCCCGGTACTTCTTTTCCCGCGCCGCCGCCGCCGCCGTAATTAATGCTCTGAGTTTAAATTTTTATTTTGAAAAAGAACATTTTTCCAGTTGGACATCGTTTCCGAAACTTATTTCCTGGCATTAAATTTATCCTACTAAATCTATTTCCGACTTCATTGCTACAAAAGTCCATAGTCCAGTTTTCATCCAATGTCGTACTGATTTGTCACTGAAGTTGGACATGTGTTTTTTTTTGAACTAATATCTGATAGTGGCCGATTTCTAAAAAGCATCTCTGTGCAATAAAAGTCAAATCGTTGGCAATAAAATGTATTTCTTTCTTAATTTCCTAATATGTGTGGCTTTTATCGTCTAGTTTTACAAGTCGATTAGATTATGCCGATTTATGCTACCAAATATTTGATTAATGCAATAAATTTTGATCAAAGATAAGAAAGATCTTTACATTTTTTAAATTTTGCTTTTCTTGTTTGAGTAATAACGCAGCGACCTATTACGGTATATAAACAAAGCCAACTGTTGTTCAATGCTTAAATTGTATTATTATGTGGTCGTTGATTCTACTTACTGGAATTCTCACGTACGTTCAACAAAATCAAATCTTTTTTATTAAAATTAAATTAAATAATTTGTTGGCTTTTAGTTTGCTTAGCAGAGGATCGGAAAGCCTCAATCTTGGCGAGAACTGTACTCTCAAAGCAAAAGGCAGTCCAAACTTTCCGGTCAACTTTAGTTTTGGTGTGGCAACTTCAGCTTATCAGATTGAAGGAGCATGGAATGCAGATGGAAAGGGGCCATCAATTTGGGATGAATACACACACAGTCATCCTGAAAAAATAAAAGACGGGTCGAATGGTGATATTGCAGCTGATTCATACCATCGATTCGATTTAGATTTAAAGGCATTAATAGACCTCAAGGTAAGTTCTAATGGTGTATGGTCGAAAATAGTACAAATGTACGAAGAAGTTCGACTGTGATTGGGTAAAGTCTCTGAGGCACATTTGCAATACAATTTTTTTCGCAGGTAAACCACTATCGTTTCTCCATTGCTTGGTCAAGAATCTATCCAAATGGCGACATCTCTTCAAGAAATCAAAAAGGTATAGATCATTACAACAGTGTGATTAACAAGCTTCTTCAAAATGGCATTGAACCCATGATAACAATGTACCATTGGGATATGCCAATCCAATTTCAAAAGCTAGGTGGTTTCACTAATACTCTCATCATTGATCAATTTGTGGCTTATGCAACTGAATTATTTGAAAACTATGGCGATAGGGTAAGTTTCCTATCTCGTTTTACTTTTTTTTTAAATCAAAATTAGCTTTAATAACTTTGCTTTTCAAGGTTAAAAATTGGATAACATTCAATGAACCAGGTGTGTATTGCAAATTTGGTTATGGAACTGGAATATTGCCACCGTCTATTAAGGCCTCTGGCGTTGCAGATTATATTTGCTTCACCAATACTCTTAAGGCACATGCAGTTACATATCGTCTTTATCGATTAAAATATTTTGAAAAGCAGAGGGGCAGAGTAGGCATTACACTTGATTCGTTTTTTGCATTCTCAAAATCGAATGAAAGTGTTGATGTCGAAAGATTTTTGCAATTTTATGTAAGGCAATTGAAGAAATTTTAACTTTTTATTCACTGAAATTCATTTGGGAATATCTTTAGTTAGGAGTTCAGGCTCATCCTATTTTCAGCACTTCTGGTGGATTTCCTGATGTAATGGTAAAGGATATTGGAAAGAACAGCCTCGAAGAGGGAAGAAAAAAATCCCGTTTGCCGACCTTATCTGACCAATGGAAAAATTATATTCGGGGTTCAGCTGATTTCTTGGGAGTTAATTACTATACTTCACGATATGTTAAGCGCCGCATAGAGCCAACGGGCGAAGCACCATCGATGGATCGAGATTATGACTGTGATGAAAGTGTCAATTCAAATTGGCCAAGAGCTATATCAGATTGGCTCTATTGTGTCCCGGAAGGATTGGAAGGACTTTTGAAGTAAGTTGTAAAGGTAAAGGTATATCGAGGTGGATTCTGATTTTTCATAATGAAAAGGTATATTCGTGATCAGTACAACAACGTCGAGGTTTTGATAACTGAAAACGGTTGGTCAGATGATGGAAGACTGGAAGACAATGACCGTGTTCGGTATTATAAGGTTGGTTTCTTGGTTGGAACCGATATCTTTGGTGGAATTTGTTCCTTTGAATTTGTTTTAATTTGATTTATTTTCTCAGAGCCATTTACAAGCTGTGTTGAATGCAATCAATGATGGATGTAATGTCACCTCCTATTCAGCTTGGAGTTTAGTGGATAATTTTGAATGGATAGAAGGATACACGTAAAAAAAATCTGAATATTTTACTCTGCACATGTTTTATGAAAAAAAAAAAATTTCAGGCAAAAATTTGGGCTTTATTCTGTGAATATGAAAAGCCCGAAAAGGGAGCGAACTCCAAAGAAATCGGCCGAGTATTATAAAAAGGTTATTAGGACAAGAACAATTCCGGATTGAGTTTAATTTCACGTCCAGATCCAGAAACTAAGAGTATCAAGCAATTCAGAAATGAAATATGTACAACGGATGGGGGGAGCAGCTTAATGTCAGTATTTAGGAAGACACAAACCACACTATTTTATTAAAATAGTTTTATTGAATACCAAGAGTTTTTTCTTTCTTTTCTTTCGACGAACGTCATAAAAGGAAAAATCAAAAAGTTGATGTTGATGGATCTGTTGCGCCACATTTTAATTTATTTTAACTGCTTCACTAACTTCTTCGACTGTTATGCAGGGTACTCCGCTAAGTAAGGCTCAGTTTCTGGAAATAGCTCTTGAGGGAACTGTTCGCTCAAGCCATAACACTACTTTCACCAGCTGTGTTGAATTTTGTCGTAATTTACGAGAAGCTTTTCTTGAGCATAATCAACTTCGGCGAATGAATATCCCAAGCATTTCTCCTTTTTTGAGCTATTTTGAAGATCGTGACTCCCTTCCTCAAGTTGTGATGGATAACACAGATATCTCATCATATTTAAAATGCATTGGAGGCCTTTTCGTGTATCCTCATTTCCAAGTTTTACTTTTCTATTCAAGTAGCCCTTGAAAGTTTGATTTTCATCACCGCCTCCATAAAAAATTTTGTCAGCAGAAGACGGTGTTGCTGGGTGACATTTCCACCTAGTATTGCTTTGGAGTCTTTAAGCCTTTCACTCACCGTTATTAGTGACGAGGCCTCGGTCTTGATCGATGACCAGCTTAAGCTTGGGGTTTCTTCACCAGGTGATAATCTTCGTTTGTATGCGCAACATGTCCGTTCAAATCTCCGCTCACAAACAAAAACACATCTTTGGGACAGGGAAGTAGATTGTGAAAATCTAGCCAAAGTGCATCTTTTTCCACCTGCTCAGATCCAATTCGAGGAGTAAAGGCATTGAAAATGTTGCACACCTTTTCTCCAACACCGCAAATTAAGAAACATCAAGCGCCCAATGGGGCGACGCAGGGACACAAGTCCCCGGGACATAAGTCCCAAATTTTATTTTTGGGACTTATGTCCCATCTAAGTGAGACATAATCCCCAATTAGATTTGGGAGTTATGTCTCATTTAGATGGGACATAAGTCCCAAAAGAAAAAGTTGGGACTTTTGTCCCTCCGAATATACTTTTTACAATCTAAGACATTTTTTCAGAAGCCCTTCTAAAAAATTATCTGTGTTTTTGTCAAATTCTTGAAGCTTCTTTTTTCAAAAAGGAAACTTACTACTCATTAGAAAGTAGAGATATGGTTTTCCGAAATTAGGAGATATTACTTTACTTGTAGAAGTTATTAAAATTTTTCTAATTTAAAAAAGAAACTTAAAAAATTTGAATTTTTAAGTATTTGAGATAATAAAATTAAAAAATCGCGTGATTTATCGATAAATAACGATTCTGAGACTATCTAGAGGTTATTGGTTCCATTAACTAAAATCACTTGAGAGAAAGGTGTCAAGGACCAACAACTTTATGGCAAGTAAAAATTGTTTGGTTGCCTAGTAGAAATATACAACGATTTACTATTCCTGAAAAGTTGGGACTTATGCTCATCTACAAAGGAAAAAATTTGGCACTTATGTCCCGATGGCGTGGGACATAACTCCCAAATCGAATTTGGGACTTTTGTCTCACTTAGATGGGATATAAGTCCCAAAAATAAAAGTTGGGACTTATGTCCCGGGGACTAATGAAGTAATCACATCTAGGGAATTAACATTAAAGTGGCACAAACTTGTAGCTTTGTGTTATAGGCATTTCTTGCATTTGTCATAACTCACTTGTGTTACAAGTATTTCTTACAGCCCCCTGCAGTGATATTCAAAGCGTCACGGCACAGTCAAAGAATTTAAGTTATTGGAATGAAATAAGTTCGAGGTAGGAAAAGTTGGATGGCTTTTTTAAATCTAATAGTCGTTTTTCTAGATACGAAATGTTCTTTCGTCTTATGTTGGGCGTGTAGCGCTTTAGCACTGGCTTTCTATTCGCGATTTCAATTGCTTTATCTAGTCTTTAACAACCGCTATGCACAGTTTTTCTGTGGCTGAGTTTGGAACAACAGCAAACACTTATACCGTACGTCAGCCTAGTTCATATACTTGATATTGAAACACAAAGATTGATCTTTAGTCCTGTCTAATTTTGTCAACGATGCATTTAAAAATTAATATGTAATACATACCTACACAAGGACCATCACGTCACACTTATTTATATTTCGCCTTTAAGAGCTTAACATTCTCAGATTCAACTTCAATTGAAACGTGATTGTAATTTCAAGAGTCTATATACTTAAAGTTATCCCAAGTGTTTACGACAATTCTTTTGCATGTTTGGCACTTATAGACCTGCCTTAAGACGACGATAAGAAAAGAGGGATAAACAAAACCAAGTGTTTGCCTACTTATCTCAATTAGTTTTGATTGAAGATGTAAGCTACCATTTCCTTTAAAGTTTTTATTTTTAGTCAATACCCTTTTTGTCAATTCTTATTTGTCTTCAGGATCAGGGACAGGATTATAATATTATAGAACTACAAGGTTTATTTAGGAGGCAGAGGCGATTTATATCTACTTTATTTGGCTTTATCATGATAATAAAATGAAAAAAATTCTTAGATATGTTTTTTGTTTGATGATTGAATTGGCGGCAATTAGGGGTTCCGTGGTTCCGTGGATGCTTAAAGTAAGTATGTATATCAATCCAAGAAAGCACATTGCAGAGACCAGGGAATTGAGGAGTCGGACCAAATAAAATTGAGTTGAACAAGATTTGGAACTATTAAAGGATTGAAATGAATGAAGAATTTTGTAAGGACATGGAAGTTGTAAGGGAACTATGAATCTGTAAAGAGAGCACCACACATCCCTGTCATTTCAATAAAAATACATGCAATTTGACAGAACACAGGCGAGTTAAGGGCAAACCCAGGTCAACCAAAGGGCTCAAACACTCAGTTTGACATTCAGGCCGAGTTTCGGTTAAAAAAAACCCTTTGTGGCGACTACAGGGCGACCCAGGGTTTCAATGAACGAACCTTATATTTTCGTTCTCACTATCTCCGATACATGCACATTGTGCAATTGGTGTAGATGTATGACATAGTTTAGTTTAGTTTAGTTTAGTTTTATTGACTCATGAAAATAATGCATAAATTATACAAACATTTTGGTAAATTATTTCTAAAAAGTCTTTTGGTTTGGCCGAAGCCGTCTACCAGACTGACATATTTTGTAATTAAATTTTGATTATATTTTAACATATTGTGTACATTTTTTGCCTATGTTTAAAAAAGTTCATTTTCAATGCAGTTTCTATATTTTAACGCCATTTCAGTGAAATTAAAAAGTACTTTCCAGCCACGTGATCCATTTAAAATTTTAAGTGTTTCCTTTAAATCCATTGACTGAACTCCAAAATATTGAACTCGAAATTCTTTTAAAACGGGACAGACAGCTATAAAATGAAGTACATCTTCTCTTTCATTACGGTTACATAAAGTACATAAAATTGGTAACTCAGGACGGTGTGGTATATAATTGAGGTTTAATAGCTCTCCTCTTATTCGGAAGATTGTGCTTATTAATTCCGTTGAGTGCTCTTCTAAAAAATAAGTTCCTTCATTTAAGAAGTGATTCAACTTGCTGTAGTATAATCTGTACTGTGAATTCTGCGCCTCTTCCATGAACTTTTGGTACATTCTATTTCCCGTTTTCTTCAGTAATTCATCAACTTTTGGCTTAAGGGATTCCACTTGCTCTTCAGCTGAAATTGTCAGGTTTACTCCACATTCCGACGCCAGCTTCTTCCACTCCTGCACACATCCTCCTTCAGTCGACAATAAGTGCATAAGTACTATTTTTGGTATTCTCTGCTCATGCATTGCTAAAACTCGCATTATGTATTTGAAGTGAAGGTTTAGAGTATCCAAAAACATAGGGGAAACACCAGTCTCTAAATGCAACATGTAGTTTGGAGAACTAGTAGGTATTCTAAAAAACCTCCTAATGAAATAGCGAAGAAACTTCTCTACTGTTTCGTATGGTCGACATCCCCAAGCTTGGGCTCCATAAAGAAGAATGGCAGTTGCAGTTGAACGAAATAGGGTTTGCTTTGATGTATGCGTAATACTCTTTTTATGGATACAACTGCCCCAAACAGTACTCATAGCTCGTTTTGCTTCTGCCAGTTTTAATTGAAGGTGTTTATTCATATTAGAGTTCGATGAAATCAATACTCCCAAATATTTGTACTCCTTTACAATTTCTATTTCCTCACCTTGAAACACCCACTTTTCGATCCTCGAATATCTGCCTCCACCACCTCTGAAGATCATCATTTTAGATTTTTCCAGGTTTACAGTTAGGTTCCAACTCTTACAGTACCTTTCTAATCTGTTGATCATAAGCTGCATGCCATCAACTGTCTCGGCGAGAAAAACTATGTCATCTGCATAAAGTAAGCCTGGAATACTTGTCTGACGGAGCTCAATTCCACCTCTAACAGCATCTGTGATATCGTTAATGTACAGGGTAAATAGTAGTGTACTGAGAACGCATCCTTGCCTTACTCCCACAGTTGTCTCGAAATCTTCGGAGAAGCATTTTCCATCCCAGATACGAGCTGTATTGTTCTTGTACAAAGCCTTCAATACATTTATCATTTTTGAAGATATTCCAAGCTGATATAATTTATAGAAGAGAGCTTCACGCGGTATAGAGTCAAATGCAGCTTGAAAGTCGACAAAGAAACCGTACAGCTTTTTATTCCTACTTCTATAGAGATCTGCTAAGCTTATCAACGAAAATATTTGGTCTACAGTCGAGTAGTCTTTCCTGAATCCAGCTTGGAACTCATGCAAAATTTCGTTCTTTTCCACCCACTGGGTAAGCCTTTTATATAGTACAGATGAAAAAAGTTTGGCCGACGTGTTCAAAAATGATATGCCTCTGTAATTAGCAGGGTTTTCATAATCTCCTTTTTTGTGGAGCGGGTATATTAAAGATTTGAGGAAAGTATCAGGAACTTCCGCTTTTTCAAAGATTCTGTTAAACGTTTTTGTGAGCAGGATTTTAAATTCATGTGTGCAATTCTTAAAGAATTCAAACGAGATTCCATCTTCACCTGGCGCTTTATTATTTTTGGCGTTGTATATGGCCTCTTCTACCTCCAACAGAGCTATTGGGGAGTCTAATTGTTCATCCAATGTAAGGGGTGCTGCGTACAGAATAGGTGGAGAGAGTTGTTCTGTGTTAAGAAGCTGCATGAAGTGATTTTTGAGCTGTTCTGCAGGAAGGCCCACTGCAATAGCATTTCTTTTCCCTACGACCACTTTAACTGCTTTCCAAAAATCTGCTGGTGATTTGGCTGCGTTGATATTTTCTAAGTTTTTAAGATCGTATGCTTTTTTCTTTGAGTAGCATAAGTTTTTAAACTTTTTGTTTGCTGCTGCATAGTTTGCTTGAATTAAGCTGTTATTATGTTTCCGAAACAGACGTAAAAATGCAAAGGACAAATCTCTCGCTTTTCTGCACTCATCATCAAACCACTTTTGCTTTGTTTGTTTTCTACTATTGGTTTGATTGTTGAACTTTGGGTTAGCGCTTTTAATCAACTCGGTTAGTTTTTCGACGTTTATATTTTCCAACGACCCATTTAAAACATTTAAAAGTTCGATTTCTTTGTTTAAATTTCGTTGAAAAACCTCACGATATCTGTCCCTCCATAATATTTTTGGTATTAAGTTTAGTTGTGTAGTTAAAGCTTCTCTTTCACAGCCAGAAATCTTAAACATTACTTCTAAGGGCATATGATCAGAAAAGGGTTTAATCGCTACTCGAAAATCACTAAAGTGTGTTAACCAGTTTCCAGCCAAAAAACAATAGTCTATAACCGATTTTGCTGATCCTCGAATAAACGTATATTCACCTAGCGAGTCTCCTTCGCAACTTCCATTTACAACTTTACAGTCAAAAGCGTCGGATAACTCTAAAATCTTCTCCCCCTTAGCATCACTTGATTCATCTTTGGATTTCCGATTAAAATGTATTTTCGGTGTACTCATTCCTAACGCAGAATTATTTTGGGACAAACCTATCCTTCCGTTGAAATCGCCCACTAGCATCATGTTTGATGATCCCAAAATGTTTAACGAATCCCGCAGTTTATCGTAATCAGGTTGCCAATGACTGCAATTCAAGTATACTGGTACAATGTGATGAGTTATACAATTAATTTTAAGCTCCAGAATATGTGTGTTTTCGATTTTAATTAAATTAACTTGGACTCCATCTAGTTGCTTACGGTATCCAAAGAGCTCCCCTCCGCTTCCTCTTCCAAATAGGTTAGTTTTTACTGCCGATATATTTTCCGTTCTATAGTTAATAAACATTTTCTTGAATCTATTTTCTTCGCCATCTAATACATGAGTTTCAAACAAAACAAAAATATCGAATTCATTTACATAATTAAAAAAATCTACATATAACAATTTATTTTTAAGCCCTGCAACATTATAGCTTAAAATTTTTAACGTTGTAAGCTTGGATGATATCTGATAGACGGGAACAGGTCAATGTTTTGCAGCGTCGTGTAAACTCCCCGACGATCGTACATTTGAATTCGGTACAGCGGCTGTCTCCATTGTGTTTGCACCTTGCTGTTTTTGACACATCGAAATGACACTTCTTCCAGTCGTTGACGTTTGATTGTCGTCTATTTTTGTTGTGTATTTAATACAACTCAATAAACGTGCTGGGATCTCACCAAAAAGTTGATTTAAACAATTTAAACCATCTTCTATGCCACATTTCAGCCCCTCAGCCATGTCCCAAGTAAACACCCTGTCTGCTACCAACAATTTATCATCCCTTAAGTTGATTTTCATCCTTGGGTTCATCTCTCGAAGCACCTTCATGACAGCCACCAATCTGCCCCTCCTTTGGCGAACATTACGGGGTAAATCCCTGTGGATGCTGATGT
This sequence comes from Melanostoma mellinum, assembly GCA_914767635.1. Lineage (NCBI taxonomy): Eukaryota > Metazoa > Arthropoda > Insecta > Diptera > Syrphidae > Melanostoma > Melanostoma mellinum. The sequence continues at coordinate 32,702,455 of OU612059.1, forward strand.
TCGTTCCTTTGAGGCTTTTTGCGTTACGGAGGACGTTTAAAGCTGTGTTGCGTGATTTAGTCTTGACGGCAATCATAGCGTTTCGGGCATCTGGCTTATTCACTCTATACGCTGACTCAATGGCATCATCCGTTCCATTATTTCCCAACAGGCCAGCGCAGATAGACTTCGCCTTCGCAATTGGATCAGAGTTAGCTTCTGTTGGTATATGCACGATCAAATTTTCTTCAGTGCTTTTTTGGATCAATTTGTCTATTTGGGCTTCAAGAAATCTATTTCGATCTTCCAGGTAATTAATTTTTGTAGTGACTTGTTCGTGTTTGTCTTTTAATTCATTCAATTCTGAATATAGCAAGTTAAAATCAGTTTTAGTGACTAGTTCTTTAACAAGCTTCTTATTGTTTTCTTCCAAGATTTCTTTCATTAATTCAACAGTGATTGAACCCATACTTAAATTATTATTTTCTGCGGAAGGACGTTTCTTAATCGGGGAATGATCGGGCGAACTTATTTCCCGCAGCCTTTTGTTCATAAGTGAGGTTATTTTTATGCCGAACTTTGTTTTATTTATTATGAGTCTTATAAGATAGGACTTACTCAGACTTCAGTTAATTCGCAGAGAATATCACTTAAGTATTCGGTTTAAATATAGAAATATTTTAATTTCTTATTTCTTTTACACTTAACAAAGGAATTAAATACAGAGCTAATCAAAGGCAAACCACTTTGACAGATATCAAAATGTCAAGATGTATGACATGACAGGCAATGATACCAAACACATTACCCAACCTAGTTTGTGTACTGTGCAGATACTGTATTTTAATACAGTCTATAGTATTGGTCTTATATCGTCTTTGCCAGGTCGGACATACACAACGGACATGCTGCCCGGGATCTTCAATTTTTTTAGGCGGGGCAAATACTGATAAATGCCGCCCCAACCAACCTATTTTTATTTTTACCTTTATCATCTTTATAATTTCATCAGATGTTCCCCAATTGATTGACAACTGGACATAAGCCTTCCAGAAATAATACTTCCACTGCTATTTTTTCTGTGCTAATCCTTTTTATTTACAGGATATACATTTTATACACAGCACAGGATAGGACTTAAATTAAAAAAAAAAAAAAAACTATAAAACCAATCAAATTAATTATTGCATTTGTCAATTGAAATTACAATTTTATTCTTCGAGTTTTTTGTTCAGCAAATAAATCTATAACCTTGTCATAATTTATTTCATGTGCAATTCGATTTTCTATCGCTAAGATTGCAAGACTGGATAAGCGTTCCTGGCTCATAACATATAAGTGATGCACAACATGGGTTCATCTCGGGAAGATCAACAATCACCAATTTAACATGTTTCTTATCTTTCGTTGTTGACGCTATTGAAAGTAAAGATCAAGTGGATGTTATTTATACCGATTTTAGCAAAGCGTTTGATTCGGTTTGTCACAAAATACTGCTTCAAAATTGGAATCATTTGGTTTCCACTCAAGCCTTCTTCAATGGATCTGTTCCTTTCTCATAAAAAGGGTTCAAAAAGTCAAAATTGACGAATTCACCTCAAGGCGGATAAGTTGTGCCTCTGGTGTTCCACAGGGTAGTCATCTAGGTCCTCTAATTTTTATCATATTTGTTAATGATATTGTTAACAGTGTCAACTTCAGCAAATGCCTCATATACGCAGACGATCTGAAACTTTTTCTGAAAGTAACTTCTATTAGTGATTGCCAAAAACTCCAATTGGATCTTGATAATCTATCTCGCTGGTGTGTGTTAAACCGCTTGAATCTTAACGCCAAAAAATGTTTTGTGATTTCTCTCTCAAGAAAGAATCATATCCAAAAGTTTTCATATTATCTTGATTGCAACCCTCTTCAGAGAACTGAACAATTTAAGGATTTTGGCGTACTTTTTGACTCCCAATTCACTTTTACACCACATATAGAAGCTATTGTATCAAAAGCTAACTCAATGTTAGGATTCATCAAAAGAAATTCAACAGACTTTACCAACCCCTACACCCTTGTGTCTCTTTATACCTCACTAGTAAGACCCAACCTAGAGTATGCAGACATCATCTGGAACCCTCACCAACAATGTTTTTCCGATCAAAAAGTTCAGAATAGGTTTACGAAGTATGCATTTTACAAAATGCGATGGTACTTTCATCCAAACTCCACAGCTAGGCAGAGTCTTCTAGGTTTGCAGTCGCTCAAATCAAGTAGAACTAGTCATGACATAGTTTTTGTGCGAGACATTTTATATTATCATATAAAGTGTCCTTCTTTGTTGTCCTTAATTTGTATTTATGCTCCAGAGAGGCCGTTGAGGGATAGAAATCTTCTTTGTCAATCAAGGCCCAGAACTAATTATGGCATGATTGAACCAATTTCAAGATCAGTTAGAGAGTTTATTGAAATTTGTGGTCATATTGCTTTAGCCTTCTCTAGAGATAAATTTCGAAATAAATTGTATTACTTATTTTTAAGATATTTTAACCTATTTTGTAACAATGTGTAATCTGTTGAGCTCATTGCTCGTATGTGAAATAAATAAATAAATAAATAAATAAACCCAACTTTATCATCAACTTTTCTAGCCTCATTTATCCAATGCTCCATTGGATTTTGTGCAAGTTATTTAATAGGGCATTCACAGCAACATCTTTCGCCGACCTCCGACCATCTCGTCTGACTACTTCCTTTTAAAATTCCCTTAACGTATTTTTTTCATAATGTTCCATTTTGTAGTAGAGCCAACCAAAAAGCAATATACTTTTTGAACCAGTCCAAAAGGGCTTCCTGGCATAATGAGACAGAATGAAGACCAATAAGATTTAAGGAGTTAGCCAGCCAAGCACGGTACGAACTCGGCCAGTACATTTCTTTCTGCAATCCTGTCTTGTACTCCTTTATGGATGCCGGCCATATTGGACCCATTAACCATTATCATAAGATTGGCCACGAAATTGTCCAGTTTGTTAAACACGATAAAAAAAGAAGTTCAGGGCACTATAAAGGTCCAGAACGACCCAACTCTACTTAGGGAAATCGCGGAAAGGGAGTAGCTGAACTTAGGTGGCGCAATCAAGTAGAAGAACACCTCATTCGAGTAAGACTGCGATACTGTAGAGACCTGTCCCGAAATCAAAATTGCTGACGAAAGGTTTTGGTCGGGGCCCAGTTTCATCGTGAAACGTAATAACGTAAGTAAGTAGGTACAAAGTTTTCCACAGGTATCGAAATTCACAAGAGGAATTCAGAAGCCCCCAAAGAGTAACTTCTCTGCCATGAAAAACCGTTCATAGTCAACAGAAAAATTTTAGATCTTCTCGATTCCTTATAAATTATGGTTAAAAGAAATTCGCTAGGCTCTGGGGTAACTCAATGACTCTATTTCTCCCCCCTTATTATTTTTTATCAATTTTATGATCCAATTGCTGCTATAAAAACAAAATTTACTTTTCAACAGATGAAAATTTGCCAAATTTTTGATGCTCTACTTTGGTGGGCTATAATTAATGTTTTAATAAATTTATTACTCCAGTAAAATAAAAAAAAAAGAAACAGTAATAACCACCTGTTTTATACCCTCAGCGGCGTTATGACGCGTCCACGCTGAGACCTTTTAGGAGTAGCAAATAAAAAAACAAACTCATATTATTTTATACTTTTAAATGTTCCCATTGAACTTACCAACCAACAATGGTGACGACGGGACGCACAGCGACGTCAGGGAATAGTTGCACTTTTTTTAGTTTCGCTTTAAAACAACAAAAGGTGCATAATCTTATCACACAATCAAATCGATTGAATCGTTTCGATTCGAATCAGAACAATCAGTTTGATATAAATACAGTTGGATTGCATTTTTAGAATTCATAGATCAAAATGTGGTCAGGGAATTTGGTCATTGTGCTCCTTGCGTACGTAAAAATTGCTTACTATAAAAAATTACCTTTTTTTCATTAAAATTCTTTTGACAGGGGATTGGGGAGTTTTAGTGTAACAGACGCTTTCAACTGCACTCTTGCAGCAAAAGGGAATAAGAAATTTCCACCAGATTTCAAATTCGGAGTGTCAACAGCAGCTTATCAGGTTGAAGGTGCATGGGATGCAGACGGAAAGGGTCCGTCAATATGGGATGATTTCACCCACCAATATCCTGACAATATAAAGGATAGATCAAATGGTGACATCGCAGCAGATTCTTACTATCAGTTCGACTTGGATTTGCAGGCGCTGAAGGATCTTAAGGTTTTATTTTCATTTTTTCTTAGTAAGCTTAGTTTGAATTCTTTTTAAATCGGTTCAACTTATTACAGGTGGACTTTTATCGATTTTCCATATCATGGCCAAGAATTTATCCAAATGGTGATATTTCATCCAGAAACCAAAAAGGCATTGATTATTACAACAATGTGATCGACAAACTTCTTGCAAATGGCATCAAACCTGTAGTCACCATGCTTCATTATGACCTGCCGTCAGAAGTTCAAAAGCTAGGAGGCTTCACTAATAGCCTTTTTGTAGACCAGTTTGTAGCATATGCCAATGAATTATTTGAAAGCTTTGGCGATCGAGTAAGTACAATGCGAAGTGTTTATTTAAACGCGTTTTAATAAATATTTTAGGTCAAAACTTGGATAACATTCAACGAGCCAATGCAATATTGTACTCCTGGTTACGGAATAGCAACCTATCCTCCAAAAATTGATGCTTCAGGTATCGGTGATTATCTCTGTGTACTTAACACGTTGAAGGCGCATGCTGCCACCTATCGGCTTTATCGATCAACATTTTTTGAAAAACAACAAGGCAAAATTGGAATCACTTTGAACAGTGGATTTTATTATTCGACAACAAATAACACTTCTGACGTGGAACGTGGTCTGCAGTTCGCTGTAAGTTGCCCATGAAACTTACTGTTTTGCTAAAAATTTAAATATATTTTTATTTTTCAGTTCGGGATTTTGGCCAATCCAATTTTCAGCCAGTCAGGTGGGTTTGCGGAATTCATGGTAAAGGACATTGAAGCAAATAGTCTGAAAGAAGGTAGAAAAAAGTCTCGCTTGCCTCGCTTGGAAGGAGAATGGAAGAATACTATTAAAGGATCAGCTGATTTCTTGGGATTAAATTACTATTCGTCATCTTACATTGAGCGCAGTATAGTTCAATTTGGGAAAAATCCATCAGTTCAGCGAGATGGAGACTGTAACACTTTTGAAGATCCAAACTGGCCAAGGGCAAAATCTGATTGGCTGTTTTGTGTTCCGGAGGGACTCGAAGATCTTTTGAAGTAAGTCTAATGTTTATAGAAGGATGACAAAAAAAAATATACTCTCACCAATAGGTATATTCGTGATTCGTACCAAAATGTAGAAGTGTTAATAACAGAAAACGGTTGGTCCGATGATGGCGGACTCGAAGATGATGGTCGTATTCGTTACTTGAAGGTGATTTCATCTTTTTTTTTACAATGAACAGATCCCTTTCACTTTTTAACTTTTTAGAGTCATGTCCAAGCTGTTCTCAATGCAGTAAATGATGGTTGCAATGTCAGTGGATATACACATTGGAGCTTGATTGATAACTTTGAATGGCTTAAGGGTTATACGTAAGTTTAGGGTTTTATTTAAGACATTTTTGTTATCTTATAATATTCCTACAGAGAGAAATTTGGGTTGTACTCTGTGAACATGACAAGTCCAAAGCGAGAACGCACACCAAGGAAGTCAGCTGCATATTTCAGGAAAATTACTGAAACCAGATCAGTTCCTGATGAGCAATTTTTGAATTAAAATAAATTGCAATATACTGAATAACTTGTTTATTTGAAAAAATTTGTTAAACAACTTGTAGAAAGAAGCTAGTCTAAAATAACCTGACTAAAATCATCTTGAGCTCGGATTTCATAATTGATATCGTATTTAGCACAAAGTCGCGAGTTCGTGCCACCCAGGCGTGCCATTTTTTCTACTTGCTAATGAGTAGCAAGTTTGCTTGGAAAAAAAAATTCTAAAACTTTAGATTTTTGTTGAGTTCACACTGTACAATTAGTTGGACAGACTTCGTTTGATGGATGTTGGATGGTCGGATGAAGTTTGCGTTCAAACTTATTAGATTTGTCGTCCAACATTGTGTCATATATTCCTCCGCTCTATCCAACTTCAAAGTTTTCAAAAATATTTGAAAACCATACAACAAGTTGGACAAGCGGTCCTCTGAGAGTTAACATTATCCAACATTGCTCGTTCAAAACAAAGTCTGTCCAACTAATTGTACAGTGTGACCCCCGCTTTTCAGAATTTGAAAAAATAAAATTAGAAAACAAAATAAACCTTTCAAACCGATAAATTAAAACAAATTGAGCGCGTTCGTCACAAGTCAGATTTTCAGATTAACTAATTTTTATCGGCCTCTGATTGGCCAGATGTTAAGTTTTTTCAGTTGACAACTCATCAGCTGTTTGTTTTTACTGATTCAGTTTTTCAGTCAGGAAAAGGAGGCTGAAAAACTAGATTCAGTTTATTAAGCTGTCAGATGCGATAAGTGACATCAAAAAATTATACTTGCCAAGTGATGGTGATTTTGTTGTGCGTGATTTGTATTGAAAAAATACAATTAATTAATTTTAACTCCATTACTGATTGTTTTTAAACGCTCATGAAATGTTTATCGCAGTAAAGTCAAAAAGTTAATGAATTTTTTTTACAAATGCAAATCAAAACCGTCGCACCTGACAAATCTTCTTAGATAACCGTTCAACGCAAAACTGAATAAGTTTTTCAGTGAATCTTGAAGTCTGAATTGCAATGAACGCCCCCATTCAAATAACCATAAATACAGATATCAGATGACAAATATCAGTAGACGGATTACAAATGACAGATGAAAGATAACTTCGCTTCGCCAATACTCTTAATAGACCAGGTTCGATAATTTTTGAGACCAAAAAAAATTATAGTAGGACGAAACCCATTGGAAGAGGTAGAGAATATAACAAAAACGAAAGGAAAAATAAATTACGGGCGATATGAGGTCGGGAAGGGGGAACGGTTAATCTCGATTTCCGGTAAAACTGCAAGTCTTATGAAAAAAAGTTAAATGACAAAGTTGTAGGTAATAAAAAGATGTAAAACTTTTGTATGGACACTTTTTTCAGATAACCTCAAAATTTATGTGAAAAATTCGATAACCGAGTTTTTGGTTTTTTATTTTTTATTTTTCAAAAAAAAAATTTATTTTTTCACGAGATCTGGTGAAAACTTACCTTTGTATGTCCCAAACATACAGTAATTTTTTTGATTTAAAATATTAATTTTTCACCTTATTTTGATTTAGTATTGAAAAATCACCCTTAATTTTCAATCGAAAATTCTCACGTCAAAATATCTGCTTTTTTAAAAAAGTTTGTGTGTTTTTTGTTCGTTGAAATCTCTACTCAATGAAAAAATAATGAAAAAATTTTGATTGAAAATTAGGGTGATTTTTCGATATTCAATCAAAATAAGGTGAAAACATTAATATTTTAAATCAAAAAAATTCCCTACAACTTTGCTATTTCACTTTTTTTCATAAGACTTGCAGTTTTACGAAATCGAGATTAAATGTTTTTTACCCCGCTTCCGCAGTTAGTTGGCAGTTGCTCCGATAGTAAATTAATTGCTATGAAAACAGCTTTTTCGATTAGCCGTTCGGAATCAGTAGAAACTTATAGGTCTCCTTGTTCAACATGGTTTTAAGAAAGGCGTAATTCCCCGGGGATTCCCGTTCCGTTGCGCCACCCTATTTATTTATTTCAACTGCTTCACTAAGTTCTTCTGGAAATGGCTCTTGAGGAACTGTTCGCACAAGGCCATAACACTACTGTCACCACTCCGTGTAGAATTTTGTCGTAATTTACAAGCTGTTTTATTGAGCACAATCTTTAATGAACTTCGGCGGATGAATCTCCTGAGCATTCCTCTTCCTATAAGATCGTTGCTCCCTTCCCCAAGTTGTTTTGTTGTAAGAAATTTTTTCCAACTTCCAATCCCACATTCTTTGTGCGGTGATTCCTGGATTTTGGACTGTGAGGATGGTGTAACACAGACAATTCTGTCAGCAGAAGACGGTGTTGCTGGGTGACATTTCCACCTAGTATTACTTTGGAGTCTTTAAGGCTTTCACTCACTGTTGTTAGTGACGAGGCCTCGGTCTTGATCGATGAACGTGGCATATCATGTGACTTGCTTAAACTTGGGGTTTCTACACCAGCTAATACCAAGGATAATATTCGTTTATATGCCCAACATGTCCGTTCAAATCTCCGCTCACAAACAAAAACTCATCTTTGGGACAGGAAAGTAGATTGTGTAAATCTAGCTAAAATGCATCTTTTTCCACTTGCTCAGATCCAATTTAAGGGGTAAAGGCATTGAAATTGTTGCACACCTTTTCTTCCAACACCGCAACTTAAGAGACATCAAAAGCCCAATGGGTAACAAGCTACCTAGTTGTTCTTCCGGAAGAATTGTACCGATTCCTTTTATACCTTGATTCGTTTCATGAAAGATTATTTTGTAGGCTTTTGTCTTTACATCCAAAGAACGTGCTCTGTTTTCTGTACCTACTCCGCTATCTCGTTTCTTGAATACATCAAAAGGCATACTCGCCTCCTTTCCATAGCCCATAACCTCTTCCAGTTCAAAAATTCGAAAAAACATCGCAAAACATCGCTCATGTAAAAACAGCAACTCTTAAGTGAATATAAGTGAGTAGCGTAAGCGGACAAAAATAACTCGCTTGCAGAAGTAAACAACAGGGATGGTTGGTAAATGGAGTTTGTGAAAGTGAACTTGGTAAGTGACTATAGCCATATAAAGCGTTTTATTGAAACTAGCAAGTGAAGTGAATATAATGGAATATAGAAATTTCCAATAAAACTCGGCTTTAGAAATTTCTTGCATTTGTCAAAACTCGCTTGTGTTACAAGTACTTTTTACAACCCCTGCAGTGATATTCTAAGCCGTCACTGCACAGACAAATAATAATTTACTTAGTGGAATGAAATAAGTTCGAGGTTGGAAAAGTAGAATGTTTTTTTTTAATCTCATAGAGGTAAGTCGTTGCTCTAGATACAAAATGTTCTTTCGTCTGATGTTGGGCGTGCTTTAGCAGTGGCTTACTATTTGATTTGATTTACTTTATCTAGTTCTTTAACAGTTTTTCTGTGGTTGAGTATGAAAAACACCACCGTACCGTACGTCAGCCTAGTTCATCTATTGGATATGGAAACACAAAGATTGATCTTCAGTCCTGTCTAATTTTGTCATGTATTTAAGCAACACCAAACACTTAATTCGAATCCCAGCAGAGGCAAAATGCAAAAATGTTTTTCCACAGGTATCGCCTTTCGCGAGGAATTGGCAAGTCCTCCGTTAGTAAATTCATTGCCATGAAAAGCGCATTCTCAATTAGCCGTTCGGAACCGGCGAAAAATTGTAGGTCCCCTCCATTCCCTCACAAGGCATGGTTGTGAGAAATGCGCTAGGCCCAGGGGCTCCTCGCTCTGTTGCGCCACCCTATTTATTTATTTATAAACACTTAATTATATTTAGCCTTTAAGGGATTAACACTCTCAACTTCAATCAAAACATGATTGTAATTTCAAGAGTATATACTTAAAGTTATCCAAAGTGTTTACGATAATTCTTTTGCGTATTTGACACTTATCGACCCAACTTTAGATGAAGATAAGAAAACACGGATAAACAAAACCAAGTGTTTACCTACTTCTTTCAATTAATTTTGATAGGAGATTTAAGATACCATTTCCTTTAAAATATTTATTTTTAGTCTATATGCTTTTTTGTCGATTTTTATATGTAGATCAAGATTCAAGGCGGATTATTTCTTCATTATTTGGGTTTTTCATGACCCTCAAATGAAAAAGAACTCTTATATGTATGTTTTTTTGCTTTATGATCGATATGGCGGAAAAAACTGGAGGTTCTGTGGTGTGATGCTTGAAATAAGTAGGTATATCAATCCAAGAGCTCACAATTAACTATAGTTTTTTTAATTTTTTTGGCTAGTAATACAAAAAAAATAAAGTGTTTGAAAAATGTTGAAGAAGTGTGACTTCATAGGTGCTTTTGAGAGCATTGAAACCAAAGCGGCAAAAATGGAATAAGTTGTTAATGAAGGCAAAACAAAGTAGGTGTATATTATAATCAAACAAGGTCATTGACGAATTAGACAACAACGTCAAAATAAACAGACACAACTTCGAGGTAGTACAGGACTTCATCTACCTGTAAACACGGAAAATAACAAAGTTCGGAAATCAAACGGAAAATCACTCTTGCCAATCGCTGTTACTTTGGGTAAGGACTGCAATTGAGAAACAAAATCTCGCTAGAGCGAATGGACATCAACGCTCCGGATTGACGGGTATTCGAAAGCACATTGCAGGGAAGAGGGAATTGAGGGGTCGAACAAGATATGGAACTATTAAAGGATTGAAATGAATAACGAAAATTGTAAAGACATGGAGATAGAAAGGGAACTATGAACCTGTTGAGCGATCGAACTGATTGACGGTTCCGTACATGCAGGAGCATTTAGGTTTACGTCATGCTCCACACCTCGTAAAAAGAATGGAACTAAGAAGGAAATGTTTTCATCATGTACATTAGATGTACATAGATGAAGAAAGACATGGCACTGTAAGTGTCACAACAAATCGGAACGATTGACGAATATAGGTTCGATCGTTGAACTTTACCCAGGGTTGACCAAAGTTTCTTTGAAAACCCCATGAGTTGTCAAAAAAACTGGATTTTCCAATCCTCAAAAAACACTAAATTATACAAAATTACCTCACATCCCTGTCATTTGAATAAAAATACATGCCATTTGACAGCCTTCTGTCGAGTTGAGGGCAAACCCAGGTCAACCATAGGGCTCAAAAAACACTCAGTTTGACATTCACGGCGAGTTTATCTTTTTCAGAATTCGCTTTGTTGCGACCAGAGGGCGACCCCAAGGCTTTAACGAGCAAACCTTATAATATTTTCGCTATCACTGTCTCCGGTGCATGCGCGTTGCGCAATTGGTGTAGAGATATCAGTATATGACATGACAGGCAACGGTACAAAACACATAATTGCCCCTACCCACCCTAATTTGTGTACGGTGTAGATACTGGATTTTCGTATTGGTTGTGGTACCCGTGGCGTGATGGTTACCATGTCCACCTCCTAGCCCACAGGTTCGGGGTTCGAATCCCAGCAGAGGCAAAAATGTTTTTCCACGGGTTCGCGAGGAATTAGCAAGTCCTCCGTTAGTAAATTCATTGCCATGAAAAGCGCTTTCTCAATTAGCCATTCGGAACCGGCAGAAAATTGAAGGTCCCCTCCATTCCCTCACAAGGCATAGTTGTGAGAAATGCGCTAGGCCCAGAAACTCCTCGCTCTGTTGCGCCACCTTATTTATTTTTTTATTATATAGTATTGGTCTTGTATCGTCTTTGCCAGGTGGAACATGTCCATATGACTGAATTCAGTTTGTGGAAAATGATAAAAAACTAAGTTCCGGGCACTATAAAGGTCCGGAACGACCCAACTCTACTTAGGGAAATCGTGAAAAGGGAGAAATCAAAAAGAAGAAAACCTCGTTCGGGTAAGAGTGCGAAACTGTAGAGACCTGTCCTGAAACCCAAATTGCTGGCGAAAGTTTTAAGCCGAGGCCCAGTTTCATTGTGAAACGTAATACCCAGCTAAGTAAGTAAGTACTAAGCTTTCCACGGATATCGAATTCCGCGAGGAATTCAGAAGCCCCCAAAGAGTAATTTCTCTGCGATAAACAGCCGTTCATAGTCATCAAAAAAAATTGTAGATTTCATCCATTCCTCATAATGTATGAAGTATGAATATAAATGATTCGCTTGGCCCCAGGCCCCTGTGTACCTCAATGACTATATCTCTATCTAATGACAATATCTAATAATGATTTATCAATATTACGATCCAATTGCTGCTGTAAAAACAAAATTTACTGTGAAAAAAAAATTTGTGTGTCAAATTTTTGGTACTTTGCTTTGGTGGGCCGTAATCAATGTTTTAATAAATTAAGTACTTCAATAAAATTATAATAAAAAAAAAATAGTAATAACCACCTGTCTTATACCCTCAACGGCATTTTGACGCAACCGACGCGACGCTGTGACCTCTTAGTAATGGAGTTAAGCAAGCAAATCAAAATCAAACTCATATTATTTTATACTTTAAATGTAACCATTGAACTTACCAACCGACGATGGTGAGGACGCGACGCACGGTGGCGTTGGGGTATAGTTGCGCTGTAAAACAGCAAAAGGTGAATAATCTTATCACACAATAAATTGATTATGTCGTTTCGATTTACGGACCCGAACAATAAACTTGGTATAAATTCAGTTGGATCGGAATTTTAGAATACATAGATCAAAATGTGGTCAGGGAATTTAGTCATTGTGCTCCTTGCGTACGTAAAAATTGCTTGAAATACAAATTTGCTTTTTTTCATTAAAATTCTTTTGACAGGGGATTGGGGAGCGTTAGTGTAACCGGCGCTGTCAACTGCACTCTTGCAGCAAAAGGGAATAGAAGCTTTCCGGCAGATTTCAAGTTCGGAGTGTCAACAGCAGCTTATCAGATTGAAGGTGCATGGGATGCAGACGGAAAGGGTCCGTCAATATGGGATGATTTCACCCACCAATATCCTGACAATATAAAGGATAGATCAAATGGTGACATCGCAGCAGATTCTTACAATCGGTTTGATCTGGATTTGCAGGCGCTGAAAGATCTTAAGGTTTTATTTAAATGTTTTCTTAGAAAGCTTAGTTTGAATTTTTTTTGAATCGGTTCAACTTATTACAGGTGAACTTTTATCGATTTTCCATAGCATGGCCAAGAATTTATCCAAATGGTGATATTTCATCCAGAAACCAAAAAGGCATTGATTACTACAACAATGTGATCGACAAACTTCTTGCAAATGGCATCGAACCTGTAGTCACCATGATTCATTATGACCTGCCGTCAGAAGTTCAAAAGCTAGGAGGCTTCACAAACAGCCTTTTTGTAGACCAGTTTGTCCAATATGCCACTGAATTATTTGAAAGCTTTGGCGATCGAGTAAGTACAATGCGAAGTGTTTATTTAAACGAGTTTTAATAAATATTTTAGGTCAAAACTTGGATAACCTTCAACGAGCCAATCCAATACTGTACTCCTGGTTACGGAATAGCAACCTATCCACCAAAAATTGATGCTTCAGGTATCGGTGATTATCTCTGTGTACTTAACACGTTGAAGGCGCATGCTGCCACCTATCGGCTTTATCGATCGAATTTTTTCGAAAAACAACAAGGCAAAATTGGAATCACTTTGAACAGCCCATTTTATTATTCGAAAACAAATAATACTTCTGACGTGGAACGTGGTCTGCAGTTCGCTGTAAGTTGCCCATGAAACTTACTGTTTTGCTAAAAATTTTAATAAATTTTCATTTTGTAGTTCGGGATTTTGGCCAATCCAATTTTTAGCCCGTCGGGTGGGTTTGCGGAATTCATGGTAAAGGACATTGAAACAAATAGTCTGAAAGAAGGTAGAAAAAAATCTCGCTTGCCTCGCTTGGAAGGAGAATGGAAGGATACTATTAAAGGATCAGCTGATTTCTTGGGATTAAATTACTATAAGTCACATTACATTGAGCGCAGCTTAGATCCAGTTGGGGAAAATCCATCAGTAGAGCGAGATCAAGACTGTAAAACTTTTGAAGATCCAAATTGGCCAATGGCAAAATCTGATTGGTTGTTTTGTGTTCCGGAGGGACTCGAAGATCTTTTGAAGTAAGTCTAATGTTTGTAGAAGGATGACAAAAAGAAAATATACTCTCGCCAATAGGTATATTCGTGATTCGTACCAAAATGTAGAAGTGTTAATAACAGAAAACGGTTGGTCCGATGATGGTGGACTCGAAGATGATGGTCGTATTCGTTACTTGAAGGTGATTTCATCTTTTTTTTTACAATGAACAGATCTCTTTTACTTTTAAACTTTTTAGAGTCATGTCCAAGCTGTTCTCAATGCAGTAAATGATGGTTGCAATGTCAGTGGATATACACATTGGAGCTTGATTGATAACTTTGAATGGCTTAAGGGTTATACGTAAGTTGAGGGTTTTGTTCAAGAAATTTTTTGTATCTTATAATATTCCTAAAGTGAGAAATTCGGATTGTACTCTGTGAACATGAAAAGTCCAAAGCGAGAACGCACACCAAGGAAGTCAGCTGGATATTTCAGGAAAATTATTGAAACAAGAACAGTTCCGGATGAGGTGTAATTTTTAAATAATGAATAAATAATGAATTTTTAAATACTGAATAACTTGTTTACTTGAAAAAAATTTATTTTACAACTTGTAGGAGAAGCTAGTCTTAAATGACCTATTTTCTCGGATTTTACATATAAACGGTACTTTACTTTGTAGGTTATTTATCATTACAAAAAAAAAAATCAGTTAGTCTTTTATAAAATAAGTTAGAAATTTTCCCAGCTGCTTCTTCTTTCGTGTCGACTTTTTTTTGGCGAGGATGAGACATAAGTCCCAACTGTTCAGGGATAAGCGTTGCCAAATTTTGGCTCTTGTGGCCTTTCTGCTTAGTGCTTTTCGATATACTTCCTGAATCTCGTTTCGCAGGCTCTATTCGACATTTATAATAATTGTAAAAAAAATCGTTTTAAATTTTTACTTTGATAAATGTTAATTTAAGTTTTATTTATGGTAAAATTTAGTGAATGTTACTTTCCCAAATTCTGAAAAACTGATATTTTTTCCAAGCAGAAGAATTTAATTGAAATGTTTTTTCATAGTTTTTTACTTATTTATTCTTAGAAAATAAAATGGTGTCTGCAAATTTAGATTTAGCTATCCCTATTACCATGAAAAGCGCTTTCTCGATTAGCCACCTGTTGCGCCACCCTGTTTATTTTTGATTTTTATCGTTACTGGCATACACGATTTTGACGAAATTTTATATTTAAGAAGTCCTAGGTAGTTAAATACAGATTGCATATTACCATGTTTTTTGATATTCTGAAATAACTTCAAAATCATATCTTTGATTTTTTTCAAATATTTTGTCAAAGCAATTTCTGGCAAGATCTTAAATTTTGTATACTGGACTTTTAAAAAACTCGTGAAAAAGTGAAAAATAGAAAAACTTTCTTAACCCTTAACTGATGAGATGAAATTTAGTTACGTATCTAATGATTAGTTTTGAAAGTGAAAAAAAATTAGCAAATTTACATTTTTTAGTCAAATATCTTTATTTTAACTTAAAAAAAAGATCATTTGTAAATTTAAAAAAATAAATAAAACTAGGAACTTCATTTTATAAAAAAAAAAAAAAACAATAACCCTTAAATACATGCTGGGAGTATGTAAGACAAATATGCTGTGTGCATTCTGCACATAAATAAACAGTCCTTGTGCTCTTATTCGGTGTGCAAAGAAAATACCTTTTTCTTTAATTTCTCTTTGATTTGGGGTTTTCGTCATTGCCTGTTAAATCCAAAAAAAAGTTACGTATCTACTGACGTGGGTCCAATTCCAATGGAAAAAGACAATAGAATTTAGATATTTGCTATTAAAGTTTTCAAGAAAATACAAAAGTATTCTGTTTGTTTACTTGTAAAGACAAATAAGGAGAACTTAAGTATGATTAAAATATCGTCACGTTAAATATCTATTTAGGTATTGAATTAGCAGAAAAGCATTAAATAATAAGGATTTAAGTTACGCTATTATATTTCTCCTATATTTCTAACTTTTATAGGAAGAATGTAGGTTTACACCAACAGTATATAAAAATTCTTCCTTCATTGAAATGAAGCCAAAACCCAAATTTTGGTTGTCAGATAACTGGGTTCTGGGTTCTCAAAAATCACAAAACTATACGAAATCACCACACATCTCTGTCATTTGGAAAAAACTTCATGTAAGAGGTAACACCATTTCTGTTTTTGAAAAAGTTCCGTGCAGAAAAATGTTTTATAATTTTCTACTTCTAAAGGAAGAAAAAATGGCTTCCGTTTTAAATCAGGTATTTTTGTTGATGGAAGTGGAATAAACCCAAAATTTAAAAAAAATTAGGGTTGCGCCACTTCTGCTCTCAAGGTCTCACTTACAAATGATTAATGACAGAAGAATTTATCTATCTTAACTATTTTTAAAAGAGGAGAAAAATCGATATCAAATACTAAACAAAGAAAGAGAGCATAAAGTCCTAACGTGTGTTTTCATTTTCAGAAAAAAAAATTATTGCACGTATTTAGGGTGACCAGACGTCCTTTTCATGGCTTACATGGGTTTCAAGAGGAAAAACGGCATATTTTCACAAAAAAAAAAAAAAAACTATTAATCAATTTTTTAAGTAGGTTTTCCTTCAAAAAATATTCAAAATTAGACCATTGCTGCGTAATTTACGGCAACCCCTCGAAAAAGTACGTCCGCGTTGACAGCAGAATTTTTCACAGAATCATCTAAAGTGAACAAGAAAATAGTGTTTTAGCTTACCCCTAGTCTCCACATGCTTTAAATATATCGCAGCTATTACAACAGCCTTTGAATATCGCAAGTGGAGACCATTATAGCAGCTTTATCTTCATAGCCTGCGATAGATAGCACACTTTTATCGCAGGGTATCTATCGCAGTTATTAAAGCAGAGGGAACTGTCATCTGCATAGGTTTTTCCACCATTTTGTTACTTCTATTCGTTGTTATGTTTGGTTTGAAAAGTATGCTATACAAAATGCCCACAACACAAAATTTATCAGTTGTTCTGCTTTCTTGTGTTTGTCATATTCCTGCTTTCTGCTATGAATTTAAAGCAAGTGGAGACACAGCGTTAGGCCATAAACTGGATCTTGGACGAAGAAAAAGAATGAAATAAATTTAATTTAGATTTTTGGAAGAAATTTTTACGAAAAAATGAAAATTTTGGTCAAATGTCTACATTTTTTCCCTAAAAAATAGTTGTGATCGAAATAAACAAATTCCTTGTCTGAGACTTTTCAATGAATACTTCTCAACTTTTCAAAAGTTTTGAACGCAACAAGAGCCTTTTTTTGAACATACTTTTTTAAAACTGAGAGTTACAACTTTGTTTTTGTTAGAGCAGTTGGGAATATCATTTGACTTTTTAAGAAACTTTTAACTTTGCGTTTCGTTGTAGTTCAGGCTTAAGCTTAGCTGGACGCGATTTCGGGACTCTCGCAATATCTCGGATTTAGAATAATATTCTAGAAATATTGTACAATTTAATAAGACAATAAAAGAAAAGTAAAGTCGTGAAATCCATGTAACCCTTTAAAAGAGAACAAGTCAACTTTTAGGCTTAAGAATTTTGTGTGTGTGTTTTTTTTCTTGATTAGGCAAATTCATCCTCTTTTAAAAGATATTTCATTTTAAATTTAATTATAACGTAAATCTAGTTTTAATGTAACATATCTAAAAAAAACAAATATATGTTGTATATATATTGATCTTTATATTTCCCCTTTATGTTCTTTATGTTTTGTTTTTCTTTGTTAAAATCGATGATGTTCAGTAAAGTAAACATCTCAAAAAAAGTAAACCAATTGTCTTGTCTCCGTTAAAATAAAAAATGGTGGAATACAAAATTCTAACGGCTCATTATTTATTTTTAACAGTAGTATGAATTATTTTTCAGATATGCACTAAATATTCTTTGTTCATATTCGGAGCACCCATTTGCTGTAAGGGGCACCGAATCTGTTGACCTTGATGTTTGGGTTTCGGAACGGACTCTGAATTGCGAATTCTTCATTGTCCTACTTTTTGTGAAATTGTGTATTTTTTTTCGTTCGTATTTAACTAAAATAAGTACATATTATGTTGATATGCTTTGTTTTCGTTTGAAATTTTTTTTATGAAGGGGACCTACAATTTTCTGCCGATTCCGAACGGCTAATCGAGAAAGCGCTTTTTATGTCATTGAATTTACTATCGGGGGACTTTTTGGCTTCTGTTGAGATTTGAACCACGATTAACAGGCAAACATGCTAACCGTCACCTCACGGTTACCACATATTTGATATAACACACAGTAATTTTTTATGGTTGAATCTACATTTCTTACGAGTTTATAAAAATAGGTTGTTTTACTTGTTACTAATTTCAATTTCTTTCAGAAAGGCAGATAGGAGCGTTGGACACAATTTTAGTTTTTGTAGAAAAGAATTTCATTCCATACAAGAGTGGACACTTAAAGTAAGATATTTGTTTGCAACAGCGTGCAAACAAATTTAACACAAATACTTGACTACTAGACGCATGATAAAAATTTAAATTGAATATGCATCACAGATGTTAAAAACGAAGCACACAAAATAACATAATGCGCTCTGTACTAATTAATGGAGATCATTTACAATGAATAACGAATAAAGCTTTAAAAGGTTGTGGCTGTCAATTTAAGAGAAGCATATGGTGTCTCGCATTTAATGAGTCAGCCGTTTTTGTTTTATTTCTGCAGCCATAGAATTTATTAATGTGAAGAGTGCATTTAGTGTTATTTGTTTTGTTAGTCGTTCTTAACTGATGTCAAGAAAGTGATCCTGGAAAGTTCTTTTCGATTTCCACGCTACTTTTATAACTCAGCCACGGAATTTTTTGAGGTTAAATTATGTCAACCAAAAACTTGGATTTTGATTTATGAAATATTCACAAACTTCGTTTCGTCGGTTTCGAAAGTTAAAAATACTACAAGTGTGACCTGATGATAAAATTCTGAGGACAGATATTTCAAACACTACTTCGAATTGTTATTCAAACCTTTTAATTTATATTCGGAACGCTGACATCACAAACAGCTATGAAGCAAAAATAAGCTTACGGTCTTTCGTTAACCAATCTTTCAGTTTCACTATTTTTTTTTAATTTATCTGTGTATTATGTACATATAACAATTATTTGGTGATGTTTTTAATAATTTCGATTGACGTTCATAAATGATTGGTGTAAATTTTTTTATACGTTCAAATTAATATTTCTCTTCACATAGTTTTTACAGGCCTAAGTTTTTAAACTTAAATTTCAGGGAAAACACCACCCTACTGGCAACGCTATTTTATCGGTCAAACTAACTTAGCCCACATTTTTGTTCTTCACACATCTATTCATATCAACCACTAAAGGCACTAACCTATTCCACAGCTGCGCGTTAGGTCAAAAAACTACCTTTTCCTCCAAAAATAAAACAGCAAACAAGTCAGAGGGTAAATGAACTCATCTCCTTTGCAAACATTTTAGTCTCGTTTTGAAAGCGTTAATGAAACAACACTTGTTTTTTTTTTTTTTATTAATAGACGTTCACACTTCACAGTATCAATCTAATCATAATGTTTAAAATCATTCAACATCCGACAAGTAACTGATCCATATTCATTGCGTCTGCCATCAACTTAGAATGAGAATACAGAATAGTAACAAAGCCGATTATCACCTATGTTAACTAAGTACCCCAACAATATTTTTCAAGCTTCCATTATCACTATCGTATTCAACGTGTCTGATGTGGTTATCATTTCAATTTTAATTCAAAGTTTGTTTGTGTAAGACATCCGTTGCTCTGTGATCGTTTTTCAGTACTCCTACTGAGTGATTGTGTTAGGCTGGTAGAAATTATAAAATTAAGAGTAATGTGCAAGTTAGCGATTCTATCCATACTAATAATTGGGTAAATAGTTCACTATGTTTTCTATTTTCGTCATTTTAATAACTTGTTTACGTAGCTTTTTGGATAGCGTGATCCAGAGCAACAGCTGCGACCTTGCCCCCAAGGGAAGTTCAATCTTTCCAGCGAACTTTAGCTTTGGTGTATCCACTTCGGCTTATCAAATCGAAGGCGCATGGAACGCGGATGGGAAGGGTCCATCGATCTGGGATGAATATACACATAACAATCCGCAGAACATTGACGATCGCTCCAATGGTGACGTAGCAGCAGACTCATATCGCCGCTTCGAGTTGGATCTGCAAGCTTTAAAAAAACTTAAGGTTGGTTTCTTGATATTGAACAGTGTCGTTGTGTATTCATTCATTGCTGTGTGTTGATATAATTTGTATTGAATTCGATTCTTATTGTTAGATGAACAATTCACGCTGACTGATTCATGTACAGTTAGGTTAATCACTATCTTATCTTCTTTGTTGAGCTGTCTTTTTATGTTTATTTCATAGACGATCCAAGAAAGCACAAGTGCTCATAAAAGGTTGCCAAGTCGACTCTAATGGTGGAATTAAAATGAAGTTATAAATGGACTTACGAGTTCAAATTTTATACTGTTTTGGATTTAGCACAAAAAAAAAAAAAAAAAAAGGTGAAATATGATCAAAGATAGATCGACAGAAAAAGAAGCATTAAACGCATTAAGTTTAGGAATTTGTTAGGTCTCTTATTGATCGGAAGCTTAGTTTTTAGGTTGATACGTGACTCCTGACAGATCAAGAGCCGAAAACAGTAAGATTAAATGAAAAACTTCATTTTGATGAATGTGCCCAATACAAAGGAAAATTGTACAGATGACAGATGACAGACGTCAAATGAATACCAATATCAGATGACTTATGACTCATGACTTCTGACTTATGATTTTTGACTTATGACTTATGACTTATGACTTATGCCTTATGACTTATGACTTATGACTAATGACTTACGACTTATGGCTTATGACTTATGACTTATGACTTATGACTTATGACTTATGACTTATGACTTATGACTTATGACTTATGACTTATGACTTATGACTCATGACTCATGACTCATGACTTATGACTTATGACTTATGACTTATGACTTATGACTTATGACTCATGACTTATGACTTATGACTTATGACTTATGACTTATGACTTATGACTTATGACTTATGACTTATGACTAATGACTTATGACATATGACTGATGATAAATGACAGATGACTGACGAAAGATGATAGATGACTGATGAAAGATGACAGATGACTGATAACAGTTTACACTTTACAGACAACAGATGAAAATTGTCAAATGGTAGTTCTAATCAATTCAAACAGCTAAATATTGATAAAAGGTTGCGGCAATTTTCGACAGGCCCGAAGAAAGGCCATCATCTCTCCACTTTTGTTCAAAAATAGCCTTAACATTTCATTCTTTCAGGTGAATCACTATCGGTTTTCCATTTCATGGCCAAGAATTTATCCAAATGGTGATATTTCATCGAGAAACCAGAAAGGAATTGATTACTACAACAAAGTTATCGACAAGCTTCTTGCGAACGGAATTGAACCGATGGTCACAATCTTTCACTACGACTTACCTTTAGAAATTCAAAAGTTTGGAGGTTTCTTAAATTCAGTATTCATAACACAGTTTGTGACTTATGCTATTGAATTGTTCGAAAGCTTTGGTGACAGAGTGAGTTGGAGTAAATATCGTTTCAGTAAAATTTCTATTTACTCATTTATTTTAAGGTCAAAACGTGGATGACATTCAACGAGCCTTTGATTTTCTGCAAATCCAGCTATGCCGACGCAAGATATCCACCGCAGATCGATGCTCATGGTGTAGGTGATTATATTTGTATTGATAACACACTGAAAGCACATGCCGCCGCTTACAGAGCCTATAGATCACGATTTTATGATAAACAACGGGGAAAGATTGGAATGGCTATTGATAGCTATTTCTTTTTTCCAAAATCAGAAAATGATATTGAAGCTGCAAGACGCGCTCTAGAGTTCAATGTAATGTTTACCTCATAATTTCACATATCCTTTTGTTCGTACAACTGTATTATTTCTAGTTAGGTTTCCTGGCTAATCCAATTTTCAATCAATCCGGAGGATATCCTGATGTTATGGTTGAAGATATTAAGAAAAATAGCTTACAAGAAGGACGACTTATATCCCGCTTACCCACAATGGAAGAGAAATGGAAAGAAACTATAAAGGGATCAGCTGACTTTTTCGCCCTCAACTATTATAGTGCGAGGCTCGTTGAACGCGCCAAACAACCCAACGGTTTAAATCCATCATTTGAGCGTGATGTGGATTGTGATGAATCAATAGACCCTAATTGGATAAGAGGTGGAACTGATTGGTCATACTGTGTCCCAGAAGGACTAGAGAATATGTTGAAGTAAGTCAATTGTTTGAAATTTAGAGCAACAAACTCAAACAATTTCAAAAGGTATATTCGAGATCAGTACAATAACGTTGAGGTAGTGATAACCGAGAATGGTTGGTCTGATGACGGAAAGAAGAAGGACGACGAACGAATCCGATTTTTGAAGGTAAGTTAAGCAAACAACTACATGATCGTTTGTGGAATTTGTTTAACTTCTATTAACAGAGCCACTTACAAGCAGTTTTGAATGCTGTTAACGATGGATGCAATGTCACAGGTTTTACTTATTGGAGTTTGATTGATAATTTCGAGTGGAGGAATGGGTACACGTGAGTGTCATTTTACAAAGGTTTTATAAGAAAATTAATATGAAAAATATCCAAATTTTAAATGTAGAACGAAGTTCGGCCTATTTGAAGTGGATACCAATAGTCCTAAGAGAATCCGTACACCAAGAAAGTCAGCAAGTTATTACAGAGAAGTCATTACAACAAAAACAATCCCAAAAGATGTTAAAACGATATTCTGAATTTGCAAGTTTTGTGCAATAGTGCAATTATACGTAGATCAGCTGTGACCTCGACGTGTCGCCGTCTACGTGGAATCGTTTCTTTGGGCAGCATTTTTAATTTATAAGGCTAATTATTTTGCAAATAAAAAACATGTCTACATAAGTTAAAATATTTTAATTATATTATTTTTCCACCTTTTTCCAAAATATATAGGTTTTCCGGGGTTAGTGCCCGTGATTACGAGTCCGTCCTCGAGCTTTATTAAGTAATTGCAAATGCTGCTCTCAGAGGAAACTGCACTCTTTTGAACTGAAATGGCAAATCAGTCGCAATTATAGGAATACAGGGAATCAAAACATTTTCTCCTTTTGACATTTTATTTTAGCTTTCATAGTGTTGAGTCCAAGATGGGTAATTTGTAGATGTGTAGAAATCATTACATTGCTTTCGCGCATATAGATTTCTCATTAACATAACTGGACCCCAACTTTCTGTCTCAATTTATAGGAAGGTACTCCTAATAGTTCAACTGATTTCATTAGGTACCTAATCATGTTCGAATTTTATGGTACCCGTGGTGTGATGGTAGCATGTCCGAATGTTAATCCAGAGGTTCAAGTTCAAACCCCAACAGAGGCAAAAATGTTTTTCCCACGTGTATCGCCTTTCGCGAGGAATTGGCAAGTCCTCCGTTAGTATTCACTGCCATGAAAAGCGCTTTTTCGGAACCGGCAGAAAATTGTAGGTCCCACTCCCTCACAAGGCATGGTTGTGGGAAATGCGCTAGGCCCAGGGGCTCCTCGCTCTGTTGCGCCACCCTATTTATTTTTTCATTTAACTCCTAATAATTCAAAAAGCTGAGAAGCTCTACAGGGTGTGAAGTGACTTGCTCACTTTATACATTGTGTAATGTAGGTATTCGACAACATCCCCCTCCACGTCTGACCGATTTTGTTCGTATATAGGGTTAACTATCTCATTAGTTGGCGCCGAAATTGCCCTTCCACACAGCCATTCGCGATTGCCCATATTTACTTGAAATTCAGGATAAAAATTTCTTTTAAGACCATCACTGTGTTAAAATCGCGTCTGAGTGCAGCTGCACTTTGCTTTGCTTGAAAATCATATCAGGAAGGATCTGTCTAATCTAAAGTCACAGGCTACCACCATTACTCACATGATACCTTGGTTGCCATTGCTATCATTTATTGTGTGGTCTATAGTGCTTCGATTGCTCTTTTGTGGGACATCGTACATTCATCCAAAACCAATCGCTAACACTGCTGTAACATTCTTCCGCGCTTCGTGAGCCAAAGGGTTCCGTTTGGTCTCTGATTCTCTTCCTTGTTTGTTCGGATGTTGAATTAGCTCATTTCATTGAATTCTGACCTTGACAGCATTTTTACATGGAATTATAAAAACCCAGTTAAATTCAATGCTTCAAAACTCAATGCTGTCTATTGGTGCCAAACGCTTAGGTTTCTTGAGACGATGCAGAAAATTCCCCCCCCCCCCCCTTTTGATCTGGTTACAATTGATATACCTTGCATCCGCCCAGAACTGAAGTATAATTTTCATTTTTGGTCAGGTGCTCCTCAAATATCTTGGCACCTACTTGATGGAGTACAAAGTAGAGCTTTGCGATTGATAGGTGAAAGTTTAAACGAAGAATCGATTGATTCTCTCGAACATTGTCGAAATGTTAGACGCCTCACTCTATTTTATCGCTTTTTTTACAAACATTGCTCTAGTAAAATACCCAGCTGCATCCCTCCACTGAAACAATCAGTTTTACGTTGAGCCCGATTTCAAACGTACAGATCATCTTAGAGATTCATATATTTAGTCATATTTTTAACTAGCACCACAGTGTTTCCTTCGCGTTTCGCCCTTTCTTTTGAGGTGGCAGCCCATTACCGAGCAGCTTTAATACTTCGTGGGAGGTGGGTTACTTCGCCCTTAGTAGGTGGTGAGCAGCTTTCCACAGGTTCTGCAAATCGCTGAAAACGGTACCTAGTGGGAAAGAACTGCTAGTACTCCATGCCATTTTGTGCTCCTTAGCCATCTGACTACGTACGTCGAATAGTCTGTGAAATTGCAAAACAAACATTATTCTACAAAAAATTGTGTCTGCGCGATTGCCTTTTGAATTGAATTCTTAGATAAAATCTTTGATCCAAATGAAGCCAGGAGGAGAAATTGTTTTTGGTAAGGGAAAATCTCAGACACAAACGGTACTCCTTCTGTTTACAAAAGAAAAAGAAACAGAAATAGAGTCCAAATACAACTGGAGTCATAATCATAAAAAAAGTTATTTTACTGCGCCGAGTTTCAACGACTTCACAGTGTAAGCCTTTTGTTTGAACAGACTTGGTTCATTGCTTTGGTATTAATATTGAGTACAGAACCGTTTTCAAAAAAAAGCTGTTGAAATACTTTTATTCATAAATCCTCCGTTTTATTACGAGTATTTCAACACACTTCACTTTCATTTAATGCTAATGCACGTACTTCTAAAAATTAGCACTCGGTGCAATTAAAGAGTAAATTTACAAAGCGAATTGTTTGTTTGTTTAAATTTCACGCAAACAAAGGCACTTTTATTGAGTCAGCTTTTATGAGTTGAAATGACAGTTAACGTGATACCTATCACTTTTTTTAGCTGCCTCAAAATAAGGTTCACACAAAAGTTTCATGTTTAGTTATTTTGAATATTTGGAATTGACAAGTCACAGACATGTGGTTTCGGATTTTGCTCCTCGCCATTGGAACTGTTGAAACTGTTGTGTACGTATGAAGTTGTCTCGAACTTTTGAACCTAATTAAGTACCGGAAGTTTTAGTTTATGATTTACACATCTGTTTTTCGAAGTGGAATGGGAGTGTCTATTGAAACTATAGCCGTGTGAATACACTGAAGATTGATAGAAGAGAAAAATGTGGTTTAGTATGATAAAGACTTTTTTCAATAACTCTGCCAGAATATAATTGGCTCATATGAAATTATTTCACTGCAATTCAAAGGACTTCAAATGTTCTTGAAAAAGTAACAAAAAAATGCGTGTTTGAATCTTGTACGATCTTAAACTGTTGATTGGAATAAGATTTTTTGTTTTGTAAAGAAGTTACCGGTTAAGAACAACACAACAAGACAACGCAATGCTTAGAGCTGCATTAGCTTACCCTAGCATACAATATAAAAGGCATATAAAAGGTTTGCAAAGAATAAAGTAATAAACGTTTTAGAAATATAACTATAACGAGTGCTGCAAGAGTAATGCCAACAAACTAGCACTTCGTTGACATCCATTGACGTAATGTCTCATCTAGAAAAACACAGCACGATTATTTAGACTTGTTCATATGTAGGTCTAAATACGCTAAACAGTAACAGTTAGTGAGTTGACATGAAGTGGTTATTTGTCAACGACAAAACTTAAACCTCACCTGAAACTGAAATAAAGCAAAGAATTTGTTGAACACAATTAACTAAGAAAACGTGTATAAATGGTACGTTAAATCACTTGCGAACTTTTACATTCACACAAAGTACACATCACTGGTTGACAATGGTTTTACTTACAAAAGAAAACCGTATTTGCTAAAAGGTTTTTACCTCGCTGAATTTAGAATTGAACTTATAATTTAGACAATAGCTCACGTTTTCGGGATATTAAACAATCAATGTCCAGTTTTTCCAACTTTGAGCTTTTGTTTTTACATGAAAGAAATTTTAACTCAAAAACAAACCATTGCTTTTTTTATGGTTTGTTATGCGCTAAATCCAAATCTCAACATAGCTCTATTAAATCAAATTACTGCAATGTTCAACTTCAAAAGATGTAACGCACGGTCATATGCTTTGTTTTGGAGCCTAGGTATAGTCTCGAAAGAATTTTGAGTCAGATAACATATTTTAATTGATTTCAATGTGATAATTTACAACTTTTGAAGTTTAACATCTCATTTAATAGCTTTTGTTTGAAGGCATTTGGCTGTTGAACACAATTAACTAAGGTAGAGGTTGAATCCTTCACCACGGAATACACTGCTTTGTATAGGTCATCCAACACAGGGAAGTTTCAGTGGCTATATTTAATTTGGTTCAAGTCACTTTTTTCCTAAATAAAATTATGAAGCTGGAGCGCTTAATCTAATTACCGGTTAGTACTATCAGACTAACAATCTACTCTTTTGTAGCACGGCCATAATTTTGCTTCGGGCTAGCGATTCGACAGTGGGCTACGCCAGAACGCGCCGCTTAAGCTACATATTTTTAAAGAACTAGAGGATCATTGAATTCTCTTTTGACTATCCAGTAGTTTCGTAGTTTCTTCAATCCAATCTTAATAATTGAAGCAGCGTTACAGTAGTGACAAAAGAAGCTTAATTGGTAGTAGTAGTAGTAGCAATAGCAGTAGCAGTAACAGTAGCAGTAGCAGTAGCAGTAGAAGTAGCAGTAGCAGTAGCAGTAGCAGTAGCAGTAGCAGTAGCAGTAGCAGTAGCAGTAGCAGTAGCAGTAGCAGTAGCAGTAGCAGTAGCAGTAGCAGTAGCAGTAGCAGTAGTAGTAGCAGTAGCAGTAGCAGTAGCAGTAGCAGTAGCAGTAGCAGTAGCAGTAGCAGTAGCAGTAGCAGTAGCAGTAGCAGTAGCAGTAGCAGTAGCAGTAGCAGTAGCAGTAGCAGTAGCAGTAGCAGTAGCAGTAGCAGTAGCAGTAGCAGTAGCAGTAGCAGTAGCAGTAGCAGTAGCAGTAGCAGTAGCAGTAGCAGTAGCAGTAGCAGTAGCAGTAGCAGTAGCAGTAGCAGTAACAGTAGCAGTAGCAGTAACCAGCTTTAAAGACTCGTTCAAACACACAAATGAGTCGGTTAAGATAGATTTTCCATTGAAATATCACGAGAAAAATTTTCTCAGCTTTTTTTAATTTTGAAACTTGAAACAACAGAAGTCAAAACTGTTTTTCTACGAATATCCCCCTTCGCTCTATCCTATTTATTTATTTATTTATTTTGGAATAGATTTATATTAATTTGTTTGGAATAAAAATATTGCTGTTAAATTTAAAAACACATTTTTCAAAAAAAGGACACTGATTAGATTTAGATTAGATTAGATTGTTTTATTCATTTCTTAAAAAAAAGTTACATTTGCATTTGCGCTTTAATAAATTGAATAAATTAGAGCATGGCATTACTGCCGTCTGCCCGAGTAACTATTCTATAATTTTTTTATTTATTACAGTGTTTTCTTTCATAATAATTCATAATAATTGTTGATTCATACATATTAAAATTTGTGGAACAGTAATTTTAAATATTTTGGTTTAAATAAAATTTATTTCATTTTTATAATGACTTTTAGTTTAGTTAAAACGATTTTTTTTTTTTACTTTTAGTTTAGTTAAAACAGAACAAGTACTGTATTTTGGGTACAGAAAAAAAGAAAATAAAAGAGCTTTATGAATACAGCTTTTAGTTTAATGAATGACTTTTAGTTTAGTGAAAACAAAACATATAATTTTTTTTTTTTTTTTTTTTTTTTTTTTTTTTTTTTTTTTTTTTTTTTTTTTTTTTTTTTTTTTAAAAGGACACTGCAAAAAGTATGCGAAGCAGTGTTGTCGTTGGAACAAAAACACTGTCGAGAATTGACTACGTGATGAGCGACCTGGTTTTTGGAACTCTCTAACAAGACAGAGGAAATATGTAAGCATACACAACTTACTAAGATGGCCTTTCATAACTTTTCGCTGAACTGGCTGGTTCAAAAGTTACTCAAGGTCAATAAGTAAAGACCAAATAGGGTGGCGCAAAAGAGTGGGGAGCGTCAAGGGCACTTTTCTCAACTGTAATTGTGCCGGGGACATTTTTATTTTTTGCCCATTCCGAACGGCTTAGTAAAATGGAGCTTGCGAGTAAAAAAAAATGTTTTGCTTCTGTAATTCGAACCTCTAACTGCCACATAACAGGCAGACATGTAAACCCCCAAGCCACGTGGCCACAATTTAAGGTCATTATTCGGTTGAAGTTGTGATTGTGGTAGCAGTAGCGTACAGAGTCATATCTTGTTTAAGCATTTTCGCTCCGAAATACGAGAACGGATATTATTTTAATATCCTCTAATTTATATTATCTTCTTTCTGTCTTTCTAGTTGCCAATCCAATGAAACCGAAGAAAAAACCTGCAGCATAGCTCCTAGGGGAATATCACAATTTCCATCCAACTTTAGTTTTGGCGTAGCAACAGCAGCTTACCAAATCGAAGGTGGTTGGAATGCAGATGATAAAGGACCATCGATCTGGGATGATTTCACACATGAATATCCTCATATGATTGATGATAACTCTACTGGTAACATAGCTGCTGATTCTTATCATCGATTTGATCAGGATTTGGCTGCACTGAAGTATCTTAAGGTTGGTACGAGAACCTTCAACTTTTATTGAAAAAATTAAATTTTGAATATGCTATACCTAACCCTGCGGCTACACGATAAGCAAATGGCAAGCCATCGCCATCGACTCACACACAAATAAAATCTTTCAAATTCCGTTGTCCGTGTTTCGGTTGTGACGTAGGCGACTAACAATTTGCCAGTCAACTGGCTTTTAATCGACATGTCGTTATATATTTTCAAAATGGCGCCAACCAGAAATCTTAAATTCAAAGTTTTTTTCCAGGCACTCTTTTCTCTTTTTGAGGGTATTTGACGAAACTATCAATTTTATGGCTATTGAAACTGCTTCTCGGGTGGCTTTCAATATTCCATTCCAGTTGAGTATCAATTTCGAAAAGTTTGGTTGTGCATGTAAAAAAGTCTAAATGTATTGTAAATGGCTTACCATATCTTGATCGTGTAGCCCCGCGGTAAAGTTAACAACGTTCAATAAGATTTGATGTTTCAACACTTGACATAAAACGATAAACCTTCAACATCATGAATTTGTATTCTGATAAGAAAGTTGAACAAGAATGTGTTGACATTTGTATAAAAAGTGCCTAACATTGGTTGTTCAGCAACATACAATGCAAATACATTTTTGGAAAAAAACCAAAAATGTGCATTTAAAGATAAGAATGTGTGTGTACATATTTGTTTATTTGACTGCCTCAATTAACTTTAATTCTCATTCAAAGTGACACGCTTTCAGGTTTATAAAAAAAACCCTAAGTTGCAAAAATTATTTCTTTCGAAGAATATAAGCGACGAGGCAGATCATTTAAAGCTACAACAAAATATCACACAAATTATATTATTGCAATCGAATGGTAAATTTCTATGGAATCTCCAATAGCCTACGGCCGCGGTCATTTTACATATTAGATTTGTTTGAAGAAGCCACGGGTTAGCCATGTGATCGCCACAAATCGTTTTTTGAGAAACCTTAATTCGCCTTGAACACTAGTGACCCGGTTTTGTCCTCAACTCGTCCTAAGGAAGCATTTGGTTTTTGCTCAGAAACTTCAGATAACGAACGGGGCTGTCAAATAGCATGTATTTATTTCAAATGGCAACGACTTTAAACCCCAGGTTTTCTTTGACAACTCATAGGGTTGTCAAGGAAGCCTTGACCAACCCTAGCTATAGTTCAAGTAATAAACCTTTTACACACCGTTCTTTTTTCCAAAGGTAAATCATTATCGATTCTCCATATCGTGGGCGAGAATCTATCCCACTGGGGTCAATGCATCAAGAAATCAAAAAGGAATCGACTATTACAATGATGTTATTGATAAACTACTGGCAAATGGCATTGAACCCATGGTCACAATGTGTCACTTTGATCTCCCATTGGATCTGCAAAAATATGGAGGTTTTGTAAATTCGATGATCATCGATCAATTTGCGACATACGCAAATGAACTGTTTCAAAGCTTTGGCGATAGGGTAAGTTCGCAGTATCAGTTGCTTTTTCCATATTAAGATTCTTGCCATCTTAGGTCAAAACTTGGATAACATTTAACGAGCCACATCTCTACTGCAGATCAGGTTATGGCGAGGGAAACTATCCACCTCAAATTCATGCTTCAGGCAGAGCGGATTATATTTGCATTGACAATACGCTTAGGGCGCATGCTACTGTTTATAGAAATTACAAGTTGAATTACTTCAAAAAACAAGGCGGCAAAATAGGAATAGCTTTTGACACAATGTTTGCTTTTACAAATGACAGTGTTGTCTTTGATCGTACAATGCAGTACAATGTAAGTATTGGAGTCCGTAAACAAAATATGATATTAACGCTTTGTTTATCAGCTTGGCATAGTAGCCCATCCTATTTTTAGTAAATCTGGAGGGTATCCTGATATTTTAATCAATGAGATTGCTTTGAGTAGCACAAGAGAAAAGAGGATAGAATCTCGGTTACCTTCTCTTGAAGGTGAGTGGAAGGATATGGTGCGAGGATCAGCAGACTTTCTTGGACTGAACTACTACAGTACGAGAAATGTGAGGTTGGCAAGTGAACCAATTGGACAAAATCCATCATTCCAAAGAGACTACAATGTTGAAGAATATATAGACCCTAAATGGAAGAGGGGGCTATCAAAGTGGTTGTATTGTGTGCCGGAAGGTCTGGAGGGAATTTTGAAGTGAGTGAAGAAAAATTTACTGCTTTTTCAACAAAGTGACTATCTGATTTTGACTTGCTAAAGGTATATTCGGGATGAATATGACAACGTGGAGGTTATAGTCACAGAAAACGGATGGTCAGACAAAGGAGAACTAAATGACGACGGACGAATACAGTTCCTAAAGGTATGCAAGTAAAAAAGTATTTGACTCATTCAATTAATTTGTTGCTGTAGAAATAGAAAGCAAATGCTAGGAGGGAATGAGTACTGAGTAGAGTCTACTGGGTAGTTAGTACTTTGAAGATGTGCCTGATAGTGAGCTGCATAAAATACTGTCTCGAGAATTCCTTTGGTTACAGGTTCTAAAAGACATGCCGTTTTTGTTCCGAAAAATTTATTTTCTAAACTTTGTTTCACAAGTCAAAAGTTCGAGTCAAATGTATTCAACTATCTTATTTTTCGTTTGTGAATGGGATAGTGAGGTTTAATGCTAACCTATTACTTGAACACAAATACTCAACAGTTACAAGTATCAAAACTTGAATTATTTTCCAGATTCTTTAAAAAGGAGTGTTTTATTTATAAATGTGGAAAACGGCTCACAAGTATTATGGTCTGTAAAACAGTAATACATGGTTTTCATACAGGGTGTCACGTAATTCTAAGAAAAAATTGTTCTACAGTATAGTCCGTTCCTCAACAAAAGGCTAACTTTGGTGTACTCTGACCTGTGTTAAATTCGATTTCTCTGTCAATACTAGTGGTAGAGACCTAATTTTAGACTTAATTTTTTGTAGAAATAATAATCTTTGAAACTGTATTTAAATAGGGTAAAATAGTTGCCAGATTTTTTAATGGTGTTCAAATTTTCTATCCTTTTCTTTCTTGGGTTTTGTAATGGAAATTCAAGAAGAGCAATTTTAATACAGTTTTAAAGATTATATTTTCTTCAAAAAATTAAGTCTAAGATTAGGATCAGTATTGACAGAGAAATCGAGTTTCACACAAGTCAGGGTACACCAAATTTAGCCTTTTTAGAAAACGTCAAAAAGCGATGTAGAAGTTGAAAAACAGACTTTACTGTAAAAGAATTTTTTTCTTAGAATATGACCAAGAATCACAATGCCAAATTATGTAACACGAATCACGGGACACTCTGTATAAACGTCATGCTTCTAAGTCGAAAACATTTATTTGAAGTTCTTAAACTATTCTGTAAAATGAGAAAAGTTGTGTAACCAAAAATTGAAAAAAAAAAAAAATCTGCAACTATCATTTTCATAAAGGAAGGCAGACGAAGCGCAGAAATGCGCTCTTCGCAGTAGAAGAGCTACACGCTCAAACTGGACTGAGGTCCAGACGCCCTATATCTACAACTAAACAAAATGATTTGCTAGTGCATAGTCACTACAAGCTACCTAACTAAGGGTCCCTTAAGGAGACAATCATGTCGTGTAGTCCGAATCGGTTCGTTTAGCATGAAATCAATCCAAAGCTCATTGTTGTGTCCATTTTGATAATCTAAAGTGAGCTACACATCATTTGAGTTGAAAACCCTATGATGTTGCTCAACTCGTTTGTTTGATTATATAATATACGAATACGAACTCACTTTAGTGATACAAGCCGAGTTTCATTGGGAGTTCATATTCACTTCAGCAAAACATCGCAATACATCGCACATGAAAAAAAAAAAAACTATAAAGTGGACAAAAATAAGTCACTTGCAGATGTGAAAAATAGTAATGGCTGGTAAATGGCGTTTATGGAATAAAGTTGTGTAAGTGAGTACAGCGTTTTATTGAGCGCCTAAGTGAAGTGAATAAAAAAAATCCCAATAAAACTCGGCTACAGTCATAGTCAATTCAAATGATGCAGTAAGCATATAAAATTATAAATGTATATGTTAGAGTAAGTAAAAGGCAGCACATTGAAGTTTATCACGTAAATGACTATAGTATGTTTGTGTTAAACGAGCCAGAGCTACCAGCGTCATTAGTTATTGAATATCATCAAAAAATACAAAGAACGAACACGTTATGTTTTTACTTGGTAACATAATTTGTGTTAGGTTCATATAGTATGTTTGTCTTCTTTTGTTGTTGATGCTATTGAAAGCAAAAACCAAGTGGATGTTATTTATACGGATTTTAGCAAAGCATTTGACTCGGTTTGCCACAAAATATTGCTTCAAAAATTGGAGTCATTTGGTGTCCACTCAAGCCTCCTTAAATGGATCTGTTCCTTCCTCATAAGAAGAGTTCAAAAAGTCAAAATTGACGAATTTACCTCAAGGCAGATAAATTGTACCTCTGGTGTTCCACAGGGTAGTCATCTAGGTCCTCTACTGTTTATAATATTCATTGATGATATTGGTAACTGTGTTAACTTCAGCAAATGCCTCATATATGCAGATAATCTGAAACTTGTTCTGAAAGTAACCTCTTTAAGTGATTGTCAAAACTCCAATTAGATCTTGATAATCTATGTCGATTGTGTATGTTAAATCGTTTGAAACTTAACACCAAGAAATGTTTTGTGATTTCTCTCTCAAGAAAGCATCATATGCAAGAGTTTTCATATTATCTTGATTGCAACCCTCTTCAGAGAACTGAAAAATTCAAAGATTTAGGCGTAATTTTTGACACCAAATTCTTAAGTACACCACATATAGAAGCTACTAGCTGTGCCCGCGACTTCGTACGCGTGGAATAGTTACACTGCAACTTAAAGTGTCTGAGCCTTATTTATAATGACAAATCAGTGGGAATTAAAGGAAAACGGGGAATCATAACGTTTTCTCATTTTCCCGTCCAGTCATTATTAAAATTTTTATAGTGCCGCATCCCAGATGTGTAATTTGTAGCAGTGTACAATTCTCGATTACTCATTATTGGATTACTGGAACACCAGCTTGCTGCCACTCCTAATATTCCTAAGAAATTGAGAAACTCTATAGGGTATGATGTGACTTGCTCAGTGTCCATAATATTGTCTATTGATAGACATTCGACAACATCCCCCAATACATCAAACATTATTTATTAGTTTATATGGTTAACTATCTCTTTAGTCGGCGACGAAATCGACCTCTCACAACAGCCATTCCCAATTTTTATTTGAAGATCAAGATAGACATTTCCTCTCAGGTCAAATGTATTTTCGACAGTTTGACAGAAATCACCCCGCAGTGAAAGAACTTTCACCGATCCAGTAGTTTTAAGGTTCCCGTTTACGTTGTCGATCCCGTAGAAATATAGGGACTACTTACTAAGCCCATGTCCTTCCTCAGGCTCTAGGCTATCTCTGAATAAAATTCCATTTAAATCGGATCAGTGGTCTGGGCGAGAGATGGTAACAAAGAAATACAAACAGACAGAGTTAATTTTGGATTTGTAATATTAGTAAGGATGTCTATTTTCGGGTTCTAGACTATCTCTGTACCAAAATTCATATAAATCGGTTCAATTGTTTAGACACACAAAGTCAATTTCGGATTTATAATGTTACTAATGTCTTCCATTCCCGTGGGAATATGAGGGCCGTTTCCGGAGGATGACTTAAAGTTTATATTACTGGGAATATTGTAGTATTCCAACGGTAGACATTTTTTGAAATGGGTGCTGTATTTTCCAAGTTCCCGTTCCCATGGAAATACAGGAATAAAACATATTGCATAGCATATATGTCCATCCTCAGGTTCTAGACTGTCTCTGTACCAAAATTAATATAAATACAAATAGGTTCAATAGTTTGGGCGTTTAATGGTAACTATACAATGGTAAAATACACAGACAGATTTAACTTCGGACCTATAATAAAAGTAGTTTCCCGTGGAAACGTGGTGACCGTTCCCGTAAGGAATATGGGAATGAGTAAAAGTTTATATTACTCGGAGATTATGGAGCATTCCAACGGTGGAAGAATTTTTGAAATCGGTGCTGTAGTGTCAAAGTTCCCGTATAAGTTCCTGTTCCCGTAGGACTATAAGGAAAAAATATATAGCCTATGTCTTTCCTCAGGTTCTAAACAATCTTTGTAAAAAATTTCATTTAAATCGGTTCATTAGTTTGGGCGGGAGATGGTAACATAGAACGACGGACAGACAGAGCTACTCTCACACTTATTATATTAGTAAGGCCTTCCCTTCCCGTAGGAATATGTGGATGAATTAGAGTTTATGTTACTCAGGGATAGTTTAGCACATTATCGGTGGAAAAATTTTTGAAATCGGTGGTGTAGTTTATAAGTTCCCGTATACATTCCCGTTCTCGTGGGAATGTAGGGATAAAACATAAATCCTATGTTCTTCCTCTGGCTCTGAACAATCTTTGTTCAAAAATTAATTCTAATTTGTTCATTAGTTTGAGCGGGAGATGGTAACATAGAATGGTGGACAAACAGAGCTACTTTTGCACTTATAATAATAGTGAGGACCGGTTCCCGTGGGAATATTCGAATGAAATACAGCTTATGTCCGTCTGTAAGTTCAGAACAATCTTTGTACAAAATTTCATTAAAATCGGTTTGTTAGTTTGGGCGGAAGATGGTAACATAGAACGACCAACAGACAGGACTTTTTTCACACTTATTATATTAGTATGGACTCCCGTTCCCGTAGGAATATGTGGATGAATTAAAGTTTATGTTACTCTAGGATGGTGAAGCATTCTATCGGTGGAAAAAGTTTTGATATCGGTGTTGCAGTTTCTAAGTTCCCGTATACGATCCCGTTCCCGTGGGAATATAGGGATAAAATATAAAGCCTATGTCCTTCTTCAGGTTCTAGACTATCTCTGTACAAAATTTCATTTAAATCAGTTCAGTAGTCTGAGCAGGAGACGGTAACATAGAAAGCCGGACAGACAGAGTGACTTTCACATTTATAATATTAGTTAGGATTATATCAAAAGCAAACTAAACAAATGTTGGGATTTATAAAAAGAAACTCAACAGACTTCACTTACCCCTACACCCATGTGTCTCTTTATACCTCACTAGTAAGACCCAACCTAGAGTATGCAGACATCATCTGGAACCCTCACCAACAATATCTTTCAGATCGAATTCAGAAAGTTCAGAACAATTTTACGACGTATGCATTTTACAAAATGCGATGGAGTTTTCTTCCAAATTCCATAGCTAGGCAAAATCTTCTAGGTTTGCAGTCCCTCAAATCATGTAGAGCTAGTCATGACATAGTTTTCGTGCGAGATATTTTATGTTATCATATAAAGTGTTCTCCCTTGTTGTCCTGTCGGAGATACCGTTGAGGGATAGAAATCTTCTTTTTCAATCAATGCACAGAACTAACTATGGCATGAGTGAACCAATTTCAAGATCAATTAGAGAGTTCAATGAGATTTATGGTCATATTGATCTGTCTTTCTCCAGAGATAAATTCCGAAATGAATTGTATTACTTACTTTTAAGAAATTGAAACCTTACTATTATTTAATTTAAAATTAATTTTAAGACTTTTCTTTTATTGCGTTGTTATATGTAATCTGTTGAGCTGATTGCTCGTAGGTGAAATAAATAAATAAATAATTAAATATAGTAACTCCAGCAGAAAACGGCACTGAAAAAAATGGATCATGAACTGGTTTTCCGACAATCATCAAACAGAGTCTAGGTAACACTGGACTGTTTGGACGAGTTACTTTTATAAGCCCATCTTCGACCACGGGCCTATCGCATTTCCAGCAGTTTCAATATTATGCCGATTTCGAATGACTTAATGAGAAACAAGTACAACGACCATAAACAAACATCCAGATTTTATCAGGAAAGCCTCAGAAAGACAAAATTCTCTAAGGAATTATACAAATATGGTCGCCGGAATCACCCAATAGGTTTTTTCCTCTGATACTGACAACAACCTGGGTTTTCCAGTCCTCAAAAAACGCTAACCCACAAAATCACCACACATCCTCGTCATTTGAAGAAAATAACATGTCATTTGACAACAGTGTGCATTACCCAAACCCGCCCCGAGTTGAGGAAAACCTCAAGACTCAATTTGACATGCAGGGCGAGTTTAGATTTTTCAAAAAACGCTTTGTGACGACCACATGGCGAACCCAAGGCTTCAACGAACGAACCTATTATAATCCGAATAGCGTTGTTGTGTGAGAAGCTTGATAGAAGGGCTTGGTATATAACATAGGACTGCTGGAACTGCTGGACTGGTTAAGAAACATAAAAAAGAAACACCATAATGCCAGGAATTTTAAGAAAGAAATCGAATGAAAAGAGGTTTGCTCAATTTCAAAATGTGTTATCTAAGAGAGGTGGTTCCATGTTTCCCATAGATTACCATTTTTGCCCAAAATTTTTTTTTTTTTGGTTTGTTTTTTGAATTCAAAATTTATTTTTTTTTTTTGTTCGAAAAATAAGACTGAACTCAAACTTTTGGCCGGGAGAGTAGTATATCCAAAGGTTTCATATGAACTTCTGATCAAATAACTCTTATAATGATATCTTTAATGTTAATCATGCAAACTGTATTTCTTTTTTTCAGAGCCACTTGCAAGCAGCTTTAAATGCCATAAATGATGGCTGCAAAGTTACTGGATATACATACTGGAGCTTGCTTGACAACTTTGAATGGCAGAGAGGCTATGAGTAAGTTTGAAGTATTTTACATAAGACAATTTAAATCCAATGATATTTTTTTTAGTGTCAAATTTGGTATGTTTTCGGTGAACATGTCCAGTCCAAACAAAGAGCGAAGTGCTAAAAACTCCGCTTGTTATTATAAGAATGTTGTTCAAAGCTACAGTATTCCAGCTAATAATTCACTTTGTAATGAAACAACATCTGGCAATGGAGCTGGTAATAGCGGACATCCATCTCTTAGTAATCAAAGCGTAGTGTTCCTTACATTTGTAGGTCTTTTTATTTATACTGTTTTGAGTGCTTTTTAAAAAGTAAGTCTATGTATTTTAAGAACAAAGGTATTTTTTTTATATAAAAAATTAATAAGGCATAGATTACCTTAATTTATTCTCAAACCGATGAATATACAAGTATCAAAATACTTTATTGAGTGTACAAGAAAACTGTAAGCACTAAGCAGTTACTTTTATTGATCACAAATATATGAACAGATCCAATATTTGAGACTGTCAGCATTCTTTCAGAATTTTAAATTATAATAAAGGTTATTTTTGTAAGACATGTGGTTTTCAAAAAGAAATAAAACGCATATTAGTTGATGTAATGTGTAACAATAAAGCTTTGTTATAGAGATAGAAGAAGGCAGCTCCAATAATGATTTCGGGAGAGCGGCTGACGCGGCTTGCTCGAATAAACTCAGCCACTTTTGTTAGAAATACCGAACCGAACACTCTCTTCCAAGGCCACAATCGTCTCGAAAGTATCTGCTAACATCTTTGGACCGCCAAAAAAATGACATTTTCACGATTTTTTTGACCAGTATGAATATAAATCATAGATTAAAAAAAAACAAGAGATTATTTAGGGTTATCGGGAATTCCGTTTCCCACCTAATTCTTCCCATATTCGTAAATTCGGTATCGGCAGTTTTCGAAATTTGGGAAAAAAAAAAATCCGAGGGAAAAATATCTATCGGGAATAACATGTTCATGGGAAATTTTATAATTTTTCCTCTGGATTTACTCCCTAGCCATTTGGTAAGGGAATTTCAAAGCGAGAACATCAAAATGTGAGTTGTCGTGTATCTCAGTTTATATTTTTGAAAATTTATTTATTATCATTTTTCAAGGTCGAACTCATCAAATACGAAGCAAATGGAGTATTTAATTCAATATATGGAGAAAAATCGTGACATCGCGAATGGGTTCACCAGTAGCAGGACAAAAGAGGATTTGTCAAGAGTCAAGATTTTGGCGACGTATTGAAAATGATCTCAACTGCTATGGACCCCCAGTGAAATCAATCGCCGAGTGGAAAAAAGTGGGTATTAATATAATTAATTTGGTTTTTTTTTAATACAAAAATATATGTACCTACTACATATTTAAGGTTCGGCTGGACAAAAAGAAGTACGTGAGGAAAAAGATGGCAGAAAATTTAAAACAGCAAAAAGCCACCGGTGGAGGCCAAAACAAGGAGTATAAATTCAGTCCGTTGGAAGAAACTGTTATCAGCATTTGTTCGATGAATGAATCGGTTGAAGGATGTGCAAATGCTTCCACTTTTGGCTTACTTTCATGTAGCAAAACAAATAAATCAAGTGATTCAAATGCTGAAAAAGAAAATAGTGCAATAGCATCAGCAAGTCACCTTTACACCGATTTGCTGCAAGATAGACCAATCGACGAGAATGCTTTAATGGAAATTTTAACGAGTTCCAAAGAACCAGAGCCAAACAACTATAAAGAACAAGAGTCTGAGATTTTAATGGATATTTCCAACAAGTCATATATACCACCTACAAGACAACGGCAAATAGGAAAGACAACACAAGACATTTTGGAGAAGGAAATTAGCATGCATTGCGATGTCATTAAGGATGCTGTTCTTTCAATGAAACGTCACCAAGATACAACCGATTCCAGCCTACAAAAGTTATACAGATCCATTGACAAATTATATGTCCAGCAAAAGAAAACATATGAAGAATCCAAACGCCACAATTTAGAAATGGAAAGACTGAGGACTCAAGAAATCAAATCAAAAATAGAATTGGAAAAACGTTTGATTCAAATAGAAGAAGCCAAACTCGAAAAGCTGTAATTCAAACTAAGTTTTTTTGTGATCATGAAATAGTTTATTATTTTTTTTTTTTTTTCTTATTTCCTAGGATTAAGCTTTTTAAATTAAATAATTCTTTTTTTATTACGTTTCATAAGTGTTAAAATAAAGCTTGAAGTCAAAGACTATAATATATATAGGAAATAAATATAATATAGGAAATTTCTTCTTATTCTTTGTGCTTCTCGATTGAGATCTGAATCCGTAATGAAAACTTCTTCAGCATTTGCTATACTAATAGGATCTTCAATTATTACTGATTCGGTGTTTGCAGCATCTAAAGGCAAATCGCTTTTAAAATGAATACACAGGTTGTGTAAGGCACAACATACATTCACAATTTGAATAGCTTTCTTTGGAAGATAATGCAGTTCTCTTGCCCACGGCAGACACCTCCACCTAGCTTTCAGAACTCCGTTCGTTCTTTCGATGATATTTCGGCATCGAGTATGGGCTTCATTAAATTTACTTTCTGATGACCCTTCTTCTGTTAGTCTATGGGGGCATGGGGGTTCAACAACCATGGCTCCAAGGGATATCCGGTATCACCTTTTGAAATATTTTGTTGAGTAATTTTTTTTCAGGT
Source organism: Melanostoma mellinum (assembly GCA_914767635.1). Lineage (NCBI taxonomy): Eukaryota > Metazoa > Arthropoda > Insecta > Diptera > Syrphidae > Melanostoma > Melanostoma mellinum. The sequence goes on from OU612059.1 coordinate 32,743,106, forward strand.
CCTTCAATCAAAAGAAGATACTTACCCAATAACCATGAATTTCTTTCACCACTTTGGTACATTTCTTCCATCCACGATCGTAGCCCACTCACTCTCCAGATCAAAGAATCATGACACGCTCCTGGATGAGTAGAATCAACGAAGTGTATTCTCATTTCATTGTCGCAAACCTTTTTTGAAAATACTGGGAGTTAGAAAAACAAAAGTATTTAACGTTCATCAATACTTACAAGCAAAACATTCAAACTGTAGTATCCTTTTCTATTGTAATATAAATGTTTGTTTGCTGATGGGGCAATTATTTTTACATGAGTGCCGTCTATACATCCTATTACACCTGGTAGCTTATGTTTTTCGTAAAAATGAAATGCTATTGCTCTTCTTTGTTCAGAGTTCATCTCCATATTGATCCAAATTGGACAGATTTCACTTTCAAACACGTTTAAAACCACTAGAAGCACTTCTGAAAAAGTAGATTGAGCCATACCAATCTCATGGTCTTTCCCCACTCCCGTTTGATAGCCACCCTCAGCAAAAAAGCGCAAGCAAGCGCTGAGTTTAATTTATTATAGGAGGAATGCCGAAAGGTTTCTTTGTTTGAGGCAATGAACTTGTAAGCACGTCAAGCAAATATTTGAAAAGGGGTTTATGAACTCTATAGTAACGATGAAATCTGCAGAATATGGAGGTTATAAAAAGTTTGTTCTATAAAAAAATATTTATTTAGGTACAGTGATTGTGGAAGGTCTAATGGATTTGAATGATCCCTTAAACTTCTTCTTATGGATCTCTGTTCATTGCGCTCTCTTCCTTCTGCTTCTTCCATTAACAGCAAAACCGATATTCTTTGCATTTTAGACTTGACTTTTTTAAAATATTTGAAAACATCAAACAAAATAATAAAGACACTTGTTTTGGTTGAAGGTAAATGATCTGTCAAAACTTTCGAAAACTAGTTTCGAATTTTTATTTTTTATTTTTGCGTTGGTAAAACTTTTTCCCAAAAAAATAAAGTCCGAAGGAAATTCCCGATGCGAGGAATATGTTCCCGGGAACTATTTTATTCCTAGGGAAAGAAATTCCCCTAGGAATTGCCGATAGGGCTGATTTTATACTAGGTGCGCCAGCGACTTCGTCCGCAAGATTTGGCATACATATAAACGCCGAAAATTCAATCAAAATCGTTGGACCAGTTTTTTATTTTTCATTATAAAAAAAAGAAAGTTTTTTTAAAGTAAGGTATGCAAAGTTTAAGATATTTCTTGAAGTTGTTTTGACAAAATATTTGAAAAAAAAATCAAATATGTGGTTTGAAGATATTTCAAATAATCAAATTTTTTTTTTTAAATCGTGTCAGCCATTAACCAGAAAGTCGGTTTTGAAAAAATAACGGTACATCCCATAGTAGGTACCGTTTTTAACCCTTTTCCTAAAACATCATAAGAAAGACAATCTGAAATTAATTCTTTATACAAAATTTTATTGAAATCGTTGTAGCCATTTGTGAAAAATTAAGAAGTTGTATGGCAGGTACCGTTATTTAAAGACCTAGAGACTCAATTCCAAAAACCCCACAAACACTTACTGCAAAATTTTGAAGAAAATCGGTTTATCGATCCAGGCTGTAATTCCATAGGACGGACAGACAGAGAGATAAAACAGACAGAGAGACAGAATTGCAGGCCAATTTTTTCGTATTCTCTATCTAATCTAATCTAATGTCCTGTTTGATTGTTATCTCAAAATTTTTTTTCTGCACGATTGCCAATCTTGCCTTATAGTTAGTCGCAAGTAAAAATACCCTGAACATTTTACAAAACAACTTTTTTAGAAGAAGTTTCTATTCTGATGATGATCTGATCCTTAATCTTTTTCATAAGACATTTCCTTAATATTGGATTATGTTTAAGTACCTTGAATCTGCAAATTAAAGCACCTAATTCGGATTTTGAAATACAAAGTGACAATACATACTGGTGCGTGTGGCGTGTTTTGTTAATTGGGACCGATTTCATAAATCGAATTAGGAGTACCAGTTTCTACTTTACTATTTTTGACGGTGTATTTTTTATTTAAGCGGGAATATACATAATTCAATTTCACGATTTGTTGGTAAAAAGAATAAATTTATTTTAGATCCAAATCTATCGAAAAAGCAGGTAAGTAATGTTAAAATAGCTTTAACCAAGGTTTGGATCAAAAATAAAGTGATTCTGATTACCAATGGAAAATCTCATACGAGATTACTTTTAATCTTTTTACATATCCCCGAACACAGCCCAACAGAATAGCTGTCTTGAAAATACGTATAGCTTTTTCAGTGATAGACGATGATTCTAAAAACTGTAAAAAAGAGATGTCACAAAGAATCTGATCAATCTGATGAAAAATAAGAGAAAAAAGAAAACAAATTCATACCTGATTTGCATCGTTATTCATTTGATAAAACGTGACAAGTTTGTACGTTGAACAACACTGGTACCTACCAACTTTGAAATATAATAGAAAATACTGTGGATAGAACGACTTTTTGAGCTCGAATGCTATACTAGCTACTGGCTTAAAATATGCCTTATATCTTTTAATTAAGTATATCGCACCTGATTGTAAATGGAAATATTTATGCACTATTGAAATCGAACAAAATAAATGAATAAACAAAAAAAACTGCATTATGTAATCTCAACAAAAAAGCGTTGAACTTTAATATCTGCGCGCTGATGCTTGTCAGATAAGAAAAATTTTATGTACCTCAAATATTAAAAAAAACTTTCCTATGTTATTCCATAAAATGGTACAAGTGGAATTTGTTTTCATTTTTTTTTTGCGAATAAATTCCCGCTTTACAGAACAAAGTCAAGAAGATAACAATCAAAATGACAAAACGCTTATGGAAAAACGAAAAATGTATATAAATCGGGGTATTCTGTTTACTTGTTCGTCTTGCGTCATATGCACTTCAGAGTCATGGGTACCAAAAGTCAAACGACACACAAAAGATTGACAAAGTTGCAAGTTCGCAAAAGCATATTCCATTTCCTAAACGCCATGTATGAGTAAGAAGACTAACAACTAAAAAAACAACGCAGCGATAACGTTTTGTATTACTTAAGTTGACATTTTATTTTTATTTTGAAAATAAAATATGACGTCGCTTGAAAAAAAAAACGAAAAATATTTTCGGTAACAATTGGCTTTCGTTTTCGATGTGCTTCCATTTTCTACTTTCTTCAAAACTGTTCTTTCTCTTCACATGTAGAGATAAGAAATTAATTAGATGGCAAACTGCACACACACATTGAAACTGCCTAAGCTTATTTCACCTCTACTACTTTGAGTACAGCTTCCACTCCACCTTTACTTTACACAAAATCTCACTACTACCACTTTGAGTACAGCAAATCTCACTACTACCACTTTGAGTACAGCTTCCACGTGTTCACAGACAGAGGATGTGATTACAAAAACAACAATGTAAACAAGGCCAAGAGAAGTAAAGGTTTGCCATCTAATTAATTTCTTATCTCTGTGTAGGAGCAAGGAGCATACCTACATATTCAAAAATCGGGATGATCACGAAACTTGCAATCGTTCTCCCTTCTTTCGAAATATCATCCGTTCCATTTCGTTATAAATGTAATGTATACTTTTACATACTTTACATAGCTTTTTCGTTACCCGTGGAAGGTGGAACTAACCTCTGAGGATTAAATAAATATCCAAACTTATAACAATGGCAGTGGGTGCGAGGGTGCATCGCTTCATTTTAATGTGTTTCACAAGTGTCGTAGTGGTGGTATCACATAAAGACAATTTTTTTGCGATCAAAGTTTCTATAAGGCCTGTTTTACACACAAATGTGCAGAAAAAATTCAAACAAAGGATTACGATGATCGAGTATGTACAACGTGTGCCCTGCAAATTCATATGTCTGACAACCTACCCTATAGTTTTAGCGACTGAATCGATTTTCATCAAGCGCGCTCTAAAATTTTTTTGCTTAGAAAAATGTTGTTCTTGAAAAATACTTCCAGGGGTAGAAAGACTAGATTGGTTCTCTAACGGATGAAAAATGAACTGCTAAACTGTATTTTGAAATTTCCATATTTTTCCGATATTCTTCTTTCATTGTCTAAGTGTCAAAATGAAAAGCCCATTGAACTATTTATTCAGTAAAATAAATGCTGAGACTGTTTTAGGCTTTGAAAAGTTTTTGCTCACTTCACCGTTAATTGGAGTCTGTAAGAATTTGTAGATTCTTTTTTTTTGTAGCTTTTACCTCATATTTTAATACACATCTACGATATACGTTTCGGATCAACTCCTCCAACTTTATGTCAAGTACTTGGTTCATCAAAATTAAAATTGAGATCCATTTCGCAAGTTTCTGCCAGCTCGGCCGTTTCTCAAATCGTCCTCGTTTAATTTGTAGCATTTTTATAGCGACTCTTTTAGGAAGACGGGGGTTTTTTATGTAGGTAAGCTGGATAGTATAGGTATACAGGGTGATTCGCATAAGGTGTGATAAAAAGGGTGATAGGTTGGACCTAGACAAGCAAAAAATCGTATGGGAGGGGGGGGGGTCCATTTTCCCCCGTTTAGGCGGGAGGGGCAATTTAAGAAAAAAGCCACTAAAAATGGTAAAAAAAACTATTTAAAAATAACGGTAATACCTACAGAGTCGTGCTATACTTACTTACTTACTTAGGTGGGCATTACAGTTCGGGGTGAACCTGGGCCTCAACCAACATCCTTCGATAACCACTTCTATTTCGGGCGAGCTCTCTCCAGTTTCGCACTCCAAGTCGGTTGAGGTCTTCATCCACTTGATTGCGCCACCTTAGACGAGGTCTTCCCCTTCCGCGATTTCCCTGCAATGTGCTTTCGAACACCCGACGAGCCGGAGCGTTTGGGTTCATTCGCTCAACATGGCCCAACCATCGTAGCCTCGCGATGCGTACTTTTCTGGCTATGCCCATGTCGCGGTACAGCTCATACAGCTCGTTGTTGTATCTTCTTCTCCACACATTGCCTTCGCATACGGGACCAAAGTTCATTCGGAGAATTTTTCTTTCGAAACGACCAAGGGTTTCCTCATCCGCTTTCGATAAGGTCCATGCTTCCGCGCCGTAAAGCAGGACTGGGATGATTAAGGTCTTATATAAGGTTACCTTGGTTTTTCTGGAGAGGGTTTTGTTTCTCAATTGCCTTCTTAACCCAAAGAAGCAACGGTTGGCAAGAGTTATTCTCCGTTTGATCTCCGCACTGATGTTGTTGTCCGTGTCTACAGCGGTCCTAGGTAGACGAAGTCCTGTACTACCTCGAAGTTATGTCTGTCTATTGTGACGTTTTGTCCAATTCGTCGATGTTCTGTGTCCTTATTTGATGACAGCATATACTTTGTTTTGCCCTCATTAACAAGAGTCGTGCTATAGCATTTTGAAAAGCCAAAAACTTATACATTAATTTAAATTTAAAAATAAGTTGTTCAAATAAATATTTTTTGAAATATTAATTTTCAAAGTCAAAATTTTGAAAAGAAAACATAATTTTTTTTTTTAAACCACTTTTTTTTCCAAATTTTACGTAATTAAGTAGTATTTTTCTGCCTTATTTTCAATGCTCTTCTTTATCTTTGATCAAACACAAAAAAATAACCTGTAGTTTTTGAGAAAACCAAAAATTACAAAAACGACTTTTGTCAAATTTTTTTTTTTTAAGTTTTTTTTTCGTTATTGGACTTTCGTCACATATGAAAGTTCAATGCCTCGAATTACAAACCTGCATCTAATCATAGGACCCGAGTTACGTCAGGCAGGCCAGCTAGTCGTTTATAAAAAGAGCGAATAGACATGACGTTTTTCTAAGAGTACCTATCGTTATTGACGTTACAGCATTTCGAAAACGAAGAACACATTTCTCTTGTTGTAAGAAAAGCCGTTAATCTACCCTGATTTTTCAATACACCAAAAAGAAGTATCTTAAATCGTTGAGGTATGGTGATATAAAGATGACAAAATACAACTACGCTAAAACAAACAAAAATTGATTCCCTGTTCAATAAATTCAATGTATTCCTAAGTTTAAAATTTGCAATGTGAGTTGCAGTCACTGACCGCACCTTCAAAAAAAAAAATTTTTTATTTTTTTAAAGCGCATCTCAACAAGAATGTTCCTTCTGGCAGTAGTGATATAAAGTATGTTGTGCTGAAACGAGAACCCATCGTCACCAGTGATTAAGCTTTGCAAACATTTTAAAAAGATTTTTTTTTGCAAAGAAAAAGACAACGCAGTCGTTTTGTATTGGTGGAAGTATCACGACAGAGCTCAGACCAAATGCATAAGGTAAACTTTAATCATAAGCCACTCAATGATTAGTAGTCAGTCATTTAAGATCATTCACCGCAACTGGTCATAGTATGCTGAGGTTCGCGTTATTATTTCTTGCCATTTGGGTTGCAGAGTATGTATTTTATTTTTTTTATTAATCGTATGGCAAGATACTTTTTATTTAAACCAGTTAATTGTTTATTCATAAGCACCAAATATGTTGTTTGTAATTTTTTGGTCCTTTTTTATATAAACATCAACTGAAGTGGTTTTTTGCGTTGTGAAACGAACATTTTTTTGGCTGTAGAATTGAATTTCAAACCGAATACACATTAATTATTCTTAAAAGACGCAATAGTTTGTAAACGTATAGTTGTAGTTGAATTATATTCGCATTCTACACTAATTGTCAAAGAAAATTGAGAAACAGGCTTTTGATTTCGTTAAAGAGCATTTTACATCTGTAGGGATTTAAAGAAAGCTATTTTAATTAACTTAAATAAATAAATATGGTGGCGCAATACAGCTGGCTCACAGGTCACAGGTCACAGCACTTTACAATGAGTGAAGTACTATTTCCATAACGCCACGGGAATAATGTAAAAACGTGGTTTTCCTTAATAGTCTTTATTTATTGAAATCTAAAATCAGACTGACTCTGAACACAATGATAAAGAATAGAATTTATATATGTATATGTTTAGCTTTGTGATTATGAATCTCTAGCCTTGCCCTTCTTAAGAAGATGTAGGGGAAATTATAATAGTAAATGTTAGTGCTCTATTCTCTTTTGCTTAACAAAGGTAGTAGAGGTCCTATGTACAAATAAGTATAAGAGATAGCTTAACTTAAATTATGTGAGAGCTAGGATTAGTGATGTAACTCGGGCACTACCAATTTAAACCTAGCGTATAAAAGTATGCAAAACATTAACGTTGAAATTTCAATTATTTTCTGAAATATTACCGGAAGTGTCTAAATACACTATCAGTGTGGGCCCTATTGATTTGTGTAACACGATCTCAATCGATACTTTTGAGCGTTGTCATTCTAGTATTGCGTAGAAACACTAGATTAACAATTAAATTGCTAATCGCTTTTATCAAGCCAAAGCGATGTTAGAAAGACTAAAGTAACGCCAGGGATTACTTTTTTCAGGTTTTAATTCACGCGAAATAAGAGTGATTGTTATCATTATCGTGATTGAAATGCAAAGTAAAAACAGGTGCCGTGACTTAAGGCCAAGCGACATAAGACCAAATTTGAATGTTTGGCCTTATGTCACTTTGCGAAAGCGACATAAGGCCAAATTTTAGGAGTTGGCCTTATGGCACTTTCCCAAAGGGTCATAAGGCCAATATGGCCTTATGTCACTCAGAACTCAGAAGTGATTGTACCTGGATTCCAAGAACAAAGTTCATATTCCATAACTTCAAACAAAATACGAAAAATGGTTTAATATTCAAATGTATATTGTAAGTATTTTCATTAGTATTTATTTATATTACTATTAAACAAGAAAGTCATATATATATAACGAACAGCGACATAAAAGAATACCAATAAAAATAAACGCTAAGTCAAAAGAAATTGACAACAATTCAAAAAAAGATTTTATACTTTTTACAATAATTATAAAAAAATGTGGGTGTTATTCGTCACAATTTGTCTGCAAATTGGACAGAGAATTGGATTATTGTTTTTCATATATAAAAGTGGACAGCAAGATAATGAGAGTGCAGTCCTCTGTTATGAATTGTATTTCTGATTAAATACATGTGATGCATTGTTTTATAAAGGAATATACAATTATAATTAAAAATGCGAGTACATACATACAGATTACTTTTAAGTATCATTGATACAAAGAGATATGCATTCAATTAGTTTAATTTAAAGATATAAATTAAAAAGCTTTTACAAAAATTCGCGCGAATTTTTTACTTTTACTTTATCTTAAGCTCAAAACCTAAAGATTTGAAAATTAATCTGAAATAATATTTTTTTTAAATTCCCGGCGAATGTTTTGTAAAAGCTTTTTAACTTATATCTTTAAATTAAACTAATTGAATGCATATCTCTTTGTATCAATAGCCGAGTTTTATTGGGAATCTGTATTCACTTCAGCAAAACATAGCAGAACATCGCACATGGGAAAACAATAACTCTAAGTGAACAACGATAAGTGAATAAAAATAAGTCACTTGCAGAGGTGAACAACAGGGATGGCTGCGGTAAATGGAGTTTATGGAATAGAGTTGCATTAGTGAGTACAGCGTCTTATTGAGCGTATTGGTGAAGTGAATATGAAAATTCCCAATGAAACACGGCTAATGATACTTAAAAATATTCTGTATGTATGCACTCGCATTTTTAATTATAACTGTATCCATCGCGTCCATCAAGCAAAATTATGATATGAAGTTAATAACGGAAAAATGTTTTGCTCAAATATAAGTTAGGGAAGTAGGCTTACATGATTGTCTTGCGAAAAATGATAGGGCCGTGCAAAAGATTAATTTTTACATAATTGAGAAGAAGAATGTTAATGAGCGCAAGATGTAAAAAGCTGGATGTTGATAACAATCCATACTGCATAAACAAACAATAAATTGAACAGTTAGCCTTATGTCCTAAAAAAAAGTTGGCCTTATGACGCTATGGGAAAGTGACATAAGGCCAACTCCTAAAATTTGGCCTTATGTCGCTTTCGCAAAGTGACATAAGGCCAAATATTCAAATTTGGCCTTATGTCTCTTGGCCTTAAGTCACGGCACCGTAAAAACAATGTATTAACAGAGAGTTGGAAACAAAATTTGCTTAAAATCGACAATTTTAAAAATGTCACAAGAATGTTATATTTGCCATCACTATATTTTTGATATTGTTTTCACTTGGTAAAAGCGAAAAGCTATTTGGCTGTTGATCTTATATTTCTATACAGTTTTAGAAAGACAACGGTCACATAATTCGATTGAGGCCACTTTACATTAAATAAAAAAAAGGCCCACACCTTGAGTGCACAAACCAACACGTCCCACACATTTGGAATATACTGAAACTTCCAAAATACATTATGAAATTATATAGCTCGCTTTTAAGCAATATCTTATACATATATAAACTAAAATATTACACTAATTCTTTTAATGAAAGGTGAAGTACATGAAGCCAGTTAGCTTCCTTAAACCTTACAAGGACTTAGTGTGACACTAGGCACTTGGCATGCCACCTATCTACCACATTAAGTTGTTCCAATCATCCTTTAAAATTTCTTTCTAAAAACCGGTTTTTAAATTATTTCTTTCATTTATTTGTTTTATTTTTTTACTTCGAAGTTGCCGTGGTAGAATCATCAAAGATGAATCTTGCAGCCTTGCCTCAAAAGGAAACACACACTTTCCAGGAAACTTTAGTTTTGGCGTTGCAACAGCAGCGTACCAAACTGAAGGAGGTTGGAACGCAGATGGAAAAGGTCCATCGATCTGGGATGACTTTACACACAGATTTGATAAGATCGATGACAGTTCAAATGCAGATATATCCGCAGATTCTTACAATCGATTTGATGAGGATTTGGAAATATTAAAGCATCTTAAGGTAATATAAATTGAAAAAAAAAGATAATGTGTTGTTGACTTTATTCAGGATGTACCTTTCTAAAAGATTCGTTATGAATTAAAAATAATAATCTTTGAAATTCACCTTTAAAGATTGAACCTATATAAGATAAGACTGCAATCACTCGAAAACCGCATGAATAGGTGAATATATATTCGAATTAGGCAACAAAAAATCGATGATTTCGTAGCAAATTTTTAGTTAAAGATAACAAATTCTAGCGACGTTACTGACCTCGAAATTTTGATGTGGGAGTGAAGAAAAAAAAATTGTCGCAAAATAAAATGCACCCTGATAACGTTGCAATACTTTTATGGTTTTAAGAATATTTTTCAAAAAACAGTTTAGTTTGTATCTTGCCTGATTTTGGTTAGACCAGGGAAGAAACCTCTCAAAATCATAAAAAAATGATAGGGAAAATAATTTAAAACCGAATTATTAGAAACAATTTTAAGAAACCAATTTTTTTTAAATTGGTTAAATTTCAAAAACTCAAATTTTTCAAATGTTGATATGCAATCTTTCTTAAACAATTTAGAAACTCAAAGATACAAAATTTCGAAAATATCGTGAAAGCCATTAACGAGAACGTCAGTTTTGAAAAAAAAAACACGGTACAATGCGAGGTCTGTTTCCGACTTTTTCCAATTTTTTTTTTTAAACCAAAAAATGACAAACTAATCTTTCATACAAAATTAGATCGAAATCTTTGGAGCCATTTTCGAGAAAAATAGGTATTAACATATCAGTTGTATGGCAGGTGCCGTTATTTCAAGACCTAGACACTCAAATCCTCAGTGATAATTAACTGAAAGGAAAATCTTACTTATATTTATTGATTTATTTTTTATGTTTTGTCAACTAGGCAGACGGCAAAAATGCCATGCTTTTTGTTTTTTAGTAAACTTTATAATATAGCAATGAAAACTAATAAAAAAAACTATCTATCACTCAAATCCTAAGACTCCTCTGTAGGCTGCCCCACAGACTCCAATTGCAAATTTTGAAGAAAATCGGTCCAGCAATTTCTTGCTGTAGATCCATAAACAGACCGACAGACAGACAGAATTGCAAGAATCACTTTTTTCGTATTTGTTACCATCGTAATACTTAGTTACTTACTTAGGTGGGCATTACAGTTCGGGGTGAACCTGGGCCTTTACCAACATCGTTCTGTAACGACTTCGATTTCGGGCGAGCTCTCTCCAGTTTCGCACTCCAAGTCGGTTGAGGTCTTCATCCACTTGATTGCGCCACCTTAGACGAGGTCTTCCCCTTCCGCGATTTCCCTACCATCGTAATACTTAGTTACTTACTTAGGTGGGCATTACAGTTCGGGGTGAACCTGGGCCTTTACCAACATCGTTCTGTAACGACTTCGATTTCGGGCGAGCTCTCTCCAGTTTCGCACTCCAAGTCGGTTGAGGTCTTCATCCACTTGATTGCGCCCCTTTAGACGAGGTCTTCCCCTTCCGCGATTTCCCTACAATGTGCTTTCGAAAGCCCGTCGAGCCGGAGCGTTTGGGTCCATTCGCTGTACATGGCCCAACCATCGTACCCTCGCGATGCGTACTCTTCTGGCTATGCCCATGTCGCGGTACAGCTCATACAGCTCGTTGTTGTATCTTCTTCTCCACACATTGTCCTCGCATACGGGACCAAAGATCATTCGGAGAATTCTTCTTTCGAAACGACCAAGGGTTTCATCATCTGCTTTCGATAAGGTCCACCATGCTTCCGCGTTGTAAAGTAAGACTGGGATGATCAAGGTCTTATACAGGGTAACCTTGGTTTTTCTGGAGAGGGTTTTGTTTCTCAATTGCCTTCTTAACCCAAAGAAGCAACGGTTGGCAAGAGTTATTCTCCTTTTGATCTCCACACTGATGTTGTTGTCCGTGTCTACAGCGGATCCTAGGTAGACGAAGTCCTGTACTACCTCGAAGTTATGTCTGTCTATTGTGACGTTTTGTTCAATTCGTCGCTGTTCTGTGTCCTTGTTTGATGAGAACATGTACTTCGTTTTGCCCTCAATAACCATCAAACCCATTTTTGCCACTTCTGTTTCAATACTCGCAAAAGCACTTATGACATCACGTTTTTGGTTTTTTTTTTTTTTTTTCATTACGTCAATATCGTCTGCGTAGGCGAGTAATTGTACAGACTTTTGAAAGATTGTTCCTCTGGTGTTGACTTTTGAGTTTCTTACAATCTTTTCAAGTATGATGTTGAAGAAATCGCATGACAGTTTGTCGCCTTGCCTAAAGCCTTTATCGACAACAAATGTCTCGGTGAGAAAGTCATCCTGCATAGTCGTACGAGTTTTGCAGGGATGCCGAAACTAGACATGGCTCTGTAGAGCTCGTCTCTGTAAATACTGTCACGCTGCCTTGAAATCGATAAAAAGATGCTGTTTATCGATATTATGTTCTCGTTTTTTTCCAAGATCTGCCGTAATGAGAAAATTTGGTCTACTGTGGACTTCTCTGGTCTAAAACCTCATTGATAATGAGCGACGTTAAGGAGGCTTATTCTTCTATAATTGGCGCAATTGTGAGGGTCTTCCTTCTTTAGGATCCATCGTAATGTCATGTTTATTTGCTATCTCAAAATTTTTTTCTGCACGATTGCAAAACTTGCCTTATAATACCTTTAACCACAAGTAAAAAGGGGGAGAAACTAAAATACGAAATAGATACGTTGAAATACGTTTTGGATAGAAAAATTTTTTTCATAATTTTTCAAATGAACTATTTAGGTGGGAAGTTTATGTCTCAACAAAATATAGCCCTTCAAAACTTATTGTTTGCTTTATTTCGAGGATATTGAAAACACTGATGAGGGTGGTTTTTCAGCAATAGTCTTATTTAATAGAAATAGTTTTGCTAATATCAAAAGCACATACAAATCTGAAAAATGCATGAAACTATTATTTGAATTGATAGTACGGTCGATATAATTTAATGTTTCATATTGACTCAAGCAAATGTTGACTGCGGTTGAGCTTGAAATGGTTCATCCGCTTGGTTCAATTTTGGAGTTACTACTCTTTCTAATATTTCGCCGGTGTCTCAAAAAAATACTTCAATTTTGGATTCCAGTGCGTCAATCGAAACTTATAGCATAAGCCCATAAAAAATATTTCAGAGGCGTTAAGCCGCACGATTAAGGCGACCAATTGACCAGCCCCAAGCGTGAAATAAACCGTTCACCGAAGTCGCCACTCAATTGGTCCATTCTGAAGCGTGATGTGTGGCATGTAGCACCGTTTTATAGAAACCACAAGTCTTCCAAGTCAAGCTCTTCCATTTTGAGCAAAAAAAGTTTGTTATCATCACACATCGTACGTTAGCGTTCAACATTCACCGAAACGACGCGGAATAGCGGTCATCAATAACTCTGAGTGGTTTAGCTACGCTATTTTCCTGAGTTAGCTTTCTACGTAAGTGGTTTGATGTCCAATAAAAATGTAGTGCCCGAATGGCCGCCTCAGTAGGTCGATACTGACCATAAAACTGAAAAAGCACGTATAGAACTTTCTTAACAGATGAGCTTATATTTAGTAGACTTGGCGGGCCTATACTTTCGTGCACTGAAACTATTTTTCCTTGCAATAGCAAATAGGATATTGTCAATCAACAGCTCCAAGCTATACCAATTTTTTTATGTTGTGGCTATGGGAAAAAGGAGGCATAAGAAGAAACGAAATATTTCCAAACATGCTTATTTGCACCTCTCTTCTCTGAAGATATTATGTAAAAAAAAACCGCCAATAGATTGGAGTGCTTCAACCGACAGCTGAAAATAAATTTAAAGCATCGAGACCGGACAACAAAGTAAAGCAGACGAAAATCACAGTTTTTCTTTTTGTTTTTTCATCTAAAAAAATATATATTTATCTGTGAGATCTATAAGCGTTCGGAACGAAAATTCCTAAATTTAAATTAAAAATGTGCATATTTTATAAAATGTTCATTTAACGAGAGATAAGAAGAAAACGTGATCTATTCTTGCTTGTCGACTATTAAACAATATTGACTTGTCTGTCGCTTATGAAATGAGTCAAAGTTACGTTGTAGCTTAGACCGTTGTGCAAAATTATGTCCACGCGTCTCACACTGGATTTTTATTATTTGATTTACTGCCTTGTGTTGACATAAACAAATTATTGCCAGGTATAGGTTGATAAGATTCGAGTTGCCATCCAAAAATAGATCTCCTTGTCTACCACACAATTTGTCGACAAAAATATTCAAGATTTTTTTCAATCAGGCATCTTGTAAGAAATTAATTTGTCATTTTTTCTTTTCTTCAAGGTCAACCATTATCGCTTTTCAATCTCATGGAGCAGGATCTACCCCAATGGCGATATTTCATCCAGAAATCAAAAAGGAATCGACTATTACAACAATGTAATTGACAAACTACTCGCCAATGGAATTAAACCCATGGTAACAATGTTTCATTTCGATCTCCCATATGAACTTCAAAAAATGGGAGGCTTTGCCAATGCGCTCGTAATCAATCAGTTTGTGACGTATGCGATTGAATTGTTTGCACTCTATGGAGACAGGGTAGGATAAGGAAAAGTTTCCCTCAATTACTCAAAAACTAAATTCACATATCGATACACAGGTAAAGTCTTGGGTAACAATAAACGAGCCATTGCTCTTCTGCAAGTTCGGTTATGGACAGGCACACTATCCACCTGAAGTTAATGCTTCAGGTATTGTTGACTATATTTGTGTGGACAATGCTCTCAAAGCCCATGCAGCTGCCTACCGGTCATACAAATCCAAGTTCTTCAAGGAACAACAAGGCAAAGTTGGGATAGCACTCGACAGTCAATTCTCATTTTCAAATGACAGTGACGTATTCGATCGTGCTATGCAATTCAATGTGAGTTTGTTGGCAACCATATCCCAAATTCAAAAGACAAATCATTGATTTATTTCCAGTTTGGTTTCATTGGGCATCCAATTTTTAGCAAGTCCGGAGGATACCCAGAAGTTCTTGTTGATGTCATTGGAAATAACAGCGAGAAGGAAGGAAGAATCATATCGCGTTTACCCAATCTCGAAGGGAAATGGAAGGAAATTGTTAAAGGCTCAGCTGACTTTCTGGGACTCAATTATTATACTTCTAGAAAGGTTCAACGATCCAAAAAGCCAAACGGAAAAGTCCCGTCATTTCACCATGACTATGATTGCGATGAGATCTCTGACCCTAAATGGAAGAGATCAATTTCGCCCTGGCTTTACTGTGTTCCTGAAGGACTAGAGCAATTCTTAAAGTAAATTGACGAAATTTATCATAGATTCTAATGCATTATGTACGGATTTTGCTTTAAAAGGTACCTTCGTGATGAATATGACAATTTGGAGGTAATCATTACCGAAAACGGGTGGTCTAATGGAGGTGATATGAAGGATTTAGATCGAGTGCAGTATATACAGGTAATTTATTATATAAGTTGAGTTACTCTTTTGAACCTTTCGAGCGGGAAAAAGATAGAACTAACCTTTACCGTTCACCTACACTGTTTTTCTCTTTAGAGCCATTTGCAAGCGGTTCTGAATGCCATACAAGATGGATGCAATGTTAGTGGGTACACATATTGGAGTATGATAGACAACTTTGAATGGAAAAGAGGCTACACGTCAGTACTACAAACAACATTTCATTTTTAAATCAAAAATTCATTAGAAAAGTTTTGCAGAATCAAATTTGGACTTTACTCAGTGGACTTATCAAGCCCGAAGAGGGAGCGAACGCCAAGGTTATCAGCTGAATATTTCAGAGAAGTCATACAAAGCCGCAGTATTACAACTAATTTTACAGCACTTTAATATTTTACTTTAGTTTAAGGCTATCAAATTAAGACTGTTCAACTTTTTAACTAGACTTAATTATTTAAAATATTAGACTGAAGTTTTTACGTCTCACATTAGAATTTTAGAAATTTTGTAATTGAATTTAATTGTAATACGCTCTTGAAAGCATGTAGAGTTTATTTTTTAAAGATTAAATAAACTAAGAAAATTTATACCTAAACACGATTGCTAGTTCCTTCATTTATAACCAGATCTTGTAATTATAACTCAAACGTCATCACCACAGCAATAATCTTTCAAAAGTCTGTACAATTAATTACTCGCCTACGCAGACGATATTGAGGTAATGAGACAGAAGCTACAAAAATGAGTTTGATGGTTAATGAGGGTAAAACGAAGTATATGTTGTCATCAAAGAAGGGCACAGAGATCAAACTGAGAATAAATCTTGCCAACCGTTGCTTCTTTGGATTAAGAAGGCAATCGAGAAACAAACCCTTCTCTAGAAAAACCAAGGCACCCCTGTATAAGACCTTGATCATCCCAGCCCTGTTTTACGGCGCGGAAGCATGGACCTTATCGAAAGCGGATTAGGTAATTATATTTTCACTTGTTCACATGGTCATTTTTTCAACGAAATTATAAAAGAAAAAAACACTTCAGTCTTAAGGTTAGCACATAAAGCAGTTTTCTTCTAGAATATGCGATCTTTTAAAAACCATCAACTTACCCTAAAAATCAAGCTGGGTGTTTTTTGAGTTCTCGGTTTGCCATCAACTCGCCCTGAAGAAGAATTAGGTTTTTGCTGGGGTGAGTTGAAGTAACAAACAGTGATGCCAAATGACAGGTGTGTTTTTGTTCAAATGACAACTTCGTGATTACAGTTTTTTAAGAACCGAACATTTTTTTGGCAAGAAGACATGACTTTGTACAGCTTTTTTCTGTCAATACTGTCATACAAGATCTCCCGTGTGCTTTAAGAATTTGTTGACATGGGGGGTTTTCAGGCGTTCACGTAGACAAGAGATGCGAAGTAGTCTTCGATGCGTATTTTTCTGTAATTTTTGCAAATGTAAGGTTTTCTATTCATTGAACATGCTTTCTCCTGACTGAAATATGCTGCTGGTGCATTTCTTTTTAAGCTAATTTTTAGGTGCGTTAAAAATTTCAGCTTCGAGTTTTATTTGATTTAAGCAAACATATGTGCTTGGCAGCCCTTTAATTCTTCTAATTCTGGAGTATATCATTCTAGATCATCGTCAAGAAGTGACTGTGGTTATACCACTATGCTCACTTGGTGGTCTTTATATGAGCTTGGTTCTAGGTTTTCCTTTTGTTACAAACTATGAAGCTCATACCTACCATGATATCTCCCTATTTCCTAAAACAAGCACTTCTCATGCTGCTTTTCCGTTTAAGAACTAAATATCTAAGAAATGTTTGGTAATTTTTATTTTCATCTTTGGATACATATTTGATTGGCAAGTGGCAACCGAGTACCTAACCTATTTTTTTAAGCACGGCATATCGGATATGTACAATGTACTTGTACATATACCTCTTCTCATAAAATATCAACTTTTCCGAGCTTTTAATGTTTGTAATAAAACTGCGAGAAAAAAGCTCTAGTTCATTAACACCTTTATCTCAATGAAATGGTTAATAGACGTTGATTTTCGTTTCCTAATAATGTTTTCCTAATCAAAATATTAATTACTATCCGTGAACCTCTAAATATTAAAAAAAAAAAAAAAAAAGATATTTTCTACGTCAGTTTGGAAATGAAAAAGTCAAATTCGGACGAAAGGCACTAGATTCGGAACTTTGTAGCGTGTGCCTTTCTAGAGGTTTTGTTTTTAAACTGACAACGCTGCTCTTAGTGTTTGTCAATTTGACAATAATTTACTGACGGTATGATTGGGGTAAGCCTAAAATTGGACAATGAATACGCCATCTTCAGAACAACTCTTGCAAATTTGTATTGCCGATATACGGCCCCAATTCCGTAAAATATTAGTGACAGGTATTCAAATTTTTTTTATGAAAATGGATAAAATTTCATTTTCATTGGTATTTGCAATTTTAATTTTCGTTGTTAATGTCACCAAATTTCTATGTCAACCGTCTGGTCTGCCTTCACTCCACAGGTGGTTGGAAGTAAACTACATGACGATTCCTAGATAAATCAACCGTCAACCAAACTGACCATGTTGCGATAGACGGAAGACACTCTTCCAGTTTTATCGAAGCTCGAATTTTCCGTGGGCCACCTTTGACTTACAGCACTTCTTTGCTGAAGCTACCTATGTCTTTTTCATGACCCGTGCGGAGCTCTGCCACTGCTTTTTCCAGTCGAGTGTCCCTTCATCTATACTTGAATCCACCAGATTTAAGCATTTAAGACTAGTGACAGCAATGTTTACAAGTCATCAGAACGAAACACACAGTTCGATGAAGAATACAGTCAAACAGAAACCACGGCAAATATAGATGCTGATGATACTTTGGTTTATGCAATTAGGAAATTAAATCCTCTCTAATAAAACCAAGGCAACCGTTTCTAAGACTGGTCGTCATGGTTATAAGGTGTGGAGGAGGGGTCATATGTAAAGCAGATGGGGAATCTATTTTGAAAAATAGTTCCAAGAGAATCTCTTCGACGAAAATACAACCAACATTTTATGTTCATTCTACATCAACTCCAAAAATATGACGAAAGAATTACTATGCAACGATTGTTCCAACCATGCAACCAAGAAGCCATAGCATTTGATGGGCAAAACTAATCTGCATAAGGCAAAGAAAACTGCAACAAAAGCCTAGAGTTCGGAAAAATTCAAATTTCTATCAATAGACAACTAGTTTTTATTTTCCACTGCTATAAACTATTTTTATTTGCATCCAAAAACAAAATAACCAAAGAGCTTACTTGCACGGTAATTATTTAATTGACATGACCTACTCTTTAAGTTGGCAAACAAAAAAATTGAGGTTTCAATTGACACGTTCTAATTTAACTTGTGAACTTAAGAAAAAAAAATTCTAAACAGTATCTACTATGAGAGTATAGAAACAGCTACCTTAACTCAACTCAATTCAAGCCTCAGACTCTAGGTGCGCTTCACATGTCTACGTTGAGGTGTAACTTGATCATAAGATATTCGAAGATAAACTGCTTTCATGTCTAAGCTAAATGAACAAATTCACTCAGTCAATTCAAATCATTCGCCGCGACTAGTTGCAATATGCTACGGTTTGTGTTACTAATTCTTGTCATTGGAGCTAAAGAGTACGTAATTTTTTTTATTATTTTCAAAAGTTGTGAACTCGAACCGGTTCGTTATTAATTCATGCGGAGCAATAATCATTCAACATTTTAATTTTCATTGTTTTTGTTTTTTATTTGTTTTTTATTTTTTGTGGTGACTGTTTTTTGTTTCACAATCAGAGTGTAGTGAATAATTTAAATCGGGAGAACTTAACTTTAAACGGGACCCAGATGATGGTTTTAAGCAGTTTAACTTCCTACCCACGCTTTTATTTTCCACTCTGTCCCTCTGACACTCAGGCTTTTGCTTAATAGGCGGGCAACAATCGAACCATTGTCAGTTATACCCCGAATGAAGTTCAATATCAGTTTACCATTAAGGAGTCAATACCCCAATACCCCTGCTTGTTGATGTTTTGATTCTCATTAGAAAAACAAAAAAATGGTTCAAGATTTTTTGCTTTTCTATTTCATAGTTCTCAAAGTAACATCATAAGCGACGAGTCATGCAGTCTTGCTGCAAAAGGAAGCTCAAATTTCCCATCGAACTTCAGTTTTGGAGTTGCATCAGCAGCATATCAAACTGAGGGAGGATGGAACGCTGACGGTAGAGGTCCATCGGTCTGGGATGACTTTGCTCACAATTTTCCTGATAAGATTGATGACAAATCCAATGGAGATATATCAGCAGATTCTTACAATCGTTTTGATGATGACTTAGCGGCGTTAAAACATCTCAAGGTATAATAAATAACACACATTCTTTTAGATAGTCAAGAATTGTTAACTACTATTGCATAAATATGAAATTGCTTGGGTTACGAGTCGGTCGTCTTTTAAACTTAATTTGCATCACATTTTTGAATAAGCTTAAACACACATACAAAGAATATGGGCGCATGTTGTTCCTTAAAGCAAAACTCTTACTAATGAAAGTCTGCTTTAAAAGCATCTTAAAGACCAAACAAGGCCAACAATCGCTTACAGAAGTTAAATTTTTTTTTTACAAAAATAGTAAGTATACGCCTGGGTCACCCGTATACTTGTGTGCTTGGGTAACTTTTCGTAATTTGTGTATCATTCGATCTCTGAGTACCATATGATGGTAACGACATAGTTGCCACCAAATATTTTCACTTGCATGTGAAACCAACTTCTTTAGATAACCAAAAGAGGGCAAATGTGTTAACTCTGTTAAGCAATAGCCATATCGAAATACATATTGATTAATGATCAATCAGTTAAAAGTAAGCATTGGCTTAAAGCACACAATTGTTAAATTTTATATAATGATATAATATTTGAGGTCAAATGCAACGTTGAAGTTTGTTATCTTTGATCAGAAACCTTTGTCACAGTTTAAAACAATATTCAGCATGGGATCGGCGTTTTTTCCCATTAGTTTCGTTTTTATTACAGGCATTCTCAGCGAACTAACAAACTTGATTAGCTGATGGGTACGGCTCACCTTAAGTTCAAACATGGAAGGTGACAATACGAAACACGCAAGTTTTGATTTTTTTCTCTGACATTAAAATTTTTCACTTCTCAGGTCTTTCTATCTGATATATTTTCTTTGGAACGTTTGCATTTTCATTGTTTTGTGTGACATCTTTCCGACTGTGGTGCCTGTCGTAATGTAGTTTGTTTTCATGTTATAGGTTATAGGTTCTAATCTCTACAGAATAATAAAACTGATTTTCGTCGGGTATTGCGTTTCGCAAGGTAAATCTTCCCGGGGTACTAGCAAAGAATAAATTGATCGTACAATTGACAGTAAAATGATGGTTTGATTAGTTTTCAACTCTTATGTTATTAAAAATCTGGGCCTAATTACCGCATATGTGATTGAATAATACTTGACTGAATATTATTGTTTTTTGGCATTATGTCCTTCTCATTTTATCGAGCACTTCAGTACACAATTTGATATTCTTTCAACAACATTTGAGCGAATTGAAGCCGTGAAATGAACAGCGGACTGATGTTGTTTGATGTAGAGCAAATTCTGAAACAAATATACATAGTATACACACTCGATCACTGATGCGGTAATTTGGCCCCTATCCTATGACTATAGTCTATACGAGATATGGTAATATGACGTTTTAAAGTTGCATATTTTGAAATGTGGTTATATGAAACACGGCCAAATGTCACGGCACTTCACATAAGGCATGAACGCGACTAATGCGAATAGCTGATTTGACTTTACGGCTACAATTTCTCAAAAGCTTCATAAAATGGTCAAATTTGGATAAATTTAAATGGGAATTTTGGATTTTTTTGCAAATTGAATTTCTCCTCTTTTGCACCTCAATTTAACACTCCCAATGTTTTACAAATATTTAACAAAAATACTGTTTGTGGCATCAAATGTCACTTGATTCAAAGTTGAGAGAGCTAACTTCAGATTCAGAAGTTGGATACATTGCTTTCAAATGTTGAATGATATTGATTTTCTGAACGCAAGAGAATTATTCAATCAATCTTCTTATTTAGTCATAAGCAAACGTTATTTTTCTTATATAATTTTTCATTGACGAGAAGAGTTACTCCTTTTTTTGAAAAGATCTACTCCTTTCCCATTTTCCATGTTTCATTGAAAAAAAGAGTAGATCCGGAGTAACTCTAAACGCCAAGATCTACTCCCATTTGGTTGGGAGATCTACTCTGAATTCACGCACATATGCAAAAACATTTGTTGTGTCAAACTTTAAATGGAAAATAATTTGCTTATTTTCAATTTGTTGTGCCAGCGCCAGCGTTGGGTTGAAAAAGTTGCTATAAATTATAAGGAAACAAGCAAATAAGTTAAGATTCAGTTATTTGCTGAAGAAAACAAATTACAAAATATTTGAAAATATGAATTCCTATATGTGAACATCAATTTAACCTCCATCCAATACCAGCAAAAAACTGAGAGTAAATCTATCGAATTTCAATGAAAAACGCGCAAAAGTGGTCGAGATGTCAAACGAAATCTCTACCTATATACATTTGCTCTGAATGGCTAAATGTTAACGTGTTTATTTAAACGTACCTCGTTATAGAAACGGTGTCTACAACATATAGACACTCATCAGCCACTATCTATAATTCACAAAAGCCTTTCACAAACCACACAGGCTAGCTGTCGCGATCTGATCGTCGTTAAAATTAAAAATCATTAAAACGTTATGGCATGGCACATATGCATGGATGCAGCATAAATTAATTGTCCGATTGCCCTTTTTAGACGATTTTCGTCCAATTGTCTATAGTCGATTGTATCTATAAAAGATTGATGAACATAACTTCGATTTCAGCGGTTGAAGATTAATGGTTCTACTATCGCCTCATACAACTACAATAGTTTTGGAAGCTTTTCAGGTTTAAACACGTTCTCATAGTACCTAAAATTTAAAAGTTGAAAAGAGCACAAAATTGGGTAAATTCGAAGACAGAAATTCTATTCAAGAACATATCGAATAAACTATAACGGTATGGGTTTGTGTTTGGCTATGTAATACAACCTCAATAGAGTCAAGCCCTTGCGCCCTGCGATTGCGACCTGTGCAACGTATTCTTATTTGTATGTACCGCAGGCCGCGTAGGTTTGCGCAGGGCTCTAGAAAGTTGTCATTCCATGCATTGTATGGAAACATAAGACTAACACCAAAATAGGTTTACGCTCAGAGTAGTATGCCTAAAATATTCTCAATTTATTCAAAGAAAGCGTCTTATTTATGTAAATCCGGTTGCAATCGAGTTTCATTATTTCTGCTTTATCAATGTATACCTACAAATGAAGTTTCCACGTTTATTGCGGCAGTTCTCAATGAAGCTTTCAACATTCTCCCAAAAATATCGAAAGCATGTTTACGTTTTACTTCCGAAGGTACTATAAGGCAAGTTTTGCCATCGCACAGAAAAAAAAAATTTCAGATGACAATTAAATATGACATTACGATGATAGAGAATACGAATAAAGTGGGTTCTACAATTCTGTCTGTTCGTATATGGACCTACAGCCTTAACCGCTTGGCTGATTTCTTCAAAATTTGCAGTTAGCGTCTGTAGGACAGTCTACAGAGGGGTTACAGAAGGGTTTTTGGAATTAGGGCTCTATGTCTAGAAAGGTGCCTGCCAAACAACCTATATGATAATAATTGTTTTTCTCGAAAATGGGTCGAACGATTTAAGTCTTAAACGGTACCACTCGCAATGGCTTCGACGGTTTTGACGAAATTTCATATGTTAGAAGTCGTAGCATGTTTAAGAAATATTGCATGTCAATATTTAGAAAATTTTAATTTTTGAAAGTTTTATTAATTTTTTGAAAACTTTTTTATTTTTTGAATACATCTTTTGACAAAATCTTTAAATTTGCATACATGATTTTTAAGAAACCTGTTGTGTCAGAGCCGTGAGAAGCGAGGTTTATAGGATTTTACACCAACTGAATGCTCCAATTGAACGGAGTTGTCGCAGAGAAATAAATGTGTTTTGGGTTGATTCGACCAATATCTTACAGCTTACACTATTTAAGGAGATATCATTTTTCAAACAAACTTTCATATTTTTCTTATTTAAAGGTCAACCATTATCGCTTCTCAATTTCATGGAGCAGGATCTACCCCAATGGCGATATTTCATCCCGAAATCAAAAAGGAATCGACTATTACAACAATGTAATTGACAAACTACTCGCCAATGGAATTGAACCCATGGTAACAATGTTTCACTTCGATCTCCCATATGAACTTCAAAAATTGGGGGGCTTTGCCAATGCGCTCGTAATCAATCAGTTTGTGACGTATGCGATTGAATTGTTTGCACTTTATGGAGACAGGGTAGGATAAGGAAAAGTTTCTCTCAATTAAACAAAAACTAAATTTAAATATCGATACACAGGTAAAGTCTTGGGTAACATTAAACGAGCCATTGCTCTTCTGCAAGTCCGGTTATGGAGAGGCACACTATCCACCTGAAGTTAATGCTTCAGGTATTGTTGACTATATTTGTGTGGACAATGCTCTCAAAGCCCATGCAGCTGCCTACCGGGTATACAAATCCAAGTTCTTCAAGCAACAACAAGGCAAAGTTGGGATAGCACTCGACAGTCAGTTCGCATTCTCAAATGACAGTCTCGCATTTGATCGTGCTATGCAATTCAATGTGAGTTTGCTGGCAACCATACCCCAAATTTAAAAGTCAAATCATTGATTTATTTCCAGTTCGGTTTCATTGCTCATCCAATTTTTAGCAAGTCCGGAGGATACCCAGAAGTTCTTGTTGATGTCATTGGAAACAACAGCGAGAAGGAAGGAAGAATCACATCGCGCTTACCCAATCTCGAAGGGAAATGGAAGGAGCTTGTCAAAGGCTCAGCTGACTTTCTGGGACTCAATTATTATTCTTCCAGAATATTTCAGCGTGCCAAAAAGCCAAACGGAGAAAACCCGTCATTTGAACGTGACTTTGATATTGATGCCATTGTCAATCCTAAATGGATGAGATCAATTTCGCCCTGGCTTTTCTGTGTCCCTGAAGGACTAGAGCAATTTTTAAAGTAGTTTTAGATTAATCTTTATAAGCAAGCACAGTTAATGATAGTTTTTTGTTGCAAAGATACATTCGTGATGAGTACGACAATGTGGAGGTAATTATAACGGAGAACGGATGGTCTAACACCGGTGATATGAAAGATCTAGATCGAGTACAGTATGTACAGGTAATTGATGATATTTGTTGATTAAATGTTAGTCTACTTCCATAAATGAAAGCCTTTAGTCTTATGAAAGCGAATGGGAAAAGACGATACTAAACCTTACTGCAGGGCTACAATAATGGTGCAATTTCAGAGTGTTAAGGAAGCGTTAAAGTATTACGTTACGCAATTTGGGGAGAGATGGTCTTGTAAAAAGTTACGATGCGTTGCAGAATCGCGAGGGGGCATTAGAACAACATATTAGGTTTTATTTTTTTATTAAAAAAAAAAAAAACGGGAACTAAAATCTCCATAATCATTTTGAAACAATTCTTTCTTTTTTATTTAATGTTACATAAAAATCTTACGATGCGTTACATGGTTGTTACACTATAAAATCTCTAAAATTTGCGTAACGTAACACTTAGGAATGTAGTGACCCTGGGAGTACAATGGACCGGTAGTTGGTCTGTGTGCTCCAGCTTAATATAAGCTCCCTCCTTTAAAAAAAATTATCTTTTTTATATTTTTAGAGTCATTTACAAGCGGTTCTGAATGCTATTCAAGATGGATGCAATGTAAGCGGCTACACATATTGGAGTTTGTTCGATAACTTCGAATGGCTAAGAGGCTATACGTAAGTATAAGTTACAACATATTACTTTGAATGAAATAGCTCATTAGAAAAATTATACAGAATAAAATTTGGACTATACGCAGTGGACTTTTCCAGCCCAAATAGGGAACGAAGCCCCAGGTTGTCTGCTGAATATTATAGAAAAGTCATACAAACTCGCAGTATTACAGTTTAATATTTATAAATTTTAAAATAAAAATTGAAAATTTTCACGTTAATAAAATATCAATGTGTAGTGCCTTAAGACTAGGCAACTGGGGATCTCTAGAGTCCTGCAGAGCCAAAATATTTTTGAAAGGGTGGTCCATTTTACTTTAATTCAATTTGAATATTTATGGCCAACTCAAAATCCATATAGATCTTCTCGTTAAACGTGACACACAAGGTGCTTCAAACACAAAAAAAAAATTGTTTAATCCAAAGAAGTTATTGAAGAAGTTATGCTTGAATCACAGTCCCACTTCGACCCTGTTACCTGCTACTTTAATTCAAAACTAATTATTTCTAAAAAAAAAACCTAACATGTGCCGTACATTTTCATTTATTGTTTCGTAGCCTTAGATTTGCTTTCAATTTCAGATAACGCTGTGGACCTAGGTAGAAATTAGACGATGTTAAGGCAAAAAATTCATTATTTTGAATACCAACGTCATGAGAACAATGACTTTTATATTTGATTTTGATTGTTTGTTTCCAAATTCCCTTCTTTTAAGATAAGACCGATCTTGATCTATCAGTTGAAAATATGCAACAAATGGCAATGTCAACAGCTTTTTGTGCCCAAGGCAAATACTGCTATCCATTTGCCGTACTTTATCAATTACAAAACAAAAGAATCTTTCATTCCATATCAACCCTAACCAACTTTCTTCGTGAGATCTTAGTTCAGTCAGTGCAGATCAGCCGAAGCAAAATGATTAACTCTCGGTCACCATCAATCGCTTTAGCAGTTTTAAGGTTAACCAATTGAATTTTTCAAAGATTTACATGTTGTTATTTATTTGCATTTTTTTTTTTTTTTTTTGTCAAGTTGTTTCTTATGTTTTACACATGCAGTAGCAGAGCCATGTTCCCTTGCTGCTAAAGGAAATTCGAAATTCCCAGCAAATTTCAGTTTTGGTGTATCAACAGCTTCTTATCAAATCGAAGGCGGGTGGAATGCAGATGGGAAGGGACCGTCAATCTGGGATGACTTCACCCACAACCATCCAGAGAAAATTGCTGACAGATCGAATGGTGATATATCAACAGACTCTTATCATCGATTCGATCAGGATTTGGCAGCTTTAAAAGAACTCAAGGTAAATAAAAACAAAACAAAAATGAAGCCCCTGATACAGCACTTAATTCAGATTGGGTATATGTATTTGAATGAAACGAATTGAAAAAAACTCTCTTTTGAGACAAGCTTATAACGTGCATGAGATGGAAGTTCGTTCCAAAAATAGAAGAAATCGTTAGACATTATAAAAAATATTTGTACGGAAACACCCTTTCTTAATCAGTTTAAATTTAGTATAGCAGTTTTTATGATTCACTGCTAATTCTTCGACAAGTTTGAATATTTCCATTGGGAGCTGATAATAAAAAAAATGTGCAAAAAAATAAAAAAATAAAAACATACTCATGTTCAAGTAGAGTCCAGTCAGTCAACACATAGCTAAAAACAGCATCAAAACAATTAAATGCATGCAGCTTAAGCTGATAATTCGTGGGTAATAAATCTGATCATGTGATTCGGTTCTGAAACGAATGTCTGTATATTAAAAGATCGAAAATAGAATTTGTTTATGAATGCATGTTTCAATTCATGAAGACTTTTAAAATATAGGGTGATTCCGACCAGTCACAATCGTTTTGAAACATTTTTGAAGAAA
This sequence comes from Melanostoma mellinum, assembly GCA_914767635.1. Taxonomy (NCBI): domain Eukaryota; kingdom Metazoa; phylum Arthropoda; class Insecta; order Diptera; family Syrphidae; genus Melanostoma; species Melanostoma mellinum. Next base: position 32,770,362 of record OU612059.1, read on the forward strand.
TTCAAGTGAGGGAGAAGAGGAGCCACCTTAATCGGCAGCTGTGGGAAAAGCAGTTGAGAAATTGCTGAAAATATAGGCAAGGTGAGAGGCACTGTCCCATTTGTTAATTAAGCCAGAAATGTTCGTTAGCCCAGGCCTAACACATTTCTCTCAATCAAAAATTGAAAGGAAAGGAGGAGAGCTACAGTCTTACCGATTCTGAACAACGAAGTGATAACGTGCTTCTCATGTTAGTGAAATCAAAGTACTCCTCAAATGCTCGCAAAAAAAAACAATAGTAAATAAATAAATAAATAAATAAAAACCATAAATCAAAAATCTAATGAAAATTTAGCGCATACGTGATCGAGTAATACGTGACTGAATTATGTGTTTTTGGCGTTATTTCTCGAGCTATCGAGCAATTGAGGACAACTATTTGACATTCTTTCATCAGTATTTGAACGCATTGAAGTCGATAATTGAAAAGTAGACTGATGTTGTGTAATTATCGAAATTTTTAATCAAGGAATCTCTGATCAGAGATTTTAATCAATGATTTTGCTAACCAGTCAATTTTTCTGAGTTAGCTTCATTTAATCAACGATTAATTGAAATTCAGTTTGTTCATGCTTGATTTTTGTTCAAATCACAGCTATTCCTTCAAAATAAAAAAAATTGTCAGGCTGGCATATCACATAAAATATCTTTTTGGAAATCAATAAGCATCTTCTTTGAATTGTTTGAAATGGAGAGTAAATTCTTCCAAAAATTTATTAATGAAGAGATTCTACCAGATGTGCACTTGTTGAATCAATTGATGTCGCCAGGATGAAATTAAATTCAAATCTCAATAGTTTTGACAACCAAAAAGAAACTGACTCTATCATGAAAAAATGAATGTATGTATTTTCAATAATTTCCTTGATTAAGTTTTGACGTATAGACTGGAAAACGGAACGATTTTTGAATAACCCATGATTTACTAATTAAGCTATGAAAAAGGTGAACAAACACTATTTGGTGATCCCAGAAAAATTGTCTGGGTACCAAAATCTATGATTAAAAGCTCTGATCAGAGATTCCTTGATTAAATATTTCTTGAACAAACCGATTATCATGATTAGAAATAATCAAGCTTGAACAAACCGGCCCTAAGTTAAACTTTTTTCGTTATAATTGTTTGCAAGAATAAATAAAGGATATGGTTATGATTGAAAATTTACTCATAGCACGATACTGCACTCGAAAACAGTAAATGCAACATAAATTAAATGTAAACAGAACCAAGAACTAGTGAGAATATAAGGAGTAAGAACATTTTTGGGCAAACTGACTTTTTTCGAAAACCTCAATAAAACCCCGACTTTGCATATTTTATTCAGCAAATCTTGCAGTGAGACTATAGCGGATGTTTCTGAAATTTACAAATTGTCAAGGTAGAACACGACATAGTGCAAGCTATATTTTTATTTGCGACTATAGGTACATACTACATATAAGACAAGTTTAGCAATCGGGAAGAAACAGATTTTTGAGATAACAATAAAAAGGACATAATGATGATACAGAATACGAAAAAAATGGGTCCTGCAGTTCAGTTTGTCTGTCAATTTGTCTTGTCCGTATATGGATCTACAGCCTGAACCGCTTCAAAATTTGCGTCTAAGATCTGTGTGGCCTATTTAGCTGTTTTTGAAATAAGGTAAGTGAATTTTGAAATAAAGGTAGCTCCAATACAACCTGTAAGACAATACTTAACGACTGTAACGATTTCATTTAAACATTGTGCAAAGGAATATGTCTTGGTTGTCTTTCTTATAATCTAAACAAAAATTCTGGAAAGTCTATCAACCATCCGTAGTACCGTTCATCTTAAAACCGACATTCTCGTTAATGGCTTAAATGATTTTGATAAAATTTAAAAATTTCAGAAGTCCTAGGTTCTTTAAGAAAAATTGCATATCAACATTTGAAAAAAAAAATTTTATAAATTCAAAAAAAAAAAATTATCCGATGTTGATTGGCTCTCTATTTTTTTCTTTTAGCATTAGGATACTACATTATCCCTCATTAACTTAAACTTAATTTTAAACCTTTGTTCCTACGGGAACAGAAACAGAAACTTCAATACTACTTGACCGATTTCTACTCAAGTAGTTTCTTTTGCCCCAAGTTATTTCTTCTGGCCCACCTTGTATTAGCAAATGTCAAAAAATGTGACTTTTATACTTTTGTTAGGAACCCTTTGAATATTCAATTTAAATTTTTTTAATATTTTGTTCGATTTCATTTAAATTTCATAATCAATATGTAGTTGGCAACCCTAAGCCACCAAATAATATTATGAGTAGCGAATATTTCTTACTCACTAAATCGCAAATTCGTGCGTTCCAGTCGCGCCTGAAACATACGATTTTGTTGCACTGAGTGCACGCAGTTCTCTAAGGCACACAGGAAAATAGGAGAAATCAGAGTCAACCCCTGCTAAATAATTTCCAATTCAATGCACAGTCTACTCTCAAACTTCCATAGTAGGAAAACTAAGGATACGTAGTGTACCCAAAAATTCACAGTTTTGAGCTAAGTCTCCTTGGAGTGGAGGTATAAATCTTCTCATTAGCCTCATAAAGGATTTTTTGATAGTCACTTGTCAGTCTTTGACTACAGATCTGCCAGTAGTTGATCTGTGGATCTTTGTATATTAAAATCTATAGTAACACCATGAACGCTTGCGATGCTTTCGCCACCTACCTGCTCGATTAACGAACTTTGCGGTTCTCTCTAAATTTATTTTGGTAGTACACTTGGGTGTTGTGGATGGTGTTCGATGGATGCTATGCAAGAGGTTGGGAGCATGAAAGTCGATAGTAATAGTAAGTTCTTATACGAAATTTATACGTAATTTATACGTAATTTATACGTAATTTTTTTTTCACCCTCGCTCTGATGCTTTTAACTCGTTTACAATGCAATGCTCTCTTTTCAAAATAATACATTCCACACGATTAAATAAGGTTTTTCAATTGACTTTCATTCCGATTCAATCGAGCAGTCCTTTAATCGAGCAGGTAGGTGGCGAAAGCATCGCAAGCGTTCATGGTGTTACTATAGATTTTAATATACAAAGCTGTGGATGCTTGCGTTCGAGCTGTGAACTGCCAGCGATGGCGCTGTTGATGCCAACATTCGACTGTTGATTTGGAAGCGTAGATGCCAATGACTGTTGAAGCCCGTATTTGACTGCTGACTAGCTAGCGCTTGAATGTTGATTGCCCAGCGTTGGAGCTGCCGATCGCAAGCATCGGAGGTACTATAGTATAAGATCATATTGTTTTGTACTTGTTTTAAGACATATAAAAGGATGGACCGCCACGACCGAAGTTTTTCGTATTTTCTTTGGACAACTTTAAACCCGACTAGTCTACCAAAGACCTGGAGAAAAAAGCACATCACAACATTTTCTTTTATAAATTTTGTATTTAAATGGTAATCTGGTTAACACGAAAACATATTTCCTTGCAGGTAAATCACTATCGTTTCTCCATTGCTTGGTCTAGGATCTATCCAAACGGAGACATTTCATCAAGAAACCAAAAGGGTATAGATTATTACAACAACATCATCGACAAACTTCTGGCCAATGGCATTGAACCCATGGTTACCATGTTTCATTATGATCTGCCGTCAGAGATTCAGAAGTTCGGTGGGTTTACAAATTCCCTGATTGTAAACCAATTTGTTATTTATGCCATCGAATTGTTCGCCAACTATGGCGATAGGGTGCGTAATTCAAAGATTTCATTTCTCAGACACTTGGTTAAAGTTTCTTCGTAGGTAAAAACTTGGATTACTTTCAACGAAGCATTTGACGTTTGTATGGATGGTTATGGTGACGCTAGTTATCCACCTCAAATCTATGCCCCAGGTGTTGCTGATTATATGTGCATTGACAACACTTTAAAAGCTCATGCCGCAACATACCACGCCTATCAATCAAGATTCTACAAAAAGTACGGTGGCAAGGTAGGGATAACACTTGACAGCAGATTTTTCTTTTCAAAAACTAACGATGAGGATATCGTTGATCGAGGAATGCAATATAATGTAAGTTAATTGAAAGAACATTCAAATTAGAGTGAATTTTATTGGTTTATTTTTTCAGTTAGGTATTTTGGCCCATCCGATCTTTAGTAAATCTGGTGGATTTCCTGATGTCATGGTAATGGATATTGCGAGCAATAGTCAAAAAGAAGGAAGAATAAGATCGCGTTTGCCAACAATAAAGGCGAGTTGGAGGGAACTTATAAAAGGATCAGCCGACTTCCTGGGACTAAATTACTATTCCTCAAGATATATCCAACGGGCCAGCAAGCCAAAGGGTGTGAACCCATCTTGGCAACGTGATTTTGACTGTGATACTCCCATAGATCCCAACTGGTTAAGAGCCAAGTCACCGTGGCTGTATTGCGTCCCGGAGGGTCTTGAGGGTATTTTAAAGTAGGCTACAAAATACGTCTACCGTTTCAATATTTTTTCAATTTCCATTTTTGTGCCAAAGGTACATTCGTGATGAGTATGATAACGTGGAAGTGATTATCACAGAAAACGGCTGGTCTGACGATGGCGAATTGGTGGATGACAATAGGATACGTTATTTGAAGGTAGGCCATGTCTCAAATTGATTTAACGAGATGAAAATTTATGTTTCTTTGGTTCTCAGAGCCACTTGCAAGCTGTTCTCAATGCAATAAACGATGGATGCAATGTGACCGCTTACACGCATTGGAGTCTTATCGACAATTTTGAATGGCTCAAGGGATATACGTAAGTGTAGTTTATGTCAATATAGTTACACCCAAATAACAAATTTCTATTTGCAGGGAAAAGTTTGGATTGTATACTGTCAATATGACAAGCCCAAATAGAGAGCGTACTGCCAAAAAGTCGGTGGGATATTACAGAGAAGTAATAGAAACTGGAATGATTCCTACTTTTTTTTAAGTTTATTTTTAAAGAGTTAATGTTGAATAAATAAAAGCCATAGGTCAGTTGTTTTGCTTATATCAACAGTGGTTAATGAGTATTGAACATAATAGTGCCAGCAATGCGTGGGCATGAGTGGTGCCCGTGGCGTAATGGTTAGCATGTCTGCTGTTACGGGGGAGGTTCGTGGTTCGAATCCCAACAGAAACCAAAAATGTTTTTCCACGCGTATCGCCTTTCACGAGGAATTGGCAAGTCCTCCGATAATAGATTCATTGCCATGAGAAGCGCTTTCTCGATTAGCCGTTCGAAACCGACAGAAAATTGTCCCTTCTATTCCCACACAAGGCATGGTTGAGAGAAGTACGATAGCCACCGGGGTTCCCCGCTTTGTTGCGCTACCATATGTATGTATATGTAGTACCACCAAGCTCTGCGACAGTGAAAAAATAGAGCTCTCACACGTGCATTAACTGAAGGGTAGTAAGATTACCACGCCCCATCCTCCACATGGAATGAGCTAGCGTGTGAAGTGAACTGGTTTGTGTAGCGAGTTCGTGTATGAAGTGAACTTGCGTGTGAAATGAGGACGCATGTAAAGTGATCTTGCGTGCGAAGTAAGCTCGAAGGGGAGTGCAATTTTTAACAATTTAAAAAAAATGGTTTTCAAGGCCGAAAGGACTTATTTCCTTTTATTTTCGGAATACTCGAATTCAAAGTCATTAAGGAATGTTTACCAAGACTCTTCATTGCGAAGAATTCCTTTAAGATATGTACATATATAAAAGCCTCATGTATTTTCAGCCATCCGTAAAGAAACCCTTTAATTTTTTAGATTTTCAACACGCGCATGAGCATAGATTTAATTTATGAAGAACATTTAATGCAGTTTTTGTCTTGTTTCGACAAAACTAATACGTCCGTTTTTTAGCCACACTTCATACAAATCACCGGTTTTTTTTTTCTTCATATTTTGTTATTAAGATCGTCTTATCAACTTGAAAACTTGACATTGAAATAAATATCTTACCTGACCATTTATTTTTACTTGCTCTCTAAAGGGCAGGTATTGGAATCGTGTTAAATGAAAAATTCGAGGTTTTATTTAAAAGTAACAATATGATGAAAGAGAGGTCTGCGTGGCTGTTCTCCACTTCCGTCTGTATGTCAGTACGTTTGGGCGGTCAGCAGTATATAAAAGTTTCAGCATTCTTATTAACGTTTGTGAGCACAAGTTTAGTCTGTTTGTATCCCACAGAGTCATTCCTTCTAAGATTGTTCTCTGCACATAGCCAATCGTTAATGAAAGCCTCACTGAGAAATCCGGCACATAAAGCGCTGCACTGTTTCAGGTTCTCAAAAGCTGTTTGAGATCTATGCCAACCAAGTCCATCAGCGATTTAAAGCCTTGCGCAAACCAACGCGATAACGTCGTGCGATACGATTTCTGTCAAAATGAAATACATTTAACCTTATGGAGGTTTGACTTAACGCAATCGCATCGCACGCACTTATCGCTGGTTTGCGCAATGCTTTGATCCCAGTTTAAAGTGTTAGCCGGGAACACAAACACGACACAAGGAATTCAGTCTTCCGATCGCATTTTTGCATTCCTCGTTTATTTTCAAAGTAGTTAAAGATTCGAATAGAACCTTGGCAAAGCTTTAGCTGGAGAAACAAGTAATTCCTCCCACCCAGCCATTCATAGCTTATAGGCATTTGGAGGCTATCCAACTGCGCTTCTAAGACGCACCCGTATATGTACCTAATAAAATGTCCAGTCATATGTCATCGCTGTCCACAAAAGCATCAGCGGCAGACGGCAGACCTATCATCAGCTATGGAACCATTCTCCTTTCCTGAACTCCGATAAAGGAAGAATTATTTTTGACTTGCTTCGAAATTGATAACTGTTCTAATCGAGACTAGTTCAGTTCAGTTTCTTAAGCGAACCAGTCTTTAACCGACGGAAATTTGACCGTTTATTATGACGTAGTTAGAGCTTTGTCATCATTATATCGGACGCCATATCCATTATAAAATAAGTAAATAAATAGGGGAGCGCAACGAGGCAGAGCGAGGTACTCCGGGGCCTAGCGCATTTCTCACAACCATGCCTTGTGAAAAAATGTATGGACCTACGATTTTCTGCCAATTCCGAACGGTTAATCGATAAAGCGCTTTCCATGTCAATGAATTTACTATTAGAGGACTTGTCAACTTCTCGCGAAAGGTGATAGCCTTGGAAAAACATTTTTAGCTTCTGCTGGGATTCGAACCACCCGCGTAACATGCATCACGCAACGGTTACCACAATATATGTCATTATCTATTATGTGATTCAAAAGATGTTGTGCTTGCGAGATCCTCAAAACTTCAGTATTAAAAAAAAGAATAGATTTATTTGAATTACATTATTCTCAAAACGGTATTGCTGATTTATTTCAATTTTTTTTTATTTTAAACATCTTCTGATAAGATCTTAAAACTTGCATACCTAATTTTTAAAAAGCTTTTTTTAATGGAAAATAAAAAACCAGTTTAAAAAAAACTGCTCTAACGATATATTTTGGTATTGTACTTAGCAAACAATTGCAAGTTCGTGCGTCCCAGTCGTGAACTTTTTTCTTGAAATTTAGTGAACGAGGCAATAACGTATTTGCGAGAGCTTTTTCCACAAAAAAAACTGCAACAATTGAGGTGATTGGCCTTATTATACTCAAAAGCTCTCTTAGATTGCAGATTGGCAGTGTCTCAACAGTTGAAATATTTAGACAAAAGAAGCTGGCTTTCTTGCATTACTCCAAAAATGTTTGACTTTAGTAGAGAAGGGATTGCTATCGCCTTTAAGTCCGAGTTGGGTAAAACAAGTCAATTTTCGTCGTATCGTGAATAGATTATCTTCGATTCTAAAGGATTGACAGAGAAACCGTTGGTAGCAAAACCGCTATTAATATATTCAACGAAGCCTTTACTCCTGAACAAAGAAGACATTACATGGACGTTGCTCCCATTGAAGATTTCAAGCTAAAGTATGTCCTACAGAAGAGGTGATAGAACTCAGATAGAAAGCAGGCAGAGTTTTCTATGTATTGTCCACACTCTGCTTCAACAATCAAAAACAAGACAAATGATTTGTCGACACCATCTTCTCTGGGCGCTTTGAAGACGGCTGTTACAACTCGAATAAAATTTTCCATTTCGGATGTGTGAACTGTAAAGTGCTTTCAAAAGAAATATGTCTCTCATAATTGTCATAGCTGCATCCCTAAGCTTTGAATATTGTACTTAGATTACGAGAGCAATGTCGTATGACCCTGTCATGATCATTTTTTATATATTTGAGTCAAAATGACGAAAATTGTAATCACTTTGAATTAGTAGATTGTAATCGCTTGCAGTGGCGAGGTTCAAATATGTGGTTGACAGTTTTTTTGGTCGTCATTTCAGTGTATGATTATCTACTTATTTCTTATGGAAAAAAATGTTTAATTTGATTATTTTTTTTTTCATGTGATTTGCCAAGAAGATGCTCAATAAGTGCTACAAATATTGAAACCTGCTCTCTTCAAGCAAAAGGAAGCCCATATTTTCCAAATAACTTTAGTTTCGGAGCAGCCACTTCTGCTTACCAAATTGAAGGAGCCTGGAATGAAGACGGCAGAGGTCCATCTATTTGGGATGAGTTTACACACAACTTTCCAGAAAAAATCAAAGATAGGTCAAATGGTGATACGACGGCCGAGTCTTATCACAGATTTGAACAGGATTTACAGGCGTTGAAAGACATGAAGGTAAATTATTTTTATTATTTTGAAATATTTTTTTTTTTTTTTTGAGTCAAGGTCAGTCTAAGATTTTACTGATACTAGGAGTAAAAATGTTTTCGTTTGAATGTTTTTGAAGTTGATTATAGTTTACAATTTAAAAAGATTACGACAACTGTTGGTTTTTTTTTTTTTTTTTTTTAAGGTCAACCATTATCGCTTCTCTATTTCCTGGACGAGAGTTTTTCCAACTGGGGACATATCTTCGAGGAACCAAAAAGGAATCGATTATTACAACAATGTCATCAACAAACTCCTTGCCAATGGCATTGAACCCATGGTAACGATGTACCACTACGATCTGCCGTCAGAAATTCAAAAGATTGGTGGTTTTACCAACCCAATTATTCTTGTTGATCGTTTTGTGGCTTATGCTACTGAGTTGTTTAAAATCTACGGCGAAAGAGTGAGGAAATGAGTTACTTTCTGAACAAATTAATCAAAATTTCTCGTTTCTTAGGTCAAAACTTGGATAACATTCAACGAGCCACTATTGTACTGCGGCAATAGCTACAGCGATGGTACATATCCCCCGCAGATAAGATCGCCCGGTGAAGGAGATTATATTTGCATTGATACAACCTTAAAAGCACATGCGGCGACTTATCAAGCCTATAGAGCGCAGTTTTATGAAAAGCAGCGCGGTAAATTGGGGCTAGCTGTAAACTCTCCATTCCTTTTCTCAAAATCAAACGACATGGAAGTAGTTAGACGCGGAATGGAGTTTAATGTAACTTCTCAGATCTGTTTGAGTAGTAGATCGTTTAAGAATATTTATTCTTTTCCACAGTTAGGCTTGCAGATCCATCCCATCTACAGCAAGACTGGAGGATATCCAAAAAATGTATTTCGAGATATAGAACTCAACAGTCAGAAGGAAGGTCGAAATAGTTCACGTTTGCCAAAACATGACGACGAATGGAAAGAAATACTTCGCAATTCTGCTGACTTTTTGGGACTCAACCATTATTCGTCGGTAAATATTCACCGTGCCAGTTCTCCAAAAACACCAAAGCCATCATGGAATTATGATCTTGATTGCGACTATTCTATCGATTCAGATTGGTTTAGAGGAAAGTCGTGGTGGTTGCACTGTGTCCCGGAGGGACTTGAGGGTATTCTAAAGTAGGGTTGATAGTTTCTCATAGATCTTTTGAACCTATGTTTGAAATCTTTAAAGATATATTCGAGACGAGTACGACAACGTGGAGGTTATAATCACAGAAAATGGTTGGTCGGATGAAGGCGAACTGGAAGATGACAACCGTATTCGATACTTAAGAGTTTGAAAGAATCATAGATTTCTTAATTAATCTTTAATAATTGGCAACTATTTTTCAGAGTTATTTGCAAGCTGTTCTAAACGCAGTCAATGATGGCTGCAATGTGAGTAGTTACTCCGTGTGGAGCTTGATTGACAACTTCGAGTGGTTAAATGGATTTACGTAAGTTGACTAAATTATTAGGAACATTTAGAAATAAAGAAACTGTTTCGTAGGGAGAAGTTTGGACTTTACGCTGTTAACATGTCAAGCCCAACAAAAGAAAGGATTCCAAAAAAATCAGCAAAGTTTTACAGAAAAGTAATTGAAACAAGAACAATTCCAAATGAAGCAAGCCATTTGAAGTTACATATTTACTCGTACATAATTATCAACATTATTATTTGTTTACGTGTCTACTTTTAAACTATTAAGTCCTGGTTCAAAAACATTTCGAAGTTTCTTATTAAAAACAATTGATCAGTTTTCGAAATAAAATTTTATTATTGCTTATTCGAGATGATAAAAAAATGGCCTTTTATTTGATAGACCACAAATTTAAAGCATGGGCTCTGGAATCTGAACGATAACATATCGGACCCATATGTGTAAGGTGAAGGAATACACACGAACAAAAGTTCCGTCTGAAAATCGTACGCTGGGTAAGCGTTTGATAAAAAATGACGCATTCGTCTAAATTCGGGTTTTCTTATTAATTTCCTCGGCTTCGGAATGGTCAGAAGTTACTTTTCAGTCGAAAAACTGAGCTACTGCCTAATTTTAGGCCAAACAAAATTAGAACAGCAAATAAACTTCATGATTTGAATGCCTCCCATGCTTTACTTGTTTTATCAGTAGGATTTCAGGAAGCTGACAAGATTTTGAGAGGGAAACAGTTGCCAGTGTTTAAACAACTTATGATATAAAAGGAAATCAAGATCTGGTTCATGGGCGTATAATATCAACCCACATCAAGTCCGATTTTGCAACAATAGCCTGAATTGCCCCAAGCTACCACAGAAGAAAAAGATGATAATTCCAAAGACTGTTTCTACTAGCTTTTGAAGAAATATGAGCAGTGCACCAGACATGATCTTCTTCGGCATAAAAAAAAAAGAAAAGGAGGACATCTTTGGAAACACAATCGGTAAACTTAGCGGGAATGACAAAACCTCCTCACTCAGACTAAATCTTGTTCTTAGTAAGGCAAACGGTTCATAAACGTACATGACGATCTTTAGATCCTAGTTCATGTAAAAGCATCAAAATCAGCCATTTCTGAAAAGTGCTTTTAACGGTAATAAAATAATTTTATTGCCTTTAAACATTAACACAAATTTATTGAACCGTTTTAAAGTATAAAAGTAATTTTTTTATTTTTGCCTTTCAAAATGGTCCCCAAGGATAAATTTTTGTCTGCTGTCGGCTGTCGCTGGTCCTAAACTTCTCTACTTACCGGTCATCAACCATTGATGTGAGAAGCGAAACCCAAAAATTAAAGTTCAATTGCTTTATAATTCGGTTGTGTATTTACATTATTTACTTGATCCAGAGGTCAAAAAGAACAAATTCTATGTTTTTATTATTGATCATTGATTTGACATTTATATTGTGGATTGTATTCTAAGTAATGTTTGATTAATTAATTTAAGTTTAACATTTTCTTATTTACACCTTTTAAAATAATCTTTGTACATTCGTACAGCTTTCATTTCATCATTTCATCATTTCGAGTGAAACTCAAACTGAATCGTGACGTTCAAATTTTTTGCTCCCGGAGTTTAACGTTTAGTTAACGAAATTAAGCTAATTAAATAACAAAAATTAAAACATCTTTTAGATCTTTGATTAAAAAATCTAATTATTCATTAGAAATTCAAAAATTACAGTGTTTTCGTGAACTAAACAACTTTAATAAAGTCATTTTTGCATAAATACATTTGTTGATTTGAGTGAAAATGGAAGGCAATTGTAGTGGTGTAAATTGTGAAAAAAGAATAAACCGAAATGATGATTCCGTACTATGTAGCGGGACGTGCGGGAAAAATTTTCATATTAAATGTGTTGAAATGAGTAAATACGACCTAAACCTCATAAAAAACAACCCAAGAATAAAATTCATGTGTCTCGAATGTCAAAATATTTTATCCACCATCAGCAAACATATAACAGAAATAAATAAAAATAATATAGAAATTAAAAAAAGTTTAGACAGTGCAAAAACAATCAATACTTCAACACCAATACAGACGAAGACCTCATATGCACAAATACTAAAAGAAAAAAGTGAAGTAATAGTGGTAAAACCCAAAAGTGACCAAAACAATGAAAAAACTAGAAGTGACATAAAAAGTGTAATAAATCCATTGGGCATGAAGCTAAAAATTGATGAAGTAAAAAATATACAGAATGGTGCAATATTGATAAAGTGCGACAAAACATCAGTAAAAAAAATAGAAGCTGAAATAAAATCGAAAATGAGTGAATATGATGCTAAAATACATGAACATCGGAATCCGCGTATTAATATAGTGGGTATGAAGGCCCCGGCCCATAGAACGCGGTGCGTGCGTGCGGCACCGCTTCCAACTGACAGCTCGATTAAATACACACGTTTTTATGAGAGGTGACCAGGGTTGGGACTTTACTGCAATTGCAGTAGATCTACTGCACTTTTCTCGAAAAATAAATCTACTGCCTTTAAATCAAATCTACTGCACTTTTGTTCTTACTATGTATAACTAAACAGGTCTTTACATTGAAATTTTAAAATATTATATAAGTATGGATTCAGTCAGTACCAATGCAGGTTTAGAAAGTACCTTACATTATCTTTCCTATACGGATATGAATTTTGGGATCGAGTTCTAGCGATATATATAAGCGTTTTAATTTAAGTAATACACAATTAAAACTTCTTAAGTATTTAGATGCAAAGGTAGAGAGTGATAGAGAGGGTATACAATGACCTCGTTTTGGCCATTGAAACGTCTTTTCCGTTCTTTAATGAAAATCTTGAAGAACTTCACATTGTTTGGAGGTCTTTGTTGGGAAACCAATATCTTTTAGATAAATATTATGATGCTGTTGACATAACAGCTTTTTAGGGCAAACTTCCAAAATGAAGAAAACACTTTTGGGAAAAAAATTGTTTATGTACATATAATATGAATGTTAACTTTATGATCACTGCCACATAGTAGTACCGCATCAGATCGGAAATTTTCGACAGTTAGTTAAGTGAAGGATAAACTTCACAACAAATTAAATACAACCATACTTTTGAAAATGCTATACTGTGTAAGGAAATGAACGACGTAAACAAAGATTGTTGGGAACCTTCGGATTCCGTGGGCCTTATAGAGTATTTTAAGTGCACTGTCGCACTTAGAGTGTTGAAAAAAATCAATTTTTATAAAAAAAAATATTTATTAAAGTACAACATCTGGAGAATATTTCCTGAAATTTTCAAGTCGATATGACGAATAAGTTCTGAGTTACGGTCGTTTAAAGTTGGCGCCTTTCGAGTGAAAATCAAATTTTTTTTAAATAGTCACCAAAAATTCAAAAACTGAAATTTTTGGAAACCCAGCGATTGCTCACGTGGAAAATATCTTATCTAACGATATCTTTTAAAATTTTTTATTTCAGATAATTTTTGAAGGCGAAATCACGGTCACCGCAAAATAAAATTTTTTTTACATGTCCTTACTTATTTACATGTTAGTTCAGTCGCAATGAATATTTTGGTGTGGGGAAAATTACAAAATATTGTTTAAATATGTAGTAATATGTGTGCAAAATTTCGTTCAAATCCATTCCATACTTTTCCTGCAAAAAATTCACGAAAAATCGAACGTTCCAGGTGCGACAGTGCCCTTAATAAGTTTTTATCTGTGGACGGACAACAATTTTCTGCCGGTTCCAAACAGCTAATCGAGAAAGCACTTTTCATGGCATTGAATATATATTAACGGAGGACTTGCCAATTCTTCGCGAAAGGCGATACCCGTGGAGAATATAATTTTTGCCTCTGTTGGGATTCGAACCACAAACCTCTGGATTAACAGGCGGACATGCTATCCATCACACCACGGGTACCACATTTTGAATTCAAAGCTGATGTTAATATTAGTATATGAAATTTTAAGCGAATTTGCTTTGAAGAAAAGTGTTCATTTAGTTATCTTTAGTTAGTTATGTATGTGAATCTATGTTTAAAGTTGTTCATGTTTTGAAAATGAAAAATCTACTGCAGAACAGTTGAATCTACTGCATTTTTGTTTCAAATCTACTTCGGACATTTTTCCAAAAAGTCCCATCACTGGAGGTGACCCATAAGCACCGCGAGCAACGCGCCGAACGCGCCGAGTAGCCGAACTTCTATTTTGCCGCGGCTCTCACGCGGTGACAGAAGAGAGACATGCGCAGTCACAACCAATTTAAAGTTTTCTCTTATATGGAAAAAGTGACAATGGGCGCATTCAAGAACCTATCGGATACCTATCTCGGATAGCCGTATCTTAGATACCTTTTTGAACGATCGACAACAGACAACAGCTGTAAAATATTAAAATTCGACTTTTGAAAACAGAAAAACATTCAAAATATCATTGCTAGACGATTATAACTTATTTTTTTCGATTTCCCACACGTAAACAACAACAACAAGCTATCCGGATGCGATTCTTGAACGCCCCCATTTTGACTAAATTTATCTGTCAAAACACCGTAACGGATTCTATGGGTCACCCCTATCAGTTGCGCGCGGCAAAACCCACCGCATCAGTTGCCGCGCCGCTTCTACCGCACGCACCGCGTTCTATGGGCCGGGGCCTTGAGTGAGACAATCAGTGAAGACCAGCTGATAGAAGCCATAAAGTGTCAAAACCAAATTAATGACAGTGAATTAAAGTGTGTCAAGATATATTTCTCCCACAAAACAAAAAAATACAATGCGATTGTTGAAGTTGACAGTGTGACCAACTCCAATATTATGAATATGGGAAAATTAAATATTGGTTGGGACAGATGTCGAGTTTACCAATATATAAAAGTGCTAAAATGTTACAACTGTTGTGGATACAATCATATCTCTAAGTTTTGTACTAAAAAGAAAATATGTATTAAATGTGCCGGTAACCATGATGTTAATGATTGTACTAGTGATGTGTTAAAATGTACGAACTGCATGAGTCTTAGCGAACAAACGAATCAAAGAATAGACTTCTGCCACGCGGCATCCGACAATAATTGCCCAGTATTCTTACGAAAACTCAAAGCTGCTGAAGATCGCGATAGATATTAGCAATTACAAACAATAAAATGCTTTTTTTCTAACATTGAAGGTCTATTGAACAATTTTTCTATTCTACAAATAATCATAAATGAAAATCAATGTGATATAATCGTACTTACTGAGACCCATGTAACCAAAAATCATAATATTGAAGAAGTAGAATTAGAGGGTTATTACATGTTTAACTGTGAAAGTGAATCCAGTCATACTGGTGGAATTGTATTTTATGTCAAAAAAACGTTTAAGTGTTCTCTTGTTAAAAGATTTGTCATAGCAAGGCAATATTGGTGTCTTATTATTAAAGTGCAATATGAAAATACATCTGTGATTTACTTAAGTGCAATATATCGATCACATTTATCGACAAAAAATGCTTTCTGTGATGATTTAGAACAGTGGATAGACTTCCTGCAACAGTGCAATTCAAATTATATTATATTAGGAGATTTTAATATCGACTGGTTAGACAGAAACAATACGTACTCAAAACGATTAAATCAAATTATCACTGATAATAACTTATTTATGCTAAACACGGAACCAACGAGAATCACACCAACATCTCGCACCTTGATTGACTATGTCTTATCAAATAATAGTACCATTTGTAGTGCTAAAGTCGAGCATAATCTCAAAGTAAGTGATCATGAAGCACTTGAAGTTTTCATTCAATGCACACAACCAAAAAAAACCAACAGAAAAACATTCAGCTACTGTAAGTACAATAAAGAACACTTTTTATATGAACTTAGAACAAATAATTTTTTTGCCAACTTTGACCCAGAATACCCTCACAACATACATACATTAAGTGATAAATTTGCACATGAACTAAAACAAATAGTGAACACTATGGTTGTAACAAAGGTTGTCCCCTATCAAAACTGTGAATGGTTCAATAGTGAATTAAACAATTACAAGCATGCAAAAATTAATTTGTACAAAAAAGCTATTCTAACCAACACTCTTCTTGATTGGCAAACATACCATCAATACAGAAACTTTTATAAGAAGCAAATTGATAAAGCTAAATCTACATTTATATCTAATAAAATACATAACGCGCATAACCAAAAAGATATGTGGAGACAATTGAAAAAATATGTTCTAAAATCAAACAAGGATGAAATTACTGAAGTGCAATTTAATAATGGTGATAAAGTAACTGATAGTGCAATAATATCTGAGAAACTAAATTATTTTTTTATTAAAAGTATACATGACTTAAGCAATACTGTGATATTTTCTGAATATAGGAATTTAGTAGATGAGTGCAATATAGAATTTAAGTTTAGTGCAATAAAAAATGACGCATTAAATAATACTCTCTCTGTGATAAACTCTAAAAATGACTTCAACTACATGAACACCAAAATGATAAAAGATGCTTTAGAAATTATTGGTCCCGTCCTTATTCGTATAATAAACAGTTCTTTTTGCTCTGGTATTTTCCCCAGAAACTGGAAAGAGTCATTTGTTCTACCCAAAAAGAAAGTGGCAAGTTCAATTAATCACTGTGATTTTCGACCCATCAATATGCTTCCACTTTATGAAAAAATATTAGAAAAAATAGTGTCAAATCAACTCCAACAACACCTAAGCACCAATAACATCATAAGTAAATACCAATCAGGCTTCCGTAGTAACCATTCATGTGAAACCTGTGTTAACGTTGTGTTTAGTGACTGGAAGAAAGAAATAGATAGTAAAAATTGTGTTATAGCAGTCTTTCTAGATCTTAAGCGAGCCTTTGAAACCGTTGACCATGTGATTCTACTAAATAAACTTGAAAAATATGGAATACGAGGCACTGAGCTTAAGTGGTTTAAATCTTTTCTGTGTAACAGAACCCAAAAAACTTCGGTTGGCAATACAATGTCTACTCCAGCAATAGTGGCGACTGGAGTTCCCCAAGGATCAATTCTGGGTGTTCAGCTCTTCCTGCTGTACATTAACGATATGGAAAAAGTGGTCAAAAACTCAAAGCTTGTACTATTTGCAGATGATGCGCTTCTCTATGTAACAGGAAAAGATGTTAAAACCATTTCAAACTTAATTCAAAGCGACATTAATGAAATCAACAATTGGTTAAATATGAATAAGTTAATATTAAATATAAATAAAACGAAATACATGACAATAAACAAATCCTCCCTTCAACAACAAGTTATCATTAAAATTAATAATATACAGTTAGAAGAAGTATCGTCCATAAAATATCTTGGTGTTATTCTTGACAATAAACTCTCCCTTAATGAACATATAGACTATATCTGTAAGAAAGTTTCAAAAAAATTAGGGGTGTTAAGAAGAACTCGAAACAACATTTCCAAAAATAGTGCAATAAAAGTGTTCAATGTAACTGTCAAGCCCCATTTTGAATATTGTGCAAGTCTTTTATATGTCTGTAACAACACACAAAAAAATAGACTTCAAAAATTACAAAATAAAGCCATGAGAACAATAATAAAGTGTGATCGTTATAACTCAATATCAAACATGCTTGAATCCCTAAATTGGCTTAACATAAATCAAAGACTCTACATGATGGCAATGGTATTTGTATTCAAAATAAAACAAAACATATGCCCCGAATATCTACAGTCCAGTATACCCGAAAGAAGAAATATACAGTACAATTTGAGAAACGTGGAAGAATTCAACATAATACGAACCAGAACATCGAGAGCACAGGCCAGCATATTGTATATGGGACTACAAGCTTTCAACAACCTTCCAAATCACCTTAGGAATATTACCAACTTAAACCTATTTAAAAATCAAATTAGTATATATGCAAAATCCATTATTAATAATAATTAAACTCTAAGAACAAATTGAATGTCATATAAACTTTAAATGTAAATTATACGCAGATTTTAAATGGCTAATAAGCCAAATAAATAAATAATTAAATTAAAAAATTAAATTAAATTAAAATTAAATTAAACTTTGATTTTACCAATGAATTCACCAGTGAATACACTGACTGGCCCCTTTTTTGAGAAAGGGGGTCAGTCCTCTAGTGCCCACAACTAATGATCTCAACAAATTACAAAAAATTGAACTTTTACTATTGGAAAAATACAAAAATCGCCATATCACGGAAACGGAGTAAGATAGGCCAAAAATATCACAGCACCGAATTATTTAAATGCTTTTGCTTACATCTGAAACACGCCTAATAGTTGATTGCAAGGTTTTGAAGTTCTCAATACACCAATGGCTCGAACAATGCTCTCTTGTGCTTTATTCAAACGAAACTTAAAGTTCTTGCACTTTGGATGAGCATTCTCCTTAGAATATGACGTTAAAAAACTTGGCATATTTGGAAAATCACTGTCGGCAACAATCACATAAGGAAGCTCTCTTCCGTTCCTAATTATACTAGGACCAGTGCCCCTGTTCTGTAACTATCGCCTCGACAAAAGCAGGCGATAAACGGTGGAAAATGGAACGAAATCCTACTAAATTCATAGAATTTCGTTCCATTTTCCACCGTTTATCGCCAAGGCGATAGTTACAGAACAGGGGCACAGGCAACAAATTGTTTGCCTCATTAAGAACATACATTAAATCGGAGCGTTTGAGGGCATCACTATCGTTGAGACGACCATTACATCCTACGTCCATTAACGTAAATTTGCAATTCGCATCGCACATTGCCAACAGTACGATGATTTGGAAGCCTATGAAAACTGATCATTTTTCGACGAAAAGGAAGAAATATGCTTTCCATCTAGAGCAACAATGCAGTCAGGAAACTGATAAGTACTTACTTTCAAATCCTTCCGAGATCTTTAACCAATCCGTTTTTGAAATAAGGAACTGAAATTTAAGGTCTAATGAAAATTTACTTCTCATTGATGTTTTAATAGAATCATACATACTTTCCATAAATGAGTCCAGTCCTTTAGGGTTTTGTATAGAATATCAGATACTTGGTATTTGTTATGAGCCAAGAACGATGGCGAAAAATCATTTCTTCAAGCTTTCTCCATTTACAAAGAACCTCAGAGTCGCTGTCAACCTATGCCTTTGAGGGGTACAAGGTTTCAATTGGGTGTTCTGTCTGGTTATGTCTTTTTCTATGCATTGCAAAAGTTCTTCAAAATAAATCTCATCCTTCACGGAACAAGGTACATATTTGGATCTTTTAACAAACTTATCTGTGCTTCGATTTTTGCTGAGCTTGCCCTTGTATAATGGCAAGAAGTGCTTCAATTTTGATGGTTTTTTTGTTTTTAAGTTTGAACTGACATGGCTAAGCAGAACGAAATAACAACCATTCCAGGTTCCAGCTGCTGCAACTGTTTTAAGATTCAGCATCTGAGTCGTGAGTCGTACATTATTGGTTTGCAATTGTCTACCTGACGCAGACGTTATTATTTTAGAGAAATTAATTTGCTTTTGAAAATATACCTGTAACGTTTTAAAACAAACGATATATTTTATGAATTATGAATTTTTAAAAAAGAAAACACAAATATTTGTTTTGTTATCCTAAACGTCAAATGCTAAGAACGATAAGCTTGTTCCCCTACATGAAATTTGTATTCTAGTTAACATATTAGATCCGTTCCTTTACTTTGTGCACAGGAATTCAAATCTTTCATTTCATTTTCTAAGGAGTATGGGTAAAAGAAAGTAGCACACTTGAAAAAAGAAGTGAATATACGTTCCCATTGAAGTAAAAACGTAATTCGTTTATGAAAACGAATTTGTGCTCAAAGTCTTGACTACTTTTGCATTTTGAGAAAAAGTTTTTCATAAGTATATCACAACTATGTGCTTTCATTGAAGGAAAAACATTGATTATTATAAGGTACGTTTTTTTTCTCAAGCCTATACGGCTTAAAAAAATTCACGTGCTAAATACAACAAAAATTTAGCTATCTGGGCTTCCCTTAGCCTCATAATTTATTCAGTCTTATTTCCTTAGCCCGATAACAAAAATGTGCTACCAAACTATTTTTTGGAAATGTTATCGAAAATGGCGAAGGCTGTCATTGGGTGCGTTTGGTGTAGCTACAAATTCATACATTTGCTAACAATTGTCAACAAATTTATGTTACTTGACAAAATTTTAGTTAACAATTTGTAAGCTCACCGAACGCACCCATTGTACCAAATGACATTTCTCATTTCTCAAATCAAGAAATGACATCCCTCGCAATATTTGTGTGCTTTTTTCATAAAAATTAGACCTAGCCAAATGTACTCTAGACCATTATGTGTTATGTGATAGAAAAGCAAATATCCTACACAAAAATCACGAAGGACTATTTAAAAAGAATCAACGTTAAGAACTCAAAATTAGAAACATAAAAGACTTTTCCGTTTTGTTGGCAATATACTAATTTGCAATCTCCAAATAAAACCAGAAGAAGAGCTGGCTAGTAGTGTATTGGACTTCAAATCAATACGATTTTGCAGAAAATCCGGTTTCTTGGCAATATCACACATTGAGCTCCTATTTCTGGGGGATTGCGTGGCGATGAAACACAAGCTTATGAGTGTGCCAAACGCGGAGTAATGCTCGCGGCACGTAGAGTAAGAGACATCCTTCTATTGGCTATGATTCTGTAAAGACCAGAGAAATTGCTTGACGCGAAAGTTGTTTTGTCTGTGGTCGTTGATCATGCCCCTGAGGTGGCAAACCATTTTGCGCTGGGAACTACATACATTAAAAATGATTCACAAATGCAAATGCAACCATTCCCTCACTCACTTTGACATGGTCGAGATATTAGATCAAAAATGTATAGGTGAGTTATAAATAAAATTCATCATAAGTAAAATTATAAAATCGGTACATATGTATGCACTCTTCCAGTTACGCTGGTTGAAAACAGCTGAAGAAACAATAAGCTGAACGAAATCAATCCGTGATAAAATGGTATTAGCGGAACAAAATTTGGAAATTGGATGTAGATCGAGAGGGCCCTAATGGCAATGTGGTTGAGTTTCAGAGACAGTCCGGTTGTGGCACCACACCATTCAATACAAAATCCCATTCCAACAATTAGCTTCCCACTACTTTATGCATGAAGACTTGCCCGGCGATGCCCATCATTACCAAATGAAATTGTTAGTCCACTGACGGACCCGGCCTATAGACACGACATCACTTAAAGGAAATGGGCACCAACGTAAGTCGGCATGAAGAACTCTCGCAAAATGAATTTCTGAAAAAATTGGTCAGCTAAACTCATATTTCAAGTGATGACGCAAATTTCTGGAATGATATTCTCAATTACATTGATTTTGGTGTTCTTGGACAAAGTGACCGAGTTGTTGTCACTATCGGATCAAGAGAACCCAATGCACATTTAGCAGGCGTTTAATGCACTGTTCATTAACAGATCATTGGTCAAGTACATTAACGAAACTTCAACAGGGTTTCAACTTCTGCAGCACCTTGAGGCAGTGCACAGTCCGGAGGTAATTAACGACGAAAACAAATCAGCGATACCAATCGAAGCCAGAGAAGACGAAACAATTTGTCGCTATTGTCAATAATTGCAGTTATTCTAGTGAAGTGAGTTTATGTCTAGGAATCGAAATAAAGATTCTACTAATTTTCTACTTCCCAGGAATTTACGCCATTTAAGCCATTAAAAAGTCTGTAATCTTGAATGATATTTTAATGTCAACACTCAAATGTCCTCATGAGTGATCTTCTACACTTCGTGTAGTTTTGGATAATTTTTCTCTATAAGAATAAAATGTTATAGTTGTGTGACTGGGTAAGAAGGATGAATGGAACGAAAATAAAGAATTAAATATTGGTGGTAAAGTATATTGTGAGCTAAGCAGATTAAAAATGAAAAAAAAAACAGCAGTTTTAATCAAAGGTAGTACAACAAATAATGCATATGGTTTCTGCGTAGTTGAATTTGGAAATGTTTTGAGATGTTAACGCAATATCGATATTTTAAATTCGAAAGTACGAGAAGTACATAATTCGAGCATCAGCAGCATCATCTTCATTAAAACTGGGATATGTACATAATTATTGATCAATCAATCAATCTTCAGTTGGGTTTTATATTCACAATCCGTCTGTACTCCTTAGGTATTATCTTCTCGTTAAGGTTTCTATAGCCTTTTCCTTGCTTTTGCACGAGGTGCACGATAACATCTCCGATTCAATGCAAGACAGATCCAGAATGATGGTCAAGATATAATCACATGTCTAAGATTCAACGCCTTTCGGACCAAATGTATTTATTTATATATATTGCTGCACATATCGTCCTTTGAACGACGATCCAATTTATGTCCCTCTAAAGTCTAAACAGTGTGCCAAAGACAATGGCAATCGTAAAACTCTTGGACCTACGCTCTGATGAATTCATGTTTAACTGTCTAGTCTGAGTAGCGAAGTCTTGAATTCTGTGAAGGGCAGCAATATATATTTTGTTTCGTTATTGTTATTTTTTAGCGATATGTTGTGTGTTTATAAAAGAACACAAAATTCAAAAACATGGCCGTTTTAATTTATATTTATTGCTTATTTATTTTGAAGCTTGCACCCAAAAGTCATATACGTCAAACGTCATATGACAAATACGTAGTGCTACCAAATTTCTAAATCGTGTTTTTTTTCTCTTTTTGATCAAGTCTGTATAGGCTTGAGAAAAAAAACACACCTATAGTTGTTTTTTTTTTTTTTTTTTTAACAAGTTTGAAATCTGAAAATAATGTGGTGTTAGTTATTTTACTGACACAACTTTCTATTCAGCTGGATACGTTTATAGCCGAGTTCACACTGTACAATAAATTGGACAGACTTTGGTGTTTACGACCAATGCTTGATAGTGTGAACCCTCAGACGACTGTTTGCCCAACTTGTTGGATGGTTTTCAAAAAAATTTTAAAATTTAGAAGTTGGACGGAGTGGAAGAGTATGTGACACAAAGTTGGACGACTAGCTTGATAAGTGTGAACTCAAACAACATCTGACCATTCAAATCCCATCAAAGGAAGTCTGTCCATTTAATTGTACAGTGTGAACTTGGCTAATCAGAGATAGATCTCGTGTTACAAAAGCAACAATGTAATCTAATGAAATCTGCGGGACAAGAGAAGTAAGGCCTTGGCCAAACCAACGCGGTGAGTGCGTGCGATGCGATTGCGATAAGTCAAATCCCTATGCATTACGTCAAACGTCCATAAGATTACATAGGGATTTGACTTATCGCAATCGCATCGCACGCACTCACCGCGTTGGTTTGGGCAAGGCTTAATGGTTTTCTTTCTTGTTCTTTATTCCTCTATGATATGGTATGAAGTAAATTGCTGAGATGTTTTTTTAATTTCTTTATCAATAAGTTTTCAGTGTAACGATTGCTTAAGAAGACATTCAAATTTTGCGCTAGTTGGTAGAAGTCCTTATAGTTAGAAATGAACTTTTGTCAAGCAAATCATAATTCATTCTGAGTGACAGCTGATTTTGATAACAGCTGACAAATGACAACAGCGGCCACAGAAAAACAAAAATAAATTAATTAAAATGGAAAATGTTGCTACCGACAGTCTGCTTCATCCAAAAATTGCCAAATTGTACGACATTAAAAGAATTATTGGAGCAAACTCCTCTGCTAAGTCAAATTTCATCAATCCTAACGACTTGACATATAACTGGAAAAGTGTTGAAGAGCTGCTGTTTGCTGATGACAAAAATACAAAAAATGGTTGGTATTTTAAGTGAATAAGTACAGTAGTTTACAGTCTTGCTATAAAACCCATACTTTCGATTCTAGATCCTGTTTTTCCAGAAACATACGATGAATATATTCCATACGTGAAGCTCCTAGGTCCACTATTTCTTCAGAGCGAAGAGTGTCTAACATCATCCACGTCGCTTAACACCAGTGCTTTTATGCATAAACTACAATGGCTTGGTCAGCACAATCGCCTCCCAAGTGTACTTCAAGAGTACCTTCATCCCTCTTCTCTAACATCTGCAGTGGAAAATATTTTGTTTTTGACATCGGTTCTAGAAAACGCTCTTGCCAATGTCTACCAAACAATAGCGCATAAATCTGCGCCTCATCTCCTGCGAGATTTACTCGATACTAAAGAACTTATAACTGCCTTTGGTATCACTCCGGTAAGTTTAAATCAAAAATGGCCCCCAAAAAGACTCCATACTAACATTAACTAGATTTTCTTTTTAAAAATAATTATGGGATCACCAGAGTCGATCAATTTAAGGAATATTGTCTGGCACGGTTTTCCGCTGCCGTTTGAAGTACCTTCTTGCTATGTTGCTGTTCTTCTCATTGCTACTGCTAGTCTAGCCGTACAAGTTGAACAAATTAAAGTGCAAACAAGACAACAGATGACTGATTTCAGTAAATTTGTTGCACAGATTAAGACGTCGCTTATTGACTTCACTGTTTTAGACAGAACTCCACAGATAAAAGAGTTCATTGAGCAATCTCGATGGACTGGCCAGTGGAAAATATATTGGAACCGAATCTTACATCACTACGAACAAGGACAATTCTGGCAGTTTGTTATAATGATCCTTCCACAAATTGAACTCGTCCTTCGCAAAATGTTCGGTGAAGTAAATAAGTTTGACATTAGAGCAAAATTACATGAGTACTACATAACTATGGACAACATTTTCGATTCTAAGCATAACCGTCTGCTTGACAGTTGCCTTTCTCGGGGAACTCTGCACTTCCTCTACGATGCCTTCATATCCCCCTATGGGATGAGAATTCGAGACAAAGCTAGTCATGGAGAAGTCGACCTGGATTGTGTAGATAAAGATCTATGTTCAATATTGCTATACGGAGGATTAAATCTTCTCAGTTTTGAAAAGAACGACTTTTCTTTGGTCTTCTATGAAAGCAAATTCCATTTAAGCTACCTGGCCTATGAAGCAATCGCCGAATCGAAAAGAACTGTTCTTGAAATGCTACATTTAAGGACACCGAGCTGTCTTGGAATCGAATTCAACTGGAATCACCAAGCAGGTGCATCTCTCGTAGCACAGGTCGCCTCTAAGCCTTTAGACATATTTAATATTCACAAAAAGAAACCAGAAATAATTGCGTTAATCATGAAAATTGCCCAACTCTTAGTTCAAGTGTGTCGGAACTACCAAATGTCATTTGAAGAACGCTTTAGAATGCTCCTCAATCATGAGTTGCGGTCGAGGGCAAGGAAAACCTTGAGTAAAATGGTAGAAACAATGAGTGTGATTGCAACGACACTGATGGAAATTGTGGGATGTTTAATAAATGTGGCGAACCTCTTGCAGAAAAAACACTTCGAATGGTTTGAAAGAATATTTGTGGATTTAAAAAGGTTTGATTCAACATCTTTAATAAAATGAGTTATATTATTTGTATCGTTTTGAATTAATTTATTTATTGAAGTTAACTAATACAAGGTCTGGATGAGAATGAAAAAAAAAATACATCATACAATAGTTGTTATTTTTACATATAAATGGTTGTAACCATAGTTACTTATTATTTTTATTAAACATATAAATGTTTGTAACTATAGTTACTAACTATTATTTAAATTGTTCATTTAACACCTCTCCTCAATTTTAATAATGAAATATAAAATTTACGTTAAATAATTTTTGGCAAACAAAATCTAAGAATGAATTTCTTCTAACGAAAGAGTTCATGTAACCAAATCTCAAACTAAATTTAAATCACAGCGTAATTTAACAAATTGAATTCTTCCAAGTCCCTTCGTCATAATGTCCGCAATTTGTTCACCCGTCGGAATATATTTCAATTGAATGATTTTCTTGCTTATGGTGTCACGAACATAATGAAATCTAACCGCAACATGTTTCATACGTTTATGGTTTCTTGGCTCCTGTGCCGCATTGATTGTTGATTGGTTATCTTCATGAATGGTAATCGCATGTTTGATTTCAATTCCCAATTCACCAATCAGCTCTTTGATCCATATTGCTTCGTTAATCGCCCAAGCCAACGCTGCGTATTCTGCTTCTGTTGACGATTGACTCACCGTTTCTTGTTTGTGAGTTCCCCAGCTGATAGTGTTACCAAATAACTTGAAGACATACCCGGAAGTAGATTTTGAGTCGTTTTTGTCTCCCGCCCAATCTGAATCGGCGTAACCAACCAAAATGTCAGCCTTTTTGTCTTTACGATATTCAAGCTTCAAATCACCTGTAGCTTGTAAGTAGCGAAGAATGCGTTTCGCATGTGTAAAGTGTTCCCTTGTAAAGCAGCTCTGGAACCGACTGAAGTAATTTGTAGCCGCACACAAATCCGGCCGCGTAGTCAATGTAGCGTATGTCAAACATCCAATTAATTCACGATACGGTACAGTTGAATCCAAGATTCCCTTTTCAGCTGGCAAGTTTAGTCCCTTTTCGATTGGTGTTGATATTGGCTTGCATTCTGTCATTCCAAATTTTCGAATAACATTCTTCAAATAATGCGATTGAGACAGATGAATGATTCCCCTTTCGCGATCATGTGAAATATGCATACCAAGGAATGTATCAGCCTTACCGATATCCGTCATTTCGAATTGTTTCGCAAGTAGCCCTTTGACAATATTCAACATCTGCAGATTGTCACAAACAATGAGCAAGTCATCGACATACAGAAGAATGAAACAACGAATTCCGTTTTCGAATTTCGTATACAGGCAATAGTCCGAAGCACAACGCTTGAAACCGATGCGTGAAATGAATTGATGAAATTTCTCATTCCACATTCTCGACGCCTGCTTAAGGCCATAAATTGCTTGGTTGAGCTTGCATACTTTGTTGCCCCTCGCGAAACCTTCTGGTTGTGTCATGAATATTTCCTCTTTCAATTCACCATTGAGAAAAGCGCTCTTAACATCCATTTGATGTATGTGCATGTCGAATCGTATCGCAATCGCCAACAAAATTCTCAAGGTTGGTAGTTTGGCCACAGGAGAATACGTTTCGTTGAAGTCAAACCCCTGTAATTGTACAAAGCCTCTTGCAACGAATCTCGCCTTATACTTGTCAACCTCACCATTGGCTTTTCGTTTGAGTTTGAAAACCCACTTACCAGATATTGGTTTGCGACCATTTGGTAAATCACATAAAGTCCAAGTATTGTTCTTCATGAGCGATTCGTATTCACTTTCGATTGCCTTCTTCCATTCCGGCCAATCATCACTATTTTTCGCCTCCTCAATCGATAGTGGATCATCTTCGACAAATTGTTGCGCCGACAGTGCAAAATGTGCACCACATTCCCACTCACCATATCTATTTGGCGTTTTCTTTTCTCTTGAACTGCGACGTAAAATCTGGTTACCGTTGTTACCAATGCCATCCGAGTTGGCACTGTTGAGATTTTCTTCGATGTCACCAGTATCATCCATATCGACACTGTGGTATGATAAACTCCCGTTCATATCACCCGTATCAACCGCAATCTCTTCGGCTTCCGGAAAAAAGTGAATCGCAGCTTCTGTTCTCTGTTTTTCCTTCAACCGATTCAATACCGATTTCTCATCGAATGTTACATTGCGTCCAATTACCAATTTGTTTTTATTCACGTCCCATAGACGATATGTGCTAGTCGATGCATAACCAAGAAATATACATTTCGATGCTTTTGGTTGAAACTTTGTGCGTGTTTCTACCGCAACATGGTTATAGCACGTTGAACCAAAAATTCGAACAATCGACAAATCTGGTTTCTTTCCATTCCAAATTTCTGCTGGAGTTTTCGTTTTAAATTGTTTTCCATAAGCAGCAGTTGGCACACGATTTTTAATGAAATTTGCTGTTCGAACCGCATCCGCCCAAAATTTTCGATCAAGACCAGCAGCAATCAGCATCGATAGTGCTTTCTCTTGCAAATTTCTATTTAATCGTTCAGCAATCCCATTCATTTCCGGATTACGAGGTGCCGTGTTCAATCGCTGAATTCCATTCGATTTACAGTAATCAATAAATTCAATTGAGTCATACTCACCACCATTGTCTTTCTTGATTTTTGCGATTTTTGTGCCATGCTCAGCTTCAGCCATAGCTTTAAATTCTTTAAATTTATCAAACGCTTCATTCTTTGTCTTCATGGTGTATATCATTGATGCTCTCGAAAAATCATCCGTGAATGTTACGAAGTAACGAGCACCATCATATGCCGGCTGTGACATTGGCCCACACACATCGGTGTGTATTAATTCCAAAATACGAGATGATCGCACAACATGTCGCTTCTTGAATGGAAAACGTGTATGCTTACCCATTACGCACGGTTCACAAAATATTTCATCTGTATTCACAGCAATTTTATCTATGCCGTCAACCATTCCCTTGTTGATCATCTTTTTCAAGTCGAAAACATTTAGATGTGCCAAGCGATAGTGCCATAAATCGCGTGAGACCGATTTAAAATTGTCCTCACCCGAGAATCCGGCAAATGCATCACGCTCCACCCTGAAATTGACGGTATATAAATTTGATTCTGCATGAGCAACGAATTTAGTTTCTCCATGAAATGAAATTTCAGCATTATCGCCTTCAAACACAATTTTGAAACCCTTTTTCGTTAGACTTCTGATTGACATAAGATTGCATTTCAAATCTTTCGAATACAAAACGTTTTCCATCGTTTTAGTTGATGAGTCATTGTTGTACAATGTTCTAATCGAAATGTTGCCCATTTTCTTCGCAGAGACCCTTTCGTTTCTTTTTGCTGTAGAAATATTAATTTCATTAATATCTTTCAAATCATTGAAATAGTCTTTATTATTTGCCATATGATCCGTTGCACCCGAATCCAATACAAAAGTAATTTCTGATGCGTTATCAAATTTCGTTTTCAATGCTTGTGATTGTATGACTGCACTTTTGCTATTCAACGCATTTGTATCGTTGCTCTTATTGCCATTTTCGCTCACATTTGTGCATTTCACTACAAACGCCTCAATTTCATCATCACGAATCGCACACAATAAATCACCTTTTTGTCCATAGTTTGATGCGTTGTTGGCACTCGACTCTTTTTTCGGTGGATTTTTCTTCGATTTATTGTGGTTTTTCGAAAAACATTGAGACTTCTTATGTCCTTTTT
The DNA here is from genome assembly GCA_914767635.1 of Melanostoma mellinum. Classification (NCBI taxonomy): domain Eukaryota; kingdom Metazoa; phylum Arthropoda; class Insecta; order Diptera; family Syrphidae; genus Melanostoma; species Melanostoma mellinum. Next base: position 32,799,799 of record OU612059.1, read on the forward strand.
TACCACATTTGAAACAAGTGATATTCAATGCCTTACCTTGCATAGCACAAGCCTCTTCAATTTTCGATTGTGTTTCACCACTGTTCAACATAGTTGATTCGTCAAGCAAACGGCCTTTTACATATTGTAAGGTCAATTTTTCCTCTTCCATTGATTCCAATGATTTGACCAACGGGTTGTAGCTCGCCGGAAGAGTCAAGAGTAAAGTGATTACCAAATCCAAATCTTCCAATTTTCCGCCTGCTAATTTCAAGTCACGGACAGTATTTTCAAAATCAATCAAATAATTACCAATATGACCGCCATGAAATTTCATCGAATACAACTTTCTACGTAAAATGAACTGGCTCGTCACACTTTTTCGCTGAAACATACCAATCAATGCATCGTACATATCCTTTGCCGTTTTCTTTTCCATCACGTGTGTTAATTGCTCATCATTGATTGTCATTGCCACAACGCTTTGGCATTTCGCCTCATCCGACATGATTTTTGCTGTTTTAGTTGCATCTGATTCTCTAGATAATAACGTTTCTAAATCCGTTTCCACACAATAAATCAATTGCTTTTCCTTGAGCAATAAATCCAATCGAAATTTCCATTGGCTAAAGTTCTTGCCATCGAACTTTTGAAACCGAATGATGGATTCCCCTTCTCCACTCATTTTCAATTGCAAAAATAAAATAAATTGAATTCACCAAATAATACTTTTAAACGTCGATTAATATTGCTGGGCCGAATAACCTAATAAAATGAGTTATATTATTTGTATCGTTTTGAATTAATTTATTTATTGAAGTTAACTAATACAAGGTCTGGATGAGAATGAAAAAAAAAATACATCATACAATAGTTGTTATTTTTACATATAAATGGTTGTAACCATAGTTACTTATTATTTTTATTAAACATATAAATGTTTGTAACTATAGTTACTAACTATTATTTAAATTGTTCATTTAACAATCTTGGCCAAAATAATGCTCTTGATTCGATTTCTTTTTATTTTAAATTAGGTTTTGCAAACAAACTTTGAAGACTGTTGAAAATTTTGAACGTTTTTCGGATAAAGAAAGTAACGAGTGGTTGAACGCTTTGGAGTGTTGTCGTCGTTTCGAACAAGCCAGGTCTCGTTTTGATGGGATAATCAAAACAACGTGTTAAGGTGATTAGGAATTATGTTGTTTACAGTACATACATATTTGTAAATTGAATTAAAATTAACTTTATTTTTATTACTGCTGTGTTTACTTACATTGTTTGGCAATATAGTTCGGGATGAACCTGGGGCCTCAAACACATCTTTCGCAAACAATTTTGATTTCAAGCAGTTTTGGACTATATGTCGGTTAAAGTCTTCTTCTACCTAAGACGAGGTTTTCATCTTCAGTGATTTCCCTGCAATGTTGTTTTGAAATGGACAAGAGTTTCCTCATCCGCTTTAGATAAGGCCTATACTTCCGTACTTTAGATGACCAAGATTTAGGGTTACCTTGCTTTTTCTAGAGTAACTCGCCGTTTGATCATAAAACTGATGTTTTTTTTTTTTTCATTTCAAGAACGCATTCTATGTAGATAGATGTATTCCTGTTTTGTTCAATTCGTCAATGTTTTTTGTCATTGTCAATTAATTTTGGTGGGGGTAAAATCTCCATTTATTTGGCTCAATACAAGCTATTACTTAATCTAGAATTTAAGTTAAGTTTCTTAGTGTGTTAACTTAATAGCTTAGAATTAAGCCCCTGTTGTATGCTCTCAATTCTGGCAATGTATACTTGTTGGAAAGGCGACCAGACTTGTCAAGCGTATTCGAGAAGAATTGTCGAGATCCTGTTGGAGGTGGGAGGAGTCTTCAGAAGAAGAAATGACCTGGTAAAACTTAGTATCGTCCGCATAGAGAGAGATGGAGAAGTGTTTGATGACCACTTTAATGTCGTTAATACTAAGAACGGATGAGCAAACTCTTGGTCGTTTCGAAAGAAAAATTCTCGGAATGATCTTTGGTCCCGTATGCTGTACCGCGACATGGGCATAGCCAGAAGAGTACGCATCGCGAGGCTTCGATGGTTGGGCCATGTAGAGCGGATGGACCCAAACGCTCTGGCTCGACGGGTTTTCGAAAGCACATTGCAAGGAAATTGCGGAAGGGGAAGTCCTCGTCTTAGGTGGCGCAATCAAGTGGATGAAGACCTCAACCGACTTGGAGTGCGAAACTGGAGAGAGCTCGCCCCAAATCGAAGTCGTTATAGAAGGATGTTGGTTGAGGCCCAGGTTCACCCCGAACTGTAATGCCCACCTAAGTAAGTAAATAAGTAATACTAAGCTTAAAAAATGGTTTGATAAGGCGGATCTGAACCGAACGCTGTAAAAAAAGAAATCCAATCTCAACAGAATGGGTTCAAAGCCGAGAGTGGGAAGTTTAAAAAGAATAAGTTTATGGGAGATTTTATCAAAAGCTTTACTAAAGTCTGTGGAAATTACATCGACCTCCTTTCCATTCTCCAATGACAGCATATCACGGGCGTAGCCAGGTTTAAGTTTCGGGGGGTTTAAAGTGTAAATTTTGAATTTTTTAAAAATAAAAAAAAAATTCGGATTTGGGTTATTTTCATTATTAGCATTTTCTGAGAACATTTACCATAGTAATGTAAATTTTTTTTTAACCATCTAAAGGTAGAGATTTCAACGAACAAGAAACACACCAACTTTTTTAAAAAAGCAGATATTTTGACGTGAGATTTTCCGATTGAAAATTAGGGTGATTTTTCGAAATTTTGTCAAAATAAGGTGAAAAAATAAGTATTTTAAATCAAAAAAATTACTGTATGTTTGGAACATAAAAAGGTATGTTTTCACTAAATTTCGTGAAAAAATAAGTTTTTTGCAAAAGATAAAAATAAAAAACCATAAACTCAGTTATTCGAATTTTTCACATACATTTTGAGGTTATGTGAAAAAAGTGTCTTTACAAAAGTTGTAGATCTTTTTAATACCTACAACTTTGCCATTTAATTTTTTTCCTAAGACTTGCAGTTTTACCGGAAATCGAGATTAACCGTTTTTTACCCTTAAATACGCACCCGCCCCTTTCCCGACCTCAGATCGCCCATAATTTATTTTGCTTCTTTTTGTGTCACAGTGAATGATTGGAACTATCGTACATGTACGCATATTGTCATGGAAAATGTGCGAGGGACGACAGGCAAAAAAATCGAACAATTATGTGCGTTCTCGTCGTCGCAAATTGCCCGCAAACCGGATGACGGAACCATGTGAATTCTCCAAAGTCCCACAGAGTCGTACTAGTTTTTCTGGGATGCCAAAACTAGAAATTGCCTTGTGGAACTAAAAACAAAAATAAGTAGGGTGACGCAACAGGGCAGGGAACCCCGGGGTAAAGCTTTTTTCTACAACCATGGCTTGTGAAGAGATGGAGGAGACTTATAATTTTTTGCCGGTTCCGAACGGCTAACCGAGAAAGCACTTTTTCTGAAATGACTTTTGGAGGACTAGCCAATTCCTCGCGACGCGACGGGTGGAAAAATATTTTTGTTTTCTGTTGGGATTCGACCCACGAACCTCTTCTTTTTTTTATCTACTTATAGTACTTTCAAGTCTGGATTAAGGTGAACCCTGGATAAAGGTTACCGAACGCACCTAATAAGTTATTACCACATACCGATCACAATTAATTAACCTCCTATTAAACCATTTTCTATGCTATGCTCTCACATAACGTTGATGACAATCTGTTAAGTGTTTTAATATGAGTGTTTAACAGCGTGAGACAAAGCCTATCAACCGACTCAAGAGCAATGAGTACGGAGCGTTTTGTTCAAAGCATCCAGCGTCAATGAAGTTTGTATTCAAATTAAAAACCTAATGGCTGATAGAATCTGTTCGAAACACGTTCAATACGTCGATGACCTTTAATTTAAAATGTTATGATCTATTAAAGACAATATTCCAGTCATTGAACTTACTCAATCAAATTTCCCCATATACATGACTTTAATTTTCATTACATACTAGGCAAGCTTTCACTATCATCAACACTGATGGTACAAGACGATAACCAAGTCAATAGTCCGTCGCATTCCCAAATAATGCCTGACAACCTTTCGCTTGCAAACAAGTAAATTGGTGCTAAGGTCTTTAGATGAAAAACTCATATGCGGCCAAAGCCAATCTTGTTACACCAACAGGCGTTACAATTTATTGATGCAATGGAGCTCTGCAAAACTTAACATCCCATTAAATCACCTGGCAACAAACAATTCTTTCAGAACAAAAGGTTGATAGGACGTATGTAGATATGCTCCCCATTAGCATGCGGAACTGCGTCAAACCATTTTGCACTTTCAAGCATGTACCTACATATTTCTACTGTCGGTGTAGCAATGTGTTTTTGATTTTTAGATGATCTCTTTTGAAAAAAAAAGAATAAAAAATGAACACTCCAGCCCGACCGGATCTACGGTACATAACCCTTTTTGCGGTTGTCAACCCAAGCGACGGCCGGCGGCGGCAGTGGCGGTGGTGGTGACTCCACCCGTGTTCTTATTTGATGAATAGACGTTTAAAGGTACACCACTCTATCAGCGGCATTTTTATGGGAGTTCCATGACACAGAATCAGATCACAGCAGTGCTGGTGCGTATGGTTGGAAGGTAGTAAGCGCATCCAGCTTAAGTAACCTCTCATGTTCATAAATTTTAATCGTTCGTAATTACGAGACCGAGTATAACGATGACGGGTAAGGGGCAACTCTCATCATGTAACAAAACTCGAACAACAGCCGCACCAGCAGTCAAGTCTGGGCCATATAGATTCTGAGTTTAGATTTTTTTTTTTACTGTCGAATTGATTCATCATACTGCTTAGTTTAGTTGTTTCCCACAAGACAGGCCTCATAAATATCATCAGAGCAAAGTTTGACATGGTTATGTTGTTGCACGAAGATAAATTCTGGGATTTCTATCCCCCACATAGTTGTGGGTGCTGTTGATCGGTTGAGTGGCTTCCGACTGAGAATAGGGTGGTGGAGGTTTTTTCTTCGTTTTTTAATATCGGACTGCAACGACCGGTTGCAAAGGTTCAGTTTAAGTCCACATTTCAACGAGGCTGGTAGCTGTTATTTGAGTGCTGTAAAGCGTTCCAGAATTGAGAAGTCTACTCGGGAGTGGATTAAAATAGTTTTTGGATTTACCTTTGATTTTGGTGAGTTGCTGGTGGAAAACTTTCAAATTTTGTTGTTTTAATTTTAAAAAAATGTAAAAACGTGTACGCATTCATAGGTAGGGCATTTTGAGAAAGGATTTTAAAGTCATTGCAGTGTCCTTTTAAAGAAAGTTTTAAAGTGCAAATTAAAGTTCTTCTACGATTTAAGCTAACTTTCGATATTATTTTTTTTTTTTTTTGGTTTTCAGCGTTCACTTCAATGGTTTAAGCTTTTAACTCAGCTCATTTAGCGATATTGGTCTTGTTATATATATACCGAACAAAATCCTGGATTACACATTATATACGTACTAACCGTTAAAATGTTGGAGTAAATGAACGGTTGAGGGCATTATGTTCACGATATAATTGTACCAGAAATCATTTAGCAACTAGTTTTTTCAATTTTATAACAATTGTGAGGAATCTTATGGAAGTCAGTTTGGCGTACTTAGCGAAACTTTTTTGATTTTTGACTATAAGTCCTAACGCATCAAAGAGAAATACGGAAGTTTCAATGTATGCTGATCAGTAAATTCTTTCGAATTTTTTCTTCTTAAAGGCTTTAAAAAAAGTAACTCTGTTACTTAATGCTATGATAAGAACTTGCAAAAACCATTATTATTGATCCAGGTTTCTTGATATCTGGGATTTCAGTTTTCATAAAATGCTAATGCTCAAAATCACCACACATTCGAAAAAAAAAAATACATGACACTTGACAGCCCTGATCATTACCTGCTCTCGCTCCAGCAAAAGCCTAAGATTACTTTTCGTGTTCAGGCCAAGTGTTTAAAAACACTCAGTTTAAGATTAAGTGTGAGCTTAGGTTTTTTTTTCAAAAAACGTTTTGTGGAGAGAGAGAGAATGAGAGAGAGAGGGCAATTCTAAGACTTCATCGAACAAACCTATAACTGAAACCGTAACAAAGTTACAATTACTACCGCTAGTTTATAGCCAGCGCGTTTTTAGGTACCGGTTCTAAAATGGGGTCATTAAATAATACAAACGATTTATAAAAACCACACTAAATGGTGACAACTTTAAAGTGAATGTGAACAGTGAACAGAAAGTTTTGTTTTTGTCTAGAAATATTTGATTCTTAACACATATTAGTTCGGAAATAAATCACACAAAATGTCAAGTAAATAAGAAAAGTCAAATGAGTTAGAGCAAGGTTTTAAGTATTTGTTTGTCTGATTTTAAATTTAGATTTACTCTAAAAACGCGTGAAGTTGAAATCATTTATGAATTGATTCAAGTTTTTTATTGTAAGGCGATTTTGGTAAATATTTAGAGGTGGGGCTCCAGTCCCAATCGGTCCAAAAAAATTTTCTAACAATTCTGCATTATTTTATAGTATAAAAATAGATGTTTTGAAGTGGGGGAAGACATTTTGCTTACAGACAACAATTGCTATTTCCATATTTAGCATGAGCAGCTTAACCCTGCGGAAAAAGGGTTAAAATAATGAGCCCTGCGAAGCGGGCCATGCGGAAAGCTGTTGCTTACGGAAAACAATTGCTATTTCCATATTTAGCATGAGCAGCTTAACCCTGCGGAAAAAGGGTTTAAATAATGAGCCCCGCGAAGCGGGCCATGCGGAAAGCTGTTGCATACGGAAATTAATTGCACATAAGCACTTGCCTGACGAATTTTCATACTTTCACTACTCTATTTCTTAACATTTATTGAAAATTCAAAATGTCTTCCCCCACTTCAAAACATCTATTTTTATACTATAAAATAATCCAGAATTGTTAGAAAATTTTTTTGGACCGATTGGGACTGGAGCCCCACTTCTAAATATTTACCGCGATTTTAAATGACTATAAATTTGCGACAGTGTTTTTTGAGTATAAACTGGAAATAGGTACCCTCCGTAATTCCGTTCAGTATTGACCTTCAACCACTGTTTTCAACCATTTATGTAACCTGGAGATTAAAGTTGAGGCTCTCTTAAATTTAGTAATATACAATGCAACCGGAGCGTATCGAAATCATACTTTTCAAAAATCTGGAAAAAAAAGTTTTGTAGTCCAGACTAAAATACTGTTTTTTACAATCCTGACTTCTAAAATCCTGATCGATCAAAACCCTTATTTATTCCCGCCAATCCCGTTTTTGTCCATTTTAATATTTTATAAACTACGAATAATTAAAAAAAACTACACAAAAAAAAATTCGGCGGAATGTTTTTGATTGCTACTGCTTAAATTTAATTTTGTCTACTTAATAACAAAATAAAAAGAATTTTTAACGAAGCTTTGATCATTGCATGCAATTCATCATCATCATCAGGTCCTGTAACCCCGCTCGGGGCATAGGGCGTCAACAAAACGTCTCCATCCTTCTCGATCAGCAGCTAGATACCTTAACTGTGGCCACGTCTTTCTCTGGGAATTAGCTTCTGATAACACTGTAGACTTCCATGTTGTTCTTGGTCTTCCAACCCGCCGTGACCCTTGAGGATTCCATTCAAAGGACTGCTTCGCAATATCATCGTTTGGTTTCCTCAGTGTGTGACCAATCCATTGCCATTTGCGCTTTCTGATGTCGATGTCCAAGCGCCTCTGACCTGTCCTACGCCACAACTCCTGATTGGATATTGTTTGTGGCCAGCGAATTCTCAGGATGTGACGCAGACAGCGGTTCACGAAAGCTTGCGATTTTCTCGAGATGGTGGCCGAGACTTTCCATGTTTCACAAGCATATAATAGCACGGATTTCACATTGGATTCGAAGAATCTCAGTTTAGTGCGTAAGGAGACTTGACTGGATTTCCAAATTTGGGACAGAGCACCAAAGGCAACGCGAGCTTTATTTATTCTGCTTTTTACGTCCAGATCCGTACCACCGTTTGCTGATACAATACTTCCGAGGTAATTAAATTGTTCGACCTCTTCAACGGGCGTGTCATGCAGAATAATACGATGTTGTGTTGGGGGGCCTGTTAGCATTATTTTTGTCTTTTTGCTATTTATTTTAAGACCGCACGCTTCTCCTTTCACCCGTAAAGTTTGACACATCTCGTTCAGCCCACTGATGTTATTTGCCATGAGACATATATCGTCGGCATAGTCTAAATGGCTAAGCCTTTGAAACGTTCTCCATTGAATACCCTGCCTCTCAGTTGTACCGACGCTCGCCGTCAAAACATCATCTATCGCCAGCAGAAAAAGAATTGGCGATAAAACATCCCCTTGTCTCACACCCTGCCGCACCTCGAAAGAGTCGGATAGCTGCCCATTATGCAACACGAAACACCTTGCATTGTTGTAGGACTCCTTTATAATGGCAACAATTTTTGGCGGAATTCCTCTACCAAGAAGTGATCTCCATATAGATTCTCGGTTAACTCGGTCAAAGGCCTTCTCAAAATCTACAAACATGAGATTTAGCGGTGTTTGAAATTCTGCAGACTGCTCAAGAACAATGCGTAAGGTGTTGATATGGTCAACGCACGACCGACCGCTACGGAAGCCAGCCTGATGCCTCTTGAGTGTAGTCTCAATTCTAGCCTTTATCCGTTCGAGGATTAGAGTTGCCATTAGTTTTGGAAAAACGGACAAAACGGTTATACCACGCCAGTTGTTGCAGTTCTTGAGATCACCTTTTTTTGGCAACTTAACAATGACTCCATCCTTCCAATCCCTGGGATAGGTTTCGTTTTCCCAAACAGCTTGTATAAGCGGATGCAAGATACTAGCTGCTGTGGCGGGATGAGCTTTCAGGAATTCCGCTGGTACTCCGTCAAGTCCCGCTGCTTTGTTGTTTTTGAGGAGATTAATCGCTGTTTCAATTTCCGCTTCTGAAGGGGGTTCGATGTCAATACCCCTGCAGGATCTGCGCATCTCGTTGAGCTGGGGCACTTCAGCACTCTGTTCAACGGGATCATTTAACAGGGCACAAAAATGATCCTTCCACCTGCGAAGCTGATCTTCAATTGATACCAATAGTGTCCCATCCACATCCATTACAGGATGATTGTTGTTGCTTTTTTTCCCGACAACTTCTTTGGCTATTTGGTACAATTCTCGGATATCTCCTCTTCTTGCAGCGTTTTCAGCATTTTCAGCGAGTCCATCTATCCTCACCCTCCTATCACGTCTCACACAACGATAGACCATCTTGTGTGCAGTCCGATATTCACTTCGCAATTCAGCCTTTCGTTGAGCGTCTGTCTCGGCGTTTATTTGAAGCTTCAACGATTTACGAAGCTCAATTTTTTCCCAGGTGTCTTGGGATATCCAAGAGTCGCTAGCTCTCGTACGCCTAGGTACAGTCTCGGATCCAGCCTCCATAAAAACACTTTTTATTTCACCCCACATCTCATCAACATCTGAGTCAGCACTCACATTTAATGACGAAGCTCTGTAGTTAAGGGTGTTGATATAGCTACGACTTATGTTGGGATCACTTAAAGCATTCGTATTGAATTTTGGATTTCTTGCTGCATTCTGCGTTTGTCTTAATACAGCAGCGGTTCTTAATTTGAGACTCATGACAACCAAATGGTGGTCGCTTCCCACATCGGCATTTCTTATATTTCGGACATGACACATAGACTTCCTCCATCGCTGCTGAATCATGATGTGATCAATTTGGTTTTCGGTTTGACCATCTGGGTGCACCCAGGTGACTTTGTTGCACGTCTTATGTTTAAATACAGTCCCACCAATTACAAGACGATTTGCGTTACAAAAGTCGACGAGCATGTCACCATTTTCATTTCGCGACCCCAAGCCATTTTTTCCCATAACTCGTTCCAGACCGTAATTGTCTGCACCGACTTGAGCGTTGATGTCTCCCATGACGATTATGATGTCGCCTCTCGGAACACTACTGTAAACCGAGTTAAGGTGAGAGTAGAACGCGGTTTTGTCTTCTTCGGCCGCTTCATTTGTAGGGGCGTAACACTGAACGATTGTGATGTTGCGAATTTTTGAACGGAACCTTGCAGTCATTATTCTTTCAGATATTGGCGCCCAGGAAATAAGACTGCGCCTAGCTACTTCGTTCAACATAATTCCAACACCATGCAGCCTTTGGCCACCCTCTCTTTCATCCTCTCCGGAATACAGCATTCTCGTTTGTCCAGTGTCAGATCTATATTCAGCTCTTCCTCTCCACTTTGTTTCACTTATGCCCAGGATACAGATCTTAAGACGAAGCATTTCGCGCTCTAGCTGTTCGTATCTTCCTTCGCCATACAAGGATCGAACGTTCCATGCTCCGATTTTTGTACGTATACGATAGCCAAAAGCACCCATTGCATTTCTTGAAAGACTTCTACTATTTGTTGACGATTCATTTATTATTATGGCGTCTTGATTGACGCTGTTGCATGAAAGATGCCGCACCCCCAAATCCGATGTGCGGTTTACTGCAGCCGAAGCTGTAGAAGGATTCTCCATAAAATGGTTACCTCTTGGGGACTCGTTTCCAGTTGTTGTCATATTTCATGTAATAGCATATACCTTTCCACCATGGTGTTTTCCGAGATACGATTAATAACATACATAAGCTCAGATTCGACAGGCACACCCGCCCTTTGTATGGTCGAACACATAACCAATTGAGGCCGCCCACTATGGGAAAACAGACGCCTTTTGTAGCCGCCCACTCTGGGATACAGACGCTACTTGCTGCTACCGTTGGCCTTCTTAAAAAGCTCATCCGCCACCAGACTTCCATGCCGTTGACCGCAAACTGCAGTTCCTCCGCCTTTAGGGAGATTTTCTTCAACCCAGGGACAAGTCAGTGCCCCGTCCAGCAAAGCTGGGTCGGCTACTTATTCCGGCAGCTGTTCGGTCCCCTTGTGCGTTAGCGTTACCCGCTCTCTACCGCGAGGAGGTGCATATAGGGATTTTCCTTTCATTGAGCCTAAGGCCACCGAAGTAGCGTTACCTAGAACTCTCCAGTACTTTAGAGAGCTATGCAATTACACTAATATAAAATTGTATGAAATATTGCAGCTGATTTTTGGTTCTTTTCCTATGTTCCTTTTTTTCCTGTACAAATAACAAGAATTCGAAATATTAAAATAGAGTTTTAGCATATCAAATGATGCTAAAACTCTATTTTAATAGCTCGAATTCTTGTTATTTGCTTAGCGCTACAATAAATGTATTTCAAACAAATCACTTGTTGCTTACTTTATTTTGATTTCCTTACCCCGCAACTAGTTTGATTGCAAAAGCTGGATTATAATAAACGCGATTTTAAAAAACGGGATTATAGGAGGTGGGATTTAAGAACCGGATGAGAATATAAAAACTCGTATATCGAACCCAACCCAATGTTACAAACTCAGTGTAGTGGAAGTCGATTTCATTTTACTGTGCTTTTTTTTGATGCGCGTTCAATTTCTTCATTCTTTTTATAAGTACCTAATTAATGTTGTCAAAAAATCAGATATATTTTTAATCTGTTTAAAAAAAAAATTGGTGAAAATTCTCAAAACATTACAAGTTTTCCCTTACATTTTTCTAAAACCACAAGTTTTCGTAAACGATATTTTCCAGTCATTCATAATAAAATCTAATGTGAAAAGAGGGTGGTGGTTGTGCAGGATAGAAGCTTTTTTGTGTATTGAAATCGTTTGCCGAAAGCAGCTGTCATAACAAATGCATTCTCTTAACTTCGAGCTTTAAGGGCCTCTCAAACTAAAGCGTTTTTGGTTTGTTATCATTTCCGTCGTTACAAAAAAATGTATAAAAACGCTACTTTTTTGACACGTCGCGTCGGTGTGGCATTCTAATTTGTCGCTATAAAACTTTATTTTGAAAGCTGAATTTGCAGTTGCGGCGACTTCAAAAACGCTTTGGTTTGAAGAGCCCTCAAATTTTCAAATGTTCAATGATTTAAATTTATTAGAGTTCAACTCAAAGTTGGAATGTGTAAAAATTTAATTAAAATGACTCTTCTCAAAAAAAAGGAGAGGGCAAAAGTGGTCAACATATCAAACAGAAACCTGTAAGAATTTGTTCTGAACAACTGAACATGTTTACGTAAACATATCTCGTTTTTGAGGCGGTGTGAATAGCACAATAAGAAGGTTTGTGCATCATCAATGCAGTAATAGCTAGATTTTTATTTCCGTTGATTCCCGTGGGGTAGTATGTCTGCCTGTTGCATGGTTCAAAATTCAGTAACACTAAATAACAACGAAAATGCTTAACACGGGTATCATCTTTCGCGAGCCATTGGCAAGTCCTCCGAAGGTAATTGAACACTGCCATAAAAAACGTTTTCTAACTTAAAAGTTGCAGGTCCTGCAAACGCGTTTGGCTGATTAGAAGAAGTTAGAAAATATTTTAAATGATTTAGAATACCAAACTTTATAGAAGCTAGTATTTTCAGACTTCAAGTGACTAACTTTGATTAACCTTAAAGCAGCCTTTTTAAGCATCCTAGTTCCGATGTTCTTATCCATGTGTTTGTTCAAAACAAGGACGGGTAAGAACTTCGTTCAGAGACTACATAATTATGTATATCTTTCATTGACCTAGACAAAATCTTTTTAAATTGTATCGATACTACTGTGGCGTATGAGTACTTTTTTCTTTCCTACTCGTGCTGCAGATCTAAATAATCTGGTGCTTACGTTTTGTTTTAACTGCTGCAAGCCTCCGGCAAAGTATGTAACTATTATCGACATGCATAAAATGCATATGAGGTTGGTTTCTTAATACACGGAAGCATTTCCACACAAAAAATTTAATGCTCCTATTCAAAGTGTGTTCTACTTCTTCTTCCTTTTTACGGCGTTACAAGCATCGGGATCTCGAATGGATCACAGCTGTGCTGTCAAACCTAACTGATTCACACAAATGTCCGTACGCTCATTTTATAAACGTGCTTAAAACTATTAAATATTATTAATATCTGCCTCCACTCGACATCTCTCACTTTGTTTGCAAAGTACAATTTTTTTAACAACAAACTCATGAAGTTCACACCTTGAAATATAATTATGGTATATCCATAACTAACTTGATGAAAATGCTCTGAAAAAGATTAATGTTTAACGCTTAGAATAACTTTATAGTATTAACTAGTTTTGGATGTACTTCGAACTGAGCCATAGATTAAGAATAGAACATGAAAAATTCCCACAATGGTCAGGATCACGATAAAACAAAGTAGACCTGTATATTTTGCAGATGCACGATTCAACATTGACGTTGTCGGTTCCACTTGTTGTATTTTCTTTTTTATGTTGTAGTGCGTATTTTTTATGTTCCTTCCTGATACCAACAAACACTCAGCGTTTCAGTTGCTACATTGTTGACGATGAAAAAAAGAGTTTCGAACTTGATCCAAAGTTAGGGCCCTAGTAAAAGGGATACCAGGTTCAATAAAATTCCTCATTGAAACTACATTTCTTTTTAAATAAAAACACTTCCGTGGTTCAAAATCTTCTTCAATCATCTCTTTTACTATTTCAACCAACAGTTCTGTCAACGTTCTTGGCACTTCTACACTTACGGAAAGGACCACCTACGGTTTCGGCTATGTCGGTGCGGCATTTGCTTATTGTCCTTTGGCTGCTTAGACTCCAAGCTCTGGGACTGTATGTTCCACAAGATGTTGAAATTCTTGATGGATATGACTTTGAAGAATCTCCAGAGTATTACCAGTCAGACAGTGCATATTATGAGGCCAGAAGCTTAGCAGCAGGGCATGCTGGTCTGTCAAAATCAATTCGTAATCGACGTTCCACCTCAGCATATGATGCAGCCAAGGCTTCTACAGCAAAAACAAATAAGAAAAAAGACATTGAAGAAAATGTTGACAGTGACAAAATAGAGGTGATCGACACCAATGGCCGAGAGGGACGTCAGTCACCTAAGGCAGAAAAACAAGTCATGGAAAGAGAACCGAACTACTACCGCAAGGACTCATGGAATGATTACTCATGGAACATAAAACGCGACGATGATGACTCCATTTCCGACGCAACTAATGACGGTTTCAGGGGTCGTCAGCCACGTGTTAATTTTGTTACTCAGCCGAAAAAAGTCGATCATGAACCTAAAGGTCGTACGATCCTTAAAGTGGCTCCGCCGCTTTTGAAACCTCACTACGATGACTATGAGCCATATAAATACGAAATGCATCCGTCTCGTTCGTACGACCAATATTTACGACGGTATGATAGGTAAGACACAAAGGGTTCTAAGTCTGACTAAAAATTCTTATATCCTTTTTTGTATCCCTAGGTACGATGAGCAGTACGATCGGGATCCTTACAACTACGAGGAACATTATTTGTTTCGTCGGCACTATGATCCTTATGATAGTTACAGTCCACGTGTACCGAACTATCCAGAGGCTTACTACAACTACCCCGATCGCAGGTACGACGTTCCAGAGCCACGCGACTATGGACCACTTTACAATAACGAGATCTATGATCGTCCGAGTTACGACAATCGTAATCGTCGCATCGTTTACTATGCTCATTTACCAGAAATAGTTCGAGCCCCCCCGGCCGTTGATTACAGCAATAGTCGCTACAACAATGGACGTTATGACGCAGGAAGAAAGTCTAGCATGGCAACGCCAATTGCTTACAAAATTGCAAAAGAACCTGAAATCTCAGATTCTTATGGTTTTGTGAAGCGTGAAAAGAAGGATCACAGGAATATGGAAACAGTTTCACCGAGCAAGTCACCAAACAGAGAATAAAAATATGAAATGTCACTTCACGTCGGTGTCGTCTGATAGTGAAATAATATAGAAACTAAATATAATATTTGTATTTTATTTCATAAGAAGAAGGGTGGAATGGGGTTGCTAAGTAGGTTATATAAGTTTGCTTTATTTATTTATACATTCGTTAAACTAAGAAAATAAAACTTTCAAAATTTAAAAATTGTGTTGTTCATTTGAAGTAGGATTCGTGGTGAGAGTTTTTAATTACACATTTCAACACGTTTTACAATGTTGGCCATTAGTACCTTAAGTTTCACATCAATACCAGAAGATTAAAAATTAAGACTTGTTTTTGTTCTTGAATCGATAAATTTTTATCAAGATTCCTCACCTAATACTGCACTAGAAGTGTCAATACAGGCTCGAAGGACCAATGGAAATAGCACTACATACTGCTCTGGATCTGCAATGCTAAGACGAATCAATTGACGGCTCACTTCTATCAGAAGCGTGGAAAAATCACTCACGTAAATACATTCTACGATAAAATCAGCGAAGACAACCTTGCCAATCAGCTGCATGACCACGGAGGGCATAACAGCTGTTAAAGATTGATTTCTAAACTTTGTTGTTTATTTTTGACGCCCTGTGCTTTTCTAAAACTGTATGAAAATTTCTAGAAAAAAAATATGAAACCTGCTTTGTAGGTGTAGCTTATGAAGGAGCCTGGTGTTGTCGGATAATTTGCAATTTTTCAACGAATTGTGTCCTCTTTTTTAAACAGTTTTCGCACAGTAATGAAGCGAAAGGCCATAAAATGTCTTTAAGGTCAAAACCATAGTGATATTCGTCACATGTTTGCTGGCATGTTTACCTTTTACCTGGGAGTTCGAAGTTCGAGTCTCAGAAACGTTCAGTTGTTTTCCCACGGAATCAGCAAATGTCTTTTGTATATTTCTCCGGACATCAGAAAAAAAACATTAATAAAGATGCGAGGTTCACAAAAGGTTTTATGGCAACCGTTATATCGTCATTCTTATTTTGTCCTGAATAAAAAACAAAACCAAGAATTAAAGTCTTACACGCACACTTTTCAAATTCCATCATGCAGCGCAGAACCTTTCCACTGTTCTTTTTTTTTTTGTAACATCCCATTTATCTTGCTCAAAGGACCAAAGGACATGCTCTCCACCTCTCCACAAAAGATATTTTCCAATTCAATATTTATCCTCTCGACTTTTGCTTTTCTCGACTACAACAGAAGCACGGACAGGATTACTCTGTCCGTCCTTCCAAACGTGTACTTCTTTTGAACTTTTTTCAACCACCAGCCTGCTGGCCCAAAGGAAATCGGTATGAAATCCTTCGGAAGCATCTCACAGAGATGAAGATAAAGATTTTCTTTATTCAACTCAACCATACACACGAGCATGACAGAGAAAGACCTACTGTCCATCAGACCAACCCAACTGGTATAGGGATACATTTGTGAACAAGCTGAGAAAAACTTTCGCAGGACTTTTTTTTTTTCTTTTTCTAAAATTTTCTCAAGACGAAACGCGAAATACCAGATTTTGGTATACAAGACACGGACATTATATCCTTAGACTCGTTCGATGGCGTGGCACAGACGTTCGTTTTGTTGGGTTACAAAAAAGTTTTCTTTGTCTTTTGCTGTACGTTGGTTGAGGTTTGTTGCTTTGCTTTTTCGTCTTCTTGTCCATCTTATTGGATCTGGTTCGAGAGAAAACATAAACGGAAACTTTTGCATCTCCCAGCTGCCCCCGCGGATCCTTTGACTTTGCATGAAATTTTAATTGTGAATTTAATTAAAGATGCCTGGCATTCCTTTGAAGAAGTTTTGACTCTGGACAGGAGATGGGAGCTAAAGGTATATATGCTCTTTGATTACGTTTCAGTGGTGTTGACAAAACTGTTCGCGCTCTAGGCTTTTAAGAATGTTTGCCTATCGAATTAGAAAAGTCATAAGAAAACTTCTTTCGAAGAAATGTATGCCTCAGAGAGCTTTTTTTTATGTTGACAATTGTTAATAAAAATATTTGAGGGCGTTTCTTCGGTCACGTTTTACATATTTCCGCGAGACTTCGCAGGCTATTGAGGGTTGAATGGAAACACGGAACACAACATAAAAACAACAAAGGGAAAAGGATGACTTCGAATCAAATTCAAATTGACCAGAATATCATATTAAAATTTCAGGGTTTCCGTTATTTGATTGCGGCAGCGATGGTTTTGTTGACAGAGGGTTGTAGGTATCAAACGGATTTGTCAATTTGTTTAGTGGGGTTGATGTCAAAGTGCTGATCAAAAGGAGCGGAAAAAATTATGGGAATTAATTTGCCGCAAGGAGTTTTATAATACGTTGCGTCAACATTTGCGGCAAGTTAAGATGAGAGATGTTACAAATGTTGCAAATTCAATGGGGGTAGTTTCAAACGGTTAGGTGTTTATTTGAAGATGGGTTGTATGTATCATGGTTGTGTTGATGGATAGAAACAGCACTCGGGGATTGTTTACTGATGGGTTACTTGCTAATGACACAATTTTAATTGAAGTTGAAAATTTGTTTAGCAGTGGTTTTGGAGATTAATAAATGACATTATATTGGTGGACTTTATGAAAATCGGGATTAGCTATTAAATGTGGCAATTGGTTTGCTACTTGTTTACTGTGCAGCCAAAGGCATTCAACTCCAGAGCTCGCACATAAATATTGTATTGGCACAAATATCTTTTGATATATATTGGCACAAATATCTGCTTAGGAGACAGTGCTACAAGCCGCAAATAAGTCTTAGGATTTTTTTCCACAAT
The DNA here is from genome assembly GCA_914767635.1 of Melanostoma mellinum. NCBI lineage: Eukaryota > Metazoa > Arthropoda > Insecta > Diptera > Syrphidae > Melanostoma > Melanostoma mellinum. The sequence continues at coordinate 32,817,516 of OU612059.1, forward strand.
ACGTACATACCCTATAATGCTTCAGATGAAGGGGTTTAAAAACATAAAAATAATAAGGGTCTTACATATTATTAGAATTGCTGAAATTTTTTATAGGTGGGAATGATGACATTCTCGTAGCCATAGAATGTGTGTCTTAATGGAGGATGTTCCTCCTGTCAACTAAAGCATCTTCTGTGTGCGAGTACAGGTCAATAAAATTTTTCTTTCTTGTGGTGGATATTCTGAGGCGGCAAGTAAAAGGTGATGTAGTGGCCACATAATCGGTTGATTGTTCAAAAAATGGTTATCAGTAACTATTTTGTGAAGACCTATAGGTAGTTAAAGTGGTACCCATGGCGTGACGGTTAACATGTATGCCTGTTAACCGGGAGGTTCGTGGTTCGAATCCCAACATAAGTCAAAAATGTTTTTTATTGGTATCGTCTTTCGAGTAGAATTAGCAAGCCCTCCGATAGTAAATTCATTGCCATAAAAAGGTCTTTCCCGATTAGCAGTTCGGAGTCGGCAGAAAATTGTGAGTCCCCTTCATTTCCGGACAAACGCAATGGTTGTGAGAGATGCGCTAGGTCCCGGTTCTCCTCGCTATTCATTTATTTATACTACAAAGTTAAGTAGTTAAGCCAGAGATTCCTAGTTTGGAGCTGAATCCATATGGAGCAAGAAGAGTAAATCCATCCACTTAGCATCTTCTGTACTTTTGGGTGCTTTTTTTCAGTATTCGCCAGCAGTTGAGCTGTTAATTTCAGTTTTTAACTGTTAATTTCCAAGCGAATGAGCTGTAATTTGCTAGCAATCAAACTTTTGATGCCTACTCTTGGATTTGCCAACATTGGAGCTGCTTGATTGAGGGTTAGAGCGGATCTACAATATTTGCTGATTGGTTAACTGAAAAAGCTCTTTTCATATGGCAATGGAATTTACTATCGTAGAACTTTCAATTCTTCCCGAAAGGCGATACCCGTGGAAATGCTTGGTTGATTGCGAACCACGATCCGCTTCTTGCGTAACTAAGAACCTTAAATAACAGATTTTGAAAGTAAGTCAGTTGTGCTTGCAAGCTTGTTTTTAACCTTATCTGTATTAAAAAAAGTATCGGACTGTTTGGTCCTTCGAGCTGGAAACAGAAGCTTTGCAAATTTGAGGAGCTTTTAAGCCAACAGAAAGACGTACTTTCGTTGAAAGGTGTTTCAAAAACAAAATTCAACAAATTTTCGTTCTCTTCAGAAACATAAAAGCCCTCAACGGAAAAATAGTAACCTATTTTTTGTTAAGAAAGAATGAAAGTGGCTTACGTCGTCTTCTCCAGTCTTTGCTTGTTGGTGATTTATATACCCTCAATACAAAACTACTCGTGCAGGACTCAAAGAGCAGATACGAGTCACGAGGCACTAGCCTTGACCAGCTGATCTTAACAACAAATCTAAAAATAAGACACCAAATAACTCAACTAACCACTGAAGTATTTCAAAGAGAGGCAGAAGAAGCAATTTTACCCCCAGATTGAAAAAGAAACCTTGTCAGATAGGATACAGGATATTCTACAGCGGAATCAAATATCTCTAGGAACTCCCCAGTTCCTCTGGAGAGGCGATGCCTGTTAAAAGTTTTAGATGAGGGGTTAATACACAAGGTATACAGTTCTTCCTGATCTTGCTGGTGCACTTATCAAGAAGACTTTGACCGCTGTTTTTCGTATTACGTTCTTACGATCGGTTTTTCCTTTAAAAGATGTCGTTTTTTTAATTTCCGTTATTTATAGATTTATTTTATATCGATGTGACGTCGCTCGCCAGCAAATGATAAGAGAATGAGATAAAAATATTGACAAAATAAAATATGGCTGACTCAAAGAAATATGGCTGCCTAAAAAAAATGTGGCTGCCTCAAATAAATATGGTCGCCGGATTTCGGCTTATTTTTCTGGAGTTTTATCGCGTAGCTGATGCTACCAAGTTCCCGTTACAACGGCATTAGTCGTACAACACCACGAGTTTACTGTAGGTGGACTATTATCAGCTAGATTGAACTACCGAAGTGAGTATGCAGCAAGTCTCTGAGTACCTCACGGTTTGGGTCGTGTTGAGTTGTGTAAAATGATCTCAATCGAGTCATTTGGGTAGAAAACACATATTGTCACTCGTTTTGGTTCTTGTAAAACGAAATCACTCAGCCGTTTTTGATGAAAAGGTTAGAAGTCTTATATGAAAATTTAGTGATGTCTTTATCGAGCTCCTATTAGTTTTGTCATTGAAATGAAAAGTTAAATTAATGTTATTTTTTTGTCATAAAACTTTTAGCTGGTAAAATATCTTCGCAAAATTCGCGTGATTTCTGGCAGCACCATGAGACTTTCAACTCTAACAACCGCAATGAGTTTATTTTGAGATGACCAATAAGAAACCTTTTCATCAGAAATGACTTATTGATTTTGTTTGAAACGAACCAACATTAGCCAAACCATGAGGTTTTCAACAAAAATAACTTCAATAAGCCCTTTTCAGATCAACCGATAGGAAACGCTATTACCTTTTCACCAGAAACAGCTGAGTAACTTCGTTTTAAACGAATCAACACGAGTCACACGATCTGTTTTTTCGCCTCAAGTTCTTTAAAAAGGTCGAGTTAATTGAACGAATAAGTATTACACGACCTTTTTCTACACCTCGGATAACTCGTGGATTGGTTGTTTAAAAGTTTTGATTCACAATTGAAAACAAGTTAAATTTTAGTAATAAATTAGAATTACAACCTACAAAATATCAAATAAACTTTGTTTCATTCCGAAAATTTCCTGGACCGGGCACTCTTCATTTATCATATTAATTACTGAGTTTTATCCAAAGTCTGACTCCTTTCACATGAAAGGCTAAACACACACCGCTAATTCACTTACATAAGTCACAAGGAAAAACAAACTTATACTTTTCAACACTCCATCCCTGGGAATAAAAAAAAAATCACCCACATAAAACCACCAACATGCAAATACAAACGATGGCGGCAGTGTTGGCTCTAAATTTAATAAGTCAACTTCCTGACATTAACCTGTCAAATAAATAAAAATTTATCAGATTCTTCGAAAAGGTGAGGTAGTTTCATTTGGAAATTTTGGGAAGATGTTTCATATTCATTTTAATATCTCCGTTCCACTGACAACGATGAACATCACAGTGCGGTGTCAAGGAGGTTGCAGTGTTCTAAGACATAAATGAGATATTTTCGACAACCCACTGCCGTAAACAAATTATTCAATGCCATTTGGTGTCCCCTTTGCGTGTGATACCATGGTACAAGTATAACGCGGCGAAGATAAATGAAGCAAAAAGAATTCCCCCTTCTGTGGCGTCCCGGCCCGACGCGGCTCGGCGTTCAGAGTCTTCCATCGTCGTCGTTGAAAATTATTCTTTATGACAGTTAAAACAATTGCTGATACTCAATGGGCTTATTTTAATTTCAAGATCAAACGCGGAAGAACAAAAATTGTTTCATGAAAATGGTGTGAGAGGATGTGCATCCTGCCGCAGACAGGGAGGCCGTGAATTCTGCTGACTGGGATTGTGCCAAGCCCGTAGGGAATTCAATCATAAAACGCGCTAGGACGAAAAATCGTTCTACATCCGGCAAAGAGTATACGAGTGAACAAAAACTGCACCGGCAAAAAAATGTCCTAGATTCACATCCTCACTCTATAGAAAACCGTATAGATACAATAACCCGAAGAGATGTATCAATAGGGTTGAAGAATAAACTCTTCTGTATCAATGGCGCATTTACAAACAATTTCAGCTTTTAAACCCTCAGCCAGTTTTGTGAAATGGAAATTCAAATTTCAATCGTCCTGACGAAATGGGTACGGGGAGGAGGTAGATCTACTCGTTCTGATTAAATTTACATATTTCAGCAAGTAATTTTCAATCAACAAGTCTACAACTACACTGGCACAGCTTTTCCAGATGCGAGAAGGCAACAGGAAGGGTGGCGCAATTTGAAAACAGTAATTTTTAAGGACTAACCTTATTAATCAAGCTCGAGCAAACAGAAAACCAACCACTAAACAATCGATCAACAGTTGTAGGTGTAAATCATTCAAGTTTGTGTCAGTTCATCAAATGGTGAAGGTCCTTTTGTCATTTGTAATGATGAAACTGGACGTAATACAATTTTTGTATCTTTGGGAATTTCATTGCTCATTAAGACCAGGACTAGAAAAACGATTTTGCGTGTTCGAGCGTAATTGAGTTTTGGGAAAGAGAAAAGAAGTGTCCATTCGGTGTGCAAATGGCCATTCGGAAAGGCATCAATAAGTGTCAGGAGAAAATAAATTGGGAATATATTCATTTCTGGTTTGTCTTCGTTTAGGGAGGAAATTTACAAAATTTGATTCGTGTGTAGGAAATTCACACAGAAATGGTTTTTGATGACAAATTTTGTTTTATTTTTTCTATAATAAAAGGTGTGTTGGTAAAATTGAACCTTGTCGAACGTCAATTGTTATACTCTTAGGAAGGAACTAGGATCAAAGTAAGGTAAATTAAATGATAAAATGAAAAATGCTGTATTAACACTTTTCATTTCTGAAACCCATTATCAACAGTTTGATGGGTGGACCAGAAAATTCCACAATCTTCAAAATCCAAGCATTACTACAGAACTTGGCATTACAAAAGACTTTCTGAGATCTTTGAAGTCAAAAAAAGCTTTCGACTTGGAGAAAAGACTACGCAAAAATCAATCAACAACAAAGGTGGGTGCCATAGTCTTCCAAAAGTCTGTAAAATTACTGTCTCACGCAAACGAGAGACGGTTTTGACGCAATGAGAAGAAGTAAGATGCCATGCGTTTTTAAGGATTGGGCGAAAAAGGACATATATGTATTGTCAAACAAAAGGTTAGACAGACAGACATAACTTCACTATAGTATAGTCCTGGACTACGAAAACAACATCTGTGCAGAGAACAAACGAGTATTATACTCATGGCAATCGTTGCTACTTTGAGCTAAGATCTCAATAAGATAAGAAGAGGTAGATATTGAAAAGACCTAATTCATCCCAGTATTACGAACCACGTCTAAGTCGTATGAGGAAGCCCTTGGTTGTTTCGAAAAAAAAAAAAATAATAATAATAATAATAATCCGAGTGATCTTTTGCCCGTGAGTGAAGACGATGTTTGGAGAAGAAAATTCAGCAACGAACTTCGTAAGCATAACCAGAGGAGTACGCACAGAGAGACAATGATGGCTGGGACGAGTCTTCGAAGTCATACTTAAAACAAATTACCAAAGGAGAGGAGCTGGTCTTTTGAGACGCTATCTAGGGCAATCAGATCTGATATTGGTTGAGTCCTAGACTTATTCCGAAGAATGATGTTCACATAAGTAAATACCATTGCACACTGGGCGGACCACTGTGTCGATGTCGGTTATGATAAATGTCGCATAGTATGAGAATGCTTTTTGTCGATGGGTAAAGTAAGTTCGCTAGATCAAAGGCTTACTAAAGAAACAGAAAGACTTTTGCATATTGAAGTTCAATCCGATTTTTTTTAAAATAAGCTGTGTCAATTCATATACTTAGTGATATTTTACATATAAACTAGCTGACCCGGCCTCGCGTTGCTGTAGCTAGCATTTTTTTTATATGATGTTGTTATTAAGTATTTAATTGGAATGGTAGGAGAACATCAGACCTGGGTACCACAATGCTTTTTCACATAGATGCTATTTGTAAAAAAATCATTACTAATTCTCTACTACCGTTACCTCTTACTAAAATGAAATTATTATTTATGAAAGAAGACGGAAACAAACGTTAAAGCTGGTATAAAAATTTTTTGGTTTGGGATTTGAAGGGGAAGGACTTTGAACATAATTGATCAAAATTTTCTTACAGTTGATATAAAGCAATAATCACAACAAAAGAATAAAATTTAAAATTGTTTATTATTTTTATTCAAGTTTGTAACAAATGAGTGAATTACATAAATAACATGTGATAATTAATATTATAAATGAGGTTGGTTAGTTGGATAGTTTAAAATCTTCTTTAAAAATACTTTTAATTTCAATTTAATTTAGCACTAATCGGTGCACAATATTTTTGGTTAACCTGTCTTTTGCTAAGACAAATATGTTCGACGGCGTTCCTACACGTGAACATGCAACATATAGCTGCCCATGAGAAAAACATGGATTTTCCAAATCTAATCCACAAATGGACATTGTTTGGCCTTGAGACTTATTTATAGTCATGGCAAAAGCCAAACGAATTGGAAACTGTAACCTTCTGAAGGGTATGGTAGAATCTGATGGTATCATTGGAATTAGTGACAACATGACCACTTTTCCTTTAAATTTTCCAGTTAAAATGATTGCTTCCAGAATATTTCCGGTTATCTTTTTAATGACCAAACGTGTACCGTTGCATAATTGAGGTGGATTTAAATTACGCAGGAGAATAATAGTTGAACCCATCTTTAATCGAAGATTATGTGGTGGCATCAACAGTATCGATTGATTTAAAATACATCAGATCGCCTGGTAACAACTGTTGTATCTGGAAGTTAATTTCATCAACATCTACATTTTTAGCTGCCAAAATAGCCCGGTGACTGAGCCAGTTATGATTCAAGTAATTACTCTGTATATCCGGAAAAATTCTCTGAATCAATTCATTTTTTTCCTGAAGAACAGTGCAGAAATTGTCTGGCAGTTTAATGCATTGAGTATTTGGTTGCAGCTTTATTTCACCGTTCCCAACATCTAGTAACTGTTTGGAAAATATTTATGCTGATGGATCATTTTGCAATCTCACGCGCATGTTTATGGTCAATCGAAGAGTGTTTCTTACCAAATAATATTCAACTTTAAATGGGCGGATTTAGTATTGATTGGTCTGAACACTGCAGATATCTTGGCAATTGGCATTATGATAGATACAAAATTAAGTTTTCAGAAGCAAATATCGACTACCATCAATAAAATTAACAAATATATAAGAATTTTATATCCTCTTATAAATAGAAATTCTGCCTGACAATATTGACATATTTATCCATTGCACCGATAGCAATTTTTGAATGCGCAGAGTAGTTAATATTTCGTGCATATTCGAAAGCAAGGCGAATAAATGATGTACGTGTTAATGAGCGGCTGATCCGCTGCCTCTGTTGTTCTTGTACTGTTGCAGCTATGTTTCGTTCTCGTGCTACTCTTATTCTTGCATTATTCTGTCGCATACGTTCGTCACGTTGTTCTTGACACTTTTGTGCACGAAGCTCTGCTATCCTGACTCTTTGAGCTCCATTTCTTGTGGTGATTTGTTCTGCCGACTGATGAGCTCTTTCAACGCGTTTGCTTCGTGTCTCTTTGCTCCTCTTGTTGTTGAGGTTAGATTTTTTGGGTGGCATTCAACTGAAAATAACAATTTTATCGTTACAAAATAAACTGAAAAACATGCTATTATAGCGCATTGAATAGCTGTATATAATATATCTTGCCTTAGCCACAGCAACGCGTGGCGTGAATAACGAAACACCAATTATCAAAAAGCAGGAGTAATTTCGCCTGATTATGTTCACTATAATATGAATTTAATTTGTATTTGATTTATACTTAAGTCAAGCTACACTTAGCCGGCTATACTTACTCAAAAAAAAAAAAAAAAAAATTCACTGTATTTCGTTTATTTTAAAATAAATTTAAATTATACTTTAGTCTCAACAACATATGGTTGTCGATCCTAAATTGAGATATAAGCTATACTATCTTCCAAGTTGGATCAAACTGCACACGGTATCCAAATTTTATTAAAATCGGTCAATTAGTTTAGGAGTCCATCGCGGACAAACATTGTGACACGTGATTTATATATATTAAGATAATGTAAATAATTCTGTTCTACTTGACTGGTCATGTGGTCATATAGATTCTTGCAAAGTCTCTTCCAGTGAAGAAAGGGTCGACTCTGATGTCTGGCTATAGGCTTGTCATGATTATTGGTTTTACGAATCGGCTCTAAGATGATGACTGATGACCAATCCCCCGTTTTGAATCTTGACGGTGGTACTCGGACGGTGAATATCGGCTGTATACATTTGGGTTCATGTAACTAGGCTCAGATAATGACGGTTCCGAATTTCTGGTCTTCGTCCTTTTAAAACTAATTGTGGTTATGTTGTTTCTTTCACGATTTAGCCATCGAATTCTAGCTCTCATCTGGTATGGTGAATTCTGAAACGGGGCTAAAACGTTTATTAGGGGGATTTGCTCTGAGATAGCAGGAGTTAGTGGCTCCACCCAATTCACATCGAGATAGCACTGGACACTAAATTTACAGTGATTATCAGACACTAGACATTATGCTTACTATTTCATCCTAGTTGAACATTCACTAGCCATGGCTTCTAGCCGCGGTATAAACTGAGGCTACTTCCTCGTCAAAAGTCTTACCAGTAGAGCAATAACGTCTAGGTATCGCTCTCGTCATACTTCTACCCTTAGATTCAGATGGTTGCTCAGGTTGGTTGTTAGCTTCCTTGCAGCTACCAAAAGGAATCTATCGAGGGAAAGGACTCCTGTCGTTGATGGTTAAGACCGGTGCAGACCCTTAGAATTCTTTTCTTCAATTAATCCAAGCTTTTTCGTGTTGGATTTGGATATAGTTTACCAAGCAGGGAAGCAGAATACTCCATATTAGGTTTCGTCTTCAACGATGTTCCATCGAGTAGTCTGATGGTTGTTTCGCTTTAGTTTAAGGCGGACCTTGTGGTGACGTCTTATAGGTGTCCTGATGAAGGCTTAGAAGACTAAGACAGATTTTGACGAATTGACTTTGGTGCCCCCTTTGGTTTAGTATTCCCAAAGGCATCTCATGAGATCCTGGTCTGTTTGGGCTGCATTAACTGACGAAGTGGCAACGTCAAATTTGCACAGGTGAGGGAATCATCCCCATACAGCAAGTTATTGGCGTTGTTTGGCTGAGCAAAACATTGAAAGGGGACATAAAAGACCAAAAATTAATCTTGAGAGGGAAAGGAAAACAACTTATCGTCCTTAGAAAAGCATCCAAAAAGATTATGTCAACTGAAAAGCAATCTGTGTTCTTTTTGTTTTGCCATAAATAAAGCAGCTAAGAGCTAACTTTGAAAAAACTGATTAAAGAGATGGATTTAGTTTTTGGCGCCCCGATAACATTGGTCACATTGACAACAGGAGAATGCAGTAAATAACATGTCAGATGAATATAATATTAAAGTCTGGGCAAAGCTGGAAAATTGTATTTACACAGACAGCAGTATAAGGGAGAAAATCTGAAGTCTTCAGACTTTTTGTCGACTTGGACAATTTAGTTATCTTCAATCGAAGTTGACTTCTTGGAGATTGTTTTGCTTAACTAGTGATTTTGAATTTTTTCAATGGAAGTTCAAGATTAACTTTCGATGTTTGGAAGTAAAAACCTGTCAGTAGATTCAATCATGCTGATTTCTCAACTTCCGAAAATAACAAAAACTTGAGTAGAGTAAAGAAGACAGTTCTTAGACTTTTGAAATAATAAATCCGATGACATAGCCAAAAACCAGATGCAATGAATTCTTTCTCTTTATGAGCTTACAACAGCCTTATCCCGTTAACCCTGCAGTTGGTGCGTTGGTAAAAACAACACCAGTTGGAGTGCGGTTTACGATTGCAGACCATTTTATTTTAAAAAAAGAGATACACTGCGTTTTTAGAATCCAAATAATGTTGAGATTGTAGAGAAACATATTATTTTTAATATTCAGTATAATTGAAACGGGCATCTTATTGATACAAAAAATGATTGCGATCCACCGCATTTTAAATTGGGGTGGCTTACGATCGTATACCTCTTGCACTAGAGGGTTAAAGCAAGGGGACAATTACCTCACACGTGATCGAGTAATACGTGACTGAATTATGTGTTCTTGGCAATATTTCTCGCGTTATCGAGCATTTCAGTGCCAAAATTTGGCATTCTTTCATCAGTATTTGAACGAATTGAAGTCGATTAATAAACAGCAGATTGATGTTCGCTCTCTCGATCATTGATGCGGTAATACCACCCCAGAACACCGTAAACAAGATGAGTGGAGCGCTGTAAGTAGCCAGATGGGAACTTCTATCATACCGAGTGCTGTTGTGGTTGTCATGTGTTGTCTATTTTATTAGGTTTCGTCTGTCTTGTAAATATTCTCTTGTACTGTGTCAGCTAATTGATCTTTATCTCAACCATTGCTGGCATTTTCTTAATTCATAGATTTCTCTGGGGAGTAAATTTAAGTAAATGTAAATGTAAATTGGAACTCTGCATTGACGTTAGGATCATTTTCACATTATTTAGCTTCGGTTTTCCTCATAATGGCAAGAAAAGGACTTTTTTCTGCGTATTATAAAATTTAAATTAGTGAACCGCAAGGTTCAGTCCTTGGGCCCATACTTTTAAGTATACTCTGTTGGATTCGAAGTGCGGAGATCAAACGGAGAAGAACTCTTGCCAACCGTTGCTTCTTTGGAAGATAGTTTAAAAACAAAACCCTCTTCAGAAAAACCAAGGTAACTTTTTATAAGACCTTTTCTACGGCGCAGAGGCGTGGACCTTATCGAAAGCAGATGAGGAAACACTTGGTTGTTCGAAAGAAAAATACTCCGAATGATCTTTGTCAAGACAATGTTTGGAGAAGAAGATGCAATAACGAGCAGTAAGAGCTGTACCGCGATATGGACATAGCTAGAAGAGTGCGCATCGCGAGACCCAAACGCTCCGGCTTGACGGGTTTTCGAAAGCACTTTGCAAGGAAATCGTGGAAAGGGAAGACCTCGTCTTAGATGTAATCATCTAGAAGAAGACCTAAACCGACTTAAAGTGCAAAACTGGAGAGTACGTCCGAAATCGAAATTGTTGGCGTAAAATGTTGGTTGAAACTCGGGTTCACCACGAACTGTATTGCCCACCAAAGAAAGCAAATGTATTATTCGTGTGTTAACTACAGGAAAAGTATAACATTTGCCTTTCACTCTAACTCTTATTTAAAGAAGCTAGCCCCATTGAAAAACTAGCATCTGGTTGCCGTAGTATAGGCATTATCAATTGGAATAATTCATTCTCAAATGTCAGCTGGGTTGCCATCTGATGATTTTCCACGCGTATCACCTTTCGCAAGCATTGGCAATTTTTCTGATAGGCAATTGATTGCCATGAAAAGCGCCAAGTTGTATGGGGTCCAGAAGGTTCGTACTGCACAATTCAAATTGAACAGATTATTGTTGAACAGAGTATTGAACAAGTCTGCTGATATCAAGTTTCTGATGGTGTCTAGCCTAAGGCAATAGAATTTACAAACTCCAACTTATCAATTTGAATGATAAGAAGTGAAGATGTGACTCGATTTTGTTCGTTAGTTTATTTGAACAATGTATACAACTTAGCATGTATCTTAAAAGGATACTCAGACAATTAACTTTTGTTGGCACATAGAGGACCTTCCCATATACATTGTCTTGACGTTAAATATCATAGAATGTAATGTAATTCACATGTGAAAAAAAAAATAATAAAATATGAAGTTGGTTGATTATATCGTGCTCTCAGGTGGCTCATTCCTTGTTATCGGTGAGGGTTTCATAGTTTAATGGAGGGTTTGGCGATTAGCCACAGTTGTGTACTGATCACTGGTGTAAGGTCACTCGTTGTTGATAATATCGTCGTCTAAGGTTTTCATCACAATGAGGTTCTCTACACGGCTGTCGTTGCTCTGATGTTGTCATCCTTCTCATTAGTTGAATTGGGTGGTCGCTGACGTTTTGTCAAATTTTGCTTCTTTGTCAAGAGCACTAGGTATCTGTCCAGAGGTGTAATATTTGCTTCTGTGTACAGTTCCTGTGGTGCTTTTTTCGCCGTGTCGGTCAAATTAGAGGCCGGTGCAGATGCTGAGTATCTTTTCTTTATAGAGCTGGAGCTCTTTATTGGTTGTCTTTGAAATGAAGAACCAGACTGGAAGAGTGTAGCTAATACCTGGTCTCAGAAGCGGGTGTCGTACAGAATCTCAAAAAAAAAAAAAAAATCCCCATTCATCAAAATCCCCAAAAATTTTTATCCACCTAGCTAATATCCCCATTGAGATAAAAGATAATGCACATTGATGAAATCCACACCTAAACAATCTTTTTTGTCAAAATCCCCACGAAATCTCCAAATCCCCAGAGTCTGTGTACATATAATGTACATTTATGTGCATTTAGTTTTCAGAAAAATCTCTCTCTTTCGTTGTTTTTTGTAATTAATAAATGATAACCATTAACAGTTTTTTAACAACAAATTACTATAAATGCATGATTGTATCCTCTATTTAGTCTTGCTTACGTATTCATGGTACGCACACGCAGTGATCTGTCTTAGTTTCGTAGTGCAGCGTTTATTTTTGTTTTTTTTTTTCGCGCGCGCGATTTGATCGCATGATTCACTACTTGAATATATTTGTTTTTAGTGGAGGACCGTTAGGCATAAAAAAGGCAAAACCTAGGAATCCAAGGCCAGTCCATGGATTTTCATGAAATTTTCGGAAATGTGTTTTGGATGGCGCACAGTGCGGCGGAATCCCCAAAGTGCGGCCAAAACTCGAAAACTTTAACGATCGACCTGAAATCTTGTACTTGGGGGTTTTTGGGGTCGCTGATTACGAATCCATTGTCAGAGTTACGAAATTCAAGATGGTGGGTCCAATATAGCATCATATTGCCACACCTAATACAGCCAAAAATGGAGGAATTAAAAAAAAACCATCTGTGTGTACACTAGACTGGGCCAAAAATAAAAATTTGATATTGAAAATATTGTTTGGGATTCCTTTAAAAAAAGTCTTTTTAAAATTTTTTCTCAGACTAACCGTTTCCGAGTAATCAAGCTTTGAAAAATGGTATGTTTTTTTGATTTTGCTCTTTTATTTTGGAGTTTTTTAACTCACGTACAAATCAATATGTGAAAAATTGCAAACATATTTCTTAAAGGAAATTTAATTTTCTAAAAAAAGGTCTTTTTACACTTTTTCACAAAGTGCTTCCTTCAGAAGTTAGTCCCGATTGAAGTTGAAAAAAATAAAACGTTCTCGTTTTTTTTTTTCATTGTTTTTTTTTTATTATTTTCTTTACTCAATGTAGGAAACTGATAATTGGTAGGCTAATTATATTACACTAGGAAATTGGTTTCGTAGGAATCCGCATCTACGTCAGCTTCTGACTCTAAGGCAGAGGAAGTGGATCAATTTTCCGTTTCTTTTTCATCGTCAGGTACAGATGCAGCTCACTATCAATTTGATTTCGAAAAAACGGTATAAAATTTGAATAGGCAGCTCTTGGCAGCTGAATCTTTTTTTATTTGGTAGACAATACATACAATTATCATTTAAATATGGTTTCAAAGCAGCGTTTTGCAGCGTTTTAATGCAGTATCATTTGAAAAGTTAAATTTATGGAAAAATTACGTGAAAAAATGACACTATTGTTTATGTTTTCCCTGATTCACTACTTAACAATTGATAATTAGTACTTTTTTTTACATATTCTAATCACCTTCAGAATTGGATTCCATTTTGTCTTTTTTGATTTTCTTTAAAACACACAATTTTACACCTTTTTAACCACTCACAGTATATTAACTTTATAGAGAAGCTAGAGCGAAGGCCACATTCCAACTGAGCTTAAAGGAGGGGCATGACGAATTAGTCATCACTATGAACGGTTTTAGTTTCTTGAAGCATCAGTGCAGCCAACACAAGGGAAAAAAAACCCCAAACAGAAACTTTTTTTTTTGACTTTTGGCCGCACTTTGGGGATTCGGCCGCACTGTGTGGCGTATAAAAAAAAAGTTAAAAAATAAAATTTCACCGCTCTCAATTTTTTAATTATTTTTAAAATTCACTATCAACTTTTTGAATTTTATTTTATTTATTTAGGGTATTTTAGGTAAGGTTTTCCAAAGCAAAAGAATGGATAGGTTTGGTTAAGACAAAAAAAATTTGTATGAGAGGGGGGGTCTATATGCCGCCGTGTAGGCGCGAGGGGCAATTTTATATGAAATTTACTTCATTTTTTAAAAAACTATTAAAAATCAATTAAGCCACTTACTTTCTCATACTTTTGTGTTTTTGAAAGCTATTGCTTTGATCTTCAATAAAAATTTAAATTTGAGTTCACTTAATGAAAAGTTTTGGAGAAATCAATCGTCAAAGTCAAAATTTTGAAAAAAGAAAATATTTTTTTCTTAATTAATTTTTTTTTTTTTTTTCATAATTTTGCCCCACAAAGGGCCATTTTTTCTTTTGATGTTCAATGCCTTTATTAATATTTACTCAGAGCAAAAAACCGAACAAAAAAATTTTTCTTTGTTCAGGAGAAATTAAAAAAAACGAAAGATACTTTTTTCCAGAAAACAAAATGTCGTTAATTTCCCGCTAATTGAACTTTTTCCCGTGAAGTGAAATATGAAATGTGTCTTAAATAGCATATAATAAGCCATCCAAAACACATTTCCGAAAATTTCATGAAAATCCATGGACTTGCCATGGATTCCTAGGTAAAAAGCTTACGGTCCTCCACTATTTGGGGATATTGGGTTTGTAGATTCTCTCTTTGGGGATTTTGGGAGTTGGGGATTTTCGTTTGGGGATTTTGCGTTTGGGGATTTTCGTTTGGGGCTTTTGTTTTGGGGCAAACGTTACCAACCCCTCAGAAGCTGCTTTTAGATCAGTAGCGTTTTTGGTTGGCTTAGTCCAGTTCTTCTTTTTAGCAAAGGTAGCACGCCGCTGACAACCAAACTGACTTTTTTGCATACGTTCCTGCTGTGTGGGTTGAATTCCATCAGCTCATTGAAATGGATACCCAGTTATTTCACATATGGTTTGTCGCGAATGGTTGATCTATCAGGGAGCTTCACAACCAAATTTAAGAATTTAGAGGCAGTCCAATCATCTCTGTCATTTGAAGGTCTCCTGAAGATGTGTTCATCCGAATGCCCCACTTCTTGTAGAAGTCATAGCGTCTGCTTACGTGGGAATTCGATTTCATTTGATTTATTCTTCGTTCATATTGCCTTTTTGGGGCATGCCCACATCTGAATTATAATCTGTTTAAAGAACTGGGAAAGAAAACTCCATTCCCATTATCCAATATTAGTGGTTCAGAACAATTATATCCGACAAGTTTTACAGTGTGAACCACCCTATTATGGCTTCATTTGCTTGTGTCATCAGTTCTAACTGCTTGAGTATAGTTATTCTCATTGGTTGGTTTTTTGGAAATATTTTTCTTTAATTTTGTGACCTACAGGACCCGTCCCGTTGAGTATAACTGACCAAAATAGTTCATAGCTCTTGGCCCACATTTATATCACAGCTGCTCTTGGTTCATTTAGTAATCATCCAACTTCATTAATGTTTCAACAACCGACACTTGCTTTGAAAGGTCACTATCACATTCTTTCATCAAGCCAAGTCCAGCTATACAAAAGCAGTAACCTTTTTTGACCAAGTGAAGACTAAATAAGAGCAATTGACGTATCTGACATAAGGTTCGTTCGTTGAACTTCACCCAGGGTTGACCCAGCTTTCCTTGACAAACTTATGAGTTGACGAAAAAACCTGGGATTTCCAGTCCTCAAAATATGCTGAACCACAAAATCACCACACATCCCTGTCATTTGAATAAAAATTCATGCCATTCGACAGCCCTCAACTCGCCCCAGTAAAAATTTAGGGCGAGTTGAGGGTAAACCCAGATCAATCCTAGGGCTCCAAAAAGACTCAGTTAGACATTCAGATCGAGTTTATGTTTTTCAAATAACGCTCTGTGGCGAACAAAGGGTGACCCCAGGGTTTCAATGAACGAACCTATATAGTCACAAACACAACCGTGGAAGTAAATCAATTTTATTGAAGATTTAGCAGTAGTATAATTCGTTAAAATTTACCTGCTGGAAAGTTATAAAATTATGATACGAGTAAGTTCAGCTTTTCGACAGTGAACATGAGCATTGGTGAAAAACCACGAACGTTAACAGCAAATAAATATTCAAATAATATTTAGACTCTGTCATGGTTAAAACACAGCGTTGAAACATTGAAAGCTATTCATACTTTCTCTCAGTCGACCTTACCATTCTGTTATCTGTTAGCTGCCCTACCTACCTACACCACTGCTGCCAAGGGAAATGACAAAAAAAAAATTACAAAAAAAAAAAAACAAATGAAAACGAAAGCACAAACACTCTGAGTGAGGTTGTTTCTGCTGTTAACTACTCAACCCCAACCGTCTTGGTTGAAGGTTTCTCTTTTATGATTCCAAGGTCCCATGCTCATCTTTAGTGAGCCATGTTCCACACCCGCGGAAACAGCAACAGCATATAATTTCCTCTGGGAAACACAGGTAACTCCCAGCCTACTGAGGCATATCGCATCAAAAATATATGGTCCCTCCTTCAGAATTACCTGCAAGTGACACAGAACTTTTGAATATTAATTGGTTTAATCCGGATGCGACGTGCAATCCAAATACGACCCACATTTGCCGCCCTTTATGAAAAGAATGATATAAAATCCGCATGATGAACAGCAAGCAAACAATCAACCCTGATTCATATTATTGCTTTATAGCGCACAGCGATTGAACAAATTTTCACATCAACTCAACCCCCACGTATATGCAAATCTGTTGAATTTTTAATCGCATAGTTTGAATTATTGATGTTCGATGTATGGCGATGTGCGAAAGTTAAATGATTTTGGAGTTTGGAGGATTGGAAGTGGAATTGGAGTAGAACTAAATAAACAAATGTGTGAGCGAATATATATTTTTTATGAACCTACTGGGGATCATGCTGAGGGTTACATTGAAATTGAAACGTTGGCCTCTTTACAAACTGGCGTGTTAATCAAGTAAAAATGTCTTTGTCGCAAAGTCAGAATGCGAATAAATACCATGGCCAAAGGCTTACAATTTAAAGCTTGTATGTAACTAAAGCACCAATATTATTGAAAGATTGGCAATATTGAAAACATGTAGTGGACTATTGAACCCTATCGAGCTAGTACAGACATTTTGTCCGAATTCAAACGTATTGAATGAGGTGTGTTCCTGACAGTTAGTCTCCTGATTCGGCAATCCTATACTTACTGATGGTATTCCGTTGCATTTTGCAATGCAGTTTATGCATAAGGAAAGCAATGAGCAATGAGAGCCACTTCCTTTATACTCAAGAAGATACGATTTTTTGTGTACAGGTTTTGTTTGGATAGATGTTTGTATGCATCAGCATGGATTAAAGCGTTAATAGGGAGATGTTTGTCTTCTCAGCTAAGAAAGCAGTGAAGGCCTTTCAGTACTTAATGTTCTGTTGACATCTGTCACAAGTAATTTTTTTGGAAACCAACAGATAAAATGACATCGCGTAGCTACTAAGGCATATAAACAATCTTTGGGCGTACTTTAAAAAAATTTATCCCCGCAACACCCCCAATAGAAGCAATAAAATAAACACTCTAAACTCGGTACTAAATCCGCCGGGAGAAGCAACAGTTCATCCCTTAAACCCTTCCAAATGACTTTTAACTATTAACATTCCATTTAGCGTTAGCAAAGATAAACAAAATACAAACAAACACCGTCTAGGTAAGCTTTCCTCCAAGGACATGCATTTTTAAACATCTTGAAGGGTTGAAAACAGAACGCACACACATCCCCCGAGTACATTCAAAATCATACAAGAGCAGTTCAGATCACAGTCCTTGCAGTCCTTTGAGTCTTGGTTCTTACATAAGTAGGAATATTGTTTATTATTATTTTTTATCTTAGCCGTGTAAAAGTACAGCATCCGAAAAATTATCCCGAAATTTTAATTATATTTTTCAAAGGGCAGAAATAATTAAGCTACACCGTTAACTCTTTTGTTTTCCAACTTTCTGAATACTCTGACAGAGAGTGGAAGGTGTATTACGAGTAACCTGATGGTTTAAGATTTCCCTTGGGGCAAACTGAAAACAGTTAAAGATAATATGTCATGAGCTTGGTGTACTCTTCATGTTTCTTTTTACTTTATTTTTTATTTTAACGTGAAGTATGATTTTTTCATCTGCCAGTCGCTTGGGACAAAAGTTGATATTAAATTAATGAAAATTATCTCATTACGAAGAGGAAGAGATAGGTATTCGTTTCTTTTTTTTTTTTTGGTGTGTGTTTGAATTGCAAGCACATTATGTTAGGTTTAGGATCATCACGAAAGAGTTATAAATACAACATCCAGGTGTCCGGGGATTTTAAACATTTTATGCATCAGCGTTGAATGGGTTTTACTTTACTTTTATTTCTTATTTAAAGCAAGTATGTACCGTTGAGCTTTAAGACGATGTTTTTTGAGATTTAATTAATTTCTATGAAAATCTAGATAGAAAGATAACAGAACTGTACTTCTCTAAAAGTGGAATATAACTTAAATGAGTAATTAAACACACTATTCCTTTTATACCTAAGACGCACTTTAAGGGGTTTTGAATTCTTTAGAATGTGATAAGACACAGTTCAATAATTTAAGAAAATTTGAGAGAATTTAGTAAGGGACGCCGACGCGACGCACGCTGTTTTTGAGCTGTGAATCGTTATGCAGGGGAAAGCAGAGTCTGGTAAAGCTTTCCACAAAGAGGTGGTGAGACTTTAATATCGATTTCTTGATCTGACTGTGCGTCCGAAGTTAATCTCAAGCATTCATACCTCAGTTAAGTGCGTTCATACCTCAGTTAAGTGCGTTTTAAACATATCGATTAGTCAAATAATAATACCCACCCAAACATGGTTTCAATGCCATGTTGAGGCGGATTAATTGTCTGCGGTTTATAGATTTCAAATCAAAAGTATTTTATCTTTGATCGATTTTTGAAGCAGGTTTGCGTGGTTGAGGTATCAAATTAGGATGTGCATAAATGTTGAACATACTTATTAATATGATAATTCACTGGGAGTAAACCATACTTTATTTTTAGATTTAAATATGGACGGCGAGTTATTCCAAGGACATAATGTAGTGTGAAGTTGGGAGTTCGAGTCAAATCTTAAATATAAAAATGAGTCGCAACATATGTTGGTATGCGCAGAACTCAACAATGCCTGGACCAATTTGGCCAATTCTATTTTTGTTGTCTGTGTTATTGTCAAGAAAAGGTTCTTATGACATAAAAGATTTAAAAAATTGCGCGGATGTTCCCACAGAAACGTGTTAGGGAATGGAAACTTAGAAACTACTAGACAGGTATATAAAACTATTCCAGCATTAGAGGTGCTACATTATACCCCTCCATTATCCCTTTAATCCCACGGGAATGAGAACCGGAGCCTTATAGTTACTGGACCGATTTCAAAAATTCTTTCAACTCTAGGATATAACATTATCCCTCAGTGACATAGACTTATTAATGTTTCCTGTCAAGGTTTGATCCCCATATTCTCAAAGGAACGGGGTTTGCAACGGAAACTTTCAGCATTAGGAGTGCTACATTATCCCCTTCCATCAGTATACTTGACTATATTTCATCCGTATAATCCTACGGGAACAGAAACAGGAACGAGAAAGAAAACCTTTGAGCAACTTAACCGACATGGGCGTAGCCAGGTAGGGGCAGGTATAGGGGCAAATGCCCTAACCTAAGCCAAATGTCCTCGAAAAATTCTGCGTTTTTTAAGAAAAAATGAATCTTTGTCTTCGAGGACATTTGTAGAAAATGCTGAAACAACGAAGACTTTTCAAAGAGTATTCTCGTAAAAAACGAGGATAATTTGGGACTCATTTCATATACTAACGATGTTTCTCTATTTTGAAAAGCCAAAAAATGATACTTTTGAGTTTTATCTCTCAATATTATTCCCAATAAATATGTCCTACTTTTTTTTCAAAAAATGTCCTCGTTTTTTCATCGATTTTTGAGAAATTATCCTCGAAAAAAGACCTTAAAACAATTCCTGGCTACGCCCATGTTAACCGATTTAAAAAATTCTTTCAACTCTGGGATGTTACATTCTTCAGTGGTATAAACTTATATTGCATTCACATATTTCCATGGTAACGGAAGATTACCACAGGAACGGGGTTGGGAACGGAAACTTAGAAACTACTGGACAGATTTCTTTCTTTTCTTTCGGCATTGGGATGCCACATAATCCCTTTCAGCATTAGGATGCCGTATAATTCCAAAGTAAAAACGATTATTTTTCATTCCCAAATTCCCACTTAAGCGAAAGAACGAGAACGGGAACCTCAAAACTACAGAACCGAGCAACGCCGGGAGGCTCAGTATTAGTAGATAATACAAATGCTTTATGAAAAGGTACCCATTCTAAAGGCAGGAGAACTGTGAGTCCTTAAATTAAACTACCACTAAACTGAGTAAGCTAAGCAAGGTTGAATAGGTTCATTTCCATTGTTATACTACCAATAAAAATTTAAATAAAAATTGTATAAATTGAATTAATTTTTTTTTTTCAATGGATATAAAAGCAAGTGTGTGATTGTCTCCTCTTGCTCTTTGTAAATGCAACTTCTGCAGAAGACGTTCGATAGATAGAAGTTTTGTGACTTTTATTCCAGATAGAGTATCTGGTTATGACAAAGCTGACGTATAGCTTATGCACAATCTGTTATTTTAAGTTTTTGATCCAGTTTCGTCGCCAGACAAGTGGTAGTGCTTCTTTAACTTACTTTCTTATTTAGGAGGGCATTACAGATCGGGGTGAACATGGACCAACCAACATCTTCCATCAACAATTTCGGTTCTGGGTCATCAGTTTTGCATTATATTGATGACTTCCAACACTTCCTTCCTCCTTCTGTTATTTCAATGCAATGTGAAAGAATGGAGGGGACCTACAATTTTCTTCCGATTCCAAAAGGCTAATCGAGAGAGCGCTTTTCATGGTAATGAATTTACTATCGGAGGACTTGCCAATTCCTCACGAAAGACGATACTAGTGGAAACAAACTTTGTTTTCTGTTATGGGATTTACACCACGCACCTCCTGCGAAACAAGCGGATATGCTAACCATTACTCATTGGTCTTCGTAGGTTTTCTCAACTCTTAACGTAACGAAGCTGCAATTTGTAAAAGCAATTCCCCATTTGATCTTCACTGGTGCTATTTTCAATATATTAACTGCGATTCCTAGAAAAAGGAAGTCCTGGAATGCCTCGAAGTTATGTCTGTGTTTTGGGACACTTTATCCAATTTGTCGTCATTCTCTGTTCTTGTTTGATGACAGCTTATACATCGTTTTGTCCCCATTAATCATTTAACTCATTTTTATCGCTTCTGTTTCAATGATCGTAAAAGCACCAATGGCATCACTCTTCTTCTCATTACGTCAATATCGTCTGCTGAAGCTAGTACCTAACCAACTGTACAGACTTTGGAGATATTATGCCTCTGGTGTTGACGTTTGAGTTTAAAAACTTTCATGACCGTGGGGTGTCGCCTTGTCGAAAGCGAAACGAAATCCCGATTTCGAGATATGTGCAGAGCTCCGTATTTTGGACCTGTGTATTGGCTGTTGACCTCCGTAATAGTACGATCTCTAACACCATCAGACTATTTTCTGTGGGGTTATCTGAATTCGCAAATTCACACCAATAATCCGGAGGTTGTTTATGAGTTGTATTCAAATCATAGACAAACTCATTAACGAACTTTATTTGTATGAAGTTCATTCGGTTTTGAAGCCTTCAATCTGCTTTTGAAAGTACTATAAAAAAAAAATGCACTGGATATTTATATACAGAAAATATTAAAAAAAAAAACTATTTGTGGACGCTGTCATGTGCAAATGCCTACACAAATTGTTACACAGATGAACCCTCCTCTGATCACTTGTTGAAAAAAAAAAAAAAAAAAAAAATATTAAAAGGCGCAGGGTATAATTCCGATTCATCTTCCAAAGATCATATAGGTACTTTAACATCTATAATCATTATTTATAAAACAGTCTCCTTTCAAAATGCATCCACTGACCTCTGAGAAGTAATAAATCAACTCATAGTAGATACTCTTAACCATCTGCATCAACTTTAAATGAGACCCATGTAAGCAATGTTAAAAAACAAGAACAACTCCCCGCAGCAAATATTTTGTTTATAGGTTCAATTAAGCAAACTCAAAACTTAAACTCCAACATTTTCCATTGTGTACAGAACATTCCCACAGCTAAAGAAACCGATTTCTAGGAGGTCCTTTACGATGAAAAAGAAGTCCTCCTCTACTTCAAGTAAACACCAGCAGTGGACAAGGAATCTTATGTTTATTTATCTTATGTATGTAAGTAGGTATGTATAAAAAAAGAAATACGTAAAAAAACGACAACTTCGAATGTAAATAATTCAGGACATAAAAAAGGACACATTCAACTAATATATTCACATGGCAGCCAAACTGATTTACATAAAAAAAACCCCAACTATTTAAGCTCCATACTACCAAAATACATACACACAAGTACCCAAGAAAGATAGGACTCCTATACAAAAGTCCTTGCTCATGCTCGACTTTTGGAGAGAGTCCTTTAAGAGAATGTCTGGTTGAGCAACGGCAATTGCTATTTCTACTGTATTTTACAACCAAGTTTCGTTCTCTTTCAGTTTATATGGTGATACATTGGTTTTGGTCCTTTTGGCCATATTCTTGGCTGCTGAATGTGGTGGTTTGTGTTTCATTTTTCCCTCTTCCGCTTCTCTACTTCCTCTGGAGGATGTTCTGGTGACACCTCCCTGTGCGCAAAAACATTGTAGGGACACTCGCTATGACAAACCAATTGTGTCCTTTTGCTTGGGTCATTGCCAGATAAATTCCAGCCAATAAAATCGAAGACATACAATTTTTTCCCTTTATTTTATATGTGTGTTGGGTTTGAATTTTCTTCGAACAAAGAGGGAGCCATCGGAGGGATGGGGTATTTCATGTCCTTTATCTTAATTTTTTTTTTTTTTTATTATTTAAATAAGCGATTGCTTATATTTTTGTGTCGCGCGCAGATGTGAAACTTCAGTTTTGGGTCGGGAGAGTGGTGTTGTATCTATGTTGTGTGAGGATAAAGATGAAGAATCGCCCCGTCCTCCTCATAGGACCTTTTTCATCTGCACCTAGATAGAAACTTTGGTCTTTTTGTTTTTTTTTGTATTTTTATTTTTAAGTCGGTTCTATTGATTTTGTTCTCGTAGGTACTCGTAGATCTGTGCTTTTTTTATAAATCCAATGAATTTAATGGAATTTGAAGCGAGAATAGAGGTAAATATCTTAAATTTAATGGAAAGTTTGTAGATTATAGTTGAAGGTAGGTGCAGTAGAAGAAAAGGATTCTTTGATCTGTGTGTAAGTGTATGAGAGTGGAGTCTCTTTGTATTGTTTCATGCGATGGATTTTAATTACCGGGATTTAAGCCATGAAGTCAAATCTTTTTTCAATGATTATTAAGTTCCTACGCGCTCACATGCAGTGAATTTTATATCCAAGTGAATGAACAAGTCATATTGCACTTGGAAAAATAACAAAATGTTTGCCATGGTTTGGCTTCAAATTATAAAATAAACAATAACAAAAAAGTTTTGTTTGTTACAACATCAGGACAAAAAACCACGACAATAACAAAACTTTTTTGTTATTGTTTAATTTATAATACACAGTAGCTATTTTCAATATACCTATACTTATTATAACAAAAGCTGAGAAGTAAAGGGGTCAGGACTTCTTTTACCGATGTACGATTTACCTTTGGAAAAAGTTATTCTTCAAAAAAACGTTTAAATTCCAAATTATTTTTCGTGCACTAATACACTTTGTCCTTTGAACGCTATATCATTCATTTTCAGCTAGAATTTGACATACAATTTGACCACTTATTTGTAAGCATCTGCATAAGTTTACAAACAAGTGGGGAAACATAGTGATAAAATCGCAGCAGTCTCTAATGAATATTTGGAATTACAACCTCTGCTGGCTGTTTAACGACCCAACCTCCACTGTCAGTTAGAACGCCCCATTCAACTTGTACGATGATCAAAAATGCCTTCTGCTCGACCTATAAAAAGTAAAGCATGCCATATTCAAGCTTAGATTGATTAAAACTGCAGATGCAGATGGCCCTGACGCCAATTTCTTAAAGGCTTAGATCGCTTTCGACGAGGCGACATGCTGAAATGCGAGTTTTTAACATCGTACTTGAAAAGATTGGACATAACTGAAATACCAACACCTATCAAATGTATAGGTCTAACTTCAATTCAGGCATTTATCATAGAAATTTTACATTAAAACTGTTGAGCAAATAAAAACGTGCCTGAATGCTCACGAACATACTTGATCAACAATGTTCATATTTTGAATTGAAGTTTGACCTATCAAATGTATAGGTCAAACTTCAATTCAGGCATTTATCATAGAAATTTTACATTAAAACTGTTGAGCAAATAAAAACGTGGCTGAATGCTCACGAACATACTTGGTCAACAATAAAGAATAATTAATTATCCCTTAAGATAAAATGGTCACGAAACTTATTATATTGAAATGAAGTTCCGATATGCTACTTCACGTTTTCTGTGGACTTAAGTATGAAAAATATTGGAATTCAAAATGTTACTGATACTTTAACTATTCTTTATTGATTAAAGAAGTATGAACATTGTTGATCAAACATATTGGTGATAGTTCAACAGTGTATTTGGTATTTCAATCACAAACGTGATGGTTTTTGTAATTTCAGCCTTAATTGTTAGTTAAATATGTTTGTTGTTGATCAAGTATGAAATCAACAATCACGTTGTTGGTTAAAAATTAGAACATATTCAAATCAACTACGAACATACTTAATTTAAACATTTTTATGATACTTACCTGAAAAAAAAATTGATCACGGCAGCATACTTGATTTGAAAATGCGTTCTTATTTGAATTCATCATGAAACTTGGTTAATTTCACAACTTAAGATGAATTATTGATTAACAATGAAATATGTTTAAATCAACCAATGTTTTTTGTTTCGGTGCAGAGCACTATAAGGTACTATAAAGTGCATTTGGAAGCACTTATGATTGCTTTGAAAGAAAAATTCTATAAGTGATCTTTGGTCCCGTTTATAAAGTGTATAAAAGTCGCTGTACCGTTTCAGCTATACCGTGACAAGGGCATAGCTTGAAAAGTACGCATCTCGAAACTGCGATGGCTGAGTCATGTGGAGCGGATGGATCATTGTAGTGTCTTATGGTTCCCGTTCTACCTACAAATTATAAAGTTGGGATATAGTTTCGAATAATATTTAAAAGGTTTTTACGCGAAAAATTATTAAGTCATCCAATATAAAATTATACCCTGAAAATTACTTTTTCAAGTAAGTGTATCAGAATTGCTCGAGTATTTGGAAAATACTCGTTAAAAGTTATTTTACTTTTAGTGGTGCCGGTGGCGTAATGATTAGTATGTCTTCTAGTTTCGTGGGAGGTTCGTGTTTCAAATCCCAGCAGACACCAAAAATATTTTTCCACGGGTATCGCTTTTTGCGAGAGATTGGCAAGTCCTCCTAGATTCATTGCCATGAAAATCAATTTTCGATTGTTCGAAAATTGAAGGTTCCGGGGCTACCCGCTGTATTGCTCTAAGCTTTTTACTTTTTTGTTGATAAAAACAGAATGTTATGCTTACTGCAAAGATCTTCATCAGGAAATCGGAAGAGAAACACTAACACCAACACGAGCAACATCAAAAACCATTTGTCCAGATGTTATGTGAAGGACCTGTCATCTGTCATCTTTCATCTGTCATCTGTCATCTGTCATCTGTCATCTGTCATCTGTCATGTCATGTTATTGATGGATAGCTAACGAATGAAGTATACCTTTCCTCTTCCGTAGATTTTGTTTCGCAAATTTTTAAAGTGGCTTCATTTTTGATTGGACTCGAATACGAAAGAAACGAAAGCATCGAAAAAACAAAGGAAATTAGCTGAAAAATAGATAGAATTCATCTGCTGCAATCAAAAGACACAAGCACAGTATTATCAGTGCGTGCACTCCGCTCAAATAACAACCTAAAGTCCAACTTGATTGTTAAGCTTGCGAATAGAGAGGATGTTGGCCGCATTTTATCAGCTAACTCCAAAGTAAAAGGCACTGGAGTTTCCATACGCCGAGACTATCCCGCCGCATCTAGAGCAAGAAGGAGGCGATTACAGGAGCTGAAAGCCGACATTATTAGTAAAAACAAAGGGCTAAAAACAGAAATACGTGGTCAATTTTTATTCGTAAATAGAAAAAAATTTTATTTTGACAGCAACTTTGCTCTACAATGTGACGGCGAATGTGGATTGTCATTGTTACAGCAGCTGATTGATGACAGTACCGTGAGCAGCGTTCCTGGTTGCACCAAAAATTCGTTACGTTACGTTACGACCCCGCCTCAACAAAATATTTAATTTTAATGCCGTCTGCCCTCAATCTATTATAAGAATATAAAAAATAATAATTGTTCAAATGAAAAAGTATATAAAATTTTATCATATAATGTCTCAGGACTAAGTAACAAATCTATTTTCACTAATTTTTATAATTTTATATGTACATTCGATATTATTTTCCTATACGAAACTTTTATCACCGAGTTAAATATTGAAATGTTCGAGAAGAAATTTACCAACTTCGAAATAAAGTCGATACCAGCAACCAGAACACACACCAGAGGAAGAGCAAGTGGAGGTCACATTTTCGGATTTAAAAAGGATCTTAATACTAATGGGTGCAAAATCGAATCTTTTCATTCTTTAATTTATATAACTATGAAAATTGATAGAAAAATTGTACGTCTTTTACCAACCTACTTGAACTGTAACAACTGGGATATGGATTTCGTGAACCTTCAAGAATTCATGACATGTGGAGGTGATAGCTCAAATCTACTTATAATAGGCGATTTTAATGCAAGAGTGGGTAATGAAGAAGGTGCTGTCAACAACCTAGCTGGAGTCGTGAGAAAATCAAAGGACAATGTCAGCAACGCCAATGGTAATAAGCTCCTAGAACTATGCAACTCTTTTGGTCTAAAACTACTCAATGGAACTAGCCGAGGTGATCAAAATGGAGAATTCACTTTTGTTGGAGGTCAAGGATCTTCCGTTATTGACTATTGTTTTATAGGATGTGAATGGAATAATTGTGTCGTCGATTTCGAGGTATTGAATGAACCATTTTCAGACCACATGCCAATTGTTGTGTCCTTCAACCATTCTGAGTTAGATAATGTCTCAACCACTAACATGGAGCTCCTCCCAAAAATAGTTTGGCGTAGTAGCAAAGCAGTATCCTATAAGGCCAGTTTGGATGAGACCCTTAGAAATCACGAAGTTACGAATTTCAACGACCTAGAGGAAATAATTAAGCTTTCATATCCATACAGCAGGTTGAAGAAAAAGTGCTTTGCATTCAAAGAACGCTGGTTTGATGAAAGCTGTAAAAAAGCTAGAGATGTGTCCTACGTCTGGCTTAATCTTTTCCGTAAAGTCAGTTCTAGTCTTATTAAAGAATTATATTTAAATGCCAATCAGAGGTTTAAAATCTTATGTAAAGAAAAGAAGAAGCAGTTTTTTGAATCGGAGGCGCGCAAACTAAATCTCGCTATGAACTCTTCAGAATTTTGGTCCTTAGCTCGCAATTTAAATGGCTCTAAATATACTGTTGACATCAGTCTAACACCTCAAGTTTTACAGAACCATTTTCAACAACTCTTAAACCAAACCTCAAACGTAATTTCAAAGTTCCACTACGCCCCGCCTGGTCTTCATGATCCTATTTTAGATTCGCCGATCACGATACATGAGGTTACTCGTATCGTCAACAAACTAAAGGATGGCAAAGCAGCTGGATCTGATAGAATACCTGTTGAATTTTACAAATACGGATCAGAAAATTTTATTCAAACACTGGCAGGCCTAATGAACAACATTATGGAGGATGGTATAATACCTGAACAGTTTAAGGAAGCCTTAGTGTTCCCAATCTACAAAAAAGGTTGTGCAAATAATCCTGCGAACTATAGGGGAATTTCCTTTCTGAATGCCTCTTATAAAATTTTCACTTCGCTATTACAGAATCGGCTTAAAATGTGGATATCATCGAAAAATCTTTTGAGTGAATTTCAAGCGGGGTTCAGATCGGGTTACTCTACTATAGACCATATTTTTGTGTTAAAAAGTATAGCAGACTCATACCTTGCAAGAGGCAAAAAGCTTTATGTTCTCTTTGTGGATTTCAAGGCAGCGTTCGATACGGTCGACAGGGATTCCCTAATGTATAAGCTGTACGGACTTGGAATGTCTTTAAAATTTGGTCAAGTCATCCAAAATATCTATGGAGATACAAAGTCGTCTGTTTGGAATGGTGCTGATAAATCTGATTGGTTTGCAACCAAAATGGGGGTTAGGCAAGGGTGCCCATTAAGCCCCGATCTGTTTGCACTTTTTATTGACGACTTGGTCTATTGCCTACCTGGTGGCATAGAATTTGCGGGACTGCAAATTAAAGCCCTTCTTTTTGCAGATGATGTAGTGATGTTGGCAAACTCACCTGAAACTCTACAGTTGATGCTAAATAGGCTCCAAGAGTTTTGTAAACTGTGGAGTCTTGTGGTTAATCCGGATAAATCCAAAGTTATGGTTATAAAGAAGGGAGGAGGCAGAACGTCGGTAAAGGAAAAGTGGTTTTACGAAGGGAATGCCGTCGAAGTGGTAAAGGAGCTCAAATATCTTGGTGTACTATTCACTCAAAATATGAAAATGGATAAACATTTGAAAGATAAATTATCCAAGGCGAAAATCGCATTAAACGCTACTTGGAAAAATTGTTTCGACAACAAATTCATAAGCCACAGTAGTAAATATCGTGTCTTCGAAACTGTAGCGCAATCAATCCTTTTTTATGGTGCTCAGGTATGGGGAGCATCAGAATATGAGTCGGTGGAAAAACTTCTCAGGTTTTACCTCAAAAGAGTATTTCATCTCCCTCCCAACTCACCGAACTATATGCTTATGATTGAGACTGGATTGCCGCCGTTGCTAATAAAGACTCTCAAGTTGCAAGTTGACTATGTTCTCCATGTCATGCAAATGCCTGAACAGCGGCTGCCTAAAACTGTGGCCATAAAAATGGTGCGAAGCAAAAGAGGCTTTTTTAGAGAATGGGAACGTTTAGCTGAAGAATGTGGAATGGTTCTTAACATAAATCTGGAGGAACCAAGTACTGTAAGGCCCTTATTGTACGAGCTTATAAAAAAAGTAGATCTTAGACATAGAGAAAAAAATGAAGAAGAAGCAGCAAGTTCTCTACATCGAACAATCTACAACCGCCTCGATTATTCTCTCAAGGAAAACAATTACTTCAAAGATGAAAATAGTATAAAAACAATTTCAATGATGTTCCGTCTACGAGGGGAATTGCTACATCTCAATTACATTCCACATAGAAGCGATTTGCCAATTTTATGTGATCTGTGCAACCGAAGGCAACGTGAAGACATCATACATTTCTTGGGAATCTGTCCGGTTTTGCGAGAAATAAGAAGAAGCATTTTTGGGTGTGACACCATATCAGAAAGTTATTGTATTTTCTTGTTAAACCAAATGAATGTTGAAATATTGTATGAATTCCTAAAAATTGCTGTGATGTATAGAAACAGAATTAAAAATGGTGATTTTTGAAACTTGTACCAGTAGCCGAAAAAAAAAAAACAAACGAATAAACAAATAAAAAAATTGAATACTTAATGCTTAAACTATTAAATTAAAAATTTAAATTTCATAAAACATATTATAGAGTTAAAGTGGATTGTCAATCTGGCAGACGGCGAATGCCATGCTTAAACGATTTAATGTATCATAAATATTGTATGTTATCTCTAAAATTTATGACTAATAAAAATCTTATCTTATCTTATCTTATCTTAGATAGAATTCATTTAGGCAGATGAAAACAAGAGTTATCGATCGATTTATGGTGAAAAAATATTTTTCAGGACAATGCTAGTTTGGAATTTGAGTTCATAAGTCTTAACCTCGTTTATCATTAATTTTTCCCAAGAACATTTTTACTACGTATCATTCAAGCTACTCTACTTTGCTTCTATAGAAATAGTAGGTATAGTTTGAGTGAAAGTATGATCCTTAAGTTGAGTTCAAACTTTTTAAGCCAAAATTCAACTCAGCAAGCTGTTCTATTGGATTTGGGTATACACACGAGTACCTACGCTGCAGTGGTTTTCTGAATATCATACCAACGACATGTACTCCAAATTTTGTATTCACATCAAACTCTCAAAAGTTCTTCTTCTTCTCCTTCTTCTACTGCTTGTACTTTTTCTTTTCAAAAGTTCAAACATCAAACGATATTAATGTTTCATTCTTCTTAAAAGCCTAATATAATTTGAAAACATTCGCGTGTACAAAAGAAGTGGATACCCAAAGGATTCATAAATTTATCACAACCCTCCCAGCATTTGCCCTGAAATATTTTCTTTAAAATAAAAAAAAAGAAGAGAAAAGTGACCCTCATGTCACACTACATGAGTTGAATTTAATATATGTGTTAATCTTGGGCCGAAATTGATTAGTACAGTGGCATACTGAAGACAAAACGCACGACAGGGACCACCTGCCAATTCCATTTTGTCCTTTCTCACACTCTTAGCTCACAAAAGATTATTCTTTCAAATTCAATAAATTGTCCTTATTACCTCAATGGAGCGGTAAAGCTGAAATTTTATAACTCACCAATTTATGGTCAAACTGTTTAAAAGAATATCGTTCGACTTTTCCTCCCCCCCTGCCTGTGCAAACACCATATACATTTCTTTTATCGACGACATAAATTCAAGGACTACCACCCCATCGCAGAATTCGAACCAAAAAAGGTCACTTCGGACGTCCACCCAAAAACAAAAAAAAAAACTCTTCTTTTGGCGGGACTAAAAATCGTATAAAATGCATGAAGCCCGCTTCCGAAACCGTGTTCAGAATACAAAAGCAATCCTTGCTGCTAGGAGAGTGGTTCATTTCTCTGCCGGTTGGTCACATCCCAGGGGTACCGTAACTTCTGAGTTATGAATGAGAAATTGTTTTCTTTTCATCTCTTCCCATGAAGCCTTTTGGCATGTTGGCTGGTCAAGTGTATCGCAACAAATCGATTTCCAATCCACACGATTCACTTTTTTCATCCAAAAAGTCTCGAATTTCAAATGACTTACGTAGCACAAGTACCCAAATGCTTGACAAATTTTATTTTTCTGTTCACTTGGATCCTTAAATCCTAATTTTTATGACAGCATATTATTCATATGGCGCTTGTAAAGGGGTAAGCGAGAGGCTTGTGACCTGACCCCTTTACATACTCCGGCAAACAGAAAGCAAATTGGAGTCCTTTGGGGGTGATATGTGGAATAGTGCTATTACAGTTTATCATTGCCACTCGGTTTTTATGAGCCACTTTATGGGACATTGAGATTGCCAAATGATTTCCTTTGCTTTTCGGAGGCTGGGCTTGAAAGAACAGAATTTGCTCCGGGGATGGTGCAAATAGGCGGAAGGATATTCAACGGAAATTTATGGTATGTAAATGGGATAATTCTCCAATCATCTGTCAATGATATTTTTATGAGGGCAAACCTCTATATTCCACGTATAACTCTGGTGACCGCATATGAAATGAAAATTTGCGGAGGCGGATATGAATGCGACGAAGACGGACGTTTTTAGTAAAGGGAGTGTGTGTTTTTTGCTTTTTGTTTTGGAATTTTCCTTTTAAAGGACGATCATCGTTTATCAAATATTCATGATTGTATATGGGCTTGAGGAGTGGAAGAAACTATGTTATGCATGAGAGGTTGATATATGGGCATAGAAAGTTTAGGCAAGGAAATTGTGTTTTTATATGAATCAGAAAAGTTTAAAAGATTGCAGACAATCTAAGGAAGTGATAAGGTTTTCTCTTCATCGGTACATTGATAACCCATATATTTCAGTCTGATATTTGGTGGTGGGTTTTTACTTTTTTGATACAAAAAAGTTGACAGTTGGGCAGAAATTTTATCATTATCTTTAAGTTAGAACAAATAAACTTTTTTAATTAAGAGAAACCAGACTTTACTAGCCCCTCTAAGTGTTTAAGTTCTTTGGATACCCATTAAGAGGCATAGGACCTGCTACTCCTTCACTTCATCATGTATGGCTTATACTTTAGAGAGATGATCTTCAATTCTCATCAGCTGTTCCCTAGCTCTGCTTAATCTGTTAAAGACTGTTATACGGTATCATGTTTAGGAGCGACTGCATGTGTGCGCGGCTTCTATTACATCGCTAGGGAAATTGAAATAAAATATTTTAAATCAGGGAATGTACATTTCAATTATGTTTTGAATGAGCTAAAAACAGAAAAATTTCGCTTAAAACAGTGTCATCAACAGTTGTTCCTCTGGAACGTGAGGTGCTGGTTAGGATGTTTGTTACCTCAAATGACTCGTTAGGGGTTGATCGTACTTCATTGTTGTTCATACTTATATGTTATTAGTAAGTATCCTGCTTAGTCATGGGCACAAGGATTTTGTAAGAGTCTTTCTGAAAATATGACTCGAAGAAGTGTAAACTTAACAGCCTTAAATGATTTAGCTATCAAACGTTGGTGAAGTCACTATTACCACTCCTGATGCTAAAAAGCAAACGTCTTCATAGACCTCAGCTCATTACTCTCACTTAAGTGATATTAGCTTCTTTTAATTCGTTGAGCCTTAGGTTAGGTGGAAGTGGCTGTCAAGTCAACCAATGAGTACATTGCCTGACACGCTAAGGCCGTAAGGGCCCATTGTTATACCACAGAGATCAGCAAGTTAATCACCTACTGATCTCAGAAGCCCAATGTAATA
Source organism: Melanostoma mellinum (assembly GCA_914767635.1). Taxonomy (NCBI): domain Eukaryota; kingdom Metazoa; phylum Arthropoda; class Insecta; order Diptera; family Syrphidae; genus Melanostoma; species Melanostoma mellinum. The sequence continues at coordinate 32,850,504 of OU612059.1, forward strand.
AACTTGTTGATCTCTTATTAATCTTCCATTACGGGACTAGTCGGTTAATCACCTGCTATAGTCGAAAGACTTTTAGGGTCTATGTAAGCTAAGTCGCTAGTATCATCGAAGAAGAATTCACCTAGATGAGTTTTCCTCCTATGAAGTAGTGCAGGGCATGAGCAAAGAGGGTGTTGAATGGTTTCTCCCTCCTCCTCGTCCATGCAGCTTCTGCAGAAATTATTGGAAAGCACTTATCCAAGTCCCTTTGGAAACCGAATTTTGTTTCTTTCCAGTGACTTTGAATTAGGTGGGCATTACAGTTCGGGTTGAATCTGGGCCTCAACCAACGTCCTTCTATAACGACTTCGATTTCAGGCGAGCTCTCTCCAGCTTCGCACTCTAAGTCGGTTGAGGTCTTCATCCACTTAATTGCGTCACCTAAGACGAGGTCTTCCTCTTCCGCGATTTTCCTGCAATGTGCTTTTGAAAACCCGTCGAGTCGTAGCGTTTGGGTCAATCATCGTAGCCTCGCGATGCGTACTCTTCTGGCTATTTCCATGTCGCGGTACAGCTCATACAGCTCGTTGTTGTATCTTCTTCCCCACACATTGCATTCACATACGGGACCGGAGAATTTTTCTTTCGAAACGACCAAGGGTTTCCTCATCCGCTTTCGATAAGGTCGATGCTTCTGCCTTCCGCGCCGTAAAGCAGGACTGGGATAATTAGGGTCTCATACAAGGTTACCTTGGTTTTTCTGGAGAGGGTTTTGAGAATTGCCTTCTTAACCCAAAGAAGCAATGGTTGGCAAGAGTTACTCTCCGTTTTATCTTCGCACTGATGTTGTTTTCCGTGTCTATAGCGGATCCAAGGTAGACGAAGTCCTGTACTACCTCGAAGTTATGTGTGTCTATTGTGACGTTTTCTTTCCAGTGACCCACCGAAAAATCTTTCAGCATTGGATATCAGCACACTTTTCATAGCTCACCAGTGGCTACCGATTAAGGTATCTGCTGACAGCTTTTAACCTCCTTCGAAAGCTGATCCTCTTATTGTTGGCGCACTCAGACATCACCTCAGTCCATCTGTATTGGGTCAGATTAAAGATATTCAATTTGTGTAATCTGAAGATAGCTACCATCAAGAGGTGGTCTCGGGCCATTTGACCTTTCAATGTCGGATCGTCTTTTATTTAGCAAAAAGACTTTTCATTGGAGCTGAAAGCATGAGTTGTGTTATAGATTCTAGATTTTACTCTTTTATTTCGGAGATCTTGAGGGCATCATCAATTATCACCAATAAAAACGGAGAAGTGCCACTTGACAACGCTAGCAAATATACGCAAGTCAACCATTAAAAATAATTTTGCACTTTTCTTTTAAAGGGCTTCGAAGCATTTATACACTACGTGTACAATTTATATAGGCATTCCTTTTCGAACCTGCCCTCGAAAGTGCCAGTCATCGATAGAAGTTCTCGTACTAAGGATCCGGGATCCAGGATCCGCTTATTCAGATCCTGAGAAAGATGTCTGAAATCCCAGTCGTGACAAATTAATCAATAAATTCATTCATGCAACTTTCAATTGGAGGTAAAAAAAGACTCATTCACAGCTCCGTCTTCCAACCTTGCTTCGAGAGGTCATGTATCTCTGGTGTAAATTTGGGTTTAGTTAGAAATTTTCGTGAGCTTGCAGAAGGACTTTATGTTGGCCCTGGGTTTGTGAAAATGATTAATTATACAGTGCAAGCTGTGCCATCGACCAGTTCTTCTTACAAGGATAATAGGCCTGAGAGTAAAACCCATGATTTTTATATCAAAGGGAGGCAAGCTCAGTAACACTGGTGACAATGACACCCGCAGCTGAGCACCACTCTTATCAGAAATTGGCATATGAGAAAAGTTACACCGCAGCGCAGTCTTTATGATTCTAACTCAATCCGTGAAAAGTGTCAAGTAGAAAACTGCAATGAAGTCAATTGAAAATTTGGTGATTGTACATTCGATTCCCAGTTCATCGCCTTAAAGTCGAGAGTTGGTAGTAACTGGTTCCAGATTCCAGAAAAACTGGACATTTTGCGCTATAGGAAGGATCATAAGCTTATAAATTTACGGGACCACCACCCTTGCCTTGTTCAAAGATGATTCAGGAATAAGTGCGTGAAACAGAAGCAAAATCAATTTGTTAAGCTGATATTAATAAGAAACAGCTCATACCCCGAGAATGGTAGAAAATCCTAAAATTGTTGTTATTAGTCACTTTTTGATTAAGAACTTGCCCTCAATATGTTTGAATATGTATAAAATTTATGTTGTGCACATTCTCTATAAAACACCTTTCTAATGGTACTATTTTTATATGCATCGAGCATGCTTGGGGAAAGCTAAAAGGTTTCAACGGCCTTTACTTCAAGTATCAATGAGGATATAAATGAGTATATGCATAGCTTTTGATTTTAAACTCAAACTCAACAAAAGGAATTCTGAGTTTAAACTTGAAACAAAAACACAAGGAAAACACATTCAAACGTCCTTCCTTTTATTGAATTAAAACTCATTCACTTATCCTTACTACTCATCTACTTTATTAACTGTGATAAATTCCTGTAAATTGCTTCTAATGTGCCTTCCACACCGCCTGCCATTGGTTTTATAGGCAACATCAACAACCACCAAGAGTCATTATTGTTGGTTTATTCAAATGTTTCTTTCGGCAATTTTGAAGTGCGTGTTCTACACACACTTTTATTGCGCTACCATCGACTTATGCATAAAATAACAATTCTCAAAACAAATGATAGAAAAAAGAATATGCCAACTGACACCTATCCTGTTGCCAATGTGCTACATGACATGACAACCAAGCCACAAAATGCGTACCTATAGTACGCGTCATGTCTCATAAACATTTACGACCTTTCACTTTGGTGGTTTTTTAATGTTTTTGCAAATGTGTATAACCGCAAAATGTCATTTCTTTTTTTTTTCTTAGTTCAGAGTGAGTATTTTAAAGAGATTACATTTTCCTAGGTGGCAATAACTGCCAAATGTCTCGAGAATATTTGCATTAGTAAAAAAGGATTCGGTTGACTTCGGATGTTGAGCTTGACGTTTGAGGGGTGTTTCCTTCAAATTCATTCCCCGTGGTGGGAGGGCCAGGCGGTTTGTGTGGATAATATACAGACTCCCAATCAATATTTGCTTTTGCAGAAAGGAAATGCGCTTGTACTCTTCAGTTGATTGCTGGCAATCGATATCAACTTGGAGTATTTCTGGTCTCAGTCACAGCCGTATTCTTGTAGAGTGTTTATTTTGTTCTTGGAGGAGTCGAGAGAGGTAGAGATGCGGTGGAAGTATTACAATCGTTTGTAATTGATTTCGTGATGGAAGTTTTAATTACTCCGGCTGCCTTTTATATTGGAGTAGGGGGCGCCTCCAGGAAGGGCACTGCCAACTCACTTATCAAATGGATGGCAATGGAATCACTAACGAATGGAGAGTATCCTCTGCAGATGAAACACTGATTAAAGCTTTTCTTTGATTACCTCGGGGATACTAGGAGAAATTATTTCTGTAAAGCTTTAATCACTTCGCTGGAACATTTTTTTTTTTTGTTTAAATTTTTTCAATATTTTTTTGAAGAAGAAGACCTCGCCGCTCAAGATCTGGGTTGTGCTGATCTTTTAATTTTAATCAGGACTTAGAACGACTGTTTGAAGGAATAAGCCTGCAACGACTTTAAGGGTTAGATAGAGTCTCAAAGTACTTCCACTACATTCAGCCTAAGATGGCAAAACTATGCCCCATGCTTCAGCCATTGAATCCGAAAAACTTTCTGTCTCATTCGAATTTACATACATACCAATCACCAATCAACAATTACGAGGAAAAAATACTGTGAAAAAACCTTAATTCCCTCAAGTCTTTCAATTAATCGCTCAGCCTATTCATCCGGCTATATAAAGCTTTTTTTTACTGTTGAGACAAATAGCGTCATTAAATCATTTCACTGAAACAAAGCATCAGGCACGCTCGCTCAAGCCCCAACTACGAGGCCAATTATGCCAGCCGAATGAATTGTAAATTAAGTGGCGGTGTCATGTTTCTACAATTTGCCGTGGTTTTTTAACTTTTTTTTTATTTTTGTTTCGCAGGCTTATCCCACACAGCCCATTGTTAACCTCACCCTCACGCAACAGCAACCACCTTTGAAAAACCTCATCTCATCCTTTCAAGGACCCTGTGTGGGTAAATTTGAAGGCTAAAGTGTTGTTGGTTAATCAACGGCGAAGTTGGGGTGTTGGTATGGTGGCAACCAACAATGGTGGCCAGCACGCGGTTTTGGCACCACATGTCAACCTTAATTAGTAATTAGACGCCCCGTTAAAAGCGACTCAACGATGATAAATGGCCGACAGCGAGAGGCTATCATTGGGATCTGTGTTTCTTTTTGCTTTTTTTTTTGTAAAGCAGATGTTTCACAAAGAATAGAAATTATTCTTTTCACAGAATTTTTCTTGAGGAATATTTACGAAAAGGAAGAAAAAAATTACAAGGTTAATCTTGTAATTGGTTTCTTTTGAAACGCCTAAGGAAGCTTTTGTGGGTTGCAGTTGACCTTTTTGGCATGGAATTACGCTTGGGTTTGAAAGAGAAAAGCAACGGTTATTAAAAAGTGTAGAGTTTTGAAGGCGATGCTTTGAAGTTTTCGTTTTGTAGAACAATCGCTTCGCATCATTAATGGTGAAAATTAATAAATACTCATACTTCGCACAATTGAAAGGCTTTGTAAAAATATGAGGAATGGAATATTGTCAATCAATCTAATCCACTTAAGCTGAGTTCACACTGTGTATCTAATTGGTTGGACAGACTTTGGTTTGAACGACCAATGTTTTATATTGTGTATATTCGAACGATCGCCGCTTGTCCAACTTATTGGATGGTTTTCAAATATTTTTGAAATTTTTAAAATTCGAAGGAGCGTAGGAATATGTGTCATAATGTTGGACTACAAGTCTGATAAGTCTGAACGCAAACTACATCCGACTACATGGATGTTGGATATCCATCAAACGAGATCTGTCCAACTAATTGTGCAGTGTGAAATCCGCTTTATGTACTAGTCAGCGACTTAGGTATTCAATTCTAAGAGTGAGTCTGTCTGAAACTATTGAAGAGAACAAAATTTTATTCAGTATTAATATCTATACGATCAATAACTGGTGATCAAGGCGGAGTATTTAGCAAGTCTGCCTGCTACGTGGGAGTTGGAAGTTTTGATTACCGAAATATAAAATTGTGCTTCACGGTTATCGCCTTTTGCGATTCTGCTATAAAAATCACTTTCACCCATAAAGCCGCTCCCTCACCTGCCAGGTCGGCGAGGTATTGTTTCTCTCTGTTTACTCGGAGATTTTTACAAATTCTTACTGAACTTATTCGAAATGATAAAATTATACCGACAACAGGTGGTAGAGTTGCTGTTAAATGTAGAAAGTTGTTAAAGTAATAAAGTGAGTCCAGATTTATTCAAACATGATTCCCGAGCTTACCAACTTTTAGACTTCATTGCAGCTTCTGGGCTAAGAATTGTGAATTCTATACGATTTGTTCCGAGTGCCTTTCCCAGCCTGCATGTCATAATAGTTTCCAATCGATCAAATACCTTGCTTCAAGATCAACTTTCCGATGCTATTGTTAATGATCACGACGTATTGTTCTGTACGTATAATGTCAGCTTTGCTCACTCTTCAGAAACTTCATTCTGCCAATATAGAGATTTTGAATCTATAGACTTTAATGGTTTGCATTTGAATGCCAGTCTTCTGCCATGGAGAGGCTGTTATCATTCACCTAACATCAATATTATAAGGTCGATAGCTTAAAAACAGTAACTTCAAACCTTTGTTCCGTTAAAGACTGTTGTTGTCAGAAATCCAAATAACCCTTGGTTAACTTCGGAGGTCTCCTTCCTTTTACTCCTTCTAGCCGGTAAGCTAGCTAAATCTACACCATCGAAATAGTTATGATAGAAGTTACTTTCGAGAGCATTCTTTAGTTTCGGGTGTACTCAAGGATACATATTAGGGCCGATATTATTATGTCTCTTCATTAAAGATCTTATACCCAAAGTTTGCTTCGAACAGATACATTTCACATATATGTCGACGCTACTCAAATATATTTATCAAGACCGATTGGACTCATGGTAGACTTGGTTGCAAGATTTAATGACGATCCATCTAAAATTTACGAACGGTCCGTTTGCAATGGTCTCAGTCTAAATGCGAGTAAATCTGAAAAATTTTGTTCCTCTAAAAATAATCCAATACCGAAGAAATACTACATTTTCTTACATTATTTTCAGCTAAATTTTGTTGATAGAGTCTCTAACCTCGTTTTAAAACCTTAATAAATAAATAAATAAATAGGGAGGCGCAACAGAGGGAGGATCCCCAGGGCCTAGCGCATTGCTCATAACCATATCTTGTCAGGGAACGGAGGAACGCTTTTTGTAGGTACCCTAAATTCCATTTATTTATTTTTTTTTATCTTGTATGTATGTTTATCCACAACATATGTTTGTGGAAAATTAGTGCTCTTGATTAAAAATGATAGAAGCACTTGTTTACATACTTACAAAAGGAGTACTTAGAGCGGAGCCCCGGGGTCTTGCGCATTTCTCTTAACCATACCTTGTGTTTTCCATATCCATGCAACATTGCCGTCACGGTCATAATTCAATAAAAAGCAGGGAGGTGATTTTTTAAACGAACGTGAGAAGCTAAAAATTGGGTCTTCAACAAAGCACTTTAGAGATATAGATGCTTCAGAGGTCTTAACTAAAACAATAAAAGTGTTGGAGACAAAACGGAGGCCTGAGGCACATCAGCTTTTATAAAATGAGCAAGTGAATTAAAAAATCCAAAGCAACTTGTATTGGTGGATCGGAAAGGTGGTTTGCTATCCACTTTGCTACTAAAGAAGGAATTGCCAATTCCTTGCACACGGTCAAAAACGGTCAAATTTCATTTTATTTTTGGATTTGAACCTCGCATCTCCCGTGATATAAGCAAACATGCTTACAATTACGCCACGGGCTCTACCAGCACTTGTTAAAAAAAAAAAAAATAAGGTGGCGCAACAGAGTGAGGAGCCCCAGGGCCTAGGGCATTTCTCACAACCATACCTTGTAAGGGATTGAAGGGGACTTACAAATTTCTATCGGTTCTTAACCGGTAGAAATATATTTATCTATCTTAAAATCTATCTTAAGCGAGATAGCGCTTTTCATGGCAATGAGTTTTCTAATGGAGGACTAGCCAATTCCTCGCGAAAGGCGATACCCGTAGAAAAACATTTTGCCTCTTTTGGGATTCAAACTGCGAGCCTTTGGGTTAGCAGGCAGACATGCTAGCCATCATGCTACGGGTACCACATCCACCACTTGTTTAGTCAACAGTTATGTGAGTCGAAAGCCCCTTACCACTGGCGATCGACTAAAATAGCACGTTTCAAGCAAAATAAATATCTAATGTGTGACTAGAAAATTTATGAAATGAAACGGAAAAATATTGTTCAAAGAACAATTTTGTGGTAACTATCAAACGAGCCCCTTTGTCGCTGAATAGTAAACCATATTTCCGATCCTTCAATACATTTTGCTTTGGATGGTTTTATATCAGTTGCTCATTTTATAAAAGCTGGTGTGTCCCAAGGCTCCGTTTTATTTCCAACGCACGCTCCCTGCTTTTTCATTGAATTCTGACCGTGACGGCAATGTAACATGGATAGTAAGAATCGAGTAGAATTCGGTGTTCTAAAAACTCAATGAAGTGACTTTTGTTGCCTTTTGGTACCTGCCTTAATGAAACCGAAAATTTGCCAGCACTTGGTTTGTTTGTATACAATGCCCTTCATTGAAATAACAACACACTTGAAGTGCTCCTATACATTTGCTCATATTAGAGCATAGCTCCAATGTTTGATCAAGTGATTCACAAATATTCTTACACCTAGTTGAAAAGATACGAAACAGATCTATTAAAATAATAAATTGATAGTTCATATAGATAGCATCGGTTGATTTTCTTGAACATTGCCGTAATATCAGTCTCTTATTATATAGCCTTTATCTAGTTAAAAATCCAGCCGCACCCCTTCTCTCAAAACAACATCCGGCAACAATCGCCTCACTAGAAAAACTCATCAGTTTTATTTTGAATTTAAGATAATCGAATAACTAAAAATGTTCGACCTAATTTCAAAAAACCACTACTGGCCTGTAGTTTTTGATCGATAAGAGAACAACCATAAAACGTATTTTTCGGGAGTGGCGGTCACTAAATCACTCAATGAACTGAAAATGTTAGATTTTCCGTTTATTACAGAAACTTCATTTCGTTAGGTAATGACAAGTGTTCCAAGAAATATAGAATATTGCACTCCCATTCTGATGACAAGTTTTTGTATTTTTGTAATAAACAAGGACGTCATTACTCTTCTTTTAATCGCATTATCCACGTTTGTCATCGATCACAATAAAATCAAGTATCTTCCAATTACACCTACTGCTTATAAGCTAATATGAGCGTCAAGCAATTTTATTGTGTCACTTATCACACAATTTACTGAAGGCTTATCACAAAACATGGACTTTTTTGATAAACAACAAAAAAAATCCACCCTCATACATCCCCTAAATGACTACCAGCATAAAAAGAAAAGAAACAATAAAGCAAAAAGCAAACACCACTCGCCTGTCCTCAACGTGATGTCATACAAAGCGGCTACAAATGATTTTTAAGCTTGATTGATCGAAAATTAAGTGATTGTCAAATGATGAATCCATCCGGGATTAGCACCCCCATATGTTGTTTGTGCGCTCAACTTGTGACATGTGATTACACGTTTTATTGGTTTTGTGAGTTTTTTATCGACCGACAAAGCTGACGATGACGACGAAACGAAGGCTGACATATACAATGCCCCCTTGAACTAGCTATGGTCAACATTGCAGTATACGTTTGTCAATATGAAGGTTCACATACATTCAATTTTGGGGTTTTAGGGAGTGTTAGAAACGAGTGCCGGAAAATGAGAGAAAGAAATCATGTCGTACTGTGAACTAATACTGCCCCCACCCCCCACCCAAATGACACTTGGAAGGATTTCTCAAGGATATTCGCCCAAATGGCGAACATTAAAATGCACAAGTTGTTTCTCACGATTCAACCTTAATTAATCCTTCGCCATTCCAAATGGCCAATAATTTACTTGAATTCAGGACTCATTACACCAGAGAAGCAAACTAAAATCCAACAACCAGGTCACGAAGAATATACTAACACTGGCCCACATCATTATCATTATCATCTTCATGGACATCGCATTAACCGCTACACATTAAGGAGCTGCCATCCTTATGCTGGGCTATTACCTATACTAGCCTAGCTTGGTTCAGATATATCTTTGCGTATATTTTAAGCTTCCTTTCATGTCCTTAATTGCTTTCTTCGACTAAGACATTCGTCCTGATGAATGTCTTTTTTCTCAGTTTGGGTATATACGCATGGGAGGTGATGCCAATCGACAACAAAAACCTGTCAAAGGACACATATCTCTTCGCATCATTGATGAGCAACGTCCTTAATGAGATGTTGTCCATTACTTGGTCCTTTTTTCTTCCATTTGAGGGTAAACATTCCGACTGGAAGGGGAGAGGGCAATTAAATATCCTTTTATTTTGTGTCACATTTCATTCTAAGAAAACACTTCACCCTCCATTCATTTAGGTACCAACATCAGACACACACATCAGGTTCAGCATCAAGGCTATACTTGTAAGCTGATGAAGGGGGAGCGTCAAGATGGGTGGTAAGAAATTCCATTCGCATCTCACGTCAGCTCAATTGAATTCGATAAGGAGCCAAACATCAGTCAGTGAGTGAGAGTATACAATACACATAGTGAAGGATATTCACATCCGATCCAGGCACACACATCAGACGTGGAAGTTGGGAATCACTTAAACACAGGTGGGGTCGGCATCGGTATCTTTCAGTAATCTCTTTGAGCGCATAGTGTATGCCTCCAATAAAACCAAAAGTAAGCAAAAGTTTCTCAATCCTAATCACCTTCAAGTTCTTTTGTGGATTATTGGGGCGCGTGTGCTCTTGAATGTGTGTTATCCTTTTTCATCTTACCTCACTTGCTAGGTTAAGAGAGGTAATTTTCTGGTATAATTCTTACGCGCTGTCATAAGTAGGGTGGCGAAGTGGGTAAAGAATTTATCGATGAAATATCAGCTCAAATATGAAGTTGAATAGATTCGGTGTAAGTTGCTTTCATGTCCAAGTCTTTAAGAAAAACTCCTTTATTGAACAAGAACTAAACTTTGAAATTAAGTGTTCAGGTAGTTTGCTGCTGAAAACAGGCATGACAAAATTAAGGTAAGACAGACGCATGAAATGGTGTCTTGTGAAGAAAAAGGTTCCTTAAGTTTTATATACCCGATGACATTTTACTTAAGATTGTAGGTCTGAGGCAAGTTATGCAATCATGCAGAAAGGTTGTGTTCTGTCTATGTGTCTGTATGCCTGTACTTCTGTGTGTCCGTAAATGGATTTACAGCCCCCACCGCTCGACCGATATTCTTCAAAACCTGCAGTTTTGGTCTGTGACGCAGCCTGCAGAGGGATTTTGGAATTGGGTATCTAAAATAAAATAAACAAATAAGATGGCGCAACAGAGCGAGGAGCCCCTGGGCCTAGCGCACTTCTCACAACCATGCCTTGTGTGGGTATGGAGGGGACCTACAATTTTCGGTCCAAACGGCTAATTGAGAAAGCGCTTTTCATGGCAATGAATACTAACGGAGGACTTGCCAATTCCTCGCGAAAGGCGATACCCGTGGAAAAATATTTTTGCCACTGCTGGGATTCGAAACTCTAAAAACTGGGTTAGCAGGTAGACATGCTAACCATCACTCCACTACCATTATGTGTCTAGGTCTAGAAATAACTGTATACAACCCTTTTGTTAATACTTATTTTTCTCAAAAACGGCTATAACAATTTCGAGAAAATTTTATGTGAGGCATTATTTTTTAAGCGTCTTTTTTATGAGGTAAAAAACTTTTTTTCTGAAAGTCTTTAAGACCGCTCAATACAAGTTGTGTTGGAGGGTTTTAAGTCCAATACTCATTATATTTATTAATGCTTGTGTGCCCCAGGGCTCCGTTTTTTCACCGAAACTCTTCCTTATCTTCAAGAATGATCTTTTTTCTGAAACAACCAATCTACTAAATTGTTTTGCTAACGACTCTACTCTCAGTTTCACAGATTTGTTTCGAATTTCACGTCCCTGCTCTTCGAATGTGGAACTGGAACGGTTTTGTATGACTCATTGAATGACCTTGACAGCCTTGTAGTAAAAACCAAGTAGAATTCAATGCATCGAAAACTCAATGCTGTCTTCTCTTGTTAAAAGCTCAACCCCACTACCATTATACACATGAATGGTGCCTGCATTCAAGAAACCGAGAAACTATCATTACTCGGTATGTGTGTCAACAACGACCTTCTTGGAACGAGTAAATATTTGAAATCGCCAAAAACGCTGCAAAATGCATAGGGTTCTCAAAACGATATGTAAGAAATTTTTCACCCCTTCTGATCTGGCTATAATTTATAATCCTTACATACGTCCCAAACTAGAGTATAATTCCCATATATGTATATGTATTTGGGCAGGCGCTAATTTTAACATATCACTGTGGCTGCTCGACAGGTGAAGTATTGCATTAAAATTGATAGGTGACAGATCAATTGTAGGTTCAATTAATTCTTTGGAACATTGTCGTAACGTTTCATGTCTCTCTCTCTTTGCGCTTTTTTTTACAGATAGTGCGCTCTGGTGAAGTAGCCAGTTGCATTCCTCCCCTTAGATAATTTGCCCGCAATACCCGCCTTACAAGGAATGTACATCAGTTCCCCCTTCAGCGCTACTTCGGTCGTACAGTTAAGTACAGAGATTCAGTTTTTAGCCGGTCAGCCCGGAGGTGGAATGCTTTAAAATAAATAAATAGGGTAGCGCAACAGAGCGAAGAGCCATGGGCTTAGCGCGTTTTTTTCACAACCATGCCTTGTGAGGGAATGGAGGGGACCTACAATTTTTACAGCTGGTTGCGAACGGCTAGTCGAGAAAGCACTTTTCATCGCAATGAATATACTACCGCGGAAGGCGATACCCGTGAAAAAACATTTTTGACTCTGCTGAGATTCGAACCTCGAACCTCTGGGTTAACAGGTGGACATGCTAGCCATCACGCCACGGGTGGAATGCTTTATCGAACTCAATTTTCTCCACAAATAACAATACACAGAAATAAAAGAGTAATGTACATCCGCATCTCCTTTCTTATCCTTTCCTTATTTCAAATCACAATCATCCGTAAATAAAAAAAAAAAAAAAAAAAAATAGATTGCATGTCGACATTTGGAAAATTTTAAACTGCACTAACGATTTTGATTAAATTGAGTTAAATGTACTAGCAAAGTACCAAAAAAAGCTGTTTAATATCTTAGCTGTTTTTAGAAGAGTTCATTCAATTTTTTTTAATAATATATGTGAATTTTTTAAATTTTCATAATTATTGTGTAGCTGGCAGCCCTGTACCACCAAATATATTAAAGGAGAGGCAAGCCCTGGGCGTTTTCAAAAAATTGATTTTCTTATTGCTTTTTCTTACTATACTATGTACATCTCAAAAATGTTGTGTCAAAATTTCAAGTCATTCCAAGTTGAATTCGGAAAGTTACAGTGATTTTAGAGCAGGTATGCGCGGTGAGCAAATAGTGGGAGAGCAGCCGGACCCCGGACGGACAATGATCCCGGCCGCACAGCATCTTTGCTCCTTTTATGATTGGTTCCAGGTAGCTCGAGGTCTTCTTTTGTGTTCAGGGAAGGGGAGCTCACTCTAATGACGCTTCCAACGGAATATTTTTGAGGGGAACCATTCAGTGTGCTGTTTTTCGCGTTTATCTTCAAACGCGTTTATTTATAAACCAATATTTTTTAATTCGGTGTGCAAAATATCTTGGGGACTGTTGTTGTTGTTGCACACTTCTTTAATATATATTTTTAGAGGTAATAACACGAAGATTTTAAAAAAATTTCACTTTCACAGCTACAAAATGGCGGAATTTTTAGGCAAAAAAACGACTTTTCACTTCAAATTGTCACAAATATTTCAAAATTGCAAAAAAAACCTCGTGTTATTACCTTGAAAAAAGTTGCCTTTTAACGAATTCTTTTTGGAATTTTGATTTTAGATGATCCTGTCAAAAGTTATATTAGATACACACCGCGAAAAATCGAAAAATGGAGGGGTCTCGGCAAATGCACTATCATCGGCTTGCTTTTCAATATTTTTGAATGAAAAATTATAGAAGATACTTGAGACTATACTTAATAATGTAGCAAATCAATAAATTAAATAACTTTATCAGATTTTTCATAAAAAAATTCGTAAGAAAAACATTTTCTTAGCCTCCCATGGTTAACCCCTCCCTTTAGAGCGAATACGAAAATCTTTTACCCAGATTTTGGTATTGTACCTAGCAAGCAATCGCAAGTTCGTTCGATCCAGTCGTGAACATTTTTTGCATTACACCAACAATTTTTGAGAAAAAACAATTAGGTGTGAAGGAGTCACAGCCAACGACCTCTTAATTAATTGCTCTACAACTATTAACGGGTTGTCAACCTTCGACTGTGCCTCGATATCCGATCCTCTCACATTCAGTTGCATTGCATAGAAATGCATAACACTTGACTTGCTTGTGTATCCATAGAGTGCATTGTACTCAGAACAATATGATTCCCAACGGCAGGCCACTGCCAGCCGACAGAAGTAGTAAGGGATCATATTGCTTTGGCTGCATGCGCGCTGTTTATGTCACAGCAATAGTCTTTGGGTATGAGCATTTGTTTATGATATAGGTCATTGGCGCTCACCGAAAAGAATGTGATGATGAAGCGTTCTAATCGGATATCGAAGTGTAGTCGATTGTTCGATAACCAGAATTGGAGCATTAAAACGTTGTATAAATAGGGTATAAATCTGAGAATAAATTGTCATTAGTGATCGTGGACTCGATCGAACATACTCCCTGGTTTTTGTTGATATAAGGCATTGAGCCGAAGGCAATTCCTGGATAGTTCCAAGTTGTTTCCACTACCATCCCTCAACTTTGCAGTTAGTGCGAAGAGGTTTGAGCCTACAGCAGTGAATGCTTGGCGATTTGGTAGTTTGGAAACCAGTGGACATCACATGGCGATCCTGCCAGTCTAATTCTAAATCAACAGAATCAGGAGCCAGAGAGTGTTCAAAGCGAGTATTTTTCATAAGACAAAGTTAAAGTCTTTTTCGCGCATACTAGTAAAAAAAAAAAAGTTGTAGATCAAGTCAGAGTTAAAGTCTCTTTTTTTTGTAAAGCTGTTCAAAGTAGTTTTTTTTTTGCTCTATCGCTCGGTACTATAAAATCATCCTTTTAATGACCACACGGAGCGACCTAATAGCGGCCGCAGAGCACCTCGCAGAGGCGCAACTTCCACTAAAGGCGAAAACACCGAGTCCCGCAAACGACAAAACTATTGGCCCGTGTCCTCTGTACATACAAGAGTACAGAAGGCATGTACATAAACACAAAAACACACCAACAAAGATGACTACAGTTAAACACAAATTACAAAAACCAAACAACATCATGAGGGCGATCAAAACAATCAGCACAAACAACGTTCTAAATTTTTCCCGAACACTACATTGCTTCCATCGCAAAGAGTTTCACAGGAAGAAAGCAGATGAGTCTGCAAATTGATTATATTATATACTACAGTACTACAACTACTACATTTAGAATTAGTTATTTTAGGAAATAGTTTTTTTTTTTTGGTTTACGAAAACAGAAGCAAAAGAATCATTATAACGTTATCAAAGATGAGAAATTCACATAAATTTTTAACCATTTTTTTTTTATTTTCGGCAATTTTTTTTTTTACTCCTTCTTTTGATTTTTGAAACTGGGTTAAACTACCTATTAAATACATATTGTCACACAGTACGTTTTCAAGGTTTCTATCAATATCGGGTCTGACATATTCAATGATGATGATAAACCTATCGCATACGCAAGTAAATCGTTGAATAAAGCCGAAAAGAACTATAGTACTATAGAAAAAGAATTGCTTGCTATAGTATGGGCAGTAAAACATTTCAGACCGTATCTTTTCGGAAGACGTTTCAAAATACTAACAGACCATAGACCACTAGTATATCTGTTCTCACTAAAAGAACCTTCAAGTAGATTAACTAAATTTAGGCTAATATTAGAGGAATATAACTTTACTGTGGAGTATTCACCAGGCAAAGACAACTGCACTGCGGATGCACTAAGTAGAATACAACTAAAGTCAGAGGACTTACAGAATTTATTTGTGTGTGTCACAACAAGAGCACAAGCTAGAAACTCAAATTTAGAAGAAAAAAAACCCAACAACAAGTAAATTAGAGAAAGAAAACATCATAAGTGAGCTTCTTAAACCGCCAGAAAAGGGGCTAAAAATAGTCGAGTTGAAAATATTAAATAGCTTCAAAGATGAAGACAAAGATTACAGTTTATTAAAAGGTACCAGAGTTATAAGTCCTAACCTCATTTTAGGATACATTCCAGGGAATAATTGTTTGATATTAAATAGGTCAAAGATAAGCACTATTACCCGATCAGCATCATTTGACAAAATGTTGTTGAGGGACGTGCAAAATAACGGTGAACCATTATTAAATAATGAAGAGGAATCCAAAAATACCACTATTGCTCGATCGGCATCATTTGACAAAATGTTGTTGAGGGACGTGCGTACAATTTGCGGACCTCTATCAATTAAAGATATTTATATAACTAAAGAAGAGTTAGGTAAACTCTCAGACGGCCGTCGAAAAGAGAAATTATATATATTAAAGAAAAAGATAGAAGAATTATTCAAAGGAAGTAAAATAAAAGTGCACATAATTGATAATAAAATAAGAGTAACGGACCCTGGAAAACAAAAACTTATACTCAACGATTACCATATGTTACCTACAAGTGGACATGCGGGAATAAATCGCATGTTGCGTAACATCAAGAAAAAATACTTTTGGACAGGGATGCAAAACGATGTGACGACATACGTTAAGCATTGCCCTATGTGTCAACGAAATAAGCATATACAACCCAAAAAACAACCAATGACTATCACTACAACAGCAGAAACGTGTTTTGACAAAATATACCTTGACTTAGTTGGACCTCTTGACGAGACAGAAAACGGGTCAAAATACATTTTAACACTTCAAGACGAACTAACGAAATTTACAGAAGCTATTGCTTTGCCAAATAAGGAGGCTAATACCGTAGCTAAGGGACTTGTAGAAGGCTTTATCCTAAAGTATGGAGTCCCTGCTACCATAGCATCTAACCAGGGTACAGAATTTATAAATAGAGTTTTCAAAGATCTGTGTAAACTATTAAAGATAGAACAGCTACAATCCACAGCGTACCATCACGAAAGTATTGGAGCACTAGAAAATTCGCATAAGGTTTTAGGAGCATATCTTAGAAATTATGTAGATGAGAAACATACAGATTGGGACAACTGGTTGCCCTACTATGTTTTCTGTTACAATACTTCAATACATTCAGAAACAGGATACACCCCGTTTGAGCTAGTATTTGGGAGACAATGTAACTTGCCTTCCAATCTTACAAAGAAAGTTGAACCAGTTTACAACTACGAAGACTATGTCATAGACCTTAAACATAGGCTACAAATTGCTCATAAAGACGCTAGGGATACTTTAATACAAAAGAAAATTTCTAGGAAGGATAGATACGATGCTGATGCAAAAGCTAAAACTGTTGATTTCAATGTAGGTAGTTTAGTCCTGTTGAGAAATGAAAGTAGAAAGAAATTAGACCCGATCTATATAGGACCCTACGAAGTATTATCACAAAAAGGAGTGAATTGTGAAATCCAATGTGACAATAAGAAATTAATTGTTCACAAAAATAGGTTAAAACCATTTTATATTTATATGCTATTATTGTAATTTGAAGAATTGTTTAATCTGAGGAATTGTTAAATTAAAATAGAGACTAATTGTTCATTAAATAGAAAAATATATCAAAAACATTTTTGTTATTATTGTACAAAACTCGTGTATTTTGAAAAAAAAAAAACATGTAAAATTAGTTGAAAAGTAATTGTAAAATTAGAACTAAGGTCACATTAAACTAATTATAAGAAACTATCAACATGTCAATGCGCATTGGCTTAAATATATTAAATACATTGGCTTAAATATATTAAATAGATTAACTTAAATAGATTAACTTAAATAGATTAACTGAAATAGATTAACTTAAATAGATTAACTTAAATAGATTAACTGAAATAGATTAACTTAAATAGATTGACTTAAATGCATTGACTTAAATACATTGATCTAATAATTATTGCTAAAAAAAAAAAAAAAATTTATATACATATATTGATAACTACTGTAAATATTGAAAATATATAACATATGAACTATAAAGGTAAATACTGAACATTGTATGTACCCTATAACTAATGTGACGTATCAAAACAAATATATGTATCAAAAACTGCAAAACATAAAAAAAAAGAGAACTAGATTTTAAAATGTAAATATCGCAAATGATACCAAACACTGACTAAATTTTAATGAAAAGTAAACTAATCAAAATATAATACTAATGTAAATATCACAATTAATACTGAAATATTAACTAAAAGTAAACATCCAGAAATAGCCACAATGTTCAATACAATATGATAAAAGAAAAAAAATTTTGATTTCATACTCCCGTATTTGTAAAAGAGTCGTGGAAAAGTAGAAATCAACACTCTTGTCTTGATTTCTTCTTTTTCCCCAGGAAGGGTGGTGTGAAGGAGTCACAGCCAACGACCTCTTAATTAATTGCTCTACAACTATTAACGGGTTGTCAACCTTCGACTGTGCCTCGATATCCGATCCTCTCACATTCAGTTGCATTGCATAGAAATGCATAACACTTGACTTGCTTGTGTATCCATAGAGTGCATTGTACTCAGAACAATATGATTCCCAACGGCAGGCCACTGCCAGCCGACAGAAGTAGTAAGGGATCATATTGCTTTGGCTGCATGCGCGCTGTTTATGTCACAGCAATAGTCTTTGGGTATGAGCATTTGTTTATGATATAGGTCATTGGCGCTCACCGAAAAGAATGTGATGATGAAGCGTTCTAATCGGATATCGAAGTGTAGTCGATTGTTCGATAACCAGAATTGGAGCATTAAAACGTTGTATAAATAGGGTATAAATCTGAGAATAAATTGTCATTAGTGATCGTGGACTCGATCGAACATACTCCCTGGTTTTTGTTGATATAAGGCATTGAGCCGAAGGCAATTCCTGGATAGTTCCAAGTTGTTTCCACTACCATCCCTCAACTTTGCAGTTAGTGCGAAGAGGTTTGAGCCTACAGCAGTGAATGCTTGGCGATTTGGTAGTTTGGAAACCAGTGGACATCACATAGGTACAAAATTTTTTTACGCTGTTTTGTCCAAAATAAGCATGACCAAGCCGACTAAGGACATCATTGGGCTTGCAATACTTATAAGTAAAGCCTTGTCTGTGACTAATGCATTCATATCGACTGATAATTCAGAGAATATGATTATGAAAGAAACGGATGCCCTATAATTTTAAGGGAACCTTGAACAACATATTTTCCTTCCGTTCAATTGTCCGCGCGGCAGTATACGTCACCTTATTTTCTGAGCTTTAATCTCCCTCATGGGCTGGATGCCTACTGTACTGCTGAGGCTCTCGATTGGCTGCAGAAGTTTTTCATAAATATTGTTTCATGACTTCTTCTATTAATTGATACTAACAGTATAGTTAAATATTCCGATAGCTTTGGTATGTTTCTGAATAGGTATATTCCTAATGTTTGGATAGAGCTATTCGTCTCTTTCTTGAAAGCGGTTGCTAGCAATAAAATAAATTTATGAAAATTTAAGATCGTGGGTGAGCCATCTGGTGGTATCTTTTTACCTCATAGAAAATGGAAGCTGTTTCCCGTTTGAAATTTTGAAAAAGTCGCTTTACGCTTGAACAACGTTTCGAAATATTAAAAACTAATTTCCGAAGTGAGTGCTGTGCAGCCCTTATCATGAGTTTTTCGGAAAGAAGTTTTTTTTTTCAAAAAAGAAAGATAAAGAAGCACCCATCGCAATTAGCTACCTCGGAGCTGTGTTTTGGCCCCATTGTAATTTTTTGTGAAGGACCGATGTAAAGGCAACAATCCGGGAACGTTTCAAGCACTTAAAGTCAAAAAAATCATGGGTGTGTCTACTTTTATAAATAAAGTCATAGCAGATAAAAAAACAAATTTTGCTCGTTTTGTTGCGTTTGAATTTAACCCATCCGATATTATAGCGGGAAGGGATCGAGAATTACATTAAACGTATTGGTATCCAGATGAGTATTTTCATCTTCTGTTTTTCGCGATCGATGAAAAAAGTCTTAACAAAACATCAGCCAAATTAACCAGAGAAGCAATATTGCTCTTTTTAATCCATTGATTTCGTTTGTTGCTCGAATACATTTTATCTACGTCCAAAACAAAATTCAAATCAAATTAGAAACACACTTAATTCCACTCCCAATGACCAAACTTACATCATCATGTCTGTTCGAAGCATTCCTTTAGGCCTTGTTTTTCTGAAATCTCATCCAGTTAATAAGGACCAACGAGGAACAAAATTAAAAATGTCATTGGAATCTTAATGACTTCTTGTTCGAATGTGGTATACACATACCCTGGAGACTCATTTTCCTACCCTCCAATACCAAATACTCTCGAATTTTCTCATTCGTTGTTAATTAAATGTCAGCAGCAAAAATCATCAGCACTCAATATACGACGCTCCATAAATCACTGTCCCTCAACAACAGAAGGAACAATCATGTGGCTATGCAACGCTTTGTCACTAACTCATCAAGTCTTCAAGTTGGTCCTCGTCACCAAACAAAAGATGCCAGTTCTCTTTTAGTCACTTATTTCAGTTCAGTGAACTAAAATTGCAAGTCACATACTTTCACACCCCTCGAATAACTAAAGATGAAGTATTGCTCCTGGAATGGCAAGGAGGAGAGCTCGTTTATCTGGGGGAATGGGGTTTCTCAAGAAAAAATGAAAGAAAAAGAAAAAAAGTAAAAGTGCTCAATACTTAATTGCTCACTTCATGATGTGATGTCCAGTTCTAGTGAAGACGAGTGTTTTCTGAAAGATATACGATTTACCAGTGTCGACTTTGTGGTAAGCTTTGACCTCTTGCCAGAGGCCAAACGAGAGACTGTTGAACAATACGCCAATTTACGAATGAATGAGCAACCAATTAAGTTTTGTTTTATCTTATCATTCAATTGGGACAGATCGACAAGTTTTTAAAAAGTTCTTGTTTTGCCTGTTTTTTCGAAGACATTTCTGTCCTTTGGTACCCTTCACTGAAAAAAAAAACGGTTATAAATATAAAAAACGACGTTTATTAACTGCATATTTATTGTCACAATAAAGTTTTTCTTGTCACAATAAACGGTTTATTAAAAAGAACACAAGCATTTGATAATCGTTTCTAAATATTATTAATGGACGTTTATTAAATGAAAAAGAGAGCACTCAATCACCGTTTATAAAGATTAATAACTCGATTAATTGTAGCAAACATTCCAGTTATTAAAAATAATTAATCGTTTATTGCGATAATAAACAAGATTTTTTAAAGTGGTTCTAACAGATTTGATCCCAACCTTTCATCCAATATCACAACCAATTTTCAAATTAATAATCAGTTTATTATTTTTTATAACTTTGTTCATTGACACAATAAACTTTGATTGTTAAAAAATAATAAACCGTTTATTATGTTAATGAAAAACTTTATTAAGTGTATTTCTCAACCTTCATGCTATATTACAACCAATTCTTAAAAAATACAAACAATTAATTGTATTCCTATCTCGCTCACACAAACTATTCGACATTGGTGGTTCACCAAGTCACAAAAATTCTCGAGGAGTATTAATCCCACACATGGTATCATTCTCATTTACAAATCGTAAAAGCCACGAAAAGTTAAAAGAATGGCTTTATGAAATTCTTAACAAAAAAGTAAAGATACTGCGAAAGGAGGTAATTCTTCATCCTTATAGCGACGGGCTCGACACTATTTGATCCCGAACAATTTTTCGGTTCGATGCAAATTCCAACATTTGTTGTTGGAACAAAGTTGATTTGGTTGACGAGAAGAGGCAACCGAAGATGCAACCAAAATCTGGAGGAATAGGTTGGCTAACGACTCTGTTTTGCTCTGTGTAACATTTTTTTTTTTTTCTTAATTTTCTTAGCTGAACAATGCTGAGCCAAAGAAATTTTGTTGAATTGCAGTTTGGCGGCTGGTACAACAGACGCAGTAAACCTAGCGAAATTCTTTGACAAAGTAATTGAAAAGAAAATAAGTTCTCATGAGTGTGGCGGATACGGAAGCATACTGACAGGAGAAAGTTTTTGACTTCGTCTTCATATTTCAGTATGTTTGCGACATGATGACCAACATGAAATACAGCCCCGATAAAATGTGATAGATTGCTTCAATGGTTCGTGGTCTCTCAGTTGATGAAGCCGTAAAACAACTCAGTTTTGTGCTGATGAAGGGTGCTTAATCTGTTAAGCAGACAATTTTTAACTCTTGGGGAAGAAAACATCATCGATCTCGCAAATGTGAACTTGAAGTGCGGCGAGAACAACGAACGTTAGATTGTCTATGGCCCTTATTGCGAGTGTCGTCTAACATTCGATTCGACAAGGGTCGATAAATTCTCCTTTTGATAAATTTTCCTTTTGGTATTGCTTATCTCTATCGACAAGGATTTCTGTTACACTGTGAATAATGAAAGTAGCCCTTGTGAATAAATGCTATAATTTGAAATTTGAGTAAGTTTCAGTGATAGTCGAACGCAAAAATATAGACGATAACGACCGAATTCAAAATTGAAAGTATCGAACAATAAGGCCCTTATAATGAGTAGCGAATCGATCGTTCGACTGCAAGCGAATGTTTTAGAGAAACTCATTTATTGGATTATTATCATTAAACTTCGTCCATTCTCTTATCTGACATACCTTAAACGACGAAAAAAGAAGTTTTCTACAAAGTTTTTGTTTCTACAACCTTTAATACCCCTATCAAAGAAGCTCGCAAAAACATTCGCTTCCAATAGAACGTTCGATTCGCTACTCATAATAGGGACCTAAGAAAACGCAATACCAAATTTCATTTTCGACGTTCCACTATCGACAACCGTCGTTTATCGACAGCCAAACGACACTCGCAATAACCAATAAGGGCCTTTGAAAATAACGTACTACAAAAGTGTTCTCTTTATATGGATAACAGCTTCGGAGAAATAAGCTTTATTTTAATTAAATAATATATTTTGTCACTTTGCATTAAATTACAATTCATCAACAATTTAACAATGCGAAAATCAAGTTGGTGTCTAATTTTGATTTATTTTTTTTTGCTTTTGTTGTTCGTCTTTAATTCTTACAAAAAGTAGATAAATGGAAAATAGGAAAAGTCTCAAACCAAACTCATGAAATGTATAATTTTTTGAAATTAGATGGGAAAGGGGAACAGCACTTTTGGTGTTCCTTGTCACACTACGATCAAGAGCGAGAAGACACCATTCCACTTCCTCCGCCGCCCACACGTCGCGTCGCTTTTTCTTCTTCTTGGCAGTGAGGCTCTCTTGACCGACAAAGAGGATGAAGAACCAGAATTGCTAGAACTGTTCGAAGCAAATCCAGTGCTTTGGTCGATATTAATACTTTCGGCTACTTTCGCTAGTTCAGATTCTTTTTCCTGAAAGAAAAACAAATATAAAACTTTCTAGCTTGAAGGCTGCGTAAAAAGAACTTACCCGGAGTACACGAAGCCACTTGCGTGATAGTTTTTGTCGCCCACGAACTGTTTTATGCCAAAATATGGGGAAGTTAGTTTTGCTACAGAAATTCTGACAGCTACAGTGTCTTCGAGATTTGAAACGACATGCCACCATCCTCCAGGCACATATACTGTCTCCCCTGGCCCCTGCAAAATCTCTATCTGCAAAAAAAAAAGTTTTCAATTTACAAAGTTGCTTTCCGCCGAGCGATCCAGGGACTTTTAGCAACTCATTTGGTGTGTGTGTTGGGAAAAGGCACCATCTTTTGTGGCCGAATACCAGATCTATATGAATTGTTGTCCCTGAACGTGCTGGTCCCATAACAAACCATCGCATCGATAAGGTGGGCGACGGTCTTAAACACAACATAACAACATAACACGTAAACAAATCGTCCTGAAAATACTTTGGAATAGTGTAGTCGTCAAGGAGCTTTTTTCGGCGGTGATGCTATTTAAGAGACAATAAAAACTGATTACTTTGCAATACAAAAGTAAACAATATATCGAATATATAAAGAGGACTGTCATCTTGAGTACTCTTCATATACTCCACGTAGTATTTCATTTTCATCTTGACACTGTAACCTTTATTGTCCTCACCACACTTACCTCGAACTTATTCGGGACTTCCTATAGATAGTCTTATACTATGTAATATACTTTTATGGTCCCTATTATGAGTAGCGAATCGAACGTTCTATTGGAAGCGAATGTTTTTGCGAGCTTCTTTGATAGGGGTATTAAAGGTTGTAGAAACAAAAACTTTGTAGGAAACTTTTTTTTTCGACGTTTAAGGTATGTCAGATAAAAGAATGGACGAAGTTAATGATAATAATCCAATAAATGAGTTTCTCTAAAACATTCGCTTGCAGTCGAACTTTGTATTTGCTACTCATAATAGGGACCTATATGTACTTCCAAAACTACTTCTCGATCTGCGGAGTGCGGACATGAGACGTCATTCCTTGTTCGCTCGTGGTTGATTGTCCAAATGCTGTTTCTGTTTTTCGCGATGGTGGGCACGCGTCGGCTGCTGATTGGTTGTTTCCAAGGCGGCATCTATCCTTTCGTTAACTTTTCTTAACGAGCTGGTTGCTGATTGGCTCGCTCCTGGCTATGATGAATTTGTGGACATCATTGCCAGCATCCGCCACATGTATTCGATTTAATGTGAGCTCCGCTTCGACGACATTGCCGTAAGATAGAGTCCAATCCACTATGTAATTAAATAGTTCTTTGATGATTTTTTCCGAAAATAAATTGAAATGCATACCATTGGGACGAGATCCAAGACCAAAGCTAAAAGGCTTAATAAAGATTCCTATCAAAGGAACTATATTCGGGTGCTTGAGTGTTAGCAAAACAGCAAGTTCTACCAGTTCATAAATTAATAACAAAAATAACTGCGTGTTTTAAATATATAGGTCCTGGCTTAAAAAACAAAAAGAAGCATCCATCGGTGGCAGGAAGAATCAAAGCCCTACCCAGTATAAATGCATTATTAACCCATTGGATTAATACTATACAGGGTGATTTGCATAAGGTATTACAAAAAGATAGGGTGTGTAGGTTGGACTTAGCAAAGCAAAAAATCGTATGGGAGGGGGGGGGGTCCTTTTCACCCGTTTAGGCGGGAGGGGTAATTTAAGAAAAAAATCACTTAAAATGGGGAAAAAATTATTTTAAAACAACGGTAATACCTACAGAATTGTGCTATAGCATTTTGAAAAACCAAAAACCTATACATTAATTTAAATTTTAAAATGAGTTGTTCAAATGAATTGTTTTGGAAATATTAATATTCAAAGTCAAAATTTTGAAAAAAAAACCTAATATATTTTTTCAAACCATTTTTTTTCAAATTTTACGTTATTAAGTAGTATTTTTCTGGCTTATTTTCGGATGTCAAAATAACTTGTAGTTTTTGAGAAAACCAAAAATTACAAAAACAACTTTTTTAAATTTTTTTTTCTAACTTTTTTTTCGTTAATTGATTCTTAAGTGAATTTACGAAATAAAGGATGAATTTTCTCTTTCCTTTTTTTCACTTAAGAATCACTTAAGAATCAAATAACGAAAAAAAAGTTGAAAAAAAAAATTTAAAAAAGTTGTTTTTGTAATTTTTGGTTTTCTCAAAAACTACAAGTTATTTTGACATCCGAAAATAAGCCAGAAAAATACTACTTAATAACGTAAAATTTGAAAAAAAAAATGGTTTGAAAAAAAATATTAGGTTTTTTTTTCAAAATTTTGACTTTGAATATTAATATTTCCA
Organism: Melanostoma mellinum; assembly: GCA_914767635.1. Classification (NCBI taxonomy): domain Eukaryota; kingdom Metazoa; phylum Arthropoda; class Insecta; order Diptera; family Syrphidae; genus Melanostoma; species Melanostoma mellinum. The sequence continues at coordinate 32,875,891 of OU612059.1, forward strand.
AAACAATTCATTTGAACAACTCATTTTAAAATTTAAATTAATGTATAGGTTTTTGGTTTTTCAAAATGCTATAGCACAATTCTGTAGGTATTACCGTTGTTTTAAAATAATTTTTTCCCCATTTTAAGTGATTTTTTTCTTAAATTGCCCCTCCCGCCTAAACGGGTGAAAAGGACCCCCCCCCCCCTCCCATACGATTTTTTGCTTTGCTAAGTCCCTATCTTTTTGTAATACCTTATGCAAATCACCCTGTAGATTTTGATCAATTTTTTTTACATTTCCCTTGAAGTATATTCGATGGCGTTCTATTTGTATGCAGTATCCATCCTACTATTGTGAAATGTTATTTTTCAGATTTAATTTGCATATATTTTCCTGATTTTTTGTTTTATGCAAGTGAACACGTAGCATAATCCATGTTAATTGATTTTAACAAACCCAGTTACTGCCACAATTACGCTGTTTGTTATGACAATAAACGGTTTATTAATCCTCTTAGCGATTGTTTAAAAAATTTAACGAAGCGTCTGCTAATTTCAACTTAGTATGAGTAAGAAAAATCTTGGTTATACAAAATAATTAATCGTTTATTGCGTTAATAAACCCGTTTATAATCATAAACATCCTGTTTATTAAATTTAATAAACCGTTTATTAATTATCAAATTCTTGAAATTTGGCACTGTTCTGAGTTCACTACAGTGTTACCGCAGGCAAGAATTCTTTCGAGTCCCAGAAGCTTAAAACGAGTCATCTTAAAAAAAAAAACGAGTCCACATAAAAAAAACGTTAAACTCTTTCAGAAATCATTTTGTATTTTATTTTTAACATACAAGAAACTAATTGTATGGTTTGAATGTTCGAAATACAAGCGTTTAATACAAGAAATAACGACTCAAACATGAGATTTTTTTCTTCAAAATATAAAATTCTTAGTAATTGTACCTTTTTGTGCATTAAAAAAAAACGAGTCAAACGTGATAAAAATGAGTCCCCGAGTCAAGGAAGCAAAAACGAGTCCATTTTGGCTCTTCAGAGACCAGTTATAGGTTAAAGCTATCATTGGTTTTCATCATTGAAACACATCATTGGAATTTTTCTGATAGGTTGGTTATAGCACAATACAATCAGCTGTTCAGGAAACGGAAAATGGAAAAACACATTTTAATAAAAAAATAAGTGTAATTCTACTTTTTTAAGTCAATAAAAATTCTTGGTTTCTAATCGATTGGTATATAATTTGCACTTCTATTCAAAACAAAACAAAGTTAAATATTCATTCAAAGATTTTTCCGGATCCATTTCAATGATGGATATAACTGGACCCTAAGAGTCCATGTGGTAACACTGTCACCAATACATATTTTGACGAACTTAACGAAAGGGACGCCGGCTACAACGAGTAACGAACGATTCAAAAATCAGTCACAGCCTCACAGTCACACAAGTCACAAGTCACAACGCAGATCTAAGATTTGCAATTTGCAGTGCAAACAGAATGTAAAAATTTTAATTGTGTTTTTTAAATTGTGTAGTTAAGTTCAAGTTTTAAAATAAATTTTATTCAAGTTTTCCAATCGATGTAAGTAAACCAAGATTCCTGTAAGTACCTATAGTTACTTTTTATAAATTTTCCAATTGGAACTTGCATAAAGAATGCTTTTTTGATGTCGCATTAAAAAAGCATTCTTTCTGCAAGTTCCAAAGAAATGATCACATGTGGGATTTTTAGTTTAAAATGTTTTTTAATTGTTTATTGCTCGAATTAGTTTAGTTCAATATTGACAATCAGTTTTATTCAAGTTTTTCCAATCTAAGTAAACCGAGATTTCTGCAAGTAAAGTTACTTTTTATTAATTTTCCAATCTGCGTCATTAAAAAAGCATTCTTTCTGCAAGTTCCAATGAAATGATCAAATGTGGGCTTTTTAGTTTAAAATGTTTTTTATTTGTTTATTGTTTATTGCTCGAATTAGTTGAGTTCAAATTTGAGAATACATTTTATTCAAGTTTTTCCAATCTATGTAAGTAAACCGAGATTTCTGCAAGTAGGGTAAGGTCGCTTGAATTCGAACACTCCCAGTTGTCGAACACTTTTTGAAAAACCTCGCTCAAACTACATTTTTTCTCATTTTTTTAATTTCTTTTAATGCGAAATTGTAAAGGGCGTTATATCTACTCTTTAACCTTCAGAAACAACTCACAAGTACAACCAATGTAAACTTTTAAAAAATTGTAGTTTGTGACTAGCTTTCAAAGATTAGGGCAACTTTGGGTTTCCATATAAGAAGTAGATTGTTGCATAAGGGGCAATTGAAGCTAAATATTTATGTTCAAGTTTTTCTAATCTAAGTAAACCGAGATTTCTGCAAGTATAGTTACTTTTTATTAATTTTCCAATCTGCGACATTAAAAAAGCATTCTTTCTGCAAGTTCCAATGAAATGATCAAATGTGGGCTTTTTAGTTTAAAATGTTTTTTATTTGTTTATTGTTTATTGCTCGAATTAGTTGAGTTCAAATTTGAGAATACATTTTATTCAAGTTTTTCCAATCTATGTAAGTAAACCGAGATTTCTGCAAGTAGGGTAAGGTCGCTTGAATTCGAACACTCCCAGTTGTCGAACACTTTTTGAAAAACCTCGCTCAAACTACATTATTTCTCATTTTTTTAATTTCTTTTAATGCGAAATTGTAAAGGGCGTTATATCTACTCTTTAACCTTCAGAAACAACTCACAAGTACAACCAATGTAAACTTTTAAAAAATTGTAGTTTGTGACTAGCTTTCAAAGATTAGGGCAACTTTGGGTTTCCATATAAGAAGTAGATTGTTGCATAAGGGGCAATTGAAGCTAAATATTTATGTTCAAGTTTTTCTAATCTAAGTAAACCGAGATTTCTGCAAGTATAGTTACTTTTTATTAATTTTCCAATCTGCGACATTAAAAAAGCATTCTTTCTGCAAGTTCCAATGAAATGATCAAATGTGGGCTTTTTAGTTTAAAATGTTTTTTATTTGTTTATTGTTTATTGCTCGAATTAGTTGAGTTCAAATTTGAGAATACATTTTATTCAAGTTTTTCCAATCTATGTAAGTAAACCGAGATTTCTGCAAGTAGGGTAAGGTCGCTTGAATTCGAACACTCCCAGTTGTCGAACACTTTTTGAAAAACCTCGCTCAAACTACATTTTTTCTCATTTTTTTAATTTCTTTTAATGCGAAATTGTAAAGGGCGTTATATCTACTCTTTAACCTTCAGAAACAACTCACAAGTACAACCAATGTAAACTTTTAAAAAATTGTAGTTTGTGACTAGCTTTCAAAGATTAGGGCAACTTTGGGTTTCCATATAAGAAGTAGATTGTTGCATAAGGGGCAATTGAAGCTAAATATTTATGTTCAAGTTTTCCAATCGATGTAAGTAAACCAAGATTCCTGTAAGTACCTATAGTTACTTTTTATAAATTTTCCAATTGGAACTTGCATAAAGAATGCTTTTTTGATGTCGCATTAAAAAAGCATTCTTTCTGCAAGTTCCAAAGAAATGATTACATGTGGGATTTTTAGTTTAAAATGTTTTTTATTTGTTTATTGCTCGAATTAAATTAGTTCAATATTGAAAAGTATAGTTACTTTTTATTAATTTTCCAATCTGCGACATTAAAAAAGCATTCTTTCTGCAAGTTCCAATGAAATGATCACATGTGGGATTTTTAGCTAAAAATGTTTTTTATTTTCAATAAAAAATCAACTTCCTAAGCTTTCGTTTATGTACTTTAACGTAGTTTGGACTAGTTATTCAATTTAATAACCAATTGGAAGCGATCACTGTCTTCTCAGAATAATTATTTTTATTTTATCAAACGTAAGCAACAACTTGCTACTTTCATCGCACGTGTGTATTGCTTGATTATTGTTCAATTATGTTCCGGGTACCGGCTTTCTGGCTGGCTGTCACTCAGTCTTCTATAAAGGTACACGACTTCCTTCGCAGTTGGTTATCCGTCTCGATTTCTTCAGGTCATTTTTAAGTTATTCTCACAACGAAAGCAAATCGACAATTTTTCTCAAAACAGTCGGGAAACTAGTTTTTGTTTACGGCAGGTATTTGAGTGGGTGTCCCCTGTGTCCCGGTTGAAAAATTCAAACCGAAGAGATTTAACTTGTAAAATTAGCAGTAATAGAGATAGGTGTTTCTTGGTTAGAAATGTAATTATTGTTGAAAAACTTAACAGGGGCCCTACTCTGTAATTCGTTTCGAAAGCAAAAATTTCCGAAAACGAATAGTTTGCACTTTTTATTTCTAAATCGGATTCGAATCTGCCATTTTCGGAACGGCAAATCCGAAAACGATTTTTTTATTTAGTTTAGTTACATTTTTACTTGTTTGTAATTTGCTTTGATATTTTTTTTTTTTTGCTTGATTTGACAGATATCTTGAGAAATGTTTCAAGACTTCGCAAATCTATTCCGTTAATGAAAATATTATTAAGTACTTTTTTTCGATTCGAAAACGAAATATAGAGTACTAATTCATAATCGGATCGAAAATCACTTTCGAATAGACTTACGACTCGAAACGAAATACAGAGTAGGGCCCCCCCTGTTGGGAAATCTTTCTGGTAGTTGTTTTTTTCTGTGTGGGAGTTATTTGTAAGTGGCATAGAAGCTGTTGATTTTTTTTCCAAAATTGTCACTATAACCACTTCACGCTGCAATGAAAGTGTTTTGTTGGATTTTACATGAAATCCAACCAGTTGTTTCTTTTAAATTTATATTTAAAAATTAAAAAAAGGAAAAAGGAACATAAAAGTAGCAAAAGTTTACTTCAATTACAGACCGAAAGGTGTTACCTATGTACGAATGTAGGAATAACCTATTTTCGTTCTCAACCATTGACTTTTTAGTGAGAGCTTAAAAGTGGTGCCCGTGGCGTATGGCTTTCACGTCTGCCTGTTGCGCAAAAACAGAACTGATTGAGTATTATTTTTACTTTTTATTATTCATGTATTAGTGCTTTTTGATTCATTAATTCATTAAAATCATTTGGAAAGGTATGTCAATTTATTTGAATTTTTTCTTTATTTCTTCTCTCACTTTTAGCTGTTTTGGTATCAACTTATTACCAAGCAAAGTGCCTATAATCACAAAACATTGATATTGCATACTAGATTTTATAATTAAATAATATCACGTTAATGTTAAAGTCATTATAAAACTAGAATAGACAAATTTTGCGATAATGATTTGCTTTGTTTGTAAAGTTAAGATTGTATCTGTAAAGATGTTTATAGATCACCTGAAAATGGTGCACGATCTTAGCACATATAGTAACTTTAAGTGTAGAGAATATAATTGTTCACAAGAATTTCAAAATTTAGGTAGCTTTAAGAAACATATAACTAAAAAACATGTCGAGATGGTTGTAGAACCCAATGTGAGCATAGCAGATGGTTTCGAGGAACCATTAAATTTGGTCCCGAGCGTTAGTTTAGCTGAAAAAAATAATATGCTGAAGTGTATGAAAAATTCAGAAACATTGCAAAGCGATAATCAAAATGCCAAAACCGGAGAAACCGAAGAACTAAAAATAGAAGACTGTCTTAATAAACTGTTCACTTCCACTACGCGTTTTGTATTAAAAATGCATAATAACAATAGCTTTTCTAGAAAAAATATTTTACAAATTCAGAACGATGTACAACAAAGTATCTTAAATCCTATGCTTGACTTATTTAGATCATTCTCGAACAAACATTTTGCAAAGACAAACATAAACGTTCATAACGAATTCGTCAGTCTAATATCGAAGTGTCGCAATCCATTTTATTATTGCAATACCGAATATAAACTTTTTGATTGGCTCCAAAAAGAAGATCTTTTGGGGAGTTTAAATGAGTTTTCGGTAAACAATGAAATTGGTAGAGTTTTTAAAAATGGAAATCTTACATATGATGAAAAAAACTTTAAAGGGATCTTGATGCCATTAAAATTTCAATTTAAAAATTTTTTTGAGGTCGGGAACATCTTGAACAAAACAATACGTCATATGGAAACATTAAATAAAGAAAATAAACTGTCAAATTTTGTCCAAGGTGAGCTTTGGAAGAAAAAAGCTGCAAAATATCCGAGCAAAATACTAATACCATACTTTTTATACACCGACGACTTCGAAATTAATAACCCATTAAGCTCTCATGCAGGAGTCCACTCGATCTGTAACATCTACTATTCATTTCCTTGTCTTCCCACGAAAGAATCAAAGGTAGATGGTGTGTTCTTGGCTGGAATTCTTAAATCAAGAGATCTGAAGTCCTTCGGCAATGATAAATGTTTTCAATCTTTAATAAATGAATTAAAAAGTCTTGAAGTTGATGGTGTTGAAATAAATTCGAGTCACGGCGAGGGGGAGAAAATAAAAGTACATTTCATCTTAGGTCTTCTTTTAGGAGATAATTTGGGCTTAAACACAGTCTTGGATTTTAATAAATCATTTTCGAGCAACTCCTATTGTAGGTTCTGTAAAATAAAAAAAATAGAAACGCAGTCGTTAACAATCGAACGAGATGATATGTTGAGAAATCGGTCTAACTATGAAAAAGATGTTCTTCTCAATAATCCTTCTGAAACGGGCATACAAAACTATTCTCAATTAAATGAAATCCCATCTTTTCATGTCGTTGAAAATTTTTGCGTTGACCTCATGCACGATATTTTCGAAGGGGTTTGCCATTACGATATTTGCCACGTAATCGAGTATTTTATCAACAAAGCTTCATATTTTAATCTGGAAACACTAAATTTAAGAAAACAAACATTTCAGTATGGTGCAATAGAGATTGACAATATTTCAGGTGAAATAAAAATTGCTCAAATAAAAAATAAACATCTAAAAATGACGGCGAGAGAAATGATGACCTTCATTTCTTTCTTCCACCTAATGATTGAAGATTTAGTGCCACATGATGACGAAGTGTGGCAATTTCTCATTAATTTGATTGAAATAATTGATTTATTACTTGGATTTGAAGTTTGCGTCGAAACCATCCCAATGTTAAGAAAAAAAATTGAAATTCACCACCGAGATTATGTTCGCCTTTTTAATGACACCTTAAAGCCGAAGCACCATAATTTAACACACTATCCTTCTGTTATAAGGCAGTCAGGGCCTATTCGTAGCTTTTGGTGTTTTAAGTTCGAAGCTAAACACAAGCAATTTAAGCTTTATTCCCATGCTATCACGTCACGTAAGAACATTTGTTTGACTCTAGCCAAAAAATATCAACTAAAAACGGCATTCCTGTTGCTAAGCCATGTTGATAATAATGATTGTACAAGTTACTTTGAAGTTTCTGACAAACATAAAATCGTTAGTGATTTTAGGAACTTAATATGTGATATGCTAACAGTCCCAAAAACACAAGTTGAATTTTATTCTAAAGCTGAAATCGAAGGCTATAAATACCAACAAAAATTTTACGTAGCGCGTTTTAAAACTGACATTGAGTTGCTTTGTATAGTTGATATTGGTCTTTTGAAAACAAATACAATTTTTTTGTTTTGCCAAAAACTAAATAGAATTCAGTACAACCCCAGTATATTATCTTTTGAAGTTGATGAAAAGCAGTTGGGTTCTTTTTCTATAATTTTTCCCAATGACATTGTTGGGCCACCAATTAATTTAATAAAAACTGCTACAGGCAAAACTATTCTTAGAGTTAAAGAATATTATTTTTGAAAATAGATTGAGATATTTGTCATTAAAATTTCATTTAAAATCCGTTAACAATTGGAAATTTATTCTTGTTTATTTGTTTATTTTTTGTTTGATGTTTATTTTAATAAATTAAAAATAGGTCGAACTATTTGAATAACTAATTATACTAAATAAAAAAAATGCCAAATTCTAAAACTGAAGACGAGGTGCTCGCTGTCTACCAGGAGGTCGATGAGGCCATACCTATTTTGTCAGAAGAAGAATATGAGCAAATCACATCCGAAGATTGTATTTCAACAACAACAATTATTCCAATTGACCCATTTGATGAGCTAACTGAATTACTACATGATTGGGACCAGCTAGAACTACTGGAACATTTCAAAAGTATGTTGATTGTTTTTATTTTTTACTTTTTTACAACTCATTTTTTTATTTTATTCTGATCGACATTAAATATACCTATTATATCGACATTATTATACCTATAATTTGACCCTCTTCAGCATGAATATCTTCCAAGTCACATATACAGGGTGATTTGCATAAGGTCTGACAAAAAGATAGGGTGTGTAGGTTGGACCTAGACAAGCAAAAAATCGTATCGGAAGGGGGGTCCATTTTCCCCCGTTTAGGCGGGAGGGGCAATTTAAAAAAAAAAAAACACTAAAAATGAAAAAAAAATTATTTAATAATAACGGTAATACCTACAGAGTTGTGCTATAGCATTTTGAAAAGCCAAAAACCTATTCATTAACTAAAATCTAAAAATAAGTTGTTAAGAATCAAATAACGAAAAAAAAACTTAAAAAAAAAAAAATATATTGAAAAAAATCGATTTTGTAATTTTTGGTTTTCTCAAAAACTACAAGTTATTTTGACATCCGGTTTCTTGTGTTTGATCAAAAATAAATAAGAGCATTGAAAATAAGCCAGAAAAATACTACTTAATAACGTAAAAATTGAAAAAAAAAATTAGGTTTTTTTCAAAATTTTGACTTTGAAAATTAATATTTCCAAAACTATTCATTTGAACAACTCATTTTAAAATTTAAATTAATGTATAGGTTTTTGGCTTTTCAAAATTTTTTTCTTAAATTGCCCCTCCCGCCAAAACGGGAGGTCCAACCTACACACCCTATCTTTTTGTCATACCCTATGCAAATCACCCTGTATATGCCTTTTTCCATCTCCTAAAGAAAGGATGAAAAATTTAAAAAATTTAAGAAAATATATCAATTACAAACACTTCTTAACTGCTCTCCGCTTAACTGGATTATAAATTGGAGCATTTTTAACACAAATAAGCTTGCGATTTGACAAATTCACCTTCAACTTAAGTTAAACTTCTATTTAATGTCCCCACTAATGAAGAATCGAAAAATAACTTCTTTTGAATGTTTCATGTTTTCGTTTCAATCTTTTCATTCTTTTCTTATCGTGTTTGTTGAAAACATACATACCTACATAATACTATAAATATGTCAGTCTTTTTCAAATAGGAAAAACATTTTAAAAAAGAAAAATGTTTACCTATTTTTAGGTCCATTTCCTTTTTAGAAAAAACATTGACTCTTTTAAGGAAATAGAAAACTCTTCACAGAGTTCTAATTTTAGAAACTGAGCTTTAATTTTGCAGTCAAGTTGGACTTCTGCAAATGTATGAATTTAAATAAAACATAATATTAAAAAGATTTTCAGGACATTAGATATTTGTGGCTGAGCACAAAGAATATTTTAAGTCCAGTATCAAATGCACTCACTTGTTCTTTTCAATTTTCTGCCTTCAGCCATCCAAAATTTAATTACATCTACCTATAACCTTATTTATAACAATTTTTTTTTGGAATCCAGTTAAGCGGAGTTGAATGTAATACAAAACGAAAGTTAAATTATATATGTATAAACCATTCTAGGCAATGACATAGATGTTGAAGTTTTAAGAAACCTGGAGTGTCACCACCTTGCTCAGCTTCTGAAAACGTTCAATTATCGAACATTGATTATGTTTGAATCAAAATTAAAAGAATGGCGGGACTCGATTGGAAAGCCCCTTTTTATGTATTCTAAGTCGGAATTTGGTCCATTTCGCAATATAATTTCTATGTCTGAACCATCTTCACCCTACCAAGTTCCGACAAGACCAAGTGTACCGACAACTCCAAGTACACCAAAATCATCCCAGGAATTACCCTCTCTGATTTCCTTGGGAAAAATATTAAACAATACCTCTTTAAGTAAATCACTAGTTGAGAGTTACGAGAAAAATTCAAAATTTACGGAAAAGCAGAGAACTCATTTAATAAACACTATTGCCAGTTATTTTGACCTCAACCAAATACATTTAGACCTCCATTCAAGTTACGCCCTCGAAAAAGAAATCATTGAAAGATTTCCCACAGAACGATTGGTAAGCTGTTTATTTTCAAAACTGGTCCCAATTTGTTTTTAATTTCTAATTGATCTTATAAGGAATACTATCGGACGGGTAAAAGAGGAAAAATTTATAATAAGTTCTGCAACTTGAAATTCTCTCACAAGAATATAGGGACAACTTCAAAACCCAAGACCAGCAAGATCGAAACAACAGATGAAGAAATGTCTCTAGGTTTGTTCATTTTAGGTATAAATGTAGACTCTAACGTTTTTAATTTTCTTAAATCTTTTTTGATACAATGGGTTTAACAAAAGTATAGGTCAAAAACAGTGAAAAAAAGATTTCACAGTTGATAACTTTTTTTCTTTTATAGTTGAAAGATAGACCTTACCTATACAAAATCATACTTTTATAAGCTTTTTCTTTTTATTCATTCAGTTCAAGTACAACTTTCAAAAATATTGAGAATTTCTTTCAAAAACTTTTTAATTTAAATCAAAACTATAAAATTATGTTAATAGCTAATAACATCAATTATTTGAAACATAGTGTAAGTTTCATGAGATGAACAATAAAACGCTCGACGAATAAAATCTGCTTAGTATTTAATGTGCACAAATTACTGATTTCTGATTAGACCAGTAATCTATCAAAATTTTTTTAAAAGGTATCAGTTCAATTTATGCTATCATACTTTAAATTGAATTGACCTTCATACATACTGTTCATTGATATTTCAATTCATACATAAACAATTAATTTTAGTTCCTGAAGATGATGTAGAGCAGATTATAAGATCATTAAAATATGACAATTTGTCTGGGGATGCCTTAGATCGGATGTGGAAAGCATGTACGAATCACAGGATTTTAAGCATTAATAACTCTGAAAACACTTCACAAATTTTCTTGAAGTGGCCGCAATATAAATGCCCAACTGGCCATCGTATGGTAAGTTTGATACTTATTGTATGCCATACACTTTAATTGAAACTATGACTTCATTTATTAGATCGAAATGGATTTTAGTTACTTGCACCCAAATGCTGGTTCACTGTTAGAAAACTGGGAAGAACTTAAACCCCTAATTTTAAAATTCCTGCTGTCCGAAAATCACGTCAAAGAAAGGAACATAATTGATGCTTTGAACAAATTGCTTCCGAATGAAAATGGCATATGCGCAATACCTGACAGTAAGTTACCCTAAATTAATTATATTTCTAATATTAATAGTTTTTGACATTAAGTTTTGCCATGTTAAGACAATGCAAACAATTTGGTTACAATTATAAAATATGGAACAGATTTTGTTGACAGCAAAACACCCAATTTGTCCAATTTTCATTTCCTTCATTATTTTTGGTTGACTCAAGAGTGATTTCTTAAAAATAAAAAAAAATTAAAACGAAAGGGGCCCTACCCTGTAATTCGTTTCGAAAGCAAAAATTTCCGAAAACGAATATTTTTTACTTTTTATCTCTAAATCGGATTCGAATCTGCCACTTTCGGAACGGCAAATCCGAAAACGATTTTTTTATTTCATTTAGTTACATTTTTACTTGTTTGTAATTTGCTTTGATATTATTTTTTTTTTTTGCTTGATTTGACAGATATCTTGAGAAATGTTTCAAGACTTCGCAAATCTATTCCGTTAATGAAAATATTATTAAGTACTTTTTTTTCGATTCGAAAACGAAATACAGAGTACGAATTCATAATCGGATCGAAAATCACTTTCGAATAGACTTACGATTCGAAACGAAATACAGAGTAGGGCCCCAGTTCAATTGATAATAATCGCACCCATCGAACCATCAAACATTGTTTTTCAATAATATACTCTGACACCAGGCTGTAGAATCTACACAAAGGCTTGAGATGTTCACCCAACTCCGGCATTAAAGCAAACTTATCCTCAGCCAATTTTATTTGCTTTGTCTGGTCAGGGATTTGCTGTGAACAATCGAAAGCTGTATGGAATTCTGATTGAATTGAAACTATGACTTCAATTATTAGATCGAAATGGATTTTAGTTACTTGCACCCAAATGCCGGTTCACTGTTAGAAAACTGGGAAGAACTTAAACCCCTAATTTTAAAATTCCTGCTGTCCGAAAATCACGTAAAAGAAAGGAACATAATTGATGCTTTGAACAAATTGCTTCCGAATAAAACAGGCATATGCGCAATACCTGACAGTAAGTTACCCTAAATTAATTATTTTTATAATATTAATAATTTTTGACATTAAGTCTTGCCATGATAAGACAATGCAAACAATTTGGTTATAATTATAAAATTGTTTTGTTGTGGGCCCTACATGGGTATTTTGTACCTTTCCAAAAAATTGTGAAGAAAGAAAATGATGGGAAGAAAACAATTACCCGCTTCACAATAAAAGACTCCCAAAATTCGTTCGTTTGGGTTGGGAAGACCGTGCAGGAAATTGAAGAGCACATTGCTTCATTTCAGCAGTCATCCGACAACATACAACCTTTTATCATCGTGCATGGCGACTCGATTTTTAATTTTAAGGAAATATTTTTATATTTTGATGGTGTCAAGCTCATTTTTACAAGCTTTGTAAGAGCTGTAGATATTTGCTTCAAAATTTTTTTTTTATTCAATCTCTGTTAGGGTAACAGAAATTGAATAAAAAAAAAATTTTGAAGCAAATATCTACAGCTCTTAAAAAGCTTGTAAAAATGAGCTTGACACCATCAAAATATAAAAATATTTCCAAGTTCCTCATTTTGGGGTTTTATTGAAACTCAGTATTTCAAAAAAAAAAAAAAAAAAAAAAAAAATACAAAAAGGAAATTAACGCTAAAACTTATATATTATTAAATGAAAACTCTTAAAACTTCATAAAATTTTTTTTTTGTTAAATGGTTTTTTTTCTTTTAATATTTTTCAGAATGTCAAGATGCAGTTTTGTTGTGGGCCCTACATGGGTATTTTGTACCTTTCCAAAAAATTGTGAAGAAAGAAAATGATGGGAAGAAAACAATTACCCGCTTCACAATAAAAGACTCCCAAAATTCGTTCGTTTGGGTTGGAAAGACCGTGCAGGAAATTGAAGAGCACATTGCTTCATTTCAGCAGTCATCCGACAACATACAACCTTTTATCATCGTGCATGGCGACTCGATTTTTGATTTTAAGGAAATATTTTTATATTTTGATGGTGTCAAGCTCATTTTTACAAGCTTTTTAAGAGCTGTAGATATTTGCTTCAAAATTTTTTTTTTATTCAATCTTTGTTACCCTGTTCCAAGTTCCTCATTTTGGGGTTTTATTGAAACTCAGTATTTCAAAAAAAACAAAAAGGAAATTAACGCTAAAACTTATATATTATTAAATGAACTAAAGAGTAAACACTTTTAAAACTTCATACAATAAAACTGTAAAATAAAATTATCATGGTCTTTTTTATAGGTTCGGAATTTTTTAATTTTCAGCAAAATTTGATACGATAGTAAGATCCAGGATAAATCGACTCATTGCCGTTGTAATCAGGTTTGTAACTTGAAGCTTGGAACATTTTTTTAAACAACGTTTTCTTTTCTTCGTTTTAGGTCAAACTAATTCTGGACTTATATGACTGAAGAAGTGCCATCATTTTTGCCATTACTTGCCCATTTTTTGTCATAAATCATGCTTATGACAATAAATTGCTGAAGTATGGCAGAAGTAATAAGCCTTGCGCAAAGTAATGCGGTAAGTGCGTGCGATGCGATTGCGATAAGTCAAATCCCTATGCATTAAGTCAAACGTCCATAACATTACATAGGGATATCGCAATTGCATCGCACGCACTCACCGCATTGGTTTGCGCAAGGCTTATTACTTCTGCCATACTTCAGCAATTTATTGTCATAAGCATGATTTATGACAAAAAATGGGCAAGTAATGGCAAAAATGAAGGCACTTCTTCAGTCATATAAGTCCAGAATTAGTTTGACCTAAAACGAAGAATAATAAACGGTTGTTTATATTTATAAACGCATTTATTAAAATCAATAAACGCCGTTCATCAAGACTATAAACGGGTTTATTAATTCAATAAACGAAAATAATAAACGGTTGTTTATATTTATAAACGCATTTATTAAAATCAATAAACGCTGTTCATCAAGACTATAAACGGGTTTATTAATTCAATAAACGAAAATAATAAACGGTTGTTTATATTTATAAACGCATTTATTAAAATCAATAAACGCTGTTCATCAAGACTATAAACGGGTTTATTAATTCAATAAACGAAAATAATAAACGGTTGTTTATATTTATAAACGCATTTATTAAAATCAATAAACGCTGTTCATCAAGACTATAAACGGGTTTATTAATTCAATAAACGAAAATAATAAACGGTTGTTTATATTTATAAACGCATTTATTAAAATCAATAAACGCTGTTCATCAAGATTATAAACAAGTTTATTAATTCAATAAACGAAAATAATAAACAGTTGTTTATATTTATAAACGCATTTATTAAAATCAATAAACGCCGTTCATCAAAACTATAAACGGGTTTATTAATTCTATAAACGAAAATAATAAATGGTTGTTTATATTTATAAACACATTTATTAAAATCAATAAACTCTATTCATCAAAACCATAAACAAGTTTATAAATTCTATAAACGAAAATAATAAACGGTTGTTTATATTTATCAACGCATTTATTAAAATCAATAAACTCTGTCCATCAAAACTATAAACGGGTTTATTATTTCTATAAATAAAAATAATTAACGGTTGTTTATATTTATAAACAAATCCATCAAAGTCAATTAATTCAGTTTATTGAGTTAATAAACGGGTTAATTACTATTACAAATGAAACTAACAAGGAGTTAGCAATGTTTTGAACCACGAAATAATAAACGGGAATTTATTGTCACAGTAAACGTGTTTATTGGACAAATTCCATCACTTTTTTTATTGTCCCAATGAACTTTTTAATTGTATTTACGTACCTTTTTGGTTCAGTGAAGGGATACTATGTCTAAGGATTTATTATAGAGGGAGTAGTTCCAGCTTGTTGCTGAGTCTTTTTAAGTTGCTTTCGCCTTATTGCTTCCCACCACAAGTTCCAATTGAAAAATGCTTCAAGAATGAGTTCTTTGCGTTTTTAGAGTTCAAAACACAAAAAATTCTTAGGCTTCAGTTGCTCGAAGGTCAAGTTATACCTGTTATCAGCATATATCTTCGTTTAAAGACCACTATTGACTACCTTTTCTAATCACACATGTGCTACACACACCCTCTGCTGGCGCACGCACCCTCCTTCACAAAATCAAATCCCCATTTGAATCATATAAGCTGCTTACAAGCAATAAACAATTAAGACTCCCCACAGCATAAAAAGCCTTTAGAAAAATAATAAAAAACCCAAACACACCAGAACAAACTTCTACATATAAGTGTGTGACATTTATTTTTATTGCTCCGGGAAGATTTGGTGCCAGTTAAACGGTACAAGAATAATCTTATGTCCCGTCTGTTTGCCAGGGGATGTTGTGTAGGAATGCTACCCTCCAGCGACCCAGGCTTGAGTTCATCTCCCTTTTGACATTCACACGTATCAAACGTCTTCTGTCAGTGAATATCATATCCTTTTTTACAGATCACAGGAGAATGCCACACATTGGGATGCCAGCCATCCCCCATCTTTGGGGGATAAGCATACAAAAACACTTAACGGTTAACCGAAATACTTCTTTTGCCTCCTGTTGTGTTGGTGTTTCTATTCTTTTATTTTAACTGTTTTGTTTGGTTCTCTCAATTGTTATCCAATACCCCAGAATAACAAAAGGGGTTGGCAGTTTGCAGAGCATAGCGAGCTTTTGGTCTTTGGAAAGGAAATGTTTGTCTAGGCCGGTTGCTTGTCCTTCTGGTATATTAAACAATCATTGCAAAGCTTCCTGTTCCAAATAATGGCTGTGGAAAATATTTGTTCTCGGGTAGCTGTGTTAAGTTGCTTTTTTTTTGTGTAAGTCTTGAACAAAGGTTCCTTCGGTGTTCATAACCCTTGTGCGGTTTTGTAACAAAACGTGTGTTGTTCTTTTTCTTTTCATGATGTTTACTGTTTGAAAGTTCGTGTTTTGGGGTCGTTTGAGGGTTTCAATTCCTCATTATACAAGAGGGCATGAAGATGTCAATTTCTTTATGGGCGGATATTAAGCAGGTGGTTTGCCAATTACTGCAACATAAGATAACTCAACAGATTCTTCATTTTCAATTGCAAACCACCTTTGTGAGTAAGAATCATTCCCGAAATAAGTAGCTTCAAGTGAAGGTGATTTTACGTTGATAGCGATGAAACTGAGGAGAGGTAGCGAATGGCGCCCAACAGACGGCCAATGGCTTAACAAAATTCGATTAAGTGGATATTTCAAACATTCGAGACAGATTCAACTTAACTCGGTTGAGCTCCTTCTGACTTCTGTTCATCTTTTGCACCGTCTGAAGATCTTTATGGAGAACCCTGAACTCCATCTTTAGCTTACGGCATCGTTTAGTAAAATTTGTTTAGTTGGCAATTTCAAATTCAAGGGGTAAACCAAACAGAGAGCTCTTCGAAGCCCACTGTTCCAAGTGCAATTTAAAGCGAAGTAATAGAAGAAAATTTACAAATGGCGGAAGATCTATCATGGCTTAGCGAAACTCGATTTGACGCATTCGGGACGGGTTCAACTCAACTCGCTTTAGCTATTTCTGATTATAGTTTATCTTTGCACCATCTGAAGGACTTTCTGAAGGACTTTTTGGAGGGCACTGAACTCCATCTCTTGCCTACGGCATCGTTTAGTAAAATTTGTTTTGCTGGCAATTTCCAATGTGAGGGATAAGCCCGACTGAGAACTACTCAAAGCTCACTTTTCCAATTTGAACTTAGCTCAATAATAGAAGAAGTTTTACAGATGGCACCCAACAGAGGGATCATGGCTTCACGAAATTCGATTAAGTGGGCATTTGAAACATTCGGGACAGATTCAAATCAGCCCAGTTGAGTTCCCTATAATACATGATGTTTCTGATTATCAGCGTTTGCAGCAGCTGAAGAGCTTTCTGCAGAACCCTGAACCCCAATTCTAGCCCACGACAACTTTCAATTAAATTTGTTTTGATGGTAATTTCAAATGCGGGTGATAAGCCAGACTGAGAACGCTTCTAAGCCAACTGTTCTAAATGAATTTACGTTTAGCGAAGTCATAGAATAAGTTTTACAAATGGCGCCCAACAGAGAAACCATGGCCTAGCGAAATTAGATAAGTTGAACATTTCACACAATCTGGACTAATAAATTTAGCTCGGATGACCTTCTTAGAACTTTACCAGTTTTAAAAATGATTTTGGACATGTCGAAAATATTCCAGCTGAGAGGCCCAATTTTCGATCACTTATTACAGCATTTGGGGCCATTTATCAGCAATAAAGCTCCGAATTTTCTCTTTCTTTCGAGGCGTCATTCAACTCAAGTTTAGCTGCGTCGACAACTGACGTCAGATAACCCCACAAAAAAATAGTCCAGCGGGGGTAAATTTCCCGGTCTTGGAGGAAACTCACGGGCTTTTGACAAGAAATAAAATAAAAAATCGGCGTGGCGTCAGCAGCAATCTCTTTTCGAGACAATTTACCGAACTAACACTCACATTGTACCCAGTTGTCGGACGGCTTCAATTTTTTCAAGCCAAACTAATCAGAAATACACCCCGAAGATTTCACCTTGGCCTACGTTTGGCTCTCTTTGAGTCAAATAAACTAAAAAAAAAAAACCAACCGATGTGTCAGAGAAACAGAGAAAAGAAGGGATCATGATTTCATGACGTATGATGTGAAGACGAAAAGCAGCAAGAATTGAATTGAAGCTAAAGGCTGTGCGATCTCTCTTCTTTTCTTTGAGTGATAGACCTTGTGTCTGCTTTGTCTCTGTTGATCGGTGCCTGCTGTTGAACGCTCGCAACAGTGGAACCTTTCTGATGGGACTTAGCTTGATAAGAGATGTATGAAGAATCTTGAGTCCTGCATTGACTCTCTGTTGATCGCTCCCTGCTGTTGCCCTGAACAGTAGTGAGACCTTTCTGAGTGGATTTGCTGGATAAGAGATGAATGAAGTTTAAGTTGGTTGTTTGATGTAAATGTGTAATAAATCTTGAGTACTGCGTTGATGCGTTGATCGGTTCCTGCTTTTCGACATCAATGATGGGACCTTTCTAATGGGACCTCGCTGGACAAGAGATGAATAAAGTTGGTATTTTTTTGGTAAATGTTAGAGGAAGACTTGCATTGACTCTTCGTTGATCGGCTGTTGAGTCAAGCAATGATGGGACCTTTCTGGAGAGACTTTGCAAGACTGATTGAATGAAGTTGTATGTTTGGTATGCTTAGTTGGCTGCTGGTTTCTGCCTTGGCTACGTTCATCTGAGATTGACAGGCCTCGAGTATTGAGGTATTCATCTGGAAGTGACCTTCGGGTTGCGAGGCTTCACCAGAAGTTGGGTCTTCCAAGATGACGTTTGTGTGCTTAAGGTGCAGAGCGTTGTCTGGGACTGTCTATGATGAGGTAGGCCCCCTTTGTGGGAGTATCGTGGTGGCTGTGTTTATCCAAATGCGGAAACAATTGGCATTCTTCGAATTCAAGAGGTGTAGATCGGCCTCTCTAGCAAGGGAGGGGGACTTGCCTCAACAAGTTCTCTATTGCTATACTGGGCAACCAGCGTGGTGGTTAACACTCAATCTAACTCCGTTATGTGAGTAGGCTCGCCGTGAAATTAAGCCATCAAGGCAGGTGTTTACGTTCAACAAGACTTCAACTGATCAGAAATCAAGTGACATTTGTCAAAAGGCCGAAAAAAATACTCCGAGAAAAGTATTGCCAGATTGAAGGCCACACATCTAAAAATGAACTATTTTTTCGTGTCTGTACAGCAAAAAATAATAAAATAGCAAAAAATAATAAAAAATAATAATAAAATCTAGCTATTAACACACTCATAAAAATCTTAGGAGTGAGAAAAGGGATACTTAATTCATTAAATTTTCCAACATACAACAATAACAATAAAAAATACTTCAAACTATAGTGACATATCGTTCTCGCAAAAGAAACGCAAAAACATGGCAATTGATGAATTGAAACGGTAAGCAGTGCATTAAGCTTACGTTTTAAATTGATCTTTCCATTCAAAGTATGTGAACAACTTCTTCTTTCCCCGAGGAATTCGCAATAAGGAGTCAAAAATAAGTGCGACTTTATGATCAATTGACAATAAAGTGCGATATCTATCAAAGTCTGCAATTGTTTGGCATTTATTATTTAACGCAACAAACTCACCTCTGTCCAACCAAAACACCCACCCCATCCAAAGAGCAAACATAAACATGACTTATGGCCGAGTTAAGTAAACCACTCCATGCAGCTACCGGGACTCTGGGACCTGGGAGTGAGACTAAGCTACATGTACCGATAAGACCGATAGTGTATGAGGAGAGAATAATGTGATTTCGTGTGCTTTTGTCCCTGGCGGATTCCCAGACGGGACCATAAATCTTTATTGAACTTGTCATTATTGATTCAATGTTGGTGCCCTTGCTGTTGGGAACGCACCATGATTGAGTCAGCTGCTGGTGTTTGTTGTTGTTTTTTTTTTTGTATTCCAAATTCGATGTCACCCTGGATATTTGCTCATGGCCAACGAGGGTTGGTTGAACGTGGACACTCTGTAATTGAACTTTTAATAATTTCCTATGGTGGAAAAAAGTTGCAAAGATAATAAAATAATTTCTGGTCACTTGTTCTTCATCCTAAATATAACACACTGGCTGCTGGATGGAAACCCTAGTCTATTTTTGTAAAGATATCACCGCATGGGCCTGCATGGAATGGAATTATTTGTGTGTCCAGATTGCTAGGCTCGTAAATCAGTCATACTTTGTCATAAATATTAAAGCATCTTATCTATGAGGAGGAGTTCTATATGTGGGGTATGACGTATGTATGTGTGAGTGTGTTTGAAGTGAATTATGATGTAGTTGGGGAGTTGATTTGGAGCTAGCCTTGTTAATTATTTATGTGGCCTCGCCGAACCAAAAAAAAAGAGAACACAGTTAGTAACTCACTCCGAAATTCAGAAGCTACTGGCTTCTGGTTCTTTGGAATGTGATCGGGTTGTTTGATAAATGGGACCAATTTTTTGATATGACAGAAAAATACTCTGGGGTAAAAGAGAGGACATGTGATTACGTTCGTTTCAAACAAAGTCTTTTACGTATGAGAGTGGAATTAAGTGGAGATTTAAGCAAAACGTGTAGCCTTATTCGCAGTTAATTGTCACAATGGAGGAGATTGGGAGTTTCTTAATTAGATTCTGAATTATGAACGAACTATGAACCGAAGTTTTGTTTTGGGGGTGCAAATATGCCGTGTTTTTGATAAGGGTTTTATCATTATTTTTGTAGTCGTTTGAGTTATGATTTGAGTAAAGAGCGGTGGTGTTTGAGGGCAAGGCCTTCCTTACCTAAAATAAGTTTCGGAAGTAAAAAAAAAAATAATATTCCTTTGTAGCAGGCTATATCTATAGTGGTAAGACCGAACCTAAATGATACGCTTTCATCATGGCTACTCTTCATTTGATGATTATCCTGGCGACTATTAAAATTGGGTGTCGCAACAAATTTCGAGAAACCTTGGAGTCAAACGCAGTTCAAATGCTGATTGACGAAAATCCAATATTCGGTATAAGAGCAAATGAATCGCCAATGGCGTATGAGCTCAATCCAATCTCTGGGAAGTTTAAAATTCTAATTTCACTCTCACAAAAAACGTTCTTTTCCATCTTCCACATGGTTTTCAATTGTTTCCGTGCAAGAGGTTAGCATTTCAGGAGGCATTGCTATTTGAAAATTTGCATTAATACCCCGTATTAATTTTCTAAAGTGACAGCTTTTCTAGAGTTTTCCATGTAACTTTACTTTCATCCCTTAAAAGACAACTATTTTACTATCATGCTATAAACTTTGGTGACTTTTTCTTGACTTAAAGCACAATTTGTTGGTATATCTACTTGAATCTAGAGCTATTGTAGTCCAAAAAGTTACTCGATTCATCCTCAGGTTTGAAGAAGATCCAACAAAACGGGAGGCCAATAACACAGTTTTTGAAATCATGAAACTCAGACACAGAAATGGGTTAAATTGCTTCATTCCGTTAAGGTGTGAAAAGTGATTCAAATGTTCCATTACCACTGGTAGGGGGCAGTAGCTGTAGCTTCTTTCCTATGGGTTCTGCATGAAATGCACACCATTCCGTGGGTTGATATCGTGGATTTTCTGATCGTTCGTTGAGGATACACTTCATGATGATCTTACTTACCATTTATAGAAGATATAGTGATTGTACAGGAACTTTCAGGAGTTGCTGGAGCATCTCAGTAAGAGGTGTTTTAAAGCTGCCGACCCCATTATACCTTTCTTCTGTTTCTTTAATACCGTGTATATGTGAACAGTCCAAGGATCCTACAAGATTTAAGGACCTACATATACCTACATAGGTAGGAATTGCTTAAGCAACGTCTGATGCTCTGGTAACTGTCAAAAGTAACGACAAACGCAAACCTTCACAAATGCGTAAAACAACATTTTCGTACGGTTAGCTTATAGCTTAAGTTCAATTGGCTGTCACGAAAATGACTGACGACTTGGTAGTAATAAAAATGAAACTTCTCGACTTAGTTCCTCGAAATAGGGCCACACCTTGCACTTGGAATCAGAATAGTCTAAATTGTTTTTTTTTTTTTTGTGTAGTCTCGCTGCAGAACCTGGCCAACTAACGTAACTTAAACCAAACCTTAATGTTATAAAATTTGAAAACTGAAAATAGTGGGAAAAGCTATAAGCAAATATAAAATACGTACGGGGATATACGTTGGAAAGCTGACAGGAGTTGCGACTGCCAGAGATATCCTTGCATCAAAAGAAAAGCGGATAAGTTGCCAGTGTAAACATTCATGGCCTTAACAGAAAAAGCGGAAAGCGGAAGGGCTGGGGAGCCTTACTGTGCCTAACAGTAGAGCTGGCAACGAAGAGGTTTCTAATCACTCAACCCTTCCTTAGCAGATAGTTAGAGGGAACACGGAGCGAATCCCGAAGTTTGGTCCTAGGTGTCCTATCTACACCTGTGCCACATTTAATTTCAACTCCAAAAAATTTTTTTCACCCATCACATCTTTCACATCTTTTTTTATACGGCGATGGGCTCATCAATTAGATGCTGTCGTGTCTTTCTAAAATTAAAATTTTGATCAGATTGATTGTCCCAACATCACGACATTGACATGCTGTGAATTGATGATTGTCGTGCCTGGGCGAAACGCTAGTTTTGGAGTTGAGGTTACTGGATCTCTTAATTCCCCATGTCTATTTGACTTTTTTCGATACACTCGAATCGGCTCCGGGTAAAAAACAAACGAATTGTTTTTTTTTTCCTTTTTTTTCTGTAGTTTCGAAAATGATGATGATGTCAATACTTCGGAGAAGTAACCGAATGTTTGTTTTTATACTTAAATAAGAAATAAATAGAGTGGCGCAACAGAGCGAAGAGCCCCTGGGCCTAGCGCATTTCTCACAACCATGCCTTGTGAGGGAATGGAGGAGACCTACAATTTTGGTCCGGTTCCGAACGTCTAATCGAGAAAGCGCTTTTCATGGCAATGAATACTAACGGAGGACTTGCCAGGTCCTCGCGAAAGGCGATACCCTTAGAAAAAACGTTTTTGCCTCTGTTGGGATTCGAACCACGAACCTCTGGATTAACAGGCGGACATGCTATCCATCACACACGGGTACGTTTTTTTACTTACTTCTATAGAAATTTTCGAATATCTTTGCACCTATTCAAGTTGTTCTGAGGGTGCGTGATAATTGCTTGGCCTACATCAATACATCGTCACGATGCACAGTGGGGCAGAAAGTGCCTTTTAACGGCGATAATTATAAACTTTTATGTTGACTATGATCAAATATACTTTCTGAAAGGATTTTGGTATGCTGAATTCAAATCCAAAGTAAAAACAACGGTACTACTTCAGGTTTTTGAGATAATGTCGTTATGTTGTTAATAGAGCTGCAAATCAGCTCTGCAGACAGAGTGAATTTCAATTTGATAAGTCCCAATAGGCTTTGAAGTCTAAAAAACTAAAACAAACAAAGAAAAATACTTTGTGAAATGAGATTTATAATTAAAAAAATCGTTTATATTTTCTTAATATTGTATACAAATTATTTGTGTAACTATGACTATTCTGAGTTCAGTCTGTTGTTGGATAATGAAGCCGGGCTCTAAAAATATTTTGATAGTGAAGATATTAAAATTCGGTAAATTGTATTCGTAAATGTGTCTTGCCTCGATATTTTTCGACCAAAATATTCAATACTCATTTTTAAATCCTTATTTTGGGCTTCTAAACGCTTAATAATTCTCAAATAAGCAATATAATTCTGTGATCAAGTAGTAATATTTCGGTGAATTTCAAATGTAATTTTCTTTTTTAGGAGCAATGTCTGTACCGATCTGCGATCAGAAAGAAATGCTATTCAAAAAACTAAAAACACTAAAAAGCTTCAAAATGTTGACTTTTATTTTGTCGGGGAATTTATCGTTTTGTATGGAATTTTTTTTTTATCATTAGGTATTTAAAAGATGCATTTCGATGGGACAATTTGCTCTCTACAAAAAACACCCTTGGAAGTGCAACAAGTGCTTCGTTTGCGAGATATATGGAAAAAACGGATGAGGATGGTTCAGAACCCATATCTCTGTTAATATTCATCTAATTTAATAGCACTCCGAGTGTTTTTCTTCATAACTAAGCCATTGATCAGTTCCTGTAATAAAAACTCACCCTTTTTCTAGTAACAATCTATAGGCTATAAGGATTATGATGATGGTTTAATATTTTACACACTTAAAACACATAAATTTCATGGATACATTCCGCACTTTTTACTTTTGTTTTCGATAAATAATTTATTCAACTATGATATACAGTTTAAATTTAATTGGAATGTTTCCATAATCAAAAAGTACCGCTATTTTACAAATTTTTTAGTATTGTTATCATAAAACGCTTATTTTTTTTTATTTTTTAGCCAATTTTTTTACATAGTATAGCTGACAAAAGTGCCGTTATAATGAATATACCTACTTCAACAAACTCTATGCAAAATTTCTAGCAACAATACATTTTTTTAAATATTTTCAAAACAATTTAAACTGAAATGTCAACTTTGATGTCGATTGGTACAGTGATGTAGCCACTGACTGGGAAAACGTTTTTTGATTCATGTGAGGAATTTTTCCAACTAATAGAAACAACTATTTTCAAAAAAATTTGTTTCGTTTTGAAAAAATGACTTCTCGCCGCTTTTCCTCAGGCCAGACGATGCGATGTGGTCTTTCGTATAGTGTGTGGTGAAAGTGGGGTACACTTCTCATTCTTTGAAATATGCCCTATTTTGAGGTGTAACTTTATCCAGGCATTGCAACTTGCTTCACTTTAACTTCTCACTTCTTTAGCTTCGCAATTGTAACTATTCGAAAATAAAATTTGCAGATATATGAAGCTTGTTATTAAAGTATGTATTGTAATCTTCGACATCCAAGTCGAATATGTGGCACAGTTCCTTCGATAAAGAACACTGACAGTTGGCTATTGACCAAACTCTCAAGACTCGAGTGCTACAGTTACTATGTTCATAAACAAACTGTGAATAGTTTCGATTGGTATATCCCTTAAAGTTTTCTAAGCATCCCCGCAGAAAAAAAATCCCATAAAACTTCACATCATCTTCTCTTTTTCTAATGTAAGCCAATTTAAAATGATTCGAGTCCTTAACCCAACAAACACACGATATGCTCCTTTCACAGTTTGCTTTCAGAATTATCTGACTGGCAAAAAAACATTATAAAACACACATACGTGTATACCCATCTACCTACCAACCCCATTTGCTCAAGGACATAGATGAAGACTGCGAAACGACTTAGATGACTTCCTTGAGGATGTTA
The DNA here is from genome assembly GCA_914767635.1 of Melanostoma mellinum. Lineage (NCBI taxonomy): Eukaryota > Metazoa > Arthropoda > Insecta > Diptera > Syrphidae > Melanostoma > Melanostoma mellinum. The sequence goes on from OU612059.1 coordinate 32,901,067, forward strand.
GGATACGTGTGTTACAAAAAACATACATATATATGTAGCTTTCTCTAACACCAAAAATATTTTAACATAGCGTTAGCTATGCCAAACATTCATCATGGCTGAGAGATTTAATGGCCTCCAGCGGTGAATGTATGCGAACCATAAAGTGCGTGCGGTTTTGTGATTTTGCGGAAGGAAATTGACTAAGACGTCTATTTCAGTTGGTATACCAATTGAGATGAAAAGCTGGCGCGGGTAAGTGATTATAATTGTGGCAAAGTTTATATGCAAACAAGGCTTTCGTGTTATGCTGATGCACATAAGCTGGGAAGGTAAATTAGGTTGTTAATGTGCACTGTCAGGTGAAATAATTTTGCTTAAGGGACATGTTTATGACTGCGTGTAAAAGGTTTTAAGAACATTTTGTGGGAGGCTTTTGCAGTTCTAATTTCATCATAAAATAAAATTTATATGCATTTGATAATCCATATTTTACAAGATGCATCCAAAGATGAGCGTAGCCCTAGGTAAAAGCAAATGGAAGTTATTTTAATTTCAGGTGGGATAACCCCCTAATTAAAAAAATTTAGGACCAAGGGATCACGAAATAAACATCACTATCCCAGTACTGCTGCCATTGATGTCAATTTCAATATCTCTACTATTTTGCGGTTGCCATCACTATAACTATCTCTTCCATTATCAATACAGCTGTCAGTATCGTTATCGATGTCAGTTGAGCTATCCCCATCATTTCCGCTATCGCTATTGCTATCACTGTAGCCATCAATATCGCTTTCATTGCTTATACATTACTATATCGTTATCGCTAAAACTACGGATGTGTCTATCGCTATCACCATAACTTCAGCTATCGCAATGACTTTTGCTATACCTATCGCCTTAGATGTCACTATTACTATCTATGATATGACTATATCACTATGACTATCGTTCTCACTGTCGCCTTCACTATTAATAATGCAGCCTCTATCACTCCCATTATCACCATCGCTTTGAATATCGCTATCACTATCGCTATGACTCGTTATCCCTACCGTTTTCACTACTGCTTCGCTTTTAATACCATGGCCTCTATCACTACCGTTATTGCCATCATCACTTTCACTAGCGCTATCACTATCGTTGTGACTAAAACGATAAACTAAAACTATCGCTTTGATTATCACTATCGCCATCATTATCGTTTTGGTATCACTTTCGCTTTTGCTATCGCTACCGCTATCACTTTAATTTTTGGGACTAATAGAGGGCTTCATATACAGAGAAACTTGTTATACCATTTACCACAAGCGTAATACATAGACTGTCCTCGTAACATGAAGAGTTCAGTTGGCGGTGTACTCCGCTCCCCATTTACATTCAACTGGTACCGATGATGATGGTTAGGAGTATGCACCAGCTCATTTGCAAAATATGGTGGGAAGAAAGCATGCCCGATGAATGGAACCTCAGCATTGTTTCCCCGGTCTTCAAGAAATGAGATCCTCAGAACTGCGCCAACTACAGAGGTTTCAGTCTTCTTAATATCGCGTACAAGATCTTCTCTACCGTATTGTGTGAGCGTCTGAAGCCATTCGTCAAAAACCTGATAGTGCGGCTTGAGACCAGGAAATTCCACCATAGACCAAATTTTCACACTACGGCAGATCTTGGAAAAAACCCAGGAACTTCAAATCGATACCTACCACCTTTTTATCGATTTTAAAGCTGCGTATTACAGCATCTATAGAGGGGAGTTATGTATAGAGCTAAGCTATGTCTAGTTTTGGCATCCCTGCCAAACTTGTCCGATTGTGTAGGATGACGATGGAGAACGCACGCAGATCTATCAGGGTCTTATAAGATCTCACCGATACATTCGAAGTCAGAAAAGGTTTAAGCAAGGCGATGCACTGTCATGCGACTTCGTCAGCATCGTTCTTGAAAGAAAAGTGCAAAACTCCCACGTCAACACAAGAGGCACCTTATTTCTAAGATCCGTCCAATTGCTCGGATATGCCGACGGTATTGACATAATTGGAAGAACACAGCGTGATGTCAATGGCGCGTTTATGAGCATTGAGACGGAAGCGAAAAAGAGGGGTTTAGTGGTCAATGAGGGCAAGACCAAGTATATGCTGTCAGCAAGAAAGGACACCCAACACCGACCGACGCGACGTCTTGGACAGAAGGTTACGATAGACAGCTATAACTTTGAGGTAGTTAAGGACTTTGTCTACCTAGGCGCCGCTATTAATTCAGACAACGACACCAGCGCTCAAATCCAACGAAGAACAACTCCTGCCAATCGTTGTTTCTTCAAGAAGAAGGCAATTGAGTAGTAAAGTCCTCTCTCGAGCAAATAAAGTGTCCCTGTATAAGACACTTATCATCCCGGTTCATATATATGGCGCAGAGGCATGGATCTTGTCAAAGGCATATGAGAACGCTTCCGGATGCTTCGAGAGAAAAATTCTTCGGGTGATTTTTGGTCCCGTCTGTATAGATGGAAAGTGGAGAAGAAGATTTAACGACAAATTGTTAGGGCTGTACAGCGACACTGGCCTTGTCAAACGAGTCAAGGTCCAGCGGCTTAGCTGGCTGGGTCAAGTAGAGCGAATGGACAGTGGACACATACGCTGCGGCCCGGAAAGTCTTCGAATCCAATCCCGAGGGACGGCGCAGTAGAGGAAGACCACGACTCAGGTGGCGCACGCAAGTAAGTGAGGGCCTCAACCAACTTGGCGTGCAAAACTGGAAGCAGCTAGCTACGGAATGAGCTGGCTGGAGAAGCATGTTGGTTGAGGCCCTGGTCCGACCCGGACTGTAGAGCCACCATAAGTAAGTAGGTGCCATCTCATGAGCTACAGCCTGCATTTTCAAATTCGTTTGTTAAAATTTTCAAGTATGGTAAATTTAATTGAATTTTGAGTTTCTGGGTACTTTTTCAAAAATATCAACTGTTATCACAATCGCTTTCGCTATATCTATCGTTACAGCAATCACTATTGCTGTTGTCATTTTAAAATCCATAACTGCTGTTTGAAATATGCGGTCGCTTTTTAAAAGTTCAGCCAATATTGTCCCTTATTCCTTCGTTGCTCCAGCACATCTTAAAAAATAGCATATCACCCCCCCATTTGGTCGCAAGTCTCACAAAAATTCTTTTAAACTCTCTCCATCATCAACAAAAACCACCTCGTAGGAAATTAAGTAGGTGTGGACATTCCTATTTCCCGCATTCATTAGACATTCCAGCTAATTCCTCTTCAACAGCCAGAAGCTCTTATCGACTCACTCCTAAAATAACAGCCATAAATGTCAAGCAATGTTATTTTATGTCTTAACAAACGCCCCCACTATTGTCTAATGTGTCCACCTTTCTCTATACAGCGCCACTGCCACCACTGTCTCACGCAAACTTCAATTTGTGAAAAGAAATAAATCTTTGGAGTTCTCTCTCGCATGGGTCGTTCGTTACAACAATGCTCGTGTATACATAACTAGCCCATTGTATTTATGGGAACACCTCTTCAAAGGCATGCAGGCATTTAGCAGCAATAGCGAGTCTATAAGGACAAAAGGACTTTCTCCAAAAATGTATCCTTGTTGCGATAACAAGAACAACAACAGCATTAACAACAACATCAAATGAGTGCGCGTATAAAAATCGCGTGTGTTTTTCACCAACCTCCCGAGCAGAGAATTTGTCAAATGGGAAAACATTAATTAGAACTTGGGTCGTAACCCAGGAGCATTCACTGAGTTATTGTGATTCAGCAGGATACAATGGTCCACTATACCAAGCATCCAACTAAGAACCAATGAGACAAAATTCCTGTTTACTCGTATACTTGACAAAGGACCACGCAATGAACAGGAATTATAATAAAACAAAAGTAACGAAACCTTACAAGCTATAGAACTGCCTCCCACCTCCCACTTTCTGGATAGCAGAAGCTCTAGTTTAACTTAGAACCTTATTTACGGTACATTGTGAGAAGCTATATTGAAAGTTGTCCACCATACTGGAGAGTGTAGATTTACGTGCCATGGTGAGATGGAGTGAGCTCATGTAGTCATTAATCTCGTAGCACGCCATAAAACAAAAGCAATTATTTGTGCGTCGGTCGGTGTTTCTTTTTTTTTTTGTTTTTCGTTTCTCATAATATTTATTAGCGCATCCAAGGATAACGAATGGTGGTCGTTTAATTGATCCCCTTTGTGTCCTCAACGACGAAGAGAGGATATTCAAATGGAATGAGATGCCAGGGCCAAGCCTCATTTATTTGGTATTGCATTGCAATAACTAGGTGATTATCGGGTGTATGAGCTGGCTATGTAAAAGATCTGTGAGAAGCTTAAGTACCTAGTGGATACACATCTTGGGCCAGAAGTAGCGAGTGGGGGGGGGGGGGGGGGAGGTAAAGGACGTGGCTAGCTTAATGGGTTTCCTTTTGAAGACATTTATCAAGAAATAAAAGGTGATGGAATATTGATTTTGTCTGATTGAATGACTCTATACGGAGCTCTGGGAAGAAGAATAACCCGAACTGTGATGAAGCAAATAAGAAATTTTAGCAGTGCTGTTTTTTTGTTGGCAAAATCTCTGTATTACCCTTGAATGCTTAAATGTATTGAAGTGTGGAGCTGATTCTTGCCACCTGCAAACGAAATGTGAACTCTGTATCCGGAACTGGAGTCCATATAAGCCTTAAGTTTATCTAGCATACGAATATTTGTCGAGCATGTTTTCAGACTCTAATATAAATGTAGGTCACTCCAGGTCAAGACTCCTACGGCGCTCTAAAGCGTTTCTCTGTCAGTCTTCTGGCAATGTAAGGGAGCCTTTGGCAGAATATGGGGTCTTTCACCGAAAAAAGTCCTTTGGATCTATACAGCTATGATAAGACCAGTCGTCTCATATGCGTCAGTTGTTTTGTGTAACAAGCTATGGCGTAAATACGTTATTGCCTCGTTTGCCAAACTTCAAACAACAATTTGCTGTGGCTGTACTGTGGCCTTTCCCAGCACTAAAGGTGCTGCTCTCGATGCACTGTTGAATCTTCCTCCCCTTGATACCTACATAATGGGGTGTACTCTCAAGACCATTTCTAGTTTATAGAGTGTGGTCTCTGGCACAAATCGCACTAGAGTTATGAAGAACTCGTAAGCAGCTTATCTTTTAACTCACGTTCTAAACGATGATCCCAAGGCTCAAACTGCGTCAAAAATATACAGAATCATCTTTATTCCTTCGGTTCAGGACTGGTGGGTACAATCTAGAATCTGAGCCAAGAAAGGATTGTTATCGAATCTTCACAGATGGTTCCAAAACGGATGATGGATCTGGAGCTATTGCCTTTATGGAGAACAATGACATACGACTATACGCCTCTTTAGACTCATACTCATCCCTCTTCCAAGTGAAGTCGTATGCTATCCAAATGACTCTAAGCTACGCTACGAACATAGCTGGATTGGATGAAGTATCTGTGTTTGCAACAGCATTCAAGGTCTTTCTCAAGCCTCTAACTACTTTGAAAGTGATCCAGGAATGCAAAATCTCTCTGAATGCGGTCGGAAAACTAAATTCATTGAGTCTCGTTTGGGTTCCTGGCCATCACTGCATACCTACCTGGAAATGAAATCGCCGATGAACTTCCGAGGCAAGGATCTCAGACAGCTTTTCAGGGCCTGAACCAACGCTTGGTCTGCTAGAGTCAGTGGGACTTCAATCGACGATTGGATCTGTCAAGACCACAGCCGTAGATGTCGTGTCTCCATTAGATGCAAACTGACCAAAGGTATTCTCCGCACGTAAATAAGAAGACTGACACATTTTTGCTATCCCGTAGCAAAAGAGAATGTAGAAAGCTTGTTGGCATACCAACTGGCCACTTTTCTTTTGCCAAACACTTAAACGTGTTAGGCTTAAGTGATACCACACTCTGTGAATCTTGTAGAGAAAATGAGGATACCGCGAAGCACTCCCTCTGTGATTGCCCTGCTTTTTCTCGTACGAGGTTACAGATACTCGGCGCAGACATGGTGAGAGCTTGTAACTTAGGCTCCTTATCATGGCAGTGTTGTTTGGCTTTTCGACGAACATCCGGAAAGCTTTTTTTATAATTAACGCGAACATCTAGGGGTTATGACTACCCTTTTAATGTTATAAAACACAGTGCGAACATTTAGGAAAGTAGGAGAGGATTTGAAAGGAGTAACCGATGCACCTTGCTCTTGAACTTTTGTGAATCGTAATGCAGGGGAAAAACAGGGTCAGGTAGAGCATTCCACATCGGGGTTGTGCGGCTGAAATACGAATCTCTATACTTGACTGTAGGTCCGAAGTTGTGCTCAAGGTAAAACTGATGAGTGTTCCTAGCAAGGCGGGTGTTGCGACTATATTGGCTAAGGGGAGGAATGCAGCTGGCTACAAAAAGCTATAAAAAAAGAAGATTGCTATCTAATATTGCATTGAACCGTTCTCAATGCTCCAGCTGGTATTTTAAAAACCTCAAACAGGAAAAAAGCTCCAAAACGCTTGGCTCAAAACTTGGGCTCTCTGGGTACGCTATGTACCCACTGTTTTTATTTTATTGTGGGAGTGACCTTAAATTAAATTGGTACTTTTCAACACTGTCTGTATCAAACTTATCCTATTTACCATAGTGTGAACTATCTGCACTTAGTGAGTGTGAGTTTAAAGGCAATGAATGAAGAAAAAATTAGGTGTAACATGCATGCATATTCGATGGGCGGTGAAGTATTTAGTTTTGTTGCTTGACTCGTACCTATGGCGGGGGTTGAGAATTTGTAAATTGTAACAGTGAAAAACAATCACTTTCATTCATTTAAGGCTTGAATTTTCTTTTGGTTTTAAATTTTTAAACTTTGACTAAATACTCGCATCCTAATGAAATTAAAACTGGCCTAAGGACAAATTCCAATGAAAGAAATCAGCTTTGAGTTAGTCAACACCGCAGGACATCCTTTACCATTCCACAAGACTCTTTCAGCTTCCCATACAATTTTCAAAGAAAAACGTTCCTCGACTTACTTTGATCTTATTATTAAAAAAAAAAAACGTTAAAAAGGCCGATTCCCTTTACCATTGCTTTCTTCAAATGAATTCTCCGTGACGCATTTGATTAACTTTGATGCTACAAAGTGCCTCGATTCATCACACAAACAAAACGGTCCACCCTATACTCTAACAGTAGAAAACGAAAACCAGCTGCTTTCTGACCTTATCTCACTGTTGCATCAAGAATTCTAAACAATTTGCTTATGGCACACGTTCGTGGTAGTAATTTCTCAAAAAAGCAACACTCATCCACCCCCTGGTGACTGCCTCCGTAGCCAATACAGCCACACAAGAAAAGGGAAGCAGTGCGAACACATTTTTATCTCCGTTTGACAACTTAATAACATCCGTCGTCCTTTCTTTTTTGGTTTGTTGTAATATTTCATTGGTTTTTATGTCCCATTATTGGATTTCTGGGAATTTTAAAGAAACTTTGACGTTTCCTTGCAAAATTGCACAGCCACGTGTTGTGGCTCTCCTTGGATAGACGAACAACGCCGACGGAGTGTCTTGTTAGACGTCTGATATTAACTTGTGTCGTTAAAGTTTCCTTCATCCAGTCATGTCCTTATGAAAAAAAAAAAAAAAATATTAACCCATTAACGCCATTAACCCATCTCTGTGCATGTACCTATCTAAACGAATTCAATTACCATGCACAAAATTTGCTTATCCATATCCACAAAGGACTCATCATCTAATTATTCAAAATTACAGTCTTCAACCATTTCTAACACGTAGTCCGCCTTGCTTACAGGACATCATTAAACTTTATGTCTTACCGACAAAAACAAGATCAAGTAACAAAAAAAAAAAAAATACCACGTCCTTAAATGACTTCCTCGGGCCATCTAAGGACTAATTCGTTGATTCTTTGGGGTTTATGAATAATTTATTCCAAAATTGTACGATGAAACTGCTAAATGGCTTAATTAAAAATGTTACTCCTTTTGCTGGAGTGGCATGAGGGTGGATGGCAATGCTATACACCGTTACTTAACCCCATTATCCTTTCAGAGTTTTCCAATTTTTATCGGCGACAACGAAAAAAAGACAGTGAAAACCCATTCTCGTGCTAGTACAACTTTTCAATTATCCTTCTGGAAAATTTAAACACTCTTGTTGCAAAATGTCCTGGCAGAAGGATCTTGGGAGACTTTCAACAAATTTCGGGTTCGGTGTTTGTTTTCTCTTCTTTTTTTTTTTGTCCTTTGCCATTATTGTCTTTATGGTACGAGCTGTGCGCCTTGTTACTTTTGCATTTGTTCCCCTTAACGGTAATTTATGGCATATTAAATTTTATGATGTCATATTTTGCTACCTTCATGGACATCCATAGACGGGGGAACATTATACATTGGACCTGGGGCGGTGGGTGAGGGTGGGGACGGTGCATAAATGAGAAGCGAGTAAGAAGTAATAAAACGGAAAAACAGAAAGATGCGCGCGAAAAGAGCTCATGGAGTAAGGCGTGTCATAACGCCATGAAAGGATAATACCCAGACAGTTTTTTAAGCTTAAGACTGTGTCCTCGTTTGATGCTGTCGTCGCGGCATCTTATTGCTTATTGTTTTTTATTTTGTGTAAGGGAGGTCTTTTAAAATTTATTAATTTTTTTTCGCGCTTATGAATGATTTGGCTAAGTAAATTATTTATTGGAATTTGCAAAAAGACTTGTATAGGTCATATGCATTCTCATTTGGCATTCAGTTTGCATTCATTTACATATTAAAGGTAATAAGTACTTTCAAAGTTCTCAGGATAATATCACTGGTGCGTTAAAAATAAATAAATGGGGTGGCGCAACAGAGTTAGGAGTCCCAGGGCCTAGCGCACTACCATGAGGAGGTGAGGAAATGGAGGGGAGCTACAATTTCGGGCCGGTTCCGAATGGCTTATCGAGAAAACGCTTTTTATGGCAATGGCTTTACTAACGGAGGATTTGCCAATTCCTCGCGAAAAGCGATATCCATTGAAAAACATTTTTGTCTCTGTTTGGATTTCAACCACGAACTTCTGGGTTAACAGCAGACATGCTAACTGTCACGCCACGGGTACCACTATCACTGGTGCGTTGCTACTTCGAACTGCTACTTCGAAAAAACCTTATATTTCAGTTTCAGCTACCGTGGGATCCATGAAGCTTGAGATATTTGAAATTAAAACTGCTTTGCTTGGCTTGGACCCAACCAAAAAAGAGGGACCTGATGGCATTCCACCAATTTTGCTTTCAAAATGTGCTAATTCTTTAGCTAAGCCTTTGACGGATCTGTTTAACCTGTCTTTATCTAGTGGTGTCTTCCTGGATTCTTGGAAGTTGTCTTTTATAATTCCCGTGCATAAATCTGGTTCTTAACAAGAAATTACTAACTATAGACCTATATGTAAAATCTCCGCGTTACCTAAGCTGTTCGAAAAAATTGTGTGTGATAAACTATCCTTTAAATTAAAGGAAGAGATTTCAGAACATCAACATGGTTTTATGTCTGGTAGATCTACTACAACTAATCTTTCCTTAATGACTAATTACATAGTAAAAAATTTTGAAAGTAATTCCCAGACTGATATTATATTTACGGATTTTGCCAAAGCCTTTGACCGTGTTAATCATCAGGTTCTAGTTAATAAACTGAAGCAGTTTGGGTTTCATTCAAGATTTCTTGATTGGCTGCAATCCTATTTAAGATCCAGAGTTCAGAGAGTTAAAATCAATAACCATTTTTCACACCAAGTCCTAGTTCACTCCGGTGTCCCTCAAGGAAGCCACCTGGGTCCATTACTATTTCTCATTTTCATTAATGACATTCCCAAAATATTCAACAATTCTCTTTGTCTTCTTTTTGCTGACGACCTTAAGCTATACCGCACTATCAGGAGTGTTGAAGATTGTGTTTTGCTTAATGATGACTTAGGAAAACTGGCTGATTGGTGTCGTATAAATAATCTGCATTTGAATGTTTCAAAATGCCAAGTTATGTCCTGTTTCCGTAAAACTCTACCTGTTCAGTTTAAATATCAGATTAATAATTCTGACCTGGAATGTGTTACTCAAAAAAAAGATTTGGGGGTAATATTAGATACTAAGCTTTCATTTTTACCTCATATTAATTATATAATAAATAAATCTAACCAAATGCTAGGGTTTATTATCAGAAATACAAAGTAATTCACTGATTCATACGCACTCAAATATCTTTTTAACTCTTTGGTTCGATCTGGACTGGAGTATTGCTGTACGGTTTGGAACCCTTGCTACAAAAACTCGATAGTGAGAATCGAAAAAATCCAAAGAAAATTTACTAGATATACTACTCCCTCATACAAAACCAGGTGTTTGTTATTTGGCATGCAAAGTCTAGAAAATCGACGTACTTTTTTTGAGATAATGCTTGTTAGAGATTTACTGGCATACCACATAAAATGCTCTCCTTTACTTTTGTTAATTACCTTACGAGTTCCGAGTAGAACATCTCGTAATAACTGTGTGTTTCATGAGCAAATTCATCGAACGAATTATGCTCGTAATGAATCAATTGCTCGTTGCATCAGAGTAGCCAACTCAGTTTGCAGTGGATTAGATTTCTTCGATAATTGTAGTAGAGATTATTTTAGACAGTACGTATTTAATGTATTAAACATGCCACCATTTAGTTAACTTAAAGTTCAATTCAAATTCAAATTCCTATTTTATCAATACTATTGTTAGTCTAATTCTTAAGTAGTCTGTAAGTGAATATTGTTCTCTGATTGACGAAAATAAAATTAAAAATAAAAATAAAATAAAATTGTTAATTGTGTTGGTATTCGCGATCTGGCCTAAAAGGCCAATAATATTGCTGAGCTTAAGTCTAAGCTAAGCTTCTAAGCCTATGCACAATGGTTGTTCCAGAGATGAAGGTTTTCTAATTAGCTTAAATATTCATGCCATTCAGCCAAACAGCAAAAATGAAAGAACTTGAGTTTGATATTCTTACAAATATCTCTTTGTTAAAAATTAACACCGGTACAACAGAGGACATTTTCTGTTGAGAAAGTGCTAGAAGTATGGGTTTCATCGGAGGAGAGGCCACTATTACTATACAATTGGAGCGAAAAGTGTAATGGCTTCCGAAAACTAGATATCCAGAAATTTTAAATTCAGTACCCGCGATATCGCATAAAGTGCCAAAGCAGCAGAACGGCAAGATCGGAAAGCACCTCTGAAGCTTAAGCGGCATTGATCTTAAACTTAGTTTTCACCTTTATTCGGATGAATTTCCATGCTCTATCGCTCTTCTGCTTTGTGTAAAGATGGGATTCTCGAGACCACCGGCTTGAAAATTTAATGTTACAAACTTTTAACACTTCACCAGGCTATCCTTCATCTCATTGACATTGGATTTAAGTGGATTCAATGTCACATTTTATGAACCTAGACAATTTCTTAAGCTTAAGACTGTGGCCTCGTTTGATGCAGTCATCGTGGCATCTTTATTTCATCTTATTGTTTTTATCTGCTGACGATCGGCTACGTTAAAAAACGCTTCTCAAGCAAGTGCATCTATTCCCGGAAAATCTACCAGTTGTTTGCTAAAGGCGATATCAGTGGAAAAACAGTTTGATGTTTCTGAGGATTCCATCTTCAAACTCTCACGCAACAGGCTAACCATTACTCCAAGGGCACCAGTAAAACTGATGTAAAAATGAAAACAATCCGATGAGTTTTTCTGAAGCCGATGTGGTGACTGAAGAGTCACCTGTTCTACCATTAGAGTTACCCTTCTTCTATATGTGGGAAGTGGGCAGAGTATCGAAATTAGTAATCAAAACAGTTGTTTCACTCCACATGTAGTGCGACATTCAGACCGAAGTGACGAAGTTGACTGTGCCAGTTTTGAACACACTCGGACGTGATTCATATCACATCATCCAACACTGGCCGGATGCCAATGGAAGTATTCGGAAAACGAGATTTCTTGTGTCAGTATAGAAACATGTGTAAATTCAAGGGGTTGATCTGTCATAATTTTATCACAAAAGACAACGCCAAAGTATAAATTAAGCCGATATTTGGAAACCAGGGGCCGAATTACAGCTCACGATATCGAGTGAGTGAGTGGCATTAGAGATCGAGTGAGTGAGTAACCATTTTGGAACTACAGCATACGTGACCTCTCGTATCGTATTGCTATTTAAAATTGTACTAGTATCATCGAATATTCACTAGTAAATTTCGAGTTTCTATTAATTCATAGATGTCGCTGGTGTCTCTTTATACTTATTTCATTATTTTTTGGTAGGTAAAATTCATGCCTTTGTAAAAAAGACAATATTTAGTAAGAATTTCGGAAAATTTAAACATAAAATACACTCGGATGGTGTTATTAAATGAAATATTGATAATAGATGGTTTCGATAGTCTTTCATGTATGAATTAGAGAGCACTTTATGCATCGAATGAAATTCCGATCAATAACTGATGAGAGAATGCCGAATTGTGGTACTAGATGACTCGATATCGTGAGCGGTAATACCAAATTCCCATAATTCCGATACGACCTATTCGATAGCGTGTGCCGTAATTCGGCCCCAGATCTTTTGGCCTGTAAAGTAACGAGCTACAATATCGCTGCAGCGTTTTCCCGCTTGCCATTAGAGATGATCTGAAAAGAAAATTACATCTGGTCAATTAACTTCACTGCGAGCCAAGCGACACACGCAACACTCAAAATTCCCCATAAGTACGCAGAGTGCGGACTTATACAACTGGAAGCTACCGGTGTACAAAAAGGGGTCGAATATAAAAAAGAGAGTATCGAGGAAATACTACGATTCGAGAAAGTTCTTAAAATTTCAAAAGTTGTATTGTTGTAGAAATTCTTGCAATTGTGAATGGACCCACAACTACTAAGCATAGCACAACAGCTGCAGCTCAAAGTATAAGGATTCTTACGGAAAACAGTCGTAGATCCTTGGAAGATTTGCAAGTTGTAGTGGTTGACTTCCAAAAAAATCATTCGATCCACTATCACGAAATCTGGGGCCGAATTACAGCTCACGATATCGAGTGAGTGAGTGGCATTAGAGATCGAGTGAGTGAGTAACCATTTTGGAATTACAGCATACGTGACCTCTCGTATCGTATTGCTCTTTAAAATTGTACTAGTATCATCGCATATTCACTAGTAAATTTCGAGTTTCTATTAATTCATAGATGTCGCTGGTGTCTCTTTATACTTACTTCATTATTTTTTGGTAGGTAAAATTCATGCCTTTGTAAAAAAAAGACAATATGTAGTAAGAATTTCGGAAAATTTAAACATAAAATACACTCGGATGGCGTTATTAAATGAAATATTGATAATAGATGGTTTCGATAGTCTTTCATGTATGAATTAGAGAGCACTTTATGCATCGAATGAAATTCCGATCGATAACTGATGAGAGAATGCCGAATTGTGGTACTAGATGACTCGATATCGTGAGCGGTAATACCAAATTCCCATAATTCCGATACGACTTATTCGATAGCGTGTGCCGTAATTCGGCCCCTGGTAGTACCATTAGAGATCTCAAGGATGTGTATGGAGGAGTGGTGACAAAGATTAGATGTCCAGTTGAAGTCACTGAAGCATTCCATGCCATAGAAGGTTTACACTAAAAGAAACATTTTGAGTCCCCTTCTTCTTACTTCGCAGTACTTGATTACCTGCAGCAAAATAAAAATGAGAACACCGACTGAAGTACGTCAACTATTTCTCGCTGACGATGAAATCATGAATCCCTTATCCCTGCAACGAGTGCTCGTCATATGCGGGTGAAAGTTTAAGAAGGAAGTGGTTACTATTTTATTCCAAAGATGACTGAATAGCTACTTGCAGTGCCCTTCTTTGATTCAGACATTTATTTGAACGGAAATGTTCACCCCCAGTGTAAAAAGTTTAAATATCTGGATCTATGATGACGACCAATGAAGTGTTGCCCGCATTATAATGGTTAGCATATCTGCCTGTCACGCGGGAGATACGTGGTTCGAATCCCAACAGAAAGCAAAAATATTTTTGCACGGGTATGGCTTTTCGCAAAGAATGGGCTAATTCAGTGATAATAGATTCATAGCCATAAAAAGCACATTCTCGATTAGCAGTTCGGAACCGGCAGAAAATAGTAAATCCCCTCCATTCTTTTAAAAGGCATGATTGTATGAAATGCGCTAGGCCCGGTGCTCCCCGCTCTTTTGCGTCATCCGATGGGTGTATGTGTGATCGATTAAAGGTGGGGTGAATGAAGTGGCAAGAAAATTTCGCCATCTTCTGTTATAGAAATTGGCGAAGTTTTGTTGATATCTATCAACATACTAATAACAAAATCTTGATAACAATTCAACTGTCCGAATGTCTGACCAATGTAACGTCAAACATATTCCTTCCTCTCAATTCTTTTATAACTTTCGTTCACACAATACATCTTCTTATATGATGTAAAATCTTTTCATGTCACAGTGCTAGTTCTTAATGAAATTTTTTGAAACAGTAATTGACGATTTTTATGAACCGAAGCTCTGGTGCTGTTACCAATTATTTTTTTTTTTTTTAAACATATTTCAAAACAAGGTCTTCTGTGTAGAGCACTGAAGAGGTAAGTTCGAAATTATTTTTAGTGTAATATTATTTTATTAAGCCTCTACCACTGCGCCTGTTTAAGTTTCAAGCCGTTCACTGGCTCAATGGAGAAATACCTTTTCCAAGGTGCCTTGAAGTAAGTCATCAGCTGATGGACAAGGGCTACTTTTTACTTTATCGGCACTTTAAAGCCATAACAAAAAGGACATAAGGAATTGAACTATAACTTGAAATACAAATGGTAAAATTTACCACAACAAGAGGTTTGATCGACGTTAGTATGCAAAATCTATCTATATATTTATAACTCAAGAAGGGCTGAACGGATTTGGCTGAAAATTGGTGGGGAGATATCTTTAGACAAGGAGACGGACCCGTTTTCAACAATTTTATCCCACTAGCTGCCACAGACATAAAATAAACACGGAATGCTTAAAAACAGAACAGGAAAAAACATTTAAAAAAACCGACATTTGGCATTGACTATCGTTTCATTGACTCAATTGACGCGTTAGCTTTTCGTTATAAACAAAACACTGTTCTTTAAAAAACACAATAAAAAAGATGACTTATCGAGACAGACTATCAGCATAGTCCACATATCAGCAAGTCAGCGGAGATCTTCGCTCAACAGCCTGGTCTGCTTTAGACATACTCATATACCCATTATCCCCCGACATCCACGGCGGCGTTGTTTGGTTTTGTTTTTTTAAGGTTCCCGTCCTTCTTTTCCCGTGGGAATATGCGGATGAAATGTAGTACATGTTACGTATCCCTCCGAAATGTTTCATCTTAAATTCGAAAGAACTTTAGAAATAGGTCAAATAGTTTTAAGGATCCCGTTATCGTTTCAGATTCGTCTTGCATTCGCTAGACCATAAATATATCGCACAAGGTCAATCCTTTAATGTTTTTCTCATGGTATATTATATGTGGCTTGTTCACGAGTCGGAAGAACATCTGCGTTATTTGCTCTCGCGCCTGATAATAAGTCGAAAAATATCGTCGATCACAATGTGCTTCGATGAAACGTGCAACACATGGTTCCAAATAAATGGCTAATAAGTAATCATTAAAATTCTTGATTTCTTTTAATATATTTACTTTCCTTTGAGAATAAATTGAAATCAGCTAGTTATAAATAATAAAGAAAACTCAAAATAAAACCGCAGAATCAGCCACTCAACTTAGTTTTTGATTTTTTGGAATACATAATTTCCTAGCTAAAATTTGACACAAAACAAAATGGAAATATGTCAATTTCGTTTAGATCTAAAAGTCCAACATTCAAATATGTAACTGCAAACCGTGAAGGAACAAAAACAAGAATTTTGATTCAAGAATCTCGCAAACGTTTTTTAAAGTGCTCGAAATTATACATGCGGAATTTTTGATTTTGTTTAACTTAATTTAAAGATATGTACATTGTACATATCTACATGTAAAAAAGTGTGTGATTTTATGTTGAGAAAATGGATTGGCTATCCCGTTTTGATCTCGAAATATTTTTAATCGCTGAAAACTTCAACAGAAGTGGTTCTGACATTCCGATTATAGGCAGCGAACAATACTAAATATTCCTTATACAATCCCTACATTTTTCAAATCTAATAACAAGCTCAAAAGAAAGGAGAACCTACCCCCCCCCCTCCCCCTTTCTTTTCCTGTGCTTCTCTTAATTTATTAAATTTTATCAAAATATAAATCCGTTAGTTAGTAGTACTTCCCTGCTATCACACACCTGCCCCCTAAGTCACAAGCGTCTTATTTCTGAGTCAAGAGAAACAAAGGCCCCCCAGCATTAAGATAAATGCTTGTTTCGTTTTGTAAATAAACCCCTTTGACTTCATTGTAATCGAAACCGCTTCACTTTTGTAATTTAGCAAATGCTTCTCAATATAAAGTAACCACTTTAGTGGCGACCCAAAATCCCCCAAAAACAAAATCTTATGAAAAAGCAACACAAACTCGTTTCAACTTACTTTAGATCCTTTCACTCCACCAACCAAACCCTCAATAGAAATGAAACACCAAACCCGTCCAGTCTAATTAATGACATTAATTTGTCTCCTTGTTTTTGCGAGTTATGAGACACAGTTTCCGAAGAGAAGGAGCAAGTTCCAAAGTAAATTGCTGCCACAAATTCGGTACTTAAAATGCCCTCACGCTCCATAGACTATATATTTAAGAACAACATAGCGCAGCGTTGTCGACACCGTGATGAATGGCGTGTTAACAAGATTTTTCTCGTTTCACCCAATCAGTCTACCCCATTCCATCTAAAGAACAACCCCTTATTGTGTCATGGAGCGTGAGCAAAAAAAAACTAAGCAATTAAACATTTGAACTTAAGGCTTTGTACCGTGAAAAATCACAATTGACAATATGACACTTTTGCAGAAAGACCAAATTGATAAATTGGTTTGTCTAGCGCAATTAAACGGCGCGTGGATGATACAACGAAAGCTGTTTAATTTTAATTTAATTATACTTCTTCAAGACCTGAACC
Organism: Melanostoma mellinum; assembly: GCA_914767635.1. Lineage (NCBI taxonomy): Eukaryota > Metazoa > Arthropoda > Insecta > Diptera > Syrphidae > Melanostoma > Melanostoma mellinum. Next base: position 32,918,249 of record OU612059.1, read on the forward strand.
AAATTCAAGTTCAACGATGGATCTACCCACACATTTTGAGCATCGCCCTCAAAACAACACAAATTGATTTATGATTTTACACGCAGCATTATGTATTCAAAGCCAACCGCATTTTAATGCGTTCCTTAAAACAAAATCTAAACCCAAAATTACGCCCATTAGACCCGCGTGTAACGTCTGCTGTCCGGTGTGCGCCTGATGACGATTTACGATCCGGCATTTAAATCATCATCAAATACACTCGCGTTTTTCTTTAATATATTTTTGGTTTTTTTTTTTGGAAAAAGAAGAAAAATTTACCAAGTGAAACCCCGTCAAAACACCCTTAAGAAGGTTATTTTTCAATCAATTAACTTTTTCTTGATTTTCTTCACATTTTTTGGGTTAGAAAACGAGAGTGAAAGTTTCCCTGAAAAAGAATACAAACACCAACAAAGAATGGAAGAAAATGGAAAAGTTCATGTCAGGAGGGAGGAAAGTCCTGATTTATGTGAATTTTTAATGCGACCCAATGCCGAGCGACATCTAATTAGGACCTCTAATGGAATTTAAACATTTTAACAGGAGTTACTCACAGCAGATACCTACGCACCGCAACCAGCTAAACGAAAAACCATTATGGGCCTTCTAATGCGAGCATTTACTTGTGTTTCAGAAAACTTGGATTGGAAAAAAAAGAATCAAACAAGGGTGAGTGTTTATTGCAGGACTGGTGATTTGGAAGTGTTTTATGACAGTTTTTAGTGTTATTTATGAGTCTGCATTAGAAAAGTTTTGCAGTCAAATTTTTAACAATTGCACTTCCATCATTTCTTGGGAGCGAATAAATCCTTGGTGAGCTCTTGATGGCTCCATTGAAAGCTGAGTTCAATGGGTGTAGATAAAGTGGGGTCAAAATATTTATTCATTTCTCTCTCTTTAAGATCTCTCTCTTTAAGATTAACTCCTTCCACATTCTTCCCAGCTTACCCTAAAAAGCAGGGTGTCACATGTCACTCAGAACAATGTGGTCAGTAATGTCATCGTCTCTGTTAAATTTTCCCCATCCTCTCAGAAAGGAGAATCCCTCGCTTGAACTTTTTTTTGTTACTTCTTATTTTTATAATAGTTAGGTATACAAACGGCTCAAATTCTAATAACTGATTGTATGCAGAGATCTTTGTTCACAATTTCAAATCCTGCAAATCTCTTTGGCAGCATATCACCTATATCTTTGATACAAAAGTCATCGCTAGGTAATGCGTTAGAAGGAACCTCCGTGAAGCACACTTACTTTTTTCCTCATTCAGTCAACCAGCCCGCGGAGAAATGGTTAGCGTGTCGGTCTATTGCCACTTTGTATGAGTTTCGATCCCAACAGAAAACAAAAATGTTTTTTTAACGGGTATCGCACGTCGCGAGGAGTTGGCCAGTCTTCCGCTAGAAAATTCATGGCCATGAAAAACGCTTTCCTAATTAGCTGTTCGGAATCGACAAAACATTTTAGGTCCTCTCCATTCCAACAAAAGGTATGGTTGTGAGAAATTCTCTAGGCCACGAGGCTCCCTGCTCTGTTGTGCTACGCCCTGTTTGTATGTATAGTCAAGCAGCCTTGCATATCTTTAACTCAAAGAAACGAAAATCCAAGCCAGTATGGAACAGCTTGACATGCCTTGATTACTCTCACTTGGGTATTGGGTTCTGGACCGAAAGGTGTACATGGCTAAGGTCCTGAACCCAACAGCAGCTTTTCAATCAGCAGCACTGAACATAAACTGGCCCACCTGCAAACTTCTATCGCATTTTTCTCAACTAGTAACTTGTGAGGAATTGAGGCGTGATTGCTAAGTGAAAAAACGCTGTGTAAGTAATCTCGGAGGTTTTTGAATACCTCATAGAAAAGCAACTCTCCTGACTACAAGGAAACGTCATAAAAATATTTGCATCAACCAAAATGACACCTGTCGACTTTGTTTTGTTAGAAAGATTAGAACACATCAGATGAAGATAAATATATTTTCAGAGAGAGTTCGTTCGCCCTCCTGATGTTAGAAACACCTCAGCATCCAACATTCTTTGGTTCTTACACAGCCTTGACTTCGATCATCTCAAATTCTTTGTCGCAATTTAAAGAGAGGCAGCACAAAAGATGTCTCTAGGTGCGTCGCTCGTGTTTTGTTCAGTATATTCGTTCGTTGAACTTTACACAGAGTTGTCCCCTATGAGTTGTCAGAAAATCTGGGTTCTCCAGTTCTTGTCATTTGAACCATGATACATGGAATTTGATAGCCTTGTTCATTACCTAAATTCGCTCCAGCGAAAACCTGGGACGAGTTAAGGAAAACCCCAGAGCAAACCCAGGGCTCAAAAAATACTCAACTTGACATTAAGGCGACCAGAGGGCGACTCCAGGGCTTCAACGAACGAACCTAGTGTGGCCACTGCTATGTTTCTTTGTGAAAAAAATAATTTGTCTGCAGAGCTAGTGGTGGACCAAGACAAAGTGGTGAAATTGTGAAAGGAATTAGTGATTACTGTATAAAGGTGCGTCCACACTATGTCAAACAGCACCAATCGACAATACCGAATGAATTGTCCCGATCTTAACGAAAGCCGACCCGATTTCAAACCTAAAGGTGCGTCCACACTATGCCAAGTTGCATCAATCGGCACATGCCTTCTTCCTTACCGAAAGTCGAACCGAATTCGAACCGAATGAAATGGATCCGTATGGCGGTCGGCATAGTGCGGACGCATCTTAATAGAATGGATATCCGATTGCGACTGGGCTAAGTGTGAACCCACTTTAATGTTATGTTGTTTTTGTTTGGTATTTTAGAGCTGAAACTCCCCAAAACGATAAAATGTGTAGGTATATACAGTACACCCTTTAATTTTGATTGCGCAAGGGTGAAGGTGAGGTGAAGGCGCATTTCTCACAACCATACCCTTGTGAGAAATGGAGAAGCGAGCTTACTTGACTACTCACTTGTAACCCATTTCGAGACTCGTGAATACACACAAATTTATCATTTTCGTTCACTCGTGAGCTTGCTCGTAACCCTATGGCGACCAAAGTGGAGAGTTTTCGTTCACTAGCTTTGAATCTCTTTCACGTGTAAAGCCTAGTACGCTGCTGATGCGAAACGAAATTTTTCGTTGATCTCCACGAGCACGACGGAATCGTGAACGAACACTCAGCGGAAAATATTTGTGTAGAGTATAATCAGCTGTTTAGAAAAAGTGACAACCAAAGTCAAGTCAAAAGAGTCACAAGAAGCAATAAAACAAATTAATATTTTTATCATAAAATATGTATACAAAACTAACAAACTAACTAAGAACCCTATGCGGGAACTGCACATTCGAGAACTCCTGCTTAAACATTTGTGTGGGTGAATCTAGTGATAGGTTGACTCGTGTCGCTAAGGTAAGCTCAGGACTATAAAGTGCATTAGTTGAATACTCAACGAATAAACATTTTTTTTCAACTTTCAGGTATCGGAACAATGGACTGGTCAAAAACCAGTGTTTTCAAAGACTCGTTATAGCGTGCGTTCTTTCGGCATCAGACGTAAAGAAAAAATCACTGTTCACTGTACAGTTCATGGCGCTAAGGCCGAAGAGATTTTGGAGTGTGGCCTTAAGGTCCGCGTGAATACGAGTTGAGGACAACTTTTCATCCACAGGAAACTTCGGTTTCGGTATCCACAGGAACATATCGATTTGGGTATCAAAACGTTGGATTCCAACATCGTTTGACAAAGAAGGACGGCACAAAAGTGATTCCAACAAAATACGAAGAAATCATCTTGAACAGCAAAAAGAAAATTTCCCAGTTCTCAACTATTTTTCAAATAAAAGATAAAAAATCCAAAAGTAAATAAACATTTTTATTCAGTTTTCATTAATTCGGTCGATGTTTCGACTACAATGGGTTTTGGTGTGCTGAAAAATAGTTCCTGGTTGGGTGTCTCTTGAAATATTCGACACCTTGTTCTTCATTGTCAGTTTTTGTTGTAGCAAACTTGTCTCACTGCGAGCGATATCACTTGCTCCATCTCCAAACCAGTCATCCAAACTTGCTGAATCGGCTATAAAAATTTTGTGCGGTGGTTGGAAAGGCCTCATCTCTAGTAATTCTTTAGAGATCTGCTCTTTGAGTCCTGGAAAATGATTTTTTTTTTTTTGAAATTGTAACTTGAAAGTTACCTTATTAGAAAGTATACCTGCCAACTGAGCGCATCCACCGGTCATAAATACATTCTGTGCTAATAGAAGCTGCTCATCAGAGTGAAAAATTTTGAAAACAAAATCAATCAATTAGGCAAGGCCAAGTTCAGAGATTCCTACCATACTTGGTTGGAATAGCAATTCGGTTGCTCGTATTGATTCAATTTCGTGTAGTTAAAACATTCACAATTACTTTTTCAAAGCCCATGTTCACAGCTTCTATCGATTTATTTCAAACAATCTAATTAAATTCTTCCATTTTCTCTTTTACGAAATTCTAATCAAATGGCACTATTAATACACAAAAAAAAAAAAAAAAAACAATAGAACTGTCAAAATTTCGCAAGCATTTATTGTCCCGGGACATAAATGATGGACGGAAAAGTGTGGAGAACTATAAAAAATTGTAGTAAAAAATCTGCTACAATTATCCACCCATAAAAGCCTTTTCGCAGAGCAGCAGCGTACTGCACGACGAAAAGGTGAGCGAAATTTTTCGTTAACGATTCCGTCCTGTCATTTTTGTATGGGATTTTTCTTTTCGTTTCAGCAGCGTACTAGGCTTAAAGCCTAGTACGCTGCTGATGCGAAACGAAATTTTTCGTTGATCTCCACGAGCACGACGGAATCGTGAACGAACACTCAGCGGAAAATATTTTTGTAGAGTATAATCAGCTGTTTAGAAAAAGTGACAGTCAAAGTCAAGTCAAAAGTGTCACTAGAAGCAATAAAGCAAATTAATATTTTTTACATAAAATGTGTTAACAAAACTAACTAAGAACCATATCCAGGAACTACGCTTTCGAATACTGTGCTTGAATATTTGTGTGGGTGAATCCGGTGATAGGTTGACTCGTGCCGCTAAGGTAAGCTCAGGACTATAAAGTGCATTAGTTGAATACTCAACGAATAAACATTTTTTGTCAGCATTCAGGTATCGGAACAATTGACTGTTCAACAACCAGTGTTTTCAAAGACTCGTTATACCGTAACCGTACGTTCTTTCGGCATCAGACGCAATGAAAAAATCACAGTTCACTGCACAGTTCGTGGCACTAAGGCCGAAGAGATTTTGGAGCGTGGCCTTAAGGTCCGTGAATACGAGTTGAGGAGGGACAACTTCTCATCCACATGAAACCTCAGTTTCAGTGTCCAGGAACATATCGATTTGGGTAGGTATCAACGTTGGATTCCAACATCGTTTGACAAAGGAAGACACCATGAAGTGGTTACAACAGAAATACAACGGAATCATCTTGAACAGCAAGAAGTGAATTTCCAAGCTTTCAACTATTTTTTAAATAAAAGATAAAAAAAATTCAAAAGTAAATAAACCTTTTTATTCAGTTTTCAATGATTCGGTCGATGTTTCGACTACAATCAATGCGTGTTGTGCTGAAAAAATAGTTGCTTGTTGGGTGTTCTATTAAATATTCGACACCTCGTTCTTCATAGTCGGTTTTTGTTGCTGTCCAGATTCTCACTGCGGGCGATGTCTCTTGCTCCAAACCAGGCATCCAAACTTGATTGAAAAGCCTCATTACTTCTGCCCTAGAGTCCTGGAAATGATTTTCTTTAAAATTGGAACTTGAAATTTGCCTTCTAAGAAAGTGTACCTGGCAATTGAACGGATCCACCGGTCATAAATACATTCTGTGCTAATAGAAGCTGCTAATCGTGGCAAAACATTTTGAAAACGTAATCAATCAATCCGGCAAGGCCAGATTCAGTGCTTCCTATCACTATCATACTTGGTTGGAATAGCAATTCGGTTGCTCGTATTGATTCCACTCCGACGTGTAGCTAATACATTCACAAGAACTTTTTCAAAATCCATGTTCACAGCCAATTAAAAACTACGTTATCGATTTATTTCAATCTTTGTCTAAATAAAATTTTCCGTTTTCTATTTTATAAAATTCTATTCAAATGGATGGCACAATAAACACACAAAACAAAAAAAAAACAATAGAACTGTCAAAATTTCGCAAGCATTTATTGTCCCGGGAGATAAATGATGGACGGAAAAGTGTGTAGAGTTATAAAAATTGTAGTAAAAAGATCTACTACAATTATCCACCTATAAAACCCTTTTCGCAGAGCAGCAGCGTACTGCACGACGAAAAGGTGAACGAAATTTTTCGTTTACGATTCCGTCCTGTCATTTTTGTATGGGATTTTTCTTTTCGTTTCAGCAGCGTACTAGGCTTAAAATGTAGGGCTGCCTTTCATACACGACGTGAAGTCCCATTAGTTTAACTACAAAAGAGAAAAATTATATGTTGTTAGCAGTAGTGCGTTTGGTGATTGCTTGTGATAATTTCTTGCTCTAAAAATTACAAACGTTCACAGCGCATTCACAACTACGTATTGCAGAGAAATGTCAAACATTCACTTTCTCCGCTGTCAGGTGTTCCAATCACGAGCAAGTGATTCTAGGTTATAGTAAATTTTTAACATAGGAGACTTGGAGGAAAAATTGTTGTGAGATCTAAGATCTGTCATTCAAAATCTTCAAAATACTCCAAAGCTTACTTTTGGAAGTCGGAAATAGTCAAATAATGTCTACCTTACCTCGAATTAGAAAATTCAGTGCATAATTGACAATTTAGCCACATAGTTCACTTTGAAGCTAAAATACACAGAAAGTTTAAGTCTCAAGCAAAACGCGTGTGTTTCTTGGTCGTTTGGCGTAGCTCCTAACTATATGCTATCTTCGAAAATCATATACAATCATTTTCATTCTTAGTGTACTTCTCCTCTGATCAGAAATCAGGACAAATAATTGCATACTTCAAGGCAGACTCTTCATTCCAATCTCCTAACTTCACCATTTGTATTTGAATATCACTCCATGAAATGAACTGCAAAGGCCAGGTCACAATAAGATTGAAAGGATGTTAATATATGAGACATTTTGAGGTTACAGCCAATTTTTCCTATGTCTGTCTTGCCTCCTGGATAAACAATGACGAGAAAAATAGTGTTTCCAGGATCAAAAAGAACCACAGCAATGTTCAATAAAATCCATAGTTTTTTGTTCTGTTTTGCAAGGTTTCGCTCCGGTGCGGTGGTCCCCTTTTGCTTTACATCAAACTTTCACGCAAATTGCTTGCAATTGTGTTAATGTTTTTACGACCGAGAGTCTCAATCAATCAATCAATCAATTAGAATTTCCATTAGCGCCGGATATGACAAACAACACAACGCCATTTTGGGTTCAAAAATGACCCCAGTCTCCCTCAGAACATTCTACAAGGCACAAAGCACAAAATGAAAATGTTGATATTCCACACAATGACCGGAAAGTTTGCACAAAATCTCCATATGTGTGTATCATCATGTAAGTCCTGTTGCCGGTCGCCACCCACTAACTCAACTGGATCCATTTTTAATCAACGAAATGGAACCAATATTGATTGTTTATTAACATGCAATTTTGTGGCAACAGCGGGTGCGGCCTCGATATGACTGTTGAGACTGCTAGACTAAAGCAAAATCATTGTCGTTGTCGTCGTCGTCGTTTATTTGGTAGACATATGGCATACATTTCCGGTTCCTTTATTCCTTGAATTCAACCATTGCAGCACACACTTTGTCATTGGCATGGCATGGCGTGTTGAAATGATTGATTGCTGTCACAGTGTTTGCGCAGTTTTTCCACATCACTAGAGACTCAACATACAACTTGTGTCCTATTAATCAAGGATTAGAAAGATACAGAGAAAAGATTCGCAGTCCTTAAGACAAATACAAAACAAATTCTTTTAATTAATATTTCGTGTTTCATTCAATTTAATGTTTTTGTCTTTGTTTACTTTCCTGGGTGTCGATTAATTCTAGGATAAGCTCTTGCTTTGATGGAGACATGTTTCCTTGCGATTTTGTCCCCGCATCAGGATAATCATAAATCAAAGCTAAATTATTACTCACGTCATGCCAAAGTTGTGTGTCTGGGGGTTGTTTTGTGATTTTTGTTTGACATTTGTAAGATTGAAGAGATTTTGATGAAGACCAGATGAACCATATTGTTTCTTTTTCGCATTTTAAGCCACATCTTAATACACGTATGTATCTCATATCTCATAATAGTCCTAATTTACAACAAGCAGTTATGTTACTTGCAACTACAAGTAGGTATTTACATAGAGGCAAAGGGTGGGCCAAAAGTTTTTTTGTTAGAAATGCAGTAAAATGAACGGAATCATATATTTTCTATTCGAAACAACAGAGGAGTCATTCCGTAAGCAGTCGATAGTGAGACAATACCTATCGTTAGTGTCCGACCGAAGGTCGATTTTCAGCCGAAGCCGATTATTCGGCTTGACACTAACCTTCGGCCGATTTTTTGCAATATTTCCAGAATAGGTTCGTTCGTTGAAGTCTTGGGGTCACTTTGTGGTCGACACAAAACGTTTTTTAAGCTCGCCCTAAATGTAAAATTGAGTGTTTTTTGAGGCATGGGGTTGACCTGGACATGGCGCAAAAAGACCCACCCTAGGTTTCTGTTGGGGCGAGTTGAGGGCTGTCAAATAGCATGTATTTTTATTCAAATGACAGGGATGTGTGGTGATTTTGTGGTTTAGTGTTTTTTGAGGACTCAACTCTGGGTAAAGCTCAAAACGAATCTAATGCATGCATGTAGTCAAATTAAGTCTATGATTAGGTCTCTACCATTAGTATTGACAGAGATATCGAATTTAACATAGGTCATAGTACACCAAAGTTAGAATTTTCTTAAATTGTCAAAAAGTGATGTCAAAGTTGAGAACTGAGCTTTACTGTAAAACATTTTTTTTTCTTAGAATATGACCAAGAATCACACCCCAAAGGATAATACACGAAGTACGGAACACCCTGTATAAAATAAGTACAATTTGGAATTTGCCTTTTTTATACAGAAATATCATCTCTTGTGCCATCTTTGATTATACAATTACAATAAGTTTCGTTAAAAAACTTCGATGACATATTTTTACCGATAGACGAGACGATAGAGCGACACGGAAGTAAAGTTACGGTTAAAGCACCGTTTGGGCGTTGTCGTCGACGATAGACGAACTATGATCATGTGTGAAAGTTCCGGAATGACCCCCAAGAACATTGAATACACGCTAATTTAGTGAAACAAATAAACGGTGTTTCTTTTTAAGTGGGTGGTTTTCAAGAAGTAATAAAACGTATTTAGTTAAATGTTATGGTCAAAAATTTAACTTTATTATAAAGAATGATGTTTTCAAAATCATTTTGGGTTAATCACGATTTGCTCAAATGAATTCCAGCTGAAAGGGTCAATTTTTGAACTCTTTCTGCAGCATTTGAGGCGTATGTCAGCAGTAATGCGCTGAATATTTTCTTCTAAAGCGTCAATGAATCGTCTCGAGTTATCTGCGTAGACAAGCGACTTCACATAGCCTACAACGCGAGATAATGCGCTCACTAAAAGCTTCTTTCAATCAATAATTGTTTATGTCGTCGTTTTATGGCGCCGTCATGTTGGAACCAATGTTCGTCCACATCAACATCCTCCAGTTCAGGCACGAAAAAGTGATTGATTAAGGCTCTACAGCTTTCCCCATTGACTGTAATATTATGGCCTACTTCATTTTTAAAGAAATGAAGATCAGTGACTCCCTCTGTCCATAGAGTAGACCAAATTCCAAACAGTAACTTTTGAGAATATATCGGCGTTTCAACAATCGCTTGTGGATTATCATGATTCCAAATGCGATAGTTTTGTTTATATACGTACTCATTTAGCCAAAAGTTATCTTCATAGCTGAACAACATTGGTTGTGAAAATCGGTATCGGTGGACATCTCGTTTTGTACCCATTCACCGAACAAGTGAGTTCATGGTCATTCGCCTTCAATTCTTGCACGAGTTAGATTTTGTAAGACGGCAAACCAAGATCCTTCTGCAAAATCTTCCATAAAGTGGATAGGCAGAGGCACAGCTCCAGTTGTTGCGCGCGCGTATCAGCAGATCGACTCGTTCGGGTTTTCTTCTACTCTTCTTCACTTTTCCAGATCAGCAGCAATAGCAAGCACCTTCGGTGTGTACCGTACGGATCTCTCGGACATCTCCAAAGATGCGCATTATCCACTAGACACTAGAGACTAGAGTAAACGTGGTGTGGAACCGATCCTCATGGTTGCTCGAATTGCCGACTCTAACCTACGATTATGTCGACCGAATATTGGACGCGAAGTGTGGTACTAAATTTGCACAATTTGCAACCGCTATTTTGGAGTACTTAAGTCTTATTATTCTGAATTGGCAATATATCAAGTGACGGCTGTTAAAAGTATTGTCAGATTAGTGATTAGTAGCCCCAGGGATTTGCTTGAACGAGTTCATGTAACGAACAGGGCTGTTAAATGACATTCGTTTTTATTTAAACGACAGGGGTCGTGATGTGGCTTGAAAACCGGAACCAAGGTTTTTTTTTAAATAAAAGCTTTCAAGCAGTTTTAGCAAGCCCCGGCTTAGAGTTTTTTTTCAACAAACGAACCAATCAAATTTTTAGTTCGTCGGTGTTGCATGTCAGAAGAGGACAGGCAGTTCATGGTTTTTAATTGCAAAAAAACCATCTTCCGTAGGGGCTGATTTAAATATCCACAAAAAATCTTTTCCGCGTCAAAATGTACCAAAATAAATCACATAATCTAACAAGTTGCCGTCCTACCTATATGTTGGGTCGTTTTCGACCTAGAATCGCAAAGTGCAAGCAATCCTTTCATAGATTACATTTCGATTGAGAGGTACCTGTTCTTTTGAAAAAGCATATAGGTACCGCCGTATCCTTCCACATGAATTGAATAGCACTATAGTGCACCATTGGCAATAATTCCGCCATTCAACTTGTGTATGTAGCAGAAAATATAGTTCCCAAATAATTGCACAACGATATCAATGACCAAAATTTCAATCTAATTCAGTGGTTCCCCGTTGGTTTGACCAAAGCATTCATTCCTCTATAGCCCTGACACAAAGCCGAACTTCATATCTCCATCATTCCCCAATCGTGCATGTGAACTCCCAAGGGTATCATGACCAATCGAATGTAAAAATTTAATAGAAAAACCAACAGGAGCAAAAAAAAACACAACCATTTGCCAAAACCCGCAAACAAAACGGAACTATACTACTGACTTGGTCGAAAAAGAAAACCTGCTCCACTTTACAATTATTTAATGGCCAGGATGTCCAAGGGGTGGTATCGTATATGTGGCCTTTGCTTTATGATTCGATTTCTTTAAGGGGGAAGAACAGCACGAACCATTCAACAAAAGTCACATATTTCACATAGCACCGTTCCATACCTATGCGCCTAGGCCGGATGTTGAATTGTATCGAATATTGGATTCGTTTTTGGTTTTCTTTTTATTTAATTTTTTTTTTGCGGTCCCGGTTGGACGTTATTGATGCACAGGATGTGACTTGGTTTTGAATAGAATTTTTGAACAGAATTGGCAATGAGTGTGAAGAAATGTTTTTTTCACCCTCCTCCATGAGATGCATAGGAGGAACGTATTTGTTTTTATGTGTTTTTTTTTTTTTTTTGAAATTCGACAAGTCACGGAGACACTCACGCCTCACGGTACGAGTATACTTATACTTTTCTCTCTGTCTCTGAGGCACTGACCCAGCAAAATTGACAGTAATTCACAGTTTGGCTCAACTTCAAGTGTGTCGATGGACGGTGATAAAATAATGTGACAGTTTGTTGACACTCACAATGCCGGTGCATGTGTGGGACACGTCATTTTACTCTGTGCGAGGTGCGACTTGTAGAAATATGCGTTAATGACAAAATGTGCACAATCCATTAGTGCTGATGTCGTTTTGACATGATTGACAAGTGATTTCTCATAAACTAATTGTGTCGTCAGATTTTTTTGACATATTTTTGGATGCGACGAGGTTTGTATGCGAGAAAATGTCTCACCTCGCAGGCGACAGAAGGTATTTTAGTGCCTACTTAAGAGAGTGCCTGCATTGGGGTGACGGTGATACAAATTTATTCTCAAGACAGAAGAGACATAATGTGGAGCAATTAATGAGGGGTGGCTGCGCTTGTAGGCGCCATGTATTGCATTTCAGGTTGGTTTTTTACTCAATTATTGCACTTTTAGTTGGGTTCAACAGGGGCTTACATGTTTTTCCTAACAAAATCGGTTTCCAAAAGGACAGAGAACTATATGTGCACAGTATAGACGTGCGTCGATGGAGAAAAGATACACAAAAGTTGGCATCAAGCTTGTTTCTATAGCGTGGGAGCCTGTTCATTGTTTTTCATTGTCTTAGGGTGACACTAGAGTCAAGGTCGTATAACAAGGCCTCAATAAAATATCATCTCCGCAAGCAGCTCGGCCCCTAGCTAGCTATCTGAAGCTTCGCAGTCAAGTTAGTTGATGTCCTGCACCACCTGTGTGCTTCCTCTTAGTCGTGGCCTTTCTCTCCTTCAGCCTAGCCTTAGGGGCTAGGATCGCAAACATTCCGAGCCGGAGTATCCTCATCCAGTTTTTTTTTACATGACCCAACCTTCAATGACGTTGGCCCTTGACTGCTCTGTTTTTTTTTTAGGATAAATCTTTGACTCCAGCCACCGAACACGTGAAGAATTTTCCTCTCGAAACATCCCACAGTGTTCTCATCCGTTGATGTCAAGGTCCATTGCTCTGCAGTCTCCACTTTCATGAGGATCGGGATGATGAGGGTCTTAGAGAGGGCTTTACCGCTCAGTAAAACATTGATTAGCATAAGTGATTATTCGCTTGATTTCAGTTGTGGTGATGCTGTTTGAATTTAAGCCTGACCCTATAGGTAGAAAAAGGAGAACTGCCTATGGTGATGTTTTGTCCAAGACGTCGATTTTGGGTGCCCTACTACGATATTCTCTTGTTATTATTTGTTTTGGGGCTAAAGCAAGGAGTTGGATCGGATTGTCTTATATTTTCGTAAAACTTTCGAAACTCCTTTCTGTTGTGGCATCTCTCTATCGCCTCGCTTCCGCACTTGTCGTGCTCTTTCATTATTAGAAGTCGGTGGTCTTCTCTCGTTTTCTGCTAGCGGTTCAACTCTTTCCTAACAGCACCACTTTGTATTCGTTTTGCCGAGCTTCGTATTTGCTTGCCGGCAGTTTTCGTCTAACCAGGGGCTTCGTTGTGGTGGTCGTACTAAACGTATAACTCCAGAGGTGGTGTCTTGCTGCTTCTCTATATACTTGGTGGCAAGAAAATTCAATGAAAGTTATTGGGGACACGATTGCAAAAGGATACAAACATTTACTGCGATTGTATCCTTTTTCTTCTAACATTTCTTTGCATTGGCCTCGGTCGTTGTATCCGCAAATTTGCGGACATCCTGTATGTTTGTGTTGGGAAGTGCCGTGCGTCGATCACAATGCGGTCTATTTGGTTAGTGGTTGGTTGATCAGGAGATTATCACATTTTCTTGTGGATATCGAAAAGGAGGAACAGCCTTCTGTAAAAGTTACGTTTTCCTCAGTGGTGAAATCGATCAGCCTGAGTCCGTTATCGGAAGTAATGTCTTGCAGATTTTTTTCCTCAAACGGTTTTACCAAAGATTTCTTCGTTGCCCAGGATTGAAATCTGCAAAGCCTTATCATTGCTCATAGGCTGTGTCCAAGTGCTAAATTAGAATCTGGTATTTATTGTCTTCGTCCTTGTCATCAGTTTGGGAGTGAGAACAGATTTGGCTGAATTTAAATGCAGATTGCCGTGCGGCGTTCATTCACTGAGTTATGAAATTTAAAACTTTCTTCATGAGTCGAGTCCTAACGACAAATCAGAAGCGAAACAAACTTTACTATTGTTCCAGATAGCAGTCGTCTTAATAAATATCGCAGTATTTCAATTTTCCCAGGCTCGTACATTGGCATCATAATTCCTGTACTGTTGACTTTAAATCAGTTCAGGGCTTCCGCTAATTGTTCGGTTTCACGAGACCTGTTAAACAGTCATATTACGTTCCTTGTGCAGATCCGAAATTCGGTTTTGTTTGCGTAGGTTTGTTTATTGTTTAAGTTTCGGAACAATTTTTTGTTTATTTTACCGGACAGTCGTCCCGGTGCATAATCCCAGTCTGGAAGGCCTGATCTTTAGTAAGACTTCAAGGATAGAGAGACGGCTGAACCTGTCTTTATAGGCCTTAGCTCTGAATATGTCGAAGTAGCCCTAAGGCGTAGCCCTAAGTAGTTCATCTAGTCTGGAATTGCGAACGCCAAACATCTTATTAAATTCAAGGTTTATTTGCATGCATACACCTCTTCCCACCATCCCTCTTCGCTCTCTCTTTATTACCACCACTTTGATCGAGGCCCAATCTTCGGTTGAGGTACTACGTATTCAATGATGTTCAGCACGGGGGTTGGAAAATTAAGAGTTTGCAGATAGTGTGCTGTCAAATCTTGTGTTCTCTTGAGTGCACATTTCTAATCTTTAAACAAACTGCTCACTGCTTCCAAAATTTGAAGAAAAATAGTTTATCTAGTCACTGGCTGTCAAAAGAGAAAAAGTGCGTCATTGAAGAAAAAATGCGTCGAAAAAAGACCTGTGCCCTCATCTCGTTCAATTCAAAACACTTTTGTCCAAAATCTGGGTCCTGTAGTTTGAAACCCTAAAAACTGATCAAATTTTATGACAACATAGAAAAATACCATCCTATACCATCGATCGCTGAAAGTGAAATTACATATAAACTAATCTTTTGATGATCCTAGTCGAAGACCGATGCAAACTATTTGGAAATAGCGAAAATTACTCAAAAAGCCGACGTACTCAAAATGTATGCTCCAACTCTCAGTGTTTCCAAAATGGCTGTCGAAATTGCAAAGCCAGTAATGGAACAAACGAAAAAAGCTATACCAATGAAAAGAAACTTTATTTTACTTTGGAAAACTTGGATTAATATAAAATTTAACCTGAATAGGTCATCCCACACCACTCTGAGACTTATTAATTCCGAAACTTTCACGAGACCTCATTAAAAGCGGATTCGACTATTAATTGAAGGAGCTTCTGCTGAATTCAATTTTAATTTTTGTCTTCCTTCCGATGAGTTTTTTTTCAATTTTTTTTTTTTTTTGTAAAAACTTCTTCATCTGCTGTATAGGTAGGTGATTTCCAAGGCTTTCCGTGCTTGTTCTTTGAATTCAAAAGGGACGTCGTCGTCGTTTTCCTGTCCAATGGCCATTCGCCATCGCCACCGCGCACCGTCCACAGGATCTCCTTTTTTTTTTTGTGCGCTTCTGCAAGAACTTGTGGCGACTAATTAAAAAGTTTTTTACTCCCAGTTTTGTTTAATGGCTTCCACTAAGTACCACACAGTCGTGGCCATTGCGCGCACATAACAGTGACTGCGGCATGTTGTTTTTCATTGTTTTTTTTCTGTCTTTAACTTTCTTGTATAAAGAGGAGCACTATAGTGCTGCAAGTGCTTTATGACTGTTGAACGAAAAAAAAATATGCTTAAGTCTATATGTAGGTATACTATGATTTTTTCGTATAAATAAATTGAAGGTAAAAAAAAGTATAAGATATCGACGAAGTGAGCGGTATGAAGTCCATTTGCATAATTATTGTTTGTTGGACTTGTGGCGCACTTAATGACCAAGCACCGGATTGGGTTTATGTTGTGAGACGTCGCGATGGAACGGTTTCCAGATATTAAAATGTTATACATTAATGGTGTTAGAGCGCTACCTACAGCAAATCTCCCTTCCGAAGAAACAGTTTCAGAAATTTCCCTCATATATTGACAATGATGGGAAATGGCTTACAACAAGTGCGCTATAAGTTATAGGAGCTTTATAATACGATAGTTAAGACGAAAAACCTATTAAATGGTGGTCAATGGCCATGGAGCACGTGTTTATGTTTGACTTTGCATAAATAATTGTTGTTCATCAGTGTAAGACGAAGCGGTATGCGGAATGGAGAGCACTAAGTGATTCTGATGAGACTGTGTGACTATATGACGATGGTAAGAAAGTTGTCCTTCAATGGCTGAAAGCGAAGCTACATCAGATAATGAAGGTACGATTTTGTTCTAAAATCATTACGAGATTGGGGCCCTGAAAAGTACAAGGGAGTATAGGTATATTTGATATGTAGAAGGAATGTAAATATAGGTTTCAAGAAATCCCGCAAACTTTCGACCATTATGAAAACACTTGCAAAAAAATACCCAGACTAGTCTGGCAGGCATGGGCGTAGCCAGGAATTTTTTTAGGTCTTTTTTCGAGGACAACTTCCAAAAATCAATGAAAAAACGAGGACATTTTTTTTTGAGAAAAAAAAGTAGGACATATTTATTGACAAGAATATTGAGAGATACTTTAAAAGTATCATTTTTATGGTTATTAAAAATAGAGTAGGATATTTGCCTTTAGCATGTTCTGTAATAGCATTTAAAATGCCGCATTCATATGATTCAGAATTTCTGGAGAATATTTTGATTCGAAGAATTATAAATATAAATGCCCAAATATACTCGTGTAATATTTCTAGATGTTAGAGAAATCTCATTAAAAAGTCCTCGTTTTCCGGCATTTTTGCGAATTGTCCTCATTTTTTTTTTAATTTTCATTGACACTCTTTCTTTTCTCCTTTTTTCCCAAATTGTCCTCGTTTTTTACGAGAAATCTCATTGAAAAGTCCTCGTTTTCCGGCAGTTTTGGGAATTGTCCTCATTTTTTTTTTTTTTTTTTTTTAAATTTTCATTGACACTCCTTCTTTTCTCCTTTTTTCCCAAATTGTCCTCGTTTTTTACGAGAAATCTCATTGAAAAGTCCTCGTTTTCCGGCAGTTTTACGAATTGTCCTCATTTTTTTTTTTTTTTTTTAAATTTTCATTTTTTTCTCCTTTTTTCCCAAATTGTCCTCGTTTTTTACGAGAAATCTCATTGAAAAGTCCTCGTTTTCCGGCAGTTTTGCCAATTGTCCTCATTTTTTTTTTTTTTAAATTTTCATTGATACTCCTTTTTTTCCCGAAAGCAGTTACTACCGGTACGTTAAGTCCTCGTTTTCCGGCAGTTTTGCGAATTGTCCTCATTTTTTTTTTTAAATTTTCATCGATACTCCTTTTTTTCTCCTTTTTTCCCAAATTGTCCTCGTTTTTTACGAGAAATCTCATTGAAAAGTCCTCGTTTTCCGGGAGTTTTGGGAATGTTCCCCTTTTTTTCTCCTTTTTTCCCAAATTGTCCTCGTTTTTTACGAGAAAAGTCCTCGTTTTCCGGCAGTTTTGCGAATTGTCCTCATTTTTTTTTACCCACTTTCGGTAGTACCGCTACCTAGCGTACCGGTAGTAACTACTTTCGGGAAAAAAAGGAGTATCAATGAAAATTAAAAAAAAAAAAATGAGGACAATTCGCAAAAATATTTTTCCCCTTTTTCCCGAAATTGACCTCGTTTTTTACGAGAAATCTCATTGAAAAGTCTTCGTTTTTCGGCAATTTTGCGAATTGTCCTCTGTTTTTTTTTTTTAATTTTCATTGATACTCCTTTTTTCCGTTTTTTCCCAAATTGTCCTCGTTTTTTACGATACTCTTTAAAAGTCCTCGTTGTTTCAGCATTTTCTCCAAATGTCCTCGAGGACAAAGATTAATTTTTTCTTAAAAAACGCAGAATTTTTTCGAGGACATTTGGCTTAGGTTGGGGCATTTGCCCCTACCTGCCCCTACCTGGCTACGCCCATGCTGGCAGGTACTACAGTTGATTCGCATGCAGCTGAAGTACTGCTCCTCGACAAAGCAGAAACACTCGGGTCAAAACTATACTGATTCTGGGGACTAGCAAAAGATTTCGACGGATTGTACGAAATTTAGGAGCTCAAAATAAAAGTATTATTATTAGTCGCAAATTCGAACTGGAACAGATGGTATGAAGAAAGCGAGCAACCATCCTGTGTGCCCAACGAGAGAGCAGAATACAGGAAACAGGGTGCCTTTTTGGATGTAAAAAGATGGTCTTCTTTGGAGCGGATTACGGTGAAACAGAATCGGTAACATTCTTGCGAAAGAGCTACTTTGGCAAGGTGGAGATAATTTTGAAGTCTAGTGGTAAGTTGGTGTCTCTTAAATGGGTGAACCAAGGAATATTTTCGGTGCAGATGCTCCCTAAATTGATTTGATCAGGTGGAAAGAAATGCATCTTGGCTAAATTTTCATATACTGAAGGATATAAGCCAGAAGATAAGTCTTTGCCTCTTTACGCAGATTTGAACAGGAAAATTTTGTCATTTACAGCAGTGGCGAAAATGACCCCTAATTGATAATCAAATTAATCAAGTCTTGAGTGAAAGACTGCAAACTTATATTGGACAGACCTCTCACCCACCAACATTGTCTTTTGCTGAAAGGAGTTTTTATGGAGGTGGTGAAAGTAATCATGTAGGCACGTGCTAGTTTCGGTTAAAGTCTGCCAAATGTAAAAGCAGAGCAATTTATTTTAAATATAGAGGCACACATGTATATCATAATCAAGGCACTTAATTATTATCGAGCAAGCGTTAAAGGAAGGGACTCTACAAGGCGGTGCGGTGGTGCGTTCATCACTCACATATGGCTTACAAAGATGAAAATTGTACAAAAAGTATGAAAGAAAGTTGACGGCAGCTGAGATGAAGATGCTCACGTCGAAAACAGATTCTTGAAAAAGCAGAAAACCAGCTCCGTTGACGTTATTATGTTAAAAGGTGAGATCAAGATGACCATCTTTAAATCTTGAAATGCGAAGGAAGAGAAAAAAAGGCAGACCCATAAATATTCCCGATACCCTAAAGGCATTGACATCGGCACTTGGTTGGGCTTACACATTGTTCGATCCTAAACCGGGAGGCTTACCGACGCTTTATGAGGTCAACGCGGGCTACCCAACAAGGAAATCACTAGTGTTCAGCAGATAAGTAAAAGAGATGTAATCCTATCCAGATCATGATGCTCGTAACGATGGAACAAGGGAAGAGGAAGAAAAAAAAAGATTGTCTGCTATCTCAGAAGACGGCACCTACAGGCGTATCCGCAGTCGTATTAGCAGCCATGTCTAGAACCATATACGCAGTCGTGTCCACATTCCACATCCGTATTTACAAACATGCCAAAGCCCATGTCAGGAGCAATTTCCACACCCATATCGGTAGCCATGTACTCAACATTATATCTACGCAGGAGTACCAAAGGCCGTATTCCTAGTCGTATCTACAGCTGTATTCGCAGCAATATCTGAAGCCATATCTTCAGCCGTATACACAGCCGTATAGCCTATACAGCATGTACCTATAGACGCACCATACCAAAAGCTGGATGCAAAGTCGTGTCGGCAGCTTTAACTGCAGCTCTTTGGGCAGCGAGTTAGTTGTATTTTTCAACCATGATCATAGTAATATTGGCAGATATGTCAAAAGAAACGATCGTAGTCGTGTTCACAGGTGTATTCGCAGCCATTTACATATTTTAATCAACAGCCACATCGACAGTCATATTTGCAGCCGTATCGACAACAGTTTCGCCAGCCCTATCTCATACATGCTGCTGCATCCACAAACGAATCAGCAGCTGTATAGGGAGACGTTTCTAAAGTCGTCTAAATAGTCGTATTTACAGCGTATTCGATGGCTTATAAACGATGGTATTATGGTATTATACTTACCGGTAACCGCAGCCATATCGTATCCACATCCGCATTCAGAGTCTCATCCAGCAATTTTTTCATATATACAACTTTGTATATATACAACCTAGATAAAAGTGACAACTGGTTCTTTCCATGTTTTTAGCACTTTCAAGATTCCTGTTAAAAAAATTTAATAAAACAAGGCTAACATTACAATTGTTTTTGGCTTTAAATAAAAAAAATGGCCACGACTATGGGCGACCCACACACTTGAGTTTGTGTGCTAAGTACAGTATCGAAATCTCAAAGCTGCGAGTTCAAATTTTACGGGTTCGGTCTTCAAACTGTACTTGGTGGTACAGAGTTGCCAACTACTCTTTAATAATGATAATTGAATAAAATCACTTAAGAAGATATTAAAAAAAAAAATTATTAAATATTTCAAAGGCTTTCAATATAAATCGTTGGAAAAGTTTTTTTAAACAGTTTTTAATTTTTCATTTAAAAATATGGTTTAAAAAAATCAAGTATGCAAACTTTAATTAAAATCAGTCAAGCAGTTCAAGCTGTTTTCCCCTGGGCCACTTTAAGACTTGCCTTATAGTGCCTATAATCGTAAAGTGACCTTTTAATATTCACTCTTATTAATTCTGAGTCGAAAACCAACAAGAAAAATATTAGATTTTTTTCCAATTTCGACTTCAGGCTTGATTTCTCAAAATCTATTCACTAAATTAGTTTGAAATAAAATGATAATTAAAGAAAAAGATGTCAGCACTTTAGTATATGGAAAAGATGGCTTAGTTAGCTTTTCATAATTTTTTTAAGTAAATTTTTGTAAAATTGCCCCTCCTGTCTAAAAGACGGGATATAGACCCCTTCTTCCACACGATTCTTTTCTTGTTTTGACCCAACCTATCCGCGTCCTGAGCTTTTGTCATGCTATATAAAAACCCTGTATAATATAATCAAACAGTTAAAATTGTAGCTTTCGCAACTACAAAGTCGCTTTGGTTTGTATTTTGTAAGAACCTTAAAACTGTCATTTCTAATCAAAATACAAAAAATTGTCAATTTGGCATTGAACCTCTAAACTCCTTAACAACTCTACACTCCAAACAAACTTCCGACCCCTTCCACCACTATAATTTATTCCTCAGAACTTAACAGTTAATTTTTCAAGTTCCACAACAAACACGACACACTTCCAACTTAATTCCAAATTAAGCTGTCCACATCCTCAATTCCATTACACATGCCTGAAACGGCAGCCTTAAATAAAAGCAAATAAAAACATCCAATCCAGAAAACCAGCGGATGACTGGTAAATTTGTTACCCCAATCATCCAACAAACTTCAATTAAACACACGTTAACAACTACACTGCCGGCGCGGCCTGGCGTTGCGCGACTCGGCGTGGCGCGTTGCTTCAGGCCCTCGGCAAAACTAAACATAATGTAACCAAAACGCATTTGTCATTCCATCATATGGCGTGCTTAGCCGCCACTGCTTCAAACTATAAGACAGCAAAGCAACTATAACACCTGGTGGACATCGTGCGTCATCCATTTCATCATCATCATAATCATCTTTCTCTAACTAGCATGAATGAGATGAGAAGAAGACCCCAAATGAATTGCCTCCTCACCACCTTACTCTACTTATTTTAAGAAGATAGAGATTTGGGAAAACGAAGAAGGAGGACGACCGCTCCCAATCTAAATCAAAGCGTTATTAGCTGGAGTAACCTCCGGTTCTGGTCATATCATCTCTCTAAACTCGGCATCAAGCCATCGCACAAATTACAACATCGCGTGTTAATGCATCGCCTAGGCGTCTCATTACAACGACACGACTTAAATGCCACCGTTGCGTTTGGCATATTTCCCCCTGGAAACGGAACTGGTCCACTATACATCATTATTTGTACGAGATAATTTTGCCCGGAAAAAGTTCACCTGTGGACATGCGACCGCAAGGTGGTCATTTTCCTATCATTAAAGTGAGTGAGACATAAGCTTGGAAATGCATGAAATGACAAACGCGTTTCATGGATGCTGTGGCATAGATGCTGCGTTGAGTTGACATTCTGAATGGAATGGATTCGATTCAACTTTATAATACAAAAGTGAACTGAGCCTGTGCCTACGGGGAGATGGGAGTTATAATGACAATAACGGCATTCGAGATTGTGGATCTTCCAATTAAGCTTATGTTACTTGGATATGTGTAACGAAGTCGCGTCTTCTTGTCGAGAGACAGAATGAAAGAGATAGTGGACTTGGCCTTGGCACGCGGACCGGGCAGTGGACCTCAAAGGGTCCGGTCATTTGAATTTTACGGACACGCGGCCTCCATGACGTCTTTTCCGCAATTGTTCCTGGATGTACAGTCACGAAATGGACATATCATTGTAATTTTTGTAACATCATGTCCGGTCTTTCGATTGACTGTCAATTTGGGGAGACTCTTCTATCAATAGAAGATTGCATAGCAAGGAGACATAGTTAATGGGTTTGTCTTGTGTTAGGTTTTTATGCTTATATGCTAGAGTTTGAGTGCTTGAAGTTCTGCGTGAGACGTTAGATGGTGAGTATGTTCTGCATACAATCATATGGCGAAACAAAAGAGCGGTTGGTTTCAAAGAAAATCCGCAGGACTGATTTGCGTCAGACTCCGAATGCAATTGTTTTGGTCTCAGCTTGCAGTTGAAAGAGGAATGTGTGTGTTTTGTCAATGGATGTCAATCGGCTTTTCATGACAAGTATTTGAATACCCAGATTGATAAGAATAATGAGAGAAGTCAGTGGAACGTCTGTCTATTAATTGAGTAAGAAGACAGACATTGATTGTATTAGAAGGTCACTACATTTTTGGCTCAACTTAGGCCTTTTAAAATTGGCCCATCGGCCCGCATTCATTTTATATTAATGCTGTTGTGTTGTTCTGAAAACTGATACAGTAAATGTGGTGATGCTTGAGACGTAATGGCTATCATATGTGCTTGTTACGCGGAAGTTTGAGGTTCGAATACTGTAATTATCTAAATGTTTGCCCACAGTACTTATCCTTCGCAAGGAGGCGGTAAATCCTCCTGTAAAAATTTCCCTTCTATGGAAAGCCGTTTAGAATCGGTAAAAGATTGTAGGTCCCCCCACAATTCTCACTAGATATGGTTTAAAGAAATGGGCAAAGACTTGAGGCTTCTCGCTGTGTTACGTCGTTGCCTGTTTTGTGAGAAATTGTTTCCATGACAATCCAAATATAAAATTCTTCATGTAATGACGATGGTTTTTCATTAGGATCTTAAGACTTTAGCTTAAGGCAAAGAATCGTTTTCGTTAGCCATCTATAAGCCCGATAATAATCAGAAGGTCCCTTTTTTCACAAAATCTTTTATAGTATCATGCCAGGCACAGCGAAATGTTTGAAGTTCCTACCGACTTCTATAACTTCATCGGGTATTTCGGTTAAGGTTATTAAGCAAGGTTCAGTAGGCGGAGAGAAGTTGCTTGGCAAAATTTTGCCATCAAACACAAGAAGCTGTCATTGAAAATCGGTAAACAATAATTTCGAAGTTCGAATTTCCAGAGCGTTTCTCTTTTCTTCGATGATAGAGAACATTCGAAAAAAGTGGGTCTTGCAATTCTTCCTGTCTGTCTGCGTCTCTGACTGTCTGTCTGTCTGTCTGATTTACAGCCTGAACCGATAAACCGATTTTTTTCAATGTTTGCAGTTAGGCTCTGTGGGGCATTCCACAGAGAAGTTTTTGGAAATGAGTCTATAGGTCTTGAAATAACGGTAACCGCAATACAACCGGTATGATCATACTTATTTTTCTCGAAAACGGCTCCGACGATTTAGATACAATTTCGTGTGAAAGATTAATTTTAGATTGTTTTTCTTATGATGTGAACAATTTTTTTGAAAAAAAAAAAAAACGGTACCTCTCATAGTAGGTACGGTTTTTTTCAAAACTGACTTCCTCGTTAATGGCTGACGAAGTTTTATATTTTAGAAGTCGCAGATTGTTTAAGAAAGATTGCATATCAACATTTGAGAAATTTTTATTTCTTCTAATATCTTAAGCTTCGCATCTTTGACTTTAAATTTTTTAAGTGAAAAATAAAAAACCGTTTTTAGAAAAAACTGATGCAACGATTTTGATTAATTTTTCAGCGTTTATTCGCATTAGCAACAGCAAAAGAATGTCGTTTTAGATTTTTGCTTGAGACCTTTGGGATACATAATTTAATTTTTTCATTATTTTGCGTTATTTAATTGAATTTTCATGATTAATGTGTAGTTGGCAACCCTGTGCCACCAAATTTATTGTGAAGAGCGAATAAAAAAATAACCTTTAGCTTAGTACATATTAAGATTTTGATATCGTATTTAGCACACAATCACAAGTTTGTGCGACCCAGTGGCGCCCATTTTGTCTTTCGTATTCTGTATTCAAATTCGCACTCCTTATAGGATCATCAAGGAAGTCTTCAACTTCGTTTTTTCTTGTCCTGATTCGAACAGTGTTAATTTACTGTTAGCAGCATTTTGGACCGTATGTCGGCAATAACGTACCGAATATTCTCTCAAGTCATCAATCGTCTCAGACTTATTTGGGTAGACAAGCGACGTTACACTACCCCACAAAAAATAGCTCAAGGGTGTTAAATAGTATCATCTTAAGGGCCACGCCTCAGGCACACAACGCATGATAATGCACTCACCAAGGCTCTCCTTCGATCAATTGATTGTGTCGTAGCATTATGGCGGCCTTATTTTCAAAGAAATGTGGATCAATGATTCCTTCTGCTCAAACCAAACTCTAAACAGTAGCTTTTCGAGAATGTAACGGCGCGGCGTCTCAACAATCGCTTATGGCGACTCATGACTCCAAATGCGACAGTTGTGTTTATAAACTCATTTAACCAAAAGTGAGGTTCAATGCTGAACAAAATATGCTTGAGAAAATCGGGATCGGTGGACATCTCGTTTTGGGCACATTCACCAAACGTTTGAAGCCCCTGAAGGCCGCACGGCTTCAACTCAGAGTTGTTGCACGAACTGGATTTTGTAAGGCAGCAAACCAAGATGACTTCACAAAATCTTCCATAAAGTAGATGGACAAAGCTCCAATTATTGTAGACAATAGCTTATGAACTCATACGGGTCTTCTTCGATATTCTGCTTATAACAGCAGCAATAACGCCTTCAGTGGGCACTTTACGGCGTCTCTGAGGATGCGTATTATCCACTAGAGCAGGTGCAAAAGCGAATCATGGCTTCTTGAATTACCAACTCTGCTGGGCGATTATGTCGACCGAATATTGAACGTGGCGAGCGATGCGTCGTTCAAAACGAACCATTCTTTTGGAATGAAAAATGTGCACAACTTGAAACAGTTTTTCCAAACTTAGCATAAATCGAAGAGAGAGCTGTCAAAAAGACTAGCTCCGTATTAAGTATGGCCAGATGAAAAAAGGATAACAGCTTTTATGAGCTATTTCAATTAGGTAACTGGAAAATGGATTAGCACTGAAATTTCTCAAGCAAGATTCTGTTTCTTAGATTATTATTTAACGTAAAAATTGCATTTAAAAAAATAAAAATAAAATTAATTGGGTGGCGAGGAGCCCCTGGGCCTAGCGCATTTCCCACAACCATGCCTTGTGAGGGAATGGAGAGGACCTACAATTTGCTGCCGGTTCCGAACAGCTAATCGAGAAAGCGCTTTTTATGGAAATGAATACTAACGGAGGAGTTGCCAATTCCTCGCGAAAGGCGATACCCGTAAAAATTGCAGTTGGGTCCATAAATTAAAGCATTAATTTTTGCTTTTTTTTGACGGTGCCAACGTCATCTCTCCCCTAAACCCGCTCCTACCTCAACCTTCTTGATACTATGCCAAAAAGAATAGAAATCTCTGTCCTCATCAGAGCTTTGAATTTTTCAAAGCAAACAATTTGAAATTTCAGCCTGTTTTGGAAAAGGAATCGACCAAAAATGTGAGCTGATAATCTTCTTCAAAATTTCACATCTGCATACAGTTTTCTTGTGCCTACCTCACCCCAATTTCTTTTATAACTTATGTTCATTTGAGTGCCCCAAGCATTCTCAAACAGCTTTGACATTCTCGAGTTTGTTTTTACAATCACGACATCCTTTGAAGTTTCTCCTCATCATCGCACGCGTCTACTCCACACTCCCGCTTCGAATTCCGAAAACAATCAGCAACAATAACATCGCGAACATCATAAAAACAAACAAAGGCGCATTTGCCACAAATAGTTAAACATTCAAAATTTAATTAAGCATTAACTAACGCACTGAACAATCACACAGTATTTGCCCAATCGGTAACCTTACCCCCCCCCCCCCCCCCCCCTCCCTTCCGTTGGCAGAGCTGCTCCAAATTGGAAAGTCACACAAAACAAAATAAAACATTTTACCAATCTAAATGAACATTTACGTTTTAGCATCACAGCAAAACGCTTGCCTCCTCTTTTGCTCGATGGGTTTTACATTTTTCCGCAGGCATTTCTAAAATTTCCGAAAATCTAATTTCGGTCTGATCCGCAAACTGTGTTTGCCATTACAACAGAGAACAACAGCTTCCCCCCTCCGATGCTCGCTCCATTTATTTTACTATTTGTGAAATTCATTCTCGTGGAAATTAATTAATCCAGCGCATGCATTCCCAAACCAAACTGGTCCCACCCCTACCACCTATTCACCCCTCAATTAGATGCCAACAAAAGGACTCTCTTTGCTTACGACCTTGTATAAGCAGGAGTCCTTTTTTTCTCATCTGTTTCGTTAATTTGGTTAAAATTTGATTCCACCAAAGTGATTTCGGCCAGATAATATCTGGCTGGACCGTGCGCTGCTGACCGAATTCCAATATAGTATAGGTACCCATACGTAAAACGGTATGTAGATGGGTACTTCGCTAATTCAAAGCTAGAACAGTACAGCGGGATGACAACCCCACACTGGTCCTGATTAAAGTGCATGCGTTGATTGAAATGTTTACTTTTGCAATCAACATTCCATACATACTCCCCTCCGCCTGGTGTATATGCACTAGAAATGCGCCTCCCCCTCACTCACTCTCTTTGTTGTTTCGTCCTGTTTCAGTGTAATTAGTGTACACTTCAGTTGTTTCATCCTCGATGAGCAGTTAAACGGAAATTTTAAACTATTTGAGAGTCCAATTGGCCACCCAAAGTCGCCTCCTGCTGCACTCGCCCTGTGACGTGTTCTGTTTCCTTTTCATTATCCACATTCTATACTCACACCAAATGAAGGTCAGAGTCCGGGTTTGCTTTCCATGAAAAAAAGAAGAAAAAATCAAACAAGCAATGAGCATACATATTTCAATAATATCCTTGTTTTTATTGCTTCTTTTCCCGATTATTTCCATTTCACTAAACATACAGCGGGTATATATGGAAATGAGCTTCACATATCCTTTGCAGCATTAGAGTCGGCCTTTGTCTGTCCTTCGATATTATCGGTGGCTACAAAAAAGAGCAAATAAATTTGTGTGTTCAGAATTGCAATTGATATCAAAGCAAAAAATCGGGAGATAATTACAAGTTGTAAGGATCGGGTATGAGAGCGTTGTGGAGATTGGCATTAGCTTCCGAGGAATGCTTTTGTTGCAATTGGTATAAGGCACCTACCTCAATCTCGAACGGTGAATCAATCTCGAGCGGTTGCTATATCTCAAGCGGTGGTTTAATCTCGAGTGGTATTTAATCTCAAACGATCGCTCAATCTCGTACGGTGTACGGTGGCTCAGTCTTGAGAGGTGCCATAGTTTATCGATTAGCGGCTCAATCTTGAGCGTTCATTTAGTTTCGTGTAGTTGTTCAATCTCGAGGGTTTACTCAATCTCAACAGATGACGCAATCTTGAGCGGTGGCTCAATATCGAACCGGAGAGGTAACTCTCGGACGTTGGCTCAGTGTCGAACGTTAACTTAATTTCGAGTGGTTGTTCAATTTCTACCGGTGTTTTAATCTCGAGCGAGTGTTCAATTTCAACTGGGTTGTTAAACGCAATCTCTAGCGATGACACGGTCTCGACTGGTGGGCCCATCTTTATCGGTTACTCCATCTCAAGAGATATCCTTGTTTCGAGTGATGGCTCAATCTCGATCGTTGTCTTAATTTTGAAGGGTTGATTAGTCTCGAGCGGTGGCTCAGTTTTGACGAATAGCGCTGAATCGAGCAGTGGCTCAATCTCTAAAGGAGTGGCCATTCTCGAACGATGGCTCAGTTTTGTATGGTGGCACGGTCTTGACCGTTGGGTTTGTTTCTACCGATGACTCGATCTCGGGCGTTGCCTTCATTTCGAAGAGTTGTTCAATCTCGAGCAGTAGTTCCATCTCTAACGATGACTCAATCTCTCAATCTTGAGCGGGGGGCAATCAATCCTACACGTTGGCTCAAATTTTGAGCGCTGGCACGGTCTCGACCGGTGGATCCATATCTACTTGTGGCTCAATCTCGAGTGCAGGCTCAATTTTGACGGCTCAATCTATAAGAGAGTGGCCAGTCTCGAACGTTGGCTCAATTTTAAACGTTAACTCAGTCTCTGAATGTAGCTTAGTTTGAAGTGGCGGATCAATTTCTACCGATGACTTTATCCTGAGCGTTTGTTCAACTCGAGCAATCCTCAAACACAATCTCGAGTGGTGGCGCGGTTTTGACGCTCGGGTCTGTTTCAACCGGTAGCTTAATCTGGGGTGGTGGCTCTATATCGAGCATTGCCTTCATTTCGAAGAGTTGTTCAATATCGAGCAGTGGTTCAACCTCTAACGATGATTCAATCTCGAACGGCAATCAATCTCAAACGTTGGCTCAAACGTTGACTCAATGAGCGGTGGCATGGTCTCAACCGGTCGGTGGATTCATGTCTACTAGTTGTTCAGTCTCACTGGACGTTGAGCCGACCAGCGGTTGCTCAATCTCGATCGGAGGTGCAGTCGTGAGTGGTGGCTCTATCTTGATTTTTGACTCAATATCGATCGGAGCATGATATCTAGCGGTGACTCCATGCCAAGAGGTGGCTCAACCGCTAAAGAAACAATCTATCTCTATCTATTTGAGTGGTAGCTCAATATTGAACGATTGCTCAATATCGACCACTAGCTCAAAATCTACCGGTGACTTAATCTCGGGTGCCTACACGATCTCGATGGTGACCCAATTTCGAGCTGTGATACAATCTCGACTGGTGGCTCAATTTCAAGTGGTGGCTCAGTTCCAAGCCAAGGCTCCGACTATCTATCGATTCTTTCCATGGAGCCATCAATAGAAACCCAGGCACTTATAAAAGTAAGCTTACTTTAAATTCTAGGGTTGCCAACAAAATTTGTTTTCTTTTGGTTTCTAACCAAACCATCATAGTTCCAACTAAATTAAAAGAAGGCATTTTTTTGCATGTGCACTTGCCATGTCCAAGTGAATTCTTCCTCCTTTTACAAAGACAGGTGTCAAAGGTCTTTTAATTCGCAATAGCTGCTCCACACGCACTTGTTATATTTACCTACAGCAACTAAATGCCGTAAAAACACGAGCTACCCAATGAACACACTCTCACATTTTATCTATTTTTACGGTAATTTTTTAACGTGAAATTACCGTCATGCGGTCAGGTCCATTCACCCTCCCCAACATTCACAATTCCCTTGGCTACTCGACTTGGTTTCAACTAAACCAAAACCAAACCAAACCACCAGCCCATCGATGAGTGACGACATCGTTCTTCATATTCAAGGTATGCAATTGCAGATGCTTGTTGTCCGTAACATGCCTTCGTTTGTTGCATCTTCTTTTATGTGTTCAGCCAAATGTGACGTTTTGGCTAATGTGAATATTTATGACGTTCGTCGCTTAATTATCAACCTGCTGCTGCGCGTGGTAGTTACTCGTATAGTGTAAACGTTCCCTCTGGGGTGTCTCTGGTTGGTGCGAGCCTGCTGATACGTGTGGTTGGTGTGGTGTGTCTTCATGGCTGACGCCTAGATTAATTTCTTGTTGTTTTTTTCATTCATTGTAATGTGTATGGGGTCTTTGCAGGACAATTACCATTTATGATTAGTTATCCATAATTTTGTTTTGAGTCGGCCAGCAATAGAAAAGCAGCTTTTCTGGGCAGGGTAGTTAGTTGTATTGTTCTTTTTTCCCTTGTGGGGGACACTTTTCTCAGTGCCCCTGGCTTGGATAGGTAATATTGGCATCGCAAATCATTTATGGCGTCGGCAGAAGTATGCATCGAAATTTTAGACGCAGCGCTGCACAAGGAGAGACATACGGCCAGTGGCGGATTTAGCTATAGGCTGAGTAGGCTGCAGCCTAGGGCGGCAACTCCAGGGGGAGGCGGCAAATATTTTGAAAATAAGAATTTTTTTCTCGAACAAAGAAAAAAAAAAAATCCAAAAGAAATGTTATTTTTTATGTCAACTTGAGTTTTATTTTTTATTTTACAATCTTATGTTATCGACGTCCATGGTCGAGTTTCATGTGACTGTGGTGAGTATAAATATCTAAACAAACAGTTGAACCCGATGCCTTGTACGCGGGCTCGTTTTATGACGTTATTTTTTCGTCTTTTTTTCTTTTTGGCGGCTTTTTTTACAGCCTAGGGGTGCCATTAGTCTAGATCCGCCACTGCATACGGCCACGCTTTTGCTGTGTGTGTAACTATATACAAAAGGCCAAGTATGACCCAAAAGTAAGGCAAAAAATACTGTTGTGTCCAAAAGGATTCAAAAGCTTTTGGTCTCGTGTTAAGAACGTTAAGAACTCGAAAACGTCATCGTATACATATACATACATAAATCCGCTGGTCCAGACGGTATCCCCGCCGTTATTCTGAAGGGGTGTTCTTCTACACTGGCAAAATCACTGCGTAAACTTTTCCATCTTTCCTATTCTGCTGGGATTTTTCCGAGCAGATGGAAAACTGCTTTTGTCCAGCCAGTTCCTAAAAAAGGCGAATCTTACTCCCCTTCCAATTACTGTCCAGTTGCACTAACGCCCCTTCTTTCCAAGGTCATATCTTGAAGAACGAAAGCTTCTTAATGCCCGTCCGTACGGCTTTCATAGCAAACGGTCCACTGGTGATTTAATGGATTATCTCACCGAAAAGTGAAACCAATCTTTACATTGTTTTGGAGAAAGTAAGATTATTGCGCTTGATATTTCTAAAGCATTTGATAGAGTTTGGCATCAGGCTCTTTTATCGAAAATGCGTGCTTTTGGTATCGATGAGTCTCTTCTTCGTTGGAATAGAAACTACCTTTCCGACCGCTCAATACAAGTTGTGTTGGATGGCTTCAAGTCTGATACCCAGTTTATAAATGCTGGTGTGCCCCAGGGCTCCGTTTTGTCTCCGACTCTTTTCATCATTTTCATAAATGATCTCTTGTCTGAAACTTCTAATCCGCTTAACTGTTTTGCTGACGACTCGACTCTAAGATTTTCATATTCATTTCCAAATTCACGTCCCTGCTCTTCGGATGTGGAACTGGAACGTTTGCGAGCATGGGGTCACAAAAACCGAGTAGAATTCAATGCTTCAAAAACTCAATGCTGTCATTTGTCGTTGAAGCTTAACATTCCCCCATTGCTATTATCCATGAATGGTACCTGTAAGCTGTCAATACTTGGTATGTGTGTAAACGATGATCTTCGTTACACATATTTGAAGTCGCCAAAAACGCTGCAAAATGCTTAGGTTTCTTAAGACGACGCGAGAAGCTCTTCAACCCTTCTGATCTCGCTACAATTTATAAAGCCTTCGTTCGTCCAAAACTGGAGTATAACTCTCATATTTGGTCAGGTGCTCCTCAAACATCTTTGCGCCTACTTGATAAAAATGTTAAAATTGATTGGTGATAGTTCAATCGTAGAGTCGATTGATTCTCTTGAACATCGTCGAAATGTTACCTGTCAACCTGTCTCACTCTCTTTTATCGCTTTTTTCACAAACAGTGCTCTAGGGAAATAGCCAGTTGCATTCCTCCACTGAAACAATTTAGCCGCAACGCTCGCCTCGCTAGGAATGCTCATCAGTTCTACCTTGAGCCAAACTTCGGACGTACAGTGAAGTATAGAGATTCTTCTTTTAGTCGCACCACCCGAATGTGGAATGCTTTACCTGGTTCTGTATTTCCCATGCATTACGATTCGCAAAAGTTCCAAAGCAATGTGCATCGGTGTCTCTTATTAAATCCTCTCCTATTTTTCTAAATGCTCGCACTGTGTTATAACATTATTTCCCGAAAACTATAGAGGCATTGCAGTGTTAAGCTCTTTGAGAAAGTTGTTTGCGCAGGTATTATACACCAGGCTGAATAGGTGGGTTGAAAGTAGCGAAATCATCACTTGTTTCCAAGCAGGCTTTCGTGCTGGCCTTTCGACAGTCGACCACATATTCGCTCTGACATCCGTGGCAAGACGGTTTATTGAAAAAAAGAAACCTTGTTATGCTTTTTTTGTAGACCTTAAAGCTGCTTTCGACACTGTTAACAGAAGATCTCTTCTTTTTAAGCTCGCTGCTACAGGTCTATCAACAAAATTCATATGGATTTACGAACAACTCCTTGCTAATATGGTTGCAGTTGTGCGAAATGGAAATAAAACATCACAACAATTTTGCTCTAAGACAGGTGTCCCCCAGGGATGCGTTTTGAGCCCACTTATTTTTTCACTTTTCATTAATGATATCGAAAACCATATTCCCGGTGGCGTTTATTTTGGCGATTTATTTATAAAGGTGTTACTATATGCAGACGATCTTGTTTTATTGGCAGATAGCCCACTTGCACTGCAGTTTCAAATAAACAAACTAAAAAAGTATTGTGATACTTGGGACCTCAAAATTAACATAGAAAAGTCAAAAATTATGGTGTTCAGATCGCAAGCCCGTTCTGAAAGTACTGCTCGGAACTGGACTCTGGATGGTGTTAACATTGAAGTTGTAACTCAATTTAAATACCTTGGCTTCCTGATAACAAATAACTTAAATATTCGGCCTCATATCAGGCTTAAACTTGCAGATGCGAAAACTGCTATCAATATAATGTGGTCGCAATTTTTTAAAAACAAATTTGTAGATCCAGTGTCTAAGTTCAAGGTTTTTGACGCCACAGTCAAGAGCTGTTTTTGCTATGCAAATGAGGTCTATGGGTTCCAGCAGTTAGATGAAGTTGAATCTATCCAAAGATACTTTTTTAAACGTATTTTCAAATTGCCATCTAGTACTCCAAACTATGCCATTCATGTAGAATCAGGGCTTCCATACATCTTTATTAATAATTTGAAGGCAAATGCAGATTTTATAATCAAAGTTATGCAGAGACCCGAAACCAACCTTCATAGAAAAATACTTCTAATAGCTCTTAGATGTGGGTATACCCCATTCAAAAATTGGCATGAACTCGCCACAAGTCATAACTTTGTTTTGTCCCTGAGTCTTGGCAACACGGAGGAATGGAAGACCAATTTTTACAACTGCATTTCAATTGTAGACGAAAGCATATTTCAGCTTTGCCTTGGTAGGGCTAGAGGTTCATCTTCAAGAACTACATATAAGATGTGTTCAATGGCTTTTTTTGAGATCAGAACAGCACAGCACAGCACAGAAGCAGTGAAAAACGTCAGGCAAGTTAGAACAAGCAAACTTGTCAAAAAAAGCAACAACAAAAACGAAAAAAAAAACAACCACCAATTTTTCTTTTTCAGATATCAATTTAATTTAAAGTATTTTCGTCACGAACAAGTAATTTTATTTTCAGCACAAGGTTAGGTGTTATTTTCCTGATTTTTAAAAATTGTTTTGAACTTTTCACAGCATATTAAAATTACAATGCGCTTAAAAAACTACGAGCAAAAAGTCAACAGCTGCTTTTGACAGTTTTCACCAAACTTGCACTTGCTCAAGAGGAGGTGCAGAAAATGCTGTGCTAAACTGTTCTAGAACAGCTCATTGAACACAAAAAAGATCAGAAAAGATCAGAAAAGAACAGAAAATTTCTCATTGAACACCAAAAGCCTGATCTTTTCTGTCTGAAACTGTTCTAGAACAGGTCATTGAACACTCTTATAAACGCTTAAATCTTTGTTTGAGTGTAGATAACTATTTCAGGGAAGAGTTTACAATTGCAGAAATGAGCTTGATTTTTAAATTGAGAACGGAAATGATTGAACTTAATTATAGGCCACATAGAAACGATTTATCACCTATTTGTTCACTCTGCAACCTTAATGAAAATGAAGATGTGTATCACTTTATGGGGGTTTGCCCCATTTTGCAAGAGTTTCGTAGACTCTATTTCAATAAAAGTTTCCCGACTTTTGAAGAATGCGCCAAAGTCTTGAATGGAGAGTGTGGCTGGAGGTTGCTATTACAATTTTCTTTCCATGCCAGGAATTATAGGAATACTTATTTGAATATGTTTTGAATTTTTTCTTGGAATATTATCCTCGTTATGTTTTAGCTCAACAGAGACCAAATTTTTTTTGTTTCGAGCTTATCGATAGTTTTTGTTTTAGCTAAACTAAAAGCCCAAAAAAAAAAAAAAAAAAAATTATAATGCAGCTTTTCACCTGTCCTCCTCGGCATTATTTTTGTTTTAGCTAAACTAAAAGCCCACCTTGCTTTTGTATTCTCTATAGTGTATTATCTATTTTGTAAAAAAAAAAAAAAAAAAACATGTTAAAATAAAACTAAGTTAATTTAATTTCTATAATCAATCAAACTTAGATCTTTTCTTGTAAAAAAATAAAATATTTATGTATATAAAATCTAAATAGAAATTGTATAATCTCTTATATTAAACGTTTTGTTAATATCCGGCAGACGGCTTTAAAAGCCATGCTTGTAAATCTTTATAGAAAATATCTTATGTTACCTTTAAGAAAACGAAAATAAAGAAAAATCTAATCTAATCTAATCTAGTTATAAGGGTGGTAGTCATAACCCCTTGATGTGCGCGTTAATTATAAAAAAAAAAAAAATATCAGGCTTATGAACCGTAGTTTTTCTGCCCGTTCTGCCATCTGATACTTCAAAAAGCACAACGTTCCAGTCATGGCACAACTATTCACTTCAGTCTAAATGATGTCTTTCTCTGTTGGCCACAACTTTGTGACTTGTGACTTTTGAGCAAAATCGGTCTGTTTTCCTATTCGTATATTTCTGAGCAAGTCTTATGAACCGACGTGAACCAATTTATGCAACCTGTCCGCACACTTTAGATTCAGTTCCTTGGCTCTGCTTCAAGATAGAGAAAGAAAACACTGATGTGTATCTATGCTAAAATTCGATGAATGTTCTCCCAACACAGTGGCGCAGCAAAGCGACTCACTCGAATTACAAAAATAAGTGTCTGCTTGGTTTCAATCTAATTTGCATAATGTCACGTCAGTCGTGTCGCTGGGTTTCAAATAATACAAAAGAGACTATGACACAAAGCGGAAAACCTTGGACAAATGATTCTTCTCATCGCGGTGACGCGGCTCCTTCTCAGGGTATTACTAAAAAGTTTCCCCACAGTTATTGTCACACAGTGACATATTTTTTTCCTTCTGCTTCTCAAACCGACGACAACGACGACACTTAAGCCATTCGTCTGGGACAATGAATCTTAATTAAATGAATTTATTAATAATTTTAATGTTGCGCCTCTGTGGTATAAGTATCAGCTATACAAAATTGTTGTTTCACGTGGCTAAAGGTTGCAGAAGGCTATGTTTGCTGATCTGAGAATGATTTGTTAACCCAGCGACTTTTAAGTCGGTGGATAGCATTGCATTATATTCCAAGAGAAGACGAACGGGGCTCTATAAAGTGTGGGAAATCGGAAATGAGGAAAAATGTGGTTTTATTATATGGAAATTTTGTCGTGGAGTAATGGCCTCATTTTGTCTCTTTTTGGGAAACATTTTGTCAACTTGGGTAGTTAACAGCGTTGACCTTGGTCGTTTAAATGTCCCAAACTTTAATAAATCAAATCGTTTCAAGTGATTGTTCTGTATTTCGCTGGTCGTTCCGCCAGTCGTAGTCTTCTTTACGTAATTATTATACTTCATTTTTAGGTTTGACTATCATTTGGCTTTAATAATGGCTCTCCTTTACATCCAATTCATCTCAATCAAAACAGAATCTAGAAATTATGAAATTATTTTTGTTTAAGGACTCTCTTGCACAAAGCACAGCATCTGGACGAGTTCTCATCTTTCATGTGCATGTTCCCAACAAACAGACTCTTTTTCTGTGTGTAATAATTTCACAGATTCCTCGCATCAAGAAGAGCGGTAGAAAAATCCATACAGATGAAGAGAGAAGGAAAAATGAATAGAAATAACGATTTGCATTAATCCGGTGTTTACACTCATCACTCCCTTTAACAAGAAAAAAAAAACTAAATCAAAAATGGTTCGCATCCTTCTTGCAGTCATATCAAGTCCTCCTCATCATATGTCCAGGAAGCAGGACGTTAAGATGATGGCTCTCAACAGTGTCCTATGTTCAATAGCTTGCTACTGTGTTCCCGGCTGCATTATAATCACAGCATCGCATGTGTAAACAAAACGCACAAATGCAATATTACCATCAGCGCAGATCTTGAAATACGAAGCAGAATAAAAGGATCGGCGGTCCTCTCATAACGAGGACCACCAATTAGGAAGCTAATCCAGTTCTTTTTTGTCCGCGTCTTTCTTTGTGCGGGACGGATTACATAAGGACGTTGAAAAAAAAAAAATATTTTTCTCAAAATTCTCATTTACCATTCGGTTGATGTGCGCTCTCAGTTAAATTTGAATTGACAGCAGGATGGCGGTTAGTTGTTTTGTGAGACATGGGTGCTGTCTGCTAATCTTGTTAGGAAACGCTTCATAATTTTTCTTTGAACAATTTTTTTTTTTTTCGAGGGTGAAAAGGTGCAGTTTTGATGTAATTTAGCGAGCGGAGAGTCGACCAATCACAAACGTGTCTGTTAGAGACAAGGTGTGGGATCACAACATTTCTGGATGATCAATCAATTCTTGCTTCTTTTTGTTCGAATTTGCTATCAGTTGGCAGGAAAATTAGGCCACCACTCGTGTGAGCTAAGTGTGATATAAAATTTGGAGCGATATTTATGATTCCGAGCAAAGGTTTTGGTACTTATAGCTTAATCGTTAACATGTCTGCCTTTTGAAATGGAGTTCGAAGTTTCTAATCCCAGAAACATCAAGCTGTTTTTCACAGGTATCGCTTATTGCGTGGAACTGGAAACAACGTTGCCATTAAACACACTTTCTTACTTATCCAATCGCAGTACGCAACAAATTGCAGGTCTCCTCCATTCCCCACAAGCAATGGCTGAGGGCACTTTAATAGGCTCAGGATCTACCCAGCTTTTTTTGCAAACATATTCATTTATTTTATAAAGCTTAACATTTGTGCGTTGGAGTCTAACGCTGATTCTTCCTAAGGTCAACCTTAACTCCACGATTAGGTTTTATTTACAATTAACGCGCACATCAAGGGGTTATGACTACCCTTATAATGTTATAGAGCAAAGTGCGAGCATTTAGGAAAATAGAAGAGGATTTGAAAGGAGATATCGATGCACGTTGCTTTTAAACTTTTGTGAATCGCAATACAGGGGAAAAACTGGGATATATAGAGCATTCCACATTCGGGTGGTGCGACTAAAATATGAATCTCTATACTTGACTGTATACGACCGAAGTTGGGCTAAAGGTAAAACTGATGAGCATTCCTGCCAAGGCGGGTGTTGCGCATAAAATGTTCCAGGGGAGAAATGCAGCTGGCTGTTTCACTAGAGCAGGTGACGTTTTGACGATGTTCAAAAGAATCAATCGATTCTACAAATTGAACTATCACCTATCAATCTAAACGCTCTGTTTTGTACCTTATGAAGTAGGCGCAAAGATGTATGAGGAGCACCTGACCAGATATGGGAGTTGTATTCCAGTTTTGGGCGAATGAAGGCTTTATAAATTCTAGCCAGGTCAGAAGGGGTAAAGAACTTCCTGCATCGTCTCAAGAAACCTAAGCATTTAGCAGCGTTTTTGGCCAGAGAAGATCATCGTTTACACACATACAAAGTACTGACAGCTTTTCGGTTTCTTCAATGCAGGTACCATTCATGGATAATGGCAAAGGAGGAATGTTAAGCTTCAACGACAAGAGACAGCATTGAGTTTTCGAACATTGAATTCTACTCGGTTTTTAAGACCCCATGTAACAATGTTGTCAAGGTAAGAATTCAATGAGCTTATCATAAGCAAGCGTTCCAGTTCCACATCCGAAGAGCAGGGACGTGAATTTGAAAACGAATATGAAAAGCTGAGGGTCGAGTCGTCTGCAAAACAGTTTAGCGGATTAGAAGTTTCAGACAAGAGGTCATTTATGAAAATGAGGAAGAGAGTCGGAGACAAAACGGAGCCCTGGGGCACACCAGCCTTTAGAAAGTGGGTATCAGACTTGAAACCATCCAATACAACTTGTATTGAATGTCCGGAAAGGTAATTTCTAATCCAACGAGAAAAGAGACTCATCGATACCAAAAGGACGCATTTTCGATAAAAGAGCCTGGTGCCAAACTCTATCAAATGCTTAAGAATTGCAATAATCTTACTTTCTCCAAAACAATGTAAAGATTGGTTCCACTTTTGGTGAGATATGCCATGCCATTGCTACGAAAGCCGTTCTGTCGGTCATTAAAAAACTTTCGTTCTTCAAGATATTTCATAAGTTGACGGTTTATCAACGTTTCCATAACCTTGGAAAGAAGGGACGTAAGTGCAATTGGACGGTAATTGGAAGTGGAGGAAGGTTTGCCTCTGTTAGGGACCACATAATGTTCTTGAGAAAAGATGAAAAGTTTTTACTTCCTTTCGGACACAACAGTATTTTTTGCCTTACTTTTTGGTCATTCCAAAACTTAGCCTTTTTTATTCGAGCATTTACAGATATATCTGGCCCGTTTGAACAAATTTCGATTTTCTAAATTTTCGAAAACTACTTTCTCTATCCCTAATCGCCTCTTCACCGCTTGAATCAACAAAATTTCTCATGCCGTTGAGAATTACGTTAGAAATCATATCAGCTGATGCGTTAACGTTTCCGTCGAGAAAGCACAATGACCAGTTAAAGTTTCGAAGGAATTTATTCAGCCGTCCCAAATTTTCTTTCTCGTATTGCCACACAGTTCTTTTAGGGACTTTATCTATTTTTACCGTGGTGGAAAACGAAGAATCTACCGATGTGACACAATGGTCAGATTTGCCTAAAGGAGATGATTCTATAACCCTGCATTTTTCGGGATGAGATTATGTTGAGGTGGCTGTCGGGAAAACGACCGAAGCACGAATGCCTTTGATAGGTTCATTGTCTGACCACAAAAGAATATGAGGAGTTGCATCTTTGAAGCAGTTACTTTAAGAGGAAAAGCATTTCTTTAACATGTTTACATTACAACTTTTTCTTTAAACGTTTGTTTTGTACCCATGCATTTCATGCCATTGAATCAACAATCTGCTGGTAATTCCAATTTCCTACTCAAAACTTCATCAAAACATGATGGAAATAAGCCGCATTCGTGTGGCATATGCTCGTCAAGATGTTAGGACAAAACATTTCATTTTATTGGACAGATTTGCACTGGACCACATTGTGTTGCCTTTTTGTTACACATTCATCCGCATCCGCATTAAAAAGAAAGCAAACAATGGTGAAATGAAAGTAAATCCATAAAAATCCTTTCTCTTTTCGAATGAATATTTTCAACAGTAGATACCTTATCAGTACATCAAACAAAAACAAAGCTTAAGTCTCTCATCTTATCCGGTTGCGCATCTCTTTTGTTAACCAATTATATCCATCCGCACAAAATGCAAAACAGAAGGATTTCTGGGGTTCTTATGTTTGGGCGGTTGATCTTTTATTTGTAGTTTTTTTTCCTTTTTTTTAAATTTGAGGATACACTTTTTTGGATTGATTCCCAACTGAGGTAATTGGTAGTTGAAAACAAATGCCGCTTCTGTTTGTGAAAATGTGTATCACAGATTCACAACTAAGCGCCATGCGCCTACACAGAATGTTTGAAAGGAAAAAGGACGAAGCATCCTGTCAATGTGCCCAAGACAAAGGAGATAATTATTCATGTTGCACCGAGTATAGAGAATAAGTAATGCGCCTGTCAAGCAAGGTTGACTGAAAATAAATTGAAGATCCTTCGAAGACAAATCGAAATTTCGAGGCCGACACAAGGATATACACGATGGACTTCATTAATCAAACAGTTGATTTGCACAGGTAAATATCATGTGTGCATGTATTGTGTATATCCAAGGCTGATGACGATGAGACTTCGCAAAATTCTCCAGGGACGAAAATTGAAGCGGAACATCTGAAGAATCAAATTCATTAGGACGCAATGCGTTGACAATTTTCTATTGTCTGTAATAGAAGAAAATTTTCTTGATAGACAAGGTATGTTGCCTTAGAGGCGCCTCAAGTCTTTTCCGAGTGGGCAGCATTATTTCCCCTGAGAGTCACTTTTGGATTGATTAAAGAAAAAGGATGTTCTGATAGATGATGGCTGTTTGTGTGTTGAAACCTTTTTTTTCGATTGACTTTGAATTTTCTTTTTTAAAGAAAGACCGCCCTTGGAGCAAACATCGATTGAATTATAAAATATTTAATGTGAAACCAATTTTTCGATGAGCCCTTGATGGCGTATATTGAAGGTTCGTGTTTGGCAAGTCATGAAGGTTGATTGAGTTTTGGATTGTTGATGATGGAGATTTTTTGTTCTTTTATCTTTTGAGGCGCCAAATACCTTCGGTGTCATATCTCAAAGAAGGCAGTTTCAAATAACTGTATAGACAAAAACAAGGAATAGAATAAAGCAATATACAATCGGCTTCACCATAATTTTTTCACCGATAAGTAGATTATGTCAGAGTGCATGTGGCTTATTTGGCTAGTGTAAGTATAACACTACCCGTCGCCTTGCTTTTCAGGTCTTTAGTGAGAAATCTTAAGACTGAATGAGCAGTGAACAGGGTGTATCGAAATTTGGATCTTAGATCTGATTTAATTTATATAAGTTGAGTTCAGGGATCGAGTTCTTTGAACAATTAACAAAAGCTATGTATGAAAAAAATCACCAGCAAAGGGCAATTTTCCGGCACTCAAAATTTTGGAATTGAAATCAGGAGCCGATTTGAATACAGTATCGAGTACCTATCTCCTGACGGAGTTATGTGTGTATGAGCTCCGACTATCGCCGGGCAGTAAGTTAAAAAAAAATTTAGTTCAAAAACGTCAAAATAATGTTGAAATATTTCTTTAGTGACAATTTAGAGCCCATTTTCCTCAGAATGCCTTTTTTGTATATTACCACAGCCTTTTTTTCTAAAATGCATACGACAAAATTTTTATATGTACATTGTACATTCGACAAAGATTTATCAAATGTTGAAATAAAGTAGTCTTCGACATTTACGACAAAACGACTGCGACATACTGACAGCAATTGAGCCCATAATAACACTCGTCTGAGCACATTCTTATATGGGACATACGACAAATGCATACCGAGAATTCAGTAAACTATTATCGTATGTGTTCAATAAAAGGCACATACGAAAACAACAATTATTTACCAAATCGACGCGACCCAAACACTGGTTTTTTTACGGGAAAAATTGTCGTATGTTTTAAATTTGACGTATGTGTAAAGTTTTTTGACACATGCGACTAAAAAATTACTCAAATCGTCAGTGACCTCGGATATATCTACGACAAAAAATCACGCTGATTATCTCGGGAACTAAGATAGATAAAAAGGAACGGATTTCACAGTATTTATTGCAGGCTAAAATTATTAGTCAGAGTGGCTTGGTATTGATCCGAATAGGTTCAGAATGGTAGAGTCACCAATTGAGTTACTGGTCCATTGATAGGTGGCTTTGAGACGAACTACCATGTTCGCCGCCGATTATTTACTGTAAATTTCGAAGGATAAGAGATGTATGTTATGTCCAATGCAGCCGAGGGTGTTGAGCAAAGAGCACCGCTCACTCATACACTCGCTGATCTTTGGAATTTGCTTAGTTTATCACGATAAGTCGTTTTTCCAAGGCTGTCCACCATACTGCTACCCCATATGTAAGTATCGGTCTTACGACCGATGTGTATAACCAGTGGCAGTGGGTGATCTGTGCGTGGAGATATTCCGCATTTGCTTTTTGCAGGAGAAAGAGCAACGGTGGCTTTCCTGATTCTCTCTCGTGTATTTGATTTCCCAGTTTAGCTTTTTATCAAGGATAAGACCCAAAAATGTTCCTTCGTCTGAAAAAGTTGCTACTTGATAAACTTTATAAAAAAGGAGCCAGAGGCCTTATTAATAAAAAGTTTTCCTCAAAGTTTCAAAATTGGTAATGCATAAAGTTCTAAATGTTTCTTGAATATGGGATCAGTTCTGGGTCCAATACTGTTTTCAATTGGTGTAAGCTCACTATTTCTACAACAATTTCAAGATAAAATCACTGCTGCATTTCCATATACATACACTGGTTAGTTTTGCTGATGTTAATTAAAGCCCTGACTTTTTTTTTATATATACTTTTTAATAAAGCCCTTGTATTACAGCTGTATGCAAAACAGTAAAAATTAGTTTGTAATATATCCCAAATATTAACTTTCTTTCTTAATCATTTTGTATTACATTTTATTATTTCTGTATTAGGCTTACAAATTGTAACACTAACCCGACTAAAATGTAATCAACACTATTAAAAACTAATAATAATAAGATTGTAGCGTAGGCCAATTTGCTTTTTAAATTTAATACCATAATTCTTAGCTTCCAACTTCTTCTATATTACAATTCTATCAGAGGCTATTTTTCCCCATTTGCCATGATATCCAGTATTACATTGGATTCAAACGTTTGATGGTACCCGCTTGGTGTGATGGTTAGCATGTCCGCTTGCCAACCCAGAGGTTCTCGGTTCGAATCCCAAAAAGTACAAAAATGTTTCTCAACGAGTATCGCCTTCGGAGAGGAATCGGCAGTTGGTTTGCAAATTCAATGCCATGGCATTTGGAGAGAGTGAGAGCAGTTAATAAAACAAATTAAAATGTAATAATGTTTTTAGATATTAAAAGTATAACGCGTATTTTTTTCATTACCATGCAGCATTACTTTTTCATATCTTAACATTATTACATTCTAAAATTTGTTTTATTAACTGCTCTCCTTTAATATTTGCAGTTTATTAGATTCTAATTAATTTTTGGTGTTGTCATATATGCAACCCAAAAAATATTAAAATCAACACCAACATTTTTAACAGTGTAAGACTGATGTCTTTTGATTTTCATAAAAAGTAATAAAACGAGGTTCATGCTGTATAATATCATAGATAATGTTATCAGATATATTCCTTTATATTATCATGCTCCAATGTGAAGTCAATTTTTTGGACATATGATATTCAATAATCAATTGTATAATAATCGATGGAAAATAGGCAATTTTTGAATGATTTTCAAAATACAACGATGCTCTGAGACGGAATGGAGGGTACCTTTAATTTTCTGCCGGTTGCGAACGGCTTATCGAAAAAGTGCTTTTCATATGGCAATGAATTTTTTGACGGAGGACTTGCTAATTCCTCGCGAAATTTGTTACCCGTGGAAAAACAGTTTTTGTCTTCGTTAGGATTAGTGCAGTCAATGAAGCATTTTAGGTCCGAATTTTTTTACTGTGAACCGATTTGCATGAAATTTTGGAATTAGGCTCATCTTACCCTTAACTTCAAAAGTGAAAATGATTTGAACACCGCCACCACCCTGGGGGTGGTTGCCACCCCTTTTGGGGGGCGAATTTTTTTTCTTTAAAATAACATCGGATATCGATAAAAGGCCTAATTTTAAGCAAAAAATCAAATACAAAGTTTTTCATTAAGTCCAATACTTTTCGAGTTATTGGCAATTGAAAATTCGCAGTTTTTTCACGTTTTTCATCTATTTATTGCAAATATCTCCAAAACTATACGTTTTATCGAAAATTTTATAAAGAACAAAATTGTAGCAGGTAAAACAATGAACAATTTGGTGTTTTATAAGGTATTCTAAGAACAATATTAAGCTAGATATAAAAGATCAAAGCCATTTTTTATTTTGTCTGAAATTTAATCGTTGTGGTCAATGCCATTTAGCGGCGAGCAGATGCATTTTATGCATTCTAATACCAAAAGATATTTTGTAGTGCTTGAAATAAGCTTTAAAATGAGCACTATTAAAAGTCTTTTGCACGTAAAATAAGTGAGCTGTAGTGCAAATATGGAGAGCATCTAATGTTTTTTTCTTTTAAATCAATGAGTTTTTGGACCATAACTCCTTCAATTTTCATGCTATCACAACTTATAAAAAGCCATAGTAAAGGTAATTAAGAGAGCTACAACATGCTTTATTGCAATATGTAGTAAACAACCTTTTGCTAAAACGGTGAAGGGTTAAGGGACTAGAGAAGAGGCTGCGATTGCTCTGCCGCGCGCTCTTTAAACAATCATATCTCCATCAATTTTTGTCTGACTGAAAAAACTAAAAGACCAAATTGTTTGTCAGAAAAATACCTAAATTTTTTATTCTAACCTTTTTGTACGTATCTGTCGTCATTTTTGAGATATTATGAACAAAGTGGGTTTTTTAAAAATTTTAAAATTTGTTGTTTTTTTTTTTAATCGTGACTTTTTTGAAAAATATGTGTCCTGAAGCATCCAAACTGATTCTATCTTTCAAACTCTTCATAACAAACTTAATTTTAGGCGGAATACTATTAAATTTAATTTTGGTGGAAATGGCTCTTATGAAACCCATTGATTTAAAAGAAAAAAACATTAGATGCTCTCCATATTTGCACTACAGCTCACTTATTTTACGTGCAAAAGACTTTCAATAGTGCTCATTTTAAAGCTTATTTCAAGCACTAC
Source organism: Melanostoma mellinum (assembly GCA_914767635.1). Taxonomy (NCBI): domain Eukaryota; kingdom Metazoa; phylum Arthropoda; class Insecta; order Diptera; family Syrphidae; genus Melanostoma; species Melanostoma mellinum. The sequence continues at coordinate 32,963,138 of OU612059.1, forward strand.
AAAATATCTTTTCGTATTAGAATGCATAAAATGCATCTGCTCGCCGCTAAATGGCATTGACCACAACGATTAAATTTCAGACAAAATAAAAAATGACTTTGATCTTTTATATCTAGCTTAATATTGTTCTTAGAATACTTTATAAAACACCAAATTGTTCATTGTTTTACCTGCTACAATTTTGTTCTTTATAAAATTTTCGATAAAACGTATAGTTTTGGAGATATTTGCAATAAATAGATGAAAAACGTGAAAAAACTGCGAATTTTCAATTGCCAATAACTCGAAAAGTATTGGACTTAATGAAAAACTTTGTATTTGATTTTTTGCTTAAAATTAGGCCTTTTATCGATATCCGATGTTATTTTGAAGAAAAAAAATTCGCCCCCCAAAAGGGGTGGCAACCACCCCCAGGGTGGTGGCGGTGTTCAAATCATTTTCACTTTTGAAGTTAAGGGTAAGATGAGCCTAATTCCAAAATTTCATGCAAATCGGTTCACAGTAAAAAAATTCGGAGGTAAGGCCCTATTTTTCTCTTCATTGACTGCACTAGATTCGAAACACGATCCTTTGGGTTCAAATTATTTAGACAGAAAGCAGAAATCGAAAGACTTGAGGAATGAAACACTGCTTAAGGTTTTGGTAAAAAATGGATGAAAAGCAATTAATTTAACAATTATTCATAAAAGCTTTTTTATTTGGCTGAATTAGTTTGATAGGTGCCTCATAATTGGGGTTAACAACAACTTAATCATCCACGCAGGACACAGCATTGTCGCAACTTCTGACAGTCGAAAGCTCTCCTCATTGATTTTGTCCTTCTTATTCGAATAAGAATTCTAGGTCATCTTCGCCTGCAGTGTTATGCTGTACTGTACGTGCTTTTATGAAATAGCATATCTTCTTGACACCATCACGTAGGTAGCTTGCAGTAATACAGCTGCCGAGGCGTTTGCTTAAGGACTCCAAACCAGTACTCGATGGCAACACGACATTAGGATGCTAGCCGACTTAACTCCAAAGATTTTCCTAGCAAAAAAAAGGATCCAAACAAATTCCACGAACAAATTGAGATGTCATTAATTTTATATTTACCTTGAGTGTTAGCTTAATCTCACTAGCGACACATTGTCCTTACAACTAATTTAAGCTCGTTTGCTATAACTTAGTTTAGAAAATTTATTGGAATCTTACTTTGTGCTCCCTTCCTACGGAAAGAGCAAGTTGAAAGCATGCTCTGATGGCGGACTTTCTAATTTCTCATGAGATGCTGTTTACATCCAAAGCAATGTTTTCGGAAACCAAAATTTTGAATGTGGGCTTAATTTCCTGATTACCACACTGAAATCGAAATGAAAAGGATTATTCGTCAGAGAAGGATTCCAATTGTAGGTCTAACATAGGTACAAACATGGGACGCTTAAGGAACTTCTAATAAGAAAGTTGATACAATACAGGCAAGATTACCTACCTACCTATCAACTGAAACTCAACTACTTACTTCCTTCCTAAATCAAAGCAATCAATCATGCAAAACAAAAATAAAAATAAAAATTCAAAATGTCTACCCGAGACATTTGAGTCTTCACTAACACTATCAAGTATATCACTTCACAATTCAACGTATGACAACCATTCAAAAAAAAAAAAAACTTGCTCTCACAACAATGGCGTTCGTCCTATTGTTTGCAAAACTCATTTTAATTCCATCGAGCGATGCACCCTCCCGCTCCCAGCAGCGTGGCATGGTTCCGTAATTAAACAACAGATAAAATACAATATTGACATATTCATTATGTAAACAACAAAGTCGGGGAGTGAGGGTAGAGAAATTTCCAATGTACAAGGACGCGCGTATTCAATTTCGCCGCCATTTATCTATTTTATAGAGCGATCCTAGCGAACCCACACCATACGAGTAGAAAATAACACGAACGAACACACACAACCCTTCGCGGTTGATTGACGATACTCAAATCACAACGCTGCGCATTAGCGTCATCGTTATAAGTTTGTAAATCGTCAACCCTTGTGATTTCCATAGGCTTTTTTGCCATTAACGAGTTTATCATCCTCTTGTAAAAAGTGGGTACTGGGTACATAACCGCACACGCACACCCATGTTCTGAATATTTATTCACGGAGGATAATCAGGAGCGGAATAATAGCTAAGCAACAGCACTACGAAATACCGCAATATGGGAGATCAAAAAAGGGGTGTGGAATATGTTTAACATCGATGCGAATGCATTATTATGAGAGCCTTGTCATTGTGTAACGAGAAATAAAAATAATATTGAAGCCATGCCCTGATGGGAAATAAAAGGGGTAGGTAGAGAGTTAAGTCCTTCGTCCTTGTTTCACATAGTTAAATGATTTCGGGCAGTCAAATTGTTCCTATGCCATAACGACATGCAAGTACTTAACATCAAAATTAATACGCCATCGTCAACGGTTGTTATGTTATATGAGTCTCTAGGAAGTATGTCATTAGCCTGGCACAGCCTACAGCCCTTAAGTGCATATTTCATTTCATACCCAAATATGTGGAAGTGTATATAGATATCCTTCATTGAAATGAGTTTTTTAGTGCTCACCCCGTCAAAGTCCACTCACTAACCAAGGACTGCATTTTCATTAGGGCTGTAACCGACTGAACACACCAACACCCTACCCTGCCCAGCCCATGTCCCTTATTTTTCTGAAGGGAATCCTTTTTTTCGGGGTGAAGTCTTCTCTTTTTTGTGATGAGGAACAGGAAAGGGTGGGCGATGAAGGTTGTTGGTATAAGGACATGCATAGAAATAAAAACTCATCATGACAGAATTCACGAATGAATGAGTCCTTTTCAGAATCATTTTTACGAAGTTCTTGTTTGTCCACACAGCACCAAAAGGCATATGCAAATATATAACTTTTAGGTATGTGTGTGTGGTGAGTGGACGATTTTTCACAATTAAGATGGTGGGTGGTTTTACAAAAAAAGAAAAGCTTAAGCGACCATGCAGATCCTTGGAAATTTTTCATTAAAATTTTGTGATTGGAAGAAGGATAATGGGCAAAGCAGTAGATGTGAATGAGTTTTGTATGCGGTGGCCGTCGTTGGTCTCTTTTGTCGCCGTGAAGGGATGTGTTCATAATTTCCATTTTGACCAAAGAAAATATTTCAAATGAAAAAAAAAATTCGCCAAAAAAAAGGGACCAAGACGTCCAAGAGTCATTAGTGTGGAGGTATGGGTTTGTGGAGTCAGCGTTTTTTTCTTTTTGGGAGGGTCATTGGTCGTATGCCTAGTCGTTTATGTGAAGTGAAGAGCATAATTAGAAAAAGTTTTAATGGATTTTCTATGGCTTCTGTTCTCGTTAAAATTAATCAAGTGATTTTTTTCCCTCAAAGCGAATGGTTGATATTTTCTGGGATCTTCTTCCAAATCTATGGACAGGCTTTAATCAGTGAAGAGATTATGGAGAAACGCTTCTATTTTCAATAAAAGCGACACAAAAGCTCTTACAACATTAAATTAGCAAATGTTATCTAAAAATGTTAAGATAGAATGATACCTACCTGATTGCTACGTCAACCGGACGGCCTTGACGGTACTCTGTTGATCGTCAAACAATAAAGGAACCATCTGGAAGTTGTGTTCGTATGTATAGGATGGTCGAAGTTGTATAGATCAGCAAACAAGGACTTTTAGCTGAGTTAGGTATAAGAAACTTGCATTTCAAATTAGGTCATCAACACCCAATTGACTAAAACACACACATTTTCCTTTGAAGGACACAACGCAAATGCCGCTGACTAAATAAACACCCGACACTCCTAATAAAACTAGCACCTAACATCCGTTCCTTGATGTGAGCGCATTTATAGCCCCTAGTCCACCATCATGCAACATGCAACACTCCATCCGCAAAGTGATAACGTTTTATGGTTATTATCGACTGTTGCAAGATCAAAAAGAAAGACCCTTTTCCTGAAACAAAAGGACATTTTCCCATCAATGGTTTGTTTTGTAGGAAACCCAAGTCAAACACAGATCGCGGTGATTGTTTATACACGATTTTCTTTATATTTAATCAAGAATACGACTTTCAAGGAAATTCCAATAAAAAAAAGGAATCCTTCAGACTTTTGGTAATCGATCAGCGCGGTATACCATCAGGCAACATATGTCTACACCACCCCGCTATATTACAGCGGTTCCAAGAAATCTCAAGTTGCTATGTTCTCGATGGCGATCTTTAACAAAATACAAATCACATTTCTAAAAGCGTAACGAATCAATCAAAATGCAATCATGTTCCACTTTCTCAGGGATTCTTATTCAATGTTCCGCTGATTCGTCCTCCAATTCATTTGTCATTTATCATCATCCCCAAGCTGTGGCGTCGGGAAATCTTTTCAATATTATGTAGGTATCCTTGAAACAAGCATATTTTGTGTCGACATTTTTCATCCACTTGTAATAATCCTCAGGAAACAATATAAAAGAAATGACGCTCTCTCTCTCTATGGAGTGTCGCCCTCAATTGTAATTTTTTTTCTTCTCTGCATTCCGTGTAATAATAGTCATCAAGGAAGATGAGGATTGTTGTGTCCCTAAAAAAGAACAAAAAGTGATCATCGTCTTAGCAAAGGCACATTCACCGGTATGTCATTAGGATGATCGTCCTCCTCGGAGGGTCGCACGATCATTGATCAAACAACAACAACACCTACGACATATCAGAAAATTCTGGACGTAGGACAATACAAAAGATTGTATTCTGACTTGAAGTGACATAGGTATACTGATGCTGCTTTGCCCTGTAGCCCATGCATTGATTGCTTCACGCACACCCCTAGCTTGAATCAAGGGCCTCTACACATAGCCGGCTGATCGTTATCCTGGGTGTTCACAAGCACAGTCCATCGGCATATAGAGCGCTGGAACGATCTGTCAGAGGGTAAAGTGGAATCCATTAACCTTTAGGGATTGTGTCATTTAGCGATTCGACATGTGTTTGAAACGCTCGAGTACAATGTTCTTGTCCTTTGATCGGCATTGTTGTTGGGTGATAGCTTGACTTTGTCGTTATTTCGTGTCACACTCTGAATGTGCGTAAGATTAGTGGGAGAAATAATCTTTTGGGCCAACAGGTATTTATTTTTACACGCTCGATTGTGGATTGTCCCTTATTTGAAGTGAAAAAGGGACTCTTGAATGTGACACACAGCTCGGCGAGTAATAGGCGACTTGATGAAGCGAACAAGTGTCCCTTTGTTGTACAACTAATTGTTTTTTCTTCCTTTGATGGCTTCCCTCTTTGAGGTTGACACTTGTGTAACTGGTCTTTTTTTGTTATAGATTTGGATTAGTTTTTAATTTTAAAATAACCGATTTGTTTTTTCAAGAAGAATGGAAATTTATTCGGCTGGGAATTGGATTAAAATGAAAAGAAGAAACAACTCTGTGGAAATGTCAAGACAGCTTTATGTTTCATTTCTTTTTCTTGGGCTGTAAGGATTTTACAAATTAAGAAACAAATGGAAGAGTACTGGTCTTACTTAGGTGGATACTATAGTTCTGGGCAAACCTGGGTTTCAACCAACACTATCCGCAATTTCGATTTTGGGCAAGCTCTCTTGAGTTGCACTCTAAATGGGTTGAGGTCTTCTTCCACTTGTTTGAGCCACTTAAGAAGAGGTCTTCCTATTCCGTAATTTCTCTGCAAAGTGGTTTCCAAAAGCCATAGATGGCGGTGCGGCCGGAGTCTAGCCGGAGAGTTGAGGTCCATCCGCTGAAAATGTCCCATTCATCGTAATCTTTCGATGGGTAGTCATCTAGTTATGTCCTTGCCGCGCTACAGCTCATTGTTTAATCTTATACTTCAGACATCGTCGTCACATATGGGACTAAAGATTATTCGCTGTACCTATCTTAGTCTTTGTATAGAGGAGGTTTTATTTCTAAACTCCACTCTTGACCCAAAGAAGGAGCGGTTGGCGAAAGTATGTCTCAGTTTGATCTTCGCACTGGATGTTATTTTCAGTATTCAGTGTTTAAAGCAGATCCTACGTGGGCGACGTATCTATGGAACAAATGCATCATTAGTCTGAGGCAATACATGACCTATTCTACCTTCGTCTACTAACACTGACTACTCTGCCATCCTGTATCAAGAACGAAATTGATGAGCTACAAAACGATGACATATCTGGACCAGATGGATGCCAGCTATAGTCCAAGTGTTACAACATCATTTATTGTCCCTTTTCATAAATAGACCTGAGAACGATGTGTCTTACTTCCGTCCCATAGCCAAACTGTCATACATACCAAAGTTGTTTGAAAGCATTATTTATGATAAACTGTCCTTCTACGTTAAATCTATTTTATCTCCTCGTCAAAATGGTTTCAACCAATCTGGTTGATTTTGTTTTGCCATGTCTTGTGTACGCTATATAGATCAGGGGTGGCCAACTTGATTGGACCCAAGATCTCTTATTCACTAACGAGACCCTGTGCGATCGACCAATTACATACTTCTAGAAATCTTAAATGAAACAGCATGGTTCAGTACACTATCATGTAGAATTTTTTATTTTATTAAGCGAAAAAACATAAATGTGAATATATACTTAGTACATACTACTTAAATACTTATTTACATAAAAAAAAATTAGTGTGAGCATTGCGCCGGAGTATCATCCACTAGTTTAGTATAATCGGGTTTGTAGTTGGAGATTGCCAGCCTTAAAGAATCCAATGTATGAGCGTCTGTCAAGCGAGAACGTTGTTTACTTTTTGTTTGTTTTAAGTAGGAAAATGCTGATTCACATAAATATGTTGAACCAAAACACGAATGAAGTTGTTCAACACATTTCTTCAAATTTGGATATTTTTCATTGGAAACCAATGCCCAGAAATCTTGATAAGAGGATGACCTTGCTTTAAGAAATATGTCGCAGCGCAGAGTAATTATTTCGTTTTGTAACATGGTGTGCTCCATTTGAAATGTATCAGCAAATTTTGTAGCCAATTCATAGATATCACTTTGATCAATGGAATCATTGAACGGATAACTGATGAATTGAACCAAGTTCTCAATTTTTCTGAAATCACCAAAGCGAATTTCGAAGTCTGCTACCACTGCCCTAATTTCTGTCGTATATTTCTCAGAAATGAAATTGTAGGTAGGATGTTTTTCCATGTGATCCTTGATGTTAACAAATTGTTCAAATTTTTTCTTCTCTATGTCAAGTATCATAGACGCTGTTTGACATTGAAACGCTGCAATAGAACTTATCATTCCTGTCAATGTTTTATTCTTTCCTTGTAGATTTAAGTTTAATGCACTCAGTTTTCCAGTAAAATCTGCCAAAAAAGCTAAATCACATTGCCAGTCTACATCACACAATTGCTGATAATTATCACAACTTTCATCAAGAAATTTTATTATTTCGTCCAATAGATCTCGAAATCTTTGCAAAAACTTGCCTCGGCTCAACCACCTTACATCAGTGTGCATTGTCAATTCTGGTTCCTTCTCATCTAATTGCTGTTTAAAGAGCCGCCTTTGGAGAGATTTTCCCTTTATGGAATTTACAATCTTAAAAGAAATATCCATCACATGTTTCGTGTTTAGTCTCTTACTAGCCAGTACTTGTTGATGAATTATGCAGTGGTAGCTAATGAAGTCTGGAAAATCTTCGTCTTTGTGACAAAGGGCAATAAAACCATTATGAATACCTGTCATTGCAGGAGCCCCATCTGTTGTCATTGATACGAGCTTATACATGCATAGCTTAATCTGGGCGGCCGTGGTGCAGTGGTAGAGTGTTCAGTAGGTAGGCCGGATGCGTGGGTTCGAATCCCGCTCTGGGCATCTACTTTTCTTTCAGCCTCCTAGTTTCGCCGCCCTTGAGGTTGTATGTGAAATAACTAACACTTTATTTCCACTACTGCAACACAGAAAAAAGGGAAGGCTGCTACCCTGGTAGTACAATGGACCGGTAATTAAGTCTGAGTTCTCCAGGTTAGCATATAAGCCTCTTCTTTTTTTAATAAAAAAAAAAAAAAATCTGGCAAATATATGCTTTGAATTCCGTGAATATATCAAGGCCACGAGTTTTTTCTTTTAAGGAAATCATACCTAGCAGTTCTTCTTTGGTCGAAAAATCTTCGAAGACCATCCGAATAAAAACAAGTAATTGTGCAGTATCAGTGACATATGTTGCATCGTCAAATTGAAGCGAAAAAGCAACGCAGCGGGCGATATCTTTTTGTATAGTTGTTCGTTTAAGTTTTTACTTATTATTTCTATACGGCGCATCACAGTATTTCGCGACAGCTGTAATCCATGAACAGCTTTTTTAATTTCGTTTTTATTTATGAAATTCACGAACAGAGAATCTGACACTTTACAAAGTAGCAAAGTAAAGTAAAGTAGTACAGTTTTTCTAGAGCTAGTTTTTCAGATTCTGTGACCACAATTGTATATGTTTGTATTGAAACTATTTAAGACTATGTCTGGTCTACGTATTTATATTTTTGCCTTGCGACGATCGACTGGACTAACCGTCGCGATCGACCGGTCGATCGCGATCGACCTGTTGGCCACCCCTGATATAGATGATGAAAATGAAGTTGATGTTATTGCAACTGATTTTAGTAAGGCATTTGATAAAATGTCACATAAAATCATCCTTTTAAAATCAAAAACCCTAGGTTTCGCCGTTGATTGTTGTCAGAATTCTTAATTGCAAGGTTTTGATACGCGGATGTTATGAAAATATTAAGAAACATTACTTCCCGCCCATTATTGCACCCTTATATATTTTCTGTTTGTTGTGATAAAAATAATTTCAATCTTAATATAAGTAAATGTCATACTATAACCTCATTCCCGCAAACGTTTACCCCCACCCCTCGATGCTACTATTTACGTGGTGAGCCCATACACGATGATTCTTCTCCGCTCGTGGCTAAGATGTCATTCATAAAGAGCTGAACTTTCACTACCTTATTGAATTTATAATAAAGAAAGCTAATACTATGGATGGGTTGGTCGATAGAATTTCCTGATCCATATTCTTTAAATCTCTGTACGTCGCTTTCGTTTTGCCAATTTTAGAATATGTTTCCCAAGTGTGATGCACCTTGTCAAATAACAGTGACTAAACAAATCGAATCTATTCATTTAAAGAATAAATGAAAAATTTCCCGTAGCTAGGCAAAACGCAAATTAGGAGTTGAGATGATCTACACGATATTTCAACATTTCTATTAAGAAACTAGCTGACCCGCCCGGCGTAGCTCAGGCACTACGTTAATCGAATTGAGTAAGTTTAGTCAAGTAGTTTCCAAGTTTCCATTCTATTTCCAAGTTTCATTTCTATATTCAGCATCTGCACAGTTCAACATGGCCACAGAGACCACCACGTGGTTTTACAATACCCTTATTGGGTCTGAGCCAAAATTAAAATTTTCTTCGAGCCTTTATTACTTTACTTATTTCTTCTTGTCTACATAACAAATAAAGAACAACTTCCACTTCATTTGCATTCGAACCCAATATCCCTTCGAGATCCTTGTTTCTGCCAATAGCCTAGAAGTCGCTGTCATAGCTTAGGTCAAAGTGTATAGTATCACTGTTAAAATCATTATTCTTACCAGTCAATAAATCAAAAGAGTTCTTTTCTTAAAAACAAACAATCCAATAATATTATTTTTTGTTATTTAATTAGCTGAGCCGCCCAGCGTTGCTCGGGTCTGTATAGTTTTAAAGCTCCCGTTCTCATTCCTGTTTCTGTTCCCGTGAGATTACAGGGATGAGATCTACGCTAAGTTACTGAGGGATTATATATTGCATCCCAGTGCGAAAAGAATTTTTGAAATCTGTCCAGTAGTTTCTAGATTTCCATTTCCAACCCCGTTCCTGAGGTAATCTACCGTTTACGTGGAAATATTTGAATGAAATATAAGTCTTTGTCACTGAGGGTGATGTACCATCCGAGAGTTGAGAGATTTTTCCACGAAATCGGTCAAGTGACTTTAAGGTTCCCGTTCTCGTTCCTGTTTCTGTTCCCATGGGATTATAGGGATGAAATAAAAGCTTTTAAACCTTCCCTAGACCTACACGAACATTTAAAGATCAAGTTAAGATAAATCCGTTCAGACGTTTTCGAGTTTTAGCAAGGCTAAAGAACAGCAATTTATTTTATATAGATAGATTTATTATATCTTTTTAGATTTTTATAAATAAAACAAATAAATAAACAGTGTGTCGGAACAGAGAGAGGAGCCCCAGGTTAGGTTAGGTTAAAATGGCTGTCAGGAAAACAACTGACACACTTAGACCAGTATTAGGTCCATTGTGATACCATAAGCCATTGGTTCCTAGTCCGTTTCAAGACACCCATTGTCCTATTCAATACTACCTGTGTTATGAAAAGGACATAAGTGAGTTATAAGAAAACATAATATTTTTTCTTTTAATTTTTGTTTTTATAAAATATGGTGTATAAGTAATTGTACAGTATTATATCCGTATCCGAGTTCATTAAGAACAGTTCACGAGTTCCTAGGTTCTTAACTATGGTATGTAATTTTGCTTCAAAGAAAAACGTCCGTTTCATAGCGTATCTCCCCTACCTACATGCCAATATTCTTCAAATCAGCATTCCTGATCCTTTCTCACATCAAACCAATAATACCTACAATGTCGATCTAATTCAAAGGTCATTTCTGCATAACTGCACATTTTTCTTATCTATAACCGCATGACACAACAAACAAACATCACCATATCCACTCGCATTCCAACTTTTATCTTCCTCAGAAAGCAAAAGATACGCAAACAGATCACCACACAGATAGCACACACTTCAAAACGATCAAAAGATTGACCATATTCCCAAGAATGACCGAAGACCGCATCCAAACCAAAAAAAAGCAAACAAGAATCCAAACGACGATGATGACGACGAGCTCTGATCCTTATCAGCTGCCACAATCTGGACGACTACGAGTGCGCATAAGGCTGACTCTGAATCTTGCCAGAGAGCGAACCTCTAGTTGTCCAACATACCCGGCAGCGATAAGGAGACACTTTGCATGCAGATAATGGGAAAGTCTTGTTAGAGCCATTAGTGAGGTGGCTTCAACGCAGATTTTTGCATCTTTGGGGAAGCGTAAACTGTATGCGCTACACTATACACATAGTTCAGTTGCTCAAGATGAGCACCTCTGGCGGTGCAGTGTCGAGGTAGAGATCATCTCTGTGTGCAGATTCTGTACGAGGATTTGTTGTTGTTGCTGTTGCTGTTGTTGGTTCTTGTTTGGCGACAAAAGTGGAAACATTGTAGAACTTTTAGTTTGATGGATGGAGTGCTAGAGGTGCAGAAGATGGAATCTAAATTGAATCAAATAACGGTTGGCAGCTGGAGTGGAGTAAGTATTTCATCTCGTCAGCGAACGTCGCGCGTTGATGATGCTGATGCTGGCTTACTAAATCACAGTTAATTGGATCTACCGAGTTGTAATTAATTTGTTAAAGTCTTAATTGGCTTAATTGGTCGAGCAAGTTAGCGACAGGCTCGTGTGCCTTTCGTTGAGGGATATTTATGACAGCAGTGTAAAGACGGATGATGAAAGCGGAACAGAGGGTGCGGTTTTTCTGGGGGATTTTTTGTCTTGTTTTATAAAATAACATTGATTTTCGTTTTGATTTGGGAAATAATTCAGCACACTACCGTTTAGATTTGTTGTGTTTTCAGCATTCAGCTTATGAGTTAAGCTGGGATGACAAAGACTGGTATCTTTTGGCACTTTCAGTTTTGCAAGTAAAACGTAAGTTTGGTACATGCCACGTGGAGATGATCTTATGTTTTATGTACAAGACGAATACCGTATCAAGTAAAGAATGAATTACCGCTTAAATTTTGGACCAAGAGCTCTTATGGGTATGACTGGTTCAGATTACTTTGAAACCACTTGTTTCTTTGGTTAGAACTGAAGATATGTATGTTATCGAATTTTCAGCAGTATTGATAGGCCGGGCAAGAGATTTCGACAATGGGATGAGTTGGTATGAATGAAAGAAATTTGTTTTGATTTGCAAAGGTAAGCATTCGCTGTGATGTCATTCCGTTCATTTATGTGAGTCACAATGCTTATCGAAGCAATTACACAAGTTCAGCTGGTCAACAGTTTTCTTGGATGGGATGAGTTAGCCACATTAATCCTCAGCTACTTCTATGGGAAGAGTTGGGTTGAATTCGAGATGTGAAAGCAGTAGGTTAATTTTTATGCCATGAATGTACCCGTCCCGTTTGGATTAGTGTTGTTCTGCAGATAGACTGAGTCAAAATTTTTGAAAGTGGTATGGGGTGGGATGAGTAATAGATATCTATTTGTTTTGAGTTGTAAAGGCTAATTTTGGCTGTGGTGCCGTTAGGGCTTTTGAATTAGGTCACTATATTTTCTAAAACAAGCTATTATCACGTAAAGCTTTCCAGCAGTTTTTAAGTTGGGATGAGTTGGACTTAATGATTTTTAGCTTAGTGGGGTGCTTTGGCTGAGATACATGAAGGCTCTTTGATCTATTAACTGTCGTGGGAATAGTTTCCTGAACTTACTTTTAAATGATTGATAATGTTTATCCGTTGGCGAATAGTTTTCTTGGATGGGATGATGTGAGGTGAGTGCAAACTATAAAATTTTGCGATTACTTGATTTGAGCCAAATAAAAAGCGCAAGTGTACCAGTTTGGATAAGTTTTGGCAAAAAATTTCGGGAGTGGTATACCAAAGTAGGGATGATTAACAGAGATTCGTTCTGATGTGTAAATTAACGTTGGCTGCGAAGTTATTCTGCTCTTTTTGGAATACGATGATTAGATAAGTAGCCATAAGTAAGGATGGAATAACCAAATCTCTGCCCTGACGGTTGGCTGGAATGCATCTGAACAAATAAGTAAACAAAATGCAATACAATTAATCCTTTGAATAGTATTATCTTACAGTTGGTTAAAGTGTTTTTGGGATGGGGTGAGCTGGGATGACCTTGAAATAAAGGAACAGCTACTTCTTGTTTATAGCTCGGGTGTTGGTTGGATTAAGTTGTATCCGTTTGGACAAGTGTTTTCGTTTTAAATATTTATTTATTGTTTTCGCAGCAAAAATATTATGGTTTTTAAAACCCTTTGAGTCGCAGTGGTACTGCCAGAGTACCACCTGTTTGTACCGCTGTCAAAAATGTTCTACTGCATATTTTGGTCTGAGTTTTCTGTATTCGGGAGTTTTTGGGGTCGCTAAACATGAATCTGAGGCTATATTGACGGAATTCAAAATGGCGGATCCAAATTTGTGGGCATGTTATGTGAAACTGAACATATATTTTAGACTAACTAGACAAACATTAGTTCACTACATATTTTGGTCTCGATTTTTTTTTTTTTTTTTATAATTAACTCGCACATCAAGGGGTTATGACTACCATTATAATGCCATCAAACACAGTGCGAGTATTTAGGAAAATAGGAGAGGATTTGAAAGGAGACATCGATGCACATTGCTTTTGAACTTTTGTGAATCTAATGTAGGGGAAAAACAGGGCCAGGTACAGCATTCCACATTCTGGTGGTGCGACTAAAATATGAATCTCTATACTTGACTATACGCCCGAAATTGGGCTCAAGGAAAAACTGAAGAGCATTCCTAGCGAGGCGAGTGTTGCGGCTAAATTGTTTCAGGGGAGGAATGCAACTGGCTATTTCACTAGAGCATTGTTTATGAAAAAGTGATAAAAGAGAGTGAGACAGGTAACGTTTCGTCGATGTTCAAGAGAATCAATCGATTTTACAATTGAACTATCACCTATCAATTTTAACGCTCTATTTTGTACTCTATCAAGCAGATGCAAAGATGTTTGAGAAGTACCTGACCAGATATGGGAGTTATACTCCAGTTTTGGGTGGATGAAGGCCTTATAAATTGTAGCCAGATCAGAGGGGGTGAAGAATTTCCTGCATCGTCTCAAGAAACCTAAGCATTTAGCAGCGTTTTTGGCGACTTCAAATATGTGGTCATTCCAACGAAGATCATCGTTTACACACATACCAAGTACTGACAGCTTTTTGGTTTCTTGAATGCAGGTACCTACCATTCATGGATAATGGCAATGGGGGAATGTTAAGCTTCAACGACAAGAGACAGCATTGATTTTTTGAAGCATTGAATTCTACTCGGTTTTTATTACCCCATGTAACAATGCTGTCAAGGTCAGAATTCAATGAGCTTATCATACGCAACCGCTCCAGTTCCACATCCGAAGAGCAGGGACGTGAATTCGGAAACGAATATGAAAAGCTGAGGGTCGAGTCGTCAGCAAAACAGTTAAGTGGATTAGAAGTTTCAGACAAGAGGTCATTTATGAAAATGAGGTCGGAGACAAAACGGAGGCCTGGGGCACACCAGCATTTATGAAGTGGGTATCAGACTTGAAGCCATCCAACACAACTTTTATTGAGCGGTCGGAAAGGTAGTTTCTATTCCAACGAAGAAGAGACTCATCGATACCAAAAGCACGCATTTTCGATAAAAGAGCCTGATGCCAAACTCTATCAAATGCTTTAGAAATATCAAGTGCAATAATCTTACTTTCTCCAAAACAATGTAAAGTTTGGTTCCACTTTTCGGTGAGATAAGCCATCAAATCACCAGTGGACCGTTTGCTACGAAAGCATAACTGACGGTCATTAAGAAGCTTTCGTTCTTCAAGATATTTCATAAGTTGACGGTTTATCAACGTTTACATGACCTTGGAAAGAAGGGACGTAAGTGCAATTGGACGGTAATTGGAAGAGGAGGAAGATTCGCCTCCGTTAGGGACCAGCTGGACAAAAGCAGTTTTCCATCTGCTCGGAAAAATCCCAGCAGAATAGGAAAGATGGAAAAGTTTACGCAGTGGTTTTGCCAGCGTAGAAGAACACCTCTTCAGAATAACGGCGGGGATACCATCTGGACCAGTGGATTTATGTATGTTGAGATCTTTGAGGACTCTCACAACCGAGCGAGTTCGAAAAAATATCTGCTTCATCAAAGAATTTGCAGGCTCAAGCTCAGGTGGAGCCAATATGCTATGAGAAAGTGTCGAGTTAGCAGTAAATTGAGCTGCCAGCAAATTGGCTTTGTCGATGGAGCTGACATACGGAGAGTCATTGAAGACTAGCGTTGGGATCGATGACGTGGTCGAGTTCTTAATGTTCTTGACAAAAGACCAAAAATTTTTACTTCCTTTTGGACACAAATACTGTTGCTTTACTTTTTGGTCATGTAAAAACTTTGCCCTTTGTATTTCAGCATTGCAAATATTTCTGGCCCGTTTGAACAGATTTCAGTTTTCTACAGTAGGGTTATCTTTAAATTTTCGAAAACTACTTTCTCGATCCCTAATCGCCTCTTTACAGCTTGCATCAAACCACGAATTAGCTTTGGAAAATTCAACCAATATACAGAATATGAGTTTTCGGGATCACGAATCTTCGGTTAGATTTGAAATAATGAAAATGGACTCAGATTCGTGATCAGTGACCCCAAAAATCACCGAGTACAAAATTTCAAGTCAAAATGTTCAGTAGAAAAAAGTATGACTCAAAGGGTTACGTGATGCGACATAATAGGGGAGCATTTATCAACTTCTCCGATAGTAAACTCATTACCATGAAAGCACCGATCAATTTGCCTTTCGGAATCGGCAGAAGTTTGTTGGTCCCATCTATTTCTTTAAAGCAGTATGAAATGCGCTAGGTCCGAGGCTCTCCAATCTGTGGCGCAACCCAATTTATTTACTAACTATGATAAGATAGAGAGTCATATAGTACCTACCATGTTGTTTTTTGAAATGTTTTAGAGCTTTCCCTGGCTGAAATGTGTTAGTGGGATGATTTCATTTGCTTCTGATTTTGTCATTCTTGAAAAGTATAATAAGAGTTCAAAGGTTGTGCTGGGATAAGTTGTATCTTTCTAGCGAGGACCATTAATGGAGGCTCCACTTTATCAAATTTTACTTTCAAGCATCTGTCTTAAACTTGCTTTTGGTATAGTGGTTTATAATGTTGATTGACGTTTGGAAAGGTTGACTAAGTAAGTGGGTGGGATGAGTTAGCATGATTTTGTTTCTAGTTTGAAAGGGTTACCATGAATGTAAGTTATTGAGTTTACTGAGTAGTAAAGGAAAAAGGTTGAGAGCTTTCTTACAAAGGATAAGGTATAGAATAAGTTGTAGCAAAGAGAAGATTTGTCTCTTGGTATTAGACTGAACAAAAGCTTCACTGTACTTTGTTTGAAAATGGGACAGTAGAAATTGGAAAGTGGAAATAATAGCTCGACTTCTGCTCTCTCCCTCCTCCCCACACCATGGTAATGCTTTAACATCAAATGTGGAATATTAGGGTGGGTCAAAAAATCGATTTTTTACAAGCGACACGAAAATAAGTGTTGTCAGACTTGTCATCAAATATGAGCTCCTTATTTTAATAGGAAAGATCCTCCTCATCACTGTTTTTTATTTTTTTCGCAGTCCAATAGAAAACAATTAATACCCCTCATTAATTGATTGTACAGAAAAGTGTTCATCAGGAATTTTAAACGAAATTTAATGCTCTACAAAAAATGTTTCTTTTATTTTTTCCGTAAACCTCACCATTTGAAAGACATTGAAGATTCAAGTCTGATTATTTGAAGACAAATATCATTTTATGTTTATGAGTTTTATTATTCGACAGTAAATGACTATTATAAAGTGCGCAATTCAAATTTTTGTAGGAAATTATCTGCTTTGTAAAAATGGTGTCTTATGCTTTGGCGATTAAATTAAGCGTAGGTATAAAAGATACACATCATCATCTCTATTGGACTGAGAAAAAAATAAAAAACTGCGCTGAGGGGGATCTTCCTATTAAGACTAAAAGCTCATATTTGGTGATATAGTGAAACATTTAACCAAGATCATTTAATCTTTTTTTCTGTGTACGAATCCTCTTGATAGCAAAAGGCGCAATTGGCGTCCACTGTGTTAAGTTCAGCTAATTTTGTCTGATTTTTGATTTGCCTATCTTAATCGCTCCCTTGTTTGATGCCAATAAACAAAACATTACAAAGTAATAAGAAAAGAAAACAAAATTATTACGAAGAAAAAACCAAGGCTCGAAGCTTCCTTCCTTATCTGCTAGAACAAATCAACCCTCATAGCAATGGTGGGGGGCTCAAGTCGCCTGCAGTCATAAAGGACAATTTAATTCACTTAACAAACTTAACAGCGATGACGAACGATAAAAAAGAAAAAATAGCAGAGCATGCTAGGCATTCGGGAAAGAGTAACGACGACACGGAATACTGCCCTCAGTCCTCCCTCCCAAGCACTGAAAGAAAAACAAAAATCAAAGAAAACAAAATTCTTTCTGGGGTCTCGTGTAGTAGCTCGAAGCTGTGCGGTAGAAGACAAAAAAAAAACCGAAACTCGCGATGTAATCCCCAATTTTTACGGCATTAAATGATAGAATCCCATCCGATTTGCTCACAAACAGTTATATACGGCGCTTCGGCGGATACGCGAATACCGGTACCGGGGGCAATCATCAAATGTCCTGTGAATCTTGTCTGTCTGCCGACAGCTTCATCGAAGTGAATCCCCAATCATCCCTTAAATTTCGTGTTTCCACCTACCGCTGCGTTTTGCTATTTTTTTTTTTATATTATTTTCTTTTCTGCGATTGTTGCTGGTGTTGTTATCTGGGTGATTGTGATGTTGTAACAATGAGATGCTTTTTACTGTTTCCTTTTTTTATGATGTATCTATTGACAATGGGGTGGAATGGGGCTCCAGCAGTCAGCCATATGAAACTGATACACCAGCGAATTGCCTGTTGGGAGGATTCTGGATTTCATTTCACCCCTGCTGATGGACAGGTGTTGAAACCTTGATTCTGCCCTAGAGTAGGTATAGGTGTACGTACACGTGTATGAGAAAAAAATTTATAAATTTTTTTGTCTTCTGACCAATATCATGTCTCCCATTGGGGCATGCGGTTGTGTTATAATCATTTTTCCAAATTGAAATGTTAAAATGCGAAATGAATGAAAATTCGTTTAGCTATGGCGGAGAGTTCAATTGAGGTCGCCTGATGACTGTGAATAATACTTGTACAAGAGAGGGAGCAAAAAAAAAAAGAAAGAAAAATCGCGGACTGACAAAAAATCTCAATTACTCGGGCTCGGAAACATACATATATACCTATGCCTACTCGAACAATGTGTGCACAAAGTGTGATATAACGAGATGTACTCCATACGGTATCGCGTGGAGTTCAGCAGAGTATTAAAATAATTTTTTGAACTTTTTTTTATTATTTTTTTTTTCGAAGTTGGAAATTGTTAGCATTGGGATTTGGAATTGCAAATTAAAAAGCCCTTCCAAAAAAAAAACGGAGGCAAATTATTCTTTTTTTTTCTGTTAAACTACAAACGAACGGGACTAGTGTGGATCTATTCGTCTGACCAAAAGCCAAAACGGATTTTGTTTTAAACTTGTTATAAAACAGGCTTAAAAAACAGCAATATTAGTGTTGATAGACTGCTCTAATAGACGTGCGTAGCGTCGTAATTTAAAAAAAGTAGTATCAATTTTTAATTGAGAGATTGTGCATCACACGGGGTAAGAGGGCAATTTAGAATTAACCCATTTTATTGTTGCCTCTTTGGCTTTTCTTCATTCTTCCTAGTTGGACAAAATGGTGTCCAACTACTGTGCGAATAACCATTTCCTTACTTCGCTTTGATCTTCACTTTGCAAAAGTAACTCATACGGTCATACCTATAAAAGAAGCAATAGCTTTTCATTCATTTTCGAAGAACATTCCACGAAATTTCATCGGAGAATGTAAGAAAGGGTTGCCAGAACCCAGAAAGCAGAAGGCTATATCAGTTCGAAAATTCATTTAATAAGCCAAACAAAACGCGTGTGCATAAGGAGTGGTACGGATTATACAGTTATACAGAGAACAAGGTTTTAGATAAACCTTATGTCAAGGCCGCCATGCCACCCTTCACTTGTAGTATTTTCCTGTGCAACTGGTGTCAATAGCACTGAACTATGAATGATATACTCAACACCGTCATACAACACAATCAAGCGGCACTCAACAACAAGATTAACGTAGAAAGTAGCACGTTTACTAGTTGATTATAACTCACATGCGGTTTATCAGTCAATGGTAATAGAAGGATCCTAAATCTCCTTAACAGAATCAATCATGAACCGTAGCTAAATAGGAGCGGTATAAGCTTTCAGCATACATTCGATATAGTGCAAGGCACTTATGTAGAGACAAGTAATTTATTACACAAAACTTCCACTGAAAAGTCTGGCTATTATTAACAATAGGTTTTCTGTAGCTTCTTTTTCGCAACTTTTCTTGTATCCTCCGTTCCACCAGGGGTTTTCTTACAAACAGAGTTATTGACTGCTGTTTCGCGTGCCACCAGGAACCTTATATCTGTCTTTCTCTATTTGTTTCAACATTTTAAGCTGTCATCGGGGCTATTGAATGTTAGGACAATAGTAACATAACCTGAAAGCTACGCAGTAGAGCTATAGAAGATATTTAAAAGTGTTGTTTACCACTAAATTTAGAGTTTTGTGCCTTAAGAAATACATAAATAGTGTGGCGCAACAAAGCTAGGAGCCCCAGCGCTTAGCACATTTCCCACAACCTTGTCTTGTTAGGGAATGGAGGGGACCTGTATTTTTCTTACCATTCCCAACGCCTGACCGAGAAAGCGCTTTCTATGGCAATGAATTTACTAACGGGGGACTTGCCAATTCCTCGTGATAATCGATAACCGTGAAAAAATGTTTACCTGTGTTGGAATTCGAAATACGAAAACACTTTGCAGAATTATGAAATCGAAGTCAGAATAACCAACGTCAGAAGAAACCGAGGAAATTCTAAAACAAAACGAATTGACTTGCGGAAAGGATTTTTCGACTGTACGAGCGTTACCTGCGATTGAGGAAACGGTTAAAAAGGCTCTGGAATACTATGAACAATAGCTCCCAAACGGTGGAGAGCGAATTTCAAAGTTCCAAAATTGTGCAGTTGGACAAGCTTTCTTCATCATTTCAACATCAAACAGTACCAAAAAAATCTGCGCAGAATTTTATGTCTGGAGAAAAACTATGAAGTGAATAAGGTGACGCACAAAGCCTATAGGAACCTCGGGCGCTAATGAATTTCGACACAATTCAAAAGTTAAAAAGTGCTTTTAATAGCTGAGTTATTGCTCTCGGAAGACATGCTATTTACTTAGATCATCAAGTCTATTCCCGACGCATCCATGGCCATATACAACAAAATCGGTGCAGACTGTTTCGACACCGGACAAGTGGAAACTCCGTGCAACGCAGGACAACGCATTTGCCGAATTTCGCAACTAAAACTTCGAACACCAAGGTGACTAGGTGACCCACTTGGGGTTAAAGAAATGTTTGACAACATTGAGAAAATCTGCTATGATAGGCCTTCATTTGATACCAAACCTGAAGGTGGAAGTGTCTGAATTGATACTCGATGGGTGAACTACAAAATCCTCTGACCCCTTAGTGATCTACAACTACACCATAAGGAAATTCAAGTCTTAATGCTATTCCTGCGTGGAGCACAACAGCTATCAGTCGAACAGATGGAAGCTGGTACATGAAAATTATAAAAAAGTGACAATTTTGGATGCCACGCACTATTTCTCTTCTGACGAACATAAGTTAAACGCTGAAAGACGAATTCTTCGGACGCTTAGAGCATTCTGCGACACCTGCAACTTGGCTCTATTGAAAAATATACCACTTGAAACTAAGACTTCTCAGTCTCAAGTGTGGATATTCTCCACTCCAACGGATTCAAAACTTTGATCTTATCTCTACAATATCAGCACAAGTAGCCAAATTGTAGCATTTGTTGTAGGCGGGTTATACCCTCACATGCGCAACGTCGTTTGCAGCTATGCCCTTGGGGTGATGGTTATGAAAAGTGTATACCTGTTGCGTGGAAGTTCGCTGTTCGAAGTTCGAAACACCCAACTGTTTTTCTACAAGTATCGACTTTTTGCATGTATAATCCAAATATGAACCATCTGCTATGCCTTTCTGCTCTTTCCTTTTTTCAGGTTCCTTCCAAATCTCTTGGCTCTGCTACTCCATCCAATTTATTTTTTTCTTTTTTCTTTTTTATTTGATTAGCTCGAAGAGTTGAAGATCATGTGGGACATCTTTAGTGATATTTAACTAGATAGGGCATCAAAGGTCAATTCATCCAAATGAGAATTAGCTTGCATTAGGACAACCACAAGACGCCGAAGGACGAAAACCATATTGCAACATATTAACCATCAATCTATTCAATGGATACCATCTGAAGACGAAACCAGGTATCAAGTAACTTCAAAAAGAGATTATGTATACTGTTTAGTTCTCATTCAGCAGCAGTGCAAAAAACTTACACCCCTTTGATAATAAAAAGAAGCGGACTCGCCCGAAGACTAAGCTGCTTCTCTGCAAGCAGCTACTCAGACAAATAATTTCAAGTGCTTTCTGCTCTCATGCGATCAGATCATCTGCACTCTGCACAGAATTCATCAACTCTAGAAGAACATTTACAACTAGTACTTAGCGAAGAGAGAGAGAGAGATTTCAAGCCCTGATGACTAGATGTGAGGGCACTACATCAACTCAAGACTATGGATAAATATTCATCAGCGACGAACAGAAAATCCTTTAAACAACAACGCAGCATCAGTTCATAAGTCCGAAAAAGTATTTTTTTTTTTTTTTTTCATTTTCAGCCTTAAGAAATACAATAATTCAAAATTTTTACATTCAAATTGTAACTGTTCCAACAGCTTGATAAAAATATTCTTGATTAACAATTCAGAAGTTGTATTTAACCTCAAAAAAAAGAAAAAAAAAACACAGCAACAAAATTTCGATAGGAACAGCTGTGGAATCGAATACACTTAAGTGTTTTCACTGCGTTTCAGTTCTAACTCAAAATACCAACCCAAGAAATCTCACATAAATATTTTCTTGTAATAGGCGTTGACAACCATGGAGACCACAAAACAGCGATCCTCTTATGTCCCTTTATTGTGTTGGAAGGATAGTCAATTATGGAACAATAGTAAATGTCATAAAATGACATTTATGGGATTTTCTTTCGCCTTTTGTCAGGCGATAGGAAACAAAGAAGCCACCCGCAAATTTGGCACATAATTACAATTACGTCATTGTTTCCTTAGTGTCATCTTTCGGATTGACATTGTGTGGTCCTTTGTTGTAATGTAGACAATGTATACTTTGTTTGACAATCTAAGCTAAGTAGGTACCTGTTTGTCCCCATAAGAATTTAAGGCCACTTTTCAATGCAGCTCAAATAAGATTATAGCATTTCGCCCACCTGGATAATATAAAAAAAAGGATTCGTCCTTCAAATATTTCAAATTATTCGCAATCAAAAGGAATGCTCTTTCTTTATTTTATTTTTTTTTTTTAATGCACCTCTTGAATGTTAAAATTCATTCAATTTGAATGTGCACAACAAATCAGGATATACCTACCTACAGTGGAATTCTGTTCAAAAATTGTAATGCAAATTCCAATCAATCATAAAAAAATCAGCATGTTCAAATTGTTTGCCCATGACGAACAGCACATTTTCGCGAGTATAAAGAAGGAATGCCCATCTGTATATCTACCAAGTACCAATGCGGATTAGAAAATTGAGAGTGTGTGTGAAGGTAGAAATCAGTTTTTATTTATTATAGAATATTCCCTGCAGCTGAACAACGTGAATGGAATTTTATGGATTCAATAACTAATTGGTTCAGAGAGTTATAGCTAATCAAAATTACAGAGATTTACAAAAACTCGGTTCCTTCTAAATGGGTGGCTTCTCAAACTATTTTGCCTTCCAATTTTAGGTACACTGAAGGTAAGGCTAGGTTAGGTTAAGGTGACCGGGAAAACGACCGACGCACTTAAACCAATAAACTGGTCCACTCTGATACCACAAGAAATTTGAGGAATTGCCTTTTATTTAAACACAGCGATAAAGACCATGAATGTCTAAGTTTCCAGGATCAATTGGAAACGTTCCTTCAAATGTGTTTTACATTTTAGAGAGAAAGCAGGACATGTATGATTAAAATGTGATTGTTTTTCCTTTCTCCTCGTTTATACAGCTTCTACAAAAGTAGTTTGATGAAACATTAAGCCTTGCGGAATGTCTATGCATAAGAGACAGTGTCCGGTTATAATACAAGTTATAGAGCTAAAGAGCAATCTGCTTAAGGTAACAAAGGTTTGGCCAGATCTTTTTGGTAGCCTGCTATACAGTGTACATGTACATACCTACCGCACCAGCTCCGCCATCGGTTCTCGAGCCGTCTGTATCGAAATCTATTCAATCGCTTTGTAAGGAATCCGTGTTTTCCCATACTTGATTCTTGGTGGGATGGTAACTTGGAAGTTCTTATCGAAAAAGAGTTCACGGTGTGGTGTAGTCGGAGTGAGTAGTCAGAGGCAAGGATACCTATTTTGTAACTCTCCAGCGCTTGCTTAAAATTTTTTTGCTCTATTTTTTGTTGATTTGGAGGCGGATTTGATGTGATAGGCACATCAACAGACCTCTGCTTGTGAGCAATGTTGGGTTTTGCTATTTTGGCACGATTTGTGTCCCTAGGGAAGGATTCAGAGCGATTCCTTTTTTCTCCCTTTGGAACAGCCGTTCTGGCTCTATCCCTGGCTTCGGCTTCGTTAAGGCCGCTAGCCAGAAGGAATTTAAAGCGTTTGCGAGCAGCTCCGCAAAGCTTGACGCGCGCTTTTTGTGTGGATTTGATCGTTTGATCAGTGTGTGTTGTAGGGGCAGCCTCGTTGAGAAGCTTCGCCTCCTCCAAAGAACCAATAGGTGGAAGGTCGTCAAGACCTGTCTCCATTGGTGTGGATGCACTTAGAGCAGCATCACTCTCTTTAAAATTTACATCAAAAATATCTATCTTGTACCCACGAGTAATAGGGAAAGGAGGTCACCATTGGCAGAGCCCTATGCCAACGTAAAGGACTTATAATTTAAACTGGATTTGCCTAGGTATCCAGAGTTCGCAACTAGCGACTAAGAACTCCTTAGCCATTCAGCCCTCGGCGTCGCTGTTCAACCACTGGCTTGAGGATTGTTTATCGACCTTTACTGGTCTAGATCCGTTATGTTCGGTTATTGCGTAAGCAAGTTGCAGTGGCACCTCGAGCAGGATGTTATTTGCTAACGCATAACGGTCTTGAAAAGGGAGAGGCTAGAGTTTCATGGAATACCAGACTTTTATTGCGCTTCACCTGTTCCTGAGTCTTATGACCCTGGCCACCTAGTGAAGTGCTGTGCAGGAATAAATGCTGGCTGATCTTTGGGCTTTGTTAGGTTTGTCACAAAAAGACATTTTGTCCAAGGTTACTCCATTTGTAAGCATCGGTTTGATGACCACTGTGTATAACCAGTTGGTCATCCGGGGAATATTCCCCAATGGCTTCTTATATGCCACGGTGGCTTTTCGGACTCCTTCTAGTTTATTTGATTTCCAGTTTAGCTTTTTGTCTGGGATAAAACCCAGATACTTCGGTTCGCCTGAGAAAGTTAGTAGAATTTCATTTATAGATAGAGTGTTCATCTGAGGATTTATGTATTTAATTGTGAAGTCCCCATTTTTTTTGTCTTCTTACTCGTATGTAGTTTATTGAGGGCTGTTTGCATGAGCTCAGTGAAGATTTGACGGTATTTCTAATACCGCAATAGCAACGTCTTCAGCGTATGGAATTACCCTCAGATTCCAGGTAAATATGAAGTTCGTTGATAACATACATATTTTAAAAAGAAGTGGGTAAAAGACTCCACCTTGTGGTGTACCTATGCAGATAGTTCTTTTGGCAGAAAAAGCCTCCTGGCGTTGAACTTTTTTTTTTAATAGGAGGCTTGTATGCTAATCTGGAGCACTAAGACCTAATTTCCGGCCCATAAGGTTGCAGCCTTCCCTTTTTTTGTGGTGCAGTAGATGGAAATAAGGTGTTAGTCATTTCACATATATAACCTCAAGGGCGGAGTTCAAACTAAGAGGCTGAAAGAAAAGTAGATGCCCAGATGTCCACTCTAAGGTTTATCAGTGTCATTTGTAATTGTAGTGTTACTGAAGTTGTGAAAGGCTCCCTCGATGTCGAGGAACGCAACTAGAGTGATCTAGCGATGTACAACTTATTGTGAGCTTCGACACCTATATTAAAAGGGTTTCATAGCGTTGTCCAGTGTCCACCAATCCCTATGTCATTTTCAAGAGCCGTTTGCATTTCTTTGCATAGCTATGCTCGTTTATAATTAGATTTGCCTTGTAATGGTTGTAGAGTATTTTGATGTCGATCCCCATTTTGATCACGAAAAGTGATGTAGAGAAATGCTAGCAATACGTGTTACTTAGATGCACCTTGCGGCTCCGGTTGAATCTGGGTCTCAACCAACATTTTTCGCCAGCATTTTCGACTTCGGGTGAGCTCTCTCCAGTTTTGTACTCCTTGTTTGCATTATCTAAGACGAGGTCTTTCCGTTCCGCGACTTTGAATTTCGCAAATTCAACAAGCCTGAGCATTAATGTCCATTCGGTCTACATGTCCCAGTCGTGTCTCATATCTCAGTTCATTGTTGAGTCATCTTCATCACAAGTCCTCTTCACGAATGGGACCAATCGATTCACAGAAATTTTTTGAAATGACCAACATTTTCCTTAATCGCTTCAGATAAAGTCTAAGCTTCTTCGCCGTGAAGCAGGAAGGGCTAGCATGGCTTTTCTAGAGCGGTTTATACTTCTCAATTGTTTTATTTGCCTGAATAAGCGGCGGTTGACAAGAGTTATTACTTTTGATCTATGCACTAGTGTGAATTCCGTGCCTTTAGCGCTAAGTAAATGAGATCCTGGACAACCTGGAAGCTCTGTGTCTATCTGTCGTGTCGTTTTATTTGATTCAATGATGGTTTTGTCTTCATTTGATGGCATCTCCTGTAAACCTTATTGTTTTGTCTTTATTAACAGTGAAACCCATATCCACCGCTTTTGTTTCAATACTCGCAGAACCTTACATTATGCGTACTTCCTTCCATTACGTCAGAGACAGACTTGAACAGATTTTAGAAAGATTATGCTTCTGGAGTTGACGTTCTTGATCGTCACCCAAGTAGAATTCTTTCATCGCTACTAAGCAGTCTGTAGAAGTGGTCCTTCCAAATTCACAGTAGTGTTTGCCGTTCCATTTTTCCGTTTTTACCTCTTCAAATTGAATTTCATATATGTATGTAGGTACCATAGCATCACTTTTCCCTATAAAAAGCGCATCTCATGCTAATTCTTCAGCTCTTCGCATTTATCCTTATCGAACCATGGGTTTCTTCGTCGGGTCGGAGTGAAACCTAGAACCTCAGAGGCTACGGTTCTTGTTGACATTGCTGTAGCTTGTTTGAATGCTGGCGGCACAGGATTCGAGAATGGCTGAAGAGACACTCCATTTTGAAAAGCATTCGCTATCTCTTGCCACAATAAAGCAGTCGTTAAAGCTTTATAAGACATCTTTGATTTAACCAGAGATGTACAACGAAAACCTGAGCCTTAAGAGCTAAGTCATTGCCCATCGTTCTACCTCTGGATTTTGAAAATATGACAAAGTTCAACCATCTCCTCCGCACGTCAATGATATTTTTCTTTAACAAGTTGCAGTCTTCACTCCTGCCCTTTCGTCTACTTTTATGTCTTCCACTTTTCACCTCATCAATAATGTTAAGCCTTCAATGAATTTCAATTAAAAATTTCCAATCTACCAGACTTAATTTGTCGACAAAAGTCCTTAGAGAGCATCACATCCCCACAAAAAAGTGTTCTGCAGTTCCTGATGGTACCTACCACAAGTCCACATCCTTTCAATATTTAGATAATAATTCTTCCATTTCACCGGTTCTCATTTAATTTCCTGATGAAAAGTTGAACATCATTATGAGCACATCGCTAAGAATCGTTTCCTTCTCTCCTCCCTTTCGATTGATGCTTTGCCGATACCTACCTTCAAATAATGAGGACCTGAGAAAAACGTCTAGGTATAGCCCTTCCTAATTAATTCTTATTCGAGGAGTTGTTGGCTTTTTATATACCCACCTAATTTCATAACAATTACAACGGGATGATACGAAAAGACAACATCATCAAGCCGGAAGGGTTAAATTTTTAAAATTATGAAAATCAATATAAAAGGACACTGCGTTAAGGCTAGACATACACAAACCGGGATGGTTATGAAATGTGATGAAAGAAATAACTGATGGCTGATGCGACAGCAAAGATGGAGTTCAAGGGTGACGCTCTCACTGGCTACGACCGAGTAATGGGTAGGTAAGGCTTCTGTGTTTTTTAAAACGTTATTCTTCTACAACACGAGAACGAGTATACACAATCTACGCTCTGAGGTGGAAGTGATTCTTATTTTGATTTCCCAGAGAAGAAAGGGTATTTTTTATTAATAAATCCAGAGATTCCTTGACGCAAAATGGCAGCCGTTTGTGAGGATACGTTATTAAGATGTGAACCCTTTTTTTATATTTACGGCGGCATCATCATCATCATCGCATCATTGTCGTCTCATCGTCATCCTTGTGTATACGGATCACCCACCACATTTGCATAATTATAAATATAATGAAAATAATAACAACATCCCTGTTGGAGGCATCTCCAGCTTCCGTTCTCGTTCTGCAATGTCATGGGATTCATTATATGACAGGAGGACAGGAGAAAGACGAGATTGCCTGTCTCTTGGTGTGTCCTTTGTTTAGTTTGTACATAGAGGGTACACCCAAGCCCATGCCATCCACCGCCAAACAAAAGGAGACGAATTCAAGGAGCAAAAAATCACGATTGAAAGGAAGACCTAACACAGCGGAGAGTATAGTAGTTATGGGTATACCTATGTTAGATATAAAAATGTGTATACAAGTTTTGCAAGAAGAGTTCGCGCTCCAGGGCAACCCCGGAGTCTATTGTTATCCTTTATAGTTTTAATGGGTGCCCCCTTTTGCTTGAATCAGGAAGCAGGAATAGAGTTGTGTATAGTTGATATGTCTGGTGGACTTATGGGAAAGGGTTGCACAGCCATAATACCAACCACTGCTGCTTCTGCATGGACGACAAGCACAGGACACGAAGAGTTGGTATAGTAGAAGAACCCAACCCTCATTATTATGAAGTCGATAGTTCTTGCTGCTGCTGCTTTGGTGTGGTGTATACCTAGTCGTTATGTCGTATAGTCTCGTAGTTGGATGGAATTTTTCGTCCTTTTGGTTAGTTGTACATTATACGGTGTGCTCTCGTCTCATGGTACTGCAGTTCAGTTATCCTTCGATGAATAGGGGCGGTGACCATTATGAAGTTTTGCCATCGGGTAGATTAGATTCCTTTTTCTCTGACTCTGAGTCACCACAATCCAAGTTCTCAGAATATCTGTGTGTGTGTGTGTGTGTGTCTGTTTATGTTTGTGTTTGTGTAGATTTTATGCAATGTCTTTTTTGTAGAAACATGGCCGAAGGGAGTAACGAACTGCAGTAAGGAATCACATTTTAAAAACTATTGCAGATTCCCAACAACTGGAATGGACACCAGAGTCAGAGTGGTTTGTGGGTAGGTAGCTAGGCACCTAAATTATTTTTGGTCTGTTATACCTACCTATTGTCTTACAAAAGCCTCAAGGGACCTTCTAGTCGTCCGTTATTATAGAGAAACAAGATATTTAATCCTTTTCTCTACTAAACTTTATAAAACATTTATCTCTTTTCGAAAAGGGAGGTAGGTATATTCATAACGCAGTGTTAGGGGGGTCGGGCACCCATATTAAAGTTTAAATAATAGTATTTTTCTTGGGACAGCATTCATTATAAAGTTGACTTAAAACAGCCTTCGGACATCACTAATTATAATATAGATAATGTATATAATGAAGATTCTTGTGAACAGAAGGAAGAAAGTGTCCTTTTGGTTGCAGAAAGGCTAGGTATAGCTGTGTTGAAGGCATTGATGGCAAATCTCAAAGCTCTTACTTGTAGACTCCTAGTGTAAATCGTTATTTTCTTAGGTAAAATAAAATACATATATCTAGAGATACCTAGGTCCTATGTACTTAAATAGTCTTTTTCTATGATTTATCTTCATTTTATCAGAATAAGGATAAAAAACAGGTAGGTATTGGTACAACATTCATAAATAGAAATTAGCTCGAAGAGTAAAAAAGCTTAGAAATGCATTAAGCTACGCAGGCATTTGTGAAACTCATCCACAGAATCAATCAGTTTAACAACTGAAAAGTTAGCCTGGTAGATTCCAACGAAGAACGGCTATTGTTACAAAAATGGTTTTGGAACCACCATAACATCGAAGAAGGCAATTGGAAAATCAACCGTTCTCTAGAAAAACCAAGGCGATTTTTTATAGGTAAGTTCATAAGACCTTAAGCACTTAACCACTATGGGGAGCAGTACCTACCTATCTAGCATTTAGCTTTTATAAAGCGAGTGAGGAAACCCTTGGTCGTCACGGCAGAAAATCAGCTTGGGTCCCTTATGTGAACACAATGTGCGGAAAAGAAGAACCTATCAACAACGAACTTTGTGAGCGATATGGCGAGAGGAGACTAATGATGACTGGGACGTTTAGAGCGAATGGACATTAATGCTCTGGCTAGTCGAGTTTTCGAAATTACATTGCAGAAAAAGAAAAAGATTTCAACCTTCTGGAAAGTACAAAACTGGAGAGCACCCACCCGCAAATGAAGCTGTTGGTGAAACATGTTGGTTTAGGCATACAGGTTCAACCCCAACTGTATGATGCCCATGCCCACCTTAGAAAGTAGCTAAGTGTTTTGAGGATGGTTGCTACTTTATTCGAGTAGGTTAGCAGCGTTTTTGAACAGCTTTTAGCTCTTTTTGCAGGTTAACATTTGCAGCCGGTAGGTACAGAAACTCCTTCCTGCTTTCGGTACGCGCCATATTTTCCTTGGGTTTGCGTTGTCCTTCCATGTTGAGTTTCTGTTTTCCACATCATACAATGTGTGACACAATAAAAGAACGCTATGCGCTTTAAGTTCTGGGCAAAAAATCACACAATGAAATTTCAACCTCAATGTTCTATTTTCTTTGATGCCTTTCATAGTTTCCTTCGATTTTATTTAAAATTTCAATTCAATTTATATTTTAATCCTGTGTCTAGCGATGTTTTAATGATGTCCATAGTTCGACGATCTAACTTAGTTGTTATTGTTATACCTATAAAAGCATTAAATATAAACTCAAGCAAATTATAAGAATACGATTTTTACTTAAAAGTAGCTTGCCTCCTAGTATATTTGAAAACAATAGGTAGGTACGTTGAGTTAATTGAAAACTGTTATTAAATACTAAATTATAATTTTTTGATGGGGCCGGTTTTTGAAAACCTTGTTATCGCTTTTTGCAACGTCTATCGGGACTTGCCTGTAGATGTGCACGAAGTTCAGACCGCACAGTGGCGATTTTTATTCATTGTTGGTGTTAAATATACGTTTTAAGGCACCGCAGCGAAAAAATAGACCGCTCTGCCGAAGATCTTGTAACCAACACACCACCAAATCATGTTCCAATACAGCTGTATCTGTCTCAAACTCTAATAGATGTTCAAAGGGATTTGGCGGTGACTAAACGCTGGCATCATCAATATTTTATCGGATCCTATATTTTTCGGCATGCAAATGGTAAGCTTAAATATATTTTAAGGCTTCGAATGGAAACCTTTCACGAAAATCGGTGAGGACAAAGTCAATTAAAAGTGCTTATCTATAACAAAATTCTGTAGTATTCCTTAGCTGAAGCAGTTTAAAAGTTGCTATCCAACATGGTGTGGAATACGAGGAATACTTATCTCATGCCGTTTTCGTTTGGTAAAACTATAGAGAATAGAGTACCCTTTTGTTTCAGAGTACCTACCCTGCTTTTTACTCTGAAAAAATTTCTAGAGTAGCAAAACTTGCTCTGAGGGTAATTTCTGACAAACGAAAACGGCATCAATATTCCAATGATCACCATTACTTTTGGTCTATGCTTCTAGGAGACATTGGATCACTATGACGTTGAAAGAATCTTTGAAATATGTCAAGGATTTTCCTAGTTACCGGTTAGGTACCTACTTGTTCCAGTTTTCTTTCCTAAGGAAATACAACATTTGTCATTTCTCAGGTTTATAGACCATCTCTGTTACAATTTTCCGTCACATCGACTGGAAGTCTAGCGAACCATTTCTTAAGTCTTTGGTAACATCGTTGAAATCTGAGCATCTCTTATTCGCGAGGAATTGGCGAGTCCTCCGTTAGTAAATTCATTGTCATGAAAATAATTTTCTCGATTAGCCGCTCGGAACCGGGGAAAATTGTTGGCCCACTCCATTCTCTCACAAGGCATGGTTGTGAGAAATGTGCTAGGCCCTCGTTCAGTTGCGTCACCCTATTTATTTATTAATTTTAATTCTATTGATTAGAATTAAGAAACTTTAAGTGCCAACAATTTTCTGCCGATTTCGAAAGGCTAATCAACTTTTTTCACTCAATAATTATAATATATATATATAATAATAATAATTGCAAAGCGACAAAGCGATGCCAACCTGACTTTAATGTAGGAGGTACGTAACGTAACCACTTAACCTAGTTTTTCTTCTTCTTCCATTTTCTCCTGATACGTGCATCGTAATCTCGAATTCTCGAAGAGCTCACAGCTCTCTTACTGAAATGCTTCCCAATTGTGGTAAGGTACTAGGTACTAGTGGGGTGATGGTTAGCATTCTTAGGAATAAGCCGTTCGGAATTAGTAAAAAAATTGTATACCTCCACCATGCCTCACAAGGTATGGTTATGAGAAATTCACTCTCCGGGGCTCCCCGCTCTGTTACGCCACCATATTTGTTTTTTTATTTATCAACTAGACATTGCGGATTGCCGTGGTCAATCGAACGGAAATGCTTCAAATATGAGTGTCAAACGAATAAATAGGTCGAGCAGTGAGCACGAGCTACAAAAAGCACAGTGGACGGATAAATATTTGCAAATGAAAGAAGATGTAGGTACCTGCCTAATTTGCCATATTCATCATGAAGAATGAAATAGCGTTTACTTCCAACAGAAGATAAATGGTCTCGAAACTAGAAACCTTTCTTTCATATCTTTTTGCACAACATTTTTAAACGATTCAACGCTACAAACAAGACGTTGGAAATGCAAGACCCAAAATCGACTTTTGAATCCATTAATTCGAACCATTAAAATTATTACTGGAATAAAAAAAAAAGGAACCATTTTGAGTACCTACCTAATACGAGAAAACTGCCAAAAAATATCTGAGATTGACGAAAAATCACGTATTCCAGTACCAGAACGGAAACGGGACGACGAATCCGCTCCATCACAAAAAAGAACAATAGAGAAATGTGTCATCAATGTGTTTTCATAACCGAAAGATTGCATATGCAGGTATTTAAGAAGCTGCGTGTTCGGAATTTGCATTTCTTAAGAACAGTTGCACGCTGCAGCAGAGCCATTTTTAAAGTTTATCAGGATGATGAAGGTCCAATTCTTGCAAATGAGCTGTTTCAAGGTGTAATTGATCGACTTTCATCAATAGGATTATAGGTAAAATAAACTCATCTTCAGAACTAACAATCAAAATCCCAAGGATCAAAATATCAGAGCTACATTCTCAAACCTTGAAATTGCATTATGATACCTACCTAAGTATTAAATATACCTACCTACCTATTTTGTTTCGATGGTATCAAATTGAACTGTGGAAAGTGCTCATTTCCAAATCGAAAATTTCCAATAGGTACCTATGAAAAAAAGATTTCGAACCACCATGGGACAAAACCGTCTGTGAAAGCTCTTTCCACTCCTGATTTTGGAAAATGATTCACTTAGGAAACTCGATTTCAGCGAAATCATCAACGATTTTGGGATGGAAAACGCTCGAAAGGTTCCATTCGTTAACACCTAATCAAATCTAATTTCAGATGTCTTCGATTGCATGTATGTTTGTCATTATAGTAAAAGAATTCACACTTGGTCTCACAGTAAATTATTTACTGAAGACCTCCTCTGAAAAATATTGTCCATGTAAAAAGTAGTTTAGGGCCAGTGGCCTCCACTTCCTTGCTGTCCCTAGGCCTCAAAATTTTTAAATCCGCCCCTGTAAATGCTGTCTGTCTGACATCCCTGTTCGTTATCTTAAGGCGTCCCAGCAAAAACCAAGGGCTTCCCTTGGTTGAAGAGAGGGCTCAGTAGGTAAACCAGGACTCGAAAAACACTCAGTCTAACATTCCGTTCGAGTTGAGATTTTTCAAAATACCTATGTAGGTAAGATCAAGGGCAACCACAGGACAAACCCAGTGCTTAAACGAACAAAAACGGTGTTGCTCCGACGTTCAAGACTTCACACTTCATTTTTAAGAACTAGGTAGGTACCTACCTCTCCTACCTACCAAAAAATGAAACGACAGAAAAGCAATCGAAAATTGCAACTGCAACTAAATCTCAAGCAAATGAGGCCTCATTTAACAAAATCGATGTATCGACCTACTTATACATAAGTCGACAGTTGCCCATCAACGACAATCACCTACCTAAGTAGGTACCTAGTTCTTCAATTTTCAAATAGGTACACAGTAAAATAGGTACTCAAATTTATGTAAATAACAGTAGGCAAAACAAAAAACTTTCATCTAATAAAGCTCCTAGCAAAAAATTGCATTTTGCCGTCGGCAAACAACAAATCTTTGCATCCGCTGGACATCCAGCTCGATCTTACGGCGATAAACGGAATAGCCACCATTTTAGAAAATTGTCCAAATCAAGAAAAATA
Source organism: Melanostoma mellinum (assembly GCA_914767635.1). Taxonomy (NCBI): domain Eukaryota; kingdom Metazoa; phylum Arthropoda; class Insecta; order Diptera; family Syrphidae; genus Melanostoma; species Melanostoma mellinum. The sequence goes on from OU612059.1 coordinate 32,997,173, forward strand.
AACTCCTTGATCGATTTTTCATTGTACCTAGAACGAGTGACATTACCTTAAGGATGCCTTGAGCTGGGGTAGTGAAAAAGTCTGTACTTCCATTGGATAACGCCCTCTCATATATGTATCCAAATCCATGGCATCCCTATATTCGGCGACATTTTGCTCTCACAAGATATATACCTAAATCTACCTACATATAAAACGAAATGACAAAAGTAGAGAATTTGTGATTTTGTCACCACATCGAATGTCCCAATTGGTTGGAATAAAACATTCCCAGGCTATATGCACACATACATCCGTATTGTCATTTACCATCTCCCTCTACATTCTATGTATCTGTATCTTTAAGATGAAAAACAATATTCCCAACCGGTCACCAAGTCGCATGTCACCAAATAAAAAAGTCTCCTCTCTCTTCTGCTGTAGTACTACACAAATCGAAAAGTGTCGTCCCACAAAGCCATTCCCAAGTAAGCACATAGAATTTTTGTATATTTATAGCGAAACGAGTGTATGGGGGTGTGTGTTTTGTTTATCTGAGAAATAAAAATAAAATTTATACAAACACATCCGCATTTAGATTGAATTTCAATAAATTAACATTGAAATTCTCTTTCAGCGAACGAAGAGAGTGAAACTTGGTGAAGTTAACAGGGAAAAACTGAGTGTCTGCCCTACCGACGAACGGATATATAGAGAAAAGATACTCTCTTTAGTATCTTCGTCGTCATCACAGGTAGAATGAGAAATAAGTCAACAAAACCACGAGAATGGAGAATTACAAAAAAATTGTCCCTTTACCGAGAAGCCAAGATACGACTTGGTGAAGTTTGAGAGAGACAGAGCAACGATAAGTGAGTATGGGTGGATGTGACTTTATAGATACTTTTGTATCTTTTTGCTTTTATTCTCTATTGACACAGGAAAAAAGCCGTTCTCATTTGTGACAAAAATAAATTCTTATGTGTAGTGGAGTGTTCGTGTTTTTTTTCTCATTTTTGTTTTCTCAGCTCAATTGGCATGTGGATGTGTGTGTGTGTCATGCTGTGTGTAAAGTGTAAGCTGTTAGGTGGAGGTTTTTGTCATTGTCGTGTGTATTTTTGTTGACTGTGGGATTACAGTGTTATTTTTTCTTTTTTCTTTGATTTTTCTTGCTGCTTTGTGTATCTGTTGCTAAAGAGTATCTATGTACCTCTATCTACATACTTCTTATTGCGCCTGAGGAGTTTTGGGATAGGATGACGAAACGAGAGACGTTTGTGGGCAGTTGCGTTGAACTTGTCGTCTTGTGCGTATCAGTGTTGTGTTTAGAGGTGAGGTGTTGTCACCAAAAAATTTAATTCTTTGTCAACGAAGTGAAGTTGATAGTTTTTTTTTTTTTATAACTTTGTTGAGAGTTGTTTTAGTTCACTATATTCAAGTGAATATTCAATCAAATCGACGAAACTTTTGAACTAATTTTTGAGAAGTGAGAAAATTTAATTTTAAATCGTCTCAATTGTGCGTGTTGATTGAGGAAAACATAAACAAATTAAAAGATTCCCAAACGAACAATAGCAACGAGTGATTTCGCATATCTGTTGCAATTAAACTTTTTCTAAATCAAAAGTAGGCTGGTGCCTGCTGCTACTCATTCTTGCCGACGCATAAACATTTTTTTGAAATTTCTAAAACTACCTATCTGAGTGCTGAGTGAAATTTGAACCTACAAGTGTTCCTGTAGCCGATCAAACCTTGAGAGCTGCTTTGGATCATTTTTTACAAACAACTGTAAGTATATAGTATAGGTAGTTATACCTACTACCTGTAAATTGTTAGAAGTGAAAAAACAATTCGCCGACGGGTAATGCAAAGTGACATATTTTCGAGCATCCTACCCTATTTTCGAGCTTTTCTTTAAACGTGGACCTTTTGTCGTATTTTAAGTTAAGGGAATATGTAAACGCTTGCTTGTTAACCTGATGTGCATTACAACTCGGGGAAGTCCTGATGGGCCTAGCTCACAAACAAGTTTTTTTTTTGTTCGGAAAGTTTTTGTTTTATTTTGAGATACCTACAGTGAAATTGAGTCCTTTAATCCTATCTTCTATCTATATATAAAATAGGATGTATGTATGTATGTATGTATGTATGTCCGGGGTAAACTCCTAAACCGCCCAACGGATTCTTATGAAATTTTCAGTTTAGACATAGTTTAGTCCAGAGATGGTTCCTGTCAAGGTTTGATCCCCATATTCCCACAGGAACGGTGTTGGGAACGGAAAATTAGAAACAACTCCACAGATTTCTAAAGTTCTTTCAGCACTACGGGGCTACATTATCTCCCTTCATCAGTAACCTAAACTATATTTCATCCCTATAATCCCACAGGAACAGAAACGGGAACGAGAACGGGAACCATAAAGTTACTTGACCGATTTCAAGAATTCTTTCAACTCTAGGGTGTAACATTATCCTCCAGTGATATAGACTTATATTTCATTCACATATTTCCACTGGAACGGAAGATTCCATCAGGAATGGGTTGAGAACGGAAACTTAGACACTACTATACAGATTTCAAAAATTCTTTCAGCATTAGGATGCCACATAGTCCCAAAGTAAGAAAGATTATATTTCATCCCCAAATTCTCACGTAAGAGGAAAAACGAGAACGGGAACCTTAAAACTACAGACCCGAGCAAAGCCGGGCGGCTCAGCTAGTTGACTATAAAGATCAGTTTGTATTTGCAAAGCAACGAATGGCAAGTTTCATTTTTAATTTGAAATTTATTGAAGTTTCATTCATAGAAACTTGCCTTTAGTTTTGAGACACGAACTTAAGTCCTTGAGAGGTGCAATATAATGAGGATGAGGTTTCGAATAGCGTTACAAGAAGGGTTCTGTTGAAATGAGCATTTACGGATCGGGATCAGTGTTTCTGTTCAATCGGGCAACTAGGTATGCTCTAGTTCGTAGTAGGTATACCTAGTCTTCCTCAAAGAGTGCTGTGGCTTTCACTTCCTGGTTTGTGATTTGTATACCTACCTACAAAAATACAAGGTTTTCCAATGCAGAAGTTACCATGATCCATCCCCTTTGGCATTGTTCATTCTTCAGGATGTTTTAGTTTTCGTGCTTGTTCCTCAGACCACGCTTGTTTCCTATGAACACACCCTTGGAAATGTACTGTCGTGTTGCCTCAGAAGGCGAACTTGTTTCTTGTTCTTAGCCAGCGGCATTTTCAGCGTTATTTTGTTTTGGACCCTTATTGGGGGCTGCGTAGGGATTATGGCTGCCCGATCGATAATCTAGAAACTTCCTTAAGATTTATATAATTTTTTCGATGCTGGGTCTATAGGTCCCCTATACACAAGTATAGTTGGTTCTTTTCAGCAAACACATTTATTGAGGACACCTAATACAGGTCTTTTACTCGGTCGTTTCTCATAAAACATGCGTCTTCCTTCGAATGGGACGAAAAAAATTCATACATCAAAATTCCGATGAGTATATCGACCGTTGGGGCTGCGGCAGGTTTCACTTCTTCGGCAAAAAAAGTTTGATAAGTGGCGAAAAAAATGACAAATTTTGTAGTTTGTAGGTATCTTCCTACCAACCTCAGTTTTGATTTTAAAAGTTAGCTCCAAATGTAGGATAAGCTTGTTTATTCATAAGGCGAGTTAGATCTTCCTTTCGCGAATAAACGACAAATCGTTAGAGCCCCGCAGACTTTTATCACAAACACCCTTTATCTTCAGTTTGGATCCCATTACGTGCCAGGGCTTTGTATTAGCTGTTAATTGACATGATTTCGTTGTTTGCTATTGAATGTCAAAGAGATGAAAAGTTCAAACCAAACCCAACTTTTTGCTTTGAGTTGGAAGAATCAAGTTTCGTTGTCTTGTATGCGAACCAACGTAACATCGAAGTCAAAGCGACATTGTGATAAGTTAAAAGTTTAATGAAGCTTCCATCAGGAGCTGCCTCACCAAATCTAGAGAATTGGCTCGAAATGATTTCGATAAGATTTTGTAGCCAATTTAAAATTAGTCTTGATACTAGAAAGACAAAAATATGAAAAGTAGAGTGGCGCAACAAAACATAAAAAACCTCTGGGCCTAACGCATTCTAGGAAGCAACAAATTTTTACCGATTTTGAAAAACGTAAGCGAGATAATGCTTCTCCTAAAATTTTAGTCTGAACCAGGACGGGCAAAGTGAGAAAGCGCTTTTAGTATAACAGTGAAATTACTCTATCCTCAGACAATTTGCCAAATCCTCACAAAAGACGCACCAATAGAAAAACAAAACAACGTTCAACGAATTCGTGAACTAAGAGAAAAGTTCTAACCGTAGAACCACAAGGTAAAGCATTAGCTTATGTGAATGAAACTTGCCCTTACTAGGTAGGTATCAAACATGCAATAAAAAAAAACACATAACAGAAGACCTTCTAACAATTCCATCAAGGGCAGCTCAAAACTTGGAACTAAGACTTTGCAGCGGCAGCGGCAAAATAAGTTGTCAAAATTGAATTGTACTTGTATTGTATTAACGCGACAAAAAACATAGCGTTTCTAATCGTTTGTTATCCCGGCGGAAGAAATACTGCCAACAGCGTTTGTACCATTTCCGCAACTGCAAAAACGCTTTGGCTTGGGAGAGCCTTTAAAGTGTCATTTTTTGACAATTCAATCAAAAGTGGTAGGTACCTATCGCCCATGGCGTGATGGTTAGCAAGCATGTCCACCTGCTAACCCAGAGGTTCGCGGTTCGAATCCCAGCAGAGGCAAAAATGTTCTTCCACGGGTATCGCCTTTCGCGAGGAATTGGCAAGTCCTCCGTTAGTATTCATTGCCATGAAAAGCGCTTTCTCAATTAGCCGTTCGGATCCGGCAGAAAATTGTAGGTCCCTTCCATTCCCTCCCAAGGCATGGTTGTGAGATATGCGCTAGGCCCAGGGGCTCCTCTCTCTGTTGTGCCACCTTATTTATTTATTATTTTTTTTTTTTTTTTATTTAATAAATGAAAAAACAGTTGTGGCTGGCTTGAAAATCTAGTACCTTCCTGCCTAAAATTTGTACTTGAGATTATTGGTTTCTAAGAGAAGTTATGTTTTTTTTTTTTTAAATTTCTTAATGGTTGCCATATTTTTCTCCACATATGAACTTCTTTAAACAAAATACTTTTATTGAGGACAGCTACAACAATTCTTTTACTTCGATACTCATAAATCATCTCCTATTTTAAATAAGACAAAAAAGAGTACCAAACCAGTATTCCAATGCGTATATCGAGCCAAAAGCATGGCTAGCCATGAGCCACCACCTCGCAATTCTTATGTAGCTTCCATCTCCATTTTAAATAGATAGGTACCTACTCAAACTCATCAACCATATTGTCTTTCTAATTTATACTTGCGCCTTCCTATCCTCATCCCCACTCCCACTATACAAATACCAAAACAAACATTTTTTCATAATTTAATTAGCAACACTTTGTAACTCTATTTCTTCGGATTTTTGTGATGCTTTTGCAATTGGTGCAATATTATTTTTAGTTTTATTCTGTTTTGTTTTTCATTTCGGTGTATAATCAAATGCCTCACTTAACCTCCACTCGAGCGTCTCAATTAGACGTCTCTTTGGCTGGGATTAAATTGTATCTACTTATGGATCCCATTAAAGCCATTATTTCGTGTCTAAAGTGAAAGTGTATCAAAAAAAGAAAAGAAAAAAAAACTTCCAAACGCACCACAACGATGAAATAGAAGACCTTCGGCGCGTCAAGCGCAGCTGAACAACAAGCCCATGAAAAGCCATTAAAAAGAATAAAATTAAAACAAAATACGAGGTCACCCCGTAACTTCAACTCCGTAGCTCTTAACACGCACCATTTATGTGTCAAATTATAGACCAAAAAAAAAAAAAAAATTAAATTAAAACTCTTGTCAAAATTCAAACCAATAAAACGTCACAGCTTGACACAATAGAATGGCTTAAAAGGCTTTTTAGATTGCTGTCTCGGGGCCCTTTGCGCAGCCATTGTGAGAAAATATTCAGAGAAAAAAAAGCTAACAAAACGGTCCACAATTAGGTTAAAAGTATTTTTAGGCAAATTGATAAGTTTAGTCGAGAGAGGAGGCAATTACAGGTGCCTTCAGCGTATGGGACATTAAATGATGGACAGTTTAATTAGACTTGGAGTGATGGAGATACTCCGCATCCCCTTTGGTGTAAGTATACCATATACCTACTTAAAAGGCATATAATAACTTAAAAGCCTCTGTCATCTCTTTGAGGCTCGTTTAATTGCTCCAATTCCCATAGACTCATGCCATAGAACCAACTCCATTTAGACCAAGGGCCAATGACCGTCAATCTTGAGCAAAAACTTAAAGAAGATCCGAGCTACTGGAATTCATTTTATGATTTCTGTCCAAGTTTAGAAAAAATGTTTCTTGTTGTTTGTTTGTTTTTGCTGATTCCATCAGCGATCAGTCTAATGGGTAAAGAGAGATCCAAATCCAGTGAGTCGCAGTAGGCTCTTTCGATCGTAAAAAGGTCGTGTCGTGTACCTACCTCCTTCCATTCATCTCTGCCTCTGTAGGGAGTTTAGAAAAGGCCTAATCGGCAATGTCTCATAGTCTTCGACTAAGTCAATGGCTCTTTTATCTGTATTGTCATTAAAATGTATCTAATGGCCTGATTTTTAACTCCATACACTCGTCATGTACCTAATCTTTATTACTGCCACAGCGTAGAGTTGACGATCAGGTGCAACACTGCACCACACAGTATTGCAACACAACGGGCGAATACCAGTTGACAAAACATCAAAACTAACCAGACTCTACGTAAATGTGTCTGTGCTGTAACAGACGCAGTGCTGGAAGCCTGTAATTCAATTTACGAGCCGTGTTCGGGAATCAATTTAAACATTTTAAGAAGGACCTTGTGAGAGGCAAACGACGCCTATAAGCAATTATAATACCTACGAGAGATGTTGGAGCACCCATTTCTGTAGTCAGCAAGTTGAGAAAAAAAAAAAAAAAAAAAAACGAATGTCATGTTGAAAGAGGGAAGTGGGAATATATTGGAAATCGACAAGGATCGGAGGTTTTTTAATTACTTTGCTTGCTGTGTTGCGCGGATAGGTTGGGAGAAGGTGGCTAGTTAGTCCTTCTTTAAATGAGTCTAGTGGCTACAAATAGGAGGCTACAGCTACTTAAGAGGGATGGCTTTGTATGACTCAAGATTTATAAGGGAAAGCCTGTTATACAGTTCGATATTCTACTCAATGGTATCTGGAACGATGGGAGAATATAATACTCTAACGATGTTGGGGACAATAGACATTTCTGTCGCTGGATATCAACTTGAAAATTTGACCAGAAAAAGCGTTATTTTGAATTGGGACTGTGGACCTGTGGCTAATGGTTATAGTAGATATGCCTGTTGCTTGAGAGTTGAAAATTCAAACCCTAGAAACATTGAAAGACAAGGAAGATCAATGATCAAGAGATCAAGTGACCATTATTCCAGAAACTTGTGTTGAGCCATCTTCTACTTCATTGAGAGCCTGTGCAAACGACGACTAAAAAAATAGATGGGCACGACAAGCTCGTGAAGGGCCGGGACTATTGCATTTCTATTGACCATTTTCTTTTTCTTTTTTTGTTGTTGGAGGTTTTTAAAATACCAGGCGGAGCACTCAGACCAAAATACCGGTTCATTGTACTACCAGATAGCAACCTTCTATTTGTTATAGCTTTCCAGATGTTTGGAGAAAAGCCAAAAGACGCTGCCATGATAAGGAGCCTAAGTTACCAGCTCTCACCATGTTTGCGCCGAGTATCTGTAACCTCATGCGAGAAAAAGCAGGACATTCACAGGAGAAGTGCTCTGCGGTGTCCTCATCTTCTCCACAAGATTCACAGAGTGTGGTATCACTTAAGCCTAACACGTATAAAGCTTGGCAAAAGAGAAGTGCCCGCTGGCAACGCCAATAAGCTTTCTACAGTCTTTTCTGCTACGAGCTAGCAAAAAAGTTGCAGTCTTCTTACTAACGTTGGGGAGCATACGCTTGGTTTGTCTGCATCCAATGGAGGCATGCCATCTACGAGAAACCTGAGAAAGCTGTCTGAAATCCCTGCTTAGCGAGTTCATCGGCGATCTCATTTCCAGTAATGCCGTGATGGCCCGGAATCCAAATGAGACTCAAGGAATTTAATCTTCCGATCGCATTCAGAGAGCTCTTGCATTCCTGGATCTCTTTCGAAATGGTTAGAGGGTTAAGAAGGGCCTTAAGCACAGCTTGGCTGTCGCTGCAAACAAAGATACTTCTCCCCGTCCATCCATTGTTCGTTACGTGGCTCAAGGCCATTAGGATAGCATTACCCTCCGCTTGAAAAACGGATGCGTATGATCCCAAAGATGAGTGCAGTCGTATGTCGTCGTTCTCAACAAAGGCACCAGCACCAGAACCCTCGTCGGTTTTGGAGCCATCTGTGAAGATACGATAACAGTTCTTTCAAGGCTCAGATTCTGGAGCGAACCAGTCCTGAACCGAAGGAAAGTTAACTGAGTAATTTTGACGCAGTTTGAGCCTTAGGATCATCGTGTCAGACGGCATATCCATTAGACGTGAGTCAAAAAATATGCTGCTTGCGAGTTCCTCAAAGCTCCAGTGCGAATTGTGCCAGAGACCACATCGCTTTAAACGAGAAATGGTCTTGAGAGTACAACCCATGATGTAGCTATCAAGGGGAGGAAGATTCAACAGTGCGCGTCGAGAGGTGTTGGGGAAGGCCCCGTTACACCTAGACAAATTGTTCTATTGACCTTACTCATAAAGCACAATTGTCAATTCCTCACGATTCCTGAAAGTTGAAGATCGGCACATGCCGATCGGCAATACCGACTTTGTTTGAACGTCCCGATCGGCCTTCCTCCTTACCGAAAGCCGAACCGGATTCGAACCGAATGAAAACGATCCGTGTGCCGTTCGGCATAGTATGGACGCACCTTAAGGTAGCGATCTGAGTTCTATCGTCGACCGCACCGGTTTGGAAGAGGCTTAAAATACAAGTAAGATCGTAGGAGTCGTTAAGAAGGAAGAAGAAAAAGAAAGACAGAAAGAAAAGAAGAAAAAGAAAGAAAGAAAGAAAAAAAAAAGAAGAAGAAGAAGAAGAAGAAGATGATGATTATAGATCACTTGGATCGTAGAAGAGGACATTTATCGTTCTACAATCCAAGAATACCTACGTCCATGGGAGAAAGCAGTAATTTAACAACAAAGGTGTCTGACTGTCTCCTTTCCTTTTTGTCCAAGTCGTTTCTAGGGAAGTTTTACAGAAATACCCCCTTTCCGATGTATCTGCCTATGAGAAAGAGTTCTGGTTATAAACATCGAATGTGAAGCTAATAAGCAATCCGTTCACAGATAACAGTTTCAGGGTCTATGAGGGCGGTTTTTAGTGTACCTATTTGTAAATCGAATTGAAATTATCAGGGAAATGAAGACCTCAAAATATCAGTTGTGGAGTCTGCAAGAACTTAACATTCAAATGCTTTCTATCTTCTTCTCATTGGATCTGTTTGCAGTACCCCCTTTTCTTCTTCTTTCCTAAAAGCGAGCATATGATGTCGAACGGAACATAGCTTTCCCACTAATGGTTCACCTGTGGGGCTTGCCGCTGTATTAAAACTTCGACAAAGTTGCTGGAGAGTCAATTTCGTCTGGGTACTCAGAATCCTTTTCTCCTCCGGCGACTTTGCCAAAGTTTAAAGATGAGTTGAACCAAGTCCTAGCATTGCCAAGTCTTTAAATAATTATTCGTTCGTTCTTACTATTACAGTCTAAGCTGTCAACTTTTGGAGTAAAATAACATTTTCGTAGAACTTATTCGCTTAAAGATTAATTCTTTTAAGACAAATCCAAAGCACAGATATACAAAGGAATTTATTATAACTTTCCCACTGACAGACTCTCTCAACTGAACCCGCGCCAATTTCTTTTTTTTTTCGCAATCGTTTACCGACATCCTGATCCTGGAATCGCTTCATCACTCTAATCTTCAACCCCCTTCAACATTTTATAACCAAATTCGAAGAAAGACGTCTTTGTGACAAAAGTGCTTGCTGATTTATTTGCTTTTTATGACCCAAAATCATCGATTTATGCGAAATTTCTGTCTACCTTGTCTCTGCGACATTATGACTGATGTGGTTCATATACAGTCGTTTTCACACGCAAGCTCTAGAAATGATGACGACGGTTCACGGTCATTATAAAAGCAATCGCCTGCTTCAACATGCCATAATCTCTCCCTCTGTGTGATTTCCTAAAAAAAAAAAAAAATCGAAGAAATAACGACACATTCACCACAAGCGTCCAAGAGAGCAATTATAAAACCCACTCTGTATCACTATCCGAATCGCCAAAAAAATAAAACACACCACCACACAACATAAACCTACTTGACCACAAGAAATATAATAATTTTTTGACAGTTGAATGTCATGCGACGACGGTCATCTTGTGCGCTGCTGGTGTGACCAATTTTTCTTTCCTGTTTGTGATATGCGTGTCTTTGGTTTATTTTAGAAAACCGTGAGGAATCACCAGTCTTCCCATAAGGTACGCAGAGCCCAACTTAGCCCAGTTGAATTATGACTTTTCGAAGATTTATTCACTCATAATGTCCCTTGCGGGGTTTAATCCTTTTCGATACTTTTTTTTTTTTTGTTATTTTTGTTTCTGTGGAATCCGCATTTGGGATGTACTCCTTTCATATGTATAAACGGCAGACGATGCGGGATTATGTGACAACGCTTTGTCCCCGTGGTGAGACGCTTTCATATAATATGCCATCGCCATGCCGCACCGGCCGGGGATGTGTTATACTCGCATTTGGTGTCCCAAGTCGCAACGACGAAACCGACGCGACGAAGCAACTACTCATTTCGATCGATTTTTACGATCGTTACCTGGGATTTATAACCACACAGAGTCTTATAAGTACACCGGGGTCGTGTGATGGTGATGTGCTGCGCACCTAAAGTATCAGATCAGGGCTCTATATGAAGCAAACTATGGCCGCCCTTGCCTCCAAAGTGTCTTGTCATGAGACTCTTGCACGGGTATATTATTGCCAGGGAATCTTGTGCTGTTTTACAGCTTCAACGGATTGTACTATTGCATGTGATGTTGCGATGATGCCCTCGAATAGGTTTTTATTCTTTTAGAGATTGAATCACTGTTTTGTTGTTCGTTTTGCTGTTCTTATATTCCATGATGTGGTGTGAAAATACAAAGTTTTATTACCCACTTACAGCCACACAACGGCAGCGGCAGCAGTATCGTATCGCGCAACCTCGCTGGGTATATGGTGATGATCCTGTTTTATTAGATAGTGTGAGGATCCGCTCGATTTCACTAGGTTTTTGTCGTTTTTAATCCCTTTTTTCCCGTCTTCTGTTAGTTTTATTGTGGGGGCATTATAAACCTATACAAGTTGGAAGAATTTTCAGTCATAGTCACGCAAGGCATTTCCACATTTGAAGAATGTTGTGTGTTACCTATGGTGGCTGCAAATGATCGGTGAAGGTCGTTTGAGGTGTGAAGCGGCAGGTGATTGCAGCAGTAATGAGGGTCATCGCTAGAATTCTGGGAAAATCTGTTCTTTATTGTGAAGCACTGAAATAAAAATTATTAAATCTTTTGGCGCAACAACTCGGTGGTGTTGGACTGGGCCTGTTGCATGTTCGCCGAGCGGTTACGAGAGTCCTTAAGTCTGTGGAGTGCTGGCCTCTACAATTTTTCAGTTCAATAACACTTTTGCTCTAAACTCCTCGCCAAAGATGGCAAACATGACAAAGCATTTTAGGTACCTACTTCCAAAAGTCGAAAATCAACTCACGCCTTGATTCTATCCGACATCACTGATACCATACTTCATACGATTCAAAACGCTCAAGTCAGTCCAAAACTTCCCTGTGACTTTTCGGGAGAGTCGGGCTTCGCTGAATAGTCCAGCGCTCCAGTTATTATACGTCACTTGCTGGGATATTAAAACGGTTTCTATTAAACCTACAAAACAAGAAAACTATAGTCAAGCAAATATTTGAAACATATAACAACCTCTACTCTGGGCACAACCCCATCCCCCTAAGCTGATGCTCATATCACAGCGACGAAAAGTTAACTCTCAGTCATTCAATTGAATCAAATCGTGGTCAACATTCTTTTGGCATCATAATCATCTACCGTGTAGATATTTCGGGATTTCTCCACCGAACAAAAAATGAAGGAAAACATGCCCCGTCATTCTTACGTCTGCTGGCTCCACTTAACATTCCGTCTTCAAACAAGAGCCAGCACCCTCATTCTTCACACATTCCTGCATCCTTCATCAATCATTTTGCCTTTGCCGGAAACGGAATACTCTCAGAAGGGATGATTGTGCAGAATATTGTGTATCCTTGCACATTTCCTTAGAAACCGCACCCCTGCTGATAACAATGACTGCTCAGATTTTTTTTCTTCTCCTTTTTTTCTCTCTCTCTTCAAATCTCTAAATTTACCTTCTTTTCTTTTTCTTTGCAGAAAGATGGAGCACATTATGTCAAGATTTCAATCGATGGACACCTCGCCGCTGTCTTTCGTTCCACCACCATATCTGCTGCCAGCAGCTTTTGCCGCTTCATCAAAGTCGCCCAGCACATCAACGTCACCTTCGGCATCTAGCCCGACAGGACCATCGTCCTTGTCGAAACCAAAGCGCTGGGGTTCGCCGCCAGTTAATCTCGCCGGGCAATTTATCAATCCTGCCACTGGAAAGAAGCGTGTTCAATGCAGCATCTGTTTTAAGACGTTTTGCGACAAAGGAGCCCTCAAAATTCATTTCTCTGCAGTGCATTTGCGCGAGATGCACAAGTGTACGGTGGAGGGTTGTAATATGGTGTTTAGTTCAAGACGTTCGCGTAATCGTCATAGCGCTAATCCAAATCCGAAGTTGCATTCACCTCATATTCGTCGGAAGATTTCTCCTCATGATGGACGAACAGCACAGCAGTTTCCACCACTTATCTTCCAAACACCATTGATGCCATCGGCTGCTCCTGGTGGTGGGTATCATTTTGAGAGATTTGCTCCGTATCCTTCGTATACACATGGACATCCGGGTATGTTCCCTGGTATGGGGCCTGTAGAGATGTGTTCACTGCCAGCTACTAGTGGGGGAAGCAGCAGTCACAGTAGTTTTAGTGACGATTACAAAATTGGAGGTTCTGACTCAGACGAAGAGTGTCGCGATGAGCTGATGGTGTCTGTAGAAGAAGAGGATGACGAAGACGATGTCGAGGAACTTCAAATGGCTGACGAAGAAGAGGAGGAAGAAGAAAAGTTTGTACCACACGATGACAATCAACCGCTTGACTTTTCTGTAAAAAAGAGAATCGCCGAAGATCGTTTAAGTCCTCCAGTTACATCGAATGAGGAGCCCGCCTGTGAAACACGTCCCACAAAGTTGTCAGGAAACTTCTCCGTTGATTGTCTTTTGGGGAAAAGAAAACGAACCGAAGAGGTCACCGAATCAGTTGATCTCTTAGATCTATCGACTAACAAGCAAACCAACGAGCAACCGCCTTCAAAATCCCTTGTGCAACCACCACCAGCGGAACTCATGCAACAGAGCAACCCAGCGATGTGGAATATCCTCTCCGAGGTCTATCGATCCATGTTGATGAACAATAGCCTCAAAGCGCAGTACAGTGAGCTGCAATCGAATTCAACGATTTCTGTCTAATTGCAAAAGCCAGAGAGTCCTATTGTTATTCTGTTTGTTGACTTGTTGTTTACCACACTCATGATGTAATATACCTTCCCTCAAGGAAATAACTACTTATACAAAACCGCATCCATCGACTTACCTACGAAAGTATTATCTAGTATTCCTAATTTGTTTTTTAGACTGTAAGGATGTGCAATACGAAAGAGAGAGAGAGAAGAAGAGTGTCGCCGTCCGATGACTTGATTTTGTAAATGTTTATGTAAATATACGCCGATTCTTTTCTTAATAGTCAAGGATATTGTCACGCGAGCTCCTGCGAGTTGTAAGATTATTTTTGAAAGGATAACTTTATCATATCCTTACTGAAATTGATTCGTATCGTACTTACGAGTATTGTTTTTTTTATTTTTATTTTAAGTTGTAAAGTTGTATGTGTATAGTTTGTAAGAAAATATGAATTTTATTTAAAGAACAAATCGATATAACGGCAAATAAAAATGAGTTTAAAAAATAAAAGTTATTTGAGTGTTGTTATTCAAGAGGACGTTTTGGATTTCTTCTTAGTTTTGAAGAAACTGCATTTAATGAAACTCAATTGAAGGAAAAAAAAGAGGTTCTATGTGGAATATCCGAAACATATTTTTGAACTTCAGAAACCACAAATTTTTGGTAGCGACACGAAAATAAACGATTTTAGTTTGGCTGCTTGCTGATCAATGATGGTTTCAATCTTTTGTTAAGTAAGTCGCTATATACGTGACTCTTGATAAGAAGCGTCAGGACTTTTGTCATGTGTTGTGAGTGAGTTTTTTTTTAGTGCAGTGTGGGACACCTTGAAGACAGACAAAGGAATTTACACTTTTTTGAGACCGTGCTGGTGTAGGAAAACTTATAAAGAGACGAGTTCCATTTGTTCTGTGAAAGTAAGCGACTGTCACATTCAAATCGAATTACCTATGCCAAAAGAGGCACCATAGCCACATTAGTTGGATTCTAGAATACTTAAAAGAGTTCTTCTACGCCTATGTGTATTAAACATTTTCATAAAAGCTTGACCATTTTCGAGATTGGCGAGAGTGGCGTTGAGATAGCAAAAGTCTTTGGTCTAGACGACGCACATTAACAGATTTAACAATTTTGAGCAGTGGGGTAGGGGGGGGGGGGGGGGGATTTTTCCCGAGTCGGCAAATCGAGGAAGAAAGACAAAGTAGATTTGTGGAGTTAAGTCAACTCAAACAAAAAGACACGAATGGAAACGTTTTTGTCTCAAATCAGCAATTCCATAATCAGTTTCCTGTTTCACAGTTAATACAACACTACATTTCATACAAAGATGCTGCATTTTCCTTTTCTTGCATTTTATTCTCAGAAGGAATTCAAAGACAATTTGCTTTTCCGGAATGAGTATCGATGGTTGCTCGTCAGTGGCATAAAATGAAGAGTCGGGGTACACAATAGTCGCTGGCTTGTTGGCATTGACCATAGACTTGACGTAGCCCCACAGGAGCTAACGGTGTCAAATCGTACGACCGAGGCGACTGGACCATTTCGTGAGATAACACGTTCTCCAATAATTTGATTGTGACATTTGCTGTGTGGCTTGTGGCGCCGTCCTGTTGGAACTACATGTCCTCCAAGTCTATATCATCCAATTTGGACCAAAAATATTCGGTTATCATTGAACGGTAGCGATTTCCATTCACAGTAACGTGCCGGTCTTGATCATCACGAAAGAAGTGCGGCCCAATGACGCCGCCGGCCCATAAACCACACCAAACCGTAATTTTTCGGGATGCAATGATGACTCATGGAGTGCGTGTGGATTGCTGCCTGACCAATACCGCATATTGTGTTATTTACGAAGACGTTCAGCCAGAAAAGAGCTTCATCATAAATTGGAAGTAGCGCTCTTAACGTTGAGGCCATTGACTCCGAATTTCGGTATAGTAAGTTTTAATAATTTTGACTCGTTGTTGGCTCTTTTTATCATTAAATGACAAACGTTACTAAAGAGAAATGTCAAAAGAGCGGCAAGAAATATGAATTCGTTTGCTGTCCCTGTCGCTCTACTTTTGTAGCGATCTTGTTGAAAAACCCTTACATCTTATTTTATATATACGAGTATATAGATTTATATTTTGATGCAGTCGGCAAATTCTTAAGACAGACTAGTCGGCATTTCGTAAAAAATCACCCCCCCATAGCTTTGACCCTCGCTACGCCCCTTATTTTGAGTGGAAACAAGTGTGGTGCCCGGATCTTAATGGTTAGCATGTCTGCTTTCAGTTTCAACAGGAACCAAAAATTTTTTTTCCATGTATATTGACTTGCGCGAGGAATTTGTAAGTCTTCCGTTAGTTAATTCGTTGCCATGAAAAGCGCTTTCTCGATTAGCCGTTCGGAACTGGCAGAAAATTGTAGGTCCCTTTCATTTCCTTACAAGGAATTGTTGTGAGAAATAGGCTAGGCTCTTAGGTTCTTCGTGGTTACGTCACCATATTTATTTTTATTTATTCACTAGCTGACTCGTCCGACGCTGCTGGGGTCTAACTGTCTGAAAGCTTTGTAGACACGAAAACGAGAAATTACCAAGAAACCAAAAACCTGCAGACACATCGACAGGGATAAGCGGAAGGTAACTCGAAAATTTTCTCTGAATCGGTGTGAATATTTTGGAGTTCTCCTTTTCCTTGGTTCATTGGTAGAAGGTGACTCTGTCTCCATTGCTTAGGAGTACCTCCAATAAGCTTTGATTTGACCAGCACCTTTGCCTTTTTTCCACTATTTCAATAACTTCTTCATTTGTGAACTGTGATGTCGGGAATATATTTTGGGTTAAGTTCAGCCATTCTCGAAGAAGCTGTTGTCTGTTGATTCAGTAGGGCATCACAATACGGTCGCCTCCAGTGGCGGCGCTAGACCAAAATTAGGCATGTGCAAAACTAAATTTGCGGGGCCCCTAAAAAAAAGGTTTTAGATTTCATCGTTCTGAAAAAAACCGCATCTCATAACTGTCATATAAACTTAAGACAGTATTTGATATCAAACTTTTAAATCATTTTCTAATTTGCACGTATTTGTAAAAAAAAAACAATAAGCTCTTTTTGTTGCATACCGAATACATAAATGAAGATTAAAATAATAAACTGTTACAAAAACCTTGAGTGAATCACAAAATGTCTGACTATATGAAGACAAGATACATAGTACTAATAACAAAACATTTATTAGTAGGGATATAATTTTAGAATATTTTTCTTTTATCAAGGAGAGGCGAAGACCGCAATTATGATTTGTTTTTAAAGTCATCTTCATATCATTTCTCTTTAGATTATATACAGTGTTTCACTGTATAACCATCCCTTGTTTTTTACCTTGCCAACTTCTGACAACAAAAAAAATTTGTCGTTAGGTATTCGCCAAATAAATTTTTACTGTTCCGTTTACTGGTTTGAAAAAAAAAAGAAAAAAAAACAAGGCTTTTGGTATCGCAAACGCCCTTGTTTAATGAATAATATTCTTCGTAATATAGATCTTTTAACATTGCAATAAAAATAAATTCTCATCAAAACAATAAAATGGTGCCTCAAATTTGTGTTATAATTATGTAATCTACCCATCTATTTTCAATCTTCTATATATAAAAAAAATGGTTGTATTTTTGTGTATAATGTATAGACTCTCAAGCCACCCAACTGATTTTTATGAAATACTAGCTGAGCCGCCTGGCGTTGCTACGGTCTGTAGTTTTAAGGTTCCCGTTCTCGTGGCATTATGAGGCATCCCAACGCCGAAAGAATTTTTGAAATCTGTTCAGTAGTTTATAAGTTTCCATTTGCGACACCATTCCTGTGAGAATCTTCCGTTCCCGTGGAAATATGTGAATGAAATATAAGTCTATGCCACTGAGAGATAATGTAACATCCTAGAATTGAAAGAATTTTTGAAATCGGTCAAGTAACATTAATGTTACCGTTCTCGTTAACGATTCTGTTCCCATGAGATTATAGGATGCAGTTCTCTGGTGTGAATATTGTACAGAACATGACCAAGAACTGAACCTTGGGGGACATTATACTGTACAAAATACTGACCCATTAACACATATGTTGGTCAAAATTGAGTTACGTACAGGTACAGGCTTCTTTAAATCAGGTGTCATGAATAAATTATTATCATACTTTAACAATACCAGTATTCATGATTAATTCATGAATGATTAGTTTTATTTTTTTCCGTCGTGAAGTGGATTACATTTTTATACAGTAGATTTCAAAACAGTAAAAATTATTCATAAATAAATTTAAAAAAAATCAAAGTCTCTCCATTAAAAAATCTATCTGTAGCCATAATCCGAGTATACTTATTATACGTGCGTTTGGAAAATGGTTGTATTCAGTATATGGACTAAAAAGTCATTTATGAGTATTGCAATTCCTCAAGCATAGTTTTTTTTTTGTAACACCAAAAGTGCAGGAGATATTTTTTTAAGGGAGTAGATTCAGTTTGGGGAAAAAAAAACGAAGTAGATCTACTGCAATTGCAGTAAAGTGACCGCATTTTCACCACTTCCCTCTCAATAGAAGTTGCTTGAATTCGCTCCAGCAAAAGCCCTGAGAATCTTCAATTAGTTTCCTTAGAAAGGGGTATATCTTTCCTGGGTTAACTGGTTGCTTTTTAAAGTACACATTGAATTTTTTGAAGAAAGTCAAGTTTCACAATGTTCGTCCATAGTTTTCTGCGTTTTTGCAAATTTATACTTTCTTTCCAAATTGTATGAGAAGTAGGGATTGCAATCCCGAAGGGTTTTTTCAATCCCGGGATTTCGGGATTCAGATATGTCAATCCAGGATTGGCTCAATTTTTAGACAGTTAAAAAATTACTTGGTTGATGGCTGATTTATATTTAAATCTATTTTTTGTGGTGTTTCGATGACAAATTGGTGTAAAAACCTTTTGCTTCTTCTCTCTAATGATTTTAACTCTTTTGTGCAGAGCTTGCATTGGGTTTTTGTAGTTATTTAACTAGTTTCAAACTGTTTTTTATCTCGTCATTTTATGAGGACTTCTTATAGTTAAAAAACGTAAGGCATTATGAAGGAAATGCACATAATCTAAGTGGTTTTTTGTTTTGAAATTAAGTTAAAATTTACACCAGCTTTGAACACAGCGATATTAGCACTCAAAAATACAAAAGAAAAAAGGGTCACCTATATTTCGGCAGAAGACGTTTACCATTTCTTTGTTTCGCCGTGGTCGTTTCGACTTTTTTTTGTTTTGCAAATCTTGTTTGGCAAATAACACTTTGCATTCTTTCATTTTGTCTTCTTATTATTACGCATTTCATTTCTTTCGGCTCAGTTTGAAATGATTTTGGGACAATACGCAAACATCATTTGGCATTTGGCAAATTGTTGAATGCCCTTCACTTACTTCGCTTTAAGCTACTTGGTCAAGTGTTTATTTCGCAAATGATCGTTTCGCCGTTTCATTGTTCTGCGAATCGATTATTTCGCCGTACATATCCATGAACTTGTTATGTTGTTATCATCAAAAAGTACATTTTTAAATCTGTTTCCAGTTATTTCATTAAAGTAAATAAATAAAACCATATTAGAAGTTGCTACTTCCGGAATTCTTTTTTCTACATTCTTTAATTATAGTTTCAGTATTTATCGAAAAGCATTTAATATCCTCAGAGAGTTCTAGGAAAATGCTTTTCTTGCATAAAATAAGGGATTCCCCGCACTCTGGTCGGCGGCAAATGTTGCCAGACTAAGAAAACACGCTTCACAACAAAATTGATTTATATTTGTTTTGTTTTATTCTCGCTTTAAACATTTTTGAGTCGCGAGGCCCCTTGTACCGCGAGGCCGTAGGCGGTGGCCCACGTCGCCCACGCTTAACGCCGCCTCTGGTCGCCTCCTCTACATAAATCCACAAGAAACTGTACTTAAGCATTGTTAATGAACTTCCACGAACGAATATCTTAAGCGTTTGTTTTCTTGGACGGCAATTTTAAAGATTGTCACCCACGACTCTCAATATCAGTTTCAGGGCGAGAATTCCTTCCAACTTACAATACATGCTCTCCTTGCTCTTATACGAGTTGGGCACACTTCTTCGCTTTTTTCTTGCAGCTTTTGTATACCCTTTCGAGCGAACATTTTTATCTTGAGTAACTTGTTCATACTTAGAAGGACTAAGTATGAACAAGTTCCTTTCCTCCACTGTATAGTTCTCGTAATCCTCATTTGTCTTCCCGTTCAAATCTTAGCCAACAAAAAAAGAGAATCCTTTTTGGGAGATTCTTAAACAAATTGTGAAAAGCTAACCAAAATTCATTTTTTCCTCCTGCGGACATCCCATATGGGGAGCATATGCACTGACAATATTTCACCCCTTTGCTTTCTTCACCATCCAGGTGGCGCCCATGGCGTTGTGGTTAGCATGTTGTCCACCTGTTAAATTGGAGGATCGTGGTTCGAATCCCAATAGAAAGCAGTTCTATCACCAGTTTAAGAGACATTAAAAAAAGAAGCTTTTCCGGTTTAACCTTGGTCGAATTCCTAAATGCAAGGTTAGGTTAGGTTAAAATGGCTGTCAGGAAAACAACTAACACACTTAGATCAATATTAGGTCCATTGTGATACCATAAGAACTATGCGAGGAAGTACCACACTTAACAAAACCATTTGGAGCTTTTGATTAAGCGAAAGAGATCCAGGATATCTCCAGATCGTTTAGATCACCAAGGAAATATTTTCCTAGATGCCGTAACGCAAGTTTTGCACAAATTTTGCAAAGCAAAAAGTTCCTAAATGCCAATAAAAAAAATTTATTCAAAGCAGAATGTCCCAAAATGTAGTACGATTTCTTTTTTTCTGCAATTGTAAGTGAATTTGTGCATCTGTCACACTAGCGAACGTTCAATTGCATTGCAGATGTTGTTTTAAATTTTTAAGGCTTAGCATGAGGCTTGCTTAGTAAGGCTTGGGACTTGGGTTGAGGAATTCGCCGCTTGATTCGTTGCAAGGTAGAATATTTTGGTCTACTTCCTCTACTCAATCATTTCATTTCTGGGACACACAAAATGTTTACTCACCTCTTTCTCATCATCTCTTCGAGTTCGAAACTTCGATCAGCTTCGTCCAATCCGTTGCAATATTTTGCTACCGGATTCCGTGTAGCTCTGACCCGATAATTTCTGCTCAGTCCAGGGCAACTACTGCGCGTAGCAGAGTGGTAGTGCTTGGTAGGGTAGAGCTATTCATATTCGGAAGTAGATATATCTTATGAGATTTCTAACGTTAAGGAAGGAGCCGCTTAGCTCTTTTCGAAGCTTACTCATCGTAAGTGTCATTAGGAGAGATATCGCTCTGTAGTTGGGAATAATGTCAACAACAGGGCGTACTCACAATTTTATTAGCTATCGTAAGATTTTTGTATGTGGTCTCGTTTTATAAGGGAGAGACTCGTTACAGAAAAAGTACGGTTGAAATTGTTTGCCCCCAAAAATCTTCGGATCTACTAAATGCGAACTCAAAAATAAAAAGTATAGACAAAAGCTTCAAACTATACAATACCCACTCCTAATTTTAAAACACGCTCTAGGATTTTACAATCTGCAATTTTTGAGCCGAAACCGAAGGCGTTACACTCAAGAATAGCATTTTAGATGTCACTCCTGGGTAACTGGGTACTATCTGACTATATGCTAGCTGTCATGACGACAAGGCTATCCTCTTATTCAATATGCTGTCTGAAGGTTCTACTACGACCCCACTATAGTCGTGCCAAAAATCTTATCGTTTTAAGACTTAGCAAAGATTCAAACTTTATTAATACCAATACCAATCTTACAACTTTGAAAAACAAAAGATAACAGAATGGCAAGAAATAGGTCAGGACTTGTTTCAAATCAGCAGCAAACGAAACATTCGTAATCAATTCAAACCTTCAATAAACCAATACAAAGCACGTAATTAAGAGGGCCGATTAGATTTCAAGGGCGCTTTGGATGAAAAATTTCGCAAATCGAAATTAAGAAACTGTAGTCTCATTTTAAAGGCGAAACGCTGCAATAAACTTCTCGCAATCAAATATAAAGTCCATCAAGGAGAAGGTTTTTGCTTTTGAAAAGAGTGAAAGCAACGCAAACGCCCTTAAATCGTAAAATGCGGCATTAAAGTGCGCCCATATTAGATTGTCAAACCCACAAACGCCCATTTGAACTGATGGCAAACTTGAATCAGATCGCTATAGCTATGGTCAAATAACGTTGGCCATTGTCCACTCACACAAAAACAGCCTAATGCCCAGAGTTGTCGACTATATACAATCAACGTCAGTCAAAAGTGTCTCGCCCCCTTGTGTCTAATTGAAAATTGCCGCAGTCTGCAACAAATGATCTTACACATGTGCGACCTCGCGCAGGTTGGCATTGTTCACAAACAAAAATAAAGAAAAAAAAAAACCAAAAAACAAATCAAATTGTCAAGAACATTTCAACAAAAATGAAAACCAAAAACAAAATCGAGCCCCAGCAAGGCCCATCACAAATTCACCAAATTATAGCCTTTCGCGCATGTCTAATAGACATTCCCATATTCAAACGTCACAGGAATACGCATACACATCCAAGCTCACAAAATCCTACTAAGGTTCATTCTACATAAAACGTCGAATGCCAGATACGCGCTCTGTGAAGCTAACAATTAAGCTCGCTGAATCTCTCCGCATCGTCGTCGTCGCGTCGTGTCGTTGTCATGTCATGAAAAAAGGGGTCCAGGTCGGTCCAGCAACCACCAACCAGCCCATCGACCAAAATGACCGTACGACCGACATGTGAATGTGGAATTGTTGACGACAGGTGACAAAGTGATTTCAAAGCCCCCCTCACTACATGCCGCTGCTATATATCGAAGAATGGACCGCTTACTAAAGTCGCTCGGCCAGTTTACACCTGGCTGACTGTGACTCTGTGATTGAAGCGATTCTGTGCGAGATAATTATAGTGATTCGAAAATTCTACTACAATCACCAAGACGACGACGATGCGTTGCTGTCCGAGCACATGATAGCGCGACTATACATTTGAATACGCGCTGCTCTTTAACAATATGGCCACGACCAGCCGCAGCGCAGCCAGATACTGGCCAAGCTCTGGGTGTCTGAAGGTTTTTTTTTTTGATGCAAACACATTCTGTGTTTTGTTGTAACTCATTCTCAAGCAGTGTCTATCTATGTCCGAGATGAAAGATCGCCTTGTTGAGATAAAGCAAAATATCTCTCTCTCCCGGCTGGTGTGTCCACATATCATCGATGTTGACATATGTCACCCATCAATCAAGCGTTCTTGAATAGTTCTGCGGTCCTGCCATTAAAGTCGTCACTGGTGCCATTAATGGCGAACTGCTGTGTTGTCGTTTTATTTTTATTAGCAGTGCCGCCATCAAGCGTTGGAGCTGTTAGCCGTTGGCAGTCTCCACAACTGACTGTTTTGCCAGCAAACATTATGAGAGTTTATGACATTTTTTCGATTTCCAGTTTCTGAGATCTTAGAGTATGTCGTTAAAGTTATGGCCAGAGCTTTTTTTGACTGATAGTGATTTTATGGAAATTACAAAATTGTTTTCATTTAACTTAGTCATGTATTTGAATCGTTTTCTTGCTTTGTTTTGTGTTTGAGGTTCGTACCTAGCAAAAACCATTCAGTTGTCTTGGAAGTGTGTTTTAAAATTTTCTTCCGACTGCGTTGAATATTTTATGCTTGCTTACACTACTACTAATGGATTGGATAGCCCGGCGAAAGAAGTGGGCCAGGGTGAATTGCCCATATGCCTTGAGTCTCATAAAGGCATATATGTATCACCCCACCCTTATAACTTTATATACAAAAATTAAATAATAAAAGAATTTTATTATTTTTAGTTGGAGTATTGTGATTTAAAAATCAAAAAAGAAAGTTTTTTGTGACCTTCACTCCATTTTATGCGTTTCGCCCAGGTACAACAGTGGGCTCATCAGTTAGATGCTGTTGTACCCTTCTAATACGCAATGTTTTGGTCGATGTTTACCGACACCTATATAAAGTTTACAGTGCAAATACACTGTAAACTTTATACTTTTAGGGGAATGTGATTACATTCATGCACCTAAAAATATGTTTGCCCGTGGTCTGGCTAATGTTTATATACAAAAATAATAAAAGAATTTTATTATTTTTAGTTGGAGTATTGTGACTCAAAAATCAAAAAACCCTTATAACTTCAATTATTTCACAAATTTACTACCCCTAGGCCCTAGCCCCGAATTTTCTCTCAACTGCTTAGTCAGTCTGGTGTACGTATGATTTTCTGAAAGCTTAAAAGGACAAATTTGTGAAAGTGAATTAGAACTAGGTATGTACATATTAAGAAGCTATCATGTTGAGTGCTTGAACAGCTTCGATAAGTTACCAAGCATATTGTCCATATATTGAAAGCAATTAGGGGTGGGCCATCTGCTGGTCCATATATTGAAAGCAATTAGGGGTGGGCCATCTGCTGGTTTCGATAGGCACTGCACAAATATCGAGCCTCCGCTGGCTGTCAACTTGAATTGAGTCTACGCTAAACACGAGAAGAGTAAATGGCCGGGTTCAACACAAATTTCGAAAGTTCGAAGAGATCTGTCAGTCCATGAACGACTATCTTAACTTTTTTTTTGTCATAAAGTGATAGGTACTGTGATTCAAATCTCGATTCTACATAAGGTCTGTTCGTTGAACTTTCCCCAGGGTTGACCCAGGTTTTCTTGACAACCCTATGAGTTGTCGAAAAAACCTGGGTTTTCCAGTCCTCAAAAAACGCTAAAGCACAAATCACCACACATCCCTGTCATTAAAAAAATACATGCCATTTGACAGCCCTCAAATCGCCACAGCAAAAAGCTAGGGCGAGTTGGGGGAAAACCTATGGCAAACCTATGGCTCAAAAAACACTCAATTTGACATTCAGGGCGAATTTAGATTTCTCAAAAAACGCTTTGTGGTGACCCTAGGGCAACCCCAGGGCTTCAACGAACAAACCTATAGTTAGTATAGTAAAATTAATTGTAAAACACACAGAATCTTAAGTTAAGATTTTCGAAGATAGGTCCCGTGAACGCCCCCAATGAAGCATGACAGATGACAGACGACAGATGCCAGATGACAGATGACAGATGACAGATGACAGATGACAGATGACAGATGACAGATGACAGATGACAGATGACAGATGACAGATGACAGATGACAGATGACAGATGACAGATGATAGATGATAGATTACAAATGACGGATGACGGATGACTGATGACTGATGACATATGACAGATGAAAGATGACAGATGACAGATGACAGATAACAGATTCATTCATGCCAGTCGAACAATGATAAATACACCTCCTGTAGTTGAGAGAAAACGCTTTTCAAGGCATGCAATTACAATCGGAGAGATCCCAATTCATCCCAAAAAACAGAACCCGTGCCCCGTAATTGTTTCCACTTGATGTTTCTCCGAGTCGAACCTTAAATCTTCCACGCTGATTCTGCACTAATAAATAAATGACGAGGCTAAATATTTTCTACGATCAGATTTTAAAAAATTTGTGATGGAAAATGCTGCATTGCATAATAAATCTTAAGGTGATTTGACAAGCCAAACCAGTTTTTTCGTATTAGAAGCGTTGGAAAGAATCCGGATTTGAGGTGGGATGGCTGATTGGATGACAAATTATTTTCATAACTGAATGTTCTGTGTCAAAGTAAAAAATGCTTGCAACGATGTAAAATATGTTAAATACGAAGTACCTCAAGGTTCTAGGTTGGGTTGACTTCTTTTTATAATTTATACCAACGAGCTCCTTCGTATTTTTAAGCTAAGCATTCCATTTGCATTTGCCAATAACACTGTAATTGTCGTACGACATAAATGATGATGCAAAAGAAGTTCGACAAAGCTGTACATTGTACAATAGGGTCACGATAACGGGTTGGTACCTAACGCTTCTAAAACCAAACTAATGCATATTCGAAGCCCATCACATCTCAAAAAAACCGATAAACACTTCAGAAATATTTTATGTCCAAGCACACCCAATGAATGCATCGAAGCTGTAGAAAGCTACATATAAATATTTTAGAGTCGTTATTGACAGCAACTTCCTATGGAACAAACATATAGACAAGCTACGTAATGATCTAAAGAAAGGCTTATATGCAACATCACATTTGCGGTACCATGTTTCTCAGGACGTTCTGCGACACGTTTATTATGCATTAGTGGAATCAAAGCTGAGGATAATCAACAAGATCCAAAAACTTCAGAAAACGATCTTAACAATCATTTAGACTAACAGAAAGCAAAATGGAAACAGTTTTAAGGTGCTTCAAGTCGAGAAAATCTTTTACATGACTGACGTACTACAATATCTAGATGACCACCGCCTCGTTCGACAGTTACAACATCAACTTAACATCAGACGACGCACGCAAGGTATGTTTCAAATACCAAGAAACTACAGAATGAATTCTTTGCCTCAAGTACGTCAGCAAATTTGAAATTATAAAACAAGAAAAAAACAAATAAAGTACTTCTTCCTAAATGAAATCAGATAAAACGCTAAGTAACTTTTATATAAGTAATCTTTAAATGAAATCAAATTTTGAAATTGATAACTTCTGTAACTTTTTGTAACTTAAAATTAATTCAACTCACTTTTATTAATTAATATTAAGTTAAAACATAATCTTCTGCAGAAAAGCCTATAGGCTTCGCAAAAAAATATGTAAATTGTAGTAATTATTATGATTAATAAAAAAAATTGTTTTAGCGGCTTTGATTTACTTTAGTGTTTTCTTAATTCAAATGAATCTGTCGTTAATTTATCTTTTCTTATCGTCTTAGAAACATGACGTTGTTTTTTTTTCATGAATATCACTTTCGCTAAGAATTGGGAAGTCCTTTGAGAGCAATAACACTGGAAGCAATTGTAGTTCAACGTATGCAGCACCGAAACTCCCGGAATTTTCTTTCGCCACCCTGTTCATTTATTTATTTGTTCTTCCTATTTGACTTTGCTTATTGATTCATTTCTTCTTCTTCGGTGTCAATAATGTTGGAATTTCATCCTCAAAAAAGTTTCAATTCAAAAGTAGTCAAACGGAACTAAGAAAAATCTCATGACCCCCCAGATCACAAAAGCACCAGAAAATAAGAGTTATCATTTATTAAACATGGAAATCGACAAGGAGTTCGGAGCCCAAAAAATACA
The DNA here is from genome assembly GCA_914767635.1 of Melanostoma mellinum. Taxonomy (NCBI): domain Eukaryota; kingdom Metazoa; phylum Arthropoda; class Insecta; order Diptera; family Syrphidae; genus Melanostoma; species Melanostoma mellinum. The sequence continues at coordinate 33,024,247 of OU612059.1, forward strand.
TACATTAACGAAGTACAGTGGTGGTCCAGTATAACGAACAATATAATGTCCATAGTCAATTCGTTATATCGAAAATTCGTTATATCGAAACCTTTTTGTCATACAAATCTTTAAATAAATAAAACATGCAATTGTGTGTATGTATCTTCCAATATTATCACGAACATACATGTAAGTAGACAATTTTTTTTTCATTTTCTGAAATTCGTTTTTTGTTCGTTATATAGAGTACGTAATTTCCATTTCGTCTGAAATTCGTTATTTTGTTCGTTATATAGAAAACCTAATGGACTTGAAAAAAGTGTTCGTAATATCGATCATTCGTTATATCGGCATTCGTTATAGTGGACCTCCACTGTATAACAATTCGTCGATTACGACCTTTCGTGAAAAAAGATTTTCCTAATAAATAACAATAATTTTATCTTCCATCAACAGAACAATGAAACAAACACGTTGGCGTTGTAGGCTTTTCGAAAAACAGTCAGGAATGCTAATAAAATCTATACAGTCAATTAAAAAAGCCTAAATGGAATGACTATGATGATCACTGCAACTGACAGACAAGTTGCAGAAACCACCACCTCACAACTCCTACACACCCGGCAGTTGTTCTATACTCGAGAATTTGTTTGCATTTCTCAAAGTATCGCCATTAAACCTCAAAAATAGACACAAAACTGTGCTAATACTCGTACACTCAACGATGAATGAGTGAAGTAAAACTATTCAAAGAATATAAAAATTCATCATCATACCTCTGCGGGAGAATTCCTCAAAACCTGCTATAGTCAATTGCAAAACCAACACCTATGAGGAATAAGTTAATCTTCATCATGCTGATGGATGCGTGAGTGGCCTCGTTTCCATCAATACATTCAGTGTAGAGTGGGCATCTGGATTTCCCGGTCATATTTTTCAATATATACATACATAGGCAATCAAAGAGAGAAAAGAAAAGAAATGAATACATTTTACAAACCGAAAATTACATCGATTAACATTGTTTACGCACTAAACAAATAGTTAAGGACTAATATTGCAACCTTGTGGCACTCTGTGTGTGTTTTATTAGAAAATGCCTCTGGCTCTGGCTGTTGTGAGTCCATTTAGATTCTTCTTTTTTTTTTGTTATTTCCTAATATCCACTTGCCGTTTTTATTTTATCTTTCTTTCTTCATTTTTTGAATAAATAAACACGAAAATTTGAAAACTATTCGCTATCGAAATGTTTAAACGAAAATATTTTGAATGATTACCTTAAGATAATTACAAACAATAAAAATCACAGCAGGTGATCATATACAAACCACTACATGGACCGAGTTGGGATTTTAAGTTTTGCTTTGCTACTGTTGCTGTGATGGTTGATTACGGGTTCACGAAAGTATAGCCACTTTACCGCACAACGATAAACTAAACACAAGTGCATGCCTTTGGATTAATATATTCAATTGGTGGCCCGGCACGGCCGAGGCGGTAGCGTTCCGAGAGGAGTTATCTATCGAAATGCAAAGTAGAGACATGTATTGAAGGAATTTGCATAATTTTGCTAACCGAAAAGTGTCACGACAATTAATGTCTCAATTAGTTTAATGATATGTTTGTTGAAGTCATTTTTTTCACATCTCTGAATAGAAGGGGACACAGTGCTTAGGTAGGCTTTGTTACTGATTAATTGAGGATTATCATGGATTTGTGAAAGGTTATCGATTGAAATGCTCTATGGGTTAACAGTTTTTGACAGAAGATTGTTTTTGTAATGGAATTATGCAAATTGGTGTTTAATTTTGTTTCATAAAAGCATTCGTTTTGAAGGATGGTCATTAGTTTTTGGTGTTTAGTGTTGGAATGAATGTGTTTCATATCAAATATGACATCAGCTTCAACCCTTAACAAACCAATTGACTTGATGGCTAGCATTCAGTTGTCTTTCCAATGACAACCTCTTTCAATGAAGCAAGCACAAACTTTTTTGAATAAAACAGGTTAAATTTCAAAAAGTGTCTTTTTGAATGAGGTGATGTTCGAAAGTCATTCTCTCTGCATGTGGCAGGCCATGTCCTTGGTACTTCTTCAAATGACGATGTGGGCTATCAATCAAAGACAACTCAATCTAATAAGACAATTTATTCAACAATCAGGATCTTTTTTAATGAAATAAATACTTTTTCTGAAGTAAATTAGTTCCGAAGTGATTTGCTCCCATCGTTCTTATTCATATGTAGGTCATATACCCTAAGGATAACTTATGCAAATAAGGAATACAAGCAAAGGATAAATGTTAGATGTAATTGTGGCTAACATGCTAAGCTGCAAAAGCAGAACTTTTTATATTGTAAAATGACGGACATTCAACATTACTTCTTTGATTTCAGAAGTATGAATTTTAAAGACAAGTTTTGAGTTTTGGTATAGCTCACGGTTCATTTATTGGAGAGAAGTTAGAAAATAGGGTGATAGAAAAACGAAGTTGTCAGTATGTTCAGGAAACCCTGAAGAGTGAACAACGAAAAGCGACATTGACCGGTTTCGACTATCGAGGTAGAACCGCTTGAAAAGAAGTTCATACTTGAGAAGCACTGACAGGAAAAGCACGAAAATCTATCTACCTATACACTTTTATAAAGATTAAAGACTTCTTTGTTACTAACTACTACTTTTGAGTTTGTATACATAGAGGAACCATGCCAGCTTGTGTTAACACGTCGGTAGATGTCACCAAGTAAAAAAAATCGACATTTGAAATTTTTGGTGGAATGCTCTCAACAGAAATTTGACTTAAGAAAAGGGAAGCAGGGAATGTCATGGGTATGGAGAAATGTACAAGAAAACTCTTGCTTTGAAATTTTAAATGTCGATTTATTTACTTGGTGAAATCTACCGACGGCGACGTCTTAACACAATCTAGCATGGTTCCTGTATGTATGCAAACTCAATGCTACTACTAATCCGATTCGAATGAAATTTGGCACAAAGATGGTCTAGAATCTATGAAATAGCATAGGCTATATTTTATCTCCATACCTCCTCTCGAACGGGAACTTAGTGTTTACATTGAACAGGCTCCTAAACTACAGAGGTGATTTGAATGAAATTTGGAATAGAGATGGTCTAGAGACTGAGAAATGACAACGGCTACATTTAATCCCTATATTTTCTCGGTAACACTATCAGGAACTTAGAAAATACTCGACCAGTTTCAAAAATGCTTGCACCGTTAGAGTGAAAATGACTATTTTTCATACTCATTATTTGAACGGGAACGGGAACTTAGAGAACACTCAGGACAACTTTTTGTCCTTTTCCAAGAGAAAAATCTCACTTCAAACTGAAATTCTATTTTAAGCTCTGGTCCGAGGACAAATTTTCTAATGAGTAATTTTCTAATTGCAAATCTAAAAGACAAACCTGGTCTATTTGGATTTAACTTTTCCAAAACAGTCCACAGTCCAAAGATAGACTTTTAAACTAAGAGAGACCTTTGCTTCTGTACAACTATTTTTTTAGTAATACCGATTAATCTTTAAAGACAACCTCTGAAGTTGTATAGGCTTTAGAGATGTACTCTAACGACAAAATCTTTCGGCTTGTGAAATTGAAGTGATCCACTGTAATTTCTTATATCAACCATACCCTGACACTAAAAAAAAAAATCCGAATGCTGCACAGTGAAGCCCTGCACCATAAAATAACAAATCAGTCAGCAATAAGCTACAAAATTATACATTATGGAGTGAATAGAATTACCCTGTACAAATATACTTAAAATGTCAAAGTTCGCATTGAGTTCTCCCCCAAAGTGCTATTAGAGGACATATAAATGCAAACAAAAGTGAGTAGGTACCTACTCTACCACTTCTACAAGAAAAGAAGTGGGGCATTAAGGTTCACACCTCCAAATCGGAACTAATTTGCTTCAGGAGACCCTTAAATGGCAGATGTGGTCGAACAAAAGCAGAAAACTGGTCTTGAAGCTTTCTGATAGATTCACCATTCATGTCACCTCCAACGTGGACAACATGAGTAGAAGTCCATTTTTATAAGCTGATGAAATTCAAACGGGAATGTTCTTTCAAAAAACCCAGTTTTGCCTTCAAGAGGATGCACTCTCTGCTGAAAATAAGAACTGTACTAAGTCAGAGCCGACAAAGCTATTGGTCTAAAAGCAGCTTACGATCTGTTATCAGATAATCTTTCCCAGTCTAGCTCTCCATATCGAACACAGCCATAAGAGAGCTCCAACTCTTTGAAAGAAAAATACTCAGGATTTGCACTAGGCTCTACTCTGACTGACGGTGACAAAAAGACACCAAGAGCAGCTGTACAGAGGAAACCAATATAACCCTTCAGGACAAGTAGCTATTGCTCTTCACAATGTCACCGAACACCCGAATTAGCTAATGAAAGAGAAGTACCTTATTGTGATGGAAACTCTGATGGGTAACGTTATCATCGACAACAATCCCTTTAATCAACTGCAAAACCGCCCGGAATGAACGTTTGACAAGGTCAAACGATTTCTAATTCTTATTTTAACATGCAATACTCAGATTGTTCAAACTTTACACATTGTTGACCAAGGTTTGCTTATCAACTTTATATGAGTTGTCAAAAGAACCTACTGGGTTTTCCAGTCCTCAAAAAACACTTAGCCACAAAATCACCACACAACCCTTGTCATTTGAAAAAAAAAACACATGCTATTTGACAACCCTCAAATCGCCACAGCAAAAACATAGGGCGAGTTGAGTGTAAACCCAGGTCAACCCTAGGGCTCAAAAAACACTCAGTTGGACATTCAGGACGACTTTAGGTTTCTCAAAAAACGCTTTGTGGCGACCCCAGGGCTTCAACGAACAAACCTACTTAGGTTAGGCCTTTGTGTGCAAATTTTGTGTCCAGTGCTGTCCTGCTGTGAATTTGGCGTCCGGGGCTTTCTCTTTAAGAAGTTTGTGCCCAGTGCTATCATTGTGCTCAGAGCACAAGTTCACGTTTCGAATATTAAGTCTTTTCTTACGGACCTTCTGAATCACCAGTCTTTCGTGAGTATGCAGAACAACCTCCGAGCGATTATCACCTCAGCTCAAATCCCATCCTCATGCCGTTAAACCTTGCATCATCTCCACACTCCACCTCACTTCAAAGTATCAAGGCTTGTCTCACTGATAAGAACTTCAGTGTATTTCACGGAAAATTCCTTGTTGATTTAAGCTATTAGCAGAATTGTGAATGAACAGAGGTAATCTGATTTGTAGAGCTGGCATTGAAAAGTCTCATCGACTTCTCTTAATTCGACAACACGATCGCTAAGTATGGTTGATAAAAAAGTGCGTTAGGCACTGGCCTGTCTCAAAACCTCAGTCAATACTTTGACTCAAAACTAGTTCAAGCCTTCATAATCTTCTCATCTCTGTCGCCATTATTGGTTGACTTTGTTTGATAAATGAATTCCATTGGTAGCAGAAGCTCTTATCCACCATAGATCCTTAGCAACATGTTTTTCTTCTTATCAGACAGTTACTCGCACTTGTGTCGAATGGTTGTACCTTCCAAACAAATCAAACCATCCACCTCTCGCACTGAAACCTCTCACCACCCTCCTCTCTCTCCTGAACCACATCCACACTTACCTTCACCCCTGGTCTTGTTAATCTTCTTTTCCAGTTTATAGTGAAAAATCGCAACTCGCCCATAAATTCCACCAATAAAATAGCTTCGATCACACCCAGAAACGTGACCAAAGATCACGAATCACCTAGCAATTCCAAATTCACGCAATCCTTGATCCACAGTTGCCATAGAGAAGAGCCAGAGCAAAATCTTATATAGTATACTGTATATCCATCTATCCATGCCAACTCCCAGGCTACACATATTCACAGCTTTTATGAGAGACTACATCCGTGCGCACAACATTGGATTTGCAAGTTGCAATGCAATTTCAATGGCGCGGTTCTGAGTTGCTGCCGATGGGTGCTGGTTCCATTACTACTGCGCTGCTGTTCCAACGGATGCGCGCGCGAAGTGCATTACATCCTAGAAGCGATTACTTAACCTCATGGCTTGGCTCTTCTCTATAACCACGTTGGTCGTACTCGTCATCATATATATTGCCGCCAGACGGGACGCGACGGTAATTTTCTTAAAGAGTACCTACGGCCACGGTATGGTTAGGATAGGTGTGTTTTACTTGTAAATATATATGCGGATGTTGCAGTTGCCTCTCCTCATGCTTCCATCATGGGGACAAGCCATTACCTATGCCTACCTGCCTACCTGCCTACTTGACGTAGTGAACAACATCGAAACCGCGCGGCATAGATGTCTTTGGTTCGCTTCGTAGTGCGGTTAATGAGTCCAGGAGTCGCCATAGTTCCCGCATCGGCATCATAATAGTCCACACAACCAACATCGGGCCAACTATACAGCGGCGAACCTGTTTGAATCCAATTTCATGGCAGCTCTGGGGGTGGAGTAGACCATCAGCACAACGGTCTGGGACTAGGACGACAATTGGCAATTACGGTAAGTGCATACATATGATCCTTTGTCGATATTCTCCGATAATTCATGGCACCTTGGGGTCAACCAATAAAAAATAACTCTGGACATAGGACAGGCACAGGGACAGGGACACACAAAGTGTTTGCGGAATAGAAAAAAACAAAAAAAGGGTTAAACTCACCCTCTTCTCTGGATGATTTGTCGCCCTTCTTCAATTACCACTCTCTAAAGTGCCCTCACTCACATCACTGTGACCTGTGCTGGGATATGGAAATTGGGTAACATAAATAATCAGGCCGTTTCCTTGTTGTGACATGTTTCTCTTCGTGTCCTGTGTAGTATTCTCTGTCCCCCAGGCGAACATAAATAACAAACCCAACCGACCCAATATCAATTTGCACTAAGGACCTCTTAAATCCTCAGAGTCAACTGCCATCTCAATCCCAAAAAGAATGTGCACTCATTTCATATGCAAGAGTTGTGCCAAGGATCTTTCTACCCCCATGCTGCGTGCCTCCAAAAGGAGATGAAGATTTCTTTTCCGCGAATTATTGTTTATATTTTTTTTTTTTGCTCTCTCATTTAGCTACACCCTGACTCAGATCACGTAAAGAAAAGAAGTCAGATTTGACACTTCGTAATATTTATGAAGATGAAGATGAACCAACGACTGATTGAAGGTCGAGAAAAGGATTTTGCCCACTCTGTACTCTCTCAAAGCTAAATGGCAATTAGCCAAAAAGTTTGTCTCTGTGGGACGATAACTTAAAATGTTAACAAACGGCAAAACGCAAGCAATTAAGGAATTTCTCTCTTTCTCTCTCTTTCCCTTTATGTCTCTGTTCGAAACTCAAAATGGGATATTCTGTTTGAATGGGTAACGTTAACGTAAACGTTTCAAACGCACAATACACTTTCTTGTACACTCGACTACAATACCAACTCTTTTGACTCGAGGGCTTTCTTAGGAAGAGTTTTCTAGTAAATTTCTTGTCTTAGAAAACACATCTGCTGTGCCAGGGGGGCCAACATCTCTGATTGTATGCTTCTGTGTGATTGTTGCTTGGCGGTGTGGTAAGTGGCAGGTAAATTAATTAAGCAAACTTGCTGTTGCTGCCGATTGCCGCTTGGTAAGGAGGAGGGGAGCAGGAAGCACAAACTCATTGCAGAAACAATTGTAATTGTATGAAGTTTCTTGCGCTGATCAGGGGATGGATATAAATTGGGGTGATTTCCAAAAAGTTTTCTGAATTAATAACAGTTTTTGAGGAAGAAATTTTGTTAAAGGGCAAACAGATTTGAATTTTATGTTCTTAAGACGTTTGTGTAGAATCAATTGTTGGCTGTAATTGAGGCTCTTGCCGAGTGCCTAAAGCAGCAACTTAAAGCAGTAGCCTAGGTCACTGTGGTTCATTCACAATGTCGCTTCTACGAGAGGTGTTCTGTCAAATAAGTTTCATAACATCTAAACTCATGACGCGACGTAGAGTGGTACTTTGCTGCTGGATTTGCAGATTTAATGGAATCTTTTTTAAAGAGCTCCCTGCTGATCCAGTTTGCAGAAGCCGATTTGGCCTAACGTAAAGGCCGATTCCTTCAATTGATAAAGTTCCGCATTGAAAAAAAAAAAAAATGATCAAAACTAAGTTAGCCAAGATTTCTCGTTTCGTTGAGGAAAGACACAATAAATTTAAGTATATTTTTGAAAATTGCTGTAGTAGATGTGACGTACTGACTGGATTGTTAATCTATTACACCTCTTATAAGTCCTTTTTGCGCAACATTGAAACGATGCGCTGGTATCTATGCAAAAGTTTGTCTTTTGAAATTTGAATGGACTCAAGATACTTGACCTGCAAGCTCCTTTCTGTCAAGGAGACTAATCCTAATGCTACCATAGTTTGTGGTACGACGCGACGTTAACCCACTCGTTCGACGTGGCTTCTTAGTGAGCTCGAATTTGCATGAACTCATTTTTTGGTAGTTGGGCTTGTACTACTCGCGAAGGCTTTAATTGGTATCAACTTGACAGCGAAGCCCAGATGTTGCAACTTATGCTTATCGATCGAAAACCCGCTGGGTAAGACTGGTCCCCTTCTACCGGAGGTGACTTAAAAAGCTACTTAGTGGGAGTGTAAGCAGAGATACGAAGAAAAAGTAGAAGAAGTCTGCTTCTATCTGAATCTCCGTGCTCTGTCAGAGCTCATTAAGAATATCACAGAGAATGCATTCAGCTTATATTACCAACCTGTGCAGCGGTGGACTTCTGCAATCATAAGGCAGAAGAGTTTTTAAGTCTTTCAGAGTCTTTCAATGCTTGGATAAGGTATTGGAATAGAGATGGTGGTGGGTGGGCTTCTGCTGGCATTGCAATCACAGCTCTTAAGCGCCTGCAGCAGGGTATTGACAATGGAATATCCGGCTCTTGGATATCCCAAGAGGATTAAAAAAGAACCTGGCTCTCCTCTGGTTTCGGATTGTGTCTCTACATACATACATAGTGTAGCGCAACAGAGTGGTGAGCCCCAGGGCCTCGTGCATTTCTTACAACCATGCCTTCATAGGAAATGGAGAGAACCTTAAGTTTTTTCCGGTTCGAATTGGCTAATCGAGAAAACGTTTTTCGTGGCAATGAATTTACTAACGATGGGCATGCCAATTCTTCGCGGGTTGTGCCCAGCCGCGTTAAATTTTCATGGTTCTGAAACATCCTTGACCAACAGTAACGATTGCGCTGTTGACGACCCTTGCAACTGTAGAAAAGACAAAGACAGAGGGATCTACACGTGGAAAGTAAGATTCCTCTTGGAAACGGAAAATTTGAGGAAGTTTTAACTTGAAGAAGCAGAGATATGGAGTGAAGGAGACACATTGTGATGGACGATGAGCAACTGCGACACCCAGATCAATCTAACGTCAATCAAATTGATCATGTTACGATCGACGCAAGACATTCTTCTGGTGTTCTGCATATCCTAACTTTTCGTGGGTAAAAATTTGCCGAAAGCATTGAACATTGATGACCAGTAGATTGGTGCCCACAATCTATCACAACAGAAATCTAGCGAAAGAGAAAATTGTTTGGGGAAAGATGTTATTGGATGTCTAGTTTAATCCCGAACTGTAATGCCGCACTTGTTAGAAGTACGGTACCCACTTTTTTCTAAAACTTTTAAATTAAATGCTTCTTATAAAATGTAGGATCCTCGTATATGATGATTTCTTGAAGCACAAATAGTTGATGTCGGTGTTATGCACCTTACCCTACAGGAGGTAACCAAGGATTGTAAAAAAAGCAGAAGACCAAAACGTTTTCTTGGTGTACAACTAATTTTTCTTGGAATGCTTCTGTGTCTCAGTTATCCTCAGAGAGGCTTCTGCAACTCCTCGTTGTAGCCGTAGCCGTATTATAGATGTCAGTGGTCGTTCATTAAAGCCAATCAGTGCAACATGCAAATCTTGTAGGGAATCACGATGTTTTTCCATTGAGATCCTTATACCTCGGGTTGGTAATCAGATGGCTTAATAATTTCCCGCAGTCAGTTACCCAACACTCGTTCAACGATTTATCAATGCGTGGGACATCAGATTGATTGAATCATAGTTTACCACTTTCGTGTATCCCTTCGTTTCGTACATTCGTAGAAGGAAACCTTCCCTTCATTGACAATCACCTCCAACTAGCTTGGAGAAGAAATAAGTGATGATTTCTATCCTTTCACAGGACTTGTGTGGTATCTCGCCCGGCATAGTACCTACCATTTCTTTTTTATGAGTTCCTAGCTGACTCGCTAAGATCATCGATTGTGATGTCAGCAAAAGTTCTTGGAGGTGTCCACCACAGTGCTGCTGCCTTGTTTGCTCAATTTTTTGATGTTATCCACAGGAAGGTACCATGTACCATGAAGCATGTCTGCCTGTTAACTCAGAGGTTCGTGATTCGAATCTCAACAGAGGCAAAAATATCGTAACATCGTCTTTCGCGAGGAATTGGCAAGTCCTCTGTTACCATTATTAAACTCATTGCCATGAAAAGCGCTTTTTTGATTAGCCGTTCGGAACCGGCAGAAAATTGTAGGTCCCTTCCATTCCCTCACAAACCTCACAAGCCTCGCTGTTTTGCGCCACCCTATTTATTTTATTTGTTCCTGTATATTAAGAGGAAGTTGTCCTTGATCATCGTTAATGAGCTTTGGCGAAAGAATATCTTGAACATTTCTACTTCTTTGATCAACTGTTTTGAAGACGATAGGAGCTTTGATCAATTTGTTTTGGCGTACTTCTAAAGTAGCCAGTGGCGGGCATTAATTTCTTTGAGAAGCTATTTTGGAACCAAACTAGCTCCATTAAACTGGTGTGTTATAGATGAAATTTTGGGTAACTGGTCTTTGTTTCGGATGCTTATTCAGATTGACACTCTTGTGCTAAAGATATCTCCTTCCACTTCCATTCCCGGAGTAAACAGAAACAAGAAATGGCTATTGTCTCACGAACCTTTCGAAAACAGCAGACATAGCGAATGCCGTAAAACAATTCCTTTAACAACAACGACCTATCTTACTTCAATCCTTCGAGATATTCCTCTGATGCCATTTTACATAGAATAAGTTTATGTGGAATATCTTACCACTTAACTGTCCATTGTTTTGACACAACTACTTTGTGGCCAGAAGTTATCCACTTCTTGCCTTCATTTATTATTTCAAATAGCAAAACCGAAAGTCTGAGGTTTCTGCTGGTCTTTCATACAAAACCCCTGAACTCCACAGTCCATATACCCTACTCCCAAATGTGCAACGACCGAAACAAGGAATTATTTTCCTCTCGTAAGTTGCCCAAATTGCAAAACACCGAATGAGTATATGGAAATTTATTTTTCATTTCGTTTGCTCAATGAGTTATGACCTGTCCAGTGCTGCATTAGTACCTTCTTCTTCTACTTCTTAAAAGAAGAGGTTGGCATCTCAAGTGATGCAAAACCAAATCGTCCATCGTCGTATAGGACTTTCTCATACGAGTGGTGGTTTTGTGATGCTGGGTATTCATACCTTGCGAACGACCACGACACCCTGGGGACAGGTTACCAATCATACAGCCACACACATATATTTTGACCATTCGTTTTTGGTGCATGGCCCCATTCCTCCGTTATGATGTAACATTACACAGCACATCAAATATAACATTTTTCTCCTCCCCAATCTTCGGTCATAGTTGAGCAGAGCAAAACCAAAAAAAAAACAAGAATATTCTCGAATATTGTCTTAAGTAGGATCATCTCCTGAATAATCCATAAAGGGGTTGATATGAGCTCCCAGGGTTCACATGTGTGCTGAGGGTTATGGGGTGCATTGCAAAATGATTTAATGAATATGACGCCAAAACACCAAGGACTTTACGAATGAAAATCGTTTCGCATAACGAAAATGATTTTCATGAAATTTTAATCAGTCAAAGCCAACAAACAACCGATGGAATTCGATGGAGGGGTGATGCCGAGGCTGAGGGCTCGCCCCTTGTGGTTTCATTTTGGGGGAGTATGGAGAAAACTCATAGACACAACTAATCACTGCTTTTGTACTTTAGCTTACTATACTTACATCAAATAAGAAACAACTAGGACACAACAAGAAGATAATCGAATTAGATGTTCGTTGTCGTTTTTGGCTTTTTGGTTTTGGGCCCATCACAGATGAGGCTTTTGTTTGTTTGAAAGTGAGTCACGTATTGCGAGGACCCCGATGTGTAATGATGTTATTAGAGGACTCATCAAATAGTTTCGGACAGCTGACAATTGCGTGTTGCTCCTCAACAGATTGGCTTACGTGACAGTCATTTGTTTTCAAAGATGACTAACGTGTTGTTAAGAAATTGTTTACAATTTGCCAGATGCTACTTCCAATGCTGGACACTTGACAAATAAGTCATCAGCACGTTTGTTTAGCGCTGATGCTGTAGGACATTGTCTTTGCTTGCCTGTAGAACTTGTTGATTAGTCGCTTTCAGCATTTGGTTTTGAAGGCTCCCCTTCGTCATTCGAATAGCAGGAGTAATGTGGTGGCCTGAGCTATGTCTCAAGTGGATTATAAATTAGTGTAACCAGCAAAGGTGCAGAAGTAAAAACAACTTTGACTGTGTTACTTTAGGGAAGGGAAACGTGAATAGAACGAAACATTCGTTGGCTGGACGAATTGTTCATTAAAACTTCGCCTCATTGCTGTAAAAAGAACAATGAATGTGACCATGCTTTGCATTAAACGGTGATTGAGCAACCAAATACAATCAGTCAATGAAAAAGTACATCGAATTGATAAACAAATACGTTGAATCACTAAATAGATGAGTTGAATCAATGTACAAATACGTTGAATCACAAAACGGAGCAGGTACTTCCAAAAAACAACATTATTTTCGCTAAAATATCCCAAAAGTATCCTCGAGTTTGATTGCAGCATTAATCTCTCGGTTAAGTTTAAAAATCAGTTGCAACAAACATTCAGCTCAGAGTCAACGCGTCATGGACAAAAAAGCTACCAAATAATTTCGATGTGCAATCAAAAATGCCATAAGAGGACACGACTGATATGTGTGCATTATGAAAAAACTTTTCCTATTAGAGATGCCACAAGAGCTCCTTTCATACTCCTCCGAATCGCTTTTTTCCCTTTATTGCAAAGTAAACCAAACACTGTCATGTCATATGCCTGTCCTGTCATCCTGCATCGCTGTCAAATGTCGTGGCTACCAAGCTTAGCAACAAAACATGACATCCACAGGCGTATACAGAGCTTCTTGATAACTTCTCTTTAACTAAACTAAACGAGTTCACTATTTCCCTCAACCGAACGTGCCACAACAGAGCCAAACAAAAGTACGACCATCCACATCACCCATAGTCGAAGTTGGAGCAGCTGAACTTTTCAATCCTGTCAGATGAAAATTTAATAACGAAATTTCAAAATGTCCAACTTTTCTTCTCGTCCAGCACAGAAGCAACTCCTTCGCTTCCATATATGAAGCATCCAAACATCCCATACCCGCTTAGAGGTGAAGACTTTCAAATACAGGTGGATGGGGATGGCATCTCTCATATCGGATTTTTGTTCGCTTATTAACCTTTACAGGGGCCTGGGCAATGATGGATTGCCGAGCTGATTTACACTCAATACACATTTCGTACCACCAGTAAAAGGGATTTTGAATTTACACTCTGACGAGCTCTGGGCCAGATGAAAATGATTTTCAATCATCCCCCCTTGACTTGGCTCAAGGAGGGTAGAGGTTGAAAGACAGAGAGACAGAGAGAGGAAGGGAAAGAGAGAGAGAGACCAAGGGCTAGAGTGTCCTAATGGTATTTGCATTGCGTTTTCGGTATAAACTTTTGAGATCTCTCGAAATCCGAGAGACAGATTTTAATTTATTAAAATATGTTTTCAGAATGATGACAGAGCACCATCGTGGATACTTCTTTCGTTCGTAGTTTCAAGTAGATATCCCTCGTATTTGTGTGAATGGTGCTGGTAGTGGTATTGGTGATGGTACCGACTACCGAGCTACCGAGTATACTCTGTTTACGGAGCAACGGAGTTCAAGTTACGAAATGTTGTAATTTGCGGTCCTGTTTAACCCTGTTTTTGGATTTTAATAAATGTTTGTGTACATGAATAAATGATGGAATGGATCAACATTTAATGTACCTCTAATTGGGGTATGCTAACCGCGGTACAGTGGATGGAGAAATATCTGCTGCTTTCCTGTGAAGAGGATAGTTATGTTGGTCGTCGTGTATATGCCTTTAATTTCATGAACCCAGGTTAAGTGATATGGCGGCATAATAAATGATTTTGGCTTTAGTTTTGGAGAGATTTTTGGTTTTTGGCTTTTCCAAGCCGATATAGATAAACTAGAAGAGGAATGAGTGCGTATATAGCTTAGATTGTGGAAAATATCTGCAGTCGACAAACATACCCTACCCATATGATTTTTCTTGACGCTGAAAGAACGTTTTGCTTTCAAGCGGCAATTGTAAGACTTTTCAAGTCAAAAAAATAAGAAGTTTGTTAAGTAGGTATGTTCGGGCTACTGCAGTTGATAAGTACAAATGTATAATCCTTTAAGTTTTTAAAGGAAGAGTTAATTTTCACTAAATTTAAACTTGTGTAGCATTGCGAATTGGAACATTTCCGGTTTGGAAGAACAACCACTTTGAGAAAGCAACGTGCTTTGCCGTTTGGAACACATAACTCTGCGCAAAGTTACGGCCATCCTCGAGAGTTTGTCAACGTGTACTATGAAATGCTCGACTTCGACATGACACGTATCTTGCCATGGTTGCTCCGTATCGAGCTGAATCGTAAGCTGGAACGGATTGCTGAGAAAATCGGCTCTGGTTTAGGTGATGGCTTGAACTGCATTTTCCATGACGACAATGCAGACAGACGTATGTATAATGAAGAAAGAATATTAAAAATTCCGAAAAGGATGCCATCGACAAGATTTAGGATTGCATGTTCTTGCGTTGCATCAGAGCAAACATGATTTCTGACATTATCCTACGGGGTATTCAAGCCATCGGCAAAGTGTGTATGCATTTACCATAAGGCAGACGGCATGAATCGTATTGTCCGAGATGGCTCTTGAAACTCAGGGAACATCAATGACAGGATTGACGTTGACCCGGTATAGTATGCTTTCCAATAACACTTATGGGAAATCTTCCGGGCGTTGGGCTTAAAAGCTGTACGAAAATCAGCCGATAAAGATATATGAACGCTGTACACTGAAAAAAATATTGTACTTAAAATCTATGAACAGCGTTCTTAGAGCCAAAATGGCAAATTTTTCCCGAAAATGTATGAAAAAACGGTCATAAAATTCATGTATGGGTGTTGTTTTTATGAATCTAGATTCCTAAAAAAATTTGTATGGAAGAATTTCGTTTAAAATCATTGATCATAGATTTTATGTATTTATTCATACGAGCATGAACGGTTCCTGCTTTAAAAATTGCACTTTTTTATGAATAATACATATGATTTAGGAATGAAATCATAGGTTGTTCTTATAAATTTAGGATTTTAAGTTTGTATGCATTGATTCATGAATTTAATGTCTATTCTTATATTTTATGAATCATGAGCCTGGACTTTTGAAATTTTCCTACAAAAATTCAATGAGTTAGGTACCTATTTATATGAACTGAAATCCTAAGTTGTAAGTATAATTCTTATAAATTTAGGATTTTAAGTTTGTATGCATTGATTCATAAATTTAATGTCTATTCTTATATTTTATGAATCATGAACCTGGACTTTTGAAATTTTCCTACAAAAATTCTATGAGTTAGGTACCTATTTATATGAACTGAAATCCTAAGTTGTAAGTATAATTCTTATAAATTTAGGATTTTAAGTTTGTATGCATTGATTCATGAATTTAATGTCTATTCTTATATTTTATGAATCATGAACCTGGACTTTTGAAATTTTCCTACAAAAATTCAATGAGTTAGGTACCTATTTATATGAACTGAAATCCTAAGTTGTAAGTTTAATTCTTATAAATTTAGGATTTTAAGTTTGTATGCATAAATTCATGAATTTAATGTCTATTCCTATATTATATGAATCATGAGCCTGGACTTTTGAAATTTTCCTACAAAAATTCAATGAGTTAGGTACCTATTTATATGAACTGAAATCCTAAGTTGTAAGTATAATTCTTATAAATTTAGGATTTTAAGTTTGTATGCATTGATTCATGAATTTAATGTCTATTCTTATATTTTATGAATCATGAACCTGGAATTTTGAAATTTTACTTTAAAAATTTTATAAATTGTATATACCTATATATATACACTTGGGACTTGACGATTTGGTTTCAGCCTACTGCTTGCCAGACGCATTTTTACACTTTTTAAGTGCATTTTTCAGCTTAAAGCACTAATAACTTTTTTCTGTTACAAATAACCAAGAAAGTGGTACGCCAAAAAATAAGAAAAGTTACCCTCGTTCTAAAAAAGTGTGTCTCAGACGATTTGGTTTCAGTTTACCTACTGCATGCCAGACGCACTTTAACATTTTAGTAAAATGCATTTTTCAACTTAAAGTAACTGATAATTTTTTCTTATCACATGTAACCAAGAAAATGGTACGCCAAAAAATCACAAAAGTTCCCCCGATTACAAAAAAGTGTCTCCAAAAGGATTTGGTTTCAGCCTTCTGCTTGCCAGACGCATTTCAACATTTTTCAAATGCATTTTTCAATTTAGCTGATAACTTTTTTCTTATTACATTTAACCAAGAAAATGGTACGCCAAAACATCAGAAAAATTCCACTAATTACAAAAAACTTGGTCTCAGACGATTTGGTTTCAGCCTTCTGCTTGCCAGACGCATTTTACCATTTTCAAGTGCATATTCTGATGAAAGCACTAATAACATTTTTTCTATTAAATATAACCAAGAAAGTGGTACGCCAAAAAGTAAGAAAATTCACCCTGATTTCAAAAAAGTGTGTCCCAGACGATTTGGTCTCAGTCTACTGCTTGCCAGACGCTCTTTAACATTTTAGTAAAATGCATTTTTATACTTAAAGTACTGATAACTTTTTTCCTATTACATATAACCAAGAAAGTGGTATGCCAAAACATCAGAAAAGTTTCGCTGATTACATAAAAGTCGGTCCAAGACGATTTGGTTTCAGCCTTCTGCTTGCCAGACGCATTTTAGCTCAAGCATGTTTATCAAATGGAATGAATAATTGATTGTAGTATTTCATTTAAATGAAATTTTTAGTTTGATAAACATGCTTGAGCTAAAAGCTATCTAAAGGCACCCGAGAACTTTTTGTATACCCCACTAGCCACTACTACCCAAGTGATCACGCGGAAAGTTTATATTTGTTTGTTTTCATCTATGGTTTTTTATTTTGGTTTCAGAGCATTTAGCTCTGCAACTGAAAATCGCTTTGATTTGGGAGAACCTTCATCATAAACATTCCGTAGCTTTTCAGACGATTGCTATCGTTCAGATTGCATGGCCAAAAAAATGGTTCACATAATTTTGCTTTCAGTTGTTGGTGGAAACCTATTTTACTATCGTCCTACAAATGTTGGCAACTTTTCGGGTCATAAGCACTTTTTTTATTGCCTAAAATTCAGACGTTAGTCGAAATATTGTTGCAACGAGTCTTGTGATAGGGGAGAATATTTAATTTTACTTCAAAATGACCCTAAATATGAGAGTAGAACCGAATTTCAAATATTTCCACTGCTTTCGACAAAACATTCGAGTTTCGTTCGTCTCCCATTTACTTCTATGTCCTTTGGAAGGACGACGAACAAATTAAGGGCATTTTATAAGAATCGAGTGTAGTACTGTCATTGTATTTTTTATATAAACTTTAGTAGGATTGGGTACACTTTTTGTTTTTTACACTGGTTTTTTTAATTCTCATTATTTATTTAACAAAGATGCAAGGTATAACTTAGTAGATAGTAGTTATCCATCGAAGAGAAATTTAATGGTGATAGGTGATGTAATGATGTTCGGTGTAAATTGCAGGCATGTCGGATGGTCGGATCGACCACAGTCGGAACACGAGACCAGTTCCTCGGTCACGTTAGTCTTTTTATTTTCCCGAGCATCACCCACACAAAAATCGCATTTGGTTAGACAATATACGTTTGTGCAGCTCAAGACGAGCTAGATTTGGTCCGCGTACACGCTTGCCGTCATCTTCAATCAGCTATAGAAATAAACAGTGTTAAACATGACGAAAATTTTTTAACCATTCCAATATGAACCTACTTGACAAAGAAAGTCGTGACACTCATCCATGTTTGATATGCAATCTTCGGTGCTTTCAGTACCACTTTGTGATTTGTGAAGCTCAAGCTCAAAACAACTGGTTAAAAATTATACCTACAAAATTATACAAAATAAAATAAAAATTGCCGATTAGTATGAGGGCAGACGATGAAGCGCAAGTAT
Organism: Melanostoma mellinum; assembly: GCA_914767635.1. Taxonomy (NCBI): domain Eukaryota; kingdom Metazoa; phylum Arthropoda; class Insecta; order Diptera; family Syrphidae; genus Melanostoma; species Melanostoma mellinum. Next base: position 33,042,750 of record OU612059.1, read on the forward strand.
GATAACTTCAAAATTCACATCAAAAATGCAACTTTGACACGGAATTTTTATCTTCGATTGTCGAAGATAGAATAATGGTCACTTTAATATACAATTTTAACACAATTTATGGTATTTTATTAGGAAAAAATGAATTACGATCCCGACTGTAAAGAAATTCCTCTTCCTCTTCTGAAAATAAATAAAATGACTGAAATCCGAAACGTCAAATGAAACTCACCACACATATACTTCCACAACTTTTTTGCGCCATTTTTTTCAGCTCACACGTATTCACAGATGGATGCTGCGATTACAAAAACAACAATGTAAACAAATGGAAGTTGCGTGGCAAGAGAGGTTATGGTTTTCCATCTTGTTCTTTATTCATCTAAGGTCTAAAGTCAAAACGTTTCTAATTTTCTATGTATCAATTTCACTTTCACCACTTCACCACTTCATCACTTCACCACTTCACCACTTCACACAAAATTCACAAAAGGTTTGTTCGATGTGCGCACTGGGGCGCCCTAGTGCGCACTGAAATCGCACTGATGCGTTCGATGTGACATTTTTTTTGCCCCAGTGCATTTGCACTGTGTTCGATGTTCGTCCGGTGCAAGCACTCAGTGCGCACTGCCATGCCCCAGGTTTTTTTCTGGGGTTGAGGTTTTCAGAGCTGTCAATTGGAAATCAGCTGCTTACGCCAAAAAGATTATTTGCAAAGCAAGTATATTTTGTTGGCAATTGGGTAATAAACTGAATATTTGGGTTTCATTTTGATATTTTATATCTTTTCATACATCTATGAAAGAAATAAAACCGTATTTATTGCCAAATGGAGGAAACTAATTTATGAAAGTCAAGTGCTAAGTGAGTTCTGGCTCTTAAGTGTTCGATGTGAAATCAAATCCAGAGCAGATTATCAGTGCATTGACAGATAATTTCAGTGCGTTGACATTCCCCAGTGCGCACTGGAGCACTGCACATCGAACAGACCTAAAATTTACCAAAAAAAGTTTCGTTTACTCTGACTCCAAAGGCAATAAATAGGTTTGTTCGATGTGCGCTCTGGGTCGCTCTGATTTCGCAAGTTTTTTTCGGGGCGAGAATTTCAGAGGTGTTGACTAGTCAAAGTATAAACGTAGTACGTAGGTATATTTAATTCTGTATATTTCTTGTCGATTGTTGAAATTATACTTAAAACGTCTTCTAACTTCGAACGTCAGAAAAAAACCAGACAAAAAATTGTAAATACCAACAAAAAAAAACTGAGCAGCACTAAAGCGTTCGATATGAAATAAACCCAGAGAAATTTTTCAGTTTTTTGACAGCTCCATTCAGTGCTTTGACATACACCGGAGCGCCCCAGTGCTGGTCACATCGAACAAACCTAATTATACATTTTATCAGAGAGTTACTGAAAAGAGAAAGAATCGCTTTTCGTTTAATTTGTATAAAATAGGTAAATACGTTTAGCTTTTTTTCACGATTTAAAAGCCTTTACTACTTTGGACCCTTTTTTCTAAATTAAAAAAGTAAAAAAATCCCTTTTTTAATCAAAATAAAAGCTTTCTATCATTTTTATGAGTTTTAAAGTCAGAATTACTATCCCAAAATAAGTTTGAAAATTTTCTTATTTGTACTTTTTACTTCTTTCATTTTTTTTATGGGATTTTTCGTTTGGTGTTTATTTGGGGAGCATATTTGCACACCAAAATGCATGCATGTGAAAGAGGCCCTATTTTTGACTTGTTGGTAGGTAATTCATACATAAATCGTAGGAATTAATACTTATATTGCATGTATCTCCGAATTATTTTTAAATAAAATTCATACAAAATATGTATTTCATTCATAAATTAAACGATCAAAAACATTTATTTCATTAGCATTCATATAATGTATGTACTCGATCTTTCGATTTATGTATGAAATACATATTATGCACGAATTTAATTTTCTAGTTCTTAAAAACATGCAATACATGTATAAATTCCTACGATTTATGTATGAATTACCTACCAACAAGTCTGAAAAATAAGGCCTCTTTCACATGCATGCATTAATAAGTGAAATGAAATAGAAAAGGAAATAACAAACAAGTAAGGCGCGACGCGCATGAGCAGAAAGATTCTTATTTGGAAAATGTAATTAAAGCTGAAATGTACACAAAAATTATAATTATGTATGTACAATTTACATTAGGCGTGTTTATTTCACAATGTTGTTATATACATAACATGATATCCAAAAAAACGCTTCGTTTATTTTTATTTGTGGGTTGGTGTTCTTGATCATTTGTCAAACCAATAAAAGTCAACAAATGAATTTTTTTTTGCCAAATTCGCACAAAAACGCAAAAAATGTTTGTTAAATTCCTAAAGCAATTGTATAGAGTGGAAAAAAAACATTCCGTAGTGAAATTAATGCAGGTAAACAATTTTTTTTTCCATTTTTTGTTAGTTTAGAAATGTCAAAAATGGGTCCGTTCACAAAGGTAACAAGGATTTTCTCTTGACTCTGTTTACATGCAGGGGTTGAATTCATATGAGATTGTGATTTATATGTGAGTTGGAAGAAATGTTTTGTTACTTGTTTCAAACGAATAAAACTATTAATAATAAAAAAATAAAACCATTTTTATGGCATACTTAACGATTACCTTTGAAAAAAGTCAACATTCACAGAAAAATGTGAAAAGAAATATGCAAAAATTGCTTTCAGTCACTAAATAGACCTTTTTTAATTGCTATTATGTTGTCTTTTTTTATATAAATTTACAAATCTACCTCTTGAAATCAATAAAATTCTAAAAATCAAAAATTTTCAGCAACAAAATTGCGGAGTGTAAGAGGGGACATACGATTTTTTTCAGTTATACATTTGTGAACAGGCCCTCTGACAACCATTTTGCTTTTGTTCGAGATACATGAAAGTCTCTGGACGCACCAAAATTAAAAAATTAAAAGTCGAAAACCCCATTCGATACTCGACCATCCTTTTATCCATAACATCGGTTGTCGGGGATGTTGTTTTTGCTTTGCATGTAAAATTATGTTATGTATATAACAGACTTGTGAAAAAAACACGCCTATTGTACCTTTGTGTATACAATGTGTTTTTTTCGTGTGTGTAAGAAACTGTCCATATTGTATTTTCGCCGTGATTTCCATAAGCATTTCGTTGACGTGTTGGAGAATTGCAGAACACAGAAAAAGGAAGGATTATTTCCTTTTTCACGTATCCAACTGTGGACTCCATGTGAATGGAGCCTTAAAGATTCGAGAAATTAAAAATGCCATTTTACTTTTCTCTTTTATAAATTTCTTAAAATATGTAAATCGTACAGCAAAATATGTAAGGTTTCTTATGAAAAAAATCATGCGTGAAAGGAATTCTTCAGAAAATCAAACCCTTAATCATATAATATGTGAATAGCTTCATATTTTCTATGAATTTGATCAACAAATTTATTTGAACAGGATTATGAGAAGAATATACAATTTACTTTATAAAAATTTAAGTTTTTTTTTTTAAGAAAATACATAACTATGTTATCTCTGGTACAATATTGGAAATGAGTTATTTTTATTAGTTTTTAAATCCAGTCTCAGTAAAAATACCTTCACTTTGTTTGGTACATGTAGTGTATTAAAGACACTAAGTCATACGCAAAAACCAATGCGAGTACCTACATAGAAACATCCATCTCTTTTTTCTTTCTATTTCCATTATCACTACATTTTCAATTTGATTCACCATCTGAACAGGGCCTTAGATACGAAAAAATAAATGTTTCTGAACAGGCCTAATTCACTGTGGTGAGTTAAGAATTTTTGTGAGGAGTATGTATCTCATACAAAGAACGTAAGTACGCATACATAAAACGTAAGATAGCATACATACATTCATATGTTCCAGACTTAAACTACATGAATAGAACATGGAGTGTAAGAATACATACATTCATGTATGTGTATGGATACATGTTTTTCATGAATATGTGCATATTTTGCATGTATTATGATAAAAGTACCGTTTATTTTAGGACGCGCTTTCGTATTTTTCCGCATTAACCGTTTTATTCTTGATTTTGCTTGTGCAGCAAAACATATTTCAGACGCTCATTTCATTTGGTCACGATTTTTTTGAGATTTAAGTGTTCGGTAGTTTGGTTAGTTAAAAGTGAAATAAAATACAAATAAATTAAAAGGAAAAAGCAATTGTTAACAAGAAGAGCCAACAACATAGATATTCGGTAAGTTTTAGTGCATTTTAATAAGATATAATTATTCACATACATATCAATTTCTTTGCTGATTTCGCGTCATTTAAAATTTGTTTGAATCTACTAATCAGAACCTAGGGCTCCGCAAAAGGAGATTATGCGAAACAAAATACAATTTCTTTTGAATATTGTGTTTTGTGAACATTTTTTTGAAAACAGATATGTATGTAAATGCATTCCAAGTTGGTAACAAATTTTCATATACCAATTTTCTTTCTTTTCTAGCAATTCATTTGGTCACGAGTATTTTGAGTAAAATACAAATAAATTAAAAGGAAAAAGCAATTGTTAACAAGAAGAGTTAACAACATAGATATTCGGTAAGTTTTAGTTCATTTTAAGTAGATATAATTATTCATATACCTATCAATTTTTTTGCTGATTTCGCGTCATTTAAAATTTGTTTGAATATACTAATCAGAACCTAGGGCTCCACAAAAGGAGATTCTGCTAAACAAAATACAATTTCTTTTGAACATTGTGTTTTGTGAACATTTTTTTGAAAACAGATATGTAAATGCATTCCAAGTTCGTAACAACTTTTCATATAGCAATTTTCTTGATGATTTTGGGTCATTTAAAATTTGTTTGAATTTACTAATCAGAACCTAAAGCTCCACAAAAGGAGATTATGCGAAACAAAATACAATTTCTTTTGAATATTGTGTTTTGTGAACATTTTTTTGAAAACAGATATGTAAATGCATTCCAAGTTCGTAACAACTTTTCATATACCAATTTTCTTTCTTTTCTAGCAATTCATTTGGTCACGAGTATTTTGAGTAAAATACAAATAAATTAAAAGGAAAAAGCAATTGTTAACAAGAAGAGTTAACAACATAGATATTCGGTAAGTTTTAGTTCATTTTAAGTAGATATAATTATTCATATATCAATTTTCTTGATGATTTTGCGTCATTTAAAATTTGTTTGAATCTACTAATCAGAACCTAGGGCTCCACAAAAGGGGATTATGCGAAAAAAAATACAATTTCTTTTGAATATTGTGTTTTGTGAACATTTTTTTGAAAACAGATATGTAAATGCATTCCAAGTTGGTAGTTTGGTTAGTTAAAAGGGAAATAAAATACAAATAAATTAAAAGGAAAAAGCAATTGTTAACAAGAAGAGCCAACAACATAGATATTCGGTAAATTTTAGTGCATTTTAAGTAGATATAATTATTCATATATCAATTTTCTTGATGATTTTGCGTCATTTAAAATTTGTTTTAATCTACTAATCAGAACCTAGGGCTCCACAAAAGGGGATTATGCGAAACAAAATACAATTTCTTTTGAATATTGCGTTTTGTGAACATTTTTTTGAAAACAGATATGTAAATGCATTCCAAGTTCGTAACAACTTTTCATATACCAATTTTCTTGCTGATTTCATTTGGTCACGAGTTTTTTGAGTGTTTGGTAGTTTGGTTATCGATAATTAAGGAAATAAAATAAAGTTAAATTAAAAGGAAAAAGCAATTGTTAACAAGAAGATCCACAAAAAGAGATAATGCGAAACAAAATACAATTTCTTTTGAATATTGCGTTTTGTGAACATTTTTTTGAAAACAGATATGTAAATGCATTCCAAGTTGGTAACAACTTTTCATATACCAATTTTCATGCTGATTATGCGTCATTTAAAATTTGTTTGAATTTACTAATCAGAACCTAGAGATCCACAAAAGGAGATAATGCGAAACAAAATACAATTTCTTTTGAATATTGTGTTTTGTGAACATTTTTTTGAAAACAGATATGTAAATGCATTCCAAGTTGGTAGTTTGGTTAATTAAAAGGGAAATAAAATACAAATAAATTAAAAGGAAAAAGCAATTGTTAACAAGAAGAGCCAACAACAATTCGGTAAATTTTAGTGCATTTTAAGTAGATATAATTATTCATATATCAATTTTCTTGATGATTTTGCGTCATTTAAAATTTGTTTGAATCTACTAATCAGAACCTAGGGCTCCACAAAAGGGGATTATGCGAAACAAAATACAATTTCTTTTGAATATTGTGTTTTGTGAACATTTTTTTGAAAACAGATATGTAAATGCATTCCAAGTTGGTAGTTTGGTTAGTTAAAAGGGAAATAAAATACAAATAAATTAAAAGGAAAAAGCAATTGTTAACAAGAAGAGCCAACAACATAGATATTCGGTAAATTTTAGTGCATTTTAAGTAGATATAATTATTCATATATCAATTTTCTTGATGATTTTGCGTCATTTAAAATTTGTTTGAATCTACTAATCAGAACCTAGGGCTCCACAAAAGGGGATTATGCGAAACAAAATACAATTTCTTTTGAATATTGCGTTTTGTGAACATTTTTTTGAAAACAGATATGTAAATGCATTCCAAGTTGGTAACAACTTTTCATATACCAATTTTCTTGCTGATTTCATTTGGTCACGAGTTTTTTGAGTGTTTGGTAGTTTGGTTATCGATAATTAAGGAAATAAAATAAAGTTAAATTAAAAGGAAAAAGCAATTGTTAACAAGAAGATCCACAAAAAGAGATAATGCGAAACAAAATACAATTTCTTTTGAATATTGCGTTTTGTGAACATTTTTTTGAAAACAGATATGTAAATGCATTCCAAGTTGGTAACAACTTTTCATATACCAATTTTCATGCTGATTATGCGTCATTTAAAATTTGTTTGAATTTACTAATCAGAACCTAGAGATCCACAAAAGGAGATAATGCGAAACAAAATACAATTTCTTTTGAATATTGTGTTTTGTGAACATTTTTTTGAAAACAGATATGTAAATGCATTCCAAGTTGGTAGTTTGGTTAATTAAAAGGGAAATAAAATACAAATAAATTAAAAGGAAAAAGCAATTGTTAACAAGAAGAGCCAACAACAATTCGGTAAATTTTAGTGCATTTTAAGTAGATATAATTATTCATATATCAATTTTCTTGATGATTTTGCGTCATTTAAAATTTGTTTGAATCTACTAATCAGAACCTAGGGCTCCACAAAAGGGGATTATGCGAAACAAAATACAATTTCTTTTGAATATTGTGTTTTGTGAACATTTTTTTGAAAACAGATATGTAAATGCATTCCAAGTTGGTAACAACTTTTCATATACCAATTTTCTTGCTGATTTCATTTGGTCACGAGTTTTTTGAGTGTTTGGTAGTTTGGTTATCGATAATTAAGGAAATAAAATAAAGTTAAATTAAAAGGAAAAAGCAATTGTTAACAAGAAGATCCACAAAAAGAGATAATGCGAAACAAAATACAATTTCTTTTGAATATTGCGTTTTGTGAACATTTTTTTGAAAACAGATATGTAAATGCATTCCAAGTTGGTAACAAATATTCAAATATCAAAATGTTGATGTTTCAAAATACCTTTAAATTTTCTTTATTCTAACGGCTTGTCTCTTTAATAACTTGGTGACTTACAGGTGCTACAAGGTTGTGTTTTTTGTTAGTTGGCAGCTGTTGATTAACTTGAAGGTATGTTGCACACCTATGTACATATGTATATATATGTAGATTTATTTTTCAAAACATATTCTATAAAATTTTAAGTTATCAAATTTTTCAAAATTTAAAAATTGCATATTTTCTGCCGTAATGGAGATTATCCAGAAAAAAATTTTTTTTATAGTAAATCAATATTTTATTAAACAATTTCGAAAAATTTGATGAAATGCTACAAAATTAGCTAACATTTTCTCTATTCATTTTTATTCAACAGGTTGTCGCTTTAATTTGTTGGGAGCTGTTACCAAGTTCATTAGCTATATCAAACTGTCAGAAACTTGAGGAATCTTTGTATCTATTAGTTTAAATTCTTATAATTAATATTATATTTCTTTAGCTTCTTCGTCAAAATGCTTTGTTTTGTCTGCCACAATAAGTGTACAAATTTTACATTACTCATGCATCATCTTAAAAAGAGACATAATCTTAATTGTTCTAGTACGTATCGTTGCCTTGAATGCAATTTATTGTTTAATAACTCTTCAAGTTATAAAAGACATATGCTACGATTACATTTCACTTCAAGTTCAAACATTTCAAATTCTAGCGAATTTCAAGGACAAGCGTGTAGTATTGCAGAAGATTTAAATAGAGTAACTACTTCTTCAGAAGAATCTAGTTGTATCAACGTAAAAGGTACAAACGTGGAAGAGAAACTAGTTGTTCCATCCTCATTGTCATCATGTCAAAAGTCTTACACCAAAAAAGAGAATTTCGACGAAGAAATCAAAAATTTGCTGGAAAGTGCTTTCAAATTTTCTTTATCATTACATTCAAATGACAATTTCTCTAGAAAAGATGTAGTAAACATTCAAAAAAGTGTATCTACTCAGATAGTCGCACCCTTACTCCAAATCTTTGATAGCTTCTCTAAAACTAGAATTTGCCATGACCATGAGGCTTTAAATGAAATTTCAACTATAATTTGTTCTTGTAAACACCTGTTTGAGGACTGTTCATCCGATTATCTCTTATTACAAAAACTTAAAAAGAGTGGATACATGAATGATGTTAACGACTTTGTTATAAATAACGAAATGGAAACGGTTTTTCATTGCGGAGAGTTATCTTTGAACGAAAACTTAACTAAAGGCGTCGTTCTTCCATTACGATCTCAGTTTAAACTTTTGTTTGAGACAAACAATTTTCTTAAAACAATGTTACAGCACATGGAAATGTTGGAAAAAAGTGATAGAATTAGAAGCTTTATCAATGGGGAGTTATGGAAAGAAAAGGTCAAAATGTACCCAAATAAGTTATTAGTTCCTTACTTCTTATATGGGGATGATTTCGAAATAAATAATCCTCTTGGATCCCATTCTTCAGTTCATTCAGTATGTAACTTTTATTATTCCTTTGCGTGTATGCCTATTAAAGAGTCTAAATTGGATAATGTATTTTTAGCTGCTGTAATAAAAACAAGAGATATGAAAGCATTTGGCAATAGTAAATGCTTAGTCCCTTTAGTAAATGAGTTGAAATTTCTTGAACAAGAAGGGCTTCCTATTGAGGCATCTGATGGTCAAGTATATCGCATTCATTTTATTTTAGGCTTGGTTTTAGGTGATAACTTAGGACTTAACTCATTAATGGGTTTTAACAGATCGTTTTCTGGCGTATTTTGCAGGTTTTGTAGATTAGAAAAAGATAAATGTAAAACAACGTGTTTTGAGGATCCTAATAAAATGCGAAATAAACGTAATTATGATGAAGATGTCCTTCAAAATAATAACCAAATAACTGGCATATCAAGCAGTTGTCCTTTTAATGCAATTCCTTCATTTCATGCCGTTGAAAACTACAGTGTTGATGTAATGCATGACTTGTTTGAGGGTATATGCCACTATGATCTTTGCCATATTTTATCAAATTTTATACAAATAAAGAAATACTTTTCGTTGGAAGTCTTAAACAAACGGAAACAAACGTTTGAATATGGTCCTCATGAAATAGGCAATATATCAAATGAAATATCACAGACACATCTCCAAAAGCGACATTTACGCATGTCTGCAAGAGAAATGCTCACTTTTATTCAATACCTTCCAATCATGATTGGCGATTTAGTTCCATTAGATGATGATGTTTGGCATTTTTTATTGAATTTGATAGAAATAATTGATTTAACTTTGTGCTTTGAAATAAATGACTTTTCTATTTCTTCTTTAAGGAACAAAATACAGATACACCATGAGCAGTACCTTTTACTTTTCAAAGATAGTTTAAAACCTAAGTTTCATATTCTCACTCATTATCCTACGATTTTAAAAAAATCAGGTCCACCTAGAAATTTTTGGTGCTTTAAATATGAGGCCAAACATAAAAATTTCAAAATTTACTCACGAACTATTACTTCTAGAAAAAATATTTGTCTAACATTGGCCAAAAAATTTCAACTAGGTTTTGCAAACAGGATTTTAAATTCTAATGATGATGACGATAAACATGAATTTTTTAAAGAAAACAAAATTAAAACTGGTCTTTCTTCTTTAATAAGCAAAAAAATGGGTATCGAGGAAGAAAAATTAGAATATTTAAGTAAGACTGAAATCAATGGCTATAAATTTCAAACTGGTTTTTACGTATCTAAGCTCTTAAATGATTATAAAATTTTTGTCATAGTAAGTTTAGTCAAACATTTAAAAAAAATTTTGCTTTTTTGTCAGGAAGTAAAGGAAGTACTCTATGATCCCCATTTTACTGCTTTTGATATAAATCCTGCTATATTAGGAGAACATTCTATAATTGATCCCGATGAAATTGTTGGGCCTCCAATAACAGCTATAAAAACAGCTAAAGGTAGAACTATGGTTCGAATAAAAGATTACACTTTACAATAGATAGATAAACATAAGGCCACTGCCGAGTTTGATACAAAAATTAAATCCAGGTGCAGTTTAATCTTTTTAGAACAACAATTCTGTTTCTGTTAGTAAAAATAATTATTGATATTGGGTCTATGAAATAACTCCCACGAAATAAATCCCATTTTTAAAAACGAAATAACTCCCATCAAAAATTGCTATTTGAAAGTGGGAGTTATTTCGATTTTAAAAGTGGGACTTATTTCGTCAATTGGTGGGACTTATTTCGTTACGCGTTTTTATTTTAAGTGGGACTTATTTCGTTTTGAGTGGGAATAAATTCGTTTTGTAAAGTGGGAGTTATTTCATACCTTCAAATATTTATCTGATAAATAAATGATTTTTTTATGGAGGGGTGCGATAGAGCCATGAAATATAAGACCATTATGGCTTTATTTCTCATTTTTTTCTTATGCAAGAAGTTATATATTGGACATTTCGTAAAAGGGACAACCATAATTTTACAATTAGTCGTAATGCTGGCTTATAAGTATTTTTGTTGCCAAAAAAGTTAATATAACATATCGTGATATGTTCATATGAATGCATATCTCCTTCTTTAGTTGTTCTTCTAAATACAAAATGTAAAAAAATATTTAAATAATTAGAGAATGAACTACTAAAAAAGAGGATATACAATCAAATATTATTAGTTCTGAATATTTTCTAAAAAATACTTTGGGTTTCAGAATGGATAATATAAATGTTATATCATTGGAACAACCATCAACTCCTCCCGAGCCTGGGGTCGAACGAATAGTTTATAAAATAGTTCAAGAAACAGCAACTATGTCAAATGAGTCGCAGTCCCAGTTGGAAATTAAAGAACTTCTGAAAAGTTGGAATCTTGGACACCTATCAGATTTGTTTATTAGTAAGTCAAACATTTTTTTCTCAATTATCAATTATAGTCTAGTTAGTCTTAGTAGTTCCTTTTCTAAAAAAAAAATAAAAATAAAAAAAAACGATTTTCTATCTGTTTTACGCGTTATATTATAAACTAGGTGTGCCAGCGACTTCGTCCGCAATAATTGGCATTATTTTTTTATTTACCAACCGATTGAAATTAAATAAAAACTAAATGTTAAGTGCAGCTTACCACAATATATTACTGAAAACCCTATCTAGATAGGAGAAGCCGTTTCTGAGATTAGCGTGCACAAACAAACAAACTGTTACGTTTTTATTATATGTATAGAATAGATATGATAAATAATAATGATAAACGGGAGGCCTTAAATTTTGCAATTTTTCGATCCGGTATTGTAAGAATAATACCTACATTCACATAAATTTGATTTATTATAATCTTCATAAATTTTTCAATAGTTCTTGTTCAGTGTATGAGATATGAGATATTACTTAAAAATTGCTATGTAAAGAACAAGAAAATAATATTTTTCTCCATGCTCATTGACCTGTGTTATTGGTGTCTTGTAGCACAAACACATGTAGCACATCAATTTTTAGTAGAACTTCGATTATATAGCTAATTTTTAATAGCATATGCTGAGACTAACTGAATGACGTATTGATTTTTCAACAGCTGAGCGAATAACGGTTGAAGTCCTTAAAATTCTAAAGGAAAAACATTTTCCTTTGCTTTTCAAAAACAGTTCAGTTGGAGATCTGGCAATGTTTGAACATAAGCTAATGGAGTGGAGATCCTCTCTAGGTATCGAAGAGCAGCAAATTGATATGTTTACCTTGCGGGAAAACTCATACAGCCCATCATTTTCATCGTCGCCAACGTCTTCATTAAGAGAAGATCCATCTGTGCCTGCTACATCTCTTTCTCTAATTTTAAAAAACTCTCCAAAGGGGAGAGATATAGAAAAATTCTATGAACAAAACTATAGGCTTCAGGATATACATCGGCAGTCGTTGATCACATTAATATGTGAATATTTCATCGACAACAATCTTCATTTGAATTTATATAATAGCTACATGCTAGAGGAAGAAATATTACAAAGATTCAAAGGGGAAAAGCTTGAGTTTTACCGCACTGGTAAAAGAGGTAAAATATACGCCAAGTTTTGCAATTCGAAGACTTCCTCTAGATTGGCTGTTAAAAGATCCATCCTTCCTAATTCTGATGTAACTCAGAAATCAAAGAAAACAAATTCGCGGGAATTCAGTAAGTTTGTTTTTTATTTCAATTTCTTTTTAAGAAATTAACATTTCAAAAAATTGAAAAATGGTCTTATGCAGTGATGGATAAAATATTTTAACGAATTCATCTCTATTTTTTGATTTTTCACCAGAGCCAGAGATTTTTTAACAATTCAAAATAAGCACCAGTTTGATGATAGTTCCCTCATAGTTTGGGAACAATGTACTCCGTGAACCATGTTGTGTTTATTCTTGAGAGTTCTTGAAAATCATAATCATTTTATTTCCAAAAAAAAAGACTAATTGTTAAGGTATCCCTATTGGGCTTCTTGCTTTGTCCGTCACTGTATATATGATTTTATTTAACTCCGGAATTGAATATTATAATCATACCGGAATTGAATATTACACCTACACTTACACATAAATTTAAATCTAGCTTAAGAATAACGGATTTTATTTACAATTTTTTTAAATTATCTTTTCTTCATCTTTATTTTGCCATCAGCTCCGGAAGTTGATGCAGAAGAGTGTATTAATAGCATCAAGTATGATAGCTTGTCAACTTCAGAGTTCGATAGCTGTTGGCAAGCTTGTAGTCAATTTAGATTGGATCAAATAAATAAAGAGACATCATTACACAACATTTTCGAGGAATGGCCGGATTACAAGAAGCCAGGAGGTTATCGTTTGGTAGGCTTTAATTTCAAAAAATTATACTTAAACTTCGAACCTAAAAAAAATCAAAATTTTAAGATTGACAAGGATTTTGGGGTTGTTTTCCGAAATTGTCCAGGAATTCTTTTGAAGTATCCAGAGCAGGCTGATAATCTAAGAAAGTTTTTATTAGATGAAGAGCACCTGCGAGACAAGAATTTGCGAAATATGGTGACCCAAATTGATGAAAATGATATTAAAACTGGTAAGATTTATAGAGGATTAATAGGTATTAAACAACAACGGCAGTATGTACTTAAAATTCCATGCTGTTTTATTTCAAAAATTTGTTTTTTGAAACATAATGGCTGTATGTGTTTGGGGATTTCCAATCTAATCCCGGTAACTAAGTAGTTCCTTTTTCTGAGCTGCGGTGAGCTGGCAGATAATGGATTGAGGTACCGATAGATAGGCTCATTTCTGTAAACTAAAAGTTCCTAAGCTTACCTTCCTTTGAATTCCAACTTAAAAATATTTTTTTAAGCAATTTTTTATAATTATTCATCAAACTACTAACCTTCTCATAAATTAAGTTTTTATTCTAGAAAATCCTTAGATAAAGTTTAGTTAATCTTTGCCCTTAGTTTAAAATTTAATGTTTTTTTTTTATAGAAAGTGCTGCAGTAAAATTATTTTGGTGTCTCCACGGGTATTTGATACCAACACAAAAAGGCAGCCGAAAAGATAACTCTGGCAAGAGTAGCACTGTTAGATTTACTATTAAAAGCTCTCAAGAGGCTTTCCTATTTATTGGATCAAGCGTTCAAGAACTCGATGACCATATAACATTTTTGAAAAGCAAGTCAGAAAATATACAACCATTTATACTTGCCGTTGGGGATAAGGATTTTGAACATTTTTTGAGCTACTACGTTTACCTTGATGGCATTAAATTCATGTTTCCAAATTTTTTGAGAGCAGTTGATATATGTTTCAAGTGCTTCAACTTATTTAATTTGGAGTATCCGTTAGCGTGCTCACAATTATGGACATTTATTGAGTACTACTTCTACGAACTCAACGTTTCTAAAACAAAATCCCCTAAAATGTTTTTACTCATAGAAGCGTTAAAGAAAAGGTGAGCAATTTTTAATTTATATATGGATTAACTTTTCATGCGAGCTTCTTGAAAATATTTTTTCACTTCAAGATTATGGGCGAGTTTTTATATTTCTAATATGTATGCTTTTAATTATTATTTTGTTTATGAGACAATTTATTGTAGAATTGAAATGCATGCATATATGTTCTATAACTTCTTAAAATCGTTCAAAAGCTTAAGAACAAGTTGAAAGGACTACGATTTTTGTTTTTTTTTTTATCCATAAGTAAATCTCAGTGTTATTCGAAACAATGTTAGTTCGAACAATCCTAAAACAGAATCCTTGCAAACATTATTGAGTAATAATGGACAATTACTTTTATGAAACGTTTATGTGTATAAATTACCAATTATAAGCTCAATGTTTTCATTGTTGAACACTTGTTTTTTTTTTTTGAGTTAAACAACTTCTAATAAAATTACCATTTAAAATACAAATTTAATTCTTTTGTTTTTCTTTTCATTATAACAGCGCTCTAACTCAAGATGATGGAGTTGCAGATTCAGAAGTCGGCCTCTTACCTCTGGATGTATTTAATTAAGTCTTATTTATATTAATTTTAGTGTTGTGTTTTTATTATAAATTATTGCATTATTAATATAAATTAAATCGTGGCTTGTTTAAGTGTAAAATGTTGAATGATTTCTTTTTATTGACCTAAAATTATTTAAGAAAATGTTTCAGGTATGGCAAGAATCTGTATTATTTACCTACTGAATGACGTAAGGTACAAAGTATATTTATTTGAGGAACAAAAGTAAGTATAGTTTTGAAAGAATGCCAAAATTTCAAAAACCTTGAGCAATTTATTAAACATTTTGACAATGCTCTTTGAAATAATGTTATAGTCTTAATAAACTATAACATTATTTCAATTTGTTAATACAATGAAACGAAATTCTGCTTTTTTAATGTTATAATATTATTTAATATTAAACGAAATTCTACTTTCAATTTTAGATGACTTTAGCCTCTTGATACAAAACTGTAAGGAGATATAGGAATAGGAGCATTTGATGCATCTATAAAGGCTATGTAAGTAACTCATGAATAATATAAATTTTTCTTTATTTCTATTAATATTTAGCCATAATACGTATGCATTTGTAAAAAATTTATGAAACTTCTTATAACTTTTATAAAACCTAAAATTTTGTTTCTTAGCTTTTGTGTCAACAGTCATTATTGCTATGTATGCATTTTATGAATAATATAAATTTTTCCTTATTTTCATAAATATTTACTCATAATACTTAAACGTTTTATGACAAGGTATTCAGAAAAATAAGGACTGATTCATATTTTCATGAAAGCAGCACATAGTTTTAAGGAATGCAGTCATAAAATCTAGGGACAGAATTTTGGGTTTTATGTAGAGGATTCATAAATTTCATGTAAAATGCATGCGTTTTATGAATAGGTATTCATAAAAATAAAGATCTATTCATATTTTTCATGAATGCTGTACATAGTTTTTAGGAATAGATTCATAAAATCTAGGGACAGAATTTGGGGTTTTATGTATAGATTCATATTTTTCATGAATGCTGTACATAGTTTTTAGGAATGGATTCATAAAATCTAGGGACAGAAATTTGGGTTTTATGTATAGATTCATATTTTTCATGAATGCTGTACATAGTTTTTAGGAATAGATTCATAAAATCTAGGGACAGAATTTTGGGTTTTATGTATAGATTCATATTTTTCATGAATGCTGTACATAGTTTTTAGGAATAGATTCATAAAATCTAGGGACAGAATTTGGGGTTTTATGTATAGATTCATATTTTTCATGAATGCTGTACATAGTTTTTAGGAATGGATTCATAAAATCTAGGGACAGAAATTTGGGTTTTATGTATAGATTCATATTTTTCATGAATGCTGTACATAGTTTTTAGGAATAGATTCATAAAATCTAGGGACAGAATTTTGGGTTTTATGTATAGATTCATATTTTTCATGAATGCTGTACATAGTTTTTAGGAATAGATTCATAAAATCTAGGGACAGAATTTTGGGTTTTATGTATAGATTCATATTTTTCATGAATGCTGTACATAGTTTTTAGGAATGGATTCATAAAATCTAGGGACAAAATTTTGGGTTTTATGTATAGATTCATATTTTTCATGAATGCTGTACATAGTTTTTAGGAATGGATTCATAAAATCTAGGGACAGAATTTTGGGTTTTATGTATAGATTCATATTTTTCATGAATGCTGTACATAGTTTTTAGGAATAGATTCATAAAATCTAGGGACAAAGTTTTGGGTTTTATGTATAGATTCATATTTTTCATGAATGCTATACATAGTTTTTAGGAATAGATTCATAAAATCTAGGGACAGAATTTTGGGTTCTATGTATAGATTCATATTTTTCATGAATGCTGTACATAGTTTTTAGGAATGGATTCATAAAATCTAGGGACAAAGTTTTGGGTTTTATGTATAGATTCATATTTTTTATGAATGCTGTACATAGTTTTTAGGAATGCATTCATAAAATCTAGGAATATATTCATAAGTTCTATGAATAGCAACTGCATAAAAATTACATTACATGATCTTAATTCATGCAACTTAAGTATGCAAACATTAGATTTATGAATATCAAATACCTACATTTTATGAATGAATCCTGAATCACAGGACCCGTTCATACTCGTATGAATGAATTCATACAATAATACCTAAATCACATGAACGCGATGTTTAGCTCGTTTTTTATGTATTTATACATGAAAAATAGGTCATAATTCATGATAATTATGTACCTTTTTGGTTCAGTGTACTGTATTTCTATGGATTGTACGAGAATTATCATCATTCGGCTTTGTTGTGTCACGTAATGACAGTCAATGTGCATTTAATGCCCATCGCTCGTCTCTGTATAATGCGCAATCAAACGCTTCTGTAATGTGAATGAATCACCATGACATCCAGGCTCTTCGCAAAGCTCACGGGGACCCCCGACATCGCCATATTTTGACGTATCTTAGAATGCTTCACTAGCGTACTCCCGCAGAATAAACTATTTTCAAAAATACGTCCAAATTGAATTTATTTTAAGAAAAAACGAATTTGGGAGGTTGTTTGCAGGTCAATAAGAAAGACGGGGGTGGTACAGTATCCGTTATATCGCAATCCGAAATGGGTTTAGCTGAATAAGGCCGAAATAAAACGAAAATGTTAAGTGTGTGGTATACGGTTTCCATGAGCTAGGAAAATTATGAGACGGATTGAGCCACAAGTGAGAATGATGGTAAGAGCTACTTGGCCGAGTGTTGACCGTTCCGAAGTTTAGTGACCATTTGATATCGCAAAAATTGGCGAAGCAGAGAAGAGTATTAAGTAACATCAGCGCATATGCTTTCAAAATCGGATGCAAATCAGGTAGAAAAAGATTTTTTTTGGCTAGATTTTCACAATCTACTGAACGTATACCAAAAGAGGAGGTTTTGTTTGTTGGCGGGATGGACACGTTGGGAAGATAAACGAGGGTTATGAGAACCGCAGTGAAGATATAGGATATGAAGGTATGGTGTATGGATATAGCAAGTTAAACAAACAAGGGCTACGAAAAGATTCAAGTGGCATCATTCATTTTGAATATATGTAAAAGACATCTGTATACAACACCATCAACACAGTCCAAAATGCAGGGAGTAGAGCGTGGGATTGTGTGCCACCAACTTGCTTTGGTTGAGCCAAATCATTGTTAGGGGTTCCAAAGCGACACTGCCGATAACAAGCCGAAAAAATACATTGGTAGAATAATTAAGCTAAGACAGTGATAAGTAAGATGAAAGTTGCATTCAAGGCATGCGCGAAGTGCTCCTAATAATAAGTAAAGATAAAAAGGATTCGTTTCGAAATACAGAAACTTCAACGGAAATGTTCAAGAGATTCGTTCGCCGAAGTTCATAATGCAACCAATGACAGCTTTTTATGTATGAGAACAAAATTCTGTGCAGTTTGCTACATTGCTATACAGTAAGTGATGTCCTTTTAAACGAGCTTCGAGAGCACTTTCAAGAAACTAAACTCAAACTAACAGAAAAACTAGATACCACGGTCAAAGAAGGTAATGAGACTGTTAAAAACGTCAAAAAAAGGCAAAGGTGCTTGGCCACGAGATACTCAATTAGTTATGGAAATAGATGAGAGATATCGGCTTAAGATGGTTCACCATACTCCTCTACCAGATAATAAGAGATGATAGTCTGCCTTAGCAATGGAAGGAGAGTTTTCTTCTATTTCCACTATTCGATCAACTTGATGTCCCACAACTTTAAGATTGTGGAGCCGGTATTGGATAGCCGACTCTAAAAACAAAGAAACTTTATGGCCCATGATCTGATTTTTGGTCTGATACCAATTCCTCCCGTTTACGAATTTTTGCATTTCTTAATTCCGAATTCTAAGGCTTTCAATTTGCTGGCGGATTCGAGTTCGGTTGATGAGTTATGTTAAACACCATTTATTGCTAAACTTGAGAAATTGTAGACTATATTAGCATTATCATGTACTAAAATAGCAGGCAGTTCCAATGAACATAAAAATCTAGTTTCTAGAACGTTTTTATGGAATAAAATTAGTACCGAATTCGTTCGCAAATAAGAACACACTTTTTCATTCCGTAGGGATTCAACTTAGGTTTTCGTTTTGAAACCGTTCGAAAACTAGAACAGCCATGTATCTGATAGCCAATTCGGGTTTGTAGCGGGCAAGTCAACAACTGATGCAATTCAAAGTGCAGATATCCTGAGGGTAAGTATCGTGATTACTTAGAGGATCTAATCTTGTGTTGGTTGACTTCGAAAAAGCATTTTATTGGCAACCACGATGTCTTATATGGGCGGATCTCAGATAAAGAGGAGTTCGTTCCAGATGCCTACGTGCGGCCGACTGAGGATGTGTGCGAAGGTAAGATTACCAGATGGTCGATGGTGTCAGTGAAGCATTCCAAGTCACAGTATGTCAACACCAAAAATGTGCCTTGAGTGCTCTGCTTTTTATTTGAGTTCTTGAATACTTGCTAGAATATAAAGCGCAAAACACAACTTTTCTACTCAATTCTTTGCTGACGATATATGAAGATCCTTTGTCCCTGCCATCAGCCGCACCTTTAGAATGAAAGTACCTATAACTAAATTACAAATTCTTGTAATTTCCGATTTCGTAATAGACTGGCCTAATATACCTATACTCTTTTAAAGACTGCTCATTTTTTCAAAATTGCTCTTTTTGCTTAAGTCATGTTCATTGACTTAAAGAATTTCCATCTGCTAACCCAGAGGTTTGAGATTCGAATCCCAGCAGAGGCGAAACTGTTCTTCCACGGGTGTCTCCTTTGTTGTTTTTGACGTAATATAATTCCTTAACTATCGAATCCTCAAAATAAATTTGTGCCTTCCTATTGGGAACCTTCCAACGATTACTCTTCTGATCTCAATCAATTCATTTAAATCCCAGCAACCTGCTCAACATCTGGCAGCCATGACACAAGACACATCATAGTGTCTCCATAAATCATTAAACCTGTGCTCGAGACTTACGCCGTCGGCGGCGTCGTAGTTTAACAACCCCAATACAAATGTCAAACCCCCTCTTCAACTCTGAAATCCATTAAACAATTAACTCCGACGAACCTAACCTGACGATCATCATTATCGGCTGCGTCATCATATGCCACCGAAGTATAATTCAAATTTAGAATCACCTCACTCGTGTAAACAAATTCGAAACAATTTTCCAACAAAAAAAAAAAAAAAAAAAATAAAATAGAAAAAAACACAGAAATTCCTCTTCGTGTGTCTTTCATTTGCGTTAGAACAAAAAACAATTCATAAAGAATAAATAAACAAAAAACTATTTTCACCCACACACAGGGATGCTGCTGCTGCTGTTCGTCGTGTTATTTGTCACCTCGTTACACGCACTAAAGCTCCATACGACAGCGAGGTCGTAAAATTGTCGTCCAACACGTTGCGTCGACGCTGCGGCAATGCTAAGCGTTGATGTCTTCAATTAAAATTTCGTTAGGCGACCATAACACGCACCATGCACCCTCCCATCCCATCCCCAACCACCCACCTATGCGACAAGAGAACGAAATGAAAAAAAAAAATTAAGAAAAAGCAATTTCCTTTTAGTTTAAGTCACCGAGGAATACATTTTCCTGTCAATAGAATCAATTTGATATGAACAAGTTTTCCATTAGTCACTTTTGGTCGTCCGACTATGTGGAGCATAGAGCAGCTATAGGATATGAGTATGCTCTGGATTAAGGTGTGGTGGGACAACACCACAATTGCCATCTGGTGATGCGCGACAAGACATGGGCTTCACATATCTGCCACTCTTTTGCGATATGTGAATAAAACCAGAAGCTTGCGTCTAATTTTAGCGCCAGGCTACCAGGGCCGCATTTATGCATTCTCCGTGAAGGTAGGCGCAACATAAATATGGGAATCGGCTTAAAATGGTTTTTCGAAGTAATTGTATAACAGAAAACCGAAGAAGGTATTGAACTGTACAAAAAGATAGGTACTATTTTTGGGTTTTCAAAAAGATCCTCCGAATTTTCGTATCAGCCAATCACATTGGAAGTTTTTTCTTCTGTATGAAGACTCTCAAATCTCAGCTATAGCTTTCATACCGAACATCTACGTTACTGCTCGACGGTGTTTCGGAAGTAAACTGCAGGGACATCGCGGAAGGTGAAGACCTCGCCGCAAATGCTGCAAAACTGGACATGGCTCCCCAGATTCGAAATTGTTGGTAATAGATGTGTGTTGAGGCCCAGATTCACCCCGAACAGAAAAGTCCACCCAAGTAAGTAAGTAATCTGTGAGTTTGAATGTAAAAAGTCAAAGTTAGTAGTCAGATTTAAGGCCCGTTTTGCTACCAGATAGCAACATTCTATCGATATGGCTTCTCAGATCCACTAGCAGAAAAATGTAGAGAAACTTAGTTATTCGATGTCAGAACGGCTGTATAGAGTTGGAAATTTTGCTCCAGAAGGATCTAGGCTTCCTTCCATTGCTGTCAAATTGAAACAAACATCTGGTACACACATACCCGATCTGCGGCACATTCAAAGCCACTCTGCCTACACGAGTCTTTAAAGTCTTCACGACTCAACAGTAGGTAAAGGCCCTTTTGAAAATAGTCAAAAAAAAATTCCCTTTACCGTGCCAGTCCGCTCCTGCTATTAAGGATTATCCTGTTCACGCCAGCTGGAATGGATGCCCGTTTAACCGAACTAGATGGATGGCGACGCCATCCATGTGCATTTTAGTTTGCAACACCAAACACATATCTGGCCATACTATACGACAGACCGGGTGTGTTCACTTCGGAGACGCCACCAAGCCGCTAAACAATGTCAATAATTCCGCTCGAGCGTTGCTGTTGCGTTGTCGTCGTCTTGTCGTCGCTACCGCTGTGCGTCGTCGTCATAAATTCGTATTGGCGCATTGTTTAGATTTGCTTTAGTTGCAATCTGGGATATTCAAATTGGACACGTTGAAAGCCATTATAGTCCACCGAACACAACGATCCGGATGCGTTTTCGTATTTATATGAAGGTAGAGACATGCGTCTGATGCATATAAAGTTCTCCGAATTTAATTTGACGATTTGTTTGGAAAAGATATCTTCGTCATCATTTTCTTGGGATTTTTTGTATTTATGCGTGTAGAGTTAAGATAAACAATATTTAGGGTAAAATGTGGAACGTGTTCCTTGACACACGTGTGCTACTGCTATATGTGCGTGTATATTCCGTTCCGAGACTTTAGTTTGAATAGTCATTTGTTTTTCTTTGAGAGAAGAACGAGGATCAATGTGCTGGGAAGGTGTCAAAAGTAAAGGGTGTTTACATTGTGGAACTGTAACTCACCCCATAGCACAATGGGGACTCTTGAAATAGCTTTTATTTGTTTAGTCGATATGGAGATGGTGTTATTCGATTTTCTAATTGATATTCGTTGTCAATGTTGTCGCTTAAGTTCATTGCACTGAGAGTTTGAGCACTGCAAGGATCAATGACATTTGTGATATGATTCTTATGTTGTGATTGTTTACCTGCCTGTAGAAAGGAAATGAGATCATTTAAGCATCGACGCCGACGTCCTTGTTGTGTTTTTTGAAACTTAAAGAAGCTAGATCCAACAGATTTTCAACATAATTAAAGGGTTTTCCGTTGGGAACTTGACAACTTTGAATTTATCTCCTCGACCATTTATTTAGTAAGCGTCATATTTTCACCATGGCAAAGTACACAAACGAGCGACATCTGAAAATTATAAAAAATAATGCAGTCGTGACCGTAACTTTAAGAACGCTAACTTGAATTTTCTGTCGTAATTCTCGCTTTAGTAGACCAGGCAATAACAAGTTTAGTACAAAAATTTTAGTCGTTGTTTAAAGTTGCCGTGTCAGTGAGACAACTGGTTGGCCGAAGAGTCGAAAATATCGCTGCCGTTCAGGCGTTCGTATCAAATGCTATAGGTACAAATCAGCCAATCAGTTCACGGTATCCAGTGGATCCATAGAATTGACCGTTGCCAAAACCTAACCTCGGTGGCCATGTGTTTTTGAAATATCTAATATTCTCTCCTTTTTACAAACAAAGTGGTTAATTCCTTATTGGAAAACCGGATTTAAAAAATTGGTATCATAATGAGTTTTCGTGGCTTAAAAATAGGTTTGGAATAGGTTTGTTCGTTGAACGTCAAACTTAGTGTTTTTTTAACCTTAGGGTTGTCTTAGGTTTCCCTCAGCTTGTCCTAGGATTTTGCTGTGGCAAGTTGAGGACTGTCATATGGCATGTATTTTTCTGAACGACAGGGATGTGTGGTGATTTATGGTTTAGCGTTTTTTGAGGACCGGAAAACCAACAACAACTGACAACTCATTGGGCTGTCAAGAAAACCTGGGTCAACTCTGGGGAAAGTTCAACGAATGAACCTAATGTGAACATGTTGAGTTTAAGGTAACCTTAATGAACAGCAGTAGGTTCTATTTCATATTTTTTTCGGTGTTACAAGTATCTTGATCTAGAAAGGATCACAGCCTTCCCACTTATCTAATTCACATCCATCTTTGGAAGTACGTAGATACTATTCACCTCAGAAAACGTTGGCAAGCCAACCAGTTTTAAATTGTTCCATGTCTGTGGCAAGCTATCTGCAGATGTCCTTGTATGTAGCTGTACCAAGAGTTTTTTATTAACAATTCTATTTGTTTCTTTGCTTATCTGTCTTAACGTTGTGTGACATTTCCTTTTTGGTGGGGTTCTCTCATTCCCTGGATCTCTTCTTTGATCATCGGAACACCAGCTGAGCCAGTTGTGCTTTATTTTTCCAAAATGGTTTTTTGAAGTGAAATCTTGCACCGATACCGGTACTGCTAATACAATCAAGGTTTGTCACTTTTGTTATCATACGCGGCAACTTACTCAATAAGTTTCTCAATAATTTCTCCTTGTTTCGCAGAAATGTGCAATGAGAAAGATCTACTGTGCTAATCGGTTAACTCCTTCTATGGCTCTATTTAGGTCATTAAATGTTTTACCTCTCAGGCATCTTTATTATTACAAAACATCTAAAATATTTGTTATCTTCTCTTTAATACCTTTCCAGCAATTATTTTTTCTATCTAACAGATCTGCACAACTATGTAATTTTGTTTTCATTTTAAAATTTTGCATTTGTTAAGAACTAAAAAATTGTAATTTTTCACTGAAGCATTAATCACCCCACACTCACAGAAAAATAGAATTATGTAAAATGTTAGTGGTATTTAATACTATTTTTTTCTAAATACAAAATGTCACTATAAATAAAATAAAATAAAAATAAATAAAAGTTTTTAAACTTTTTAACATTTTCCAACATTGGGAACCGTATGTGAGCCCTTAGGACGCACAACCGAAGTGAAGATTCTTCCCTTTAGTTTTGGGGGCATTTCTCTATAACAGAAGATGGCAGAGTTTTCACGCCACCTGATCCACCCTTTGCATAATCAACTATTGATGGCTTCTACACAAGTTGCTTCACTATTGATCATTGATCCCACATATTAAAGATCGTCACTTTTGTGAAACACAATTCCATTAAATTGTCTGGATCAGAAAAATAGCAACACAAGTACTCAGTCTTTTTTGGACTCAGAAGGTTCCCACTTCTTTTACCAATATATAATGTGCTTCTTGTAGAAATGTAGGATTATGACGTGCTTCACAAGAAACTGTAATTAAACACTGTCAATTAGCTTCGGCGAACGAATCTGACTTTGACAAATACTTTGAAAGACGCTTTCTCTTTACTTGTCACTGCTTACACCATTCGACCACAATATAATTCTTCGGTTTTTTGGCAGTATCCCTTTTAAATCCTTAGAAATCGGTGTTATTACCGGACATTACCTTACAGCTAGACACGCGACAATGCTCAGCGTTCTATCAAACGACTTCTGCAGAAGCTACTTAGACACAGAGGAAGAAAAGACAATCTCACACCTTCTCTGCTCATGTCCTGAACACTCCCTCAGAAGAAAACTGCCTCTAAAGGAATACTTTTTCGATTATCCAAGCGAGCTGGTGAACCCAGATACCTTATATCTCTATCACTTTATCAAATGCTCCAAGTGGTTTCGTTAAGTGAGGTATTCCCAGTTCCCACACGCACTTATGTCAATTTCGATATCGCAATGAATCCTATATTGGGCTAAGTTTTGTCCGTTGAACGTTCAATTTTGAAAATTTAAGCAAAGCCTTCTAAGTTCTAATCAACAATGTACCGGACTGGAGGATCACAATTTTGCAACAGGCCATCCGGAGGGTTGTTATGATTATGGCTCAAAATACGAGCAACTTGCGCCGCCGCCGGCCGTTATAAAGAACAAAGACTATCAACATACTGCTTAGCCACACACACTCATATCCTTCTCCAACAAATAGATAACTCATATCTACCCACACCAGACCAGAAGCAAAAAGCAAAGAAGAACAAAATAAAAAAAAGTATCGAAATCAGAATTCGAAATCAATTCGAAAGCATAAAAAACACAGCTACCTAAAAATAATGAGAAAAGAACTACCATCAGCTACCGAATTCAATTTTTATTGCAAACACACTTAATCTGTTTCTGAAATAATTTAAATGTTCTCGGGGGCTCCTAATCGCAGTTTTTTCTTTTCTGCTGTTTCTGTGTCTATTTTTTTTTTTACTCAGCCAAAACTTTTTTTTTATACCTTGCTATTTAAAGATCCTAAAAAAATGTGATCCAAATTGTTTTGTTTTCGCCAGCAAAAGTGCTAACTGATACATTAAAGATGAGAGGGAATGGAGGAGTGTAATTCAAGGTGAAGTGGAGGTAAGTGGTTTGCTTATTTAAGGTTTGCCAAAAATGTTAAATTTATTTATTATATTTACAAATGTGAAAAGTGCAAAACTTGATTTATTAGGTTGTTTTTTTTCGGAGATAAATTAGTTCCGATAGCTTGAAAGGCATTTACATAAAGAAGAAGTTGTTCTTAGCAACTTTTGGGTAAGGCATCAGAGTGCTCCTTGAACATTCTTATACACCTCAATCAAAATGTCTGAATATAAAGAGTCTTTAGACACAACTCAGATTGAGTTTCAGCCAAGAGTAATCGTACTTTTAAGAACCTACCAATGGTGGGGGAACAAGAACAGCACAAGCTGAATAAATTACATGAAACTCAAAGGTACTTTTTTTCGCAAACGCAATCCTAATGCGTTCTTGTTGATCGAGAATTGTCCTTCTTTAATATCCACCTATAAACTATGCTACGTCAAATTTTATACAGTAACTCTCACACCCACGATACATTAAAAACAAGATCACAGTAGGTCCGTTCGTAGAACTTTCCTCAGGGTTGACCCAAGTTTTCGATGACAACCCTATGAGCTACCAAAAAAAAACCTGAGTTTTCCTGTCCTCAGAAAACGCCTAGCCACAAAATAATATTAATAAAAATACATGTCATTTGACAGCTCTCAACTCGCCACAGCAAAAACCTAGGGTGAGCTGAAGGAAAACCTAGGTCAACCCTAGGACTCCCCCCCTCCCCCGGTGACCCTAGGGCTTCAACGAACAAACCTAATAACAACACGTCACTTTTTGGCACAGGACACACAAAGCAAAACGTATGTACCTTACCTACGAACCGGTACAAATATTTTTAACTATCCTCGCTAGTTAGTGAATTCAATATTTAAGTCTGAAAAAAGGAAAGTGATATAGGTACTACTGGTTTCGAACTTTAAAAGGTTCATTTGTTGTATGTTTTGTTCCAGTCAGAAGGAATATCCTTTAACAAAAAAATTGTCGGTACCCGCCATTCCCTTACAAGGTATGGTTGCGAGAATAGCGGTAGGACCGCGGGGTTTCCCCAAGCTATTCATTTACTTATTTTAGTTGCTTTTCTCTCTAAGATCTATGCGACATTGTTCGCCTGCCTTTCAAGGACCATGGCAGGTTTTTCGATCACAAATCCTTTTTTAAGAAATTCTGAAAAATAGAAAGTATAAACTAAACGGTGTTCTAAATGCATAAGCTGTGAACCTTTCCATCAGCACACACTTAATGTTATTTACTTCGTAGCTTTTAAGTAGCGTACGAGTAAAGTCCTCAAACCCTATCAAAAGCTTTATCCTTTCTCTTACAAATTAATTAATTACTTCAATCCGAATGGAGTATAGTATAGAGTACAGCCCCTGGCATTTCGACTTTCATTGCTCAAACGGAGGTTTTTGTACAAACAAGTGCATCTCCATTGCTGTTCACTCAACGGTGTTTCCTTTCACAACCAGTTCAGCCTTTTTAAATTTTTTAACCACGGACACACACACTCGTGTAATTTACACACAATCAGCGAAACCAGTTAAAAGTGGTCACTACATTTCCAGTTGGTTGTTAAAATCGTAAATCAGAAAATGAATGGAAACAGGACCATTTCCCCCTTTCCACCTTGCCCCACAGAAATATTCATTTCCCTAGCTGCAACCCTGGGTTGCTATCGGGGGCCGTCACATCGTCCTGCTTATCAATCCTTGTAATTACAACACGTCATGTGCAATGTGTACATAAACAAACCCAAGTGCAAACATAAACAAACGCTCATCAATGCTGCATCATACTGCAACACGCATCCAAAGTATCTATCCTACGTCATCCAGATCCCGCCCTTACACAATTTGTCGGTAAAAGATAGACACTTGTAGTCTCATTCCAAATCCTGTCAACATTATACATAATTCCAACCAGATTCTACCTGGTTGAACTTAACTCCTTCGTTTAATATAATCAAAATGCGATGCATTCAGTTGCGGGAAGGATGCCATTGCCATTCAATTTTCGACTTAACAACAACGGGATTGTGTGAGTTGAAATATGTGCAATATGGGGCATCCATCCCAGAGATCCTGGAAAATCCCCTGAAATGGTTATTGATTCGCTATGATGCGTGGCTCTGGGTATGACACATGAGATGCTCTGATCCTTTTGCTTGTGGGGGGAGGGTGCGTTCGTGGGAGAGCGTCGTGGAGGTATTTTCAAGTGCGTAGGTATTTTGTAGGGAGAATTTGTGCTTTGCTATTTTTGGAGAATTATGAAACACACTGAAGTCAACATGGTGTATCGGTTTGCATCGTAATTATAAAAACTATCGAGATCTGATATTCAACTTTTTGGAAGTATACTCTAATTTGGGTCAATCTGCCAGGATAGTTTGAGTGTGCAAAGTTCATTCAAGGAGCCAACGATATAGGAACGACACTTTTTGGACGTTTCCATGGGTGGTTTTTGGGTGAACCAAGTTGCATATGCACGGTCTTCCCACCCTTTCCAACTAGGTATACAGGGTGGGTCAAACACAATTTTCATTTGGAAAAGCATAATCAAATTTTTTCTATATGTTATGACCAAACAAAGCCATTGATTATGAAACACAACGTCGTTCAAGTGGTTTGGGTTGTCACTTCCATTTCCCAAGATCTTCTTGATAGTTTCAGTCAGTAGCTCAAGGATTGCCTGGATGGTATATTTTACTTTACTTAACTTTACTTTAATTTACTTAATTTAACTTAACTTAACTTAACTTAACTTAACTTATCGGGCATACGATACTGAGGTTCCATTCATCGGGCATGCTTTCTTCTGACCATATCATGCAGATCAGATGGTGCATGCTCTTTTCCAACTGGTCTCCAGCTGCCTTGAAAAGTTCGGCATCAAGGCCATCTGCACCTGCAGTCTTATTTGATTTAAGTTTGCATATGGCAAGCTTAACATCTTCTAGGTCGGGATAGGACGGCATTCTTGATCATCGTCCAAGCTGAATGGGGAAATCTGCCTGACAGCGGAATTTGTGTCCTCATCGCCGTTAAGTGATGAGATTCAAGGATAATTGAAGGGACACCTGATTGGAAAAGGCATTGGCAGCATCTTGCGATTGTAGCTTTCCGACGTCATATCTCTTCACAGCGTTAGTTCGTGCAGGTCGTGAACAAGATATCCTCATTCGTACCTTGGCTACAACAGGGTAGTGGTCCGAGTCAAAGTTGGCCCCTCGGAAAGTTCAGACATCTAGCACACTGGAAGAGTGCCTTGCGTCGATCGCAACATGGTCAATTTGGTTGACGGTTAATTGAACTGGGGATCGCCATGTACCTTTATTAATTTTGAGATGCGGGAAGCGTGTACTACTTACAACAAGATTTAGCCCCGCAGCAAAATCGATTAGCCTCAGTCCGTTTTCAGCGGTTTGGTCTTGGAGGCTATGCTTACCGATTGTGTTTCCAAAGATGTCCTCCTTCCCTAGTTTTAAGAACGATTTTCACATCGTGTCTAGAGCACTGCTCATATGTTTCCTCGAGGAGCTCGTAGAAACAGTCTTTGGAATCGTCGTCTTTCTCTTCTGATGAGGCGTGGGCGCATATTAGGCCAATGTTGGCAAATTAAGCCCTGATGCGAATGGTCATTATACGCTCATTAACTGGATTTTGGCAAATCACCCTATCCCTGAGTCTTCCTCTAACGACAAATCCGCATCCA
Source organism: Melanostoma mellinum (assembly GCA_914767635.1). NCBI lineage: Eukaryota > Metazoa > Arthropoda > Insecta > Diptera > Syrphidae > Melanostoma > Melanostoma mellinum. The sequence continues at coordinate 33,072,442 of OU612059.1, forward strand.
AATAAGCGCTGTTTCTGTTATCTTTAGCAGTCGCCATAGTATATGTCACAGTTTTTCATCTTCTTTATGCCAGGTCCACTCCATCGCACTTCCTGGATGATGGTTATGTCTGCTTTGCAGCAGTCCAGGGTGTCTGCTATTTCTCCAACTGCACGAAGTCCGTTAAGAGATCTTACGTTCCACGTGCAGATCCGGATATCATTGTCCTTTGCTTGGGTCGTCAACTTTGAAATCATTATCGTTATCCGAGGCTTTTGGTAGTTTCGGAACCATCATATGTTTTTTCCGTGTTTGGGTAGTTAACCCTAAGCACAACCCCCAACCTGGAGGGCCAGGTCCTTTTGGATCCCATTGGACATAGGGGGAAGGAAAAAAAAATCAGTTCCCTGCTGCAGGGGTGTGAGTGCTGCCGTTGACTCACCAGGAGCTCATCAGCCACCATCTCTACTTCAATACCCTGTCCTAGTATTGAAAGACCCTGAAAGACCTTTAAACAAAATATGTTGGAGTAGCTCCTTCAGGGGTTTCTGCTTTTTTGACTGCTGAAGTTTACCGTTGATTCTGTCATTCAATCCGCTGGGACATTTACGCTAAGGCCCTCGTAGACCACTGAGATTGGTGCAGTCAGTCATTGTTCGCAGAGCAATTACAGTTTTGATCACAATTTTTTTATTTGCATTCCTTTGTCAACACTCGCACTTACTAGTTTATAGCAGGTCAGCTCTGGACGGAGCATCCCAGGGCCCAGTGGATACCGCAAGGAGGTATAGTAAGCACAATTGACGTGTACTATAAGTTGCAACATCTGGGTGCTGCCAAGTTGGCACCAGTCAGAGTCTAACCGAATAGTACATCGCCCATCCAGTAAATTAAAGTAAAGTAAAGTAAAGTAAAGTAAAGCAAAGTAAGATAGTTACTTTACTTTACTTTACTTCACTTTACTTTACTTTACTTTACTTTACTTTACTTTACTTTACTTTACTTTACTTTACTTTACTTTACTTTACTTAACGTTACTTTACTTTACTATACTTTACTTTACTTTAATTTACTTTACTTTACTTTACTTTACTTTACTTTACTTCACTTTGCCTATCTTTACTTTACTTTACTTTACTTTACTTTACTTTACTTTACTTTACTTTTCCCACAGGAACGGGAATATACACGGAAACATTGGTATACCAAAACATAAGTATCTGGGAACTTAGAAACTTTTAGCTTATTATATTACATATTGTCTCTGAGTTTGCCTCTTACGTCAAATCCGCACCCAAACTGTTTTGCATGTCCCAATCTATTGCACTTCTTGGATTGCGGAAGAACGTTGAACCAAATATTTCAGAGGGTTTTCTGAATTTTTGACTGCTGAAGTCCATTGTTGGTCTTGTTAGTCCGCTTATTTCACTATGACAAGGGGAAGGTATAGTTGAGAAAAGGCCCCGCCAGAGCTTCTGATGGCTCGGGATCTTTTGTATGCTATGCCGCTTTATTTATTTCATTTTTGACCTAAAAATTGCAGCACTTGCAGCAATTTCGTCTTATGTCAAACGTTTTCTCATCACCTAGTCCTTCAAAGAATTTTTAACGTCTGAACACGAATCACATTTTATTCAAACCCTCAAAGCGAAAGCTCAACCATTCATAGAGAATATCAACAGAATTGTAGAAGAAAGAAACCCCTTATCGTCACATACTGCTAATATCTATCAACCTTCAGTAAAAATCTCTTTCAAATAAAAAATAAAAAAGAAAAATTAAATTCAATGGATGTCATTAAATAAATGTAGTCATAGAACAAGAGTGCCAGCCAGACTATTGCGACTGCTAAAACTCATTGAATGAACATCTCATACCAATACTCATCTCCACCCCATCAAAAAAGTCTTCTATTTTTTGCCACTGTATACCATGCTGCGATGCCATCAAAAGAAATGAGCATCGTAAAAAAAGAACAGCTACCGTTCTGCACCAACTCTACAAACTTCCGAACGTTTTAACTCGATTGGATCCCTAAAAGTTAAAGATTGCAAAAGAATTGAATCCCAGAAATATGCTAATTTCACGAGAACCGTCTTTTTTCTGTGTTCATTTCATACAAATGCGAATGCGGATGTTTTTTTTTTTTGTTCTGCTCATCATTTGTTTTCTTCTCGCCGATGATTACTGAAACTGGAGTCCTGTGATGGCTGCAAATGCATTGAAAGTGGTGTACAGCAGAAGAAAAAAGGGTTTACACTATAGCGAGTCCTCCTCACAGCATTCCTGCAAAAAGGACTCGATTTTTAGAATCATCATCATTGACAGTAGCGTTGAGCTGCAATTCAATACCTTTAGCCCGATTAAGCTGATTAAATTTCTTTTGACCAGCAGTCCTTTGGTCTTCAGTGCTTTCTTTTTTTTTCGCTCCCTTAAGACCTATAGGGTTGCATTAGTATCCATACACCATACTATTCGTGGTTAATTTAAGGGCAAATGTTTATTTCATTGATTGTAGAAGAGAATGCTTTTCAATGGACTGACGAGGACGACTATAGCTTACAATACAATCGATTGATTCAATACTTCAAGGGGTGCTACACTGATAGGTATAAGGTACACAAAAAAGACAAGAGAGAAAAAATATCTGCTTGGAGCAAAGGGAAGGGGTTAATCTTTGAAGTTGCTAAAAATTCATTACATAACTGTGTATAGCTCGGGGTATGGTAGAGGGTGGGCATAATAAATTGCCAGACATCATTTATTTCCACTCGAACGAAGAGTAAGGGTTAATTGGGATTAGGTCTCTTGGCTCTTGAATGGTTTGATGGCCTAAACAAATAATGCCTGGCGGCCATATGGAAACTATTTACTTCTATTTACTTGTATTCTCCAGCAAATTGATTAGATTGTTTCAGCTAATTATATTCAATGGAGTTGGTTTGTTTGGCATAAGATCTCTCGTTTAAGGAAAGACCTCGAGGTGATTGTTAATTTGTCCAATTGTTTCAAATTGGGATGATAGTTGTGCTCAAGTGCCATGCAGAGAAACTATTCTCGGCGTCGGAATTCAAATTTTCGATGAGGGCAAGGAAATGTGTCAAGCGCTTCAAAATGGTTCAAGCTGAGAAGCAAGAAGAAGCGAACTTATCTAATGACTTCAATTTTATTCATTCTGAAAATGAGGTATGTCAATTGAATCCCGGAACTGCACCACAAACCCACTTAAGGACTGGATGTAATGCAACAAAACGCAGGATCTAACTTTCACTTCGTATAAGCCCACACAGAACTCTAATTCAAGCCGAACATACCCATTTAGTTTCTTCCTTTAGTTGCTTTAATTGCTTGTGTGTATCCACCACTCAATCGTTTCCATCACAACAATATTCATCTGCGATAGTTCCCATCAAATCTGGCAAAATCTTGATGCTCTTTGAACCTACGTGGTGCAAAGTCTATACACAGGTGTCGTTGTATACTTCAAAATTCAATTAATCACCATCAAGCGGAGATTATTGTCTCATAGGCTAAAACGCCCTCTTCTAGACTCCCCTTGTGACTTGTGTTCGAGGTCAATTCACATTGCCGACGATCGTATTTCATACGCAGAAGGTGCTTCATGCGCATCTACTATACACAACTATGCCACGGTAATCACCCCAGAGGATCTGCCTACGCCAAAAAGGGTCCCAACTTATAGCGATATGCGTATAAACGTATCTGTGCGCAGGCGCAACCGCATTCACACGAACAACGAAACGGAACGGCCCCAAGTAAAACGCTCGAGCTTGTAACGCCGAACCTTATCAACTTTATCTGCCAACTGGTGTGGTGTAACTCCGTTGGCACGCTATGCAGCGTTAGTGCAAAACTATGTGCACAACCACTTAAATCGCCACCGGGCTCGCGCATAATTTCCGATTCCTCAGGACCGCATCAGTGCTGGGCGCGATAAGTCCAGATCGCGGCTGTGACCACAAAGAGATAATGCGAAAGTCGTGTAATCCATTAGCGTTGCTCTTTGTAAATTGTGACAATGACAATATTAAGATAACAGTGGACAGTGGACAGGACACGGACAGGGACAGGACACTGCGAGAACGCGGACACCACTGCCAGAGATTACGCGCTCGCTTCAGCGAGTTCGCGATTGCAATGCTGTTGGTGATGATGATGATAGTGATGATGATGGTGATGTCGGATGTTGGATGTGGACGACGATGACGATGCACAGCCAAGCGAACACTGGACAAAAGCAACTTTGAGATATCAAAACGGCGACACCGATTGCGAGATGGTTTCTGCTTTTTTTTTTTTATTCGTGCATCAGGATCCACTTTGGCTTCTGTTGTTCCATTAGTCCTGTGCGCGCATGGGCGTAAGGAATTAATTTGTTGTCACCACTTGCAACATAAATCTTAACGTGAATTCGTGCCGATTGCTTTCCTGGGACGTTCACAGTAAGCACCTTGTGTGTGTTTGTTGTACTGTAGGTGGTCCACGTTTTGGTCGCGAACACCACTTTGATCTTCGTTCTACTGATCCATGTATTGTCGTTGGTCGGTCGTCGGCATCGCGTCGTTCTCGTCGTCATCATGCGCGTTCTCAGCCCGGATAACATGATTTGCATAGATTGGCAAATTATCATTCAGTTGATGGTACATGAGCTTCAAATTGATTTTCAAATGCGACGCGACTCTTAAAAGATCAGTCGGAGTGCTCCCTGATGGAGATTGCGTGATACTTTGTGATGGTGATGATATTGAGTGGGAAATGTTGTAGTTAAGATTGTCAATGGGACTTTGTGTTATCGCAGAGATTTAGTAATTAAATTGGCGTGACGGTCTACGCTCTACGGCCAACAGGGAAGGACACTTGTTCACTTACAAAAGCAAAGAGAGCAGATGTGTCGTACATAGTTGCTCATACACTGACACATCTTCCAATAAGTAAATTTTAGGGTTAAAAAATAAAAGGCTACAATGATAAATAAAAATTGTAACGTAACGTAAATCGATCACCTGATTTTACGGAACACCAAATTGCCATCATTCAAAAAATTAAGAAAAATTTCGGATGAGTGTTAAGAGAAACCAGTTTACTTTAAATTTATGATACGTTACGTTACTGTAAGACTTGAATAACTCTTTCTTCACTTTACGTTGAGAGATTGGAAAAGTACCAAGCTGAGAGTGTGAGAAACAATTGGTCAGTTACAAAAAAACAGTTACCATTTTATGTAACGCAACTGTGACGGAACGTTGAACTAAGTGACAGTCAGCATCTGACGTATCACTAGTTAGAGTGTTCATGTAACGTAACGTAACACAGCTCTTTGAAATAAAAAGTGGTATTATGGTCACCATGCTAACGTAGTCCATCAAGGCAGATTTATTTCAGATAGCGAATGCAAAAGTATTGTTGGCGAAGGATCAACAGTACCTAATAATAACCTTACGTTACGTAATTGTTGTAAAAACCCTTTGGAATGGCAATGAGATAGTGGTGCCAATGCTGAATGGCTTCCTGTATGAAACACATTGTTAGATTATTTTCTACAATGACTTCTTCATTTACCAACATAGCTCAATGTATCCACATTTCAAACACATAGTAAAAGTATTCATTCACCGTCCATCAAACGTGCCCCAATTCCATCCAAAAACCCACTTGATCCTTTCTCAAATCAACATCCAACCATTTTCACCACACAAAAGCGGTTACATTTGAAAAATTGAAAAACTAAAAATAACATCCTTCCAACAAAAAGATAAAACACCGTCCTTATGACATCTGATGAAAGCATTCAAAAAATATGCAGCCCACACCTCTAGCCACATCAGGGTATAAAGACATCTAACAAAAAAAATTACCCTAGTCCTCGACCACATACTACATTATTCTGTTTCCAATTCAACCGCCAAGCCGCGCCAACCCTCGAAACTGTCAAAAGGAATTCTTTTGAATTTCCATTCATTCTGTTTAAAAATAAAAAAAAAAAAAAAAAAAAAATGTAAAAGTTTAACAAAAATGGAAATAAAAACCTTCCCAACTATTCTATCGTTCCGGGAAAATATCCGTGAAAATGTCAAAAATTCTGACAAAGAGAGAGATACAGATGCGAGTGTGTGAATAATTCTCATTCGTCATTTCTCAAAAAAAGAAAAGAAAAAAAAAATAGAATAAATAGGTAGAACTTGACGTCTCTGACGATTGAAAGGATGCTCAGAGCACAGAACACATTCGAAGGAAAAGGATTCTGTAATTGAAAAGAGTTTTCACCGCAATTATTCATCATCATCCTTTGACTTTGGTATAGAGCCCAGTCATAACCGCCCGCCGGAACTGGCATCACAGGGGAAACTAATTCAATGATGGAACCGAACCACCTATATCAGTCGCCTGCTATTGCTTTGGGTGTCCCCATGTCAGGATCTAATCGGAATCATCATCCGAAGCCCCAGGCTCACACAAGAAGGCCATGAGAGCTGATAAAAAATAAGCGGGAATAAATAGATCCCCGGGGAGGCTTTTCCTAGATGCGAGAACAAAGGACAAGTGGCCTGGTAACGGTAACATCGTCATTCATTATCATCGATATATGAACGAAAGTGTATAATATCGAGCGACCCGAGTGGATGTGTGTGAAAAATTGGATTACAACGATATCAAGTCACTTATTCATATCCTTGCGTTGTCAGTTAACTGTCAAAAAGGGGAATTTTCATTCTATTTTTTTTATGTTTAAATTTTGATGGCTGTGGCAGGACGTTTTGCATAATTTCAAAAGGATACACTTGATTCAATCAATTGTGTGTTCTGTGTGCAGTGTGTTATGATGTTATATGCACCCTCGCAGTCCTCATCCTCAATTGGATTGCGATAGAATTCGCAAATACAATTGAATGGAAAAAGTCCTTCCTTTTGTTGTGAGGATTTTGTGTATCCATTTCTATAAAACTTGAACTGAAGGAAATTGGACTTTTATTTTTTAAGAAGTTTCAAGTGCGGTAAATGTCTTAAATGGTTTAAGTGCGGTTCGTTACTGCGGAAGGGGTGAACAGATTTGTGCACCATTAAGTCAAGCCACTGAAATGATTGATTTTCGGGTTTCTAGGAAGTGTACCTAATTCTCAGTGCGAGAATGAATTAGCACCTAATCGGTGAAGTTACTTCAGAAATTCGTAGTAGTTTGTATCGGGGGTATTTGAATGTAAGTGGAGTCAGCCTTGTTTTGACATTACCCTATCATCATAGAGGTTTTTTAAGCTAACACATCGTTAAGTGTGATGAAGAATATAGACACTTTCTTGATGTTTTTGATTCAGGACTGTCCAGGTATATGCCATGGTAACTTTTTCGTCAATAAACACCGTCATCGCTGTTGTACTGGATGGCAAAATATTTATAATTTTTTAGTTTACTCCATGCTACCGCATAAATGCACTGATCAATACTTTTTCACACACATAAGTTATGACACTTTTGGATGGTACGTCAATTTTCATTTTGACCATGACAAAACATACTTTTGGAAACTCTTGACTCTGAACCTGCCACGGACTGAATTAACAAATTAATGTGAGCTTAAATATCCCCAGCAAACTTTTTAACAAAAAAATCCTAACCGAAACTAATTCTTTGTCCTCCCAAAAAACTGCCAAGGCTCCTTGGAAATATGGAACCATTTTCGATCTATTGCATCATTTTTTATTGACTCACTTACATACTCATCACTTGTTTTGAATTCAGCTACAGTGAAAGAGGGTTTATGAAGTACTTACACCAAAAGCTGGCAGTTGATCTGATTTGTATCCAAATCCTAGTGGAAGTAGTGGTGAATCAGTCTCATATTTCGTTCTGCAAGCCATCAAAAAAAGCTTCGACCTACGTATTCTTAATATGGCCTTAATATTTGGTCAATTTGACACCCTGGAATTGACTGATTTTGATCATTTGCTACAGATGCCTCAACGGCAATGAAGCTCTCGAAACTTCGACCAACCCGTTGTCTTTCTGACACAGTAACATCACACAACGACAACGATTTGATATTGCCCGTATACTAGGACGTAGATTCCGATCGAAAGTTAGCGTTTTTAAAGAAGCGAATTTCGGTAGAAAATTCAAATAATTTGCAACATTGCTCCTTGGTGTACTTAAGCTTGATGAAAATGCTCGTCAAGCAAATTGCTAGATCCACCTCCACGTTTTTTCATTAGTTGGTCAATGGAACCGATCTTCAATCTTTAAGATCCTCATTTATCATATATCAAATACTTATCAACTAAATATGTAGTTAGTGGTGCCAGCCAAAGGAATTCACACACCTTAGATTAAATGGGTCACTAAGTGACTTTTCGACACTAGGTCGAACGTGGAACATCAATAACAGTGAAAGCTATAAAAGGAAGTTCCCAAGGAACTGTTCTGTGAACTTTACAATAATTCATTGTTATTGACTAGCTCTTAAACGTTTATAGCTCTGGCTTTGACACAAAGCAACGGATATAAGCTAAGTCAATGACTGTGGAACACAAATTAAGAGTTTCAATTCAGTCTTATACAAAAACCATGTTGATGTAATTAACAAAAAGACACAAAACTGATCTTCGAAAACTATCAGCAAATGGCATTTACATTGATTTTCTCTAAAAATTTTAAATATCTTCGCGCAACTTTCGACCGCAACCTTAGTTGGAAATAACATCTGGGTTGGAGCTGGATTCTGTAACGTTTAAGACGACTATCGTCTGAATTTTAGGCAGTAAAAAGACTAAGCACGTCTGAAGAAGACCCTGAAAAAGTTGCCAAATTTTGAAACAATCTTTTAACGATGCAATCTACGATAGATGATTGAACGATAATCGTCTGAAAGTGGCGAAATCTGGGCCCTGGACGAGAACGAAGGCGAACAACGCATGCAGAGCTTTTTTTCTGCTGAAGCTTTTGAAGCACCAACTCATACCTAAATACCGGTTTACTATATTAGCAGATAGCAAGCTTCTTTTGCAATTACTTGCTAGAAGTTTCAGAAGAAGTTTCTAGAAGAAAAGTCAGAAAGCTATACCATGACAAGTAGCCTTGGATGTCAGATCTCACAATGTTTGTTCCGAGTATATCTGTAATCTGATTCTAGAAATTGCAGGACACTCACAGAGGAAGTGCTCCTCGCGCCGCGCCGTGTAGTCATTCTCTTCACAGCATTCACAGAGAATTGTATCAAGTATCACTTAAGCCTAGCTTGTTTAAATGTTTAGAAAAGATGAAGTGCCTCGGCAAAGAGCTTAATACAGTCTTTTTAGCTAAAGTATAGCATTCCAGGGTCGCTTTCGAAGTAGTTAGATGGTTGAGTAATGCCATAAGTTTTAATCGCTGTAGACACAAATACTTCTTCCTATCCAACCATTCTTCGTGAATTGGCTTATAGCCATTGGTGTACGGTTGCATGAGGCGTGCAGTTTTATGTCATCGCTTTCCAGAAGATCCGATAACAATCCGCTCCTTGCTCAGATTATAAAGTGAACCAGTCCTGAACCGATGTGGTACCCGTGGCGTAATGGTTAGCATGTCCACCTGCTAACCCAGAGGTTCGAGGTTCGAATCCCAGCAGCGGCAAAATGCAAAAATGTTTCTCCACGGGTATCGCCTTTCGCGAGGAATTGGCAAGTCCTCCGTTAGTAAATTCATTGCCATGAAGAGAGCATTCTCAATTAGCCGTTCGGAACCGGCGAAAAATTGTAGGTCCCCTCCATTCCCTCACAAGGCATGGTTGTGAGAAATGCCCTAGGCCCAGGGGCTCCTCGCTCTGTTGCGCCACCCTATTTATTTATTTTTTATTTAGTCCTGAACCGACGGACCATCCACCATAAAATGTGCTCCACCCGTTCGATGCCAAAAAAACAACAGATTCTGCCCAGAAGAAGCAATAAGTGCAAAAGTTAGCTTGTGCAGGTACATAGCACCGTTGCTATGCGTCTATGCTCAAACTTAGCTAGAAAATCAATGGAATTTGCCTCCATATTACTCCAAATAAGTAGACCTTATCATTAAACAAATCCCTAATTTGGAATAACTAATCCATTATTATATATTCTACAGGTGGTCCCAACAATGTCCTTGCCTGCGGCTCAATCGTCAGAACTTTTGACCAGCTTCATTCTGTAAAGTCGTCCCTTGAGAGTTATCTTCTCAGTCTCTCAGAATTTTTAAATTTTAAGCTTTTACCGAAAACTTTCAAAATATATTACAAACTGACGGCGCCGAATAGCTGAACGGATTTTTGTGCGACTTCAAATCATGAAGATGGCTTGATGACACAAAAATTATCAAGCAAACAGAAGTCGTCGATGTAAGATTCAGTGTAAGAGAATGCGTTTGAAGAAACCTCACAATTTGCTCAGACTGTCAGGCAGCCCTAAATGCCTTGAACTGAAACACTTAATGGTCAAGCAATTAAAGGAAGGAATCGGCCTAACCAGGCTTGGTTAAAAAATATTGATAGGGTGATCTAGTACATTTCTCTCAACCATACCTTGTGAGAAATGGAGGGTCCTACAATGTCTTGCCGACATCAAACGCCTCAAAAAGAAAGCGCTTTTCACAGCATGAAATTTCTATCGGAGAAATTTTCGATTCCTCGTGAAAGGCGATACCTACCTACCCGTTGCAGTCATAGATAATTGAAATAACTTTAAGGTCAGTGGTTAGTTGTTCAACATAAACCATTTTGTCAAAATAAACATGAAAAACATCACACAGAGATAACCGACCATAGCACCACTTTACACATCAAATTCCTGAAAAGGATTATGTAATTGCTTGGTCCTATTCTTATCTTCATCTACACAAGTCGTCATTTTCTACTACTGGCGGCATTGCCATTTAATCCTTTGATCGAGAATTATCGTAAGCATGTCAAATCGTCCAAGAAACAAAAAAAAAAGATATCTCTTTTGCCTGTTGAGCTACCGAAACGGAATATGACGCATCCAGGACATTGAAAAACATGCGTATCACCGACCTAAGCAAACATTAGTCGGCATCATTCTTCATGAACTGTCATAAAAAGGATAAAAACCAATAAAACCAACGAAGTAACTCAATTCTCTGCGCATTGCGAACACAACTAATTTAAACACGATAGATCCTGCTTCGTGTCCCTCAACTTGTTGATCAATATTAACACCCAGGCGACATGTTGAACAAACAAGCTACCGTATTTTATTACCACCATTATGCTATGAGTCTCTATGATCCTTTGCCGCGTCCTTGTTTGGATTGCAATAGAAGATTTTTGAATGTGGTAATCGATGAACTGTCCTGCTAGACCCTGGGAGACGTAATGTTAGATTCTCTTGAAATTGACATTAGGTCGGCATTTTTGTACTTCGTTGATTGCATTTTATGTTGACCAAGCGATAGGATAGAGTTAGAGTGGTAGGTACTTTGTAAATTCACCGCTTTTACTTAAAAATGTGCTAATTAGGGTTAAGGGTTCTTCTGTCTGCTCCTGCTTCTTTCAATGTAAACGTGTCCAGCTGATGGGTTTTTTTCTCTTTTATTGTTTCGAATTACTTCTTTGCAGATGACCTCCTTTTCGTAATTGTCGAACTCAATTTTCCTAGGAAGCTATAAATTTCTGTCGCTTCACATTCGGCGCAGTTAACACCACCACCGACCAAGACACATTGCATCTGGAGCTGTGTATACACAAAAGCTTTTTGTTTGTTTTTGTTTGCCGTTTTCGGTGATCGTGATATATTTTACGATCAATTTCACAATCAATTGGAATCAAAATAAAAATATATCCTGTTTGGACGACACGTTGCACGAAAGGGGCGATGGCGAACGAACGAACACGTTCAACGCTTTCATCATTCGGTTGAGTGTTCACTGGTTCACCCCCTTTCTTATTCTGTTTCTGGTGCGAGGAGGTTGTTTTTGTTTTTCTTTTTTCTTCGATCGAAGAAACAAACAATCGATACCTTGGCATGTCTCACTTATTCTTCTCGATGCATGTGCGGACGGGCCTTGTTCGGCTGTGTGCCTCATGTCAAAGGAATAAAACTAATACTTTAAGCTGACTGAGTAACTGACTGTAAAAATAGAAAAATGTGTGGCAAGTGCCACCATAGCTACTGCCAAGAGCTGTGTAAATAATTTCAAATTGCTCTGCACACCCGCAACGTGTTATTTACGAAATAATTCTATTTCCTTGTGATTGCTCACCCCCCCCCCCCCCCCCTCCCCCCTCCGCTTGGTAAGACGTTCCAAAGTACAGCGCAAAGAAAGCTGCTTGAAGAAATTGTGGAAAGCTAATCGGTTGGAGGGAAGCTTCGTATGATGCCAAAGATCTACACGTTGTGACTGAAATATCTCGAGAAATGCTTTTTGTTCGTTTAGAAAGGTCATCTGTGAGTAGGACTTTTGAACTGAGGTGTTTCATTTTTTCATGTAGAATGGCTTTGGAAACCCCCAAACAGGTAAGGGACGTGAAAGGTGCTATTCAGCGTTGAAATGGAGAACAATTAAATTATCCAATCATTGGTTCTATGAACTAAGATGGCATCAAAGGTCGCTTTTAGAATAACCTGGGAAGAAAATAAAAATTTAAAAGGGTGACACAATAGAGTGGGGAGCTCAGGGCCTAGCGCATTTCACACAACCAGGTCTTTTGAGGAAATGGTTGGAACCAACAGTATTCGGCCGAGTCCGAACGGCTAATTGAGAAAGCGCTTTTCACAATGAATTTACCATCGGAAGACTTGCTAGTTGTTCGCGAAAAGCTATACCCGCTGCAAATCATTTTTGGTTTCCGTTGGAGTTCGAACTACCGGCAGACACTCTAACCATCACCCCACGGGGATCAGAAGAATCAAGAAGCTATTGAGAAAAAACACGTAGGATGAAGCAAATGTGAAACTCTTGTCAACTACCGATCACGAATGGGTTTTATAGTATGACAAATATAGGGTCCACCAGATGACTATGAAGTCAAAAAAGTAAACAAAAACACGAATGGAACAAGAACTGACAAAAACCAAATAGAAAGCGGTCATAATACCAAGCCATTGAAGCACAAAATAGTGCTTTTCTTCCGTTAGACGAAGAGTTCTAATCGCCCCCAAAGTTTTCGATCTTAAAAGAAGGACTTGTCCAAAGAGCAATAGAGATAAGCAGCACCGCTGAGCGCTGAGGATGATGACGACCAGGTGTCTTCTTTTCTTATTCCTTCTTCAACGTTATAAGGGTCGTGATACCGAAGCGACCAGCAGCTCAACTCAACTCCCACTTAACTATTACACACAAGAGATCCGCTAGTTGGATAAACCACTTTTAACTTAGAAAAAGTCGATAAGACTGCCTTATGGTTTTAGATTGGTTCATGTCTAGGAATTTATCCCAAGCAATTGTCTTTGCTTTTGGCTGTATATCAAGAGTGTTTTTGGTCTGCCTTCCTTTCTGTCTCTTTGCGGTCGTGTCTGAGCGTTGTTGCTTTTTGGAGGGAGTTCTATGGACATGACAACACCAGCAAAGTCGGTAGTGCTCTATTTTTTTGAAAGATAATATTTTTTTAAGTGAAGGCTCCCTCGGATTTGGTATTTCTATAACTATCAAGCTTTGTAACTCCTGCTACCCTACATCATCTAAGTTGCCGTTGACAAGCTCACAAGTGAGTATTTGACTCGCAATAGCAGTATATAGTTTTGCCTTTAGCTTAGGATTTTACTTTAAATCATATACAGAGGATCAATATCTTCTGGCCAAGATCAGGAGTAAACGAACTGATCTAAAGCTTCCATGTGCTGGCTTAATATATTTCAAATCCAAATCTAATATGAAAAGATCACAAAATAATACGAAAATCCAAAGATGGATGGGAATGCCTAGATTCCTGTGTCACTTCCAGGAAACTATGGCCAGAATACGTTAAGAACGGAACTGAAAGACTACTATCCTTGAATATTATAACAGTAGTATAACAGAACAGGACACAGCCTACAGGGCTACCACAAAAAGAAAATGGGTTTTTGCACCGATCACTTACGCAGAGGATGCAATGACGAAGATGAACCTGAGGATACCACTCACTTCCTTTGTCAATGCCCAGCAATCTGCCAAACCAGGAAAAAATGTCTAGGCAATTAATTAAAACTCAAAGAAATAGCCTGTTGAACTTCATTAAGGCCACAACCACAAACTCATAGGTTTCCTAGGATATTACAATGCTCCAAAGTATCAAAATGGATCAACATTGATCAAAGTGTGGCAAGATCAACCGTCAGCCCATTCTACCTAACCTAATATAAAAAAAACTGCTCAATTACCGGATACACCCTGGACGATCCAGAACGAGCCTCAGCCGGATGATACCGATTGAGTATATAGAAGATCAAAACGAGAGCTGTTTGAAGAGAAAACTTCAAAGAAACAAACAAATTAGAAAACTTGAAGATCGAATTCGAACCGTGCGTGAAGTGAACCACGACAGAAATGTCAACCTTTAACCGATAAAGATTTTTTTTGGATTACTTTTAGTTTTTGATGAGTTGAGAAATACATGTCCACATCAGTCGTTCTCAGGTGAGAACAAACTTGGGGAGATTGTTTGCCTTTTACAAACCGAGTCTAATCAAAACTCGATTGAGTTACCGCGAATAGTTTTTCTTGGTTCCTTCTTTTTATAATTCCAATCGATGCTTGAGAAGTCTGCCTCACGTAGAGTTGAGAAGTAAATATCCGCATCAGCCAATAATGATTATTAAAACAACACACTACACTAAATACACCAACATCTACCAAAAACACCATAGCCGCGATCATCATCGACTCGTATAGTCGTCGTCGTCGTCCTCGGTCCTCAAGATAGTCATGATCATCATTCCAGCACTCGAGAAAGTGCTCCAAATCGTCCCACAAACAAAAACACCAATTTTTTTCTCTTCTCCATTTGCCCCCAACATCTTTCCCGTTTTTATTATTATTAAATTATCGGAAGCTGATTGACGCTTTCCAGATGAACACAGCTTGAGCTTTTTTTCAGCAGGTTGTGGTGTTTGCCACAGAACACAGTATACACGCACCCCCTTTCCGATCGCTTCTATGTACGAATGGGTTTCCCGAAAGATCATCATTTTGTGTTATGTGTGTGCTGTTTTTCTTTTGGTGGCGATCGGTTTGAGAACCGCTCTTTTTTCTTAGCCTTTGAAGTGCGATACCCAAAGTCATACATTCTGGTGGCATGGATGGGTGGGGAAACACATTTGCGTTTATACAACAAATTAATTTATTATCGATCCACTGCGGGTCACAGTGATCGCGTCTTCTTTGATTGGGAAGAACCAAACGGGGTCAGAAAACCAAAACGAAAACGGATTATTTGACCTAAAAATAGCTAATGACATACTGGGTGGGCATCCTGTGGCTTGTGCGGTGCCGATGGTGTTGTTTTCTCAGTTTTTCACTAAACCACACAGATAGCCATATGGGAAGGTACCTACATATCTGGACAAAATAGCACAAATCAACGGCACATTTGTATCAAAAATAAAAGAGAAGCTATTAGAGGATTAGCCAATCTGAGGGAAGTTTGTCAAGAAATGGAATGCAGACCACTATCACGAGGCTGATTCCGGCCATTTTGACAGCTATGATACTCTGTTGGTAGGTACGTGGTATACCTAGTCGTGGTTTTAAATCCTGATGGCGATTACGACTTGAAGAAAACAAAAAAAAAGTTAACCTCTGTTGTTTCTATCGCTACTCATGCTGTCAGGTAATTGTAATTAAATTTTTCTGCTTTTCGTTGTTTTTATTTTAACTTTTGTTTCGTTTTAAGTTTTTGTTCGTTTTACGGGATTTTTGTTTAGATTTGCCGAAGATTTATTATGTCATTTCGGCAGATTATAGTGTGTGAATTGTTTATACGATTAGTCGGTGGGTGTGGGTGTTGGTGTTGGTGGTACTGGTGCTTGTTGGGGGTGGTGTATTGGGACGTATTGGATCTGTTGGTTGCCATAGTTCTAAGAATAAAATTGTATTGATGTGCTCTGAAGAATGTCAACGGGGTGTAGAGCGTAGGCGCCGCTACTGCAGACGGCCGACAGTGAATGCCAAACATTTTATTGGCTGTTATAGATTTTTGGATTTTTTGTTTCAATTTTTGCGCAATTATGATGGTAAACGACGGCGGTGGCGGTATATTGCAATTTGCTGGCTTTTAATGACTAAATTGATGGATTTATTCTATTTAAGAGGTGAATGCGAAGGTGAAGTGAGGAGAAAGATGATTGGGAACAATAAAGGTATGAACAGAAAGGTGAATTTGTTTGGTAGATAGAATGAACAAAGAGAATTGAGTCGTTTATTGGAAGACATGACATGTTCTGACTGAGGATAAATTCGAGAAAATGGCTCATTTTCGTATATTTTAATAGGATAATCATTATCAAGGTTGATAAATGAATACCTTAATCTTATCGACCGGAGAAAATACTATAAACGGGTCTAGATACCTGCGGATACTTTAAACTGAGTAGCATTTGATCTCGTTATCGTTGACGAACTGCGAAATCCTCGAAAGTACTGAGCTATAATGCTCAGTTTCTAATTAGATTTTACTTTCTTCTGCTTGCTCGGGATAAAAAAATCAAATATTACAAAAATAAACTGTTGTTTATATTAAATTATAAATCTATATATATATATTATATATTTATATATATATATATAAAAGAAAGTCGTGTTAGTTACACTATCCATAACTCCAGAACGGCTGAACCGATTTGACCGAAAATTGTTGGGGAGGGAGCTTAGGACCAGAAGACGGACATAGGATACTTTTTATCCATATATTCTTATGGAAACGACATCAATGCAATGCGTTAGCTCTCGTTATATACAAAACACTGTTCTTTTTAAAAAAAAAGTTGACTTATATTGACAGCCCCGGATCTTCAATTTTTTAAAGGCGGGGCAAATAGTGAAAAATGCCGCCCCACCAATTTATATTTGCTTTTACCTTTATAATCCTTATTATTTCAACTATCAGTTCTTCACTAATTGACTGACAACTGGACACAAGCCTTTCAGAAAAAACGCTTAAACCGCTCTTTTTTCTGTTTTAATCCTATTTATTTACAGATATGTAGAATATATATTTTATACACAGTACAGGATAGGACTTAAAATAAAAAGGTTTATAATAAAGACAAAATCAAATTTACTATTATATTTATCATTTGCAATTACAATTTTACTCTTCGAGCTTTTTGTTCAGCAAATAAATCTATGACCTTATCATAATTTAATTCGTGTGCGATTTGATTTTCTATCGCTAGGATTGCTAGGCTGGGTAAACGTTCCTGGCTCATAGATGATCGCAAATAATTTTTAATTAGTTTTAGTTTGCTAAGACTTCGCTCACAGCTTGCGGATGTAGTGGGAAGCGTAGAGCAAATTCGCAAGGCAACACAACTATTTGGAAAAGCATCCTGTAAATCATGCGCATAGATCTGTTGCAAGAGATAGAAACCGCTAGCTTTTTCAATGTCACCAGCTTGCAAAATGCAAATGCACAAAGCTTGCTCTTTAAAAACGTAAAGTTGCAGACAGAATTCAACGGTGCTCACATCTCGCTCATATTTTTTAGCCAGATCCGCTCCATATTTTTGCAGTTCTACAATTGACATTTTCAAAATATCATAGCCATTAAGAAAATCGAAGTTCATATTCAGTATGGTAGCACAATCGAACCTCTTTTTAATTTCTGATATGATTCGATCAAATACCATCATTATTTCTTTAGAAAAAGTTGAACAGGTTTGAGTGTTTGTATATATATATCGAAATGTTTTTTATGTTACGGAATTCGTTTGTTTTGCAAGATAGGGTCAACACCACTTTTTTCAGCCTCATTTATCCAATACTCCATTGGATTTTGTCTCATTTTTTGTAAAGTTTTGAGCAGACCATCCATTAGAGCGAAATTAGTGCAAGGATTATATCTTCTTTCTGAATCTCAATATTCACTCGATTGATTTCGCGGAGAATATTCGGCCAAATAGTTAAATTTAAAATAAATTTAAAATTCTTTATAGCTGTTAAGATATTACCTGCCTCGTACTTAATTTCTGGAGCATGAGAAATTTGCTTAACTTCTTCTAAGGCTTCCGCTATTTCTGGCAAATTATTCAATAGAGCATTCACAAAAAACATGTTTCGCCGACCATCTCGTCTGACTACTCCCTTTTAAATTTGCCTTAACATTTTTTTTCACAATGTCCCACCTAGTAGTGGAGCCAACAAAAAAGAAATATACTTTTTGAACCAGTCCAAATAGGTTAATAGCTTCCTGGCATAATGAGGCAGAATGAGCACCTACAAGATTTAAGGAGTGAGCCAAGCACGGTACGAACTGGGCCAGTTCATTTCTTTCTGCAATCCTGGCTTGTACTCCTTTATGGATGCCGGCCATATTGGACCCATTGTCATAAGATTGGGCATGACATTGTCCAATATCTAAATCATTAACAGCCAATTTGTCTAGAATCTGTTGACAAATGTCCTATCCTGTCTTTCCAGCAACTTCTATGAAATCAATGAAATTTTCTTTTATTTCACACACATCGAAAGTTCTTTTTACATATCGAATAACCTAGCTCATTTGTTCTGTATGGGATACATCTGGAGTGCAGTCGAACATTATCGTGTAGTATTTAGCTTCTTTGATTTCATTTAAAATGCTATTTCTAACTGCCATTATGTCAATTATTTCATTTTGAATTGTCTTTCATAAATATGATACTTGTCCCTTTTTAAGTGTTTTAATTGAAACTTAAGAGTTGAACTATGTTTGGCGAGCAGAGAGATCAAGTTCAAGAAGTTACCTTGATTAGGCTGAGGACATTGTGTGATGAGATGAGCACAATTAGATGATCGACAAGAAAGTACAAAAACTTATAATGATAGTAAAATGCGATCTGTCCACTTTGACTTTTGACTGTGCTTCCCTTCGCTCGCAACCACAGTGGCTGTTTTGAAACCGAAAAGAAGAAAAGTTGTCCTATTCTCGGTCGCAGCAACCGATGCTGCTTTGAAACCGAAAGGTAGACAAATTGTCCACTTCTCGGAATTTCGAACTTGTTTTTGCCGCCCCCTAAACTTGCCACCCGGGGCAAGTGCCCCGGTCTGCCACCCCCCCCCCCCCCCTAGATCCGGGGCTGCAAATAAACGGGATTTTTGTGTGAAATCAATATTAAAAAAATAAAATATAGTCTATTACATAAAGCCATTGCCTATTTAATAAAGTGAAGTGCATTTGGCAGTGCATCTGGAGAATGGTTAGCGAGTATATTTCTCGGCTTCGAATGCTATGCAACGTACTGAAACACCTCCAGCAACTACATTGACCAATTTCTGTGCGATCTGCCAAAGCGATACGTTTGCTCGAACTTTGCTTTACTCGGAGATTCCACGTTATTATACTTGGAATGCTTCATCGAAAAAATTTCAAAGACTGAAACAAGGCAATGCGGTCCCTGGGTATCCGGATGTGCTTTATACTGATACTCTTGGTCGCTTGGTTAGTTTCCGTTTTTCAAGTTTACAAAAATTTGATTTTGTTCGGTTATTTTTTTTTTATTTTCAGTTTCAGTTTCGATTGGTTTAGCTCTATTTTTTGAAATGCGGGCTGTTTGGGGGGGGGGGGGGTCATGACCCCCTGTGACCCCCCCCTTGAATCCGCGCTTGTCCGATACGATGATTCCCACTAACAAACTGCGGTAAAAATACATGGTCGCAAACTTTCCGTCCGTAGAACTAGGAACAGTCTAGAATCTGAACCAGGAACGGATTGTTATAGGATCTTTGCGGTTTGTTCCAAGATTAATGGTGAATGTCACACGACAGCTTTGTTCATTATGCACTTATGCGTCCAATTTCTAAGCGGAGACGTACACTAGATATCCAAATGGCTATAAGCTACTTTAAGAAAAATGGTTGGATGAGTGAGAAGAATTATTTGTCTTAGAAGCTACAGCCAGCTAAAATCAACCCTCTTTCTTACTGCTTCGAAAAGCGATCAAGGAATTCCAAACATCTTTACTTGCGGTCGAAATACAAAAATTTTTAAGTTTCCGGCCATCAGATCAAGTTACAGCTAGAAATGAAATCACCGATGAACTTGCGTGGTAAAGGTTTTAGACAGAATTCAGGACTGAATTCAGCAATTGCTCCGCCGGGTTCCTTAGTGAAGACTTCAATCAACGATTGGATCTGTCAAGAAGCACAACCAACCGTATATATCAAATTTCATAGACGCACTAAGCGTGTATCCTTTTTTTTTGGTATTCCGTAGCAGAAGAGACCAGCTCATTTGCGTTGTCGCTTGTGATTCTTTTCTTTCGTTAAGCATTGAACGTATTAGGTTTAAGTGATAACTCACTCTGTAAATTAGAGTTGAAGCTTCCGGACCTAGTTCCAGGAGCTATGTCCTTAATCGGACACATTTCCTTTCGTTCTAAAAAATGAATTCGAACATGTTCATAGTTCCGACAACGATACTCAAAAGAAGGAGATAACTAAGAAGAACGAACATGTCTCTGTTTAGTTACAAAATGAAATTAACAAACACACGTATATATTATGTGTTGTGTTTCTGATGCGAAATTCCCATTCAAAGCCAATACACAAGAAAAAGAACCAGTTGAGGCAGTGGCGTAGATAGCTTTTCGCAATAGGGTGATATTTCAAGTTCGCTCATTTTTTTGAAAGTCTTAATAATTGAAAACAAAAACAAGTAACAAGACTTCATTGAAAAACATAAAAAAACATATTTTTTAAAGATAATTATACTATACGAATTAGTTTAAATATTAACTAGATAGGTAGTAACATGGGCGTAGCCAGGAATTTTTTTAAGTCTTTTTTCGAGGACAATTTCTCAAAAATCAATGAAAAAATGAGGACATTTTTTTGAAAAAAAAAGTAGGACATATTTATTGACAAGAATATTAAGAGATACCTTAAAAGTATCTTTTTTTTGGTTTCTAAAAATAGAGTAGGATATTTGCCTTTAGCATGTTCTGAATAGCATTCAAAACGCCGCATTCAGATGATTCAGAATTTCTGGAGAATATTTTTTATAAATGCCCAAATATACTCGTGTAATATTTCTAGATGTTAGAGAAATCTCATTTAAAAGTCCTCGTTTCACGGCAATTTTGTGAATTGTCCTCATTTTTTTTTTTTAATTTTCATTGATACTCCTTTTTCCCCCCTTTTTTCCAAATTGTCCTCGTTTTTTACGAGAAATCTCATTTAAAAGTCCTCGTTTTCAATTTTCATTGATACTCCTTTTTTCCCAAATTGTCCTCTTTGTTAACAAGAAATCTCATTGAAAAGTCTTCGTTTTTCGGCAATTTTGCGAATTTTTCTCATTTTTTATAAAAATTTTCATTGATACTCCTTTTTTCCGTTTTTTTTTCCCCCAAATTGTCCTTGTTTTTACGATACTATTTGAAAAGTCCTCGTTGATTCAGCATTTTCTCCAAATGTCCTCGAGGACAAAGATTAATTTTTTCTTAAAAAACGCAGAATTTTTCGAGGACATTTGGCTTAGGTTGGGGCATTTGCCCCTACCTGCCCCTACCTGGCTACGCCCATGGGTAGTAATAGTATTTTAAAAACCTTACAGGAAAAAGTACATAAAACAATTTAGCAAAAGTTTATTATAAAAAACGTTACTTAAAAACATTCAAGCACTTGGTTTTGGCGTCTCCCAAATGTCCCGATAACTTAAACTAAAAGTTTATGCAAACTAAAAGTGATACATCACACACCGAAAGCAAATTTTTATCATAGTAGGAAAGATTTACTGGCTGACACAGACTTGGGTAGAAAAAAATGTGAACTAAAGACCTTGATGACAACCCAGTCACAATTTCTTAGTCCGGTTTTAACCCACCGTTCTGTAAATCGAATTCATCCTTTGTGACACTCCCCATAAGCTCGAGATCCGTGCAATCAGCCCCTACTCAAAGTACATTACAGTGTTGTTCTACTTTTTCTCCGACCCTTTGTCAACACTCGCACTTAGTAGTTTCGGAGATCACCTCTGGTTGAACGACACCAAAGTGGTTAGTCCTTGTAGGTATAGCTCAATTGATGTATACTATCAGTTTCAACATCTGCGGTTTTTAAAGCCAAATCGTATGTTGTTAAAGCTCTTAAACTTTGTTTTTTGATCTATTGCACTTTGGTGTAACATGGCACTGTAATTAAAACCCCAAAAAAAAGAAAAGAAAACCAAAACATCCTCAATCCTTCTCAAGGTTTCTGCACATCCTCGAATGCAATAAAGCAAAACACAACCTTGGACCAAAAGCTGTGTTTATATCCAATAAAAAAAAAAAAAAATAGAAAAAAGAACAAGCAGAACTGGCACTCCTCGGCCAGTTTATATAGTTGGAGTATAAATGCCCCCATCGCAAAGGGTAGGTGCATTCCAAAAATGTAATCAACCAAAGAATATTTATGGTTGCCCCGAAACGGTATGTTTTCCAAAAGCTACTCCTTATATTACTCTTTGCGCGGGATGAAAGCTATACGCCGCGCCGCGCACAAAATTCGCAATGTCGGTCATGAAGCTACCACCGCCATCAATTTCCAACCCAAAAAATAAAGGAGTTCCTTACCAACAAGACACAAAAATCAACACACAGCATCCTCGCAAAGGAAATTATCCGCGATATTACATTTCAACCCTCTATTCCCCTCTCCTACCAACCACTTTCCCGTGTAAACATGATTTATAAAGTGATATTAGATCTGGAGTGCGCGAAAGCCATGTTTTCTATTTTGCCGCATCATGCAGCTCCTTGATGCAGCTGGTTGCTGTTAGCTGCTGCTGTTTTAGTGTTCCATAGTGAGTATGATTACACACATATGTGTGTACGGCCCACAATGATGCATAGCCCTACGATTGACCATAACTCTCAGCGGCAAAATATGAACATGGAAACGCTATGGTGCAAACGGATATGGGAAGACTAAGAAGCCTTAACCGCTTCGAGATTGATGGCATGGCGGAAAGTCATGTTTTGGTCAGATTTTTCGTTTTCCCAGAATTATCTTATTTTTTTTTTCATCTGCGCTGTGATTGCTCCCTGGGTTAACTAGGCGCTAATCACTATACGTAGCTGTGCTGTGATGCGGCCATGTCACACTCATGTGCGAGTGTCATGCATCGGACAACTTGCCCCATCACGTGCAAATGATTTAACCAACTTAGAGACACCGACACACTAAAGACGCACATGCATCAGTGACACTGTACATGACCGTCACTAGGAAGTTGGTTCCTAATCAGCTACAGACCAAGAGATGCATTTAAAAGATATTCTTCTCCTTGTCGTTGTTCTTCCTCTAGCAAAAGACAAAGGCGACGCATTGTTCTGACACCAGAGACTGCGCTAATTATTGGAGGGATGTGGGCGGCCAGCAGTGGAGGCGACGGCAGTAGAGGTCTTATTTGTTGCCTAAGTTAAGGAGGTAAACAGGCGTAAATTGATGTTCGATCCCGAAGAAGTCGTCTTCTTCGTCTCCCTGGTGTCGTTATTTTTGTATCGTTGTTCTGCCTTTAAAGTTGGATGGATGGATGGCTGGTGATGTGAATTGTTTAAACGTCAAGTAGTTAGCGGTGTTAATTTGTTTGCGGAATGTTTATCGCCGGGAGTTGTTTCGGATTTTTTGTTCTTTTGTTCCTGTTGATGTTTCTGTTGTAAGACGATTTGGGAAGGACAAATGATGGTGGTGGTGGCGATTATGATGGAGATGGAAAGAAGATTCAGAGGAACTGCTGTGGGCCCTTTAGTTCCGCTTGAAGGGTTGAAGCATTTGTTTTTGTACTTAGCAGAGCTGGTGATTGGGATGAGTGCATGTGGAAATACATATTGTTTCTACTTGCTCAGTTCTATTTTTTTTTCAGATTTGAAAAAATCTGAAATTGAGTGTTCTGTTAAAGAGGCAATTGGTCTATGGCAGCATTCAAGTGTTTTCTTTTTAGAATGAACCAAGTAATTTCCGTTTCCTTTGCGAACTTTATTTGTCAAGCAGCAGTGTATTCAATGCTACCCAATTCATAAGAATTACCTACTGAGAGATCTCGTTGTCAGTTGGCAAATACTTTAAACGATCGAGTGGTGATTTGGGTAGAGATAGTCGTAGGCTCTTTTTTTTATCTTTATCTTATTCATAATCTATCAAAGGACTGTAGAAATTACTCGCTTACTCATAAGATATTAACTTTTGCGATTACCAACATAACAGAAGCGGTCAAAATTGGTTCAATGGTTGGTGAGGGCATATACACTGTAATCAAATAAAGACAGAGGACAGCTGTTCTGTTGCAAAATAAAGTGCAGAAAGATCATACTGAAATCCTATATTGGGAGGTAGTTTAGAAAAATAAAAAAATTCAAAGGGCAAATGGCAAAAAATTGTCAGTTGTGGAACCCTTTTTTAGGTACCGTTTCATCTGTCGCAACTGCCTGCATTTGGCCGGAAGTGAGGTACCGACGCAAATTGTAGGCATTTAGCAGCATTTTTGGCAACTTCAATGTATGCATTACGTTACGTCACATGAATAATTTGCCTGCATCACAATGCCTTTTTATATTCAATCTTTACCTGTCGTTTAAGAGAAGTTAATTCATAACAAAGAAGTACATCTCATCACAATGTCGCTTTGACTTCACTGCCACACAAGACAACATAACGTGTCTCCAATTTAATTAATTTAATTTTAATTTAAATTTAATTTATTTGAAACATAAGTATACAGTAAAACATCATGTCTTTTAAATAATACTTAGTATAAGAGGTACAATTTTTGTGTTACTTAAGAAATCTTTGATTGGAGATAAAGTAAATTTACAAATAAAACAATAGAAAAAAACTGTTAACTATTTTAAGATCAATAAAAACAAAAAGAAAGATTTTAAAAAAAGAAAGATTTTAGCACCTTAAATGATTGAAAAGATCTCTTTTAAATAAGGCAAAATTGTTAATTCTCCTCAGATTGGCCAGGTAAAGAGTTCCACAGCCCAACAGCTTTTACAATTAGTATTCTACTTCTCTGCGATTGTGCAAAAACAATTTTATCGAAAAGGTAGTCCGAGTATTAAATTAAAAAGGAACAATAACACCTTGCTGTCTAGGTTATTTTGAAAAGACATGTTAAAGATACCATTTGCATACTGTGCGACATGGTCAAACCTGAGAAGACTGTGTACAAAACGTGCTATACTGTTAAAAGCAACTCGGAGTTTTTGGTGACTATTGCCATATACGTTACAGAAAATTACACTTCCATACAGCATGATGGGAAGGATTAAGGTTTTAACCAAAATCAAATATGATCCTCCCAAGTTAAAGTTTGGTTGAAAATGATGCCTAAGTTTTTAAATTTTTTCATGCAAGGAAGAATGGAAGAACCAAGTTCTACCTCTGGGAAGCAGGTCGTATCTAAAGCATTTTTGTTAACGACAATGACTTTACTTTTCTTCGGGTTTAATCGCAGTTTATTTTTCACAGCCCATTGAAATACTTTGCTCAGGTCAAGGTTTAACCGAACGGTAGCGTCATCTATCATTCCGATTCGAGAGCTCGTTAATCTGCGTTAATAAGCGCCGTACAAGACCTGAGAACACCAGGAAGGTCGTTTATAAATAACGAAATTAGTAGGGGTCCAAGAATAGAGCCCTGTGGAACACCGGCGGCGCGGCGTTAGTGTACAAAAAATCAGAAAGCTTGTTTTTGATCGACACAGCTTGATTTCTTCCTTGCAAATATTTTTGAATGAGAGCGACCGCGGTTCTTTTTTTCTTTTTTTTTTGCATCTCAGAGACATAAGTGATAAGTCGCCCTGGGCTTACAGCAAGCCCATTTGTACGTACTTATTTACGCTCTTCATTATAAGTGCATGTGTTAGAAGTTAGTAAAACGCCTACACCAGCAAAAGAGAGCGTATAAAGCAGATAAAAGCAAAGAAAAATTATAGCTACATAACATAAACAAATTAAACAAGACTAGACCAGATAATACAAAAATTAATACAGATTGCAAATGAGATAAAATTACAAATACAGATAGATAGATTACAAATGAGATAAATAATAGAAAAAAAAATCAAGTATGTGAAGCACTGGTTTTGAGCTTTGGTTTCAAACTATTTTTGCTGATGTTTTCGTTTGCATCTCAGAGACTTAAGCGGTACTGAACTTAGAGCAAGTTCATTTGTACACGCTTATCTACGCTCTTCATCATTAATGCAAGTGTTAGTGGTTAGTAAATAACGCCAACACAAGCTCAAAGAGAACGTATACGAGGGAAAAAATTAAAGACGTTACAATTTTTATCAAAAAAACAAATAAAAGTACATTATTAAATAGAACTAAATAAACTAGAGAAACATTATTAATCAAAAACTATAAATAAGAACAGAAATTAAATAACAATAACAAAATATCAAATATAAGTCATGCAGGTGGCACACTGATTCTTAGTTTTAATTTTAAAGTATTTTTACTTAGGTTGAAATCGGAAACAAAAGGATAGGAGTTAGATAACCTACTCATGCGAGCTAACGGCTCATGCATGCCATAGTTAGTTCTGTGGTAGGAGCAAAAAAGATGTTAAAATCAATAAGTAAATGATTTGAATTAAATAATCTACTCATGTGCGATATCGGCTCATGCATGCCATAATTGGTTCTATGATGGGGGCAGTGAATTAACTATAAATTACGTAAGTGGTGAGATCCTCCGCGGTAACTAAAACCTATGGATGAAAACAAGTAGGGAGCATCAATATGACCATCAATGTGCTGATGGATAAACATTAGATCAACGTTGATACGTCTTTGGGAAAGGGTTTGCAAGCTTGAAAGCTGAATACGGTGCTCATACGGAGGCAAATTAAAAGGATCCTCCCAAGGAAGACCCTTCAGAGCAAACCGTATAAATTTATGTTGAACTGCCTCAATACGAGACTTATGAATCAACAGTGGAGACCAGACTTGAGTTGCATACTCCAGATGAGGGCGAACATAACAGTTATACAAAGATAGTGTTACATAAGGATCAGTAAATTCTTTTGCCCATCTTTTTATAAAATTCAAATTCAGTTTTCTCAAAAAAATCTCATGAGACACAGTGTCGAATGCCTTTGAAAAATCAAGCATCACTAAGGTCGAAACATTTTCATTGTCAATTTCTTGACGAATATCATCCACTTATTTAAAAAGTGCGGCCAGACAACTGTGCTTTGGTCTGAAGCCTGCTTGAATTGAAGATAAAAGCTTGTGCTCCGTTAAAAACATTGAAATCTGTTGAAACATTATTTTCTCTAAAGCCTTCGAGACAAAAGGTAAAATTGAAAGTGGCCGGTATTAAATGAAGTTTGAAGTTGAGTTTTAGGGAATAGGGATAATTTTGTCAACTTTCCAGATAGAAGGGTAAGAAGAGGTGGTTAAAATGGAATTGAATATATGTGTGAGGAAGGGCACAACTTGGGGTAAGATGAGCTTTAAAAACTTTAGGTGAATTTCGTCCAAACATACTGCCTCCGATTTAATTGCGAGAATTGCCTTTAATACAATTCAAAGCATTAAGTTGGGTCGGGTTGAACTTTTGCTCGTTTCTACAATGAAAAATAGCTAAATCATAATCTAAATCCACAGCCAACATAAAGTGCTTGCACGTAACGAAATCGAAAAAGCAGTGTGATTGCGCGTTTATGGCAAAAGAGGGAAGCCGAGAAAAATTCACGTGATGGTGCGGCACAGCTACGTTGCACTAGTATTTATATTGACTCCTATAGCCGCTAAAATTTTAAATGAGACAAAAATAACTTTAAAAATGTTGTATATATGTTACGTTACGTTAAAATAAATAACATTACGTTACGTTACGTAACTATTAAATGAAGCTCACTCTGATGTTCATACAAACAAGGTGAAAATTAAAATAAAAAAAACTATCAATTCGAATAAACAAATGGTTCGAAGACATGCGCTGCAAGTTAACAATTTTTTTAAGTTGAAGCTTGTCCTCAAAGGGAAACTACAACTAGTTTTTCAGAAAGACTTATGGAAGCCTTTACTTTATAGCGATCTGAAAGAGCTTTGCACTATCGTTATAGTTTCAATTTGATACCCCAATGACTTGTTTTCTTACCATGACTGATCAGGATTCAGTCGTGTTTCACCAATAAAATGAGTTATTTCCTCTTAAGTCGAACCTTTCGTAACAAATTTTATCCGATGTTGAGTTTGTAAGATTGGTTTTTTTTTTTTTTGCCCTTTCAAAGATCATCGACCGAAATATCTTGTTTCTTCGTGGTCTTGACAGAAAGATAACAATCCAAGTGTTACTGTGCAACATCAACTTATGATCAGCCAGTGTATCCTTCCACTCAACAGCTTCCTCACTCAATTTAATGTCAAAATTGCCTGATTCAAGAGATCAGTCATCAGCCAGCGAACTGCCATCAAGTCTCAGTGTCTGTCCCGCACTGGGAAACGTCCAAATTGCCTATCTCTCCTACTTCATCTTCACGCCACTTACGTACAGCAACAGCATTCATTCACTCATTCAACTCTGTAATCGAAACCTTGCCTTTCAAGTGGATATACCACAAAAACTAAAATACATGAACCCATAGACCACGATTGGTGTAACTCTTTAACGGAGGACACCAAAAAGTCACACAAAGACACACCATGCCACACCACAATGACAAACGTCTTCAAAACGTCAAATTTTCCCAGAATGTCTCAGATTACAGATTTCCATTCTCAAAAAAAAAAAAAAAAAAACTGGGAGCTAGGCAGCATCAGCAGCACCCAAGCGCGATCATAATCTTGGGTCATTTGTTTCGGAGGCATCTCTCGCTCTACCACAGCAAAGCGCCTCATCAAACAATGGAATCCTTTTAATGTCGTGGTTGCTACTGTATTCAGTTCCAGTGCCACGCTCAATGGTGGTCATGTCGTGTTGTTTTTGATCTCCATGAATCCTCGATAAATCCGCACCACCCATCTTCAGACTGGCCTCCAACACAATAACCCACTCAGAATGTCAGACGCGACGCGACAATGATGATGCTCCATTGCATGGTTGTCGTTGTCGTCGTCGTCGTCGTGCGGACGTCACACAAAAGTCGCATAGATTGCGCGCACAAAGTTTGTCCCGCTCGCGACATCATTCCTCGGCTATCGTTGTCGGATCTTTTGTCTGTTCTGTGCTGATGATAATTTCGTGACATTAATTTCACAGCACAAAGTCCGCCACTGTCCCCATGGACTATACTGCGACACACAAACAGTATAGCAGTGTCAAAGGGCTGAAAGACCAGCCAGTTGGCCGCATGCATTCCCGTGACTTGCCGCCACCGCCGCTGCTGGAGCGTTTGCAAATTTATCAAACGACTGCGGGAGTTCTTATCGCACAGAGCCTCTGTCTCTGGGTGAATGCGATATGGAATTGCCTTTGCGGGGTGAGTAAACACCCCCGCTCGTAACTCTGGCCGATTTCTTGGGAATTTCATTTTCAACCGCAGATGCAACGCGAAACGCGCGGCCTGTCCAACATGAGTTCCCGTTCCAATCGATCTATTTTGGGCCTTTTAAGAGCTCTAAACACTTTTGCGGAAATTGTCCGTTGCGCCTGTTTGAGCGATACATGTGCACAATGCACTTGCCACAGTGCCACCCCCAAAAATAGACGATGTGCGTGACTAAGGCGCAAATATCTTTAGCTGCCGATTGCAAATCGAACAAGATTTCGTAGAAATCCCCCGATTATGCCGACGCAAGTGGAGGGTTTACAATTTCCCTTCCGTCCGTGTCGGTGTCGGTCGTTCGGTCGGTTCGGATGATCCTGATGAAATTGGAGGCGCGCACCGAAATACGAAAGTATATTTTTAGAGATTTACGAGCTAATGCAGGAGAGCGCATTGTTTGGCAATGGACTGGGGTGAGTGCGAAATTCTAATGCGGGACCATGCGGGACACCACACGCCATATGTGTCGCACTTTTATTATGAAGTCATCGTGAGTAGTGTTTAGTTCCGCACGATTGTTGGCGGGGCATTGTTTTGCTGTTGTTTTCTTTTTTTTTCCTCCTTTTTCTGTTCTCTGCTCGAAGTCGAAATACCGCGTTTCGATGTTTGAGGTAATGAGGATGACTGATGATGGACGTTTATGATTAATTTCGCGCTATTTAGGAATTCTCTGGTAATTACAAGAACATGCAATTGGCGCAGAGATATTTTATTGCCACACGTGAACATGGAATTTGTCTGAATCTACGGAAGCAGAAGTCTTGACGAAGATATCTACATTTGGTTTATGATTTCATCGGAAGTCAGAATGGAAATCTGGCGTCGAATTGCTTTATTGATCGTGTTGGGGGATGTTGATCATGTTGCATGTCGAACCCATTGCTTTTTTTTTCATAGGAATAACGAAGAACTGAGGCGCTAGATCTTATGTGTTACATTGGAGATGATGCATTTTGAGGGCGACATGCATAAACTGATTCATGTTTCTGAATCCAGGTGATGGAAGTTCGTAAGGAAACCATAAGTTAATTTAATTGAGGCATAGCACCTATATACATAGTATTTGTATATATGTATATATATACTGTTTGCATTTGGTTTTATATAATTTTAAAAGGACATCACGTAACAGTTTGTGGCTCGATTTTCAGCTTAATCGAAAATGCTTTTTCGCGAAGAATTGGTAAGTCCTTCAAAGGTAATATCACATCGAAAGAAGCTTTCTTAGTTTAAAATTTCGGAATAGGCAAAAATCACTTGTTTCTTCGTTTTCCACAAGCATTGTTGAGAGAAAAACGCACTCAGTAATGGCACATCCCAAGCAGTTTAGCCCAAATATTTATTAATTTAAAATATGTAGGTTAACTTTTTCGGCGATACCAGTTAAGTTTCTTCGTTATAAATCGATGGAAACCGTTCAGCTGTGCACTCTCCACAGAATTGAAACATAACAGGAATTGATTTATCAGTTATCACCTTTGTCGGGACAATTGAACATGAATATCCATATTCTGGCTTCTTGTATGCTTCTGGCTTGCAAAAACGTTGCTAGAATAAAAATGTGGCAAGCAATGAAGCCCTCAAAAGCAAAGACAGGTTCCAACCACTGCTATAGAATTGACTATACTATAGTAACATTCGGTTTTTTTTTTTTTAGGAAAGCGCTCCTCTACTATTCCTATGTCCCGAAATGGCTCCAAAAATGAAATTTCACCTTATATTTTCAAAACTCCTGTCATAGAAAAATCGAGTTTTTTAATCCTTGTTTCGATGAAAAAATGATTATGTTGCTGATTAACAAGTGTTTAGCTTGATGATTGGGGAAAAACTTTGCAATAGTGTTCTTTTAAAAAACTTTGACTGTTCGTAAACAGCTCCTGACCTCGTGGATATGAAATTGTATCAGAAAATAAGGAGACGGATTACGGTTCTCATACCAATATGCTTTAGCATTAACTGTGAATCAGGGAGGAAAAAGTTTCACGCTTTGAACTGCTTACTGGGCTTTCTCTTATAGCAGCTTTTCTACAACAACCTCTATTTTTTTTTTTCGTTCAATGCTTAAAGATGTAGAGACAGGTAGGCATTATTGCAATGGCATAAAATCCGGAGTCAAAAATGGACATGGAAAAAGTTCCTTGACGACGACGATACTACGCCCGTCATCGACCTGGGGCCTATTTCACAGATCATATACATCACATACAATGTATGATTTTAAAATTTATTTTACAAAATACTGTTTCACAGAAATGTTGTATGACTGCTGTCATTGATTGATCAATTCGACTGGAATATTTCCAGTATAAATTCTGTTTCACAGAATTTTGTCATACATTATGTGTCTACAATGTATGATATATTCTCATACATTTGATACAGCAAAAAATATTGATGTATCAATCGCTTTCTTCTTAAGGGCATCCAAACTGTTGGTCTTTGAACAGCTTAACCGGGCTGCCGAAATGAAAGGCGAGATTTTCAAGATTGAAAGGCCAAAATGGAAAGAAAATTGGTACTTTAATTTCCATTTACTTATGTATGTACGGCATCTTCGAGGCCTGACCATACCACTGCAATGATAATATTTTTGAAATCGTTTTGAAAAATTTCAATCTTGTCCAAGGAACGAAGAGCATTTAGCAGTCAGCATAATGTTAAAACTATCGTTTTATAGAAAAATCTTTTTATCAATTTCTTGTCTGTTTTGTACATGGAATTCGGTAATAATAAGAACCGTTAATGGTCTGTGGAGAATGCCAATCTTTTCCAATCGCACTCTTTTTTTTATCTTCTTTCAAACTTGACAAACCCTTTTGTTTAAGAACAGTATCAACTCATATTCCCAAAAGTGGTTCCAAAAGCGAAAAAGCCAATTTCCAATGATCAGCTATAAGCTCTTGAAGACAAAATGAGACACACAAAAAGTTGCAGGCAAATGAAGACAGTTTTGTGAACAAGAATTTCAGCGAACACAAGAAAGATGTACGAGGTTGTCCGACCGAAAAGCAAGATTTCTGAAGCTCGATACAAAGAGAAAAGCTAAGAACATATTATAAGAGCAAGAGTAGTGGTTGAGCTGCCATTTTGTTTAAATAATATGCTTCTTTCATTTTGCATTTTTGCAAGTATCACATTAAAGACATTCAGCTTTTTGATTGATAAAACTACTAATTTCTCGTCCTATTTGCATTTCTTTACTTGAATTTTAATGAGATTAAACTACTAACAGCCCACTGTAGACCGATTTTATATCACAAAGGTAATGTCTTTTGCAAGATATAAAAAGTATCTACATATACGCAAATGAATTTCTTTTCGTTTGATTCTATGAAATTTGACTTTTAAAAAATTGAGTTTTGTTTTATTAAATAATTTTTGCTGTCAAATCATACAACAAAAATGAACATCATACAATCTTTCCAATGAAATATGTGAAACAGAAAATTGTATGTAATGTATGATTTCAAAATTGTTGTATGTTGTATGAAATGTTGTGTTGTATGATCTGTGAAACAGGCCCCTGCTTACGTTTGCGTTCTTTCCAATTGCTTCGTAGCTTCGTTAGATTTTGAATAGCCCAAATCACCCTTAAAATGAGACAGTAGAGGTGTGAATATGTATCACCCCGTAAGCTAGAAAGGTGGTAACGTCATAGCGTTAAACCCATACGTTTAATGAAGGCCTCATTTCGGAAGTTATCGCAGTGTTCAATAAACGTCAAATCTCAAATCATTAAGTTGCACTGATTTTTTTTTATTATGTTCTTTTTTATCGTCATCTCACATTTCGGCGTTGCGAGCATGGGGATTTCGAGAGCACTACAGGCTTCCCACTTCTCTTTTCAAACTAGTGATCAGCTCGAAGGGTAGGTATATGCCACTCTAACTTTTTTTTTTCAATTTAAAAACTTCTACTACTACTTTATTCTTTATGTAAAAGTGTTAAAAGACTGTGGCATTAAATTTCAATATTTTGAAAAATTTCAAAAAAAAAAACAAAAAACAAAGAAACCATTTGTTTTCTAAATTTGATTACTGGGAACTTGATCACATCAGTTAGTCAAACGAAAATCTTGTATGAGATATTTTTTAAGAGAATTTAATACCCTTTAAAAATATTTGTGGACAAAAATTGTTTGCTCAAAATAGTCTAACAGTTTTGACGTGTCGTCAGTGAGATCAGTTTGAAGTTAGGTATAGAAAACGCGATTGATAGATCTCAACTTTTTTTTATAAGAGCTCAAAACTCTTATCAAACTCTTATCGTATTTTCTTTTTCTAACCCAAAAGATATTTTACAAAACAAAAGTAATTCATTCCTTAGGCCACTGATATACTAAGCGCTGTAAATTCTTCCTTTCAGCTAAGGGAGCATTTTTCTAACACAGAAGGTTTTGCCACTTCATCCTGACTACGCTTAGGTACTCGATAGATTGTTGTCATCATTACAAGATACATTATCATTGATCAAGGATCCTAAATATTTTAACTTTTCACACTCAAGAATCACATTTGCATTAGAATAATTTTCAGAAATAGGCAGGCCTGGGGGTCGATTCTGTAACTATGAAGCTGTGAAGTGATAAAAATTATTTCATTTCAGTCTTCACAGAGCTTTTTCATTTTATCACTTCACAAAAAAATCTGATGCGATTCCCGAACTCGCAATGATAAATTACTATGACAGTATGTACTAAAAATGATAAATGTTCTCATTCTTGCGTCAATTTTAATTTTTATTTGCAAAAAGATATTTCAAAACATGTCATGCATAATTTTTCAGTCGGCACTTAACAAAGGTAATTTCATTACGAAAATGTCTTTTCTTATGTGAATAGAAGCTATTTTTATACCTACATGTAATTATTTGCCCAAGAAGAAAAGAGAATATTGCGGCGGTCACTCCGATGGGCAAAATCCATTTGAAAATAAAACACAGGCACACTTCATTCAACTCTCTCGTTTCCCGAAACCTTTATGTTTGGAATTGATAGACCAAATAAAAACACATGTATTTTTTCAAGTATCATAAAGTGTATGGGTTTTTGAGTGCACTTATTCATGAGTTTTGTTTTTATTATTGTTTTGTTCATCTGCAAAAAATAAAAAATAAAATATATTTATCAGGCATTTTGTAAAAAAAGGACCTCAAAGTCAAAACTTTGCTTGGGGAAGAAAATTTGAACACTGTTTGAAAATCTGGCAACCCTGAACCTATGGAAGCTCAATTTAAATACAGTCTTAAAAGTTGTTATTTCTATTGTCAAAAAATGATGTCAAAGTTGAGAAACTGACTTTACTGTAAAGTATTTTTTTCTTAGAATATGACCAAGAATCACATCAAAAAGCATGTAACACGAATTAAGGGTCACCCTGTATTTCCAATCAAAAGAAGGAAAGGGACCTCTCATACAACGGTGACGCTCTGCTTACTTTTTATGTCTGACTCTCATTAACAAAAGACAAAAACATCAACTCATAACTTCTGTTTTCAGATGGAAACACTTCAGGTTAACTCAAATCTTACTGGAACGAAATCAAGCTTAGCTTTAGGTAGACACATATAGAATTTCGTTGTTAACGTAAACTCTTAGCGTACCATTCTACGTTCCGTTTCTACTGCGCTCAGCTAGCAATGTGTTTCTGCCTTTAAGAATCCTTACCTGCAGTATTTTCAATTGTTGCTGGCTAGCAGTATTTTGAGAGCGAATTCCCCTTTCTTTCTCGTAGAAAATTTTGTGAGTGTGTTTGTAATGGGATTAAAGTTTTGATAGTAAGGACACAAAATGCATCGAAATTTTAAGTCGTTTTTCTAGAAAATTCTTGCGACAACAAACACAGACAATTATTTGAAAAGTGACTCAAAAAGTTACAAGTACTTTGAGCGCAACCAGATTGACAAAATTGACTGGATCATTTTAATTCAAAGCACTTAAACTTAAATCAAAGCAAACAGACTAAAGTCTCATGCCCGGTACAAATGACAATTCTCAAAGGCCAGTCTAACCAAATCACTTCGCAGTTAATCACCATTAAATCTGACCCAACCAAATTTTTAACTAATTGCTTTTAATATCAATCATTTTTCTAAGGAAAACATACCTAAAAACTAAATTCCAAAACAACAATCTCGTCTCTCTGAGTAGTTCCGTCCAACGACCACTTGCATCTAACGAGAGTCATGATTGCGTGTCAATGTGATATACCTCGGAGCTTAGACCCAAGCTTAATCTGACAACACGATTAACATAGTTCTATGATCCATTCAAGGCCACCTGTCATCATCGTCATCCACGCGGTACATTTTTTTCATGTCTTATTGTATAAGGTCCTCAATCTCACTTTTGGCTAAAGTGGGCTTAGCCTCACTTAAAGTGACCGTAATCGAATGTCAACCTTTGTTGTCTCAACGACCGACACGACGAGCAGCCCCCATATAAGACATCGTTCCCAAAGAGCTACATGGATATGAATGGAATGGTTTGCGCGTGTAAAGTCATTGGCAGTTGCAAGTCTCACAGTCCAATGGACTTTTAACTGTTGGCCGTGACAATTTAATTATTTGATTGACAATTTTAATTTTGCATTTCAGTTTGTCCCACTACAGAAATAAAAATAAAAAAGCAAATAACAAATCGAGCAAAGCGACGGAGACGACTGAGACGACGACGATCAAAATAATAATAAATCGAAACACCGCCGCATAGCATCGGATCAAGGAGATCGAGCCGATTAAGCATCGTGTAAACAAAACGCTTTTCAAAGTGACAGCTCCAACGACAACAAAATGTGACCGCACTCGTTTCAATGTTGAAATTCTGTGAATCGATAAGCACGGAATGGATGTTGGCGATAGCGCGGGAAAGTGCCAAGGGGCAAAGCAAAGGCATCGACGGATGTTATAAGAGTACTTTTTTTTGTGTACGGAGATCATGCATTTAACGTGACATTAAAGTGTCTTGTCACTCCGAGTCACTTTTGACCCTAAATTATTGGCCGACAGCATTTCATCGATGGGTTTGACAGTTGATTATCGTCGTTTGCGCCACTCAATATAACAAACAGTGTCTATTACAGTGACATATCATTAAATGTCATTCCAATGATAATTTTAATTAATCTGAATGGCGAATGTTGTCCAGTTTTGCGTCGTAACTCGTAACACACAGCAAAACAGAGGTCAAGGGTGCGTCTAATCAGTTTCCAATCGAAGTGAGGGGCTTCGCTGAATATTAAACTAAATGCTTAATTACACGGAATGTCACACGGTTTCTCATGAATATGACTGTCTAAGTGGGCTTGCATAGTAGTTTTGATAACTGGTGCGGTGTGCTTGTAGGTGGTGAGACAAGTTTTGTGCAATTATGACTGACAAACAAGTTCGTCATCAGTGCAAGTTAATCACTTTTATGCTAATTCAGTTATCGAGAATATTAAAGTATACACTGATTGGCAGATATGGGAAGCAATACGATCGAGAAATTCTGTTTTGGTTTCTCTCACAAGCTTACAACACAAATTGATGCCGGCTTAAGCTTGAATTGTTTTAAAATTGTAATTAACTCAGAATAAACAAACAAGACACATGTTTAATCAAAAAAATCATTAGGATCAACTTACAGACCAAACTGATGGTATGGTAATGCTATAATAAATGGGTAACAAGTTGACATTTCGATCTTTGTACTGAGATTTCATAGAAGCTACAAATATTTAGCCCAATACGACTACATAATTGCAAATTAGAAAAAAAAAATTGAAAGAGGTGGCTTTGCTCTAAAAGAAGCTAACCAGCTAAAAGTGATCTTTTATTGACTAACTTTGTTAGAAGTTCCTTTTTAAAGAACTGACAAGTCGTGAAAAATGGACTTAGAACAATGAACAAAGTGGGGCCAGTGGCATTCATTCATATTTGATATTTCTGATTATTGTATTGTATTTCTGATTCTGATTGGAAAGGCGCAGGTTAAAGAGTAAAGTAAAGTGTAAGAGAGTGAAGAGAGGGATGAGTTGTTGGATTTTTAAGGCTATGAACCCTGTGTTAACCAAGTGGATACATATTAAGATTTATCCAAGGACGTTTGTTATAATTAGTGGCAGATTCAAGAAGTCGTAAGTTAGAGCACAAAAATAGGAGAAGGAATGACTTCTCGTTTGTCTCCTCGTTGCATTGTCGTTACATCTCCTGTATGACTAAGGGCCAGTTGCTCAATCAAATCATAAATTTAAGTTCAACATAAAGTTCTACTTTAGTATGGGGATTTTATGTAGAACTTAAGAATTCAGGAACGTCTCATACAAAAATTAAAACTTTATGTAGAACTTAAATTTATGATTCGATTGAGCAACTGACCTTAAGGTTCTACATAAAATCCCCATACAAAAGTAGAACTTTATGTAGAACTTAAATTTATGATTCGATTGAGCAACTGGCCCTTAATCACATGTACATTATTTTTTTTTTATAATTAACGCGCTCATTAAGGGGTTATGACTACCCTTATAATGTTATAGAACACAGTGCGAGTATTTAGGAAAACAGGAGGATTTGAAAGGAGACATCGATGCATGTTGCTTTTGAATTTTTTTGAATCGCAATGAAGGGAAAAACAGGGCCAGGTAGAGAATTCCACATTCGGGTGGTGCGACTAAAATATGAATCTCTCTACTTGACTGATGTACGCCCGAAGTTTGGCTAAAGGTAAAACTGATGAGCATTCCTGGCGAGGCGGGTGTTGCGGCTAAATTTTTTCAGGGGAGGAATGCACTAGCTACTTCACTTCATAAAAGAGAGTGAGACATGTAATGTTTCGACGATGTTCAAGAGAATAAATCGATTCTACGATGGAACTATCATCTATCAATCTCAACGCTCTATTTTGTACACTATCAAGCAGGTGCAAAGATGTTTAAGCAGCACCTGACCAGATATGAGAGTTAAATTCCAGTTTTGGGCGGATGAAGGCATTATAAATTGCAGCCAGATCAGAAGGGGTGAAGAACTTCCTGCATCGTCCTAAGAAACCTAAGCATTTAGCAGCGTTTTTGGCGACTTCAAATATGTGGTCATTCCAACGAAGATCATCGTTTACACACATACCAAGTACTGACAGCTTTTTGGTTTCTTGAATGCAGGTACCTACCATTCATGGATAATGGCAATGGGGGAATGTAAGCTTCAACGACAAGAGACAGCATTGAGTTTTCGAAGCATTGAATTCTACTTGGTTCATAAGACCCTGTGAAACAATGCTGTAAAGGTCAGAATTCAATGAACTTATCATACGCAACCGTTCCAGTTCCACATCCGAAGAGCAGGGACGTGAATTTGGAAACGAATATGAAAAGCTGAGGGTCGAGTCATCAGCAAAACAATTAAGCGGATTACAAGTTTCAGACAAGAGATCATTAATGAAAATGAGGAAGAGAGTCGGAGACAAAACGGAGCCCTGGGTCACACCAGCATTTATGAAATGGGTATCAGACTTGAAGCCATCCAACACAACTTGTATTGAACGGTCGTAAAGGTAATTTCAAATCCAACGAAGAAGAGACTCATCGATACCAAAAGCACGCATTTTTGATAAAAGAGCCTGATGCCAAACTCTATCAAATGAAATATCAAGCGCAATAATCTTCTTTTCCCCAAAACAATGTAAAGATTTGCCATCAAATCACCAGTAGAACGTTTGCCACGAAAGCCGTACTGACGGTCATTAAGAAGCTTTCGTTCTTCAAGATATTTCATAAGTTGACGGCTTGTCAACGTTTCTATGACCTTAGAAAGAAGGGATGTTGTGCAATTGGATGGTAATCGGAAGGGGAGGAAGATTCGACTTTTTAAGGAATAGGCTGGACAAATGTAGTTTTCCATCTGCTCGGAAAAATCCCAGCAGAATAGGAAAGATGGAAAAGTTCGCTGGATTCAAGTCAGCACCCAATTTTCTCCGTTATTCATTACTCCTTTGTCAGCTTTGTAGGTTTTGTCTTTCGTGAGAGTGATTTACTTAAAAACCTAAAGACTTCATTGAAGGACGTTCTGCTTTGAAAGCGCGGTATGGGGTGTGATCCGTTAAAGTGTCAATAACGGCGTGATTAATTATGGTCCGGTGATCGGTGGGCTCATAAGCCTATTTTTCGTTTGTTGCATTGTTTGAACCGGACTTCAACTTTGGCCACCACATCTCAGTTATTGTCGTTCATATGGTACCGGTTAAGCTAATGCAGGCAATACTTAGTTTTTGTCTAAGTTTTTTTAGGAGAAATAAGCCTCCTAAGTGCCACGTATCAAATCTTGTCTGCTGAAATATGGTAACGTCTGAAACCTCACGTCAACAATTCGATAGGTCCTTATCGATGTGGTTTTAGACAAGAAATGTCCAAAATATATGCCAAATTTTTACATTACGGCAGATATTAAAAAAAAACCGAGCGTATAATTTCGATGAACACCACCTTTTTATTGAGTTCAAGGCCGCGTATGACAGTATTTACAGAGACGAGCTGTACAGCGCCCTGTCTAGTTTCGGCATCCCTTCTCAAATCGGACAACTATGCAGGATGTCTTTGGAGAATTCCCGCTGTTGCGTCATGGTCGGTAAATAACTCACCGAGACATTTGATGTCGTAAAAGGATTAAGGCAAGGTGACAATTTGTCATGCGATTTCCTTAACATCATTCTTGAAAAGATTGTAGAAAAATCAAACGTCACGAAAATCAATGCGGTTATCAAACGAAGAGTAACGCTTGACAATCACTGGTACCTTGGGTTAACAAAGCAATCCGGGAATTAAATCCTCTCTAGAAACCCCAAGGTAGTTCTTTACAAGAAGCTAAAGGAAACCAACGATCTGGCTAGATGAGATCACTCGGAGCAATCGGAGAAGGGAAGACATTGAATTAGTATGGAGCAGTTGATTGGAAGAAGTCCTCAACCTTCTTAGAGTTCAAAATTGAAAATAGCTCGCCGGGAATCGAAATTGGTGTCCAAAGATGTTGTTGAGGCCCATGTTTCAAACTGCAATAACCACCTTTGTAAGCAACATACTTACTCGCAAAGAGAATACCTACACACAACAAAATTCTGGCTACAACCCTTAACAGGAGACAGAACTTCTGTAATAGAACTCAATGGATGGCCATGGCCAGGGCAACCGTAATTAAAAAACTCCCTTTCCCTTCGAAGCAAGTTCTGTAACAAAACATTGAAAATAACGTTCCGCTGACCTAGACCAAACCAGCAACACTGTGCACCTGTTTGTCGTTTGTTTCCCGCAGCACCACTTACATCATCCGAATAAATTTGAATAAATTAAAATTCTCAATTATTAATTCACGCTCGTCATGCCAAGTTGTCACCTTAATTATAGCTTTGAAAAGACGAACGACAGAACGATCATAGCGCAGCGGTGCGGTTTCATTGAACGCCTAATCAAGAGATTTAAATTCAATTGCGCGCGTGGGAAACATCTACGTTCACTAGTAACAGTGTATGACCGAATACCTACATGTGACACCCTCTGTGCAACCTTGGGCGTTTTATTATTTTCAAGACACAACATTCGTGATGATGATTCTTTTTGAAATAACTTTGGTATAACAATATCCCTGACCTCTGCAGGAAGTTCAACTGCACTCGCGCCATTAACGTGCGCAAATAACCTAAAGCTCATCCGCTGCAACATCCAGATCAGTAAAACTCAGCCGGTCCATGTGAAGTAGGTACACTTACTTTACACAAGAACCCAATTCAACTCCGGAAATATTACTCATCGCCACCACCGCGTTATGGAGTCCATTTGTTTGCGCGTTCCACATCCACTAAACAACTTATCGCCATTCGGCATCTAGAGATACTTTTGCAGCTCTCAAAATCGCAATGAAATACGTTTGCCCGATAGCAAGTGATTGGTCAACATGACTGTTGTATCGAATGGACTCCCTCTCAGAGCAGAATTATGAAAGACCATCTGCTGCTACCCAGAGTTGTTCGCATATTCGTAGAGAGCTCCGCCGGTATCGGCTGCGGCTGGTCCAACTAGCAATCGAAGTCTGTCCCGTTTTCGGGCGAAAATGCGAAACCGACACAACGCGCCGCGCCGCATTGTTGCCAGCGGCAATTGATGTTGCCTACTTGAATATTACCAGCAACCACCGCAGCACTATAACTGCGCAACACACCTGGGTAATGAGAGGAGCCAAGCTGGAACAATGCAACTCCCTAACCCAGTCACCATTTCATTCCGGTGGATTTATAATCAGGCCTCTTCCTGTTTTTTCTGTTTTTTTGTTTTATTTTTTTTCAATATTTTCTCGATTTTGTGTGTTCGACCCAAAGCGTTTCGTAATTAAATTCCGTTGGTTGCTTTATATTGAAGCGACTGGTGAGATGTTAGTGTAGAATTCTCAGACTGGCCTTGGCCATCAGGAAATTTGTATTCCGCCCGTAACGAGTCCTTTAATGGCAGTTTACGTCATGTTAAACACTTATTACTTCATTGCTATTATTAGTCAGCCTTCTAAAGGTCTCCATTTCTTTTTAATCTTTTTCTGTTTTGTTTTGTGCGGAACAACGTACCTACATCTCGTCATCTCATCAGCATCTCCCGATCAGAAAGGGGGAGAGAGCCTATACATTTAGGGTCCACATGGCCACGGCCAGCCCCGGCAGCTTGAATAAATTTCTTTATTAATAATTTGCTAGCACTGGTATCTATAGAGAGTTGGTAAGGAGGCAAAGGCATGGTCGGTGGTGTCCTCTGCTGCGTGTAAACATGAATTATGATTGACATCCTGGGGCTATGGATTCAGTTTACTTAAATAATGTTAACAATTACCGTTTTGGTCGCTAAGTTGTAATTTTTTTTTTTTTGCAGTTCTTGTCTCATACTAACTGACTGACACAAAGGTACCCCGAAAAATACTCTTTACATAACTTGTATAGTTAGTTAGGGAAGATTTGTTGATATCGGCTGTCGCTTTAAATGTTCGACGGGCAATTTAATTAAATTGGTGTGATTAAATGTTTCGATTAAATTGCAGTTAGCAGACAATTAAGATGAAGGCTTCGAAATTGTTGTCAAGCGATGAGATGGATGTTCCTCGGATTGAGCGAGATAATTTATTTGGGCCAGCTAAAGACGGCCTTAAGGGTGAGGTTGATAACGAGCAGTTGTGAGAGGATTTTTATACGTGAATTGACTGAGTTCACTACTTTGGATAAGTTTTGGTTGAAGATATGATCTCAACTGAGAGATTTTTATCTAATGAGGAAGACACGACGTGGGCTATTGAGTAAAGTCATGGTGTTAATATTTTGAAATCAATTTCAAAAAACTTATGAAGGCTGTTTTGGCTAACCGATTTGCGACACCAGAGGGGAAGAAAAGTGAATAGTCTGTAATCAATGACATTCCATACCCATTAAATTGGGTAGGCATTGCAATTGAAAGTGCGTTTGGACCCAAACCAACATCTTTAGTCAGCAACTTTGATTTAAGGCGAGCGTCTTCAGTTTACCACACTCAGTCGGTTTATGTTGTCAACCACTTGACAACAAACTAGAGGTAGGGTCCTTGCTCTTCCGTGAGTTCATGCAATGCGCTTTCACAAACCTGTCGAGCTGGAGCGTTGGTTTCCACACACGCTACTTGTCTCAGCCACCGTAGTCTTTCAATGAATACCTACTCCTCTAACTATACTCATGTTGCGGTACAGATCGTTGTTGAATCTTCTTCTCCAAACATCGTCTTCATAAACAAAACCAATTGCAATGATTTTCTTCTGAAACCACCAAGGGTTTCCTCATCCAAAGAAGTAGAAATTGGCATCAGCAATTCTTCTTCTGATCTCCACACTGATGTTTTTTTTTTTTTAACGGGTGCTAGTTAGACGAAATCCTCAACTTCCTTGGACTTTGATGACAACCTCATTTACAATTATACCCACTTTTACCGCTTCTGATTCAATACTCGCAAAACCACCCATAAAATTACATATCGTTATACGTATAAGCGAGACAGACTTGTAAGAGCTTTTTGAAAGATTACGTCTCTGGAGTTGACGGTGCAGTGCAATAAGGACCGTGGGTCTTATTTCCTCTTTGTTTTGGAAGTAAGGCCCACGGTGGTTATTTCCATGATGAAATGGCAGTAAGAGCCAACGGCCTTAGTTCCTTTTTCTGCGAACTGAAATACCATTTTGTAATGGAAAGAAGTCTCACCGGTTGCACTTTAAATTATTTTTAATGTGAATAAACGGCACAGGGACGTAGCTCCACTAGACATTAGTCTATGCTCTGATTGTGGATTATGACATACCAAAGAGAAACACACATCCATAAGAAATATCTGTGCGGTCAATCCGAGCGAATATCTTAAGTTCAACCGCAAGCCCGTATTACCCGGAGGTAATATACGAATTTTTTATTTTAACACTATACACATCCACATCCATACTCCCTCGTGAAAATTTGTTGCGTTTCTCTCTTGGCTTCATTATTCTCTCCGTTTTAGAGAAGGATATAGTACTGCAGTCAATCTTTTCAATTTATTCAAAATAATAAATCTAAAAATGCACGAAAAAAAGAAAGTCTACTGCTTCTTCATAGACTTATAGGCTGCGTTTGGTCTCATTGACCACAATGCTCTCATGTACTAGGTAAAAAAGTCTGGAATATCGGAGAAAATTTTAGAAGTTGTCAAGGACCTTTATGAAGACACTGCGTCAGCTATTTGGGATGAAGAGAAACTTTTGGAATGGTTTAAAACATCAATGGGTGTAAAGCAAGGATGCCTGGATGATGCTGGAACCTGACAATCAACCTCGAAAAATTGGAAATTGTTGTATTTAGATAAAGAGGAGGGCAGTTAAGTGCACAGGAACAATGGAAGCTTAACAACGAACAAATTGAAGTTGTAACAAAATATAAATATCTTGGTGTATGTCTGACATCTAGTTTGAGTTTGGCCGAACACATTTTTAGGAGAGGACAAAGCTGGCCAGGTAAGGTTTGAATTTGACATGCTCAAATTTCATAGCCAACAAGGATGTAAGACTCTGCTCAAAAAAGAACTCTTCAACGCAGTCACCAGAGCCGTCGTAGCATATGGAGCACAAGTCTGGGGACACACAAAATATGAAGAAGTGGAGAAGTTACAAAGGTATTTCTTTAAAAAAGTTCTCAGCCTACGAAGAATAACTCCAAACTACGCACTAACGCTATGAAGAAAACAGACTACCT
Source organism: Melanostoma mellinum (assembly GCA_914767635.1). NCBI lineage: Eukaryota > Metazoa > Arthropoda > Insecta > Diptera > Syrphidae > Melanostoma > Melanostoma mellinum. The sequence continues at coordinate 33,117,293 of OU612059.1, forward strand.
AAAATATTGGCTAAGAGAGTTATGGAAAAACAAATTTATTGGTTCGAAGCTTGGCAAAACTCTCCTGGCCAATTTGGGTTCACTAACCTAGAAAAACTTGTGGCAAACAGGCCCCTCTTTCATATGTTTGTTGAGAGCACAAATCAAAAAATTGTTACTGAAGATCACCAAGAGGCACTTCAAAGAGCGAATCTGACGAGATCACATGGACTGTATCATCAGCTTAACTACGAAGTTGGCAGGAGCTATATCGGTGATGGTCTAAAAGCCTCAGTAATGAGATGGATATTCAAGGCAAGGACAGGACTCATAAGGCTAAATGGAACATCAAGAATAGCACAAGAAAATACGAACTGTTCACTCTGCAACATGAATGAAAGGAATCATACATGCACTTTATGGGAATCTGTCCAATTCTAAGAGGGATACGCAGAAATTGCTTCGGAACCGCGACACTCGATGAGAACACCATAGTCAGTCTGTTGAATGGAGAAAGAGATTGGTGTCATCTTATAAAATATCTGGAAACAGCCCTCAAATGTCGACAGACTTTGATCGACTAGTTTAATTATTAGAAAAAAAAATAAAAAATATTTTGAAAAATAAATCAAGAAGTTTGTAAAAATATTGGCGATAGATTCAATAGATAGGTTAGCTGACAGACGACGCTTATCATATAGTGTTCGAGTGTAGTAAAAGGAAATAAACAGAGTTATCGGAGAGTTCAGCCTGAATAATATCGTCCAGAAGATGCTGAGAGACGAGGAGAGTTGGAGGCGAATAAGCATGTATCTGGACGCAGATCCTGAAAACAAAGATACAAGAAGAGGTAGTTGAGGAACTAGAACCTGCCATCTAGACACAGGTCTTATTTCATAGAAATGCGCAAGTGGTCCCGAAGTTAAGGTCATCGAGAAACTTTTGGAGTTTTAGTCGTTATGCCAAGCTTAGTACACCTTGGCGAGTCCGACACACGGGGAAGTATGGATACTTCCTTACAGCTTATTGCACTACACCTTTCCTACCATGGCATCTATCAATTTCCTCTAAGCGAAGAACTAGCTATTCCTTCTTTTTTTGAGAATTTGATGTTCTCTGTAAATATCGTTATACTGGTGAAGGGCAGTTCTTGTTGACTTTTGGTACTTTCTTTTTGACTGCGTCTGCCATCTGCTCCGCTCAGGGGGTAGAAACCCAAGACCGCTGTGGATGTATTTCTTATAGTTTGTTGGCATTGCTGTCACAAGTCTGATCAATGTTGGTGACAAAGTAGGAAGACTGAAGGACACTCGATTGGAAAAGGTATGGGCTATATCATGCGATTGTAACTTTCCGATATGATATCGTTTCACAGCCTTAGCACTGGTCGTGAACAGTATATGACCTCATTCGATCGCAACACGGTGAATTTCTTTGGCGGTCGATTGATATTGCGTTGACTCTGTTGTCTGCAGAAGTCACCATAGTAGCATTTTTTATCTATGTTTATGCCCGGCCCATTCCAACGTACTTCTGGGAAGGCTTTTATATATACCTTGATGCAGTTTAAGACCTCTGGTAATTCTGGTGGCTGCACAAAATCCGTAAAGGGATCTTACGTTCCATGTGCAGATCCGAAGTTCTTTGACCTTTATGCGGTTAAAATGGTCTCAGTATACCCTGTTGCAGGTGATTGGGAGCTTCCCTTGGGCGATATGCATTCATTCACTACCGTCTCTACTTCAGTACTCTATGTGGAAAGACTCTTAATCAAAACATTTCCAAAAAACTCATTCTGGTTGCTGAAGTCTACCGTTGATTCAATAAGTCAAATTCATCCGCTGAAATCGGATCGACACCAAGATGAATCTCAGTGACTGTGAATAAAGAAACTTCAGGAGAGTAAAAAGTATTCAAGAACGAAATACACCAGCTCCGATGGTTGGTTTCGATGTTGTGTCCGAACTGTTTCACTAATAAAAGTATTCTTGTGTTCAGACCCTGTTTTGAATATCAATCAAGTCTGAGAATGGGGCCTTTCGGTCGATGAGCTTCGGGGACCTGGTTACTGGTAACAGCGTATAAGGTTCTGTAGGAGCTAGGAGGCGTTAGTTCGCGAATCAACAAGGTGTGCTCTTCTTACATCGACCATTAAATCATGATCTGCCACGATGAATGTCCATACGAACGGGCGGCGCCGACCTAGGTTGAGCTCGTTCGTTACTTCACCGAACACCTTTATTGGTGTGCCGTTTACGGCGAATAATTGCGTGGTCGTCGTGCGTGGTGTTTTCGGCAATGAAGACGGTGGAATGCATAAAACTTCAGCGCCTGTGTCGATGAGAAATGGGAGATTGGTGTTCTGATCACGTACGCAGAGTCGGTTGATGGAGGCACCGCAGTATTGTTTTGATTTTGAATCCGAGGGCGTTAGATGAAGTCATGAGGAGGGTTGCGAAGAATATGCCGTCGCTCCTGAGTACCAAAAACGGCACGGCTGGCGACAGTTGGATGCTTTGTTACCAAATTTGCGATGAAACCAGCAATCGTCGAACTGTTCGACTGAATGCTCCCGCCTTTGTTGGTCGGACACACGTGGCCTGTCTGTCCGCTGTGAGGTGTTGTTCCGATGTCGTGATGGTCGCTGGTTGGCTAAAATTTTCGAAAACTCTTGCACCAGATTGGCCACCTCGAACGAAGTCGAAGAAAAGTCGCTGCTTGGGCTGGGATTTCTTGTGGTGTTGTGCGTTCGATTGCTTTCAGTTGTCGCAGCTCGACGTTCTCCATGATTGTATCCGCTCTTCGGGTTTTTTTCAGAATTCAGATGCTGTACCTTTGACCAATATCGCCGCTGCCTGGATGGATTGCGGGAGCCGCGCAGCCCACAGGTCTAAGAGCACTTGCTCACTAAGCGAACCTCTAGCTGCTTGAACCATTTCGTAATACAGGCGGCTGGGTTTTTTATCACCCAGTGGCATGTCGTGTAACACTCGGTGAAGCCGTTTCTCTTGACTGTCCGCGAAATACTCGGTTAATTTTGTACGGATGTACTCGTACTTGCTAGTCGGGGGTGCGCTATCTATTATCGGCCGGAGTTTGGTGATCCGGGCCAACAGCAACTGTGCGCACACGGTGTCGAATTTGCGGGCATCTTTGATTATGCCTGATGCGCGAAAATAAAATGCCATGAGAAAAAACCAACTGTCGACATCTGACTCCGCGAACGGGGGCATTTGGAGACGTGCGTACGCGGTTGCACATAATTGTGCCGTCAGGTTGTCGCTCATCCATTTGAGCATTGACGTCTAGGAACTCGTCGTCCGAATTCGGCGTTGGGGTCACCACCAAACCAAAGACTGCCGAATCATTTTGGAAAACAAATTTAAAAAATCGTTACCGTCGGTCAAAGGAGATTTGCTATGGTAGAAAATCTCTTTTGGTCTATGTTCTTCTGAAGCTTTGTTTTTCTTGTCAATACAAACATAAAGTCCTAATGATGACTTAAAACAGAGTCAAAAAATGTATTACGTAAAACCATTTGAAAATTTGATCATCCTTTTTTTGAAAAAATGTGTTTCTCTAAATATTTATAAAAAAGAATGTCAGGAGTCCTACTTCATGTGTCATGTCTGTTTATTGTTTATTTCATAGCGTTAATTGAAATCATTAGGCGGTACGAAGTTCACTGGGTCAGCTTGGTGCAAAACGAAAACATCAATGAAAAAAACGGAGAAACAGTTTAAAAAACACTTAAAAAATTCTCTGACTAAGCCCCTTTGCATTAACTAAATATGCCTTCCAATTAAGCACTGCACGAAGAATAATGCTGTTTCTGTCATACACACTTCACATTTATCCCTTAACCAACCACCAAGCACCAACACCCCTTACCAACAAAAGGCTTTCGATAAGTTTCCTTCTCAATTTCGAAATAAACTTATTAAAGCAAGAACTAAAGTCGACAGAGATGTATGACATGACACTTTAGCTCTGTGGCATTTTCACCCTACGCCTGGTATATTATGGCAACTTACACTTCATTAAGGCAACACTTTTCACACCCTCAAAATAGGTTTTTATTTTTTTCTTCTTCTTTCAACTTTCTCTTCCGTTTCATTTAGTTGTTTGTTCATTGAATACCTACCGACTCATTCCATCCAAAGCACTCGGTATCATCACTTTCCCAAGTCAATTTTGACACAAAGTTTAATCGCCTGTTGACAGTTGTAGCGACATCAATTTTCTGGTATGCAAATTGTTTTTGAAACATCAAATGGATAGAAAACGAGCGAGGGTGTGTTGTTTTGGGTAGTAGTTGATTGATGGAAGGAACCGAGAGTCTTTTGACATGGATTTGATTAAAAAAGAAGGAAAAAGAAAAAATTACCGGCCACATGGGACTGACTTTTGGGGGTAATGTGGATGTAATGTGCCGTGTTGAAGTCTTATGTCACAATTTCCTTTATTTCTAATTTCAAAACACAAATTGTAGCTTTGAACTTTTACCAGCTATCGGGAAGAATTAATGACTGTGTCAATATAACCATTTGCAGACGGCAAGGCAAAAGGATTGAATGAATTACTGTTCATTATTTAGCACCTTGTCATGGTACATACTTTAGTTTAATGTGAAGCCAGCACATGTGGACTGTGCTCGAGTGAAGTTATTTCTTCAATGCATTGGATTTCCCTTCACACATCTCTGACTATCGACTGACCTTAAAGAATCGTTTAAAACTATGAATTTGATCTTATTCGTCGTTGGAACATAATCACTGAGTTTGAGATCAGAGCAAGGTTACAAAATTCTCATCAGCAATCTTTTATGGATCTCAGTTTGTGTCAGTTTATTGTTGTCAAGAAGCCTTTGTTCAAATCTAAGGCAAAGAAATGTTGAACACAATAGAGACATACACTTTTTCCTTCTCAAGTCAGACTCGGGTGAGTCACAATCGTTTCGTGACAGCTGCTTTCCCCTTTTAGTTTGTTTGAAGAAACTGATTTGTGCATCTCACAACTCAGATCATCGAACCTCTTCAACACAAAGAGACAGTAATTATGCCAAATATTCATTTAATTAAAAGAAACTCTTTTAAGTCCAATATCAATCATCTGTCAGCGTTTTTAAATACCTTCCCGTTCCCATTCGTCGTACGACTATAACCCGTACCCGTACCCGTACCAAAATATCCATATGCGGTCCCATTATTTCATATCGCGTCATTGACAGATATCATCAATGTCATGCATCTCGCGGAACCATTATCATCATAAGCGTCGTGATCGAACATCATCGAGGTTCCATTAATAACGCCACAGCTTGTCACTAATGCCGAAGATCAATTAATCTTTTTTTTTTTTTTTTTTTTTCTTATATTTTGTGATTATTTAGAAAACGTGACCCAACGCGGAACTGACCGCTATAGCCTTGGTTTTCATTAAACGGGCTTTTGCCAAAAAAAAACTTACTTTTTGATTGAACCATCGATCTGTGTAATTGATGTTCCCATAGCTCCATCCGCATCAATCTGTCTAGGTATAGTCATTGGACTATTAGCTAATAGCTGACTTGAAATTATGGGTTTTCAGACTAATTGCTTAACCAATAACCATCCTTTAATGATTGGGGCGATTGAAACTAAAAACTGAAAAGTGAAAAAAATAACCACAAAGACACACATGCGTTGCTGCGGTTGACTTTTGTGAAACAAAATGCGAACAAAACCACCCCGCTTGCGTAACAGGAGACAAATATGCAACCCAGATGATGACAGCAAGAGAAATTCTTTAATTTTTCTGTTTTTTATTTATTAAAAGTTGCAGAAGCCTAATTGCAGTGGCGACCACTCAGGCGATAAGTGAATGTGGTGAATGGCCTGCGGATTGGGTTTAGATACTACGAGTGTGGTAGCTTGGCTGCCACCTATTCGTCTAAATTTTTTTATAGTCGTCTTCGTCATCGTAAATGAATGTCAAATTATCGACAGTGAGGGATTACCATGTAGACACACACCGTTGGCTATGATGCACTAACGTGCGAGTGTCCAAGGAAGACACAAACGGAACGGCACGAAATCGTATTGAATTGAAGCTACAGTAGGTGTGACAAAATAAGGGACAGTTAAGCAAAAGATATAAGAAACAGTGGCAATAAAGAGTGTGTTTTTTTATTATATTATGAATTGAGAACGAAGCACAATTTCGTTTCGCAGTGAAAGCAGGAAACGAGTCCGTTTCTTTAACTTTTTTACACGACTTGATTTAGTTTGACTCCTTAAGGGGGTATCCTAGTCTAGAGAAATGAAATTAAAAATTTTTTAAATGTGTCGTAAAAAAAAGACAATGAGTAGGTTCTTTTAGTGTACATTTTTTTTTGTCAGTTATTTATTGTTATTTTATATGTTAAAAGTGTATAGAAAATTTTTTTAACAAAATAAAGTTGAAAATTTTGTATTCCAGCTGGTGATGCAGTGGGGGAAATTTCTGTTTTTCAAATTTCTAGACTAGAATACTCGCTTAAATAAAATTTAGTGAGAGAACCTTCCTCACTCGTTTGGTGGTTCGCAGTTTACTTACTTAGACGGATATTACAGTGAAAAATGACGGAACCAATATTTTTCACCAAAAATGACTTCGATTTCGGTTGAGGTCTCTTCAGCTTCGCACTCTAGGTCAGGTGAAGTCTAAATAAAAAAATAAATAGGGTGGCGCAACAGAGCGAGGAGCCCTTGGGCCTAGCGCATTTCTCACAACCATGCCTTGTAAGGGAATGGAGGGGACCTACAAATTTAGGCCGGTTCCGAACGGCTAATCGAGAAAGCGCTTTTCATGGCAATGAATACTAACGGAGGACTTGCCAATTCCTCGCGAAAGGCGATACCCGTAGAAAAAACATTTTTGCCTCTTTTGGGATTCGAACCACGAACCTCTGGATTAACAGGCCTACATGCTATCCATCACACCACGGGTACCACAGGTGAAGTCTGCTTTCACTTTATTGCCCGATTTAAGGCAAAGTGTTCGACCTTTCCTTTAGCTGTAATGTGTTTTTGAAAACCCGTCAAGCGGAAGTGTTGCTATCAATCGGCTCTACATGTCTCAGCCATCGTCATCTTAGTATTCAAAGTATGCATCCAATTTTTCATATTCATTTTCTCAAACATTTTAATGTAGTTCTGGACTTGACACTTCAATTTGCTTTGTTCGAAAAGTACACGGAGTGTGTCATCTTTTCGAGCGTACTAATAGTGCAGATTTTGTGGAAAAGTCAAAAGATACTAGTTCCAAAATGAGTGTGTGTAGATAGAATTTGATGCTTTTGCACCAAAACTTATTTTCGGCCAGTTTTTCAAAACTTAAGATACAATTTCTTTAAAAGAAACGCTTTGTCACTTTGCTTATACTAGAAGTTTCTGCCACGGCTTTGTGTGGGCTCAACTCCACAGCCAATTACTGTGGTTCGAGAGTTCAACAAGTTCGACAAGTTTTTGGTGACATCCAAAACCTTACAAATCTCTCGCCAATCATGGAGCTCGACATCTGTTTGGTGTCGACATCTGTTTGGTGACATTCAAAACTTGCCCATTCTCTCAGAAAATTCCAGTGCTCGATAACTGTTTGATGTCGTCGAAAACTTGCCGATCTCGATGGATGATTCCAAGGGCCTGTAACACAGGTTGACAAGTCCTTAAGTCAACAGCCACTTGTAAGATTTTTTTTATTACACTTGTAGAAGAGCAAACAAAATTGTAGCTTTTTGTTTTTGAAATTTTTTGCACTTGTCATAACCGACTTGTATTGCCAGTACTTGTTTGTTTATGTTACAGGCTCCAATACCAAAGCGCTTCTGCGAAACCTCGAAAACTGAGCAATGTTCCTACTGACACTTTTTTCAGATATACCTTCTCACAGCTTGGAAAGTGAAAAGAGTAAGACCCGTAACAAGTGAACCGTAAGAGGAAAACTCTTGATTACTCAGGTGAACAAATTTGGGAAAGGAAGGAACTGAGTATAATCTAAAACCTTTGGATCTTGTTGGTGTTGAAAAACAATTTTTTCGTCTTTGGGCAGGAACTGAACATTGGTCTTGAGGGTGTTGTGTTTCCTGTTCACACGGGACAATCTTACTGTTTTGCGTGAGATCGCCCGTCTACACGCATTTCATTTCAAATACTTAAAAAAGAAATCAACACAGCAATCCTTACGCAACCGCATTTCTTCCAGAACATTTCAGACACTCTTCAAATTCACACTCTATAATCAACCACCTAATTCTCAATTGATTGCCATGAAAATTATGACAACTCACATATGGCGTACGTATCCGAACTGTCAAATTCACACTCAAACTACAACATTCCATTTCATATAAACTGTGATTTGTGTCTTTCACCTACGCTTTTTAAAAAACAAAGGGAGAAAAAGGGTCAAGTCAGTTTTTGTTGCTCCCGCAATGAATGCAATTCATGTCTATTTTCTTACTTGACTCATTTATGACTTGCTCCGATACCGTATTTTCAGATTTCCTTTCAAAAACCTCCCCCACCAGTGGTAAAGGTGCTATTGCCAACAATGAATTTCTTATCATCTGTGGTTCTAGTTTAAAGTAAATTACCTTCCTAATTTGCACAATAGTACCTGCGAATCTGGCAGGGCATTTGCATTTAGTTCTTCGTGCCATTATTGCTGACACACAATCAATTTTAGCTTGAGGATACTTGTTTCGAAATTTCCAGAAAATTTTTGATTGATTATGTTGCCTGCGGAGTAATCGTTAGCATACGTATGTCTGCTTCGCAGCAGGCTCGAAAAACAAAAAAAATTTTCTACTCGAGACTCGAGAGTAAAACACTGCCCTGAAAAGCACTTTCTCACTAAGCGGATTCAGCCGAAGAGCTGAAAATGGCTAAGAAAATCTTCTAGGCCACAGCTCGTCCCGAGCTTGTTGTGTTCCCCTACTAGGCATTTGTTGTTATGTTCGTCTTACTTTCCAACCACACTGTAGGGTTGCACCAAAGAATCAGTCACTCATCTAGCTCATCAAGTTGACCATCAGCAGAAGTTGTTGTTTCTGTTGTTATTGTTGTTTGCGGTAATATAACAACGCGCGCACACGTTCCTCGTCTTATATTGTCCGGCGTCGTCGTCTTAGTAGTGCTTTTTGAGGTTCGTGATGACATGATAATGAGTGCGGCCAACCACAGAAAATAAATTAGACCGCCACCGTCCGTCGGCGTCGGCCGTTCATCCGTCCATTCCAATAGAAAAGTGTACATGGTCAGAGTATAGTTGCAATGATGTGTTGTGTACACATTGCACATGCAATCCACACGGATGTGCATTACCACACATTGCACAGTGTTGTTTTTTGTGCCACTGATATGACGACTCTCTGCCAAGAAACCGGCTGCCTCAAAGATTGAGCAGCTCATCGTGAACGGGTATCATATGATTCCTTCTTCATCGTGCTCTCCTCGCTCGGGAGCAGTGGCTTCAAAATTATTATTATTATTAATCGACCGACTTTGAACTCATAATAGCTTGTCCCAGACCACCTCCTTTGGTCGGAATAGTTTTCGCCTGTGACCGAGTCTGCCCCCGGGAAATGACCCCATATGAACGCAATAAAAACCACTGATTATTCAATTCCATCTCGGGAAAGATAAATGACCGTTGCATTCACCTGCTCGCTGATCAAAGATACAGGATACGGTAATTAAGTGTCATTAACTGGAGGGAGTCACTGCTGAGTCCCAGGCTATACTCGTACCTTCACACAAGGCAGAGGGTTACCCCTTAAGGGTGACATTGTTTTTTAAAGACACTGATCGGATCGCTGCATTGTCGCCGCCACGTTTACACACACAAATCCTACCAAAGCGATCTCATACTACAAACCGAATTATCTTCTATACACTTGTTGGATGTTGGCTTCAGGATATTAATGAGATAGTATTTCTGGTGCCGAGCTCCATGGGTGTGCGCCCAATTGTGACGTTTAATATTCATGAGTCCAGTCCAGTGTGTTTCTGGTCGCACTGGTGACGTCTCTGTGGGGCATCTTTTCTTTACTTTATTTTATTTTTTGTGTTATCTTGCCGGTCGTTGCTATGACTGGGGGCTTCCTTGTCTGAACCGCATTCGATGACAGTGACGGATTTTTCCAACAGCTAGCAATGTCACTGGAAAAGACACTGTGTAGACATGAGACATGTTCGTCTAGCCGAGGATGACTGAACATGAAGAGGAGTTCTTCTGCAGCTTTAGTCTTCTCAAACCAGAGGAAGTCGCAACTACTGTGACCATAAGATATGAATCTCGTTTTGCATGTCTAGCTTCGAGGAGACATTCGATTTAATGAGATGCGGATTTCATTTCGATTTGGTGACACAAAGACTTCTTCATGGACTCAATCTGATTGGCTTGAGGTAATGTTAAAATTATATCAAACCGCAACATTAATTTACTTGTAACAAGGAATCACCTAAAGGCACTTCATGGTATGATCCAAAAGCTGTATGGTGAAAAATGAGCATCAAAAGATGATAAAGTAGGTTTCGTGCAAGAAATATCTGGGTTTATCGCATTTCACTCGTATACCTCGACGGGCAATGATAGCTGCTATCTGTGAAAAAAGTTAGGAGAAAAAAATCTGCTGCTGCTCCTATTGAAGGACAATCGCAGACCCATTTCGACGATATATTTGGCCTTTACGCCTTAATCAGGACGAAATAGAATGATTTATGGAAATTATAAGGGAAGATCCAATTGTCTTCAGATAGCTAGCTTTTTTCACAGCTCGAAAACGGTTGTCGATTACAGAAATGTGTGTGAAAAGCTTTTAGTTTTATGGGCTTATTGAATTTCACGATGCATAGATTTTATGATACAAAAGAAAATAGAAAAGCGGAATAGACTTGTGCCCGCAGCGTGTCCATCTGCTTCTGCAGTGCCTAGATTCTGTAACCTTTTAGACGTTTACCTTCTATTCGTTTTTAAGTTACGTTACAGAGTTTAGGGTCAGCACTACTAGATTGTAGCTTGTGGTAAACTGATCCCCTTGCAAGTCAGCAGGATGAAATTGTCGATCATCGTTGACGTTGAATGCGGCAGTCAGCTTAACAGCGGAATTCATTGATTTATAGTTGGAACTAAGCATAGTGTAAAGAAGTGGTCTTTCATTACGCTTAATTGCCGGAAATTTACAGGTTTGATGCCGAGCCTTTTAGAATCATTTCATTGGTCATACATTGACATTTTTTGTCGATTTCGAAAGGCTCACCGACAAGTTTTCTTGACAATGAAACTACTTTCGGGGAACTTAGCAAAATTTTGGCAAAAGGTGATGCCGGTGGGAAAACATTTTTTGGTTTTCTGCTGGGACTCGAACCTCGAACTTCCCACGCAACAGTCGGACATGCTAACTATTACCCCACCCAGTACCACATACTATTGAACGTTTCACATTTAAAAACAGTTCCCATTTTGATGTAGCTAAATTTTTGAAAACACATGCTTACTCCTCACTTCATTTCTGCCTGTAGAGCTAAGGAAATCTGAGCTTCGATCGGTTATTCAGGTGTTTGAGGCAGGGTCTTCGTATCTGTTTTCGAATGCAGAGAACACCAGAGTCTGTAAACTACCACAATAATACTAATAATATAATAATATATTTATAAAACAATACAAAATAAAATAATATATTATACTAAGCTCCTTTGCAACAAGGTCTCAGTTTTTTGGTGGTACAAGCACTCACGCGAGAAAGGTATTTGTATCGTTCGCTACATTTCAAAAGAACCATATGTTTTGACTGTATTTGAGCCTTTTCCTGCACCTCGAGTGCTGCTCTCGACAGTCGACACACTGCTTAGTTATACTCTCTCTGACTCCTACATCATGGGACGTACTCTCAAGACCCGTTTATAGAGATTTTGGTGGGGCTAAACCTCCCACTTATTTAACTTTATACGAGCTAGTTCTCAATCTTACTCAAAAACTAAGAAACTAACATTAATGAGGAGGGTGATTTAAAGGAGGGAGTTTACATTTACAACAAGGAGTACTGAGGTAGAAGTCATAATCAATTAAAATTCGAATTAACATTGCTCCGCATTCAGGAAATAGGTTCAGTATTCAGTTGAGTCATATAACGTTCGATGATGGGGTTGATAAAAGAGGAAAGGATTTCGAATGTTGAAGAGACTAGCTTTAGGGAAAAAAGAGCTGTAAAAGGTTGTAAAGTAAGCGCCGGAGGTAGCTTAAAAAGATTTTGATAGGGAAGGTCTAAAACGAACACTGTAATAAGGTTTTTAAAATAAGAGGAATTCCAATTCAATAGATGGGTGCGAAGCCGAGGGTAGATAGCTGAATAAGATATATTCTATGGGGAATTTTATCAAAGGTTTTACTAAAAGCTGTAGAAATAACATCGAATTCTATTTCTTTTCCACTAAGGCAGAAAGCGTAAATAAGATGAATCCATCGATATTAGTGTTTGTTGGCCTGTTTTAGAAATGAAATATTTGCATTGAAATATCATACAAAATGCTTCCCAAGACTTTGAATATAGATATACGAAAATTTGCCATGGGACGGTAATTTTTTACGTCGGATTTGAATAGGGGTTATAAAAGAGGTTTTCCAAACTGAGGTAGTAGAGGTAGTTGAGATATACTCCTTGAGATGTAGTCTTTGGCACAATGTGCACTGGAGCCTTAAAGAACGCTCTAGCAGTACCTATTTCCTTTTAACTCACGCTTCTTAAGGAACACTCAAACGTTTTACCTTTTGACTAACGTTTAATGGATATGCCATCAGACATAAAGATCCCAAGGCTCAAATTGCGCCAAAAATGCACACTTAGCCTACCTTCGTTTCAGGACTGGTCCGATCTAGTAAGTCAGCTAAGACCAATATCTGGCGCTGGTGCCATTGTGGAAAGCGATAACATACGACTTGCATGTATCGTTGGGAACATTTACATCCATAAAAAGTACAATTGACCTTTACTCCTATGCGTTTCGTCCAGGTACAAACATAGGAATGAAGGTCAATTGTACTTTTCATTTTTGATTTAAAAATCAGAACACTCTGTAAGAAAATAATAAATTTTTTTATTAATTTTTTTTTTTTTTTTTCAATAATACACATCCATCTTCCAATGGCCTTAACCTACGTTACGCAGAAAAACTAGGGAGAAGTGACAGCCATCAGGGCTCTAATCAACTTTCTTATTTCTTCAAACATGATCCAGGAATGCAAGATCTCTTTGAATGTGGTCGCCATCACATCATATCTTCAAACGAAATAGCCCATGAACTTGCAAGGCAGCTTTCTCAAAGCTGAAATCAGCGCTGGGCTCGTAGAAATCTTTGAAAGTCCGTCATAATAACGGAAACTTAAGAACTATTACTCAAAGCTCAAACGCTGATAACAAAGTTACACGAAACATTTATTTGACCATCTTCTTGACAATATAGACTATAATCTTCTTAAAGGAGCTTATCGAATTGAGTCCTAAACTGCCATGGAAAGGGCTGTCACACTAAGACGTACACGTTAGGATCCGGAAAAATTATAAGGGCCTAACAAGTTCCTCAAAGAAATATGTTGAATAGAAATGTGTTACTGCATAGGTTTCCGATCTCTGTAATGCCATTGATTTTGTTGACTTATTTAATATCTGAGCCCTTGGTTCCATTTGCCTTTGTGTTCTGATTAATTGCATTGGATTGCCTCTTGCATTGTCTGTTTGATATATAAATTTCAGAAATGTACACTTAGTGTCGAATCGAAATTTTTCGCATTTCAACTCTCGATTCCATCCACGTCTGACCTAATTATCCTTCAATCTTTTTCTGTTGTCAGTTCAAGCTATAAAACATAAAAACTTTGACCAGCCGCCCCATACTTCTTGAGGACTCAGAGAGTCGTATAAAGCTTAATGCAAGCTCACTCATGTACGTTCTTATCCACGTACAAAAACATCAGCTACAGGTCCTCTCAACAATCAACATCCTCAACATCTTAACCCATAAAACCCCAATCCAAAGCGACATCATCAACGATTTCCAAATCGATTCTGATTGAAAACCGTTTTACAGTGAAGTAATTACTCGCGTTTCACTGGAAAATGCTTTTATGTACATCCATACATAACCGAAAAGCCAAGCGTCGAAAATTACTTCTTGTATATCTGCAGCCGTGTTTATAGATGAACGATGAAGAAGGAACTCATCATCAACGTCATTGGGTGTGAAGCTATTATTCGCAACAAAATTATGACTACTACCAGGCAGACATTGTACAGTGAGTGAAGCGCAAAGGATTTCGCAGATACCGAATTCTAAAATAGCACAGCAAAGACCTTCATAGAGCAGTGCGACGACTCATTTCATCAAGATCGTGACTTAGTGTCACGTTCTGCCATTCAATATTCATGCCCAGTCACAGAGATCTTGTTTGCCATAAGGAATCTTCTTCTTCTTTTCTCTATGAGATGAACCATCTTGTGTGTTTGGTGCTCCACTAGCTATGTGGCGCTATGAAGACGAAGATCCTCAATAAAGGGAAAACGAAGCGATCACCGATCACCGATCACCGCACCGTCTCACTATAATCATAATCATCATCTCCCAGAGCTGCAGCAGCAGCGGCAGCAAACAGCAGGAGCAGAAACAACGCGCAGATCTCATCCGCATAACAATCTGGCGTGCCTAGCGAAATTGGAAGATTTTTCAAAACGACAGCAGTTTATGGGCGACATACCGATGGGAGAGAATGGGGCTAAAAGATGAACAGTACTTACTTTTGAATGGTGTATTGGTGTGGCCATTGTATGGTTGGTTTGGCGATGAGATGGAACTAAATACTGGCATTTATGAATCAATTCTAGCGACAGTGTTGAGGGACTTCCTACCGATGGGATCGTCTGACACTGTTTCATAGTAAATTTGGCACTGATCCTACTGATCATACGAGTATAGGAGGCCGGTCCATAGTAAATAGGGCACTGACTCTGAGCGAACTTTTTCTGGACGGGGAATAACTGATGCGATCGTCCAAATCATACACTTTTTTGATCATCTGATCTTACTGATCATACAAGTTCTTATACTTTTACAAGCTTTTATACTCAGCCGTTCCCTAGTAAATTAGGCATTGACAAGAGACTCTCTCTTTAAAATTATTTTGTACGGTGAATATTCGATGCGATCGCCGGAAATATCTTCAGTACTTCAGTGGACAACCAAGAAGAAACCTCTTCTTTGCTGATCCGCTGATCACAGCTTGCACTTGTGTAGGAGACTCTGTGATTTGCTACGTTAAAATTTTATAAAAGTGGTACCCGTGGAGTGATGGCTAGTATGTTTGCCTATTACGCCGGAGGTTCGTGTTCGATTTCCACCAGAGGCCAAAATGTTTTTCCACGTGTATCGCCTTTCGCGATTAGACGTTTGGAACCCATGGTTATTAGAAATGCGGTAGGTCCCGTAGTACCCCACTCTGTTGCGCCACCCTATTTATTTCATTTATTTTTTAAACTATTCAAAAAATACCACCGAAAATGTACTATCTTTCTGTTGCTCCAATTCTGAGGCAGTTGGTAACTCTATTTTTCGATGGGAGAGTGATCACAGTTTGTCCCAAAATGATATATTTCAGCGCTCCGTGTCGGATTAACTTGGATACTAGTGGTTACAAGCACCCTTCTTCTCCCTAGCCAGATGGTCAAAATTAAGTGCACCAGTGCCGAGCTGTTTACAAGTTCCCATCTCTCGTGTCTCTATGGATAGATCGATGAGGATCACTATACCACACCACTATATTATTGCAGAACGCACAGAGAAGAGAGCCGGGGCTGGGTGCAAACAAAAAATATTGATCTCTGTCAGGGTGTTTATGAAGCACCCGAGAGAAGGTAGGTATCTAGAAGATGATCGCTCGCACTGTCAGTTTGCACAACGCCACATGGCGAATTTCCTGTTTGGTCCTAAAAATAATTGCTAATCGACTCCTGGCATGATTGCATTTAATATTACTTTTATTTTTTTGCTCTTTGTAGCTCTTCACCGATAATTGCTGATAATTCGACGAGCAATGTTCACGTTGTCGCCCATTGCGGTGAACAACACGCGTGACAGCCAAGAATTGGTGATGCGTGCAGGCACCAGGCACATTACCTGATTAGATCAGGTGGTGGTGGTGGTGGCGTTGTACACCGTGCTGCTGCTGTTTGGCAGAAACACATGTTTACAAAGAGTAAACATTTTATGCTGTCCCGTGTTGCTTTTCGTTTCTACCCAACCTCCCCACAGCCAGACGAATTGTCATCTCAGCGATCATTTATGCGTGCGTTGCGTTGTTTTTTTGTTTTTTTGTTTTTTCAAATCACATCAACGACAGCGGGACAAGTTTGACATTACCGCTGGATGACATCTATGAACGTATACAACACAACAAGAAGGTGATGGATGTTTAGAAGGCAAACTGTGGGGAAATGGCTTTTCAGTTTTTTCAGCGTGGGTGGTGACGAATGTGTGTATTTAGGTGGAGGTAGTAGTTTCGGTGGTTTTTTGTCGTAAGCAAACGTTTTGGAAAAATACCCGCTCGCTAAATAAATAAACAAACTGTCAAACGATCAAAATAGTTGACGGCTTTTGGGGTTGACAATTTATGTTTACGTTTGTGGCAAATGAGAGTGCTGCGTGCACGGATGTGGTGCGAGCATAAGGCGAATGTGTTGCTTGCTTACCATGTGTCTTGGGGTCGATGGGATAGGGAATCGGTTGACTTTGTTGGATGGGGGACTTATTATATTTTGCAACGGAACTCGCTAATGGAACTTCTAGCGAATAGAAATTGAGGGCCTTAAAGACTTTTATCCTATTCTAATCTTCCACCTCTTACTATGTACGATACAGTTTTTGAAATGCCTACCATTTTATAGAAGAAAAGCTACTTCCTGTCAAGACACAGTTCCTTAACATAAAACGTCACTATTCGCCCACGCCTGTAAACAATTTTTATTTCTCTTCCAATGAAAAGTTGTCCGAATTCCAAAGGCAAGGACAAACGAACAACCAGCACTTATAAGATGACGATCCTAAAGATAAAATCCTGTGAATCACTTTACGGTATTTATGCAGTAGACGCTCATAAGTGCCGTCCCGCTTTTGACTTTTATCGCTAGATAATTGCTATCGAAATTACAGAGGAGTGTTATTTATTGTTCTAGTAATAAGGGGGTTCTATACAATCGTCCAAGTCGGTCGTCTCTGTTGTCATCATCGTATACCTTTTGTCCAGAATGATGGCAGTGGTTAACTTTTCTTTCATACAAATATGAGGACGAGTTCTATGGGAGAACATTGCGACCATCAACCAACCACAATGTGTACATATACAGCAACTATGACCAGACCACAGCCGCGCAGATGATATCGTGTCGTCTGTCCATTTGGAAAATTAGAGGTTAGCAGCTAAAAATTTCTGGACGATATATGACCGAAAACGAAAATGTGGTCTGTCTGTGTCCCACAATGGTTCTCGTTAGTATAGACGCGCTAGTGTTGTCGCTCCAGCTCTGTATATATGCACAGTCTCGTCATCGTCATAGGCAGATATCGATAAGGTGGAGTCGCGTCCAGTGCGCGGCCAATTTAAATGAAATATTTGCTATGAATTTGAATTGTATCGCACTCTGTGGTGGCTATTTAACGCCCCTCAGAGCCCATCACAGAGGGTGTTTGTGGCTTAGGTATATTGGTTGGTTTATCCAGCTGGAATATATTCGGCTTCTAGCAAAAGGAATAACTTCCATATGCAAGGGGTTGGTCCCATTTTGACTATTTGACAAGATTTGTAACTTAATTTTGCTGCGTTATATGCGTGGTGGTAAATTACATAAATAATATACCAAAGGGAAGGGTTAAGTGTCTAATTGATGTTGGTGTTGTTGTAGGTAGGCATGGGAAAGGGAATAGGTTTGTGTGGAGACTTCTTTGATGATTGCGGCGTTTTTTAATTGTCTTAATGGACACCGATTAACATGCGTCGAGCTATTGCTGGGGGTAACAATTATGGGGTTTTGATCAGTAATTTGAAGCAAAGACCCGATTGTTCAAACTCAAAGTACGAGTAATATCGTCGTTGTCATAGAATACATATTTGTGTTGTTAAATATAAAGGGGCGACTAGCATCAGATGCAACAAAAGCTTGAAGCGATAGGTTGAAACATTCAAAGACTGGTCGAATATTTTGACTAAAAGAGATGTTGAGAAGGACGGAAGAAGACATGTCCCAGGAACAAAATGGCAAAATATAAGAAACAGGGTAGGTTTTTCGATGCAAGGAAAAAACCTTTAAGATGTTCTACCTGCAAAACCGGTATTATCCTGCTTGTAGAAAAGCTTCTTGGCAGAGCCGTTTCGGTATCTAGTAACCGTGTAAAGGTCTAGTGTTTTCAATTTTTTTTATGACTAACGCGCACATTAAGGGGTTTTATGAAAAGAGGAGAGGATTTAATAAGAGACAACAATGCACATTGCTCCTGAGTTTTTGGGTGCCGTATTGTGGGCGAAAAAAAAGAGTCTGGTATTGCATTCCACCAGGGGGTGGGCGACCGTGGTGCAGTGCGCTAGAGTGTTCAGTAGATAGACCGGGGGCGTGGGTTCGAATCCAGCTCTGATGGTCATCTAATTCCCTTTCAGCCTCCCATAGTTTCATGTGGATGGCGCCCTTGAAGTTATATGTGAAATTACTAACACCTTATTTCCATCTACTGCACCACAAAAAAGAAAAGCTGCTTCCTTGGGTAGTACAATGGACCGGAATTAAGGTCTGAGTGCTCCAGATTAGCATAAGCTTCCTCTTTTACAAAAAAGAAAAAATAGCATTCCACATTCGGTTGGTGCGACTAAATTATGTATCTCTATACTTTACTGTACCTACACCCGAAGTTGGGTTCGAAGTAAAATTGATGAGCATTTATAGCGAGGCGGATGTTGCGGCCAAATTTTTTCAGGGAAGGAATGCAATTGGTTTTTTCATTGAAGCACTATTTACATGAAAAGCGATAAAAGAGACTGAGACAGGTACCTAATGTAAGCTTTATAATTTTTAGACAGACCAGAACGGATGAAGAATTTCCTGCCTCGTCTTAAGTAACCTAAGCACTTAGCAGCATTTTTTTCAACTTTAAATATGTGGTCATTCCAACGAAGATCATCGTTTACACACGTACCAAGTACTGACAACTTTTCGGCTTCTTGGGTGCAGGTACCATTTATGGCAATGCCAATGGGGAAATGAAGGCCTTAACGACAAGAGACAGAATTAAGTTTTGGAAGAATTGAATTCTGATGCTGTCAAGGGCAGAATTCAATGAGCTCCTCACACGGAACCGTTCCTTTTCCACATCCGAAGAACAAGAACGTGAATTTGGAATTTAAAACGAAAGGCTGAGAATTTAGTCATCAGCAAAACAGTTAAGATGATTTGCAGTTCTAGACAAGAGATCGTCTGTGGAGCTTGATGCTAAACTCTATCAAATGCTTCGAAAATATCAAGCGCAATAATCTTACTTTCACCAAAACAGTGAAAAGATTTTTTTTTTTTTTTTTTTTTTGTAATCAACGCGCACATCAAGGGGTTATGAATACCCTTATAATGTTGTTAAACACAGTGCGAGCATTTAGGAAAATAGGAGAGAATTTGCAAGGAGACACCGATGCACGTTGCTTTTGAATTTTTGTGAATCGTAAAGAAGGGGAAATACAGAGCCAGGTAAAGCATTCCACATTCGGGTGGTGCGACTGAAATACGAATCTCTATACTTGACTGTACGTCCGAAGTTGGGCTCAAGGTAAAACTGATGAACATTCCTAGCGAGGCGGGTGTTGCGGCTAAATTGTTTCAGGGGAGGAATGCAACTGGCTACCAGTGGCGTGGCGTCCATATAACACGATTCCCATCGTCTTACCTTTTAAAATTTGTCCCTTGTTCATAGAAAAAACCAGCAACATAAGTCTACAACTAAGCAGTCACCAGCCTATCCTTGCCCATACACACAATGTTCTTCAAGCACTTTTAAATTTGCGAGATACACACACAATACACAAAGCATACACAAAGCATTGAAAATCGCAGCGCAGAACATATTTTGTGTTTGTCCCTGTCTTTTCTACGATATATTTCCAACCCGGTGCACCGCGGTGCTTCCTTTTTCAATACACGTTCTCTTATTGAAAAAAGTAATACGATAATTTTCGTCTTACTGCAATGTGCAATGTTTGCTTGGAAAAAATAATACAGTTTTCGCCTTCGAGTAATGTACGGCGAATTCGGTCATGTTTTACTGATCATTGTTTTGGATTAGTTGCAAGTTTAAAGTGAATTTTAAGTAACGTGCATTTTTTTATGCTTTAAGCTCATTGTGAATTTTAACCTAAATGACTTAAAGTATAGAAAAATTGGCTTCGATTAATCCACGTTTGGAATTTAAGGTATCTTCTATTTATTCATTATTAATTTGTGTAGGTGATTCATTTTTCTCGACTTACCATTTGAAAATATCCACGCCACGCCACTGCTGGCTACTTCACTAGAGCACTGCTTGTGAAAAAAGCGATAAAAGAGAGTGAGAGAGGCAACGTTTCGACGATGTTCAAGAGAATCAATTGATTCTACGATTGAACTTTCACCTATCAATTTTAAGGCTCTATTTTGTACCCTATCAAGCAGGTGCAAAGATGTTTGAGAAGCACCTGACCAGATATGGGAGTTATACTCTAGTTTTGGGCGGATGAAGGCCTTATAAATTGCAGCCAGATCAGAAGGGCTGAAGAACTTCCTGCATCGTCTCAAGAAACCTAAGCATTTAGCAACGTTTTTGGCGACTTCAAATATGTGGTCATTCCAACGAAGATCATCGTTTACACACATACCAAGTACTGACAGCTTTTCGGTTTCTTCGATGCAGGTACCATTCATGGATAATGGCAATGGGGGAATGTTAAGCTTCAACGACAAGAGACAGCATTGAGTTTTCGAAGCATTGAATTCTACTCGGTTCATAACACCCCATGCAACAATGCTGTCAAGGTCAGAATTCAATGAGCTTATCATACGCAACCGTTCCAGTTCCACATCCGAAGAGCAGGGATGTGAATTTGGAAACGAATATGAAAAGCTGAGGGTCGAGTCGTCAGCAAAACAGTTAAGCGGATTAGAAGTTTCAGACAAGAGATCATTAATGAAAATGAGGAAGAGAGTCGGAGACAAAACGGAGCCCTGGGGCACACCAGCATTTATGAAGTGGGTATCAGACTTGAAGCAATCCAACACAACTTGTATTGAACGGTCGGAAAGGTAATTTCTAATCCAACGAAGAAGACACTCATCGATACCAAAAGTACGCATTTTCGATAAAAGAGCCTGATGCCAAACTCTATCAAATGCTTTAGAAATATCAAGCGCAATAATCTTACTTTCTCCAAAACAATGTAAAGATTGGTTCCACTTTTCGGTGAGATAAGCCATCAAATCACCAGTGGACCATTTGCTACGAAAGCATAACTGACGGTCATTAAGAAGCTTTCGTTCTTCAAGATATTTCATAAGTTGACGGTTTATCAACGTTTACATGACCTTGGAAAGAAGGGACGTAAGTGCAATTGGACGGTAATTGGAAGAGGAGGAAGATTCGTCTTTTTTAGGGACCGGCTGGACATATCCAGTTTTCCATCTGCTCGGGAAAATCTCAGCAGAATAGGAAAGATGGAAAAGTTTACGCAGTGGTTTTGCCAGCGTAGAAGAACACCTCTTCAGAATAACGGCGGGGATATCATCTGGACCAGCGGATTTATGTATGTTGAGATCTTTAAGCACTCTCGCAACCGAGCGAGTTTGAAAAAATATCTGCTTCATCAAAGAATTTGCAGACTCGAGACTCAGGTGGAGCCAATATGCTATGAGGAAGTATCGAGTTGGCAGCAAATTGAGCTGCCAGCAAATTGGCTTTGTCGATGGAGCTGACATACGGAGAGTCATTGAAGACGAGCGCTGGGACCGATGACGTGGTCGAGTTCTTAATGTTCTTCACAAAAGCCCAAAAGTTTTTGCTTCCTTTAGGACACAACAGAATTTTTTGCCTTACTTTTTGGTCATGCAAAAACTTGGCCTTTTGTATATGAGCATTACAGATATTTCTGGCCCGTTTGAACAAATTTCGATTTTCTACTGTAGGGTTGCCTTTAAATTTTCGAAAACTACTTTCTCTATCCCTAATCGCCTCCTTACAGCTTGAATCAAACAACGAATTCTCTTTGGGGATGATACTGTTTGTTCTGTGAGGAACAAAATTTCTCATGCCGTTGAGAATTACGTTAGATATCATATCAGCTGAAGCATCAACGTTTCCGTCGAGAAAGCACAATGACCAATTAAAATTTCGAAAGAAATTATTCAGGCCGTCCCAATTGGCTTTCTCATATTGCCACACAGTTCTTTTGGGGACTTTTTCTTTTTTTACCGTGACGGAAAGCGAAAAATCTACCGATATGACACAATGGTCCGATTTGCCTAAAGGAGATGATACTACAACCCTGTATTTTTCGGGATGAGAAGTGAGAAATAAGTCAAGAGTGTTAGACACATGGCCTTCAATATCTGGAACCCGAGTGGGCTCATCAACAAGTTTGAGTTAACTGGTTAAACTCAGCAAAGACCTCAACACACTTTCCTTCGGGTGTTGTCTGGCCAGAATGTCGAAGCCAACCAGAACTCTGTACATTGAAATCGCCCGCAATTGCGATTTCAGTGTGAGGATATTGGGAAACAATTCTTATTATGGAGTCAGATAGCGCATCAAACTCGTTAGAGGTTGAATTGCTATCTAAATTGGGGCTTCTGTAAATAAAACAATAGTGAATGATATGCTTACGGACGGTGAATTTTAACCACATGAAATTAAAGTTCGTATTAGAACAGAGGCCGTATTGTGGTAGAAGCTGGTAAGCAATATCATTTCGAATATAAACGGCAAGGCCATGAGAAGAAAAGAATAATGGCACTAAGCTATATCCAGGCAGGTTGAACTCTGATGAATCAGAATCAACACCCACCTGGGTTTCACTCAATGCCAAAACAGCTGGCCTGCATTTTACAGTGTGAGCGTACACAGAAAAGAAAATCGATCTTAGCCCCCTAATGTTGCTAAAATCGACTCTAAACTTACCCGACATCACGATCCACAAAAACACACAAAACAAATTCCACTTTTCGGTGAGATATGCCATCAAATCACCAGTAGACTTTTTGCTGGGAAAGCTGCACAGTAGAACATTAAGAAGCTTTCGGTCTTCAATATATTTCATGAGTTGACGGCTTATCAACGTTTCCATGATCTTGGAAAGAAGGGACGTTTGTGCAATTGGATGATTATCAATTAAAAAAAAAGGAATGGAGAGGGCCTACAATTTTCTGCCGGTTCCGAACGGCTGATTGAGAAAGCGCTTTTCATGGGAATGAATGTACTAACGGAGGACTTGCCAATTCCTCGCGAAAGGCGATACCCGTGAAAAAAAAAACGCTTTTGCCTCTGCTGGGATTTGAACCTCGAACCCCGAACCTCTGGGTTAGCAGGTGGATATGCTAACTATCACGCCACGGGTACCACGGATTATCGGTTACCAGCCGATTTATGTACATTGAGATCTTTTAGAAACGGAACCAATATCAGGAAGTGTTGAGTAAAGAGCAAATTGAGCTGCCAGAAAATTGGCTTTTACAAAAAATAATAAATAAACATACAGAGCGTCTTTGAAACGAGCGTTTTAACCGATGACGAGGTCGACTTCTTAGCGTTCTTTACAAAAAAAAAAAAAAATTTTGCTCCCTTTTCGGCACAAAAGTTTTTTTTGCCTTGCAAAAACTGGCGTTTTGAATATGACCACTTCTGATATTTATAGCCCGCTTGGATAAATTTCAATTTTGCAGAGCAGAGCTGTCTTTAAATATTCGAAAACATCTTTTTCTATCCCTAATCGCCTTTTTACAGCTCGAATCAAAGCACGACTTTTCTGTATCTAAGTACTTTTTTGTTCAGTGAGGAAAAAATTGTCTCATACCGTTGAGAATTAGGTTAAATATCGTATCAGCTGATGCATCAACGTATAAAATTCTCGTTTCTGATTTTTATGAAATTTTATATGCATATATTCAGTAGGTTTGAGAATCGGTTATTATCTATTTTTCATACCCCTAAGTACCCCTAAGGAAAGGGAAAGATAATAGACTTATTCCGAAAATTCTTCCACCGTTGGAGTGCATCATTGCCCTTGAGTACCAGATTCCCCCAGGATCGGTAATAGGAACGGGAACGGTAGTTCAAAGACCACTGGAACGATTTCAAATTTTTGTCACTATTACAATACGATGTTATCCTCAAATAGCTTAAAGTATATTTTGTCCCCATATTCTCTCCAGATTGGGACTTGGAGAGTTATACTGGACGAATTCCAAAAAATGTTTAACGTTAGAGCGCTTCATTGCTCCTGAGAAAGGCTAGACTGTATTTCATCCCGATACGGGAACGGAGCGGGAGCTGTAACATATACGGGAACTTGAAGAATACTGCACCGATATCAAAAATTGGGTCATCGTTAGAGTGCTCATTGCCTCCGAGGAACGTAGACTATATTTCATCCCCGCTCTCCAATTAGAATGGAAGCTTGGAAACTATTTTACTTAACTTTCAATTTGATAAACGTAGAGCCTAAGCTACGCTGGGCGAGTCAGCTAGTATACCTATTATATGAAATATACATACAGCTATGGACAAAGAAATAGCACACTCATTCATTTTCTTATGAAAACTGCATTTATTTTATCTTTTTGAACTTAAATAGTTTATTTCCTATTTTATGACATGAAGTGACTTCTAAGGATTAATAATAATTAGTAATAGGGAATTATTTCTTTACAATTAAATTTTTAAAAATATATTTTGCAGTGATGATCAAATTTCTTGTGGACAAGAAAATAGCACACCTACCTATAATCGTAAAAAAAAAATTATTTTTAGTGAAAATATTTATTTTTTCATAAATTTTGGTATTACCAAGTTAGTTCTTAGTTGGTTGACCACGATTTTTTAAAGTTGCTTGGCACCTCCTTGATAAGCTTTCAACTAACGCCCGGCATCTACTTTGCGGGATAGAGTACCAAGCTTCTTTGATTCCGGCTCAAAGATCGTTTGAATTTTTAAATTTTTTCTGCCCAATTTTGACTTTAACATCATTCCATAGGTGTTCTATGGGATTAAAATCTGGACTTTGAGCTGGCCAGGTTAGGACATCGATTTGTTCATCCACGAGCCAAGCTTTTACTATATTTGATGCGTGTTTGGGGTCATTGTCATGCATGAATATCCACTTAATTGGCATGAACTCAAAGGAATATGGTTCCATTGTATTCTTCAGTATTGCAAGCTAAGCGAATTTATCCATTTTGACATCAATCCTCACCAATGCAATGGTCCCACCCCATGCCAGGAAAACCACCCAGACCATTAAATTTTCCACTCCATGTTTCACCGTCTTTACAGTATACTTAGGATTGTACGCTTCGCACTTAGGACGATTCAAAAATTGCGGTACTTTTTAGGCTTGAAAGACTGCATTTGTTTATCAAATCTACATACCCGAAGAAAAAGAAACATCACAACCATTTCACATAGCGGAAATTTTGAATTTATGATTTTTCTTAATAGTGTGCTATTTCTTTGTCCATAGCTGTATATACGGGGTGTCCCGTAATTCCTGTTACATACTTTGGAATGTGATTCTTGGTTATATTCTTAGATAAAAATTGTTTTACAGCAAAGTTCGTTTCTCAACTTTGACATCACATTTTGACAATTTAAAAAAAAAGCCAACTTTGATGTACGATGTGTTAAATTCGACTTCACTGTCAATACTGATGATATTAGAGAATAGAGACTTAATCTTTTGTAGAAATAATAATATTTAAAACTACATATATTTAAATTTGGCTTCAATAAGTTTAGGGTGACCTTCTGCAGGGACTTGAGAGCAGCCGTTGGGTCGTCAGGAGCTCATCCACTTATTTATTTATTTTTCCTCCTTCGGTACCTTGTATTGAAAGACCCTGCCAGACAAATGGACGAAATATGTATATCGGAATAGCTCATTCAGGAGGAACTGTTTCTTCACTGCAGAAGTTCAACATTAGTTCTGTTCGAATTCATCGGCTGTAACATTCCTCATAAGCTTTGACGGACCACTAAGGTTCGGCCAATCAGTTATTAATCGCTGAGCATTATAAGTCTGTTTTATTTTCATTCTCTCGTTTGTCAAAACTCCAACCTTGTCAAGTGACATCTGGTTAGACCCTTTGGATAATAGTACACAGTGATTACCATAAAGAGGTGCATGAAGCACGTTTGTTGAGAACAACTGATTGCAACATCTGGGCGCACCAACTTTGCATCAATCAAAGCTTTTGCAAATAGTACACCTACAACCAAATCTTTTTGGTGAAGTGGAATAGAACGCTCACCGACTTGTGGGCAAAAGATTTTTTTGTTAGGGGTCATTTTCAACTCAAACTGGGTTGCCCATTAACAATTGTTAACACTTTCATACTCTGCGTACACTGAATTTCATGCATCTATTTGTATGTTTTCGGCCAAAGTCTTCGATTTTCTTTGAAACTTTTTCAATTAGGTTTTCGGTGTTTTTCCTATCAGTGTACAGTGTAGCGTTTTTGATGTTAGTCGTATAAAAAAGCCGCTGTTTTACCTTTGAGAAGAATGTAAACTTTTTATATAGTTTTTTGACAGCATTTCGCGTTCTCTGTGATTATTTAACTTAATGCCATTTTGCCACATTCTGAAGCAACTATTATTGGAAATTTTCTTCATAAGTTGTTTAACCTGCAATTAGGTGCCAATCGTTAAGTATTGTGGTACCACAGCTATGATGACTCACAATCATTACCACATTCGTCCGAAACTGTAGACGAAATATGCACTTTTACGTCTACCTTAACTTAACTGAAATAACCTTTTGCGCTGCTGTTTTGAAAAAAGAGTTTAACCCTGGCAGAGCACATAGAGCAACATTAGGGGGTGTCATTAGTATACAGTCAAACTTTTCCATACAAGACTTTTGTTCCTTGGAAATGCAAACAACATCGCTGAATTCCTTTCAAAACAAACCTTCAGTGCTATGTCCAGGTCAGAAGTAAAACAACAAAACAAAAACATTTCACGCAAAAAGCTAAAAAAAAAAAAACATTGAGAGAGCGTTCCCATTTGACCCTTTTAAACAATAAACCAGGCTAACTTCCACTTGAATGTGGTGAAAACTTCCTTTTTTTTTGTTTTTGTTCTTTCAAAGACTGCCAGAAAAATCCTTTCAGCTTGAAATACAAATCATTGTGCATTGTTCAGTGGTGAAAAGAGCAGAGAATCGCCTTCTACCCTAATCGGTTATTGTGGTGATATTTCATCCCGACGAAAGCTTCCATATGCAACCGACATTGGTTGACCGTTCAAAAGGACACGAATATCGCGCCCCAAAACGGTGGTTGTTATGATAGCTGTCGGCAAACATTCGTCCAACTCGTCGACTATGGTTAACCAACATCTTTTGTTATGACCAGGCTATGTTTGTGCATATTGAAGGAAGGTACCCACCGAGGTACCTATGATTCTTCTTGTAGGTGGTTCATTGTTCTAAAACACTGTTCTTTCCTTCCATCACCAAAACCACCACCCAAACAAACAAATATTTTGCATTAATGAATACGAAGTCCGACCGAAATTGTTTTCAGAAAGTTTTCCCTTAAGTGGGTCAGACTGTTAATCAAAGTCCTGCTGTTGGTTGAATAAAATGCCTTTTCAGCAATTCTGATGGCATAAGTCTACCTGCACATTCAATCGAAAGCCAGGTTTCTGCAGGACCTGACAAATAAAAAATAAAAGCAGAAAAACGAAAAAAGAACTGAGTGTCTGAAGAAAGTTGGAAGGGTATTTCTTTTATATTAAAAAAAGGCCCACCTACAAATTCTTTTGTGAGAGTCCATCTGCAGATGTGTGGTCATCGAATGGATGATTGCAAATGGTCATTGAAATTGACCACACTCCTGTTGACAGCCAATATCCCTCCACCATATGCTCCTATCGATAAAATTCTACGAAGTCCTGTTAACCTACGGCAGTGAACAGCCCCCATTAACGCCTAACCATCTGTTCACTGATACTACACCATCAATTTCTATAATTTTTAAGGATCGTGCCAATATAAACCTAGGCCGCTACTAATCGAGACACTATCTCATTCCTACTCCGCATATTGTGAGAAGAAAAAAAAAGAATGAAGACAATAAACAGCGCAATTTCCGCAAAACTTAAAACCAACTCCAGTGGCAGTGTGCTGCATAATCATGCAGACGGATAAGGTTTAGTGGAACCGCCAGACACGCACGTGACCTATGATCTTCCTCAAATGAGACACTGGCACCAGAGTGGCCGCCACAAATCATTCTAGCTTCCAAGTTTCACGACCTTTTGCAGCAATGTTGCAGTCGAATTGACGCTGCTGCTGCTGCTGCTGCTACCACTGCAATATGTTGGCCACATAATAATATACGTAGAAGGCGCTCGACCAAACAATCCATAGTGTTGACCAACAAACCGCATGCACACACCAAACAACAAAAATCCAATCGGACAAATCAATTTCCAGAGTCGGTTGTGGTCCCTTGGATGGGGAATTGATTGAGATGGACAAGGGACAAGAGTGCGCGGGGAACGCAGCATGGGTAACGACATTTGGGCCGCTAATCATTTTGGAAGTGTAACTGCAGTTGAGATCCTTTTTTTTCATGTTGCATTTCCAATCCTGCACCGACAGAGTTGAAAATGGAAGGGTTGCCATCTCCATGGAGGAAGCTCAGTACATTCCAAGTATGGGTGCTTAGTACCCATGAAAAATTGATTGCTTTTTACAAACTATACATTTTCCTGCAACAAGGACTATCCAGTATGAAAACGTCTCTTTTTCAGTAATTCATAGGAGGCTTCAGTGCTCATAAGGATTGCTGCGCACTTGAGCAGTGAAAATCATGTCGAGATCTTAGAAACATTTATTGAAACTCAAATCAATTTCGTACAACGGCAACATGGCAGCATGTCGCCCCCACCATGCCACACTACACACAGTGCTCTGCGGTCAGTGGATCATATCTACCTTGTGCTGCCGCCACAGAGCGGTATTAATATTTTCATCGGAATGTGATTAATGGCCGCGATGTCGTATGAAAACAAAAAGGAGAACACACAGTGCACCACGGGGCAACAGAACAGGCCGTTTCTGTGATCGCAGGTTATTATATGCTTCGCGGGATATCCTTGTGAGTGGATCGCGTTTCTTTTTGATTTTTTTCATCTGTGTGCTGCTTTTTTCAACTCATCTCAATTTTATGGAGGAGGATTCATTAGATATGTTCTTTCTGTTGCTGTTGTTGCTGTTGCTGGTGTTGTCCATCCGTTTCATCATCTTCGTCATCATCGTAATAATCTGACTCCGAGTATGGAATTGGGGTCCTTCTGCTGCGTCGAAGCGTTAAAATGCATTTCATGCGGACTCTGTCGAGGCATCTTAAACTCCTTTCCTTGGCTTGACGTTGACTCTTTAGAGAGCGTATAGCCTCCTGTGTGCTTTATCTGATGTGTTTCCTTGTTTACATGATCTTTTGCTGTGGTTTTTGTATGTTTTGGACGGCCCGGTCGGATCGGCACGGCGTTTTAATTTTTGGTTGTTGCTGAGGAATGCGTGGATATATGGTATCGTGCGCCACCTCTTCGAACGCATTGTCTCCACGAATGATCTCGCGCTTCAGTTGGTTGGGGCATTTTAAATGATTCCATCGAATGGCCAAAGGGCAGTGTAATTTAGTATTGGAATTGTGTATATGCATCACACGCATCGGGAGGAATGTCGTCCTGAACGGTATGGGCGATTTGATGAAGTGTCTTTTTGATAACGAGAAAATGGCAGGATCGTAATGTTTTGAGGGAATATTAAGGCAAGAAGGACTTATTTGATAGGACTCGAGTTAAGTACTCGTTTGGACTATATGTCAACATGCGCATAGTTTTTGAGTTGATTTTCAAAAAACGGAGCGATGGAGTCCGTCCCTGTCGTGTCATATACTCCAGGCTTATCGTCTAGTGAGAGAGTTAGGCTGAAGATTAAGTCAGAAGGTTAGGCTGAGGGTCAGGTCAGACACTGAGGACCTTTCTGGAGTCAGACACTAGGTGCGTGTGTCTGGTCATTAGTGGCACCTGAGTTTGCAGCGGACTTTCAATTAGTTGCCTGAACAACAACCCAGAATTTCTTTTTATTGAAGCAAAGCAATGTCGAAAGAATAATTCGTCTCCTTAAAATCTCTCGCAGCTTGGGAGATTCTACTTTATAATATCCTACATGGTCACCAAATGATGAGACTGTATAATGACAGGAACCAAGATGTGGCTCAGAGAGTTAATTGAGGGTTCATTTAAGCAAATAACCAAAAAGTTTACACTATTCCTTGATGAAACGGACTTCAAAGGAAGGCGATCGGGTTCTGAAAGAAAGACTTTTGAAGGAATGTTGAGTTAAATACCTGCGTTCATCGTTGACGCCTTCAGTTGAATTTACTCTAGGTTGGAGGAAGTGGTGCAGCTTTGACCAAACACCATAGAATTGCGAAAAGAGCAATGGTGGCCATGAACAGACTTGTCATCAGTACTCTATTAGAGTTCAACGTTTCGCTGATTGATATTTTTGAGTTCACCTTGTGGAAGTAACATTAATGCCAAACATGCTTCCTCTGAAAATGTGAAAAATTAAAAAACCAGCAAAGCTTTCACAAAGGATTTCTGCACTCATCACGCAGTTACAAAGATATTCTTCTTAAGCTTTTTTTCAAGTTAGAGTTGAAAACGTACTATCAAAACCATACCGCTGGTGGGGGTGAGAGCTCAGCATTAGCATTAGCTCAATAAATTAAAACAAACAACGAAGTTACTCTCTTGTTTGCAATTCCAATCGTTTTGCAAACCAGTCTGTTGCTAATTGTGATTTTATACATAAAATATGTTCACACAGCTTATACCCACGGCATAACGTGAACATGATTCCAATAAGAGCATTGAACAAGCAGATGTACTGTCAGCATAGGTTATATACGAACTAGTACAGCTATACACCGGTTCTTAAAGCTTTTTCAGTCCATATTCGCCATTTGCTTCTGTTAAATTATTTGGAAACTCAAGACAAACGGAAATATTAATCACGAGTCTGCTACTTCAAATCTGCAAGTTGTAGTCATACCAAAACACAGACGCTCCTCAAAGAGGCTATGTTACGTTGGATGATGGTTCGGCCGCAGGTGGAATATCTCGTTCGTATCCTAAAGGATCCATTGTTCTTTCCGGGATACTCGAGAAGGAATAAGGCTGATGATAGTTGGTGACTGGGTTAATGGGTTTAGGAAACCTCGCTTAACCATTTGGAGCAATAATTGAACTGCTCTTGCCGCTGTTGGTCAGAGATGTCGCCCAGTCTTTCTGGGAAGTATTCTCCGAGTGCAGCCCAAGGTGGCGCACTCACCAGAAATGATCTTTCCTCTAAATATTCGTCTTGGCATCCTCTGATATAACTCGGATGTGCTAATGCAGAGCCGTGGTGTGCAAACATGGATGCGTAACACTTTTAACGTGGATTATCGATTGCATACTTTTCGGCACTGCTCGCAATTCGTCATTCATCCAGATGATTTAAATATAGTGAAAGTGCTCTTCGGTGGAAGTTTGCATTACTTTTGGATATAGTCAAATTAAAACTACTTCTTTGTTCTTTTTAATGCGTCTAATATATTTGTAACTCATTTCTAAAGAAAAAACCCAAGATCTCATTAAATTCTTCTAAATAATTTTCCAATTTGTTCTGTGTGTGTGAAAATCGTGTCTGTGCTTGCAAAATTAATTTCGATTGCTTCATTGGAAGTAGTGTTTTCTCCTCAAATGAAATAATAGAAAATGTTTAATACCTAGTTTTTGAAGTGAAGTTTCACTTCTTTCGCGCGGAGGGCCTACACGCACAATTTTTTTTTTTTTTTTTGAAAAAGTTTTCTTTGGAAAATTTTACTGAATTCTGTTTTTTGTTGCTTCAGTAGGGTTTGAGTACAGATATATTGGTTTCGATGTATTCGAGTGATGAACCGATATCGGCCAGCTTATCTTCCATTTCATTACCAGCCATCTATGTCACGGTATGCAAATATGAGTTACGGTGTTTATTTCGACTGCTTTCTAATAATTTCAACTTGATTCTCTGGCCAGCTGACTTCATATGCGGCTTCTCTTATAATGTCACTAATCGGGCGTGTGTTCTACTTTTGTAGGGTTGACGTTAAGTCACTGTTGTATTGTTGTGGATAGGCTAACACTTGAACCCAGCTGATTTACGATCAGTAGATGAGATGAAAATCCACCCTGGGGAGCACCTCTAAAAGTTTTGGCTTTCACGTTGCTTGCACACATTCTTGTTTGGAGCATGGAGTTGATCCACTTTCACTGCTTTGGTTCGATACTGACGAAGCGTAATGACTAGCTGGCGAATAGCATTGTATTCGACATTGTAGAATGCCTCCTCTACGTCTAATAGCTAACAAGGTGTATTCTTTGTATTGGATTGATTATTTCATATATTATGATGGAGTGTAATTGATATACTTCTTTTTCGCAATCGAACTGAATTGAGTGCACCTGGGATGCTAAGTGTCAATTGTTCCGACTTCTTCGTAAAGATTTGCCTTCATGAACCAATGCATGTTGATCTGTAGGTCATATTATTGTTCAGTTTTGTTCGGACAGACGTTTCCAGTCGTCTTTCTGACATCTTGACAGAAAGGAACTAAAGGCTTAGAATTGGTCTGAAATCCTTTGGCTTAAAGTGTGGGGATCTAGCAGTTTTTGGGATAAATGTAACTTTAATTTCCATCCAAATGGTTGGTATAAAGGAAAAGCTTAGACAGCCCCTAAATTTTTTACTGGAATTGGCAAAACTAAGTCCATAGGAGTTAGGACTCTATAAAATCATTGGAATGATGCCATCAGAACCTGCCAATTTTGTATGCTGAAAATAAGTCGATGACCCAAATTCAACATTACCTTCTATTTATCTACGAAGATTATCTATGACATGGAGTTAGTTTTTAAACTAGCTTCGGGAAGTTCTAGAGATGCCCTCATCAGCGACTATATTAATTTTTATATTACATATATTCTATTCTATTCTATTCTATTCTATTCTATATTCTATTATATTCTATAATTTCAGAGCAGGAGTCAGTATGTGTGTTGTCAGGTTTTCTAAGAAAACTTGGGGTCTCTGAACCTTATGAATACATAACTTTTCTTAGCACGGCGATATCGTTAGTGCAATCAATATCTGATTAGAAGTTGGGCCATGCTAATCTTCTAAGTAAGTGGCTTTATCTTTTGTGTTCATTTCTTCTGATCTTGCAGAGAGATGCAATTCAATCGGAAGGTTACTACAGTTGCCCTATTGGGAAGCCTTCTTGAGCTGCTTCCAAGGGTATAGATCATTCGTTTGTCTACCATATGGGGTTGGATCTTTCATTCCTTCGCCTCCTACCAAAGAAAAAAGGTAGGCTTTGACCTTAGCCATAGTCCATTTACTTGCTTCTTTATATCTGAGCAGTTTAGCAATGGCCGGTTGTTGTACGGCTGAGAGATAGGGCCAGTTTGTTGCTATAGATCCCCATCTATTTAGTTACAATTTCAAATATACTCAGTTTCCTTTTAAGCTTTTATTGCTGAACTAAGCAATTCCGATAGGAATTCGAGGTTTCTCAGTTCGACCGGTGGTCAAAGACAATCACGAAACTTTTTTTTTAGACTTTTTGAGAATGGATGACTATTCACTTATCGTAACTTTCTTCCAATTGCACTTCAATTAACTGCCCTTTGCCCTTACCCCTTTCAACTCACCTGCGCTTGTTCCATTCTATCCAGGTGACTATATAAAAGCAACCATAAACCGTAACATTAAAACAATTTGTCAAAAATGTCAAAATTCGGCCAGATTGGGTTAGCAGACTACACCGCTGTTGTCTTTCCATTTTAAGATCCAGCTGCCAGGGCAACCAGAAAAGACACAACTTCTTTCCAATCTACTGACAGTGGTGTTGGCGTCTGGACGTTTTCTTTCCTTACACTTTTTTGTTCCTCGATCATTCTGATCGAGTCCAACACACTGCATGGTGTTTTCATATTCTTCCCGATTGTCTCTGATCAAAGACAAGATCATCCCCACGATGATCAAGCAAAAACCAATATCGGACCGAAAAAAGGAAGACAAAAAAAGATAATAATCCAAACCGAATTGAAATTGAGAAACTGGTCATCTCATCGTCATCATCTGCTCTATACATAGAGAGTATCTTTTTGTCTTCTCTCGATTGTACTTTGTATCTTTTTCCGTCACCCAAAACCCAACCATACGCACTGTTGTTACCAACAAACCAATCAACTGCCCTCTGCCCAGCAAAGAATCTTGGCTCTGTGAGTGTTGCAGCTTATAGACTCCCCGAGTTCACAGACGCTGTTGTTAAGTGCACCGGGCAGAGCAGGAGCAAGCAGCAACTGCAGCGGTCGGCGCGGCGCTCTCTGAGACGACATTCGGAGATTGGTAAAGTGCTCATGCGACGATGACGTTGTAAATTATCGATGGCGTCTACATTCTTCGTCGCGGGACTTTGATTGACTCAAATTGCGGCGCGGTTGTGTCCAAACATACAAAAAAAAAAAAATTAAGTAAAGAAGAACAAAACCACCGCTCCCTCTAAAAGGTGAAGGGGTAATAATTGTACGCAGCACACACACAGACACACAAATCCAGGTATGAGATTGCCCCGCGCTCATAAAAATATGACGACTGACACAGAAAGATGATGATGAAATGCCCCAGTAGAACGAATTTGTATCTCTTTGTGGTGTGCTCCCGCCAGTTAATATCTTATTAATGCATTCTAATCTTTGAAACAAATTTGACAACGAATCCGAAAAAAACACAGCTTCGAAAATAGTCGACGCGGCTGCGGCTAGTGCGGGATAGAATAATTTTCCTTGGCCCATAAGCGGACTCTCTATGGTGAAGTTATCGATGGGGCAACGATTTTTCATCGAAAATATTGTAGGTAGCAGAGAAATCGGGTAGCTTGGGCGTGTTGCAGTTGGAAACTGTGGCTAGGTGTTTGGTAACAAATTGCCTTCTTTGATATGGGTTGTGGGAATCGATTCGTTGAAACTTGTTTCCATAAGTCTTTGACAGTCAGGATTCAGTACAGTGGAGTATGTTCGACAGCCGCAATAACTTTGCTCTACAGTTGTGTCAACCTTTTTTCATTTCGTTTACTTAATCTTGGAATTCAGGCTTGTGCTTTTGGCGATACTCTAAATGCAGATATTTGACCTGTTGATACTCAAGTTTTGTTGGGCGTAGGTATAACTAATTATTTTTTATTGTAATTGCCTCTCTTTGAATATGTTTACACTAAAATTGTGTGAGCCAATTATTGGCGACTCGCTATTTCTGTCTTCGGTCTTCACTTCAACCACTAGAACTCGTTTGCAGAATTTGCAGTTTCAAAATGATCACGATCTGAGCCGCCCTATACTGAACCGAAGCAGCTCTTTGCCATTTCCGCCTACTGCGGTGACGTCCCGGTGGTTTAGAAGCAGCAGCTCCATGGACTTACGACTAACGTGTTAGATTAGCGATACCCCAAATCTGTCTTCAATCAGCGCTTCCATAACAAAAAAGGGGAAAGCTTTCGTAGGAACAAAAACGCTGGAACGCGTTTTTCTAAATATTCTACATTAGGTAATAAGCCTCAAATATTTGACAGTTGGTCTAATTCATTGCTCTTGCTGTGTGACCGCGGTAATGAGCTTGATAAAAAAAATTATCCTTTCTGTTTATATAAACCCCGCTGTAAAGGACCCCAATATAGGCCAATATTCTTTGTACTCCGACACTGGTGTTCTGTGCAATCCAAGATAGGTACGCTGACACTGAATCCTCTGCTTTTGAAGCGCTTTAACATTGAACCACACAGGACATTCATGGGCAATCAAGGCCATGTAGCAAATACTGCCGTCAAGTAGTCTGCTGTAAAACAGTCGCCTTTTCAGTGTAAATGCCTTTCTTGCTTTGGCCAGAACCGCATCAATATATGGTTGCTGTAAATGATGATCTAGCTAGAGGCCGAAGTACTTGACTACGACTTTGCTTGACACTGAAAAGCCATGCAGAACAACGATCACCAGCTTTTGCCAGTTCTTTCTCGTATCCTATGAGGCCCGAGCCAACAAGCTTCTAAACACAATTGTTTCCGATTACGAGAAGTTAATTTTCATATGATCACGGTATCATGACTCAAATTAAAACCGAACTAATCTTCTGGATTAATTTTTTTTGTCCTCAGCCCATGTGGACAGTGCTCTTTTCAGAACCTCCTCGAACACCTTGTTGATACTCGTAAGATGACAAATTGACCGGGGACTAGGCGGTTTGCAGCCATTTCTTCCTTTTTTAGGGAGAGGACGGACCACTGCTGCCGTCGTCTCCTGCTGACTTCTTTTTCCTTATTTTCTGAAATATGTCTTCGAGGAGCATCTTAAAAGCGAACAGATGAAGTATTGTTTAACGTGAACACCTACCAATTATGGCTTAATTTCACGGCGGGCCTACCCAACATAACGGAGTTGAATTTGGTGTCAACCACCACCCTAGTTGCCTAGTAGCAAAAGTGAACTCGTTGAGGCAAGCCCACCCCCCTTGCTGAATGGCGAAGCCGACCTACACCTCTTACATTCAATGAAGAATGCCAATCGTTTTCGCATATCCGGACAACCACAGCCTCCGTGATGCTCCCACTAGGGGGCCAACCTCATCGGCAGACCAAGACAACGCCCCGCACCTCAAGCGCAGAACGTCATCAAGGGGGCTCTACCTCCCGCGGTACCAGACCTAGTCCTCTGGTGAAGCCGCGCATCCCGAAGGATACTTGTAGATGAGTACCTCAATACTCGAGGCCTACCAAACCTCAATGTAACGAAGCCAGCCACTGACCAAGGCTAAAACCAGCAGCCAGCCACGCACACCTTGGACCTTCTTAGTTTGTCTCTTGCTCAAAACGAGCCAGACGTAAGCCCCCCCCCCCCCCCTCCCGTACGACAAGGTGAGGTCCCCGGGGGGGATTAAAAGCGAACAGGGTGTTATCCCCGTTTCGTTCGGTGATGACTGCGTTTACAGGTCGGCGGTCATTGAAATTATTGAAACCAGGATTCTCAGATCGCCATTGCGAGATCTCGTCTCTAAGATTATAGTGTCTGACAAAATATTTGTTCTCGAAGTCGTTATTCGGTCTAATGCAGTCATTCACCGTATTTACTTGCTTGAAAAAAGCACCCAAGTGGTCAAAATCCAAATGGTACTATCTGTCAGTAGCAAATTTTTGTTATATGTCATCCTTTGAGTATAATGCTTTGAAAGTCATTTTGATCTTTTCTCTTAAAAACTTTATTTGTTTCGGGTTGTTGGACTGTACATCTCCAATTTTGTTGGTTCAGAAACTACATATAGCTACTTTATAGTTTTCTTTAATGACTTGTGGCAGATTTTTGATCGGTGACTTCAGAGTTCCTATTTCCACATCCTCTCGTTGATTGAACCGTCTTTGGTAGGGTTTAAGTCTTGGCAGCAGTTCACTCTTTTGTTTGTAGAGTGCCTTTCTATGGAATGGTCCTGCCCATTGTACTACTAATTGCTCCCTCCATACACTGTATAGGTATCTATCTATTTCAACTCATCGTTCGACAGATTCCTTTTGCATCAAGGCGGATCGATGCCGATCGAACGAAGCTCCGACAGCATCGGAAAAACTCGGCCAACGCATACTACTGTAGCTGCAACCGGAGAATTGACGAAAGCCTAGATTAGATTAGATTAGATAGAACTGTCATCCAAGAATTATGATGGAACGGTTAAGAAACTACTGTGCGTGGAAAAAAATTACATAGCCATTACAGAAACTGCTACAGATATTGGAACAACGTTAAATAGGATTTGTCGTTAGAGATAGTTTCAGGTACTGCAGGGCGTTTATCATATGTTTCTTCGAGGAGCTAGTAAAGAAACAGTCTAAGGTTACGATCCAAGGCGCGACTAATGAGCGTTTTATCCGCATCAGAGATGAATTCGCCATAGTTAGCCTGAGTACCTTGAGCCGACGCGGTGCTCCACGGAAGTGAAAAACGATAATTCAAAAAACTGTTTCCACTAGCTCCTCAAAGAAACATATGAAATATTAAACGCCCTGGACCCGACGACGCCGACTTCACGTCCTTGGTGATTTTCACGCAAAGCCAGTTAAGGAAGATATGTTTGGAAAAGCGGTCGGTAAGCATAGTCTGTCACAGTAGCGACAACAATGTCTTGATTGTGACAGAATTGTGGTAACCAAAAAACGAATTGGTACAAGACCATCGTAATTCGTAACCGCTACAGAAGTGTCATATTCGTGAAAATAGTGTTTAATCACGGCAAGAACGAAGTCATAACTGAATTGTCCTTATTCGGTAAGAGTGTTCGCAATCATTGCAGCTCTGGTTGTAGTAGTCTCCACCTGATTGTGAAACTCGCGACAACATTGTCCTAATTGAAACTATTTCAAAAGATGGCAGCACCATCACCATCGTGACCGAGTTGTCGTAAGGAGAAATAATTGCCGTTGTCAAATTAAATAGAAATAGGGTGGCGGAACAAGGCTCGGGGACCCACAACCACCACCGAGTACTAAAACTAATGTCCTTTCAGTGGGAAGAGCTCTGAAAGATTTACGGCGGTGATGGCACCTCCACTTCGAACAGGGTGAAAATTACATCTGGTAACTTTGAAGTACGATTGTGAGCCAAAAAATCTAGAAAGCAAACCAGGACTCGTCACATATTTCATTGAAAGCGGAGCGCTTGGGTAATAAGGCCTCAGTAGTCCCGTCTTGGGTTTTGGTAGTTTTTTTATCAAGACTTCTTGTCAAGAATCAGCTCTTGATGACAAGCCATAGAGGCCAAAATGCTCCAACGTCTTATTACGATGTTGTGCAAAAACGGTTTTAATTCGTACTTTGTCTACATCTCAGTTCAAATCGCTAGGCAGGCACAACTCTTTTCTTTTTCATTTCGCAAAACCTCAAAGTTAAGACCAAAAGCAGCTGACAAAGAAAAGTTCTAAGAAATGCAAAACAACTTCATACTCCACATAATCGACATGGTCATTGCCTTTCCGAAAAGCATTCTCTCAACTTAGCACAGCTTATCATTCAAAAACCACTTCACTTGTCATTCGTCATACTTGAGACGACCCTCGCGTTTTGACATGCACTCGTGACCTCGGTCACGAACGCGCATAATTTATCAATTAAAAGCAAAACTGTCACACTAACCAGCCATCAAATATCTCATAACGAAGCAGAAAATTTACGACAATCACCACAATCAGCTCAAACTGACCACTTGGTATAACGATCAACAATCGTATGTAGAATTTAGGCAGGCAGGTACGGCGCGGCGTGGTATTCCCGAATCGAAAACAGCGACAACGACAAAATCAAGAAGAAGACGAAGAAGCAGCCAACAAAACACAAAACAAAAAGTATCTTTTCCGCTCATTACTCTTCATTTGACTCGAAAAGCACTCCACTAGAACTAATTGCCACTTTGTGGCCCATGATGGACGAACCATTGTTTTGTGGTAGAAGACGATGAAGAAGTGTCGCAAGACACCGTCACATGGTTTCCCAATTGCGAACACCATACCAATTGTCCAGTCCGGCGATTGATATCAGTTGCAAAAGATCTTGCGATCGCCCCAATAGATGGAGCTATGTTGCCACCAACCGCACACGATAGATGGGACACCAGTTCCGTTCGAATGCAAATAGCTTTAGCTTTTGAGCTTGGTGGAAGCACTGAGCGTGGAACATATTCTTCTGCAATATTGGCTGGTGGTGGTGGTGGCTCAATCGAGTGGTCTCTCTCACTCTTGCTTAATGGAGAAACTTTGATGCATGTAGTTCGTCGTATTCGTCCTCTTCAAAGAATCGGTCAAATAACTCATGTCGAACACGCCGGTGCGCGGTGGTTGTGCTGCTCGGATGCCACCACTGCGACCAACACATGACGTGGACGCTCGAATGTGGACGCGCGCGAGTAACCAGACAGCGACGTCTTGGGAGATGAAGTCTCGCTTTCTAGCCTTGCTTGACAAAGTGGAAAATCCAAAATAGAAATTTGGGACACATACACGCAGTGTATAACGAGATTGTTTGCCTTGCGTTTGGATGGTGACCATAGGCACTGGCAGCGGCTTAAGTCACTGCCTGGCGATGGCTATGATGAGATGCAGCAACAGCGGCGTTAATTCATGTGCCAGATTGTTTATATATTCGTATACGTACACGAAGAAGGTTCCAACAAATGCACTCAGGTGATTGTGGGTTTTAATTGAAATGCTAATGAAGCCATCCGACCGCGACAGTGTGTCACATTCATACTCAGCCAGATGCGCAACCATTTCGAAAGAATTTCAAATAGTTGTTGTTGTTGGTTAACGTGCAATGGTATTTTGCAAAAAGTGGGACTGCTTTTTACGCGCACGAACTTAGAAACTAGCAGTCACACTAGACTTGTCTTGTACCGTCTTAGTCTGGCCATGTCATATACTCGTATGATGTTGGTGTCAGGTTGTTGATTTTAGATTAAGATTAAGACTCTTGTGAAAGATTGCCACACTAAGCGCACAAAGCCAACGAAGACAAGAAGGTCATTTGCTATATTGGACTTCCGCTGTCTTAAAGGTTAGTTTTTTGAAATGCCTAAAACCACATGCCAGTTATCCATTCAAACAATAAATTTGCACAACTTCATGATCTGTAATCTATACCTTAACTGCGACTTTCAACGAAACTTCAAGATAAACAAAACCTTGATGAGAATTTCGTCACCGTGTCCAACAATTCTGAGTATGGTCTTGGCATTGAATTATATCACCTGAGTAGATTGTAATCAACTGAATGGCTAACAGCGAATGTGTAAACGATCAAAATTTAGCCCATTCCAGCGGTTTTGATTTCTTTTTTTCACATTTGGAGAATAAACATTTGATGGATGTAAACTCATTGGACGCTTCCCTTCACTTCACTGAAGAATATCAAGAAAGGTCGCGTTCTTCTTCTGAATGATTTGCGAGACTACAAATCATTCTATAAGGAAAGGTCCGATTTATTTCGTTGTGGTCAAGCCCTGGTTATGGCGATAGCATATACTACGGAACGAAGGGTAGAAGATAAACTTGTACCTACGGACACTGAATTTCGCTTTAGACCTCCGTCGCACGGTTATAATACGAGCATTACTTCAAGGCGTGAATTGTTTGACAGAACAAGCTTCAATGACCCTGCAAATATTGCTGGCAGGAGTGCCAAAAAGTCATTAGAGCCGAAACCTCTAATGTTTTCGATTTTACTCGATCCTCGAAACAAAAATCATGGATGAAGGATGGAGGCTGGTAAATATGCAAAAGAGAACAATTGCTGCTTTCAACTACCCTTGCGAAGAGAAGGACAGAATACCGATATCTCAAGAAAGAGAAAAGTAGCATGAGAAGCGCTTGTCTAAGAAAATTTAAAAAGGAATGAGATTCGAAAGTTTTACTTAAAATTTGAGGTGGCAATTCTCGAACTTAAACCAATGAAGATCAACAGGGAAATATAGTAATAGAATTGCATTCGCTACTGAGGATCTGGGAGAGGTCACTTCTGCAGACTGCTTGACGGCGATGAAGACATAAATTCCACTGTCAGGCAGATTGGCCTTTGGCCCATGCAAATTGGACGATGGTTAAGAATACCGTTGTCCTGACCTACAAGCTCACCATGTCCAAACTTAAACGGAATAAAGCTGCAGATGCCGATGTCATTTACGCCGAGTTTTTAAAGGCAGCCAGCGTGAGATCATTTAGGCAAGACAATGCACCAGCTGATCTGCATTAAGTGGTCGGATGAAAGTATGTCCAATGGAAGGAATCTCTCGTATACCAAATCCTAAATCAAGGAAGACTGTGCGATTGCGCCAATTATAGAGGAATGAGCCTTTTTAACGTCGTTTATAAGATCTTGCCTGCTGCTAATTATGTGAACATCTATAAAACCCCAATTCAACAATTTGAAATGTCCTTAACAATGCGGTCGAAAACCAGAAATTTCAACACTTAAAATTTTTCTTACATTATGGCTCCGTTTGACAGAAACGAACTGTTCAGAGCCAAGTGTTCAACATCCCGGCAAAACTTCACGACTATGCAGGATGACTTTCGAGAAGAGCTCACGTTGCTCCGGTAAGGTTGGTAAAAAAAATCGCAGAATCTTTTGATATCGGAAAAGGCTTGCGATAAGGCGACACACTTAAATCCAATGCTATAAAATGTTGTCTTTTACAGTTAAAACTTGACGACATTGTTCAAAATTCAACGTCAACAGCAAAGGAATAATCTTTCAGAAGTCTATACAATTACTCGCTTACGCAGACGATATTGACGCAATGGGAAGAAGTAAACGTGATATCATAAGGTACTATTGTGAGGAGCATTGAAACAGAAGTGGCAAAAACGGGTTTGATGGTTATTGATATTTGAAAAAAGGAAACCAAACATGGACGAATTGGGCAAAACGTCATAATACACAGGCATAACTTCGAGGTAGTACAGAACTTCGTCGGCCTAGGATCCGTAACAAACAAAAAGAAAAACATCAGTGCGAAGATCAAACGGAGAATTACTTTGGGTGTTAGGAAGGTATCTGAGATACAAAACCTTCTCCTATAAAATTTCAAGGTAATCTTTTATAAGTTATGAAAGAAAAAAACTCGGAATGCTCTTTGGTCCCGTATGTGACGACTCTGTGTGGAAAAGAAGATTCAACAACGAGCTGTATGAGTTGAAACGCAATATGGGCATTGATAAAAGAATACGCATCGCGAGACTACGTACTACGATGGAACATGTAGAGCGGATGGATACCAACAATCTGGCCCGATTTGTCTTTGAATGCATAATGCTGGAAGTGCAAAAGGAAAAGACCTCTGCGAATAAGTGGCACATTCCAGTAGAAGAGGATCTCAGCCGACTTAAGGCACGGCCACATACTGAGCGGTACGTATTGTACCCATGAGGTTCCCAGTTTTGAGTAAAGTCACCTTGAAATACGACGTGCCCGCAGGAGGTGTAAGTCTGTCGAATAGCCTCTTCCAAACTTATGGCAATTTTCTGGCCAGTCGTTGAATTTAGATTCGTCCACGATTAAGTGGATCATGCCAGCGTTTGACCTCATATTTGCAATCGTAGGATATGTTGGTTGTTGGTTGTCAGCGTTGAATTGGTCATATACAGACTGATTCATATTTACATATCACTCTAAATATTTTCAATATCGTTTTTGGTACGTAAAAAAACCAAAGAGAAGAAGATGTTAAACAGTAGTTATTTCTTGTTATATCTTGAAAGTATTAGTATAAGTATAAGTATAATTATAAGAATATATTAAAGCAAACAATTAATTTTAAAACAAAGCAGAAACAATTTAATGTCTCACTAACCCAAGAACTACCATTTCAAATGTACCAAATTTATGACCCAGCGTGTAAGAAACTATTTAAAATCAATTTAAAAAATTAGTTATCTAATTTTAAAAGAGATTAAAGATCAATGAGATGTACCTCTGGCAAGAATTTTATCAAATACTCTTTTGTCATGGATTTGACCAGGTTCTCTATAAATCAAAAATCAATTTTCAGCCATTCTCTTCGAAGAGCCTGTTTAAGCTCTCGTAGAGACTTGGAAGTCACTCATTCAGCCCAAACTCTCCT
Source organism: Melanostoma mellinum (assembly GCA_914767635.1). Taxonomy (NCBI): domain Eukaryota; kingdom Metazoa; phylum Arthropoda; class Insecta; order Diptera; family Syrphidae; genus Melanostoma; species Melanostoma mellinum. Next base: position 33,161,359 of record OU612059.1, read on the forward strand.
GTTTAGGATTCCCCAAAGACTTTGCGAAATTAATATCAAAAAAAAATATGGGCCACAGTGGCTCAAATTGAGCTATAAAAATAAGTTGTTTCTCGACTAATGTGAATTCTGGCATTGGCCTGCTGAAAAGTCAAAGACTTCTTTCTCATAGTTATCTGGGAAAAAAGGAATTGAACTGCCTTGGGAAGCACTTGAACATAGTTCAGGCAGCTCATTTTCGATTAAGGTACGGTTGCCAAATAAGGCCCAGCTAACAGACTTTTCTAAATACCTGCCACATTTTTGAAAATATCGTAGTGAACTAAAAAGATTAAAAATACGTATCATTTTATCTATGACAAAACATACATTTTATCTATTTAGAATAAGCTTACGTTGGGCCTTACTAAGAACAGGGGGTCTGAATATGGCCCATTAATTTATCAAAGGATTTTCGCAAGATTTTGATCTGAAATAATATGTGTTTTAAGTAAAAACACAAAAAAAAAACAATATTTTTCAAAAACAATTAAAAAAATTTTAGTTTATAATAAAATATAAAAAAGCCTCTTTAAGTAGAATAAAACTTAAAAAAACCTTCTTGGAAAACAAAAATTAAAATCAACTTAAATCCCTTCTTGGGTAATATCACAAAACAAAACTTAAAAAATTAATAAAAATTATTGGTAAAAAAGCTACATTATAGTTAAGCGTTGGAAAATTCCTTAAAACCTATGTAATTAGTTGCATCCACCTGGGCACTCAAACGCCTCGTCAGCTGATTTCAACCGAACACAGAGTTCGTGATACCAGGCTTCACAATACCCTCTATGCGATCTTGTTTACAGGCGTGGTCTTTTATGTTGATGGCTGCGGCGATTCATTGTTGTCGTTGAACAAATGTTTTTCACACCTGCTGACCCTTAAAGTTCAGAGCTTTTTTCGGAGCGTTTTTTTTTTTAGTTTTTTTTTTGGGAGTTGGCAATAGTTTTTGAAATGGAGATCATTGGGTTTGGCTACGTTCCACATTTGACTCCATTCACTCCACAGCGTGTAGCATTGCAGCTAGTCCAAATGCTAGTTCCGGCTCTGTATCAACAGCAACATTCGCATTTGCAATTAAAGTCGAAAGGGGCATGTCATCTGATTCAACATCCGATGCTGGTGTGACTGTAGAACCGTTTATATTTTCGTTGTCTGGTGCATCTGGACATGGTATTTTGGAAAGAGCCGATGGAGCAAAGCGTTTCTGATATCACATCTGGGTCGAAGGGATACAAACCGGTTGCACGAAATCCTGAAGTGATATTATCGTATATATTACGTTCGAAAAAATTATGTTAAAACTTGTTTTGTTCAATTTTATTTCATGATTCTTCGAAGTGAACTTTAACAATTCTTTGTCCCAATGGTGCTCAAATGACCGATATACGGCTTTGTCCAGCGGTTGGAGTTCGTGTGTCGTATTTGATGGAAGACAATACAGCGCTATTTGGTGGCGTTCTGCCTCGTCTACGATAGAATAGTCTAAATGAGAGGCTGCAGCGTCAAAAATAAGCAGACACGTTCCTGGAACTTTAAACTTGCCCAAATGGGATATGAACTCTACAAAAGTAGGGTGGTTCATGTATCCATTAGGAGTCATTTTTAATAAAGAACCATTTGGAAGGTTATACATGAATTCAGGCTTCTGTCTCTTTCCTTTAAAAAGAATAACTGGTGGAATAGCCGTCCCTATAGCGCTCGCACATCCGACAATCTTCACATTTTCGGCATGTTCGTTGGAAATTTGATGAACCCGTTTCGATCCTTTTTGGGTCAAGACACTCTGCTGGTGGTGGAGCGAAATCCTACAGTCTTTCTCGTCCATGTTAATGCATTCTGGTCTGTTTTGGATGTTTAACCTTTCCATTAGGGCTCCTACCTTATCAAAATGATCAGAGACAATATGCCTGTTGAGTTTCTGGGCTCTTGCTGGGGTTCATCATTTGAGCCTTGCAAACTGAGATTTCCGGGTGTCGATTCATGAACAACCGCAACCACTTTCTTCCAGCGTTAACTGATTTACTGAGGTTGTTCGGGATGTTGTTCAACTTGCAAAAACTGGTAGCCTGATATCAGAGCATTTTTGGAGTAATTGGCATTCCAACCTGAGACAACCTCACTATTCTTTGGCACAAATCTGTATCTTGTTCTTCAGTAAAAGTAGATGAACGCCCCATTTTTTTTTGTTGAACCACTCGTAATGTGTTTCCTAAGCGTTCTTCTTGGAATCCCGAAGCGCTTGGAAGCTTCGCATTGTGGCAAACCACGTTCCACAGCCTTCATGGCATTAACCAGTTGATCTTCCGACCAGTTTGCTCTTTTATTTGTTGTAGTTGACATTCTGGCAGAAACCAAACAAAAATTTAATGAAAAACAGAGTATATTTGCAAATATTTTGTCATGTACCTAATAATAAGTTTTTTTGTGGGCCTTATTAGGAAAATGGAACACTTTTTAAAAAAATTATAAAAAATAAACAATAAAACTTTTTAATGAAATAAAATATCTCAATATAGTATAAATTGAATTTTTTTTATGATAAAACTAATAAAAATGTACTGAACTTCTCTCAAAACAAAAAAAACAAAAAAATACCCGTTTTTTACAATTTGCGAGAACTTCAGCCTTCAACTAACTTCATTCAACTGCAGGTATCGACATGAATCGCGCAGTTGGCTGTTTTTGTTTTGTCTGGGACCTTACAGAGAAACCTTATTAAGGACAGGGCCATTGAATATATAGAAGTGACACCGGAGAAAATCGCCACAAGGAGTTCTTATGTCACTAGTGTCGTCGGAGTCGAAGCTAGTTAATTCACCAACCTTTTTGCAAATTTAGTCCCAAAGGATTTTTTTTATTATTGTTTATGGTTACCGATGAGGTTGGTAAGATTAAAAATGGTTTTAAAGTGATGATAAGAACAATTACTCTCCAGTATTAAAAAAGAACCCACTCTGCTACTATTTCTCTCACACTCACGCATCATTTGATACTTACACTTATTTCTGCATAAAGCTTTCCTTAGAATAGTCAGTTTTTTGATTCTTTATTTCGTTTTCATTAGGGTTATGTTAGGGTTAAATGGTGAAACAAAGATATTTTCATCTTCTACTGATTCCAGTTTTCTCCTCTTTATTTCAATGGATGTCTGCTCCATAAATTGTATTCTTTTATTAGCTGAACTGTTTGAATTTAAAAAAAAGTTATTGAACACAAATAAGTACTCCGATTTAAGCTGCCGCGTCTCACTCAAGCACATTATTACATACTTACACTTCTTCAGTATAGATCCTTCCTTGGAATCGACAGTGTTTTGATTTCTTATGTTCTTTTCTTTAAAACAACATTTAGGAACTGCACCGTGAAGCAATCGTAGCCGCATACCGCCTGAGGCCAAATCTTTTTTTTTTTTTTTAAATGATCGGCGCAAATATTAAACGGTGGCAACGGTAGGTTCTCTTTCATTTCTTAAGTTACAATTTCCCGAATTTAAAAGCCAAATATTGCGGCGATTTGGGTCTTTTGGTAACTTAAAAGGAGTAACTCCCGATCCATAACTAATTTTACAATATTTAAAATTACAAAACACCATTTTTCAACTAATTAATTATTCAAAGATTTTATTTTCAGAATTAGAGATTGGCGATGTTCATACTGGTCGATTTGTTGAAGCAACAAATCGACCAAAGTGTTCACATTGTTCAACGAATCGACCGCAAATCAATGCCGACCGACAAATTGGTGTATAACAGAGAAGGAGAACAAGAAAACAATCGCATTTATTCGCACGAAGCTTCAACAAATCGACCAACGTGAACTTCGTCATTGTTGTCACTTCTCAATACCATTTTCAGAAATAAATCCCTTAAAGGACATATTTTGAAACCTAAACTGCCAAATTACCCTTATTTCAAAATAGTTTGTGTATGAAATAAGCAAAAAGCAGAGACAAAAACATAAACAATAATAAATAGTGTGACTATTGATAGGTAACAATCTTTTTATGCCGAGCTTGAGAAAGTTGTTTAATTCGGGTGTCAGCTTCTATATAGTTATTCAATGACAGGGCCTTATTTTGCCCCAGTACATTAAGTAAACTGGTGGCAAATTACGGCACACGTATCGAATTGCTCGTGACGGAATTATGTGAACTTCTGAACTTGATATTACCGCTCAAATTATCGAGTAATTTAGTTCCACAATTTGGCATTTTCTTATCAGTAATTGTACGGAATGTCAATCGACGCATGAAGTGCTCACTAATTGTTCTTGAAATAAAAATATAAGAAACTTCGTGAACGTTTTTCCGTATATTTATTACGAAGTGGTATTCAAACGAAATACTATACAGAGAAACAAATATTGAACCTCTTACAGTATATCTGGTAAATTCGATGAAAAAGAGATTAAATTCCTTCTCAAATCATTCAAATCCTCTTATAAAAAATATTTGGGAAACAAACAGTAATGAGAGCGTATTTGATCAGTTTTATCTATCACCTTTCAATATAATGCACACAGGATCAATAACTCAATTCGAACCTAGCCTCACCTCAATACCAAAGTTGCCCTTTTACGAAAAGGCTTCACTGCCTGTTCTCAGAGGGTAATTGAAGAAAAGTGGTTATCATAAAAGAGGGTAACCAAATATACATCGCAATGTATGCTTTAATACATCATAGACTTTAGCCAAAAAAAAAAAAAAAAACCTCAATTATTATATTATATATACTATTTGAAAGATCAATTGATCATAGTTACTAATTCTACTTTTTACTATATAATATACTTAAGTTAGTAGTTTTGGTAATTCCTTTTGATGTTCTTATTATTAGGTATCATAATATTTTTATATTATCTTGTTTAGTGTGTAAGTTTTTCTAGTCATTTATTTTTAACCTGGCCGCTTGGAGCCATAAATGGAACGTATGTCGGGAGCAAACATACGACAATAAAGCAGCTCTAATTTTGTTAATTATCAAAACTTCATAGTGTAAACGCTCTTAGATAAGCATTTCAAAAGAAAACAAATAAGTCTAACCAGATAAAGTTTAAAGTCGGTTATCCAGAATTCAAAATAATGTAATCTTAATTTAAGCAATGTTGTAAAGTCTCAATAAAATTTGAATTGAATTGAACTGATTACGAAGGCTGGTTACTTTATCCCCGTCAGAGTAAATTTATTAATAAGAAATATCTTATCTATATAAATAAGTAACTAACCATATTGGAGAGGAAGTATCAATCCTTTCAAACCGATCACTTTCGTTGCCCATAAACACAAGCATCGGAAGACAATCACAATCGTCTATGTAGCAATCAGCAAGAATTCCTTTAACAACACCACTCGAGTGCATCTAATATTTTTGTTTTGGAATTTTCACTAAAACTTATCTTTCTTTTTACAATGGAATGAATTTCGCTAACAAAAGAAAAGTGAAATTAGTCTAAGGACATTATAGTGACATCTGTGAGTTAGTAGAAACTCAAAATAAATATACCACCGAATTTTCTATGTAACTGGTACAAATTTCAATAGCTATACGATAAGTGAGATCACTTACGCTGTAATCTTAAAATGGTCACTCACTCACTCGATAACGTGAGCTGTAACTCGGCCCCTGTATTTGGAGACATCCCGTTGAAGAAAAAGCTTCCCTGAACCACCACCAAATTTCGACGCTTGAAATATTGTGGTTCATTCCGTAAATCACGCCAGTATTCGTGTTGTCCATCAGAAATAGCTGTTCTTCTGAGCATTAAAAGCAAATTGCCATGACAACTGTTTTTTCTAAGATTTTTTTTCGTCCAAATTTAATTGAGAGTCAAAGTTAAAATTTAAAAGTGGACTATAATTATGAGTCGCACTGTAGTATAATATAGAACCGACATTATGTTATACATAAACTTTAGAAGCCTTTAAGAATAATAAAGCGTTTGCACCTTCATAACCGAAGTCTTACGTGTTTTCTGTAGAGGGCCCTTCATCCGATGTGCATACTTTAGCTCCAGAGAAAAATTACAATTCTCCAAATTCTGCCTCATATTCTTTCTTTCTATCAAGCGACGTTATATAAAAACTTAAAAACACAAAGTTATAAGAGCCCAAGTCCATTAAAATTGTTAAAGAGCAAGCCAACTTGTAACTTGCATACCAGAAATTTTTTGTGTGTCAAAATTCATTGTCACAAGTCCTTGCAGTATTGTGTCACAGACCCATGATTTGCATGCCTGAAGGATGTGTCGCTGATTGAGCAAATTATTACGCCACTCGGTATTTGTTTTCTATTTTGCAAAAACTGATGATGACGTGATGTGCTTGTGAACTCATTTCAAAATAGCTTTTTTTTTAGAAAAGCGACAATGTCCTGAGTCCTGACTCATTGAGACTCCCCACGCCCACTCGAATTTTATTGTGTACGTTGTTTACAAGTAAAGAAGACAGTGCTTTGGCACATAATGAGTTTTTCATTTGTAATCGATCATTTTTTTAAATTTATAAAATTACGCCACAGAAACTTCGAGGCAAAATTATTATTGAAATGAGTTCAATTTGTCAAAATATTTCAAAAGCAAAAAAAAAAGAATTAATCTGTTTTTCCTTTTGACCTAAAAAATCTGGCACGAAAGTGATCAACCACTCCACGGCGTCAATTAAATTAGATTTGGTTTTTTGATTTTTTTGTTTTAATTTTTTTGACGTGAAATATTAATTCAATTTCATTAATGCTTCTCTTTGCATTTTTGCTTCATTTTTTTCATTTCGTGGGGGAAAAATGATGCAAACTCTTTGATCTTTAGTGGATCATCGTCATCATCATCAGCAGCCATCATGATGGTATCCATCGATTGACAGGAATGTTTTTTTTTTCTAATGTCCTCCATTCCAACGCACCCGCCCATATGTTGACCAAAGTCAAGAATAAATGTTTTCCCCGCATTAACGTTAATGCTTTTTGTTTTTGTTTTTGTTGAGTTCGTAATGAAAAAGCCGCTCGTCCGCGGCGTCTCTCTAATGACTCCACTTGAGTTTAATAATAATTCATCCAAATCACTCGGTACTTATGGCGATCTTGGAAATTAATCGAGAAAAAATCCGAAATGATGCCCAAAATAATAATATTGGCCATTGTCGATTGTAATTACTCGAGCATCTCACTCCCTTCGCTTGGGAGAGAGGCACTGCTGTGATATGTGGTGTCTGGTGTGCTCTGCAGGGCTATGAGCTATGACAAATGTATTCTCCCCCTCTCATCAGCGTCTATTTCTGTATATCTGTGATGTGATTGATTTTTTCTGATCCTCGAGTGATGGAATCGTTATGAAAAATTGCTCATCATTAGGCTGGTAAGTTAGACACTCAATCGATGATTAGTGCGAGTGTGTGTATTGCATGCATCCTTCAGGTATAAGCGCAAGCGCAGCCGATTGACGAATGACAGATGTACCCATCAATTACACAGCACAACTCTCTTCCTCGGTCTAGGCCAGGGATGAATATTTGCTACATATGTAGCAGATTTACTTCATTTTTTTCAAATTCTTCTCTTACTACGTAGCAAATTTTTTCTACTTCGTTAAGTTTTTGCTTAAAATACAACTTTTCAATACCTACTTCTACTTTTTACTTTGCTGTAATGGTTCAAGCAAAAAAATATCTTATTTTTTTTATAAATTTAAAAACAGTTTGATGCATATGTACAATCTTGTAAGAAAACATTGTTATAAAAATAACTTGTTAGAGCTATTATCATTCAGTTTTTCTTTTATTTGATGAGAAAATATTGTTATTTAACAACTTTATGCCATTTTTTACTATCTGCTACATTTTTTGTAAATCTACTTCGATTTTTTGAGGATTCTGCTACATATTTTGGGTTGCTCATATTCATCCCTGGTCTAGGCCCTTGGCTGATGCGCGCAAACGCAAAGACAAGAAAACCAATGACAATGAGAATGGAATGGCCCTGAAAGTTAATGTCCCCCTTGCGAGGATTGATCATATTTTCAGCGTTTAATTGGAGTTGATGCGTCGTCTGGGTGATCATCAACAATGTTTTAGATCGTTTTTTTTTTCCTCTTTTTCCTCTTACTCTTGTCGTGTCGGCCAGCTATGACCGGCTAAATGATTTTAAGATTAATCGAGTGACATTCGGAGTTACAATTTTGGGTTTTTGTAGAATGATCCATCATTTGTGTTACCTGGGCTATGGGAGGAGAAAATGAAAGGGATCCGCGGTCTGCTCTCGGGTATAAACATTTGAATTAATGGCTTTTAGTCGTGTTATATGTGATGGTTTTTTGAAGATACGCTTATCTACGTAATTGGAAGTCGATGGACATGTGTTTTACCAAGAGGCGATCACTTTGTCGGAGATTATGTTGAAATTTGTGTCCTTTTCCTTGAGTGAGTGAGGGCGTTTGAGGGTTTTTTTCTTTTTGTTGCTTATGTTTGACAATGTTCAGGTATTTTGGAAGCGATTATAGTAAAATTGGTGCCTAGAAATTAATTGAATTTTTTCAGAGAAACTCCTAGTCCAGTTCAAAGGAGTTCGCTACATGAAGCTATATCACCATAGCACAGCTACGAATGGAATCAATAGATTAGGGTTCAATCAATATTGAATTAGCTTGTTGAATATTGGCTATTCTGGTGCTAAGCTTCACTCAGTATTAAGTATAAGTACATTTGGTTAAAGAACTTCGGAATCATGAGAGATTAGTGAAGACGATCATCAGAATCTGAGATTAAGTATCCAAAAATAGTCTAAAGTTTGCTTGTTCTAAGCTAAACTAAGACCAGTACCTGCTACACGTCTTCCAGTTGTATCTAGATCGGGTTGTTTGAGGATCCCAAAAAGACAATCTCGGCCAGAAGGCAGTAGAATCCAAAGCTATACAAGAATTACGACCAAACAACTAGAATAAGGAAGCATATTAACTTGCTGAGGTGGTCATAATAGTTTGGGGTTAACCTTAGTTTCACTTAATATCTTTCGTTAACGACTTCTTCCACTTGATTGGCCCACCTAAAACAAGTTTCCCTACCGTTTCCCTGCGATGTGCTTTCGAAAACCCGTCAAGTACCTTTCCCACCCATCGTAGTCTGGCAATACGTAGTCTATGGTGACATTTTGTACTCGTATTGTATTTCGAAACAAATACGAATTTCTTCATCCGCTTTTGATAAGGTTCATTCTTCCACACCGTAAAGTAGGATGGTCAAGTTCTTGTAAACGGTAACCTTGTTTCTCAATTGCTTCCTTAAGCCAAAGAGGTTACCAAGAGTCATTCTACGTTTGTTTTTCGCGCTGATGTTGTTTTCCTCGTTCATAGTGTCTCCTAGATGGGTGAAGACCTGCACTATCTCAAAGTAATATCTGTCTGTAATGGCGTTTTTCAAATTCGTCGATGTTCTGTGTGATTGTTTGATGACAAATATATACTCCGTTTTGCCCTCATTAACCACCAGACCCATTTTTGACGCTTCTGATTCAATGCTCGCAAAAGCACCTATGACATCGCTTTTGCTTCTTACAGATTCTAGAAAGACTGTTCCTCTGGTGTTAAAACTTGAATTCTGTACAATCTATTCAAGTATGATGTTAAAGAAATCATAGGACAGTTTGTCTTATTGTCGAAAGCCTTTTTCGACTTCAAAAGGTATCGGTGAGTTCTTTAAAAACCTTGACGGATCCAAAGTCACGCTGCATAGTCGAATAAAGCGGCAACTATCCTCAAAAAATTCGGAGATTCGTTCTCCGAAGTATACTAACTGTGGACAATGACAGCTTTTTGTGGATGGAGACAAAATTGCTCAAGAGGCGACTGTCCGCGCCTACCTGAAAGAAGAGTATAAGTGAGATTTCTGGATTTCAGCAACAAGCAGAAGTGATTAAGTGATTGTGTTGTCTTGAATGAAAATCTGCATCCTATCTGTCAAACGTGAATGGATGAAAGGATGAAGAGGCAAAAATACTAACCATGTTCTGTGACAAAAAACTGTTGTGCGTAGTACAAAATTATGACAGTCAGTTGACGGCCAATGTAATAAAGGTACTCATTCCGACAGCAGGAGTTTTAAGGCCTGATCGTATTAGAAGTGCCAAGATCTGTGTAATCCTTCACGCCAAAAATTACATCTTACAAAAAATACAGCACGGATTGCTCACTTGGTGTTGTAAAGAAGTTACAAATGCACACCCTACCGCCAGCTAATACACATACCAATGCTAATACACATACAATGGCACATGAAATTTTTCACTCACGCCATAGAGCCCACACGCATTAGGTGTAGTTAATTTTATAAGCCATCGTGAATAATACGAGAAGGGAGAAGTCAGCCCACGTTGGAGAAATACCAATCTAGAGTACAGGCTACTTCTACTTAAGGAAAACCTTACTTACTTTACTTATTTACTTAGGTGGGCATTACAGTTCAGGGTGAACCTGGGCCTCAGCCAAAAGCCTTCTATAACGACTTCGATTTCGGGCGAGCTCTCTCCAGTTTCGCACTCCAAGTCGGTTGAGGTCTTCATCCACTTGATAGCACCACCTAAGACGAGGTCTTCCCCTTCCGCGATTTCCCTGCAATGTGCTTTCGAAAACCCGTCAGGCCGGAGCGTTTTGGTCCATCCGCTCTACATGACCCAATCATCGTAGCCTCGCGATGGGTACTCTTCTGGCTATGCCTATGTTGCGGTACAGCTCATACAGCTCGTTGTTGTATCTTCTTCTCCACACATTGTCTTCGCATACGGGACCAAAGATCATTCATAGAATTTTTCTTTCGAAACGATCAAGGGTTTCCTCATCCGCTTTCGATAAGGTCCATGCTTCCGTGCCGTAAAGCAGGACTGGGATGATTAAGGTCTTATACAAAGTTACCTTGGTTTTTCTGGAAAGGGCTTTTATTTCTTAATTCTTCTTAAGCCAAAAAGCCAACGATTGGCAAGAGTAATTCTCTGTTTGATCTCCGCACTGATGTTGTTTTCCGTGTCTATAGCGGATCCTAGGTATACGAAGTCCTGTACTACCTCGAAGCTACATATGTCTGTCTGTCGTGACGTTTTGTCCAATTGATGTTCTGTGCTATTGTTTGATGACAATGGTTTGATCGATTAAGAGATGGTGAATATCGATATTATGTTCTCGGGTTTTTTCCAAGATCTGTCGTAATGTGAAAATTGGTCTATTGTGGACTTCTCTGGTCTAAAACCACATTGATAAGGACCTATCAAGTTGTTGACGTGGTGTTTCAGACGTTCACATATTATAGCAGACAAGTTCTTATAAGCGACTTTAAGGAGGCTTTTCCCTCTATAATTGGCCCAATTGTAAGGGTCTCATTTTTTTAGGATCGGGCATACGATACTGAGGTTCCATTCATCGGGCATACTTTCTTCCGACTATATCATGCAGATCAGCTGGTGCATGCTTCTTTCCAACTGATCTCCAGCTGCCTTGAAAAGTTCAGCATCAAGCCATCTGCACCTGCAGTCTAATTTGATTTAAGTTTGCATATACCAAGCTTAACTTCCTCTAGGTCGGGAGGACGGCATTCTTGATCATCGTCCAAGCTGAATGGGGCAATCTGCCTGACAGCGGAATTTGTGTCCTCATCGCCGTTAAACAGTCTGCAGAAATGATCTTTCCAGATCCTCAGTAGCGACTGTGACTCAATAACTATGTTTCCCTGCTGGTCTTTACAGGCTTGAGTTCGGGGTTTGCCACCCTGGCAGGATCTTTTTACCTTTTTTTTTAAAACTTCCGAATCTCGTTTCTGTCATGGCATCTCTCTATTTCCTCAAACGATCGCTTTTCATGCTGCTTCTTTTTCTTTTTGAGAAGTCGGTGTTCTTCCCTTCTTTTCTCCTTATAAATCGCGTTATACTGATCGTAAGCAGCCCTCGTTCGTGTTTGCATAAGCATTTGTCGTGCTTTTTGCTTGGCTGCATTTACCTGCCTGCATTCTTCATCGAACTATAGGTTTCGTTGTGGTGGCCGAGTGAAACCCAGACCCTCAGAGGCAGCGGTTCTGATGGCTTCTTGGCATTGCTGCCACAAGTCTGCAAAGGCGGCATGGGATTCAAGGATAATTTAAGGGACACTCGATTGGAAAAGGCATTGGCAATCTCTTGCGATTGTAGCTTTCCGACGTCATATCTCTTCACAGCGTTAGTTCTTGCTGGTCGTGAACAAGATATCCTCATTCGTACCTTATACAACAAGGTAGTGGTCCGAGTCAAAGTTGGCCCCTCGGAAGGTTCGGACATCGCCAGGAACGATTTTCACATCGTGTCTTGGGCCAGGGGTACGTAATGTGCCCAGTGCCCAGAGATTCCCAATTTTAGCAAGGTCTCCTTTGAGTAAGCAGCTAGCACAAATCCTCCACTAGCCTCTCAAAGACGTTTGGGTTTTATCTTACCGGCTATTAAGCTGTTAATGCCAGGATTTGCCTATTGATGCCAGTATTTGACTGTTGATTTACCAGCGATTAAAAGCCAGTACTTGATGACCGTTTTGCCAGCATAGGATTAAGGAATAAGGACCTACCAGCGTTGGAACCACCGATCACCAGAATTAGAGATAAGAATTAATAAATATTATATTAGACTAGCTTTAAGACCAACAAAAGGATTGGAACTTCTTCGTAACCGAAGTTTTCTTTGGTCGACCCTGGACCCGACGAGCAAACCCAAGCTCGAGAGAAAAAAGCACATCACAGTGTTTTCATATTCAGAGCAGAGGGCGAATAAAGAAAAGTAAATAATAAAGGCAGATCAAAACCGCTCTTGGTACAGACAAATGCAATGGACATCAGCAATTGATTGGCCTCACAGGAAAGATCCAAAGCCGGGAGGTTTGCTTACGCATTCCTGAGTTCAACGCGACATGGCGCACTTCAAGAGCGGATCACTAATGTAAATCAGTTTAGTGAGACAGCTGTGATCCATTCTAGTTTATGGGGGAAAAAAACCTTTAATCAACAATCGGCAATCGATCTCATGCTAAAGAAGTCACAATTCTCTATACAACCTACAGTATGTTCGCTCTCGAAGTGTTTTCCTTCATCAACATCCTTCCTTTTAGTTGGAATCTTCCCACAATTTCATTTATTATTTGAAATTTTAAGGTTTAAATAAACAAATAGCAGCTCCAGGGCCTAGCGCATTTCTCACAACCGTGCCTACAATTTTTTGCCGGTTCCGAACGGCTAATCGAGAAAGTGCTTTTCATGGCAATGAAATTACTAATGGAGGCTTGCCTCAAGAACGACGTTACCCGTGGAAAAACACTTTTGCACCTGTTAAGAATTCTGGAGGAATTGCAAGCATTCGAAGGTTTTTTACTGTAGATTTGAGTTATTATTCCTCTTGGCTGAACGTTCGAGTTTGCAGTCGTAAAGCTCCTAGACGCGACGTAATTTTATTACCATTTATATGAATAACCAACTTCTGCTTTATTCTGATTATGAAGATTGCAATAAAAAAGGTTTTTCTGTCTAACACTTCAATACTCTGCTCCAGCACGAAGTTTCATTCTATTGGGGCATTATAAAATTCCATCATGACAAACTCCACAACGACAATAGCATTTGACACTCACAATTCATTCGGCAGCATTCCGGCAGTTCTCTAAAGCGCAAAATCAACATTAATTACAACTGTCGTCCTTCCATGGCAATAATAATTGTCCACCATTTGAGAAAGGGCAACCGCTGGAGCCGCACCGAGGGAGGAACATAAATACATGAAAAAGTCATACCGCCATTGTTATGCAAATGACACTTCTCAACACGCTACATTTGTACACGCTGCAGCTAACGCTGTCAGGTTCAGCGTTCAGGCGGTAGTTGCACAGATGCGACTGCATTCATACACAAAGCTCGGGATCACGCGCTTTGAATGTTTTTATACCTCTACCAGTCTCCACTCTACTCCGCTCGCCTCCCATTGATCCAGTTGGGTCCGGTATTTTTTAGTTTTATTTTCTTCTGATAATAACAAAAGACTCTGGAACTGCGCGACAACGACAACGACAACGAAAAGAAACAAAACAACACTGGGAGCATGCAAGGTGGCAATTATTAAATTGGCAATTGGATGTCGTAGCCAGGCCAACTACACTCTATACACACACTGTGCACTCTGCCGCCATGCTGTGCAGGGAAGTCAATTAGAAATTGCGTCACTTAAATGCAAATGCATAGGTAGCTTTGGAATGGGATGCGGTAGTGGTTGGCATCACTTGTGGCATGTAGTGTATAGGTATGTGCTGTGTTAGGTTGGGTTTGGGTTCCCATCGCATCGCGCAGTGCAACGCGAATTAGTCGCTTGGAATGGCCCCAAACGACAAGCGTGACAGTGATACACACTCGCCGTAACAAATTTCAGCATTGATTGGCGTACTAGAAGATGGGAAAAATCTCACAGTTGGTGTCTTTTTTATTTAGAAAAGATGACAGGCCCATTTGTGGAATGGAGGAGTTGGGCGATCGAGTTGGTTATAGTATCATTTGTTGGTTGGTTAGCTAATGGAATGGGGTTGGTATATAAACAGGTAGAACGGGTTGAAGTGTTAATTGGCCACTGTCAGCTGAGTCATTTGAGACTTCAATCAATGTTGAGTGAGCCTTATAACAGCGAGACCGTGGTGAAAGAGTGTGTGGGAATTGTGCCTTCAAACATCTAACTGATCGGATTTTAAAGGAAAGATGAAATGTTCACTACCTGAACTTGGGCTTCTTACAAAAACCTACAAGCCAAAGCCAATGGAAAGGAGATGATTCTAGATACACTTGCGCAGTATTAATGGAGCCGCAGCTGGAATCGAAGGAAAGGTACACTGCCAAAGCATTCTTGCTTCCATATCCAAACCCAGATTGAGAGCAACATAAAACTCCAGTTGCTGTAATACGACACCATCATCGCCAGTAGCTGCGAGTAGCATCATAACACCACCTCGTGATCCGTCTTTGAGCATTTTAAATTGCCTATTAAAGGGAATATCAAAGATGCTTACAAAACTATGGCCCGCTTTACTATTTCATTCCAGACACTTTAATTACCCACCAACATGTCATCCATTAGTCTCCTGAAACCTACAATAAGAAGACTGTGTTTCGATATGAAATTCGATCTCAAATGCATTGCAACATAATAGAACCAGTAGCTGCTCTGGTATTTTATTCCAATTCAACCTCATTAATTGGGCAACGAATAGAGACGTCGGTGGTTTCAATTGACGTCCTCTACCCACGAATCGTCAGCCTATGGGCGCCCCCTACACGACGACGAAGTGAACAACAGCGACGACGACGACGACGACGACTACGACGACGAAGACATAATGGCCTCTTGTTCGTCATGATCGAACAACAACAGCAGATCTAGCACCCAAAGCAGTGCCAGCAACTGCAGGAGCATTTCCTCAACAGCAGCAACGACATCATCCGGAGGAGAATAGCTGCACAGATATAACGGCAACAGCACAGCATTTTGATTTAATTCAATTTTGATTTCGATTTAATCACGAACTACAACTTTATGCCATGTGTACTTGAGGAGTGATTTAATGAAAGCCATAAATTACCCAACGAAAGACTTACTGCTGTTTTATGGGTGCAAGGCATCACCCTCCCATCTCCCCCATCTCCCATATACCCTCATTTCTGTCCTCCTGTGCCGATTTCTAAATTATTTCTACTGTCCACACCACGAGTCAGTGGTGCGGTTGATCCAGTTGGATGCACTTTTTACTAAGACCGTGTGCCATAAAATCAAACTTTAAACTCAACTGACCGTAGCACCGAGAGAGACTTGAGACTGACTGCACCGACCACCAACTCAACCAACGAACGGACGCATGGATGGATGAATGAACCACCTGAGTTTCTGTCATCCGACTTTGAGTTAGCTTCGAGTCCTATTTGAAGCACGATAATATCTATAAAGGAGCCTATGAAACAAGTGCGCTGGTGCTGCCATTGCTAGAGGGAACTCGTGCCGTTACTGAGGCTTACTTTTGAAGCTCTTTAAACGTTTCAACAATAAAATACGACAAGAGACTACAAAAAGTCTCTTCCGGAAGTTTGTCCGTCTATGGCGAATGGCGACTATGTTCAATAATAATTTTATACCTTTGGAGGTTCATGACAGCCTCGCGCGAATTAAAGTGCAGTTGCAAACAGTTGTTGTGGCTGTGCTTTTGCTTGTGGTTAATGAGAAGAAGGAAGGTGTTATGGCTTGAACTGGCTGCATAAGTAAATATAACGAGTTCCAAATGATAAGCAGTAAAGCGAGTGTGAAACCTAATTGGACGCTTTTATACTTATGGTTGAGTGGCTATGACAGGTTCTATGTTTTAGTACCGATGTCGCGGGTTTTTAATTAGAAATATATGCGGAAGACTGAGTTTGAGCTTTATAACAGTTTTTAACTACAGCGAGAGATGAGAAGACTCATGAATAAATATTGAATTTGCGGTAGGTAATGGCTGCCTTTATGGGGTAAGAGGGTATACTCGTAAGTCGTGGCTTGGTGAGTAAGCCAATGCTTTGTTGCTTCAGCCCGTCTTAGATTTAGATCACAAAAGGGTGAAGTAAATTAACAAGATGCGGCTTCTTGAATGTAGAAATGTCTGCCATGTTTTCTTAAAAAATATTTTAAAATGTTGTAATGAACCACTTTCAACCTCACCCTGTTCACCAAAACAAACTCTGATATCTGTCCTCTGTCATCCGTCGTATGTCACCTGTCATCTGTCATCTGTCATCTGTCATCTATCATCTGTCAAATGTGATTTGTCATCTGACCTCTGTGATAAGTCATCTGTTATCGGTCATCTGTCATGTGTCAACACTGTCGACAGATTTCCTCAGCTTTTCTTATTCGTTCTAAGGTTGTAACGAAGCGTTCATATGCTACCTCTTATTTTTGATACATTTCTGCTATCTAGTACTTTTGATAATCAGGAGTCGACAGCACTGAATCACGAATGTACAACGTAGATATCATCGCGATACCACCCACACAACAACAGGATGAATACATGAGACAGTAGAGTGTTTACTCTCCGAGTATAGCTCACACATGGTTCCATCGATAATATTTATTTAGGCAACCTAAATTTCGTGGAAAAAAGCATGTTCCTGCCGCCGTCAACTTATAGTAAGCAGCCATAGACACCAAGGAACTCGGTAAGAAACTAATTTGATTACCTTTTATTTTTTCCGACTGAAAACCGTCCGACCATTGTGTACTATAGGATTTCTGTAAGGAAAACCTCAATTCACAGCCCCTTAACGTCCTCCGTGCCACCAGGGGCCGTACATAAACCTGCCGATCCACCAGAGCTATTGCCTGGTGTTTTTCCGTGCCACCAAGGGGCCGTAAAAAAATCTGATTTTCTCAATTTGTTCCAGGTCAGAGTGTAATCTACGTTAAGGCACCTAACTGTAAACCCTTACAATCGAGGACCAACCGTACGGACTGAACGGCACCGTAGCTACTTTTAAGTTTAAAAGTTGTGTTAAAAGTAATAAAGAGTTGGTGCATTTAAGGTGAAGACGTAATCCTAAAGTTTCGTGTTTTTCTTCAGAAAGACCCTGGCTAGTCCAACGATCGAAACCTCGGCTGGAAAGCAAAAAGCACGTCACAAGGTTCACATTCCTCCTCTTCGGAAGTGGAACTAGGGCGGCAACGCATGTTCAGCTCATCTTATTCTGATCTTGATAGCATTTTCAATGTTGTCTTTGGTCGTTGAAGTGAAACTTACCTCCCTTGCCACTAGCCATGAGTGGCTCTTGCATCGTCGAAACATAACAGGTGACGGCTACGCCAGAGCTTTAAAATTCGTTGTGTTTATTCAAGCTGTATTGAAATATTGTAAAATCAAATGAAATATAATTACTACTTACTACTACTACTACTTCTACATAACAGCTTTCAATCCTCCTTATGTGCATTGCCAACCACCTTTTGTGGAATAACCATATACTAGACATCGCCAAAAATGCATCAAAGTGCTTAGGTTTTTGCTTCGACGATGCAAGAAATTATTTTCATCCAATGAACTGGCAGTCATCCATATAACGTACAATCGTCCTTAGATGGAGTATAACTCCCATATTTGGGCAGGTGCTCCTTCAACTCACTTGAATCTTTTGGACAGTGTTCATCAGAGGAAAGCTTTCAAAGTGATTGGATATAGGAACACCGTTGAAACTCTTACGACACTCGAACACCAACTCGTCCCTATATTATCGTTTTTTACAGACAGTGCTCTTGTGAGATTACCAGTTGCATACCTCCCCTTAAACAAATTATCCATAATACTCGCGTTTCTACGAATGGTCATCAGTTTACCCTAGAGCCCAATTAACGTACTGTTAAATACAGAGATTCCTTCTTCAGCCATACTACGTGAATGTGGAATGTATTGCCCAGCTCTATTTTAACCTCTCATTGCAATCTTACGAAATTTCACTAATTCATTTAAATAATTAATTTAACTAATGTGTATCGGTACCTCCTTTCATATTAAGGGAAGTCACAACTCACAACCCCTTCAGTTCACGCAAATTATAAAAATGAATCTGTCAAAAGTCATCTGTCATCTGTCATCTGTCATCTGTCATCTATCATCTGTCATCTGTCGTCTTTCATATGTCATATTTCATCTGTCATCTGACATCTGTAATTTTTCACCTGTCTTCTGTCATCTGTCGTCTTTCATGTGTCATATTTCATCTGTCATCTGACATCTGTTATTTTTCATTTGTCATCTGTCAGTTGTCATGAATGTGTCATCTGAAAGCAAAAACCTACGAAAATCTTTATAAGCAAACGACCCTTTCAATCCTCACAGAAATGGTTCTGAAAATCATCTAGCACTAAGTCCTTTACCCTACTCCAAGCTCCAAGCCCAGCCAAAATATTAATTTTTGCAAACAACCCTTAATGAAAGTCCGGAATTGCATAGGTTTTAGCTAAAACTCACATTTATCTCACCTGTAATCGTTAATCAATCGAAGTTCACCATCGTACCAGACATCTTGAGAGCTACTCTCAAAAGCTAATTATCTGCTTTGCCAACAGGTCAACGCGCGGCTTGTTAACGTATACTCACTGTTCCTCACCAGGAACATAAATCTGTAATAAGCAACCAACCAAGAGCTTACCTGTGTAGGTATATGCACTGATTAGATTAGTTAGATGGATCGCTGTTAATCTTTCTCTTGTGTGCCCCACAGCTGGGATTTGTTGCATCTAATTATGAGCGTAATATTTACGAGCATACTCACAATGATAACCGCAAGGTGTTCTTTCGAAAAATTTAAATCTGCCTAACGGACTGTGGATTGTCTTAATTAGACGGTCGCAAATAAATTCTAACTCCATGCCAGCCGTACAGCTTCTTTTCCTAGTCTTTTGAAAGCATATCGGGTATAGACGATAAGATTATAGGTTCGCCTCTAGATAATTTGAATGGGGTTAAGTGGGCAATGCGGAACAAAATTAAATCAGACAGGATAACAAACCGAAAATGCAGTTGAATTTAAATATGACTCAACAGAAGAAGTGGACGGGAGTTTTTAACTCTCTGATGTGTTCCATCTCTCACCTCTAGTCGATAATGGGTCTCAGATTTTTGAGCTTCTAAATGAAAGCCTGTAGTATAGCATCATGAGTAATTTGCTATTACAATCCTGAGCCTGACGGCATATTCCTTCCATCCAGGCACTCGCAATCCTCCGTCATTCTATGCCATCTGTTTGCCATTGGCACTTACCTTGTCATTCACAATATTTTTTATGACTTGCCGTTGCCGCATTTGCAAAGAGGGAATCGTTCAATAACGTATCGATCCCGAAATAGCCTTCGATTCTTTATTATCGGCTATAGACATTTCCATCGATCCACCAGCGACAACGATCTCCATTCACCTACTCCACATCGATGACGTCGATCGGTCGGTCGGAGCGCAGAGTGGTCAGCATACCGATCTGCCCTCGATTCCAACACAAAATAAAACAACAAAATAATCGGTCGGCATCCAGTGTGGATGACATTTATTATTGCAGCAAAACGTTGCCATTCGCCACATCATAAATTTCCCCCTCGAGGCGTAAATTTCATTTCTTCTCAAAGCTGCACTTCTTAATATTTATAGATCAACGATGATCGTTTTGGTTTTGGACTGGTCTTCGTAGTCGTCGGCGTCGCAGTTGTTGGTCGCTTACATAGGATTTTGTGCGGCACTTTAGAATCGATATATGTATAAGGACAAGGAGACATGACGACTTTGCAAACTTTTGCGTCAATGCTCAACAGTTTTGTGTTCCTAGGCGATCGCAAGACCATAAACAAGTACAATGGACAATGATCTTCTCGTTGAAGGTGGGAGCACTCGCCAAGTGAACTCAAAAAAGTGTGAGAAGATAGTTTGCCCCAACACGAGACAATATCACACAACGGGAATATTTATTTCTTTCAAAATCACCGATCGACATTTCAGCCCGAACTATGGCATCAGGAAGACAACCTGCTGTGCCTTTGCCGTAAAGCGATCAGCTTTCGTCGCTGAAGTCTGGACATCATCATTTTGCTTATTTTGCTCACCAGAGTGTTCCTGGTCTCGCTAAAACCAAAAATAATAGGAAAGAAATTACTTAAAAGGGGAATACCAGGGCGCGTTCGATGCAAAACTGAAAGTGTTTTTAGATCTGTGACTGCGATGGCATAGTTTCCTATTCGTTAAGATGTATACAAAGAGGACTTTGCTCTTAGTTACAAGTGGCGAGGCGCTGAGAGTGTTTTGGTTCCCGTATGAAGTATAATGAGTAGCTTGATGAATTGTAACGTAATAGGCCCTGGCTCTAGCCTCATTAACTTCTGAAATGCTTTTCATTAGTGTCAAATCTCGCTCTCCCACTTATTCAATAAGCTTTTCAATTCTTCTGGGAACGATTCCCAGTCCGCGACCTACTCTAAGCTTTTGTGTCAAAATATTTCAGCGTAGAATCAAACGCCATCTACTGTTGATTTTCTTAGCAATCACTAGGTTTATTTGTTTCATAGGTGTCACTTTTTAGTTCTTTGAAGCATTAGACGTTTATATTTTTTGTGCCGCTAGTTACAAGATTTCTTAACAGGCACCAAGACGCAGCAGTGTTGATACAGCTTCATATTCACTGGCAGTCCTTTAAGTATTAGTACAGTCATTTGGTAGGAAAAATAGCGGTTACCTGGAAAGTTTTCCGGGAGTTTTGAAATTTGGCAATTTTATAGATTTTGATGTGCTCTTTCCGAATTTCAACTTTGCCACCTCGTACTTTTGCCACTCGCGCCACCATATTGGATAAATGGCGCCCAAAATTGGATTTTAGGGAATATCTCCCTCCCGACTCATTTTACGGAAACATTTATCTACAAAATAAAATTAGAGAAAATTTCCTACAATTTATGTGCCGATATTTTTTTTTCATAAAGTCAATAGTGTTGGCGTACGAGCTCCACAAAGTGTACTCCAACACGTGTTTTGGTCATTACTCATTATATATCCAACCCGTGGCATTTATTTTAACTGTTTCTATTTGTAAATTTAAAAATTAATTTAATTCTAAAAACTACGAAGCAGCTGCCGGTAGAGCTCAATAGAAATATTTAGTCTGAGTCATCAGTGCTACAGCGAAGCTATGGGTGCAATATTTCCGTATGGTTACATCCGTAAAACAATTCATTGAGGCAGAAAGAATGGGGCCCCGATTGCGGTTGTCGATTGACTAATCGATACTCGTCTTTTGTCGATCGACATTCTTCGATTTGACGGTCGACAGCTTTCGTTCATAATTTTCTGGTCGAAGAATGTCGATCGAAAACGACAAAAGTCGAGTATCGATTAGTCAATCGACAACCGCAATCGGGGCCTGGGTAAATGGAATTTACATCTTGACACTATACAGAAAATGATGCCTTATTTTTATGCCAGTGGCCACTTCTTTTATGCAAAATCTTGCCATTTATATTTGCAAGATATGCTTAATTTGCAGGAAAAAATTACACCTGAAGAATACAAAATTTGTAAGGATATTTCACAATTAGACGTTCCGACTAATGGATATTTCACAATTAGACGTTCCGACAAATTTTGGTGTGGTATGTGGTCAGATATGACAATCAATCGTTATTGAGGACGATGAAATGTCTTGGCGGTCTTACTCATGGTTGAGGAGTTCAGGAAAGCGTGCTTACTAAGTGGACTTTAGGAATGGTATTCCTGCACAATGTTTGCGATGAAGTTGAAAAATTTTGCAATGTTGTATGTTCTAGTTCCGAGCAGCATGTCGAGATAAGAAGCTCGCGAGTTAATCGTGATAATAGTAACGTAAGAAAACTGATGGATTGGTTGTGCAACCATCAATCCATTATTTCCAGAATTGACGGAAATTATGTCAATAAGCACAGGAGTAATCGGAGATGAAAAGATAAATTGTCACATGTCTCAAGAAATTGGTAGTGCTAAAACCATAAGCAGCGATTTCTATACCGTAAAATTCAAACGAAATGACCGCATAAAATCACTTGGTGTTATGAATGCAGGCATCCAGATCGAAGATAACATTGTCCCGATTAATCCTTTATTAATTTTGCAAAGGATGTGCATTGCAAAAGAATCTGAAAAGGGACTTGAAAATTTCCTTACGTACGAACTTGCTCCATTTCCATTATCCCTTTTCAATGAGGAAGACATGCGCAAGTGTATCAAATCGTCTATGTATAAGGAATTTCAGCAACGTTCTGATGATATGAATTTTGAAAATACGATGTATATCATCGACGGAGGATACTTATTGCACCGAGTAGTTTGGAATCGCGGCGCATCATTTTCATCCATTTGCAACCAATACGTTACATACGTTCGATTGCACTATACATCCAATGCCATTATCGTATTTGTAGGATATCCAGATATCCGGGAGATTTAACGAATCGTGGTACTAAATATGCGGAGAGACCCCTACGATCACGAAAAACTGCGTCAGTAGACATACTTTTTGACGAGACAATGATCCCAAATGTGTCAAAAATAAATTCCTAGGTAATGACACAAACAAGAACCGTCTTTTTGACAAAATTTGAAGCTGACAACTTCATGGTGAAACAAGAAACTTATAATCCCATCGTGGATGATATGGATGAAATTCCAGACTGTAACGTTTCGATTAAATGAATTCGCAACACCTTGTCCACCAAGTACAGCGAAGCGAGGGAGAATGCACTAGATTTTAGGATATTCCATTGTATGTGGATAAGGCCTATTGGGGATACCACGATAAAAAAAAAACGCGCCGCTTACACTACCTGTAGAAATGAGTTTTTTGGCCAAAACGCGTGTTGGAGTACACTTTGTGGCGCTCGCACGCCAAAACTATTGACTTTATGAAAAAAATATTAGCCCATAAATTGTAGGAAATTTTCTCTTATTTTATTTTGTACTATAGCGACCCGCCCCGGCATCGCACGGGTTTGTACTTACTTACTTACTTGCTTATACTAAGCACACTACAGAAAAACTTAAATTTAGAGTAAAACATTTCCTCTTTTCCCATACCATTAAGATTTCCTGCTATCTTTGGAATATTCATACACAACATTTTCAATTATTTACTTTTTACATTTTTACCTCTCAATTTTTAAATCTGAAATAGGTTTCTTCGAAAATATGCATTTGAATCACTTGCTGCTGGAAAGGGCAATTTTGATCTACATGAAATGCACCACGTATTTAATGTATTTAGTTGGATAAGGGATGAAACTGTATAGTTTAAAATTGCTTGGTAAATAACCCATAATTTTTTGTAATACCTATGTAAGAGATTTCAATTTGTTTACTTTTTATAGGTACATCTTTTTATACAACTCCATAGCACATAAATTTGATCTATCTCGTAAGGTTTAGCGTTTGCAATGCAAGCGCAGAAGAATATGTTTGTTACGACATAATTTGTCGGCTTTTCTCTGTTATAATATACATGTATTATACATACAAACATTCCTCTTGAATTACTCTATTCATTAAAAAAAAAAACTGCATCAAAATCCGTTGCGTAGTTTTGAACATCTAAGCATACATAGGGACATAGACACAGAGAAAGCGACTTTGTTTTATACTATGTAGTGATAGTGATATAAATGTTTTTATCGTAAAATGAGTCGGGAGGGAGATATTCCCTAAAATCCAATTTTGGGCGCCATTTATCCAATATGGTGGCGCGAGTGGCAAAAGTACGAGGTGGCAAAGTTGAAATTCGGAAAGAGCACATCAAAATCTATAAAATTGCCAATTTTTAAAACTCCCGGAAAACTTTCCAGGCAAACTGCCAAATGACTGTACTATATGCCAATGAATAAAATGATTGAAAAAGTCACACAAGTTGGCATTGCAGTGAGTCCAAGAACTCAACGTTGCAGAAAGTCCTTTGATAACTCCATCACATTGGTATGTGGGACAGAAGATGTTTACAATTAATCTCCACAAAAACAAGTACAAATTAAGACGTTTATTTGGTAATCCAAAAACACAAAAACCGTGTGAAGCAAGACGATAAAAAATTATGCTCCCTGCGGTGTGCTACTGTGTGACTGTAAAGTGGACTTTTTTGTTTACTCCCGCTGCAGAATTTCAATTTCCCAACTAATTACTCCATAAATTCTTCTCCTTCAATTGCTATCCCCGACTAAAGATGTTTGTGTATTGTATCACTCTATACATGTGTGGGAGGGGGGATTTGGGTGAATCGTCCCGGATGGCGGGGGTGTTCCAGCCATGTTCTTCCACATATCACCGCTCTGATGGTGTCTATAGCTAAAATATAAACTAAACACTAAGCTGCGTGTGAAATGGTGTTAATGCGCGACGTGTCGGTCTTTAACTAAAAAATTTTACGAGGCAGATTTGTCCGTCTGTCTTCTCAAATGTTGTGTTTTGTTTTCATTTCTCTGGAACTGGGAAAGTTTGCGTTTCGTTCTTATTTCAATTGGTCGACCAGGTAAAGGCTTTTTGTTTTTGTTTCTGTTGTTGAAAACTTCAATAAATCGTCTATTTCTGGACAAAATGAGGAATTTAACGCTGCAATTTGGCAGCAAAGCGGTCCATCGATCACGTTGAAAGTTTAGACTAAAAAAAAAAGAAATACCAATTACCTGCCAATGGAGGTGGGACGTTGAAAAAGCGCTCACTCGCCTATAAATTTGGTTTGGTGGTGTCAAAACAAGCATTTGGACTCTTGGAGCTTTTCGGTTGGTTGCCTACGATTTTGGAACTTTGTATTGTGATGATACTGCGATTTTGTTATTTCCAATTGTTTAGACAATTATTTGTTAAGAGTATTTAATTTGGGAATACTTTTGTGAGTGCGCTTCGCAGGCAGAAATATTGTTTGTTTATACACACGCGGCTGTTTCCAAATATCTTCTTTTTCTTAAACATTTGAAGGTTTGTATTCTAAGCAGGTCCATGTTATGTGCTAGGAAAACACAATAAGAAGTTCGAACAAAGTATTTTAAGCTGCACTTAAGCTAAGACACGATGTAATGTCCAGTTTAAGGACTTAGTTTCAATAGCTTCAAATTGGTACCACAGTATGGACGGAATTCTGTGATTGTCTTAATAATTTAAGAAGCTATAAGGCTATATGAACTGACCGATTTGAGTACCTAATTGTTATATTTAGAAAACAAAAGCTGGAAAGTCGGAATGCGATGAAAGCTAATATCTAAGGCTTAGACAAGACAATCTGTCTCTACTCTCGCTCCCAGTGAATTATGGTGGAGACTTTTGTATGTTTAAAATTATTTTCGATCCTTTAATCAGGCAAATTCTATAACGTTACAAACTGATGAAATCTCAGGGCGTAGCTTATCTCCAGGGAGGTTACACAGTGTGGTTTAAGCTTCTGAACAGAAAGAAGTCACAAAAAAAAAAAACAAGTAAAGTATTGATTAAATTGCCTATATGTAGCCGGAATAGCCAATAGCCACTTTTTAACAGTATTGCACTGCTGAAATACATGCAAGTGCAAGCGCAAGTCTGCATTGTTCTTCTTCTTTAGACAGGAATTTGGTGTGCGTTGCGTACTGACAAACAAGTCTGTCTGTTACGCGGGACGTGGGAGTAACCAGAAACATCAAATTATTTATCCGCGACCCGCGAGAGCTTTTAAGTTCTCGAATTTAATAATTTTACTGCAATGGAAAGAGCATTCTCACTTTTGCCTCCATTCCTTACAAAATATGGTTGAGGGAAATGGGCTAAGCCCCAATGATCCCCTCTCTGTTGCAGTATTCTATATATTTTTTGGTTTCTAGCCTAGGTATGACTCATCGATGTTTAAGACGCTTTCTTAAAAATCTTAAAAGCCTCACTAGTTGACTCTTTGAACGAGCACGGATTAATTGCAATGGTTCGTTACAGAGCACTCTTCTTAGAAGACAAAAACAGTCTCATCATAAAAGAATGAAATAAAAAATGACTAGCTCAGCATTAGCATTTCTGTCTGTTAACTGGGAGGTTGGTTGTTCGAGTCTTAGAAACATCAAAGGAAAAATAATTTTCCTTTGGCAAGTCTTCCGAGAGCGAAATACACTGCGATGAAAATTGTTTTCTAACTCAGCCGTTCGGAATAAAATTAAGTCCTTGGAGGTAGGTAGGTCTTTGAAATGCGGTAAGGTAAGGCCCAAGTTCTCTATAGCTCTGTTGCTTCACCCTATTTATGTGTAATATAATTGATGAGGAGTGAAACGGGCCTACATTTTTTGACAGTTTCGAAAGTCTTATTCAGGAAAACACTTTATTCTGATGAAGAGGCATGAACTAAGGTAGTTTTGGATTTTCTTAAAAAAGGCAATCAACATTCTTACTATGATTTTTCTTATATGTTTCTTATAAGCATTTAAGAAGTTCTGAAAATAATAAAAGAACTAAAAAGTTCAAAATTTTAGAAATTTAGCAGCTAATGAAGTAGGAAGTCTTGGCACCACATCCATGGGAGGGGAATGACTTCAACCTTTATTAAAATTAAAGGATAATTCGTATCCAACGGCGCGCGGATACGCACTTATTACTTTATGATAATGGTTTTATATGGCCTTCTTTTGAGATTATAGGGCGCAAGTGAAAATTATTTTATTTTATAACATTCTTGTTAACAGGCCATGTATTCTGCAGACTCGTTTTACTTCAAGGCCCGGACGGT
Source organism: Melanostoma mellinum (assembly GCA_914767635.1). Classification (NCBI taxonomy): domain Eukaryota; kingdom Metazoa; phylum Arthropoda; class Insecta; order Diptera; family Syrphidae; genus Melanostoma; species Melanostoma mellinum. The sequence goes on from OU612059.1 coordinate 33,188,645, forward strand.
GGCCTGGTAGTTTTCTCACTTTTGGATTCTTGTTGCTGTTTGACAATACGTTAATTTTCCTGGTAACGGTCAAATGTTTGCTGCATTACACATTTCCCAAAGTTACTCCGAAACCAAACAAAGGAGAAGTAGCAACAAGTTAACCATCATCTGTCTTCACCAACAACAACAACAGCATTGACGAGTACATGACAGAAGTAAGACGATGAAGTTAAAAATCTATGGGATTTGCCACACCAAGTCTCATTGGACAGTTCCTCAACTCTTCCAACTCCAAATGAGTTCGCGAACTAAAAGTATTTTGAGACATCCATCCGTACCCGACCATATAGAGAAAGAATAAAGTACTTGGTTGCCATTCAAGAAGGAACAAGAAGTTATCTTTGTTCAGAAATGTTAAGTTTAATAGTGTTCAGTGCTATCTGTTGATTTTGGTTTTCCCGTTATTGGATTTAGTGTGCAGTTCAGTTATTGAACTTCAATACGCTCTGGTATTTCCATTTCTACCTCTCTGTTGAATTTTGTGTCTAGTGCTTCATCACCAGTATAGAATTTAGTAACTCCTACTACCTGAGAGCAACCATTAATCTACTTAATTTCATTTCAGGAAGTGAGATCTCTTATTACCGTAGTTTGAGTCTCAAGGACTTAGACTTGAAGGCCAGTCTTGTCATCATCAAAGTTGAGTACCAAGCCGTGAAGTCCACAGTCATTACCCAACCAGCCAAAGGTCAGAGTCGAACCGTTTCTCACCGGAACACGCTTCTCCAGAATCTCAACTCACAAGATGAAGGTACTTTGTGCATCGAAATTTTCAATTGAATCATATACATATTAACACCACTGAATAAGCTTGCAAAGTCAATTTTTTAGAACATCAGAATAAAACTAAAGTTTTGTTGCATCCATAGTTCCCCTTGGATCCGACTAGCTTACCTCAGCCACATATAAAAAGCATCCTCACATCGGACGGTGACGAAACGGCTGAAAGCATACGTAATGATAGTCTTTTTTTAGAAGGATCAGCGTTGAACTTTAAAACGGTGGCTTTCTCATTTCAGGTATGAATTTTCTAACGATTGTTTCTTGTTCATTTCATCCAAATGCTGACGAAGTAAATACATAGATGACCCTGTACGTGACTGGTGTTTATCGTTTTTACTGACTGAAACTTTTTCCCAACGCTTCAATGGATCCACATGATTCCAAGTCTCAGACATATGGTTTTTTTTTAAAGCAAATGGATCTGGCAAGAGATTGTTGGGCCTTCGGCCTTGTAAATCGGGTTCGGATGTCTTGAAATTGCGGTCAGGGGTGTTGAAAAGCTAGACGGGTGTGGGTTAATATAAAACTCGTCAAAATCATTTCAGAGATAAACGATCAGAAGTTCTCCTCCTAAAGAGGTGGTCAAGTGCTATGTATCAGAATTTCCGTAGATTTTACACCCTAATTCCTACATGTAACGCACCGCAACGTTTGTATTACTAGACTCCCATATGGTGTGACTTAATACTTGAACGCCCATAACTGTATGAGCTTATGGCACAATAGGTTTCATATAGATTTTCCAATTCTCAGAGCTGCTTTGAGTCAACTCAACACACAATTTAGCTGTTTGAGCTCTTTTGATAATTGGTAGATTGGTGTCACCTTACTCTGGTCCTTTCTCTGCATAGGTATGTCTCGCTGATGTCTTAAAGGTCCCTATAAGAAGGCAGAGAAACATCACAAAATGTCAAATCTTTCTAAAAAAACAAACAGATGAATTGTAACGCTTCGTTACAAGGTCCTTTTAAGGCATAAGTAGATGTAACTTGCAAATGATTGTGAAACAGTTAAGCTTGAGGCATAGCAAGTTCCTGTGTACAATGAAGGTAGCCACCCAAAATAACGCCGTACACCACACAAATTTTAAACTTGCGGCACCTCTGCTAGACTGGCAGGTTCTCATGCCCTTCATGACTCCGAAACCTTAATGACTCACATGATGCCTTGTTAATTTGCGTTCGCTTAGTCTGTAATAGGCTGAGTTCAGCTTTTATTGCTATTAATGTCTACAATCAGGAGAATGCGTTTTGTTTCACCACCTTAATGACCTTCTTAAAATCCAACCGTCCATCATTTTCACCTCACGGTTAACATTGAATTCAGTACAGGTACATTAGGTCACATGCACATGTGTGCGGGAAAGCTCCGTTACGACTTACGAGCATCGTCGTCCGTCCCAATGAAAATAAAAATTTCCCTAATAATGGAATATCATTTCATTGAATTTGAAAGTAGAAACATATAATTGTTAATCATTTTTCTTTCAAGCACATCAGGAACAGGCAACCCCTTTCCCTATCTTCATCCATAGGTAGGTACTATGGTTGTACAAAACATATTCGTTTATTGTTTTATGACCTCAAGCCTAAGAGAAATGTGCTTTCTTAGAAGCACCTCTGACAGCCATTTATATATTGGCCTGTGATATAATTTCTCGTTGAATTTATGAGGCTTGAATTATGGGCAAAAGTAGCCCTCCTCCGAATGGTCGGTCATTCAGTGCATTACTGTATATCTGTCTATCTCTACTTTCAAATGCGTTCCGCTATTTCTTTCAAAATTACACACGATCACGTGATGTTCAAAGAAAACAATATTCACACAAACTGTGATCACGACTTTGTTGACGCTGTACCTACTTCTTTCTTCTTCTTCTTTTTTTTTACTATAAAAGAAGTGCTTACGCAGAGTGACGATGTCCACTGCCAGAGAAATTAGATTCAATGGTACCATCACCGCAATACACCAAAGACCCGCACAGCCAAGCTAACCATCTTCACTGTGGTAATTAACATTTCAAATGCAGCAACAACAACAAAATGTATCTTTCTCACTGAATACGCGCATAATTATTGAGATTTAATTAGGCAACGACCACAAAAAACCAACGAATGTGTGCGTTTGTTTGGCGCCCAACGCTTCAAGAGGAAAAGTAATGGCTATGGCACTGGCACCCCCTGATCCGATTCATGGAAACTCGCGATGTAACTGGAAGATTTCTTTTCTCTACTTGAAGAAGTCTTTTGCGAACTTGTACTGCTCTGTGGACTTAGATAGAAATTGAAGACATCAACTTACGACATCGGTCGCTTTTCGCTCAAACTACCAAACATCCTCGCTTCAGTTGGTGTCTGGTGCTAGAGAGACTTCTAAAGCTAAGCAGTGTGAGGCTTTCACACAAAATCATTGTAAAAGACAGCGCTTAATTCTCTTTTGAAAAGGTTTTAAATGAATGCCAATGAATATAGAAGCAGCATCAGAGTCAACGAAGTGTATCCTTGGTTGATTAACGACCTAAAATCAAACAAAAACAAAGCCGCATGGCTAAGGATCCTTCTGCTATCGTTACCATAAGACTTTCCAAAGCATCTCTGAATGCTTAACTCAAGTTCAGGGATCCATTCTAAGAAAAGGCCTCAGTCTCGAAGGCATCAACCAACCTTTACCAGAAATCTATGACAGCCGTTGTCCTTCCAGTTGTTTCCACTGTATTTTCGGTTATAGAACTTCAGTCATATTGCTTACTTGGCCAGGCCACCACCCACAGTTCAAGTAAATCACCAAAACCAATCACCACGCAAAAAAAATCAAAGTATAGAGCCTTTTCCATGATTTGTTCGGCCTTAGGTAAACATCAATGAGTCCCTGGGCATAGTTATGCGTCTTTATTTCGATATGCAAACCACGTCCACATGAGTATCAGGCATTGAATTCAATACTTTCCCCCCATAACAAAACCGCAAACACACACTCTCATACATTCCTTTGTGGTGCGCGGCCAGTGCGAGATTAAGTGCTCGCGATAAATTTTTTTGTATAAATCTTAACAATAAGTCGCCTGAGGACAATTATCCTCCTCCATCACTGCTGCAAGAAAGCAAAAAATACATAAAAATAAAACAAAAGCCCAACATAGGAACACACTCTGCGAAAAGGCCAACAATAGAAGGGGAGACTTGGCCGCATATAATGACGAATTCGCGCATAGAAGGGGTGACTTGCAGGGCTGGACTCCTGCGTTCCACAAAACAGAAATGGTTTTACATTTCCAATTCATAAAAAGACAGTGAGTCAAGAACAAATCCTTGTCGTTTACACGATGACTGAGTTTAGTTGAAAATGCCAAACAGGAATTTCTGCGCTCGCCAAACAAAAACCGAATGCAGCCCTGGAAACACTGACATAAAAGTCTCCTTTTGGCTGTAACAGCAGCAGCTGATTTCTGTGATCCATTGGCATTTCGATTGTTGGCCAATAATATAATCTCCGGTGGAGTCAATTCCACCAGCGATACTTAATCAGGAAGACGATAAATATGCTCTCTTACAAACAATGAAGCAATAAATTTGTTTGCAAATGTTATAGGGTTTGGGACTACGCCCTGTGTGTGATGCCATTCCATTTTGATCAGAGATGGTGATGATGCAGCTTGACCAACTTGCTGCCATCACATTAAATTGTTTTTCAATAATATTTTGGTCGTATGATGAAGAGTGAGGTTGAGCTGTATATGAGCTAATCGTATATTTTATTTGTTTATAAAAATAGACTCGCGACTTTGTAGGTTAAGTGCTGTTTCAATGTTTCATAGATAACATCACAGACGTAGAACAGAAACGAGATGTGATCCAAAACAAAAATGAAAATAAAAAGCGGAACTAGCCGAAGAGTGGCATTTTCAAGTGTTCAAGTGACGCCAATGTGTTCTCGTTGCTTCACTGTGGACTGTCCTGATACTGATGCTATACCAAAGTGAAAAGAGAAATGTCTTTGTCTACAGGGGGATTTAGAGAGAGGGTTCTTCTTTTGCATGCATTGGACACATTTTTGAATGGGGGGATTATAAAAGAGGCAGAATCTCGAGTGCTTTTGGTTGGCGTTGGGTTTATGCTTGAAGAGTTCCGTCATAAGCGAACGTTATCTTTGACACGAGCGATTCTTGAGGCACACACAGACTTTAAAATGAGCCATGTGTTGTGTTTTTGGTTGGATTTGTCATATCTGGAATGAGTCGCCATCATATGCATCACCGGATGGAGTCGGCTAAGAGGTTCTAAATTTGGGTGCCTATATCAAATGGCTTATGAGGATCGCACGCAGGAATGTCACAAAGATTGCTTTCATCTTTAAGAGCTCTTTTCAATGACGCTGGGACCTGAGAGTAGGATGAATACTTGTGTGAAGGATATTGATCAAACAGGAGATGACAATTTAAGAAATCTAAAATATATACAAAAATAATTCAATAGAGTAAGGTAAAAGAGCTCGGGAGTCTCGGGGCCCAGCATAACTTTCCCAACCATATCTAGGGGCGAATGAAGACGGTTGCAAGTCTCAGAGTATACTCTTAAGTTCGTTGCGAAAATTGATACCTGTAGAGCAAGAATTTTATGTATCTGGGAGTCCGAACTGCTACGTCATAGTCAGACAAGCTATACATTACGCCATTCGCATCACAGCTTGACAAAAGAACTCTGAACTGTATCGTTTCAATATTCAAAGAAGCAAGAAAAAAAAAATTTTGAGCGGAGCTGCGACTCTGAGAAATCAAAGCTTTAGATAAAAATTTTAAATCAGATTTGTGCGGACTCAAGTCCAAAATGCCAGCAATCTCTAGTCAATACCGTACTGACTAGCATCTAATAAATTCATCGATCAACTCGACGATGAACGATTTGCATTTCAAATGACAGAGGTTACACCACCCACATACCACATTTGCAAAAGCAACACGGAATGAATTGAAAAATCGCCGATTGCGAATTTCTAGTTTTTAATTTGCGAAATCTCTTTTTTTGGTAAATTGCTCCGCTTTAATTATAAATTGATCGAAAAAATATCAATTTACCTTAAGTGTCGTCTCAAATTACAAAATTTTGTAATTTGTGATTTGCAATCAAGTATCGTAATTTAAGAATTTTGTCTTTTTAGTAGTTTACAAACTTTCAATCGCAATCTACTACACTTCCGGAGCACAATTTCGTTTTACAATTTATTTATCGTGGTTTACAAAATAAGTATGTCTCGAAATACTGAAATTGGGAAATTTAAAAAACCATCTAGATATTACCCAGAAAAACGTAATCTACGAAAATCCTGTACAGTAAATTACGAATGATGAGTCGTAATTCTCTTATCTCTTGAACACAAACTCCTTTTTAACTGTCTGTTTATGCTCACATTTTAAGCGTTTTTGATTTACTTTCGCAGCTCAACGTTATCATCGCCGACTCACAAGTCACAACTTCAAAACGTCTGGTTCAAATCCACACAACGCCTAAGCCAGTATAGTTTTCTTTCTTATATGCACCCCGACACTGAATTAGAACAAAACAATTCACCAGTCCCATATCGTCCTGTGCTAAAACTACCTAACTACACTTTGAAAAAGGGGTTGTTATTAGATTCTTGCTTTCACTGCAAATTGGTTTCGAATTGTGATTCGCGAGTCACAAATATTTTTTTGCTTCAAAATATTAACTGATACTTAAAAGTTCTGAAATGCGATACTTGAGTGTCAATTTCATCATTTCGCTCTTCTTTTCAAATTGCAAACAAAAAGTCGCAATTTGTTAATATCTGATCCAAGGTCTAAAACTGGATTCATTGGTCGTGATTTACAACAGATTTTCCTTGATCTGATCTCAGAATTCTTTCTGTGAAGGTTAAATACAATTTCTAATCCGACATTGAGTCAAAACGGTAGCTAACGAAGAAGTTATAATTGCAGGCTCATGAGCTGAATTCTGCTTTGAAACGCTTCTAGAGGATCTTATAAATTTCTTTTATACAGGAAGTTAAGTAAGGCTACCGGGACTGTCGTAAAAATACACCAAAAATTGGTCCATTCCATTGCTATATCACATAAGAATTTGAGGTATTATACCATTTGCAGCTTTCAAGATAGCTATGAAGAGTATGGATACAAATATTCCTATGATCATTTGGGTAGTTAAAGGAGAGTTCTCCCAAGAGTCTGTCACGAGAATTGATATAGCAGAAATGGGTGCATGCATTGAAGAGGCAACTCTGACGGAGGAGTATTATGCCAAATACTTTTGTGCTTGGTAACTAACAAGATTTCAGTCAAAATAAGTTTGTTTCGAGTCTTTGGGAATTTATGACCTACTTTTTGTTTTCGAGTCTAGGTTTCGTGCCATGGTAACATAACATAAAAAAACGGACAAAACCCTTTATTGAATAGCTTTTAAGAAATATATTTATCTACTGATTTCATCGGTACTTGTTTGAGGACTTAATATTTAGACCTTACCACTGGTGGGGGCTATTGAAATCAAACAAAAACGGCTTTCTTGTCTGCAACTTAAATCGTAGCGCTAACACAGTTCGTTCCATGAAGGTGAAGAAAGCAGGAAATGCTGGAAACTTCGAAATTCCATAACAGGAAACTGGTTGTCCTTAGCACTATTCCGACTTATAAGTTGCGATTCTATAAATTGAGTTATTGTGTGAATATAAGCTTAATTTCTGGTTACTTATCCGGATAACTTTCTACTTTTTCTCGAAAATTGATACTACTGTAATAAAAAAATTCGATGAATCGTTTGAGATTCGAGCCTCACACTCCAATATCACAGACAGACATGCAAATCACTACGCCACGGGCACGAAAGAGTCTTTTGTTTTCCTAAAGCTATAGCAAAAGGAAAAGCTAGGTTTACCAATGAGCCCGATTCCATCCTAAAAAGTGTTCAACTAATTCTTTGGTTAAATGAAATTGCATTAATCTATTTACCTACTTCCTTGAGTCGATACTGCAGTCTATTTTCAAAAAACTTGAGCTGGATTCTGTAGACTTAGCCCTAATGGACTTGTGTTCAAATTGGGATAATGTCGTCGCAAAGCCTCTCTTATCTCTCATTTAGTCTTCGCTTCATCAAAGCGGAAAATATGAGTTTAAAATTCTTTAGGCCTTCAACAAAATGGGAATGGTGTCGGCGAAAAAATGTTGTAGCCGAAATGCGAATGGTGTCGGCGAAAAAATATTGTAGCCTTGAACGAAATTCAGAGTGCTTAAATGTTCGTTGAGAAAAGAAAATGACAGCTAAAGAGAAACAAAAAGAACACTGGAAAGTTTGAAAAGTAGCTACAGAAGAGAGATGAGATAGACTTCCATTGAGCCGTAAGACAAACGACTCAAAAATCTACGATTCATCCTGACCTCTGCAAAGACCAACGTAAAGGAATAAGAAGGGATCAGCAGAGCTCTGTGATTTCCGTTACTATAATTTCTCTTAAGCATTGTAGGGAATATAGGGGACGTTAAAATGTTTTCTGATTCCAAACAACCAGAGGGAAAATCGCTTTCCATGGCAGTTTAATACTCTCTGAGGACTTGTCAATTTCAAATGCTCGCGAAAAGCGATGCCCGTGGGAAAACAATTCCGTATATTTGAGGTTTGAACCTTGAACTCTTAAAAAATGAGCAAACATGCAACCACTATCTTCTTGCTAACCAAATAGGCATTTATATTAGAGTTGTTTAAAAAAAACGCAGCTAGTCTTCCTGCGGAAAAAAATTACCTCTCTACATGTACGTGGACCTCTTTATTATATTACACTTCAGTATTAGGTCTTTTACTCCATAATTATGAATGTCAATGTCTGGAAAATGTCCACCTGCCCTTCCTGCTCGATACAAATCCTACTAATGCATCCCAAGAAACTGAAGCTGTTAGCGCGGTCATCATTGTCCTCGTCCTCATCTTCGTCCATTGTTATTGCTGGCATTTTGATATTAATGAGCAGGACAGACAAAAAAAATATAAAAAATCAGAAATTCCATTAAAATTGGTCCCTCCCATGTGTCATACAGTTCGAATGCAACCTCCATTTCAGAACGTCCGCAGTGTCTTGTCCATATTCTGGGACTGGGACTCTATTTTAATTTCCAGTCGTCGTCGTCGTCGTCATAATCATCATCATCAGTACCACCGTCACTGTGACTCGTATATTGTATAGCCTCCAAGCATTTCACGCACCAATCCAGTCCAAGGGACAGGATATCGCATTTTGGCGTTGTTCTTTGGTGCTGCGCGACACAAAAATAGGGACCACTGCTGTCGGCTGCCTATTCACTCTTTTTCGTGTGTCTTGCTCTGGTTTTACAATACTTCACCATTGTATACCTATACGATCACAAGAGATGACCATTCCATTCCACCGACGACCGTCTTAATTATAGGCCTCGAGGAGCAAAGTCAATCGTTTTATCCTTTGAGCATCTGCAGATTATGGCCAAATGAATAGAGGACCTAACTTGTCTCGGCGTGATGATGAGCGGGAGTTGTTTTATTTTTTGTTTTTTTTATTGTTTGGAAATACCTTAGCCTTTGTGAGTTGATATAGGGTCATTAAAGGCTCTCTGGAGATAGTTCGTCGTCCTTCTTCGTCCTTCTTCGTCACAGAATGGCAATATCATCTTGCGGCAACACCCACTAATGCTCACGCTCAGTCTAAAAGCATTTAAAACAAAAATTCCATAACGGACAGTTAAAAAGTAAGGCTAAAGTCGTGTCCACCCCACTGTCTGGGGTCTGGGGAGCAGGATACACTTCCTCTGATGCTTCTGTCTCATCCTTAATGGAACTTCTTCCATATCGCTAAAACAAAAAGGAGTGCTCTTAGGCTCTTCGTCTGCACTTCGCCCTCCTCTCATTCGTTTATGACTAAACTTAATCCCGAATCTCGATCGTTTTGCTTTTTTTTTTCAATTCTCAAAAGCAAAAGAGTTTTTATTGTGGGAATGGAAATATATCGGTTACCACCGGAATAATATAATTTCGTTACGAATTTTATGGGACAGCCATAGTATTGGCTGTGGAATGACAAATGGATGTGGAGCCTGGGCGAATAATAATAATTAATCCTTTCAGTGGTGCGGGAGCGTTATATTTACGTTTCGTGGAATAAAGGGCAAATAAATTTTGAGATGATGAAGGCCTTTGTCTCGCACACAGTCCACAGTCAACTCAACTTTGTATGTTTACATTTTAAGGCTATACGAATGTTGCTCGATTGTTGCTAATGGTGTTGGGAATAATAAAAAATTTAATATAGATTTGAGCTTGATGCTGAGAGGCATTTATCATTTAGTTATTATAAGAAGTGGATTTAGGTAAATTATTTTGTGAGCGAAGTGACAGCTTGGGAAAAGGCGAAGACAGGAAATTGGATTTGAAATTGCGAGTCGTATCCTGGCGCAGGGTGAATCTTCAAAAATGTCTTCATTGCAGGTTGGTTATGAAGATTTTGTTTAACTGATCGAAAGCCAATCAGTTTTGAGCATTGATTTGAGAAAATTACGAAAATAGTTGGCAAGTAGGAACAAATTTATGAGACATCGTATAGGTCAGACAGCAGCCCAGTAGGAAATTCGTTCCTCAGTGCAAAATAGAGGAGGTTAGGTTAGGTTAAAATGGCTGTCAGGAAAACAACTGACAAAGAGGAGACTTCATCTGGAAATCATGTGGCAATTTCATAGAGTTTCATCAAAGATGTGCAATGAATGAAAAAACATACTTTTTTCGAAAGAAAGCAAACAAAACATGAAACAGGAATATCCATTTTGACATTATTTGCCCTAATGAGTAATGAATAACATGCAAATTATTCGTCGAGAAAGGGTGGAGAGGTGCCTCCTTTTCCAATGATTCGGCATGAAATAAAGAGAAGGAGATGCTGGTAATTGTTGGTGACTGTTTTATTACGCTAGAGGAACTTCATACCATTTTGGATGAGCTTTTGGATGCAGTTTTTTGGAAGGATAGAAATAAGGCCTAGCTCTTCGAACAAGTATTCTCGAGTTCTTTTAGGGCACTTAAGGAGGAAGTGCAATGATCCTGCCCGGTATCCTCTTTATAAGAAGAATGTGCTAATGCACTTAATTGGCGTGACTCATGGGAAGAATGCCATCAGCGGAGAGGTGGAATGCCAATCAGCGGAGAGGTGCAAAATCTGGTAAGCTAAAGTCGAAAATCCTTTTTGTTGTTGGAAGTAAGTGGCCTTTGGTTTTTGAAAACCCGCATTTTTCTAAAAATAACTATACCTACCTGTCGTTGACTGTTTTTAAAAGTTTCGCTGGATTCTGCTTTTCTCTGGCTTAAGTGCAGAGTTGGCGCATTCGAGTGATGACCTGATTTGGGTTACATAAGCCGCAGTAGTATTCTCGATTATATCACGGTGTCCTTCACCTGGCACCCAAATTAAAGCTTCGGGGTGCATTGTGCTTAGAAGTCACTGTGATGCATTCCTAATAATTTAAATTGTGTGATCATGGATGCCATGATTTCTATGGCTACCTGGCTGTCTATGAAGATATCGATGTTTTCACAGGTCAATTTTTGCGCAGCGAGATGCTTTGCGGCTTCAAGGACCCCAAGTAGGTATACCTGCTTTAGCTTCGAAGACACTGCAAATGTTTCGAAGCTTAATTGTTCCACTTATATGTTGATAATCTAAGAAGATTCCAGACCCTATATCAAGTTATCGGTTTTGGAACTGTTTGTGAAAACAGAAACATTTCGCATTTATAAAACAGTTTTCATCACATCATTCCCTTGTCATGACATTTGTTAAAGACACTGTGTTAAAATCAGTACGAAGAGGTGTGTAGTTTGTTGATTGTTACAATATGATTCATTTCTATTCAGCCTGATAGACCTGCTTTCCAATTGTTACATTACTTCAGCGTTCAGCCGCAGTGCGCTTTTGGGCGCCATGTCTTTGTTGAAATTATCTATCGGGAAGATTCCGACAGGAAAGTTTCCTAAGCTGCATTTGATGTCGTTCTCATGTTACTGGTTTAGCCAATGCATAAAGTCTTCGGATTTAAGTTTCGTTCTAGAGTTCTGACGCCTTCTCCCATTATGGCTACCATACACCCACCACCATGTACCTTATTCCAATGATTAGGACCAGATTCACATTTTTTTTCTCAACTGTAAGTGTGAAAGTGTGTTTGGGTTTTCATCTCTCCTTTTTTAAGTTTTCTTTCCAGTTGAGTTCAAGAGCGAGAACATTACTAAAATATTTTGCCGTTCCAAGTAAGTTTATAAATAGGTAGCCATAACAAATCTCTGCCGTCACGTCGTCAGAGATAGAAAATTGCTGAATAGAAGACTATATACATACAACTAAGAACCCCGGTGTTGAATTCAACGGGTTTTTGCATACAACACATTGCATTATTACCGGCATTTTTCACAATTTACTAAAAGTATGGGAGTAAGTGAGAATGATGAATATGTTTGGTATGTCAATTGCAGAAACTAAGCCGAGGAACAGGAAGCCTTCACGTCACAAAGGATATACGTTTGATAAAAAAGAGTACGGCATGCTCCTATCCCTGAGAAAGGTCCAGGAAACTGCATCAGGGAAGGAAAAGAAAGGCAGAACGCAATACCCCTGGGACAGACAAAACCAACGGCATCTGCATTTGGTTGGCTTCATGGAACAGTTCAACGATTTCTGAGGTCAACGAGGCATATCCTACGATCAATAGTGTGAAGCAGTCAAACAAAAGTGTTGTGATCCCTTCTAACATCAATGACTATACTCCATTATGCTGTTAGCAGGGGTGTCTTTGATTTTTTACTGTACCCTTAAGCTTGTCGTAATTTCATTCATTTCATTTCCCCGTGCAGTGTCGGGTTAGAATAGCACTGCAGCGCCTCCCCGCTTGTCGTAAAAGGCGACTAAAGGAACAATCATATCTAGACGACTAACATCAAAGTGAGTCTAGCGACACACATACCACCTAAAAACTCTCCCCAAGTATGCATGCAGATCCCGGGGTTTACACGACTGGAGATCACCGGTGTAGTAAAAGGGAAATCAAACTCATTAAATGGAGCATGCATGTGTCGAAAAGGATGAAAGAAAAATTTTTGAAAAATTTTGAGCATTATGGAAGTACTTGCAAACATAAGAAGCACTACCCCGCCAGGCAGTTCCATTGCTATGCATGGAGCTGATCCTGGACCGAGCAGCAATGTTCGGGTCAGAGCTATACGGATTCCGGGGGCTAGCAAAGTAATGCGACGAGTTGGACGAAAATTTAGAGTCGCGAGTTGGAACGTTGGAAGTATGACTGGTAGAAGTCTCGAACTCGAAGAGATGATGAGAAGGAGGCGAGTGGACATCTTGTGTGTTCAGGAAACGAAATGGCGAAACACAGCAAACAAAGCCCGTTTCTTAGATGCAAAGACCAAGGCTTACAAGATGTTCTACTATGGAACGGAACAAGGTAGGAACGGAGTCGGTATCATCCTTGACCAAAGTTTATGTAACAGCGTGTTGACCATTTTGAAGTCCAGTGACCGTTTGATGTCTCTTAAATTGGTGATGGAAGGAAAGGTCTGGAATATAATCAGTGCATATGCTCCCCAAATAGGGTGTGAGCAGGAGGAAAAAGATGCATTCTGGCTTGATTTTCATAACCTACTTAAGAACATCCCAAAAGAAGAGTATTTGTTTGTTGGAGGAGATTTGAATGGACATGTCGGGAAGACAAACGAGGATTATGAAGACTGCCATGGAGGTTTGGGATTCGGCACCAGGAACACTCCTGTGGTGAAGATATTCTAAGTATGTGCAAGTCATACCTACGGTCTAATCGTACTAAATACCATGTTCATCAAACAAGACCGACACCTTATCACTTACAGCAGTGGAGGAAATGAAACCCAGATTGATTACCATCTGGTAACCAATTACATGAAATCTCGGGTGAAAGACTGCAAAGTGATACTAGGAGAAGCTGCCGCTCAACAACACCGTCTTCTCTTAACAGAATTTTTTACGGATGCGGTGAAGGAAGTCAAACAAACAAAGGCTCCTAGGAGAATCAAGTGGTACAATCTGGAGAAAACCAAAGGACAGCAATTCATTTCGTATATGCAAAGTCAGCTGTGTAATACCATCGACGCAGTTTCAAATGCAATCACGGCACAAAATATGTGGGATCGCCTGCAACGAACCTGCTTAGAGAGAGCCAAATCACTGTTAGGAGTCTCAAAAGGACACCACCAACAAGCTAAAGAAACCTGGTGGTGGGATGATGAAGCTAAAGCAGTGATTAGAAAGAAGAAAGCAGCTTTCCAAGCTTGGTCGAAGTGCCCTTCAAGAAATACAAGTGAAAAAGCGCGTTTCAAAATGGAATACAAGAGCTGCAGAAAAGAAGCGAAGAAAATGTGCGCCCAACTTCAAGCAAAAAGCACGGAGGGCCTGTATCGAGAGCTGGAAGAGATTTCTGCCCCAGCTGCTGAAGCAAATCAGGCAATCCAAGAGCTAAGACAAAGCAACTTGAATAAGGGAGCAACCATTTTCAAAATAGCCGCTCAGAGAAGGAGAAATGCGCAGGAGATTCGTTCGCCGAAGTTCATCAATGATGCTCAAGGAGTGCTACTTGTGGATGACGACAAAATTCTTCACAGGTGGCGACAGTATTGTGATGATCTTTTGAATGAACAGTTTCCTCGGCGCCACTTTCCAACAGCTGCACCTAACTTTACGGAAGTATCCGACGTCACAGTCGAAGAAGTTAGGGAGGCAGTTAAGAACTCCAAAAAAGGCAAAGCGATTGGGCCAGACGAGGTACCATATGAGTTTTGGAAAAATATGGGAGACATCGGGTTAAGATGGCTCACGATTCTCATCTCCAAACTTATAAGAGGTGACAGTTTGCCTAATCAATGGAGGGAAAGTTTTCTTCTTCCAATGTACAAGGGAAAGGGAGATACCAGAAGCTGTGACAACTATCGTTCGATCAAGTTGATGTCCCACACTATGAAGATCGTTGAGCGGGTTTTAGATAGCCGACTGCGGAAAATAATAAGGCTGTCTGATAACCAATGCGGGTTTGTCGCGGGTAAGTCAACTACAGACGCAATCCAAAGTATAAGGATCATTATGGAAAAACACCGAGATGCCTTAGAGGATTTGCATATTGTGTTGGTTGACTTCGAAAAGGCATTCGATCGACAACCACGAGATCTGATATGGGTGGCCCTCAGACACCGAGGAGTTCCTGAAGCCTATGTGCGAATGATTATGGACATGTACGAGGGAGCAGTTACAAAAGTGAGATGCCCAGCTGGAGTCACCGAAGAATTCCAAATAACAGTAGGTGTACATCAGGGAAGTGTCTTGAGTCCACTGCTCTTTATTGCTGTTCTGGATTATTTGCTCGAAGGAAAAGTAACGGACAATAAAGTACAACAATTATTCTTTGCTGACGATGGAGCCATCATAAGCGAGGATCCTACATCCCTGCAACGAGCACTTGACGTTTGGATTGATGTTCTGGAAGGAAATGGGTACCGTATTAGCGCTAAAAAGACTGAATACCTGTGCTGCCCTTTTTCTGATCCAGACAAGCCTATTCCAGACATTTATTTGAATGGAAATGTGCTTCTAAAGTGTGAAAAGTTTAAATATCTGGGATCTATGATCAATAGTGAAGCATCTTGTGATGACGACATCAATCATCGAGTAAGCGTAGGGTGGATGAAGTGGCGAGAAAACTCCGCTATCTTCTGTGATCGAAAAATGCCCCCTAAGCTGAAGGGAAGACTCTACACAGCAGTTGTCCGTCCAGCTCTGACATACGGTTCACAATGTTGGACAATGTACAAAAAGTATGAGAGCAAATTGACGGCAGCCGAAATGAAGATGCTTCGGATGACAGCAGGAGTAACAAAGCTTGATCGAATTAGAAGTACTAAGATCCGTGGAAGCCTTCATGTCAAAAGTACCATCTTGGACAAAATTCAGCACGACCGGCTCAGTTGGTATTGTCATGTTCAAAGGAGAGATCCGCAGAACCCCGTCAAAAAGGCAATATCGTACAACGTTTCAACAAATTCGCGACGAAAAAGAAAAGGCAGGCCAAAACACTCCTGGTACAAGCAAATGCAAAAACAGCAGCATTTGGTTGGCCTCAGACATGGAACAATCCAAAACCGGGAGGCTTGCCGACGATTTCTGAGGTCAACGCGGCGTACCCCACACTAGTGTGAAGCAGAAAAGTGGGAGAGTTGTGATCGCTTCAAGATCACTGCTCGTAACGCCGAAAATGGAAAAGAAGAAGAACCCTTAAGCTTGTCGTATACCTAGAATATATGCTTTTAAGTCTGCATTCTATTGCGAGCAAGTGTCAAGTCCCCTGGTATTTCCGTCCATATTTTTTATTTCTATGTGTCCAATGAACGACTTCCAAGCACACCTACCCATCACTTTATTGATTGATGAAGAAGCTGATGGTTTTGATTTTAAGCTTGAGTTTGAGTGAGACTCTTAGGATGTAGGTTAAGTGCGACAGATGCACTTCTATGCATGAAAAACTCCAATCACAATACCTCAACAGACGACACCATTTCAAAGTGATACGCTTACGTCGTGTCATGAGATTCTTTCCATTTAGAAGAAGCAAAAAATTTAAGTATTGGTGAGTAAACTTGAAATTTTTGAGAAACTTTTATTTAAATAGTACCTAACTTTTTACAAAAGTTTGAAAGTATCAGAGTTGATATTAAACATAATATGTAAGCAAATGAAGTGGTGCAGCAAAGCTCCGCGAGCCTTGACGCTCAACGCACTTTAAGAAGCTCCAATTATGTACCTATTCTAAACGGGTAATTTAAGACTTTTACATTGGTGGGGGGGATAATGTCAGCACGAGCTAGGTGAATTTATCAATTTAATAAAAAACAAAGTTAGATTCGTAACGAAAGTATCCCTACTTTCAGAGAATCGAAGATCGTAAAACTATACAAAAAGATCAACAATACGCAGAGCTCATTCGACGTTACACAAACAAATACCGCTTGATCTATAGAGTGCTTTGAAAATGGGAGAAATTGCAAGTCTCCTGGCATAAACTAGAAAGAGGAAGACGCAAGAAGCTAAATTAGAAAGCGTTTTTATTTATACTCGGAGGTATGAAATTTATACTCGGAGGACTTGCCAACTCCTCGGGAAAAGCAAATACAACTAAAATCGGCATCAACGTTAAACGTTACATTCAGCGAACGTAGATGAGCTCCCCGACCCTTTTCTCTTTGACATTGAGCAATTTAGAAAACCACTGTTTTGACAACTTATGTTACACTTTTTTTAGAAAATCATTATTCCAACAATTTACGTGGGTCTCCTTATATCAATTACCTACTTCTTTTCTGCAAGTGTACACACTCTTGACCAGCGCCAGCGGGGAAAATATGGACAAATTTACTGAAAGCATAACTCGAACGAGATCAATGCGAGTGTAAATGTTTTGGTCAAGACACAAACGTTGTACACACATTTTCATCCTTCGCACGTTGCCCGCCATCGCGCCCAGATCGACCAGATCTATTACCAACTCAAAGCCATAAGCTGTGATCCAATCGTATATTACCATTACCACCTCCCTTTGCCAAACTGCTGATCTTTGCAATTGGAAGCTTCAAGCCAACATGAATGGGAACGATGGATTTGCCAACGATATGCAAGGAAGTTGCATTATACAGTCGCTGTCTATATGGGATATAGGTACGAGTACATTTGCTGCACTGCGATTTATGAGTTATGACTTATGAGCCTTATGCGACTGTTTCGGCTGCTGCTGCTTCGCAGTGCACATGATGGTTGTTTCCAAGCGGCAAATATGAAATTGAAGCACCTGTGCTGCCTCTGAGATTGAATTGCACCGGCATCCAGTCAAAAGAAAAAAAAATATACTGAAATGCTGTGTTTTTGCGAGATGGATGATGAGGCATGTGGATGGCACAGGGTTTGTTGGTTCGCTGTATTTTCCGTCCGACGCTCTAGGGTGACTAAGGATGTTATGTTTTTTACGAGAAAAACTAACGAAATTATGGTCGTATAGTGTGGGGTGAGATTCCGGAATTAGAAAAGAGTGATACCTTCACGGAGTACTCTTTAATTTCAAGACAGTCAATTGATTAAAGTGTAATTCAATTAAGGTTCTAGCCTTTTGTTACTAGTTACCATTTTACCCAAGCTTACCCTACGCCACTGACTGCTGGGTCTGCCCTGGTGCGTTACACATTGTCTCTTTGCAGTTCGCCCGTAATAACGTAGTTGGCTTCGGGTGAACGGGTTTTTTGCGTGCATGATTATCAAGATCGATCTCTGTGAGTGGCCGACTGGTCGGCCGCAACGACTTGACGCGACGACGATGACGACGACTGACTGTCCGAACACCAAGAGGATGACACATATAATGATTGGTTCGTTGTGAAAGATCGCTCGCTGGCAGAGTGCGAATGTTGCTTATTCTTTGCCTTGGATTTTATTGCTTTGCAATCACACAAAATATAGCTCCCAACCAAAGTGTACGAGTATGTGCGTATAGCTAGCGATAGCGAGTACCTACATTCTTTTGAGAGAGTCAGTGATTCCTGATTCAAGTGCTAGAGGTCGATCATGATGTGAGATGCGGTGCAGTGCTGTATCATCTGCCTGAGCCTGATGCCGTGTGTATTACAACAACGTGCGATGTGCAGTTTGGCGTGTCACTCGGTCGTGAGAATTAGATTTAATTGATTTCCACACGGTGCAGTCCGGCAGCAGACAGAGCACAGAAGAAGAAGAAGAAATGCAGCATCAGAAGAGTTTGCGACGGAGCCGATTTGGCGAATGAGATCGACCGGGTGAGTTGAAGCCACTTGGTAAAGCCAACTGAAAACGAGGAATTTCAATTATGGTTCTGTGCGTCAAAGCCGGAAATTAGCAATGGACACATGGACTATGGACAACAGACGCATATCATACAGGGAAGTGTATTAGTGTGTACCATACAATGATGGGAAGCAAATGATGGATTCTCATGGGTTTGAAAGGTTGGACGTGACCTATGGACTCTACTTCAAAATGAATCATACATTGTGACAGGTGAATATTGTCTTCTTTTTTTTTGCTTTGCTTTGGTGGGCTTAAGGCGATAGCACCTAAACGTTTTGACCCTACATCTGCCTTGCAAATGTCTAAGGTCTGTTTAAATTTCTACTTGAAAGGGAGGACATTTGAGGAGCTTAGTTTAGCTCCAAAATACTCCTCCTCGGTTAAACTTTACGAAGACAAAAGTTAGAAGCTTATTGAAGGAAATTCTTTTAGTATAAATAAAGCAGCTGGTTTTCGTGTGTTTCACCTTCCGAAGGTGAGTTCATCAGTAATGCTTTTTTTGCACTCTACCCTGCCGACAGTGACTGCCCCTCATTTTTAATGTCAAGCTGAATTCGTCCCAAGTTCCAGTTCCAGTGCATATTTAGGGCTAGACGGGTCTCCAATATTTACACACTCCCATTTCAAAATCAAAAAGCAATTACATATGAATCAAAAAGCAACTACATACCTATGTACCTAATTTGGAGTGCGTTCACTTGACTTAGCCCCATAAAGGTGTTAACTCTTTCGGTATAACCGCCTTCCAAATTTGGACAGAGCAGTTTTCAACGTTATCCTGATAAAACAAATCAATTGTGAGCTTGGCAAGAATTTCAGAGTTCCAACTGTGCGATAAGGTTTTTCCCTTTTTCTTTCAAAACAAATGAAGAGGCAGTGGGCAACATTTATTTAGTCAGAAGTAAACTCTTAATGCTGCAAAATATGAAGATTTGGCACTGGTAAAGACCATGAAGTGCATCATACTGGACGACCAATTTCACTTGAAAAAAGTTGTGCAAGGCTAAGTGGCCATTGCAGCTCCAACTGACCTCACCGAATTCAAACTCATTTTCACGCAATCAGGCTCCAAAATCAGCCAATATTCCAAACTAAGTCCCCGAGGCTTCCTCATTTAGCAACCATTAGAAAGCTGGGTACCTACATAACTCAGTGTCACAATGCAGTCCCTTCATGGTACATAATGTGTTTTATTGAGAGCACCCTCATAATTTATTGGTCGTCTATTCCCAACCAATGGGAAAATAGAAATTTGTCAAACCATTGTCAACGACTGTCCTCTATGTCACCAAATGTCGTCCTATGTGCTCCTAACCAACCAGTCAGACAACCAGTCTTTTCATTTCGAGTAGAAAGACAATTTCAAAGGACAGACCCCGTCCTTTTTGACAATATACAAACAAAAAAAAGGAGAAGAATACAGAAAAAATACAATATGGTTCCAATATTTTGTTGAACAATAAACAGGAACAACCCATCAGAGAGAGGTTTCACCGACAACAATTCCCGAGCCCACTAGGGATGGTAAGGTATATCTTTTGTTGTCACGCCAAGTTCCCATCCCTTTGAACACAATGCCAAATGTTTTTTGTGTCTCTCTTTAGCTGTACCCGGACGACACAATAAGGACAATGGAAAATGGGTCGGGAGTACTTAGCGCAAACAAAGGCCCAGGGACACACAATCACCATCAGTTATAATGACGCTTCTCCTGATCATGATTATGATGAGGTTTTGTGCAATAATTTGTTCCCAGATGCAGAATACCTCTACCTCTATACATATAATATACGAATATTATTGCATGTTTTTGATCCTTGTTTTCTTCTTCTGCGTCTCGTTTTCCAATATATCTATGTAATATGGCGCAGACAGATGTCCAAGAATCATCGTCGTCATAGAGAATGGCTGGATGACATAAGGGATTACCTACGAAAAGAAAAAAAGAAAAATAAATCCATCGGCTGTGTGCACTATGCGAACGCATCCTTATGTCAATCGAGGGTCCTTTAAAATGATGGGATTGGTCCCAGAACCCTGAGTAAATAGATATTGAGTCGGGAGGTCGGATGATCCTCAATTTCATGGTGCACATGGTGGCCCAGAGCAGCGACAGTTGGTGGAAATTTTTCATTTGGAAAATCTGTTTTCTGGTTCTTTTTCTTTTCTTTAATTTTTCTATGTATTTGGCAAAAATTGCGTTAAACAGGCCATGGAAACGAAGAGAATATTTTCGTGGTATGCTTTCCAGCCTCCTTTTGTCACTGATGAAGTAACTTGAGAACATGGGAATTTTTTTGGGACGTCTGTCATAAATGACATGATCCAATTTTTGTCATATACCATAGATGCTTCTGTGGATTATTTATTTTTCATCTTTTTTTTTTGGGCAAGTTGGTAATTGTGATGAGGGGCCCTCCTATTAGACGAAAATAATCTGCAGAGGATTAAATCAAAGGTTATGAGGGTTATGTAATTCAATAGAGCACACTCGATGAGATTATCATTATTGTTTATTAATCATTTTTAGTTTTTTTTTTTTCAGTCATCTGTTTTTGATGTAATAGAAAAGCGAACAAAAAAAAAATGGGACCTCATTATCTTTCATTAGAGTTTTTTTTTGGTATTTGGGCATAATTTGGAGGAACTTATTGTGCGAATTAATGTTCCCCATTGAACTGGAAAGCTTCTCTGATTTAAGCCATTGTATTAGTGATTCCATCCAACTGCGACAGGCGTTATTATGATGGCAAGCGATTTTGATTGAGACCGCGCAACCTTCACGGGGACTACCACAGGCTAGATAGATAGCTAGAATTTCCGTCTATGAAGGGGCATAAATACGATCAAAATCGTAATTCCTACCATATCGCAAATGAAAAACAGACACACGATAGTGCGATAATGCCAGTCGTAATGACAATCGCTATCGTCGTAGTTATGCTAGCGACAGTCGTTATCAAGATGATGAAAGTCATAATCGTGATTGAATGCCACCATTCGTAATTAGCAACTAGTCACGGCTATATGACTGATCTGAAGAGTGACTGAAATCGGCATCTCGAAAATCTTATTGACCGTTTCAGAATATTATCTAAATCCGTTTAATATAATAACCTGTATTCTTAGCACAAAAGCATTGCAGCCAAATTAAATGTTGTACTTGCCATGTCTCATTGGTTCGGTAATAAGGTTGTAATAGGAGGCGAAGCGCGAAGGATGAGACTGAAAGCATGAAACAATTATGCTCCTCGAGATTTAGAAAGGCAGAGATGTACAAGGTGTCGAATTAAGTGGGGCTTTTAGTTTGGGTGCCTCCAAAAAAGATCTGTTGGAGTTCTCAATGAATTCCGAAATGTAGTGCAGTTGAAAGGAACCTGCCTCAAAAATATTCTCAATTTCGAGCATTCACAGTCTAAACGGCTGCAACGGCTTTTCATCTGCATCCTCATCGTTGTATGCAAGGACAACCGGGAGTGAACACCCTGAGGAAGACAAAGTCAACCGACTTCTTTATTGTAATATTTATTTTTGACATGTAATTTTATATCTTATAATATTCTAATCTTAAGTCATTGTATACCGTTAGGCCCCCTATGTGCCAACAAATGTAAATTTTTTCAATGTTATCATATGTTAGTTGTAAGCCAAATTGTAAATATTGTTCAATAAAACAAACTTGAACTTGAACTCATCGTTGTATGACGTGATGTTTGGACTCGTGAACTTTAAGTTTTGTTGGGGGCAAAAACCTTGTTTATTTAGTCTTTTACAGGCTAATTCCTCTTTTTGACGCGAAGAGTGATTTAAAAGAAATAGTTTAAAACAAGGGGCAGGTACTAAAGTTGAAGTCAAAACAATCAAAACTCAAATTAATATTACTCAGAACTCAGGAAGTAGGTTTAATTAAGCTTTATGACGTTCGATTAGGGAGTAGATAAAAAGGGCGGGGATTTCGAATGTTGAAAGGATTAGTGTTAAGGAAGATAGAGTTGTAAGGGTTATAGAGGGCCGGGGTCAGCTTAGTTAAACTAAAAAATCTGATTTTATCTTTCAAAAATCTACCCCATTCTGTTTGAAGCCCAGTAAGTTTCAAAAGATAGCCACCTTAACATCTTACAATTGAGAAGAAGTATTTTTGATCTATGCTTCTACGTTTGTATTGAGGTTACAGTTTGGCGTTGCTATGTAACGGTGTTTTGGAACCCATCTCAGAGCGACAGCATTTGCTGCTGGGAGCAATTTTATAAGCTTTGAATTAAAATTAAAAAGAGTTTTGGCATGGCAGTGTTTTTATTTTTGGACAGCCTGCCAATTCCTCGCGAAAGGCGATACCCGTGAAAAACTTCTTTTTTTCTTTGATGACGCAACAGACAGGCATTGCTTACCACAGATACCACCCATGCATCACACATTCCGAGTATAAGTTCACATGGATATAAACTCAACTACACAATTTTCGTACCGATTAGTTTACTCGTTGAGTATAACTCACATGCAGTATCTCCTCCAGTTGTAAGGGAAATGAGTTCCATCTGCAGCCGTATCCATATTCCATATTCCGTATTCCATCCAGCTAATCATAATCCAGCATTTCGAATGTCTATAAAAGACAAATTCGGAGACTTCTACTTCGTTGCTATAAGATGAACGAACAACAGAGGTTGCAGCCAACAGGAGCTCTTTATAACAACTAGGAACCCAAAACCTTACGAATTAATCTGAAGAAACAGCTTCCTGAATCGAAGCCTCCAGAGAACTAATCACCCTTCAATCACCATTCCAGCATGCGAGAGGTCCATCCAAAAATCCAAAAAAATGTAACAGCTTCCTGGATGGAAACTTTGCATTTTAGCCAAACACCGTTGGGGCGAAGAGAACATAATCATTTACTATCTTATCAATCAAAACTTATTGAAACCGCTAACATAACGAAAAAGAGTCCCTTCTAGACTCGAATATCATAATCATCATTCATTAGCCGTTGCTGAAGAAGAGCAGTTGTGTAAGACATTGTTTGTTTCTAACGTTGAACTTCAAGGTTCTAATCCGAGAATCATTCAATTGCTGCCAAACCCTCCGATATTAGCCTTAACACCATGAAAAGCGATTTCTCGAATTCGAATCGGATCTCGTTCGGAATCAGCACAAAATTTTAGGTCCCCTCCATCCTCCAATTCTCACAAGTTATTGCTGCGAGAAATACTTTAGGGCCCGGGGTCTTCCGCTTTGAGGCGCCACCTTATTTATTTTTCTATTTAACTGTGAAAAATGATTGAAAATACCGTTCAATGGCAAGATAGCGCTAACAATACCTAATCAAAACCACAAGAGCTCATTTAATCATTTTTTTTCGCGTTTTGTCTTAAACGGAGCCTTTTCCATATAATTACCTGTTTTTAAAGTTGAAGTCTTAAGCTAAAACAAACTGCTCAAATTTGTGTATGTTTACTTGTTTTGAAGAATCCAGAAAAGAATTTCACAAGAAACTTTTAAAAACGTTTTATTTTAGTAGACTTAGACATTATTTTTGTCTGCCCACAATGCCTAATCTCTAAGAAGAGAAAATTAGAGAAAGTTTTTATTGGTGCATTTGGAAAGGACATGAATTAAGCCCTCAATACGGCAAATATAGTGAAAAAATTACTACAACTTCATAAGTTGGGTCTCAGATAAAGACTTTGCCTTTGTATAATATTCATACAAGATTACACTTTATACTGTTTTCTGTCATTGCGAGACGAACTGGGGGTTCAAGGCTTAAGTAAGTGTAAAATAGAAATTTTTGGTTCTCAGGTTGGTTTGTGCAACTAAACGGATATGGCCAAAATTAAATATAAAACGCACATTGCGTCATAAATAGACACGCAACCAGACTCAGCATTCCATTAAACTACAGAAGCTGCTTAGACGAGAAAGAAACAACTCCTCACCTATTCTGTTCATGTCCTGCAATCTCCCTCAAAACAAAACTGCATCCAAGAGAATACTTCCTCGAGGATCCAAGCGATCCGGAGAACACACATACCCTTCACCTCTAATCGCTTTATCAAATGCTCCAAATGGTTTAGTTGATCGAAGTATACTCCCTCACACATTTCTGATAATCTGCTGACAGCCATTTTAGTCTGACCTTACCTGACCAGGTGTGTTTGTTACGTCTACCTATTAGGATATGCCGAAACCCGAAACAATAGTGCTGTTCTTACAACTGATGCAATAAGTTTGGCCAAGGCCTGAGAAAAGAGAGAACTGTAATGATTGCATTTAAAGAGCTACCGCCTCGATAGAAAGTCACGTTTAGGTTGGGTTAAATTTTTCTCTCTTCGAAACATAGAGGAATAGTGTTTTCGTAGCTAAAAAAGCTGCGAGAACTTTCGTAATATCACAACCGTACCTCGGTTAGAAGTAGTGAGGAACTACAAATTTTTACCAATTCCGAAGGAATAAGCGAGAAAGCGTTTTTGATGGCAAACAAACAAGGTAGTTACTCAATGCAAAACATTACGCCATGTGCATCTTTTTTCAACAGTGCTGCAAAATATTTTCTTTTAGGAACATTTGGCCTCTATGTGCTATCCTATAGTTCGTAATAAACGACCAGCGATGGCAAAAGCTTAGGTAGCTAAATCTTTTATTTCTCATAATTCTAACTGTTCAAAATCAAAACCCAGCTAAGACACCGGCCCTGGATAAATCCAAATATCTCTAAAGTTCGACTTTTACATTAACTCTGCAAAAATGTCTCGTCTTTCGTAAAAGCAATCAATTCTTCCCAAGAAATACTTGAATCTACACGAAACACTTATAATCTCCTTGAGAACATCACAGTGTCCAACTATAAAAAGGTAATTCACGCACTGCAATTTCCGTGCGCTGCTCGCACAAACAGTTCATGTGACAACATCGCCACAGGACATGCAATCATAATACGCCATCCATCCACTTATAGTGAATCCAAAAAGTTGCATGACACCAAACAAGGCTTTAATAATAATTACAATTGCACCACAACTGGAGGGCGACCATGTCTGTCGCGCCCGTCGCCGGACCACAAGGCACACACATGGAGCGCAGCACATATTAAAAAACAGTTCACAGAACTACATGCATAAAAAATATGGTCCCCCCAGGGATATATGAAAATAAAACAACAACAAATAAAAAAGGTTAGAATCTTCTACAATCGGGTGGAAAAAGAAATCAAGGAGAACTTATGTTCGATTCGTTAATTAACAAGCGATAACGACCAGAATTACAGGTGTACAACATAACGTGCGACGCAACCAGCTCATTTCATGATCCGCATGTGATTTTAAAGTCAGCAAGGAAGGAATGGACTCAGGCGAAGTGTGCGACGCTACATGGATACTCAGCATCAGCGACCACATGCCACATAATTCCATAAGTTCCCTTTAAGTCGCTCCAAACGGTTTAGATAAACAGATAGAGATAGCACAGATGATGCTGACTAGTGCTTGCGGACAGGGGTGGACTGGACATGGCACATGACTTGGCTGATATAAGGCTAAACATTCGTTTGTTCAAATGAAATGAAAAGATATCCTCTGTTACTGTAAGTAATGAGTTCTATTGGGAACCTCTCACAGTGTTGAAAATGTGATCTATTCAAGGGTTAGTCATGGGTATAGATCGCTGTGACAATTTTATAGCGCTCTATGTGGCTCTACTTCGAAGGAAAGTGAATCCATGATTTTGAAGGCCGATAAAATGAGACCCTGCTTTTCAGTTGCACTTAGGCCCACTGATAATCAACTGCGGCTATGTGCATAATGCTCCTCCAGATGGTTGGAAAACGGTCACACACATATTGGCGGGGATAAATGACTAGGAAACCTGTCCACTGGCTCAAAAATTGCATGTCCTCATATCAGCAACACATATTAGCCATCAAATACTTTTTTATTTGAACTCAAGCCCTCCTCCGCTCGTCTTGAATGCCATGCCATTCTGGTGGACCGAGAACGATATTTCCCAAGACCAAGCATCAGTTGGAGTCACTTTAGAGAAGGACCATGTTTCATGAGAGATTGAGATAACAAACTCTGTATACATATCCATATGTGGAGCACCAGGCACACACATCTGCACATGTGCTCATGGAGCAACCATCACAACATAGCCAGCGAAAGTCTGCAAACACAACGCGGCTTTAGCCACCATAATGTTTTGCTGTGCCAGGAGATGGAGGAGGATGAAGCTGCTGAGGATCTAAGCAAAGCATGTCTCCCGGGTGTTGTACGGACACACACAAGTTCTCATACCAGCTTGGCCAAATCACACGTTCCCTAAACCAGGACAAACAATATGCGCGAGTGCGCGCTCACAACTAGTTGAATGGTAACATTTTCGAAAGGCAGATAGTTTAGTTAGGCGCTCTTTTGGATCTTTCTCTCAGCGGTTTTTATATCGATCATTGCATCCAATTGCACTGTGCGAGTTAAACCAAAATAAAAGACCGAAAAGACTTTTGGCCAAAAGGTGTGTTAAGTTGTTTGTTTTTGTTAGATTACCTAGAGAGCCTCTAGCGTAATAATCGGTGCGCGGCTACGGCGGCGGCGGATGGCAACGTGGGTTTCAGTAAGTCCGAGTAGACATATGGGCATCGTTTTCGAGTATTTGCTTGAGTCTGGTATCGGATCGCTGCCAATAAAGAAGGCGTTAAAATCCCACAAGTATTTTTACGCAGGAATGTGGAGAGATTGTTTTTCCTGGGTACACGGAAAGAAGTCCTTTGATTGCTTATCGGAATAGAATAACAAAAGACATACGGTCTAAGGACATCCAAGCACAAACCAGACAAATCCAGGGTATTGGCGCCAGTAAGTATTTAAGTGGCATTCTTTCTTCATTTCCATGTAAAGTCCTTGGGAACAATGAAAATTTCATTTTGTGTGCCAATTTATCGGTGCATTTATATTCCCAATAATAACAATCCCTCATAATCTGGTGTATCAACTTTTTCTGCAACAATGACAACAAAAAGGATACAGTTCATATTGACAATGGAAGCACACACGTTGCACTGCGCTGATGGTCATGTCATGACGATAATCCTTTTCACTGCAGTTTGTAACAAAAGGTGAACCTGAATACTCACCAATCGAACAAAGTTTAATCTTGTTTCGTTCAAGTGGTTCACTAGTGGATGATCTTTTTTTTTTCAAACCGACTCGACGTTCGCATATCTCTTTGCCTATTTGTGGGCCAATTACACCCATTGTCCTTTTTGTATCCAAGATGCAAATCTCTATTGTCGTTGACATTTCAATCCCATCAGTTGGACAAAGCATCTCTGATACAAAAAAAGGGATGTTGCTTGGTCCTTTTGAAGGTTTAGCGCCATGCGCTAAAGGATTATCCTGCAGCGGCATCAATATACACCCAAAGACAAGAGGACAAGAATTATTATCAAATAAAATACCAAATGGGCCAATTTTTGGACCTATGTCAAAGGACATTTTGACATCTCTGGGGTAACCATTTGGGTTTTACCTGTAAAATTATTAGCCGTCTTGTCGTCGATAGGAATCAAATGGGAAACTTTGTGTATAGGGAGAGGGTGACTGTTATTGGTTGTGTTGTTTTCAACACACAAATGAGATAAGAAAAGGTTTCCTTTTATATCTGGTGAAGTGAGAAGATTCATATCGCGATACTAAAAGAGTCCTTCAAGGATGCTTTGGTTGATAATAAATTAGTGATGGTGTTTTGGAGATGAGGTCAGAAGGAATAACTTGATGACAACACAACAATGGACTAAAATAGCCTGTGTGAGTAATGTGGCACAGGGATATTTGTTGGTCTCAGCCATAAAATAGGGAATCGTCTTTATCCTTTTAAAAGGAGGGACGCAATTTCTTCCTTTTCTTTAATTTTCGGAACAAAAGATGCCGGCGAATGAAATTATGGCAATAATAATTATGATGATGGAAAATATCTTTTCTTACTCGGTTACTCTGTTTTCAACAGATTGCGACGTCCATCAGTGAAATTGATGCGGATTAAGAAGAAAGAAATGCAATTCACTCATCGTTGGACGGAACGACCACACACTGAGTTTCGTTCTGCAGCGCAATTTATGGGAAAATAAATTGATGGAAATTTGGAACCATGGCGCATTTATAATGAGAGAGTGCGTTTCTCTTTCTATCGCTTGCCACTTCAAACATTGATGAAAAAATACAGAAGGCAATGCGTTATCGTTGTCATTGTCGTTATCACTGAAATCAATTAGTCCGAGATTTTTTCAGACACTAGTCTGAGAAAAGGTTGATGTGTTGCATTACCCGAAATAGTAAGACTAAGGTCCTGTACCGGATGAGGTTATCAAATGTTATGTTATAAATAGCTTTTGAGTAAACAGATGTCCTATTATACCTTTTAAGCTTATATACCTAGCAATACTATTGTACGCAACATTCAGCTTCCGTCTGCTATTAGAGTCGCAATTGCAACAAATTTCACATCCGTTGGTCAGTATTGGTATAACCAATGTTTTAGCCAGCATTAGCCTAGTTTTCAATGATGCTCAAGGACTGCTACTTGTGGATGACGACAAAATTCTTCACAGGTGGCGACTGTATTGTGATGATCTTTTGAATGAACAGTTTCCTCGGCGCCACTTTCCAACAGCTGCACCTAACTTTACGGAAGTATCCGACGTCACAGTCGAAAAAGTTGGGGAGGCAGTTAAGAACTCCAAAAAAGGCAAAGCGATTGGGTCAGACGAAGTACCATATGAGTTTTGGAAAAATATGGGAGACATCGGGTTGATAGATGGCTCACGATTCTCATCTCCAAACTTATAAGAGGTGACAGTTTGCCTAATCAATGGAGGGAAAGTTTTCTTCTTCCAATGTACAAGGGAAAGGAAGATACCAGAAGCTGTGACAACTATCGTTCGATCAAGTTGATGTCTCACACTATGAAGATCGTTGAGCGGGCTTTGGATAGCCGACTGCGGAAAATAATAAGGCTGTCTGATAACCAATGCGGGTTTGTCGCGGATAAGTCAACTACAGACGCAATCCAAAGTATAAGGATCATTATGGAAAATTACCGAGATGCCTTAGAGGATTTGCATATTGTGTTGATTGACTTCGAAAAAGCATTCGATCGACAACCACGAGATCTGATATGGGTGGCCCTCAGACACCAAGGAGTTCCTGAAGCCAATGTGCGGATAATTATGGACATGTACGAGGGAGCAGTTACAACAGTAAGATGCCCAGCTGGAGTCACCGAAGAATTCCAAATAACAGTAGGTGTACATCAGGGAAGTGTCTTGAGTCCACTGCTCTTTATTGCTGTTCTGGATTATTTGCTCGAAGGAAAAGTAATGGACAATAAAGTACACAATTATTCTTTGCTGACGATGGAGCCATCATAAGCGAGGATCCTACATCCCTGCAACGAGCACTTGACAGGAAATGGGTACCGTATTAGCGCTAAAAAGACTGAATACCTGTGCTGCCCTTTTTCTGATCTAGACAAGCCTATTCCAAACATTTATTTGAATGGAAATCCGCTTCCCAAGTGTGAAAAGTTTAAATATCTGGGATCTATGATCAATAGTGAAGCAACTTGTGATGAGGACATCAATCATCGAGTAAGCGTAGGGTGGATGAAGTGGCGAGAAAACTCCGCTATCTTCTGTGATCGAAAAATGCCCCCTAAGTTGAAGGGAATACTCTACACAGCAGTTGTCCGTCCAGCTCTGACTTACGGTTCACAATGTTGGACAATGTACAAAAAGTATGAGAGCAAATTGACGGCAGCCGAAATGAAGATGCTTCGGATGACAGCAGGAGTAACAAAGCTTGATCGAATTAGAAGTACCAAGATCCGTGGGAGCCTTCGTGTCAAAAGTACCATCTTGGACAAAATTCAGCACGACCGGCTCAGTTGGTATTGTCATGTTCAAAGGAGAGATCCGCAGAACCCCGTCAAAATGGCAATATCGTACAACGTTTCAACAAACTCGCGACGAAAAAGAAGAGGCAGGTCAAAACACTCCTGGTACAAGCAAATGCAAAAACAGCAGCATTTGGTTGGCCTCAGACATGGAACAATCCAAAACCGGGAGGCTTGCCTACGATTTCTGAGGTCAACGCGGCGTACCCCGTACCCCACAGGCGGATCACTAGTGTGAAGCAGAAAAGTGGGAGAGTTGTGATCGCTTCAACATCACTATACTCGTAACGCCGGAAATAAAAAGAAGAAGAAGCCTAGTTTTCAGGGGATTTTGAGCAACCCATAATATGCGGAGAACCCCATATGCTGTTCCTAACTTCCTATAATTGCATTAACGTGTGCGTCCCATGTCGCAGTCTACGGTTAAATATCATACCTAAATTTTTTGCAGTCTCTACGTATTTTCCTACTACTACCAGTAAAATTTGTGGAAAGTATGAGACATCTACTGGCTTCTTGGAGATTATGAAACATTAAGACTTACTCGGGTTTAAGAAGAGCCCATTTCCTTGGGCAAACAGTGACATTTTGTCTAGGTCTTCATTAATTATTGTAGAAACAGAGTCCTCAATCAATCCGTGGGGACAACTTTTGTATAGTTGAACATCGTCTGCGTACATTTGAATTGTTGATTGAGAAACGATTTGAGGGAGTTCATTAACATAAAGGGAGAATAGTAGTGGGCCAAGAATTGATCCCTGGGGAACGCCCCTTGTGGTAGAAAGAAAACTAGACATTTGACCGTTTGCATACACAGCTTGTTTTCTTGCAGTCAAATATGAATATAACTGAACCGCAGAATTTGAAAAATTGAGCAACCGTGAAGGCTTATTGCAAAGGTTGACACGATCGACTGTGTCAAAAGCTTTGGAAAAATCGAGCAACAACAGAAAACTAATGTTACCACTATCCAAAGGTTTGCCTATATCTTAAATGATATTAATAAGTGCAGTGGAAA
Source organism: Melanostoma mellinum (assembly GCA_914767635.1). Taxonomy (NCBI): domain Eukaryota; kingdom Metazoa; phylum Arthropoda; class Insecta; order Diptera; family Syrphidae; genus Melanostoma; species Melanostoma mellinum. The sequence goes on from OU612059.1 coordinate 33,220,356, forward strand.
AACTGTGTTTCTCTCTAAAACCTGATTGCTGTGGTGATAACATATTATTTCTTCGAAGGAATCTATTGCTTTGTATTTGAACAATTTTTTCAAATACCTGATAAGAAGGGCAAAATGGAAATGGGTCTGGACTCATGTGCAGTTTTCCGTACAGGTACTATCTTTGCCATTTTCCATTGATCTGGAAAAACACCAGTTGTCAAAATTGTATTGAAGGTGTGAGTTATGTGCGGTAAAATGATAGGTAAAAAGGCTTTTACAAACTTAGGACTTATTTATTTATTTATTTATTTATTCATAGCCGGGAGTTTAGGAAAGGGTAAATTTACAAATTTTTGGTTGAGAGCACTGATATCTACATCATCCAAATTCGATATACTTCTTTTCTTTGCTACACCTATCTCTCGTAAATTACTCCATAATTTCCTTCCACTCAAAGAAATGTTCAAGCGGTTACAGTAAAAATCTTTTTTTGTCAATCGTATTTTGCAAATAGCTTGATTTCGTAGATTTCGATAATCTTGTTTAAATTCTTCAAGCCTATACCGTTTCCAATTGTTAAAGGCTTGATTACGACGACGCATAAGTCACGGATTTCTATGGTAAACCATGACCGTTGATCCTTTCTCGTACGGAGAGGAACATGTGTATCAAATAGTGATAATAATTGTAAGTTCATGAATTCTATTTGATCATTCGGAGAAGCTAAATAAAAAACACTGTTCCAATCGATATTTCGAACATGCGTTTCCAGGATGGCGTAGTCAATAGAATTAAAATCTCTATACTGATATGAAACATTTGTACTCTGAACTTCGAAGTCAAATGACATGCAAATTAAGTCATGCTTTGAAAAACTGGGTGCCGAAAGCTAATCTTTGAAAAGTACCTTATTCGTATCACCTACGGAAAACGTTTGAAAGTGTCCTCGAATCACCAGAAAAAAAAGTTATAAAGCGATTCACGAGAATACTCACATAGGGGGTACGAAAAAAGCTGCATTTCATACATTTGTTGTTGTCTGCGGGGTAGAAGTGCTGCTAACGTCGTTTTTGGCACTGCAAAAAACACTTTTTTGGGAAAACCTTACTAAGATACTTAGTCCTTTCCGCAGAGGTATGGTAGGTACTGACTTCATATCAAGGTTTAGAGCAGGAATCCTCCAATGTTAGAATAACCTATGATTTATGAAAAGAAATCACTTGTTTCTTCTCTACGAAAAAGTTAGGCGGCGTATCACCTCTTCATGCATCATCTTCATCCTGCACACTTTCCACCAGAAGCAATTTTAATCATTCTTGTCGAACATCGTTCAGTCCAGTGTCCCACATTTTGATGTTCTATTGAACATAGGTGAGGGCATTTCTAGTTCACACTTCACAGTGCTGAAAAGCGTAAACTTATAACTAGATTATACACACACCATTTGCAACGGTTTATTACATTAATTTTCCCTATACAAGTAGACATTCTGCAAGTAGTTAGCCTCATTATCGCTAAAATTGGTAGGCACCTTTCTTTTTCGACAAACTTAATTCGAAAGTGTTTTCTTCCATGCAACAAAAGGTGAGCTAAAAAGGTGTTTTTTTTTAATTAAGTCGACGTCATGCATGGCAATCAAGTATATATCTAATATGAGGAAGCAGCAGATAACTCAACTCTAATCTAATCTGTAACACTAATCTTTCAAGTACCTACCTACCTGCCTAGTACCTACTTACTTTTCAAAGAACTCTGTTTTCTTTTTGAAGAATATTAACTCCATCCCAATGAATGACACGCAACGCAAGGAAATTGCGATTTCCCTCCCAAACAATGTTACTTCAAGCAATTATCATTTCAAATGACTATGAGACGAACTCATACCACCCGACCACGCCGCGGCCGTTCTCAAACATCATTCTTAAGTGTCAACGATTCTTATCAAGACATCATCATCATTGCAGCCAATTTGCATTACCACACAGTAAAACATCAATTTTACTGGTAAAACGCATGTTTGCCGAGTGCGCATCATCAACTCCAACCAACCGATGCAAAATGCGATGCAAACCATTGCATCGTGCCTACTGCCGACCATGTCATAATCGAATTACCATGCCCCGCAATATCTACATTTTTGTATGCCGCTGAAGAAGAGTGCTGCGACTTGCGACAGTGCGTGCTCACGGGCGGTTAGCTTGTCAAAATCAAGTTTTTGTGCTGTGCAAATTTGCATTTGCATTCTCCGCGTCTTCGGTGGTGGTGCACGTACATCATTCACTGTTGATATCTTCATTTTATCTGTATCAAAAAAGGTGCATCTTCACGGGAGAGTTCTAGATTTTCCATTCTATTTTCATTGCTCAACTCAGACCAGGGTAAGAATTTGTATATTGCCTTCGTTTTATGGAACCAGCAAACACCTTGCATGCATTTCCTTTTCCCTTATAACTACCGTTATCTTTTATGAATGGATGCCCCCAAAAATAAACTATTGCGTGTACCGATCGGTAGCGCGATCGTAAAACTCTTCCACAGAATCAGAATGTCTCCCTGTTCAAAACATAACAATTCCTAGAGACGCTATAAATTTCCCGATATATTCCATAGAAACAGGGGCCCATTCGACCCGCACCGCCACTCTGAAGATAGTGTGTGTGTGTCATTAATTTTCTGTCCAATTCCAATAAAAAGAAACAAATATTCAATTTGGTTAATGAAAACAAACAAACAACAAACAATGCGCGGGAACCGATGAATGGCCGACCAGAGTGGAGAAGTCTCACAGACACAAGCCTTGCACGCGCACCAAACTTGTCGAGATATCCAGAAATTCAATTTTAATTGCACTTTAAGAGAATTTAATTACGCACATCCAAAGATAAGCTAATTTCGGTTGCTAAGTGGACTCAAATGATGCTGTGGGGAAAGAGAAAATTACGCTAGACTGTGTGTTGTTAGCGCACGGCACTACTGTAGCAACGGAGCGGAGGAATATGCGATGCGACGGTAGGTTTCTGAAACTAAGCTCTCCAATTAATTCATTTATTTTCTATTGATTGGAGTGAATTAAATAAGAATGACCAATGGCTATGGAGATAAGCAAATCTGTTTTTAATTTGGCCAAAAGTGACCGAATTGATGGGATGAATTGACAAGTATTTGTTAACGGGTGCCGCTGAATATTTCTTTTCTTCTTTCAATAAATTAGACAATTGATGAGTTTGAGATAAAGCCCGGTTGGACTTACAAAGAAGCTAAATTGTGTGAATAAGTTGGATGGCTCTGAGTTCTTTTTTCGATGATAAGCCAATTAAGTGATTAGTTCCGTTTATCGGTCTTAATTAGCACCGCGGAAAAGACTAATCGCCTGGATGAAGCCCCTTTGGTAAGTTTGGTCGGATACCTTGAAATATCTCTTCCTACAATTAACAATATCGCTGAAGACAGTTTGAGAGAGAAATTCGAGGGAGTATAGCTCTCGATTTTGCCTCGATATTTTAGCACAAGAGTTCGAAGCGTGATGTCACGTATAGGTATTTAGTATATTGGTAGGGAGGACACGAACGGCTTCTAGGACTACAAGAAGTGTTATTCGTTATCGACGTTTTGAGGTCCTAGGAGCTTTTGGGTCTTTCAGGGTCTTAGAATACTAGAAAAGGGTATTCAAATCGATATTAAGGCAAATGATCTCATGATGAGCTAACGGCAACTCTGAAACCCAACCATTAGGGTACTATGACACCGAATTATCAGACCCTTTATGTCCAAGGGTACCCCAAAAGGACCTGGCCCTCTAAGATGGGGGTTGTACGTTTTGTTATAACTACCCAACAATGTGGAAATCTTATAGTTGCAGAGCAACAAACCAACAGCCTTGGATAACAATACTGGTTTCACGGCTGACAACTCAAGCCAACGAATAAAGGCCGTAGACCTCTGGAACGGATTCGCCGTTAAAGGCAAAATCAGAAATGAAGTAATCAACCAAAATCCGGTTAGTGAGCGTATTGTGATTTGTGGCAATCTGTAGCAGGACCAAAATTTGCCAACATAAGCCTAAGTATATGCATCCTGAACCCCCCAGAAGAGAAAGACAATAATTCCAAAGACTGTTTCCTTTCCTGTGCCTTGCTCAAAGAGGAATGTTCTATTGTCCTTGGCGACTTAAACGCAATCTATGGAAAGGACATCTTTGAAAAAACAATTGATAAGCATAGCCTGCATAACCTATACAGCTGTTGATGTTCTGAGCCCCAAGACGAAGCCCATAGGTCGAAGAAGGATGCAGGCAGGCAGATATAGCCAATATAACAAAAGTTGATGCAAAAGAGAACAATAAGGGTTGCCTATGGCAAGTAAAAGTGTATTTACAAAAAGAAAAGAAAAGAAAAATAACCAGCATGAGAAGGTCTCGGTATAGAGGAAATTGAGAGATGCCATGATTGGTATGAGACTCGTGAGTTTTAGCGAAGGGTAAAAAGATTAACAAGGACGGCAAACATCGAAGTAAAGCTGCTATCAGGCAGAATGCTCCCTTCAACTTGCACGATAGTCGATAATACCATCCTCCCCACCTAGAAGAAGCTAAGCTTGCCATTAGAGTGCAGGTGCAGCTTTTCAAGGCAGCTGGAAGTCAGTTGGAAAGATGATTTGCATTATAAATCCAAACTTTATCGTTTATCAACCCTAAAGGAAGAGAGAACCTCGCAATTTCGCCATTTATAAAGAAATGAACCTGCTTAGCTTTGCTTAAAACATTTTGTATGCTGTAATATATGAACATCTGAGGCCACACTTAAATCATTTTTTAGGTCGTCGTCAGTATTAGACCACAAAAGTAATTAGCCGCCGAAATTTTCATTTTATGGCTGATATTGGATAAAACCCAGGAAGTAAAATATACATAAACCTACATACACCATTTTTTTTATCAATTTCAAGGCTGTATTTGACAGTATTCACCAGAGATGAACTGTACAGAGTCATGTCTATTTTGGGGCGTTTTTCCAAAATTCGTACCACAATGCGGACGACTTTAGAAAATAACTGCTGCACCGTCAAGCTCGGTAAGCACTTCACTGAAACCTTTGATGTCAAAAAAAGGCTTTCGACAAGGCGGTTTCTTCAACATGCGATTTCTTCAACATCACTTGAGAAGATTGTGTTCAAAAATCTATACAGAGGTCTACTCTTTCAAAAATCTGTATATTGACGACAAAGAGCTGGATTTGCGAGAATTGAAACGAAAATTTTTAAAGTGATTTCAATGGCTAATGAGGCTGAAACTAAGGTTATAAAGCGAGAACAGAGACCATCGACGAATGAGACAAAAATTCACAAAAGGCAGGCATAACTTCGAGGTTCTACAAACCTTTGTCTACCTATGATCCGCGAAAGACACGGAAAATTAGTTTGGAAATGAAACGGAGATTTACTTTAACCAATCGCTGTTAACTTTTAGGGCAACTGAGAAATGCCTCTCTAGAAAAACCGATGAAAGTCTTAAGACCTTGACATGAAAAACACTCGAATCTTTCTATAATAACTTTATGTGGCACCTTCAGTTTGGCTGTCACTTTGTCTAAATAGCCGATAACCCTCACGATCTCCTCATGGATGTGGACACCAACGGAAATTTTCGTTTCGCATCACTAGCATACTAAGCTTCTTTACATAAAGAGTAAAACGAAGTTACTTTCGCTATCTGTTACTAAGATCTTTTAAACTACGCAGCGGACTTTGATGCGGGTTTTTTTTAGGTAGAGTAATCCAGGGTAAATGTATATTTCATATCCCTTTCACCGGGAACTTGGAAAATACTGGACCAAATCCAAATCTTTACCCCTGAGCAACATAGACTCAATTTCATATCTCCATTTTCTCACTTTAATCGAAACTTGGAAACTATTTTCCTTAATTTACTCAATTTCGATCACCGTAGGGCCCGAGCTGCGTGGGGCGAATCAGCTAGCTAATAATATACCTAACAAAAACATGAAAACTCATCGTTCATATGCAATATCCACAAACATTTTATAAAATTGTTGGTACTGGAAATGCTTTCCACTAAAGGCTACCATTGCTTTAACTATTTATATTTTCTATAAGTTACTAGAATCTAATGAATCTCTGGAATTTTCGACAAAATCAGAAAGTTATTCTAAATTTTAGACGCGGGAAATTCGTGGTTCAGAAACAGACACAACGAAATGTTTTTCCACGGGTATTACCTTTCGCGAGGAATTGGCATGTCCTTCATTGCCACAAAAAGCGCTTTCTTGATTAGTCGTTCGCAACCGGCAGAAAATCGTAGGTCTCTTCCATCCCCTCACAAGCATGATTGTGAGAAATGCTCAAGGCCTCTGTTGCGCCACACTAATTATTTATTATCATAATTGTTATTATTACATTATCCTTCAGTGACATAGACTTATATTTCATTCACATATTTCAACGGGAACGGAAGATTCCCTCCGGAACGGGGTTGGAAATGGAAACTTAGAAACTACTGAACAGATTTAAAAAATTCTTTAGGCACTGGGATGCCACATAATCCCTCAGTAACTTAGCGTAGATTTCATCCCTATAATCCCACTAAATTTTGTTTAGTTTAAAGTGTTACTTTTACAATAACCCAAGCTATTTTTTCATTGGAAATGACTGCACATTGAACTTGATCTATATTCGCAAAACAAAAGAATTGACTTAAAGTGATACTATACACTTTGACTTAAGCTATGACAGTGTCTTCTAGGCCTTTGGTTGACATAAGGATCTCGAAGGGTTATTTTGTTCGAATGCAAATGAAGTGGAAGTTCTTTGGTTATTATGTAGACAAGAAGAAATGAATAAAGTAATAAAGACTCGAAGAAAATTATAATTTTAGCTCAGACGCAATAAGGGTATTGTAAAACCACGTGGTGGTCTCTGTGACCATGTTGAACGGTGAAGATGCTGAAACTTTCAAGTGTCAAGAGCTTCAGCAACGATACGGGAACAACAACAAGCGGGAACTTGGAAAATATTGCATCAATTCAAAAAAATATTTCAATGTTAGAGTGTTTCATTCCTCCTGAATATTAAAGACTAGATTTCCTTCCCATATTCTTTCGGGAACGGAAAAGGGAATGGCGAAATAACCAGGAAACTGGAAAGTGCTGAGCTGATTTCAAAAATTCTTTCAGTGTTAGAATGCTTCATTGTCCCTGAGCAATCTAATCCATATTTCATCACCTGTTTCCCACAGGAACGGGAACGGGAATTCAAAAAAAGGTCTACTGTACCGATTTCAATGCGTATTTCACTTTTACAGTACTAGGCTGATTTCAAAAACTATGTAAACGTTAGAGTGCTTAATTGTTCCTGAGTAACATAAACTGTATTTCATCCCTATTCTCCCACTTGAATGGAAACTTGGAAACTACTAAACTAAACTTACTCAATTCGATTAATGTAGGGGCTGAGCTACGCCGGGCGGGTCAGCTAGTTTTGTATAAATTCAAAATGAAATAAAGCACTTAAAAATCTTATCATGGTAATGGTTTTAAATTAAAGATATTCTTATGCCATTAGTGCTTTAAAATATTTTCGGTCATACAGGCTCCGCAGGTGACTAAAATGCATTCCTGAATACATTTTCGACCTTATTTAAAACAACTGAGGCCGTGTATCGGCAATAATCTGCAAGCGTTGTCGGATGATCCAAGACAATTCAATGTAAAATGAATAATCATACTGATCCCGCATTAAAAGCGTTGCCAATTTGGAGACCTATACTCAAAAAACACCACTTTTCTTTGTGTAAATGTAATTCATACCTACCTACCACTTTTTGTCGCACTATTATACATAACTTAAGCTAAGCAACATCAATCATTACCTACCTACGCAAAGCGACTAAGTTCAATCAAATAGTGCCGGCTGCTTTCTATTGGGCGCCTGTTATACACTACATTAGTATCCATCTCAAAACACCTTTTTATCTCCAAAAGTTTAAAAACTATAGTCCGCCATTTCCCAGAACTATATAATATGTACCTACCAATATGTTAAAAACAATTTGGTAGTATCGTTGTTGCTTACGTATCTTACCTACCTACTACCTTTACTCATTCAACAAGTACCTACCTACCTGAGTACCTAACCTACACAAATCTACGGTATCATTGACAAACTCACATTATCATTTACTTTACAACTCAAAAAAGGGTTAAGAACATAAGTAAAAAGGGTTAAGTCCTACGCAGAGTATCTGCACATGTTTAACCCTTAACTTGAGATTGGGACATTTCTAAAAATACAAACTCGCGACACACCTGAAACTTGAAACGCGCAACGATCCCTTTGTCTCGGATTTATTGTCCCTACGCTCATTAGGATATATTTACTCAAAGAAAAACAACCATTACTAGAGTCTCATTCTTTTACCTCTTGCTTCGTTGACGATGTTCAGCATCTCGTATAGCTATTTATACGTAGAACCCGAGGTAGATAATATCACAGTTATCATCGGGGTGTTAATGTACGATCCTTAACCCTTTCATTTCGGGCTTAGCGCGTCTGTTTAGTTTTTATTTCTTTAACAATCGCGTTTATGGCACTGCGCGTCATCTTTTATTTTCTCTTAACCCTTTCATGTCGTCTCTTTAATTTCCAAATACGTCGAGTATAGAGAAGAGACATACCTGCTCCTGCAATCGTAGTAATACGGAAAAAAAAACTACAGTAAAACCAAACACCAAGAAAGAAGGACAAAAATATAGAAAAAGATCACATCACCTTAAACTAAATGCCAAATGCCAACCATAAAAATCAAGCTGTAAACCAATCAGGATCTTTTCTTTGTCGGAGTCTTGCATGTCCTGCGAGGCTGTGACTGCGAGATCTAAAAACCTTCCCCGAACCAAAGAGTGTTATTGTATAGGCTCCGGTTTTATGACGGATTGTATTTGCATGCGCTTGGCATGGTGCGATAGAGGATGTCGTAAAAACAGCAAAAATATAATTATAATGATGATAAGATATATCCTTGCACGGAGGAGGACACGCCATTCAAACCGAAAAAAAATGTCGTCGTTATTTCTGGATTATCCTCGAACTAAAGGAAAGGGTTAAACTCAAATGGACTTTTGTGAGTTTTGGGTTTTTTTCTTCGTTAAATTTTATTATAAGGTTGCTTATTATTTTTATTTTTTTATGATTCCGCGGCCAACGACAAAGAGGTCTTTGTCTCAGTGTGAAGAAAGAAAAAGGATATTTGAGTAACTGAATAGTAGACACAAAAAGAGAATTAGTAACTCGAGCAGAAGATATTTTCATGAATGAAGTTATCTTAAGAAGGATTACTGATGAGGTTGCAGATACCTTGCTTCGTTAATGACTTAATGAGAAATCATTTAATCAATTTGAAAACGTTGTGATTTCGCGTAGGTAACGATGATCCATGAGTAGGTTCTTTCTGATACAAGGCTAAGATTTTTAAAATTATATCGTTTATATTTCTAAACAAAAGAAACTGTTGTTTGATCTCTTTAAAAAAAAGTACCCCCTCCAGCGGTAAGGTCTTAACAGTAAGAACTCAACAGTCGCAATGGTTGTTACCTCACTTATAGAGTCAAATGTGGGGTCCAGATGAAGCTGAGAGGCTGTAAGAAGGGAAGATATGTACGTAGTGAGGTAACCGAATCCATGCGTCCAGAGTATCCACTAAACCATCTACCACTGCTCCACTGCCGGCCTGTGTTCAAACCGACAATACCTAGTCGTGTTTGATTACTTTTGTGAACTAAAATGACCAGTTTGTCTGATTTTAGGAAGTGGGATGTGGGAGCAAGCGAACGCAGCTAATTGCCTCAAAAATCGTTTTAAAAGCTACCAGCTCCTCCTTCTCCTTCCTTTTTCAAAAATTTTCTTTGTCTCTCTTAGAAAAAAAACCAAATTTGAAAGACTTGCAATGAATTTGACGTTTGCATTTCAAGCCCAATGTAAAACAAATTTCCAAAAGTGGGTTGTTACACCTACTCCTACTCTATCACTTCAAACAGAAGGAAATAGCTGATTCCAAGGTACCTATCCCAATTGTGTCCCCCACCCCTGTAAATATCTTCCAAAAAAAGGAAACCCGATTGAAAGACTCCAAATAACCCTCTATTCATTGAATTGACCTTTTTATACGGAACGGGCACCAACATACATACGTTTCGCGGCCGTCCACCATCATAGCCACCTTTAAGTAGCCACTTATACCTACTACTCTGTCTCGACCCAACTGCTACACCCATAAAAGCACGCACTCACCTCGCCCCGTCTCTATCGCACTATGTCACACAGAAAATCCACACAGCCCCCCAGCTAGAGGAGGTTCTACCCCCTGTGTGCTAGTTGTCCTTTTCTCGATTATATTGTCACCAAAGCCGCTCCCACGGATTTAGCCACAAATAAACAAAAACCAAACACTTGCAGCTTCTAGAGCACAAGTTGTGTAGGTGCCTACTTTTTTTCTACCTTAACTGGGTACCTATACGGTCAACGCTATAGCAGCTATCGCACAGGTCGCATTTGTCGCTAGTGTCGCCTCTTTAACCAACATTATTAATGCCTCTGAAAGAGTAGGTATATATAGGTATACGTAAGTAAGTAGGTACACATTGGGGGCTCTCTATTTCGCTCGAACCTGTTCACGTTCTCAGAAAATACCTGACCATCTCCCTCTCGGATGTGGAGATTTGGTTATTCGATTCGTCCCACCAAATCGTAAGCACACACAACGACAATTTCAAGGGGGACTGGGCTCCCATTCGTCGCCATAGCGCGATTTTGTGTCACATTGCAATCGCGCGCACTCAAAATCTCCATTGCCAGAAAAGAAGACACTGAACCTCCAAACGAGAGAAACAGAGAAAACACGTGGGCTTTCTATGGTGACTCTGGCTCTTGTGTGTGTTTCGTAGTCGTCGTCGTCGTCGTTGTCGTCATCATCATCGTCGCGTCGTCTATGCTGCTCTACCCCCCATTTTATGTGAGTTGAACTACCTACTGCCCGACCCGTTTGCCGTCAATGTCCAAAGTGTCGCCATGCATTTAATTCGATTTGAAATGCCTTAGCTCCAATCCACCAACCACCACCACTATGCTACCTACATTGAATGTAGGTGTCTATCCGGTTTTGGGATTCTCGAGATATGAGTGGAGTACGAGAGGAGCCGGAGCGAGCTTAGAGCGCTTGTCAGATTTGAGAGAAATAAAAGAGAGTTGGTTGGATACTCAGACATCAGACTCACAAAAAGTATGGAATGGGGAGCAAATGAGGCATATCGCCATCACTATTCGCCATATCGGTGGAATCTCAGTAAGAGAAATTAAATTGATAAGAATGGTAAGAGAACGTGAGGATAGGTAGGTACTTGGTATGGTACACTTTGTTACCCATTCCCATCATCCACATGATTTAAAGAAAAATGTGGATGCTTCATACAGGACGCAGGAGGCTGGCTGCATGTTTGTTTGGCTTTTAGGCTAAAACCGTCTGGTGTTTTTGTTTAGTTGAGTAGGTAGGTAGGTGCTGGTCTGTATACCTACTCATAACTGATGATGAAGCTCTTTAAATGAATCCTTAATGGCTGGGTTCCAAGTCTATAAGCTTATGTTTCGTTTCGGGTATTGCTTAAATTTCGCTTGAAATAAATCTTTTGTTTGGCGGATAAGATAGGAAAATGAAGGGCACTGTGAAAGGTTTAAGTTAACTGGTTACCTACCTACAGTAAAAAGCAACGATTTTTTCAAGACAATCAATTATTTTATTTTCAGCAAAATGCCGTCGGTATACTTGTAACTCCTATCCCTAACATCCTGACTTATGTACTTGGTAAGGGCGACTATTTATTGAAGTTTAAAAAAACACTTAAAAGTTTCAACTGATAATCAAATATTAAAGCGTTAGTTTGGTTAAAGGTTTAGTTAGCATGTTAAGGTAAAATAGCTGACGCTTTGGTAAAAACTGATCGAGTTTCTTTATTGACTTTCCCGATTTTCCATTAACCGCTTCTTTTGGGAAACCTAGGATCGATCTCCTTTCACAAATGTGAACAGTAACTTAACGAAGCTTAGAAGCAGACAATTAATAGGATGAGAGTTTTCACACTTTTAAGCGAGAAACAGATTGACTTAGCAACTTTAACTTCGTCTTCTTCAGTTACAAAAACAGGAAAAGCAGTAAAATAGATCAAAATGTCAACAGCGCACAGTATCCACATATTTTTGAGGGTTTAATGTCCTATGAGGGAATGAAGAGGACCTAAATTTTTTTTTTTTTGCCAATTCCGAACGGCTTTCATTTACTTTTTTTTATAATTCAAGGTGTTTTGACTACTCTTATAGTGCTAGAAAACACAGTGCGGGTGTTAGGAAATAAGGAAATGATATGAACAATTACAATTTAAGTTTTTATTGAAAAGCTCGTTTGTTTTACAATATTTGATATATATACAATTATAAATTCTTAGACTAACATTATTGTTTTAAAATCTGCGAGCACAGATGGGGCTCTGCTTCGTTAAATTGGCGGGTTTTATACATTTTATTAAAAAGGTATCTATGTCTAACATTTACTTGTTTCTTAAATAAATAATTGGTATGTTCTCGTCGGCTTGAGCAGTGCTGACGGTCGTTGGCTGTAATGTTGGTGGGCGAGGAATATTAGTTGGATGGTCGCTTCGGTCCTGGAAGCTATTGTATTTCCACTTTTTTGGGTCTCTTGGTGTCTTCAACCTCTGTTGTACTGCGTTCCTCTTCCTGCAGCGACGTAGAAGTCTTCGAAGCTGTCTTCTTGCGACATTCGGTATGCTGGATCCATTATGGACAGTACCTGGAGATATCGGTCGTCGGGGGCTGCGTTACCTGTAATTATATTAATAAGAGGGCTGGGATGGGATGGGATTTTCCTCAGCATTTTGGTGCTGAGGTTGTGTAGGTATTTGTCTATAGGAACAATTTTAGTTGTCTCGTAGAGTTTTTCATTGCTGTAGTAGCGGACTGAATTTGGTTTTCTATACAAAGATGTGCAATAGCGAAGAGCCTTGCGCTCGAATAATTGCACTTTCTTCATATATGTTGGGCTTATTGTGTACCATATAGGAAAGCAATAAGTTAGTATAGGACGAATTAGTTGCTTGTAAAGCAGAAGTTTCGTTCGTGTTTGGAGACCACCTCTTACTTTCATAAGAGGACGAAGGAGAGCTAAGGCACCGTTTGCCTTGCGAAGAGTTTGTTTAGCATGTTGGTTAAACTTGAACCTTTCGAAGAAATGAACTCCGAGGTATTTAACGCTTTGCTTAGGTGTGATAATTGTGTTATCGGGGAGTGTCAGGGACAGGAGTTTGCATCTTGTGGCTATGCCATTACGTGAGGGATTCCTAAGGCAGATTAATTCTGTTTTAGTGGGATTGATTTTAATTCCCCATTGTAGGTAGTACTCCCAGAGCCTAAGGATGTGTTCCTTCACACTACGGAGAGCTATTTCTGGGCTTATGGATGCACTATAAGTGATGGAATCATCAGCATATAGTAGGGTTTTTGTCGTTGGCGTGTTTGCTGGTTGGTCGAGGGTGAAAAGATTGAAGAGGTCAGGTCCAAGACGTGAGCCTTGGGCAACCCCTGCAGAGATGTTTTTGAATACAGACTTGGTGTTTCCTACTCGTACGTAAAACTTACGGTTGGTCAAGAAGCTGTGTATGATTGTGATAAGATGTCTAGGCAAGTGAAATGATTTCAACTTGAAAATCAGACCGTCTATCCAAACGGTGTCAAATGCTTTTTGAATATCAAGCAGACAGGCTACTGTTACCTCTTTTTTGTTAAGAGCCAGGGTTGTATCTGCGTGAAGCTTTAACAACGGGTCGAAAGTGGAGTGGAATGCTTTGAACCCAAATTGGTTATGCTGCACTATACCCATTGAGGAGCATAGTGAGCGAAGTTTGTTGAGAATTAGCATTTCAAGTAGTTTGCTGAGGTTTGGGAGGAGCGAGATAGGTCGAAAACTGCTTACAGAATTCGCACCTGGTTTCTTAGGAATTGGGAATATTTCCGCTATTTTCCATTTACTTGGGAAATAACTGTTGTTAAGACAGTTATTGAGAATAATCGTAAGAATTATAATCGCAGTCGGAGGGAGTTTCTTGATAACAAAATTGGAAACCTTGTCAGGTCCCGAAGATTTTTTGGAGTTACCGCATTGGATTGAACCGTAAAGGTCAAGCGGATTTGTGAAAATATCATCGGTTGTTGTGAAGACTGATGAATTTTCTTCGTTAAATGTTGTGAGCGGCTCCGGGTTTTGTGAAACTAATAATGAGACTTCATTGCTGACGTTTGAGAAGAACTCAGGCAAATGAATAGGAAATGATATGAAATGAGATGCCGATGCACATTATTCTTGAGTTTCTGTTTCGTTTCCCCAATTTTTGGAAAGTAGCAAAAATTATTCCAGTTACTAAAAAGTCAAACTCCGGCACTACAGAGTATCGACCAATTTCAATACTGCCGTTCTTGTCGAAGGCATTTGAGAAACTGTTAGGTCAACAAATTACCAATTTTTTAGATACCAACTACCTGCTAACACCTCAATCAGGTTTCAGACCTCATCACAGTTGTACGGGAGCGCTGCTTAAAATTGTGGATGACATTCGAGTGCAAATAAAAACCTGTTAACTACGTAAGTCCTATAGACATCTAAGGCGTTTGACTCGGTCAGTCACAGAATACTATTAAGTAAGCTTCAGTATTTGTTCGACTTTGAAAGCTCGGCCATAACACTTATTAAGGAATATCTGACTGGAAGATCTCAGGCGGTTTTTGCAAACAATGAAATATCTGAGTTCCTTTTCACTCGCGCTGGTGTACCTCTGGGCTCAATCTTGGGACCTCTTCTTTTCACGATATTCATCAACGACTTGCCTTCGGTGCTCAGTAATTGCGAAATACCTACATATGTATGCTGACGATGTGCAGATTTATACGAGCTATAATCATGAAATGGTCGAAGACGCTACTGCTCGTATTAATGTATTAATGACGATTTGATGTCTATAGTTCACTGGGCACGTAAAAACCTACTAAATATAAACTCACAAAAATGTGAGGCTATAATTTTAAGTAATACTGTTGTTGACACAACTTGTTCGCCTAGTGTTGAGTTAGATGGAACAGTGTTGAGATATGAAAGCATAGTTGAGAACTTAGGTATAACTTGCAATCGAACTTTGACTTATGACTCTCACGTTACAAGAGCAATTGGTAAAACATATGCTACTCTGAGGTTGTTACATATGTCTTGTGAATGTCTTCCAAATGCAACCAAAATGATGCTAGCTAAAACTCTAGTCTTTCCCGCTTTGTTTTACGGTAGTCTCATTTTTCGCTGCTTAGATTATGTAGATAAGTAAAAGGAAACTTCAAGTTGCATTTAACAACACTGTGCGATTTATATATGTCTTGCGTCGATTTCATCATGTTTCAATGTATTCTAATAATGTCTTTGGTATGCCCTTAAATAAATATCTTATATATAAATATCATTTTTCTGATGCTGTTCACGTTTTATCTGCCAATATATGTTTTCCTGTATACTTTTATAATTTTCATCATAGTATACTTTTTGTATTTTTTTGCCATTTCTTTTTCTATCATTGTATACCATTTCAGGTTATTATTGAAGGTTTAATCATTATTATGCACTTTCCTGTAACCTTATGTACTAAGTATAACAAAAAAGATACATTGTCTTTATATGCTTATAGTTGAAATCAATAAATTTAATTTAATTTAATTTAATCTGTGTATTGTATTGCGTTGGAAAAATTGAGTTATGTAAAACATTCCACATTTTTTGTTTTCTGTTGGCATTGGAACCACGAATCACTCGCGTAACAGACGGACGTGCTAACCAGCGACGGGTAACAAAGCATTTGAAGAGCCACTTCGAATTTAGGACTCAGGCCTGTCGTCAAAGCAGTTAAACGAGTAATTCTGAAAAGTGCGATGTAGTTGCAAAATTGCTGTTGAATTTGCTCCTACTAATTTGTCATTCCGCCTCTTATGCAATGTTTTCTTATACGAGAATAGGTACTTGTGTTTCGTTACATCGGTAACGTTATTTAATCAAAGTTTTCTTATTCTTTATCCTACACACTTTAGCGTATCTTCTAACAAGTTTCTATATCTACAGCTTCCCATTTTAATTCAAAACAAGATGTCAATTTCTATGTCTAAAGCTGAAGAGAGTTAGCTCTCTATAAGCACGTTTATACGAAAAACTGGACGAAAAGACGACGAAAAAACAGTTAGACGAGTGCGATAATACAACAGCGCAAAGTTTATTTTTTTTTCTCTTTTCTTTCAATTATATTAATTCCTCTGCATTGAGTGGATTTTGGCTATACAGGCAATAGACAAGTTTGATTTTTGCAGCTTGGCAGTGGAAGCTATTTTAACATAGGAGTTCAGAACTGCTTAGTGCGCGCGGGCCGCAATATACAATTTAATATGTTTAGCTGTAGCCTTAAGTGGCGCCCAATTGCCAAGATATGTTTCCCGTTTCTGAAAATCAGCGGCTGTTAATGATTTGAAATCTGCACCGCAATAGGAGAGAAATTATCTACCAACTACTAACCAAAATCTAGCAATACGAATGCTTAAATGTTTGCAATAAAAGACAAACATCAAATATCGCCACCTGAGAGTTTAAGTGCCTCATATCCATTGAAATTATTCCTCAGAAAACGAATTTTAAGGTTTGAAAAATAATTGCGTTACTTTCTACTTAACTAATATGACTTTTGAATGTTTATACATACTAATTGAACATTTCTCTTTTGCAATTTGCGAACCTTGGGTCAAAAACTGTTACGGTAAAAAAAAGAAAAAAAAAGTTCGAAAAAAGTCAGAAATGGATATATTACCCTGTTCCATACGGTGGATGAATGAATGAAAACCAAACTCCATTTTTCCATGGGATATATCTAGTACAAAATTAAATTTCACAGACAACTCTCAAGTTTGCTCATTCAAATTCTACTTTTTCCAGAAGTTGAGAAAATCGGAAGTTCATAAACTCGATAGTTGAAAATCGACAGTTGAAGCTGCCAAATTTGAGTGAAGGAAAACAAAATCACAAGTTGTGAATAAAAATCCTTCAGCTGACTTCAATTTTTAGTGAAAAAAACGGCCAAAATTTTGCTCCTTTTGCTGCATTTTTAAAATAATAGGTTCAGGTACCTAGGTACTTGTAATTTTTAAACTTTAAAGTACATACATCCGTGGGAGCAAAATCAATACAATCTAGGTACCTATTTGACGACGCGACGGCGGCGATTTGCCGCCTAAATTAGATTTGGTTGAACTTTCCCAAAAAACCATATTCGCTTATTGAATGTACGTTACGGAAACGAAATATAAGCCAACGATGCAGAGAATATGTTTGAGATATTTCTTCTTAAATAAAGATTTAAGGTTTTTGAAAATACCTTTTACCTTTCAATTTACCAGCCAATTCAATAACTAAATAAACCTGTTATTTAAGAAGACTGCCTAAAGCTAAGCTACCATGGATACCAATTTGTTTCCATTTATAGAAAGTATACCTTAAAAAACAATAAAATTCATACACAACAAGGCTCAGGGAGCCTGGAGTCCTAATGCACTTCAAGGACCTTCAGTTATTTGCTGATTCCGAGAGACGCTTATGATGGCGATGTAATTACTGTCGGAAAGCTAGGGAACTCCTTGGCAAAAGTGTTAGCCACGGAAAATAATTCCTTACCTACCTTTATTAATGAGATTCGCACCTTCCTACCTACCAACACATAACGATTTCTAAGATTTAGGTAGTTTTTAGCATTCAATCAGTGAGATTGGTCACTATGGTCACTCGGCCTTAATTTTGAATTAAGTTGAAGGGAACTTCAATTTGTGGAAGAGTTTTTCTCCCTTCAAAAGCTCGTAACGCAGAAAAAAAGAAGTTCAACTGATCAAAAAACTAAAAACTAACCCATTGGGGTTATCTAATCTACACATATAACCCCTGCCTACCTGGGTACCTACATCTAACTACGTCAAAACAAAATCTCAAAGCTATAGTTTTTAAGGATTTAAAAAGTCACCCTCACTATCACTGCCACCCAACACCCACCACCAACAAAACTAGCGCTATTAAAATCAAAACACCTAGTCTCTTAAAATAAAAAGTACTTCAAAGATACTTTTCACACACACACATAGAGCTTAGCAAAGTCAAAAGTGAACCGCATACACACACAAGGATACAAGAGAAAACAACCAAGCAAAAAATAAATATTCTTCTCAGCCGAACTACCCTACCGATACTTGGCTTCTGAGTTCTCTCTCCTTTTCAATCACAATTTTTCTCTTACCAACTCGATTGCCTCTTGAAGAGAACGACCTTAATCGTATTTACTTCAGCCCGACTCTGTCTCTCATTTGTGTATGAGTGTGTTTGTGTGAACTCAGCCAACCACTTATCTGGCACCCATATAGTAGTGGACACATTTTACAGTGTCACACGATTTTTCAAATCGGATAAGTACCCTCCTGCCACTACTGTGCACTGTGTGCAAAGCAACAACCCAACACCACTTCCTTCTGACTTTGGCCGCCATGGTATGTGTGGGCCTGTGTTTGCGAGTGTGTAAATAAAATTGAAATAAAAAATTCTTGTTTATATATCACTTGGTCCCACACACACTATCCAATGGCCTCAGGCTCAAACGAATCACAATCACTCATACGGCACACGGGGTGGTAGTTGCCATTGTCGTATTCGTTTCTTTGCATGTTTACTTATTCTTTTTCTCTTTCTTTTGAGTTAGTTTTTTTCCTCTGCTTTTTTTTGTAGGTACTTCGATCTTCAATGAGAGTGTGTGTCATTTCTCAATCTGCACAGAGAAGAGAGACAATTTTTTTCAAGTTTTGCTTGGGATTACTTTTTTTTGCCTTTTTTGGGGGCGACACCTGACTTTAAGTTCTTGAAGTTCTCTTTTTTTATGAGCACTCAGCTTCTTGGTTGTTTTGCATTTGTTGGTGTTGTGTTTTCTTTTACTTTTTCTGGTCGGTTCGGTGTGTGTTTTGGCCCCCTCTCTTTGACCGATAACTGGTCGTCGTCGTAGTCGCCGTCGTCGTCGTCGTGTGTTACGCTTTTTTTGCGGTGTATGGATGACCATCGCCATCGCCGCAAAGTTTTGCCATCTAAATGGAACCCCAGTATCAATGGGTCCGTTCGATGAGACGCTTTAGACGCGACGCGCGGTTTTTTGTTCGTATTGCTGGTGTTTTCTCACGAAACGAGCGCTTTGGATTAACTCAGCCTTATTTGTCACTGCACTGCCTCAGTGTTTTAGTAAAGCTATAGAAAGAGAAAGAGAGGGCGAGGCTTCCTTCGTGCATATAACCCACACTTCGTTTCGTAATCCGGGTACGCATCCCTAGTGACATTTTGACAGCAGCACCCAACATCACAGTGGTGACAGCAGCAGGACTTCTTTGGTTTTGTACTGCAGCAAAGCACACAGCTACTGTGTGTGTGTGTGGAGTGTGTAGTTTGTTGTATATAGAACAGTGTCTCTCTTCGCTCGTCACCTCCCTCTCTTTTTGGATTATAAAACTCATTCGTGTGAGTGCGTGTTGCTGCCGCCTGGCCAGGCCACTCTGTGTATGCACTGCACAGAACGACACAACGACTATGTGGTGCCGTGTATAGTCGTGTCGTTCGTTCATAGCTTTCGGTTTGTCATTGGTGTCGTTGGCGTTGTGTCTCCGTTCTCGTCGTCATCGTCGTCGTTATGTCGTCGTCGGTGTCGCCATCTCGTGTTGTCCTCTCTTTGACATTATATACCCCAGCCTTGTGTATATAGAATTTTAGCTATAATCACTTTTTTTTGTTGAATTTTTGTCATCGTCGAGTGTCATTGGTCGAGTGAGTGAAATAAAGAAAAAATAAAAAGGAGATTATATATATCGAAAAAAGAAGAAAATATAACGAAAGAAAAAAGTGCAACCGTGGAAGAGCGAAGTACATGGAACGGTGGCGAGCGACTTTCGAGGACTGTGTCGCGTAATTTGGCATCTCTCGGACTCGTTTAGCGACAACACAGCAGCACTGCGGCCAGCAAACGGCGACAACATTTAGCTCCAGTGTGGATTATTATTTACCTCTTCTGTCTGTCTGTCCGTTCGTCGGTGAATTGGTGACACAATCAAATTAACAAATATACTCGAAATCTCATCGAAGTTTTCCCAATTGGAATAGTGTTTTGGTTTATTTGACAACAAATCTAACTGAAGTCCAACAACGCCATTTTTACTTAACAGTCATCCGTCCCCTTCCAAAACTAGATTCGTGTGTTTGTGTACGGATAAGGGTTAATTATTGTTTGTTGTGTTTTTTTTTCGTTTTAAGTTCGTTTCTTCATTTTTGCGACTCGCGTGGGAGTCAGAATAGCTACTGCTGGGTGTGTAATTACGCTACTTTAACGACGATTATATGCGGCTTAATTGTAACGCGGAAGAGGCGGATCGATTCGCGTGTAATTGATGTTTTATAGATGCAAAATAATAGAAGTTTGTTTTATAATTGCAAAGTAGAAAAAGGATATCGAAAACGAGTTGAGAAAGGATTATACTTAGTATTTTAGTGGAGTGCCTCTAGTGATTTATAAAGTTGGATCTCATAACGTTGGAGTGTGCAGTAGTTTGTGTCCAGCGGGAGGGAGACGTGCACTCACAAAGTTGTTAAATTGTCTGTGATTTTTGGCTTAGGTATTTAAAAAGGAAAATTCATAAGCTCTTCTAACCACAAAACTTGAAGAAAAAACGACGGAAGAACTTTATACCTGCACCTACCTGTTTACCAACTCAAAGGATTTAACTGCAATCAACAAACGCTAGCGGATGGTTTCATCAAGAATTGTTTTGGAATAACTGGTAAGCATGAAAGCTTTTTATCTAAGTTTGTAAAGTCAAACAAGCGCGCTTCTGCCTTGTTGTCTGTTATGTTTTCTGAGCTTCTTTGTGTATTAGAATAAATCGTTCCAAACAAACTTTGTTCAAAAAGATTTGAATGAATGAAAAAAAGAAAAAGAAAGAAAGGCAGTGCAGTAAGTTTTTAAAAATTGCATTGGATTTGGAGTGAAAAAACCTCTCTTATTCGATGTAGCAGCCGAACCAGGAGCCCAAAAGTCGCAATAAGTCACAACGTTGCGACCTGCTGCGAAAGAATCACATCGCAATTCGAGTGGGCATTAAGTGGAAAGTTTTGACTTGACTGCAACGTTTGTGGATTGTGCAGTATTTTTTACTGTTTCAGCGATATTGTGCAAAATCGGACTGTAAATCTTATTTTTTAAGCCGAAAACCTTTCATTTGGTTGCCATTATTATCGGTGACTGTCGAAGATTTTCTGAGTTATCTGAAGAGCCGTAGGTATGGTTCTTTTCAATGTTTTCCATTTAAAGGAGCTGATCCTCTGTTATTTCATGCTCTCATAGGTAGGAAGGTATAAAACAAATAAATAAATAAAAACCGAGACGGGACAGAGCAGGGACTCCTGCTCCCGCGGCCTAGCGCATTGCTCTCAAGCCTCAACCAATATCATGTGATGAATAGAGCGCAAAATAGATTTTCTTTAAATAAGCAATAAGCTGGGAAAGATATTGGGATAGTCGTTCAATTGTCGATCGCCGGTGGTATTGCCAAAAAGATTTAATGTAACCTCCCCTCCAGCAACTGATAAAGTAAAGCAAAGCTATTCAACTATCGTATCATTGTTATTGTCAATATTTCCCTGTTTTTTAACACTTTTTTTGAACCTTCCTCGTTTTTGGACGATAGGTGATTTTAAAGTTATACGATCGTGTCAGTTTTTGATTTCGTTTAATTTCAAAAACTTGAAGACAGTAGGTACCTAAATATTTTCCACTTTGAAAATAAAAGAGAAGGAAGTTTCATTGCATGCAAGTGCAACTGCTCCGTTTGTTGAAATTCGATCTGCTGTCATTTACCAGTGGCTTACTTTAATAACTAATGGCTTTTTCTGTGATAGTTTATAGTAATAGGTTCATGTTCTAGGTCTCGAAGACTACCATTTTAACTCGCTAACTCGCTTTTTACCTAGGCAGAGTAAAGCCTTCTATTTGTCGACCATCAGGGAAAGAGCTTGTCAACATTTACCGCTAAAACCGGGGCTAATTTGAGCCATTTTTTTAAAACTTTTTGAAAAAATGTTAGAGACATAATTATGTAAAGAACTCTTATATCTAATTTTACTCGAAAGAATGTATTCTTTGCGATTATTTTTTAAAACAATTTTGAATAAACTTTTGCACTGTTGAAAAGCGAAAGAACCAAAATTCATTTCTTTGAGAATAAAACCCAAAACATTTATATTACCTACCTACCTACATCGTTCATCCATGGGATTGGCAAGGGATTGATAGGTACCGAGTGACTAAAGTTCAATTTCGTATTCCTGTTCATTTTACGTGAAAAACGATGACTCCAATCATTTACAGATTATAATTTTATTTTTTTCTGGTGAAAGTCCATTTACCTGAACTGGAGTCTATATGCACCTTATTACTAAAATCCTATTCAAAATCAAGTTTTTTTTTTTTTTAATTTAGTGTCTTCTCGCTCGTGGACAAAGGAAACACTGCTCCTTTTACAATTGAATCTCTTGGTTCACAAAAAATGGCATCCAATGCAGATTTGTTAAAATTGCTTTGTGATTCAAGTTGTGAACGGTATTTCAGTTTCCAATCAATCAGTTTCTCATCCAATTTGAAGAGATTATCGTTCTGAACAAATTTTTGCTTCTTCTTAGGTGAATTGAGGTGTCGAAAAATGAAAACAGAAGCTATAGGGCTGCTAGGTTTAGTCAGTACCTATTACCTACATGTTAAAAGAATTATATAAAACTAGCTAAGATAATAACTAAATTCAATTTCTGACCTTTAGAGGTTACACTAAAATGATCAATAACTTAATATACCTACTAATCCCTTTCGGCCTATAGAGACAATCGCGTCGGTCAGTGTTTTGTTCGAAGTGTGCAAGAGTATCTAACGAAGCCATTTGACCAAATACATCGACTCCAACTTTGGTACAGTTGTAGTCAAATATCTTACTTACTAAGGTGGGCATCACAATTCGGGTTGAAGCTGAGCTTTAACCAACATCTTACGCCAACAATTTCGATTTCGGGCGAGCTCTATCCAATTTAGCACTTCTAGTCGGTTGAGGTCTTCTTCCTCTTGGTTGCGCTGAGACGAGGTTTTTCTCTTCCACGATTTCCCTGCAATGTACCTTCTTTTCGAAAACCCGCAGAGAAGAAACGTTTTCGTCCATCAGCTCTACATGGCCTAACCATCGTATCCTCGCGATGCGTACTCTTCTGGCTGTAGGTACTGATGTTGCGATACAGCTCAACGATTAGCTTGTTTTTTTTAACAAAGCTTATCAACGACATTTTTCCAGAAAACTCAAAGACTGCTTGTGACTTTTACTGGTTGATTAGTATCATGAATCTATTTTGCTCAGGCCTTGACGCATCTCTTTTGCATTTTCCGAACTGTGCCAAGAATGGTGATCTTTTTATCGAGCAACCCCAATCCCAAATTCACCGATGTAGAAAAGTATTTAATACACCGAAATAAAAACCTTGGTAAAATCAAACATGATCATACTTTATGAAGTATGTTCGTGAGAATTCAGGCACGTTTTTATTTGCTCCGCAGTTTTAATGTAAAATTTCTATGATAAATGCCTGAATTGAAGTTTTGACCTATACATTTGATAGGTCAAACTTCAATTCAGGCATTTATCATAGAAATTTTACATTAAAACTGTTGAGCAAATAAAAACGTGGCTGAATTCTCACGAACATACTTGATCAACAATGTTCATAAACAACAGCGAACATACTTGATCAACAATAACGAATAATTAATTATCCCTTAAGATAAAATGGTCACGAAACTTATCATGATGAATTGAAGTTCCGTTATGCGACTTCACGTTTTCTGTGGGCTTAAATATGAAAAATATTGGAATTCAAAATGCTACTGATACTTTAACTATTCTTTATTGATTAAAAAAGTATGAACATTGTTGATCAAACATATTGGTGATAGTTCAACAGAGTATTTGTTATTTCAATCACAAAAGTGATAGTTTTTGTAATTTCAACCTTAATTGTTAGTTAAATATGTTTGTTGTTGATCAAGTATAAAATCAACAATCACGTTGTAGGTTAAAAATTAGAACATATTCAAATCAACTACGAACATACCTACTTAATTTAAACATTTTTATGATACTTACCTGAAAAAAAATTGATCACGGCAGCATACTTGATTTGAAAATGCGTTCTTATTTGAATTCATCACGAAACTTGGTTTATTTCACAATTTAGATGAATTGTTGATTAACAATGAAACATGTTCAAATCAACCAAGATTTTTTCTTTCGGTATAGTAATGAGATGGCATCAACGAAATCATCACATCAAATCCACGACTATTCCTGCACTATGCTTAGAGCTTCGAAGATAGATTGAAAATTTTTATGGATAAACCATTGTACTTTCATTTAGCAACCAAAACTTCAAGCCATATTTAAGAAGCTTGTATTATGTCAGGATAGAGTCAATAACTAACCTCTACTTTTTGTAAAACAAGTCTAAGGAAATAGATAGAAAATAAGTACAGTTCTAGGTATTCATTTATCTTCAAAAAATAATCAAAGCCACTTTAGCTTTGTTAGAAAAAGTTAGAAAATACCTTCAACAAAAATACTCAAATAAGAAAATGTATTTTTGAGCTCTCAGTTTCGCCCTGGGCTGGATATTGCGATCGCAATAATCAGTAGATATATGAAGCGTAGTTGCAATAACTCTTTTTCTGTTAGGTATATATGTAGATACATTTGTAGGTACTTAACTATCACATTTGCATCTTATCTTATCCTTCCTTTCAAATTTATTCAACATTTTAAAGCGATGTCACTTCATTTTGTACGTGATTTGACATGGCCATTGTGTTCGCCATAACAGGCCTTAAAAATGGCCGACGGATGCAACTAGCTTTAGGTGTGGGTCACTGATAACACCGCATGACGATTTGGGTATTGACTGGAATGGTATGACTTGATTGAAACGTTCTTAATTGTGAAGTGTACGTATATGCAGCAGGATCGGGCTGCAAAACCCTGCTTTTAGAGCTGAAAAGCCTTTATTTGGCCGCCTTGGTGGAAAGGAGTTGTATACAATTTTCTAGATTATTATTATTTAAATCAGAAACTCCAATTTTTGAAAATAGAAAGCATCATTTTGCCTTGCAATTTGATTTAAAATTCTTAAATTTCGATAAGCTAAATTTTGATAAACGTGAGTTTTACTCTGTTCGGGATTTCAGCAAAGCTAATTATGATGAATTGAATAATTTTTTTAACGCCATCGATTGGGATGAAGCTCTTCGTTCTCGTAACTTAAAGGAGTGTTACGATTCTTTCACTGCTGTTATTGAGGAAGCATATAATTTGTTTATTCCATTTAAAGAGAGAAAACATAAAAATAAGCCTGTCTGGTTCAATAATAGATTACGTAACCTTAAAAATAAACTTTCTAAGGCACATAAAAATTACAGAAAAGATCCTAGCCTGCACCTTCGATATATACGATGTAGAAAAGAATATGAGTCTGCGAAAAAATCTGTATATAAAAGCTATATGCGTAATATTGAGAATAATATTAAAAGTGATTCTCGAGCCTTTTGGAAATTTGTTAATTCAAAACGTAAGTCATATGGGATTCCAACTTGCATGAATTACCTTGATCAGTCATCCAATAGTGAGGACGTTATATGTGATATGTTTGCGTCTTATTTTCAGTCCAACTTTGTTCTAGATCCCGTTCCTCATTCGCACGAAATTCAAAGTGGTGAAACACTAACTAATCTTGGAAACTTAACTTTGTCAGTGGACCAGGTTTTGATTCAGCTTTCATCTTTGAAGTCCGATTTCAAACTAACCCCTGATAATTTTTGCTCGGCCTTACTTAAGAAGTGTTCCTTAAGTCTTGCGGCTCCACTTACTAAAATTTTCAACTTATCGCTTTCCACTGGTAACTTTTTAGATGACTGGAAATTGTCGATGATAAGTCCAATTTATAAATCAGGTTCAAAACAAGAGGTTATTAATTACAGACCCATTTCAAAACTGAAGTTGATACCGAAAGTTTTTGAAGCGATTGTGAAGAAATGTCTTTATGATGAGGTTAGTTCAAGTATATCAGTAGATCAACATGGTTTTGTTAGTGGTAGGTCAACAGTGACTAATCTAGCCTTGTTTTCTAACTTCTGCATTAGAGGTATTGAACGTGGAAATCAGGTTGACGCTATCTATACAGATTTCTCTAAAGCGTTTGATAGAGTTCAACACGATATTCTGCTAAAAAAACTGAAATTGTTAGGTTTTCACTCTAGCCTACTTATATGGTTTGAAAATTACTTGACCAATCGTAAACAATATGTAAAAATTGGAACGGTTCTTTCAAAAGAAATTTTTAATCACTCAGGTGTTCCTCAAGGGAGTCATTTAGGACCTCTCCTCTTTATATTATTTATAAACGATCTACCACCAAGAATTCGATATTCGGAATGTTTGCTTTTTGCAGATGATCTTAAGCTTTTTAGGCCAATTAAGTGTGAATTGGATTGTTATCGACTTCAACGTGATATAGATGAAGTGTCAGTTTGGTGTGTTGAAAATCGATTATTTTTGAATATAGCAAAGTGTAAGAGCATTACCTTTACCAGGTCGCCTAATGTTATAGATCATTCATACGTCATTTCTGACATTCAACTTGAATCAGTGGATAGACAAAAAGACCTTGGCGTTATTTTCGATTCAAAGCTATCCTTTAACTTGCATCTGGACTACGTTATTTCTAAGGCTAATAAATTAGTTGGATTCATCATGCGAAACTCAAAACAATTTCTGGATCCTTACACGATTAAATCTTTATATATTTCACTTGTAAGATCACTTCTTGAGTATGCATGTTGTATATGGTGTCCATTGTATAGGGTGGGTATAAATCGTATTGAATCCGTTCAAAAAAAAGTTTCGAGGTACGCTTTGCGTAAACTAAATTGGGTTGATAATATTTTACCTAACTACAATGCAAGATGTCTGTTAATAGATTTAAAGACTCTCGAAGCTAGGAGGAAGTATTATTTAGTTATGCTTGCTAGAGATGTTCTCTGTAATCGAATTGATTGTCCTAAACTTCTCTCTTTTTTTTCTTTATATGCTCCTTCAAGACAGTTGAGGACGAGGCCGATTCTGTTTTTTGTTCCCCGATCTTATACAAACTACGGTAGATCAGATCCGATTTCACGTTCAAGTCATGAATTTAATTGCGTTTATCAAAATATAGACTTATGTTTAAGCAGAGAGGTTTTCAAAACTATTGTTTTGAGTCTAGTATCGTAGCATGTTTGTATATATATGTACATATGTAAGATAATTCTTTTTGCTACTTATTGTTTAATATTTGCTCTTACTTTTTTCTATATAGTTTATGTAAATATTGTTAAGTCTAGAAGAGTTATGAACTCGATAGATGGATAATAAATAAATAAATAAATAAATAAATAAATTATCTGAAGAGCCGTATGCTTCGCTTCAGTATTTTCCATTTCGCGAATCTGATTCTCTGTAACTTTATTTTTGTTCATAGTTTTATAACAAAATTCATTAAGTATAAAATAAATACCTCAATAATTAAAAACCGGGGCGCAACGGAGCAAGGACTACCGCGGCCTAACGCATTTCGCTCAAAAACTACCTTGTTAGGGATAGAGCACACAAAAGATTTTTTTGAATAAGCAAACATCATATCAACAATAAGCTGGAAAAAACATTCCGATAGTCGCGTTCATTTTTATCTATTGCCGATGGTATCGTCAAAAAAATGTTTTATATAACTTCTCTTTCAGCTATTTTAGTATCTTCGCATTGATATTGGTATCACTTTCCTGTTTTTAAACACATTTCCTTGAAGCTTGAACTTGTCGATAGTCGTTTCCAAAGTTACACGAACCTGGCCTTTGTCTTAGTTTTTGATTTCCCTTATCAACCCATTGCAATAACTTAGAAATACCACGGGTAACGGGTATTGCCTTTCACGAGGAATTAACAAGTCTTCCGTTAGTAAATTGCCATGAAAAGCGCTTTCTATAGATTAACCGTTCGGAACAGCCAAAAAATTTTAGGTGCCCTCCATTCCCTCAAAAGACAAGGTTGTGAGAAATGCGCTTGACATTGGGACCTCTCGCTCTGTTGCGTCACTAGGATTTATACTGTCCATTCGATTCATTTAACGCTTCACTAATTTATCCAATAAATCTGGCGATGTGTCGTTAATGTTGGCCTGAGTATTGGCTGCATATGCTTCAAGAGTTGCTCGATTGTCGGTAGATATATTAAGCCAATGACTTAACATGACTCCCAGAAAATCGAGGGGATTAAGGCCGCATGAAAGCGGGCGCGAATAACAGAACCACTTCTGCAAACAAAGTTATCACCAATAGGTCACTTGATAGTTAAGCGTTTTGTAGACAAATTGCAACGTCTTGTGGAAATAAAAAGCCGTCGTTGCTTAGCTGATTAGTTTTTAGAAACATGAAAATTTGCTAGCATACCTCGAACCTCGATAGCGCTGTTCGTTCACCCTAACAGCAGCTCCTTGCCTATTTCGAAAGAAGGTGTTCCTTGGGCCCTTAGGTTTCCACAGTTTTGTTGCCACGCTTTTATTTATTTATTTAGTTGATGGTGATTCGTTAACTGGTTCGCTCCATATTTATAAATAAGTGCGAAACGACCAATAACTGCAGAAATTGCTTGCTAACTATGCCGATGATGTTGACCGGAAAATGCTTGAAGTGCTCTTTGAACTTCCCAAACAGATTTGTTCCTTTCAAAGCAAATTTTCACAACTTAAAAGCGTTGTTTTGGCGTTGAATGATTCAAGATGAATTGCCATGCCCCACTGAACGGAAATGTTAGCACAGTTTTGCATTGTCATTGTCATTTTTGCAAGGTTTTTCATCACATCGCTTGTTTTTAACCGATTCGTTATTTCTTTATAAACTTTTTCCGATTCCAAACGTCTAATCGAGAAAGCGCTTTTCACGGTAAGAAATTAACATCGGAGAATTTCTTGAAAAACTTCTTCTCTCTTAATGTGTCCGGGGCTCGAACCTCAAACATCGCACGCCACGACCACCACACACCGTCTTACGGCTGCGGTTCTGTATATGCTGCTGCAACATGCAACTGAATGTCTTCACTCAGTAAATGGCAAATTTCAAAACACAAAAATCACCGCATTTGCCGTATTTGAGCTCATTTTTTTAATTTGAACCCTGGCAGATAAGGGCCTAGAACTTTTGGATGTGAAAATTCTTAGGCTAATTTTGAAAATAAAACTTACTTCAACGTTTCAGTAAACGGAATTTTATTTACTAAAAAATACTAAAGCTATCGTATCTTAGAAATACAAGAAAAATTAGCTTTGATTTGATCATATAAAATAACTCAAATCAAGTGAATATGAGCAAAATGTTTTTGTCTCTTTAGTAGTTATTTTATCTAACAGCTGATTTCTAATTTTGATGCAATTTTTGTCCAAAATCTGTTCAAAATACTTGTTGTTAAGTTTTCTGGCCAAAGAACTACGCGTCTTCTAGCAAGAGTCATCGCATCCTCGCCTATCGTCCTGCAAATGCTTTCTATTCTGATACATCAAAACTTTTACTTATAGAGTAAAAAAGGCTTTAGTTTGAAAAAAAAATATTAAATTATAATTTATTTTATAACAAAAACGAACACTTTTAGGCTGTTAATTTTTTAAATACAAAACAAATTAAGAAAAGAAAATGGATGAACTTGCCACCAAAAACAGTAATGGTAAAACAGAACAGTTTCCAGTTTCTCACTGGTTGCATGAAATTTAAAATAAGTGAGCTATAGGTACCTGTGAAAATGGAATTTTATTACAAATATTGAATTCACGTTTCCTCTTGCTTAAAACCTAACTTCAATAGACATGTCCTCGTTGTAAAGGACCTCCCAAGCCAAAACGTTTTTGAAGTCGCGGTAGTGACTTTTGCAGTTGTCAAAATTAAGTTATGCAGCGACATATGAGAAGAATACTCACAACGACGCCGGCACCGCGCCGACGCGACAAAGAAAACGCAGCGCTTTCAAACATTTGTATAGTTGCAACTGCGAAAATGATGCAAGCAGCGTTTTTGCCGTTACTGCAACTGCAAAAACGATTTGGTTTTGGAGAATCATATAAAAAACCACCCAACTGACGTGACATGTGACAAGCACAATACTGTGTTTTCTACATTTGCAATTGTCGTGACGGTAGAAATTCTTTCAAAAGCGATTCTGCAGCTACCGAAACTGCAAAATCGCTTTGGGTTTTTTAAATTTATGCCTATCGATTTCCACTGAGATTTCCAAAGCACTTTCCGAAAAATCTTCTTTTTTTGTCCAATGGAAGAGTCAAGTGTCTTTTTTCATTCCGTGGTAGCATCAAATTTAAAATCCTCTTGCTAAACAATAAATATCCTTTCAGTTAAGAAATTCACTAGGTATTCACTTTTGTCATTTGGAAATCAAAACTGTTGTAGGTCAAATGTTTAGTGCTGGTGCACGCAAAAGTGCGTGTGAATCTTGCCTCCAAGTCGATATTCAAAAAAAGTACTTTTTGAGGGCGAAAAAGTGATCTAATGGCCCAATGGATCGGTCCATCGGTTCGACTTTTTAAAAGTGCTTTTGTGTACAATTGACATTAGTCTTTTATTACAAGCCAGGCGAATACATACTATACCCAGCACAACAAAGCCATTATGGGAATCAGATCCTTTCAGTTTAAGTTTCGGTCACGTAGGCATGAACGATTTCAGTCGCTCCCTGTGCTTGTTGACACATAACTAATAAGGAATGAATGTAGTACAGGAAAAATCAGTGTTTGCTTACGGCGAAAGCTTTTTGTGTGCACTAGTTAATTCTTCAGGGTAGGTATTTTTGAAATCTTGAAGGAGTTGCTACTTCGTTCGGATATGACATAAGATCTTAAGAGCTCATTCCAATTATTGTTTGGATTAAATCTATTTTGATCTGCGTCCTGGTGCTATATTCGGAAAGAGTGAGTTTTAAAATTTCAAATTCACAGACCTTTGAAATCTGACGATCTGAAAAACCGTGAATAAATATGAACAGCCTGGTAACGTTTTCGCCTTAAATCTTTGTCCATATCTGAGTCACCAAGGAAGGATTAGTTTTCATCTTTCCGGGTTTTAATTTTTTCTGCTTTGAGAGGTACAATAATTCCCAATTGACATTGAAAGACGCGAAAGCAGCCCTTCGTATAGCAATACGGCGAAAAGAAAACAAGAAAACACGAGCTGCTTTTGAAAATGGCTGAAAACTTTTACTTACGATTTAAAGCTGTTCCGCTATTGATTTCCGTACTAACTAAAGCTTACTAAAAACTAGAGAAGACTAAAGCTTAAAAAACTCGACTAATTCAAAATGCTATTGCAATAATCAGAATGCAAAATATATACGAGTACATGCATATACACAATATGACAAAAACAGATCTAGAGAATCCCTCAGGGTTAGCGCATTTCTTTCAACCATACCTCGATGTAGAATGGAGAGGACCTACACATTTTTGCCGATTACAAATGGCAGAGTGAACCAGCCCTTTTCATGGCGTCTCGGAGGACTTGCTACTTCCTCACGAAAGCAATACTAGTGGAAAAACACTTGGATCTTTCTGGGCTCGAACCTCGAACTTACACGTAAGAGGCAGATATACTAGGTAACCATTATGCCACGGGCCAATATTAACTGATCTTCCAATCTTTAAATTTACAATTGCCGATGCCACAAGTCTGCAAAAAAATCAACGTTGAGCTGTTCTGGTTTTTTTTGTGACACACTTATGTTTTTGGGTGTGCTGAATCTGAAAATGACTTTCATTAGCTCGTAGAACGTCACATTTTTTTACAATATAGGTATCCTTCTTATATCTGGTTTAGTGAAAACACCTTCTTTCAAATTTGCCTCCGAGAGGGCTGGAAACTTTAATATCATATTTAAAGCAATTTCCATCTCAGCAGTGACTTTGCAAATTGCTTCATCAATCCCAGCTTTATGTGAAGCGGCCGGTGGTAACAGAATTTTATAACGAGACACCAAAGTTACATGCAGGGCGTTCTTTTCGCCAACCTTAAGCTCCCTCGAAGGCCAACACTTTATGGTCCAGTTTCCACTTTCCCATAGACACAAAAAGTAATATGTAATAATAATAACAAAATAAAAATGTGCTTATTTATTCATGACTTCAAGTTAGCTCAAAAAACAATTTTTTAAGAAAGTTTTGGGCTTAGCAAAATAACATGACGTTGTAGAAGTTTTTGAGTGTTTTTTTTTTTTAGTTTTGAGAACACCTAAGTACCTACATAGAAATCAGTTGAAAGCATCCAGACAGCTTTTTCTTTGCAGACCTGTGTTACAAATGGCAAAGTGAACCAGCGCTTTTCATGGCGTCTCGGAGGACTTGCTACTCCCTTAAGAAAGCAATACAAGTAAAAGAAACAGTTATATTTTTCTGGAACTCGAACCTTGAGCTTTCACGTAAGAGGCAGTAATGCTAACCATAATTAACTGCTCTTCCAATCTTTAAATTTACGGAGTTCTTTAGTATACACATACACACGAGGCTACCTACTTTGGAATCCAACTTTGAACGTGAAAATCTTTAAACAGATAGGTGCAGATGGATACCCAGCTTTAAAAATTCAATTACTAGTGTGAAAACTATCACCGAAAGACCACATTGTTCTTAACAACCAAATAATGGGATATCTATCGCAGTTATGGCTAATTAGTGTTCAATCAATTGGTGATAAAACTCACAACAACATCACGACAGACGTAAACAACAATGTCGTCGTTTGCCCACCCAATATAAAATTATTTGACAAAAGCGCTCATTGTTCTTTACTGACGAGATCATAAAACTCACTCGAGTGTGAAAATCACAAGCCCCAGATACTCCCCTCTGCAATGACCTTACAATGAACAAGTAGATATCGGCTTTTCTTTTAACATCCGATGCTTAATTTTTCATTCATTAGTTAGTAATTGTTTATTAACAAGTAAATCACAAAGAAAAATGACTCAAATCAAGTAACTATAGCTCTGTCCTTTATATGTACAAATGTACATATTAGGCCTTTCCCTGCCTTTTGCATTAAAAGAGGGCGATGCGTTATGAATGACTGACTCAAAAGCTGGTTCCATCTATTGTAACTGTGGCCATAAAATAATTTCATAAAAATCCATGGAAAAATAAATCAATAATTTACTAACTAATTAAATTGTAGGAACACTTGGAAAAGACAAGACATCGAACGACTGACGCGAGGAAACGAGGGGGGTTACATATTTTCTTTGTCTCCACAAAGAACGTCCTTGCGTTGACCTTTTTTTGCTAGATTTACGTGTTCTTCAATTGCACACGCAGTGCAATGAATGGAAGTGCACTGTATGCACGGTGTGTGCAGTAAGCTATAAACAAAGAGTTTTATTTATAAAAAAAAACACAAAAAATAATAATAAGAGAAAATCAAAAAAATAAATAAATTACATCGCGAGGAATTAAACGAAACAATTTCCATTTTAATATGTTGTTGCCAATCCCAATGAAAAAGCGCGTTCGCAACCAACCAACCGAACACAAGACTACACAAAGTCGACGTGGGTCGTCGTTGGCGGTCTTTGATGTCGTCGTCGCTCGGCGGTCATTCATTCGGTACGGTTGCTTGACAGACAGTTGCAACTACTGCTCCTGCTCCCACTTCACCTCCATTTCTAGACAATTCACCAAAGTTTATTGAGACAGTTCATGTGACGACGAAGTGTTTTAATTCAATCAAAGAAATCATGGAACCCATTCTCGGAGGCATTTTGTTTTGAATGATTAGAAGATAAGGCCCTTTTTTCACTCTTTCAAGACTCTTACTGCTGAGTTATAAGGAATTCAAACGAAAATGTTGTCGTCTTACAACTTGTTACACGAATAAACTTTTTAGATCGCAATCGCTGCGATAACCCCTCACGATTCTGTTCTAATGATGAGATGTTAACACGAAGATTGAATATAGAAAAAAAAAAAGAAACAACAACAACAAATAATTGAATTATCTACGGGAATATACAACAACTTGCTCAGGGCAACTATAGATAGATTTTTATTTGATTTCTTAATCAACGCGTATGAGCTTCAGCTTTATAGAATGTTTTGGTAGTGGTTGCAGTAAAGATGGGTGTTTATTGCGCAGGGTGCATTTTGATTATTGTTATTTTCTTTTGAGGGGTGGTTTCTTGCTTAAATTCTCATTTTTGTTTGGTTTTGATAGAATATTAAAAATGCAATGTGAAGAGGAAGACACATGGTTTATAATTTAAAACTCGTTTTATTCGATTTTTTTTTTGCAACAAGAATAACTGCCATCGAAATGAAAATCAAAGCACATTTATGTGTAGGTATAGGTAGGTATACTCGGCGAAAAAGAGTGTACCGAATGTTTTGTTATTTAGTAAAACCGGTTTATAGTTTCTTGGTGTAGGTGTTTATTTATATGATTGTTTGTATTTTATTATGTAGAAGATATTGATTGAAGAAAATACACGATTGAGGAGACGAAGTATGGGCTGAATCAACACGAGCTAACCTTTCGGGGGAATCAGTTTTGACATGTTTTGGTCTATGAAGTTGACTATAAACTATACCTTACTCTCTTATAGGGCTCGGCTAAGTATTTCATTTTTATTCTCATTTCGACGCTTTTCCCCTCGCTGTGCGCGACTCCGTACGTGACGTTGCCCTTACATTGGAGTAAGCGCTTCCTAATACGCATGTACACGTTATAACACGTGTAAATAAAATATCCGTGTATGACATTTTGTACTAATTGACTTGGAATCGAAAAAACGGTTTTTATGGGTATGCGTGGGCAAGTTTGAGTCTATCTATGTTAATTGTAGTTTTGAAGCTGTAAGGTTCCAATGCATACAAGTTGTTTTAGACAGTTTGAAGTCTGGTACCCACTTAATGAATGCTTGTGTGCCCAAGGGCTCTGTTTTGTCTCTGACTCCATTTCTTATTTTCAAAAACGAACTCTTGTTTGAAACTTCAAACCCACTTAACTATTTTGCTGACGACTCAACCCTCAGCTTTTCATATATTCGTTTCCAAATACACCACCGTGCTCTTCAGATGTGACACGGGAACGGTTGCGTATAATTAGCTCTTTGAACTCTTACCTCGGTATGAGGAAATAAAAAACGTGTAAAATTCAATCCCTCGAAAACACAATGTTGTCATCTCGTCGTTGAAGCTGAACATCTCCT
Organism: Melanostoma mellinum; assembly: GCA_914767635.1. NCBI lineage: Eukaryota > Metazoa > Arthropoda > Insecta > Diptera > Syrphidae > Melanostoma > Melanostoma mellinum. Next base: position 33,255,906 of record OU612059.1, read on the forward strand.
CATTGCCATTTTCCATGAATGGTTCCTGCATCCAAGAAACCGAAATGCTATCAGTACTCGGTATAATGAAATGAAATGCTGATTTCTTTAGCCGATGAAGGATTTTTTTATACCCTGTCTGATCTGGCATCTGGTTACTATCTATAAGGCCTACATACGTCCTAAACTAACGTTCAATTGTAGGATCGATTGATTTTCTTGAACATCGTCGAACCGTTACCTGTCTCACTATCTTTTATCACTTTTTCACAGACATTGCCAGTTGCATTCTTTCCCTAAAACGATTTAGCTGCAACACCTACCTCGTTAGGAATGCTCCTCAGTTTTACCTTGAGCCCGATTTCAGGCCTACATTCATATAGAGATAAGAGATAGCATTTTTTAGTCGCACAACCGCTGTGTGGAATGCGTTATCAGACTGTGACTTTCCCCCGCATAACGACTCACAAAAGTTCAAATGCAATGCACCTCGGACCTCGGTGTCTCCCACTTAATCCTCCTCTAAATGGTAGTGGTAACCCCTTGATGTGAGCATCAATTATAAAAAAAAAAAATACCGCGACATATTTCCAAAAAATGCCAACACATATTTCTGTAACTAGCTTCCCACCGTACTACTCAAAAATGATTAAACCTAAGGAGATATTTGTAAATCTAGTTACTTATGTAGAATGTCTTCAATATCCGCCTGATTTTAGCTTTTACGACCTATTCTTTATACTGTATCCAATAATGATTCATTGAGTTAGATGGAGACAAGCTGCTCGCTTTGTGGCATGTAAATGATAAATTTTATGACGGCTATAAATATTATTAAAATTAAACTGAAGAGTGAGGCGATGCTATCAGAGGGAATTGACTGAAAATCCACTTACGTAGGCAAAATTTGAAACCGATAACTATGTTTGTGTTTTATTATTTTACGAACTGTCCTTTTCAAAAATCTGAGATTAATAAATTTCTTTATTTCTAACCACGGTTTCAGCTGATTTGCTATTTCGAGGCAATAGATTAAGTTAAAGAGCAACTTTGAGTTCTCGTAAAGAGAGAATGAGTTTGTTACATTATTGTGAGCATGATGTAAATAACTAGATTACAGATGATTTGAGAAAAAAGTAAATAATTGGAAGTAAAAAGAAATATTTGTAGAATAAAATATTAAGGGTGAAATGTTAAGTTAAAATTAAATAAAAAAACAAGTCTATAAAAAGAGGAAGTCATTATATGAACCCATCACGGTGCTGGCCCCGTTAGGTTGTGTCACATGACATCATAAGAGAGGAAAAACAAACCGTATGTGTGTTGGTTCTTATAAAACGAAAATATGTTTGTATGTATGTATGTCATGTATATACAGCTGCGGTCAAAATAATAGTAGTATAGAGCTTAAGAAACAACAAAATTGAAAAAAATGTATCCGTCAATTCTAATTCAAAAAAACCAATAACGTGGTTTTCAAAGTGGTGTTTTAAGCTTTTATTTACAAAAAAAAAACTTCAGTTTAATATTATTATCCGATAGTTGCAAGTTTATTGAACAGATGTTGAAATTCAACGGTCAAAAAAATAGTAGTGATAGGAAAATCTACCTTGAAATGTTACGAAATCGAAAAATTAGGTCAAAATTTTTATTACAGTATGTGGCTGAGTGTTCCAACCTTTAATTAGTATTTAGTTCCATGTCCCTTGTTAGCTATAACAGCTATACAAAGACGTTAAAAAGAGTTTATCAGGTTTCCACACTTTCATGTGCTTATCGAACTCCATGATTGCTGTAACGCTTCCCAAAGGACTGTGTTGTTGCTTGGTTTATATCTAGAAGCATATTTTTTTACTTGCTTTCGATGGGATTAAGGTCCGAAGACTGTGTGGGCCACTCCATCACATCTACTTTACTTTCCTGGAACCATTGCTTCTTACTGAAAAACAATTTCAGTGGCATTTCATCTTCAGTGTACGGTAGCATCACTTCCTGCATTATCCTAACATAGAGATGCTGAACCATAATGCCTTCAATCCGCATTAGGGGCCCAACTCCGTATAGAAGAAAAAACATGCCCATACCATTATGATTGCAAAGTGTGGATAATATTCGGTGTTTGGGGGGTCTTCTTACATACCTATTAACGAGATCCTTTTCCACCATTTAAAACAATTAAAGTGTAACGGGTTTTCACTATCAACGCAATATCTACAAAGTGGAAAAATACCAATCTGTGCCATGCTTTTACACATACTACTATTATTTTGACCGCAACTGTATGTCCGGTGTGGACTCCTAAACCACCCAAAAGATCTTTAGGAAATTTTCAGGGTTGACATAGTTTAGTCCACAGATGGTTCCTGTCAAGGTTTGATCCCCATATTCACAAAGGAGCAGGGTTGGGAACGGAAGATTTAAAACTATACTCCACAGATTTCAAAAATTCTTTCAGCACTAAGGGTGATACATTATCTCCCTTCATCAGTAACTTAGACTTTATTTCATCCCTATAATCCCACAGGAGCAGAAACGGGAACGAAAACGGGAACCAAAGGTTGCTTGACCCATTTCAAAAATTCTTTCAACTCTAGGATGTTACATTATCCCTCAGTGACATAGACTTATATTTCATTCACATATTTCCACGGGAACGGAAGATTCCAACATAAATGGGTTGGGAACGGAAACTTAGGAACTACTGAACAGGTTTCAAAAATTCTTTCAGTATTTGGATGCCACAGCATAGTCCCAGAGTAAGAAAGATTATATTTCATCCCCAAATTCCCACAGAAGAGGAAAAACGAGAACGGGAACCTTAAAACAACAGACCCGAGCAAAGCCGGGCGGCTCAGCTAGTAAAATAAATTAATCTCAAAATTCTTTTACCGTGCTTGGTAAAAGAATTTTCGAGACGGACCGATCGTTTTTGAGTTTTCGTTCTTGTTCTTAGTTCATACCTATCCATGTTATTGGTATGAACTGAAAGTCTATGTTTCTCAGGGATATTAAAATATTGTAATGAAGAAAAAATTTTTGAGATTGATTCGGTTGTTTTCATTAGAAATCCCCGTGAACTTCCTGGTGTCATTTCTGAGGGTCGTGATGTTGCCTGATAAATTATTTACTCTTTTGGTTTTGACAAAACGCAAAAGAAGTCTAACTTCAAAAATTTTATGTAAATTTAACAAAATGAAGTATTAAACTTGCTTTGAACGCAGCTGGCGAATTATGTCTCTAAGCTATTGCTTTGTCAAGCCGAATAATAAAAAATAAAAAAATAGAGTGGCGCAACAGAGCGAGGAGCCCCTGGGCCCAGCGCATTTCTCACAACCATGCCTTGTGAGGGAATGAAGGAGACCTACAATTTGCTGCCGGTTCCGAACGGCTTTTTAAGGAAGCGCTTTTCATGGCAATGAATTTACTAACGGAGGACTTGCCAATTCCTCGCGAAAGACGATACCCGTGAAAAAACATATTATGTGCCTCTGCTGAGCTGGGTTAGCAGGTAGACATGCTACATGCTAGCCATCACGCCACGGGTACCACAAGCCGAATATATTATTAAAATCTACAAAGTTATTAAAAATTTTTGAGCCCTGATCAAAGCAATGAAGACACTTCCTTGGGCCGATAGCAAACGGTGTTTTTTTTTAAACGGGTGGTTTCAAAAAGAAATAAAACGGAAATAATTTAAAATGTTATGGCTAAAAATTTGCTTTATCGTTAAGATTATGGTTTGAGGTTATGTTCCAAAAGCGATTCTGATCAAGTATCCGCCGTGGCTGACTCAAATAAATTCCAGCCGAGAGGCGTAATTTTTGACCACTTTTTTAGCACTTGCGTCCATTATTAATTTAAACAATAACAAAAAAAATATTTTACGTCGTGTTTTTTGTCCTGATTAAAAATGTAAAATCTAAAAACAAATGAATTTCTTTATAGAAATGTTGAAAGACCAACCTCAACTCCTATTTGCGCTTCGACTAGGTACGGCAATGAGCTTATCAGTTAGATGTTGCCCTACTTGCGTCCAAATGTCTCATCCTTTGCGTCTATATGTCATCAATAATGCGCCGAATATTCTCTTCGACGGCGTCAATCGTCTCCGACTTATCTGCATAAGCAAGCTACTTTAAAAAAAACCGCCCAGCGGTGTTGAATGTTAACTCACAGGTTTAAAATCGAAAGTGACCAGTTGTCCTGTGGCTTCCAATCTTCCAAGATGGAATAGCAAACCAAACTGAGCATAAAACAAGTGACAGCTGTCAAAAAGACTAACTCCGAAGAAAGTACCGCCAGATTGAAAATTGTGCGTTTTAAAAACACCCTTTATTTTTGGGCTTACATAGATGATAACTGATGCTAATGATAAATGAAAAGTTTAGTTTAGTGTTTAAAACTGATCGCTTGGAATTGGAAGATTTATAAGTTCACCAAATAATTTGTGGACTACTTCCGCAAGCCTTTTTATGTGATTCTATAATTGAGGATTATCTTTTTTAAACTACAACTTTGTTTTTACTTGAAAGCAAAAGAGCAGAATCGGTAGCTTCTTGAATGTAAAACGCTTAAAAAATTTATGATCATTTTAAGCTCGGGTGTAGAATCATTGAGTCATTTATAAGAATTATATCACATGACGGCTTTTTCTTATCACCAAGAAGTTTATTGTTGCAAATTAATGCAAACAAATAACTTCCTCTAAAATCAGGTTAAATAAAAGTAAGGTTAAAATAGCTACAAACAAAAGACTTAGCTTTCCACAACTCAAAGCTTATCTTATCTTTGAAGCGAGCCATTTTTTCAAAAGACATTATCAAGAGTTTGCAAACCTCTCAACAAAAACTACCAAAAACAAAGCTCAAGATGACAGTTCCATATTAAGTTCAATCAAACTTAAGTGTTATGTTCCCTTTATATCCACTAAAAGCTTCACTTTGTGCCCTCAACATAATAAAAAGAAAACTGTACTCAAGCGAAATTATAAAAATTAATTTAAACTACACATTAGCATATTTTCCCAGCCAAAATCATACAATAACTAATTTCTTTTTAAATTGTGTGAAAAATCACAAAAAAAAAAGAGTCATGAATTGTGTGGGCTTAATATTTATTCATAGACTGATAATAGAGCTAACTTGTGAATTTGTGAAGGTGAAGATGTGCGCAGTGTGGTGTGTGTTCTGTGCTTTGGCTGTAGGATTTCGCTAAATGTATTAAGCTCTAATGTTCTAGTTTTGTTGCTGTAAAAGTTCATTTTAAACGTCTAACAACCAACCTTTAAACATCAAGAGAACAAGGCGATAATTGCCTTCCACATTTGTAAATTTTAATTTGCCTTTTGCATGCTAATGGGTAATTTGTTTTAAGATTAGTCGGTTCAAAACTTTAAGAATGATAAGTTAAGGCAAATTAGTTGGAGAATAAGGCGTTGACACTGATTTTTCAGTTTCTATAGATTTTCCAAATATGCAAAGAATGTGCACCAGTGCCGGTGCTTGCGCTTGCACTCCCTTGTATAGTGAAATAAGCCCTAATAATAGCTCGTCAACGATTTGAAGTGCTTCTAGAGACACATGAATTAAGATTTGAGATTCACTTTTTGTCGATTTGAGGCAGAACAAGCACAAGAGTACAACAAGTACAACAAGCGTATTTTTGTTTTGTATTTTAGAATCTGAACTATGTTTGAAGGTTCCATATAGGTGCTGCATACGTCAGTCTTTCTCTCTTTGGAAGGAAGCTTGGCATATTTGAAGAGGAACTAAGCTCTTTCTTAAAAAATAGATACAACTTGTCTTAACGCTTCCATTTATTCTATACAGACATATTTGGAAGTGAGGACCAAAGTTATGTACACCTAAACGAAATGTCTACATGTGTTGCATAATGCACCTCACTCACATTTCATCCACCAATGCTTTTCTCTGCAAACGCAATCTAGAAAGGGAGGGTATGGCAACTTAACTAACCATGGTAGCAACCACCTTAACTGCAACCCTCATGTTAACATGCGTATCATGTAAGTGCTGCATATTTTACGATACCTGGCCATTTGTGTATGCAGCTATTAAGCCGCTTTCGAAAGCATAAATACCCGTCTGGTCAATGGTCAACGTAGAAAGCTAAGACTAAGTTTATTAAGTATACTGAGTCTCTGAAAGGCATATTACTGGGTCCATATGTCGCTATTTGTGTCACCGCTTGGTTGAGGCCTAAGTAAGAGTTTTCCCCTCATTAAGGTCAATACATCGTATGAATACTTTAAACGTCAACAAATTTTGAACTGGTGAGATTAAAAGCATTCATCTCTATGCGAACTTTTCAAAATCAGTCTACCTTTAGAAAAACCAAACATATGCCAAATCACCCTCAAGCATTTACCATCGGTCGCCTCTTTTTGCCTGTATGTGTCACCCTGTCACACGAAGAGTAACAATCATCGTCATCGTTTTCTTCACATTCCATTTCGAGCATAACAACATCCAGTTTGCAGTGTCACATCCAGTAATCACCACGGAATGAGCAACAACGAGCATAAAGGTCTCACACATCACGTACCGATGATAATGGTGATGCTGATCTCCACAGCTTCAAGACGATCACCATTATTATCGTCATGTGTATGGCAATTCATCTTCGTGATGCATTCGCATCTTCGTGCGCTGCCTCTGCCCGCCACCACACCTTGCCATTCGGCCATCATAATACACCAAGATGCAATTTGAAGTCTGGTGAAACGAGTTCGCATTCAAGAAATAATATAACTGGTCTTGTTTGTGGAACTTTATCCGAACCACTCTAAGGGACCCTCGAGAAATGGATGAACATCCTCTTCTTCGACCGGATGGTCCATCCATCCGTCGCATTTTGAGTGATGCTGATGAGTTATGGTGTTGCCGGAGTGTACACCACCAGCAGTTTTCGATGTGCAAGGTCAACTCTTCTCCAGAGCTCATGATAACTTATTCTTTTTTTCTGTTTTCTCTTAATTCTTTTCTTTCGATTTCCAAACTTCAAGCTCTTGCTGATTGTTTTCGAATCGATTGAACCATCTCGCTCGCGCTTATTCCGAACTGGTTTCACTGACTATATGGCTAGAGCTGGAGTCAGGGTTTGCTGCTGCTGTTGCCGCTGCCGCTGCCGGTGCAACACTTGTTCCGTGATCGATCTGAAGTGGCACGACTACAAAAGTTGACTTCATTTTCGATTCGCATTCCATCGTCAAAGTGACACGAAATGGCGATGGAGATGGAAAAGAGGTGGAAGGAGGTTTTCAGTTTTCATATAAAAAGGATTGCTGCGTGCGTGCACTGATATCGGAAAGTGACACGAAAGTGGTGGCAACGTTGAGTCTCGATGGCGGTCGGTGGTGTAGGAGGCATTCAATTGAACTGCCCTCAAGTTAGTTGTTGGTGCCGCAGAATTCCCATGGTTCGTTGACGTTGTATACGAGTTCGTGTGTAGTACGAGTGAGTCGAGTCTTTGCATGGCCTGTGTGTGTTGACAAAATGACAACCAATCGTGTTATTCCCATGGCACGATACTCGTATGTTCGATTGATTTTCTTATTCACTCTTGCACTGCCACAAGGCACTTTTAGTGTTCCCCCTCGCATGAAACTGTCAGAGGCCGATTTGACAATCGACAAAATCGAAAACTTGATTACAGTTTCAAGTCGTTGTCGTTGTCGTTCGTTTTCGTTGTCGTATAGTCGTAGTCGTCATTGTTGACGGTTGAAGAAGTGGTTAGAGGGCAAAGTTGGCGGACAAATTGCTATAAGAAAAACGACGACGACGACGAAGACGGAGAAAGAGTGAAACACATAGGCCGGTACAAACTACAAACACACACAAAAGAAAGAGAACAGATTGAGTGGCAGCCGGAATGTCGTGTCTGACATGTTTTTGAAAGGCACTTGCAACACCACCACTACTTCCACCACCACAACCACCTTCACTTGCACAACTTCACCTCACCGGTTCCATTACGGTAATCATCATCGTCACTATCAACATCGCCATAACGATTGCCATCAAACCCACTTCGGCATCCTTCGCGGTAATTGTCAACTGGAAAAGGAGTCACACGGCAAAAACGACATCTCCGATGACGTTCGTCGGTCGTGGTTCGACAGTTTGAAATGACAGAACGACTGAATGAACCGGAGAGTATGGAGGAGTTGAGTAGAGTGGAATGGAGTGGAGTGTGGTGTGGTGCAACAGCAACAGCAACACACAAGGCAAATGGGGCGTTATAATGAAGTTAATTATGTGAAGGTGGTTTGGCAGGAAGAAAAATTACTCGCCCCAAGGAATTGGCATTTTGTTGATCGAATATAAAGAAGACGGGCACTGTAGTTATTGATATTTGATTTGTTTTTTTTTTCCATTTTTTATTGTTATTCTTGGGTTTAGTATTCAGGTACTGCCGGTCGTCGTGTAATTGCTTTTGGAGCATTGGAATGAGGACTTGGAATTGACATTAAATGATCACTGCAAGAAAACGAAATCACATTAAAATGACTGGCTCTGGAAGGGTCAGAGGACTTACAAAAAGCAAATTTTAAATCATTTCCTTCAAGACATTGTCTCAAACTCAGGATCTGTTATAAGTATTCTATTTTTAGTGATGTGCGCTGGATTAATATTGCTCAGTTTTGAAGTCTGTCTGGGAGCCTTCCATGAAGCATTTCTAAATAAATGAGGAACACTTCAGCCTGGTCTGAAACTCATTTCCATTGCAAATCGTATTATTAAAGTGCTTCCTTTTTTTGTATAGACGATCATGATTTTCAGGTCAGGCTAATATGGTGGGCATGTCAAAAGGTATTCGCTGTTAGGCGAAAACATAGCGCAGCATTTGCTTGTCCTTGTAGCATCAATCAGGACATTTATCTACTGAAACACTCCTTATTGTGCAGTTAGAAATGGTTCAAATTGGGAAAACTGATGGCAGATACCTCTTGACTAGAAGCTGTAGCTGTTGTGGTTGTTCTTGAAACGTGAAATCCACGCTAGTCCTGTATGTAGGTTTTTTTTGTTTGTTCTCAGTTATTTTTGTTGCGCATAGCATTCCGACAGGGACTTCCTAGCTCTGATAGTTGAGAACGGCCGTTCTTGATGAAGATACACCTGGAAATGGAATTAGATGTCATTAAGGAATCCCAAACCAAAGCGTTATTGTAGCCGTAGCAGCGGAAAATTCAGTTCGAACTAAGTTAATCAGCGACATATGAGAATACCAACACTGGTGCAGTTGTTGCGAAGGCAGAAATGCTGCCAAGAGCGTTTCTGCCGCTAACGCAACTGCAAAAACGATTTTATTACGGAGAACCTTTATTCGTTTTCGGTTAGTTAAGTTTACTAGTTTGGTGCTTAAAATCGAAAAATAGATGGTGCGCGCAACGATGACAAACAGAAATGCAACTGACCAACTTTTATGTAATATTGGACCAATTACCGAATACTGAGGTACACCACAATTAATTATCATTAAATAAAGAAACGAATAAATAGGGTGGCGCAGTTGAATGGGGAGACTCTCGGCCAAGCTCTATGTCTTATGACTAAATTGAAGAGACTAAAAATATTCTGCCAATTCCAAATGGTTAATCGAAAAGCGCTCTTCAGGGCATTGAATTGTTTATAGGAGTACCTATACTTCTCATCTCTTCGCAAAAGTGATTGCCATAAGAAATCTAAACTAAAATCCCACCCAACAGGCACACATGAGCTTATTTCTATCCCAACATTGTTCTTAGCTTCCTAAATGCCATTTAAAATTACAGGGAACACAAGTAGGTAGTGCCCCTCACTTCAAATATGCTCGGCACTTACGGTAATCCCACTCAGCTCTGAACACAGTGCAAAACTGGAGGGTCGCATCATCAACCTCTCCATCATAAGACAGTTACTGTCCCTTCACAAAAAGAAGAAAATCAAATCCCCTATGACCCCATTCCCCCTATTGTGAAACGATACCGATCTCTAAGGAATCAGATTATAGGGGATATACTGTAAAAAAGTCTTGGAACCAACAGCTAATAAAGCGACCTAAACGCATCTGCAATAAAGCGACCAAGTCTCCATTGTGTTGCCACAGCATATGCGAGGAAAATTGTAGTTTGAAACCTTAAATGACGAACTATGACGATTTGACGAATGTAGCTGTGCGTTTGGTTACCAAAAATAAAAGAAATGGCGGCAATCCAAAAGCTTGATGAACTTCAGAGCAAGGAAGGGCATGCGTCATTGACTGATCTTAATGTCATTTTCATAAAAAGGACTACGGCCTATCGACCTTTTCATGAAAATAGGAGCAAGACTGACCATCTGTCATCTCTTCCACCAAGAGCTTATCGTATCGAATCCAAACCCGAAGGGTCACCTTTCGATGATTGACAGCTAACAAAAACTCGAAGCAGTATGTTCTTGAATATCTATTCCCGTGTTTCAACTTCTCCGAACTCATCCCCTCTGGGAAAGACTGGGAGAAAACAAGAAGAATCAGATATATGTACTCCCGGATCAAAAGTGAAAACTAGCATAGAAAATGCCGTCATTTCCAGTGACTCGACTAAAAGCTAAAAAGAACTTTTCGGTAAGACTTGGTAAGTCATTCGATGATACTCCAGGCTTAAGTCCTTGCTATCAATTTCCACGAAATATAAGTTTATCAAACACTTAAAACAACTTTTCATCCAACCAAACTGCCCTAAAAGCAAAAAGCTTAACAGTCAGAAGGTTCAAACTAGTCCTGAAGACAAGATTGTAGCTCTGCAAACTGGCTTAGAAAAACTCTGTTATCTTCCATTGGATTCCAGAATCTGAGGGCTATATTGATAAGGAGATGGCTGACATCTTCGCAAACGGTACCTCTTAACACTTCGTCGGCCCTGAGCTATCTGTGGAGTAATATACAGACCAATTCAAATACACAGCCAAGAACAACCAACAAAACTCTGCGTCTGGTCCAACCGGTTCAAAGAATTCTTATGTCTGAATATACTCAAAAAACCTCAAAATTGCTTTTGAACTCTAGGAAAAGCCTGTCAGAACTTGGAACAAACTATTAAAATATCATCTATATTCTATACACTATACATCAAATAAGGTTGACAGAACAGACCCTACCTGCAGACTATGTCTCGAAAATGAAGAAAGTGAGTACTTCTCCGCCTCAGAAGTTGGTTACGATATCATCCCTCTGGATAAACTCAAACTCATTCACCCACAAATATAATCATTAACTCTTGGCAAAAAAAGGTTCAACTAGACTCGTCGATGCCCAGTTCTGCATTAGTTCAATCCTTACTTACTTACTTAGGTGGGCATTACAGTTCGGGGTAAACCTGGGCCCCAACCAACATCCTTCTATAACGACTTCGATTTCGGGCGAGCTCTCTCCATTTATTAATTTTAAACTCTTTCCAGTTTCGCACTCTAAGTCTGTTGAGGTCTTCATCCACTTGATTGCACCACCTAAGACGAGGTCTTCCCCTTCCACGATTTCCCTGCAATGGGCTTTCGATAATACGTCGAGACGGAACGTTTGGGTCCATCAAATTTTTCTTTCGAAACGACCAAGGGTTTCCTCATCCGCTTTCGATAAGGTCCATGCTTCCGAGCCGTAAAGCAGGACTGGGATGATTAAGGTTTTAATATAAGGCTACCTTTGTTTTTCTGGAGAAGGTTTTGTTTCTCAATTGCTTTTTTAACCCAAAGAAGCAACGGTTGGCAAGAGTTATTCTCCGTTTGATCTCCGCACTGATGTTGTTGTCCTTGTCTACAGCGTATCCTAGGTAGACGGAGTCCTGTACTACCTCGAAGTTATTTCTGTCTATTGTGACCTTTTGTCCAATTCGTCGATGTTCTGTGTTCTTGTTTGATGACAACATATACTTCGTTTTGCCCTCATTAACCATCAAACCCATTTTTGCCGCTTCCTTTACAATACTCGCAAAAGCACCTAAGACATCACGCTTTTTTCTTCCCATTACGTCAATATCGTCTGCATAGTCGAGTAATTGTATACAGACTTTTGAAAGATTGTTCCTCTGGTGTTGACGTTTGAGTTTCTTACAATCTGCTCAAGTATGATGTTGAAGAAATCGCATGACAGCCTTGCCTAAAGCCTTTTTCGACATCAAAGGTCTCTGTGAGTTCTTAACCGACCTTGACGGAGCAGCGTGAATTGTCCAAAGTCATCCTGCATAGTCGTACGAATTTTGCAGGGATGCCGAAACTAGACATGGCTCTGTACAGCTCGTCTCTGTAAATACTGTCATACGCGGCCTTGAAATCGGTAAAGAGATGGTGAATATCGATATTATGTTCTCGGGTCTCGTCCAAGATCTGCCGTAATATGAAATAAGTTCAACCCGCAATAACAAAATTATCTGTTTATTAGAAATCAACATAAAAGCTGAATGGATTGGTAGAAATAGTCATAAAAATAACGTATGCCCTTCGAAATAACTTTGTTCTTCAAGTCTATCTATCTTATTGAACAGAACTCTTACCAAATGCTCGTGAGTTACTTTTTTAATAACATACTTCAAAAATGTTAACCTCTAATGGTTCTGGTGAAAGTATACATGGCACGCTTCAAAAGTCCAAACTGCTGATGTGTTCTATGAAATAGTGTTTGAGAACAGAAGTTTGTTGACCGATCTTTACCTTCAAATTGCAAATTCATGGAATTCGAAGAATACAAAAAAAAAACTTTCAAAAATTAGGTACATCAAAGCTTCCTCCTTTCCGACCTCCAAACAAATTCGGCAATCCATCATGATGGCTTGTCAAAAAAATCAAAATTAACTTAACCAAACAAAATGACAAATAATAACACAGAAGATCAACAAAAAACTTCATAATTCCAACAAAACGATTAATAACACATCTTTTTTTATCATATCTAATCTTGTTAGCAATGCAAACGTGTATTTAAACTCGCCTTCTTCCCTTCACCGGTATGGTATTGGCTTTTCTCAAGACTCGCTAACAAGATCTTAAGTACCTACATCTCGGCTTTTGTCAAAAAAGTTTATCGCATCACAGATAAATAGATACTCTAAACGCGCCGTTTCGTTTTACTGTTAATGTCAAATCGATCATCGCCAGAAATGTTTTGTATTTGTCGTGTTGACGAACGATCTATCGTATCTCTCTGTTGTTAGGTATACTTCTTACCAAGTGTGCAGCATCATATCTCATCCGTCGTCGTCGTTTGTATGATTTTCAAGGCTGCTGGCACGATTTGTCAACTCTTCGGAAATTGTTGCTTTGTCATCAATCAGTTTATTGTCGCGAACGTTTAGATACTTTTTTTCTTTTAATTTTCAAATTTTTATGTGGGCTTTTGTGTTCTTTTGTGTCAATCTCTCTGTTTGTTTGTTGGTAGTGCGCGGTAAGGTGCGATGGGGACGGGGAGAGTCTTGTTTTGAGATGATCGTTGATGGTCAACAAGGCGCGTTAAATGGTTGGTAATACAAAGTCAAAAAAAAAAAAAGTAATTACAATAGCCATTGGAATGGAATGGCTTTAAAAGCCTGTTAGCCAGATCTTGTGATTTGATATTATTTATTTGTTATCGCTTCCTCTTCCTTACGGGGGCCCCTCGCACTGATCTTTGGAGACATTTAGTTGTTTGGTGGATCTTCGTCTCTTTTTTACGATTTTT